>JAOPSE010000004.1:45482884-46706600 GCA_029449295.1 Zea luxurians | reverse complement strand
AATGCATTCACTAGGTAAAATTTCAAAATAAGTTGTGATGATGTGACTTAAGGTGTACTTAATACTAGGGTAGGGTACTTAACCCTAGAATTAGGGCCTATGGATGAAAGTGAAGCCAAGATGAGCAATGTCTTAAAAGTCATTAGAAGTGTTCACAAGATATCAAGAGTTATGGGTTTGAGTGGCACAAAAACCCTAAAGTACTCAAAACCCTAAAAGAAACCCTAGAAAACCCTAATTGGAACCATAGGGGGTGAATTCAAATTCTATTCACTTTGGACCAAAGTGCAAATATCAAAGTGATAGAACATCAAAAACTAAGTAACTTTCACATTGGAGGATTTTCAAGTGATGTGAAGAAATTTGGACTTATTGGCAAAAAGGTCCCATGAACACTATATGGTTGTCTGAATTTCAATAGAATTGGGCCATCTTTGGAGCTCTATATCTTTAAATTCATAAGGATTTTGCCCTAGGTCAACACATCAAACTTGTAGAGTTATGATAGGGATACAACTTTGCTTAAGTAACTGAGCCCTGATGTTGTATAAAAATTGGAGATAAACTGGCCTAAAGATGAACTGTCAGTCACCACTGATGACTGAATCATGACCACCAGTGACATTGGCAGAACTTTGTGATCCATTTTGAGTTGGATCCAGTGATTATTTGTTGTGGATGCTATAGCAAAATCAAATGTGGATTATAGAGAAACAACTTTGTTACAGATGGATTAACATGTTATCACATACAAATTAGAGAATGAAGCTCTCCAAATCGTGTTGTCAGAACTTCTGACGAGGATTACCATGGTACAGTAGCAGAAAGATCTTCAAGTGCACTGCACCTCACCGCCGGTGATCTGCGCCTCAATTCGCCTGCCTGGGAGATTCGTCCCGGGAGGGGTAGATAACGTCGGGGCAGGGTGAAAATATCCGTGGGGAAGTGAATCCATTGGACGGACCGGCCGTCGTGTCCCGCCGCGGTCAGTCGCGCTGGCATCACCGGAGCTGACCATTCTCCGGCCGTGCCACGTGCTTAGGAACATTACCACATCGCAGTGAACCGTAATAGGGAGTTTGTCCTTCGCCGGAGGCTTTGCCACGGTGAAAGCCACGACAGCGCTCGTGCCAGTGACTTGCTCTTCTCTCGACCGCCAGCGCTTTCCTTCCAAATTTGGAGCCGCCGCTCAAAGCCTCTATAAATTGATGCCCCAGTGAGCTTCCGTTAGGTCGTTACGCGTCCAGTGCACCAGCCCTCACCTCCGATTAGCCACCGTAGCACCTCAATTTGGAATTTTCCCCAATCCGGTTCTCCGCGCCGCCGTGAGCCACTGCGCTGTGGACCGCCGTCTCCAGGTCCGCTCTCGTCCTCCCTACCCTCATTTCAGCACCCTTGCATGCTAGGGATGCTTATCGTCCCAACCAATTGAACTAGATCACGATAGATCGCCGGGAACACCTCGGATTATCCTCGGTTTTCGCCGTCATCGTGGACGGAAAGACTTCGGGCCAGAATTGTGCAATTAATGGTCGGATTAGAGTCGCCAGGGGTGGAAATAGGTATCGACCGAGTTAGAGCATCAGTCGTTGTGTATCCCAGCCCGTACAGGCTCGCCGGAGGGCGTGCTTACCGCCGTTCACCGTTGGGACCTGGGTCTGCGAAGAAACAGAAGTGCAGGGGCCTAAGTGAGAATGTCAGAGAGAGTGAATAGTGGCAAGGGATTCTTTACTAGTTATTCAAACAACTGAGGTCCTCTATGCAAAGTTAGCATCGAGGGCGCGCGCGCGTTTCCCTATCCGTGGGCTGTGTTGGCTGGTTTGAGCACATTACTATTTAACCTTTTTCCTTTTCTTTTTCTACCGGGCTTAAGAAATTTATAGGAAATTCTAGAAAAATGATAAAATCATGGACCAATTTTACTAGACTTCTAAATTCCCCAAGTATTTAATAGAAATAGTTCGAAGATTTTTAGCCTCAACCATGAATTATTTAGTATTTAAGAAGGCCTAAACCTAGTCTTTTGGAATTTTAGAAATTACTTGATAACTCCAAAAATCATAAAACTTTTTGGGTAAGCTTAAATAATAATCAAAGCCATTGGGTAAAGTTTGGTATGTTTTGGACATTGTTTGATCCCAAACCCAAAACCCTAGCTTCTTAGAATAGAATTTGCTTAACCCTGATAGAGTATTAACTCAGGAAACCCTAGTGACTTAGGAGTACCATGAAGGAAAGTTATATTCAAGATATAAATTAATGTATTCTATCATAATTGCATATTCATAGCATCACATGGGCATTTATGTATGTATATTGTTATGTTTAGAAAACGAAGAAGAAGTAGTTGTTGAAGAGGAAGTTGCACCACCGACTGAAAATCCACCTATCGGGGATAGTTTCTACTTTGACATTTGTGGAACAGATCTCGAACCCCCTACAACACAAGGCAACCCTGGTGCATTTCCCCTTTTCCTTGTTGTTTTAAACTCTTTATCACTTGAAATGATGCATTAGGTGATAGGAGTTGAGTGATAAACTATTGCTGCATTTCCTACCTTGAAATTGATTACCATCCCTTGATACCTATTTTTACTTTAAAGGTTTTCTGATGCTTAGTCTTGCTTTAGAAAACAAAATGTTTTGTTTTAAACAAAAGATGATGCTTCAAATGGAATGGGATGTTTTCAAAAATAAGATTTGATGGTGGATCCATCATGGCCATGTTGGGTTCACATCGGAGAAGATGTACCTCTGCCAGGTACCAAACTTTGGGATTTGTAAATGATAAAGACGAGACCGGATGGGTGACTTGCATGAGAAGGAAGTCTCGGTGTAGTGTCTCCGTCTAAGTCGATTAAGGACCGTGTCGATGTAGGCTTGCTCATTGAGGACCTTTTAACTAGCCACATGCCTCATCATGGGTAAGCTTTGCCTTGAGCAGACCAATACCAGAAAGGCCAACACGTAATGGGAGTGGAGAGATGGCGAGAGTAGCGTGTACCCTCCGTAGCAAGAGGCTGGACGGTGGTGTATCTGTGCTCTCAGTTGGCGTGAACCCGGTCTAGTCTTGAGAACCCCGGTGGCGAGTTGACATATGCAAGGGTTAAGTGCTACATATGTTGTGTGGTTGGAGATCCCCAGCTGGGTATTAATCGATTCGGGTAGCCGTTACTTCTCGGACATGAAGACTTGGTCACTGCCCTACACACAGCAATCCAGTAAAGTACAAGGGTGTTAAAAGACGGCTAGTGTAGGCCAAGTGCTTGAACTAGGGTAGAAAGAACTCTAGTTACAGGTAATGACTTAACTTGACAATAAAACAGGATTTTTAAGGATTCACTGATAGTAAGCATTTCCGCAAACAGAGTCTTTGATTTTTTATTAGCCTTACCTTGACTCCCTCAAGCCAGTATATCCTTGAGAGTCTTTTTCTTTTATCGGGTAAGACTTGCGAAAGTACACTCCGTACTTAGGGTTTTCGAACCCATGTTGTTGTAGGTGAGGAAACAGCAGAGTTTTGTTGTTTCTGTTCAAAGGTGGTACCCAAGGAAGAGCCCCAGCAGTGAAGTTGGTTGCGGGAGGATGTTTGCCTCCTACCTTGAAAAAAATAAACTTTTGTGCAGGAGGGTGTTTTGCCTCCCTGGTTTGTAATAATACTTTATGTACTCTTAATACCCTGGTATTGTAATAATAATACTCTCTCTATATATTTTATGAATGTAAATTAAGTTATTGTAATCTGCTTCCGCTTATTCTTTCCTTCGATGTGATGTAATATCTGCGTGATGGGTGAAGCGCTCTTGGGCGAAATGTGAGGATATAGTTACAGAACTTGTCGAGTGATTATGTGCATCTACAGGTTGTCCAAGGTCCTTAGGACAAGGACAACTGTAGGTGGGCCTAATACCTTGGGAAGTTCCGTCACACATATGATGTAATTATTTAGCTATTTTATACATAACTCCTATTATATAGTTAAGATGTGACATTCATTTCTGTACCATGAGTCATCATATGTGTGAGACTTGATCCTAGCACACATTTGATTTTGCCCGAGTTTTTCCTTAAATCCGAGTGTGACAAAAGCGCAAAGAGAAGATGCTTTGACTTTCTGAGCTTCAGAACTAGATTGATCAAGCAACTAAGCAAATGCGCAACTTCATACAGGACACATATCAACAAGAGAACCAGTACCAATACATGGACCTTCGGCATGAGGGCCACAATCAAGCTGACTTTCGACACGAAGCCCACAACCATGAAAAGTCTACAATTTTGTTATTACCATGATTTCAAGAAAATGTCGGTATCAAGGAGTTATCTATATTGTAAGTAAATCTGTTTGTGAGCCTGAAATTTTGGACCAATCTGTATTTCGGGTCAATATCACGCGCTTCATTTATCCAAAATAGTCGATCCATATATCTAACGAAAGACAAAAAAAAGAGACCTACAACTTTCATGTTGTGAGTTTTTGTGTTTGATGCCTCTAAATTTGTCAAATAGTCTGTTAAATTTATAGTAGGAAATTTGTAACAGACAACCGATTTTTTTTATAATCTTGTGTTATATCTTGTTTTTTGGCACTTTTATGAAAAAGAGAATATAAAAAGGCAAGTGGAAAAATCCACACAAAACAAAGAAAAAATCAAAAAAAATCAAAAAAAGAAAAGTGCACATAAGCAGGAACACCATTGATCCGCGCACCTCTATGATTGTTTTTCCTTCCAACTTGTTCCTTTGTTGTACCTAGATACTTGTCACCTCTTTGTGTCTTCCTACAACTGTTCTAATACATTCTCTAGGCCAGCAACTAGGACGGGTACTTTGGACACTTATTCAGCATTACTATCTATTACTGACTTGTGTGACACAAATATATATTTAGTGAGCCTTCCCAAAGCTCCACCTTTCTCTCGAGCAGAACAGGTACTCCTTTGCAATCACCCACGCTCTAAGTGTTGTCACACTGGCCACCGTCTGTGACTTGCAGTGCTGGTAATAATCTTGTAGGAGAGGGACAAGACGATTCATAACTTGTGTTCCACCACCACCCTTGAGAGTAGTTGTAGGGTTTTATAATGTTTGTTTGTTGCCTTTGTTTCTGTTTTGTACTAATAATGACAAGACCATAGACCCAAACAGACAAGGAAGGGCCCTAAGCCTACTAATGCATGCATTGACTAAAACTTTTGAGAGCCACACCATTGATGCTAATTCGTCTCCCTTAGGTTCTATATAGTATCTTTCTCTTATTTTGGTGCAAATATTGCAAATCAATATACTGATTGGGAAGTATCAATGGATAAGGTTTTTGCACGACATCGTATATGTGAGCAAAAAATTAAAATTGTGGCTAGTACTTTAACGAATCATGTGTTAGTTTGGTGGAATAATTTGCATGACTATGAGAAACCACAAACTTGGACTAATGTGAAAGCACTTATGAGAGAACAATTTGTTTCTATGGATGATACTAAAAATGATTTCAGTAATTCTACTGATGTCATGCCTTCAGATAAATATGAGTTGTTGTTACAAGAGGATTGTCTATTTGTTCCTTGTGATAAAGAAGGATTATGTGATGATAATACTATTATTTATATGCCACAACTAGAGAACAAACTTGATGTTGTTGCTTCTGATTCAATTAATTGTGCCAAAATTAGAGCATTCAATCCTATAACTAGTGTGTATGATGAGCTGAAATTGTTATGTTCTTTAAATAATTTGGGCTATATTGAATTTGACGTTCTATGTAATCTAAATAATTTAGAGGAAAACTTTCTTTTAGTGCTGGTTTGCCATGGTTATCTAAACATACATACATGTTATTGGAAGATATAATTGGAAAGGAGAATATATGGTACATTGAGTATATATTTGTTCAAATATGAAATCTCCTTTTGTCATGAAACAATATGATCAATTAGAGAGATGTGTTAAAGCTAGCCATATCACGTCCAGTTCCACTTGTCCTTCATTGTTTATTTTACAACAACGGCGTCAACTTCAAGAAGGGGAGCAAGGTTGGATGACATCAACACCTTATGTAGGCACCAACGACTTTGAGTCAAGGACGACTCGAAACCAAGAAGGGTAGAATGATGAGTCCATGGACGTAAACTATATGGTCAAGGACCAATCAATCATATAGTCCCAAGCTCTAGGGGAGTTGAAGTCCAGTTTATTCATGAATTAGGTAAGGACTGCAGGGTGGTCCTCACGAAAACGGACGCCCATACCACATACGAAACTCCATTTTGGAAGTTCTAGATACCGTTGCAAAGATAATAAGATAAGTTTTCCAACCCAACCAGTCCCACATCAAAACATACTCGAAGCTGATGGAAATCATCGTAACAAGTCACATCTAGAATATACTAGAAATCAGTGACGCATGTTTTGGGTCTGAATGCCTTATACATCCTAGGGTTGCTCAGCCACCCTTTAGCCACCGTCTGAGTCGAGGATGACTCCAATTCAAGTGGGGGAGGATGATGAGAACATCACTCCCATACAAACAATGCATGGACCGACAACACAATCACGTGCACGACAACTAAATCTCTAGGTTCCTTTTAACCTAGTTAATTTTGTTTTAGAGCTTATGCTTGGTGCCATGGATGTGTTGGTGATTAGGAACCTTTGAGAGGACCAGCAAAGACTTGGGAAAGGCCAAGATGCCAAGTAGGAGAAGCTAGGACGTTCACAACAAGAGAGAGTCATGTCCAACTCAACTTTGTCTCCACCCCAGAGTCTAGGACCAGTCTGCTCTAAAACAGACGCCTAGGATGCATCCGAACTCTGATTTGGTTGGGATTTATATGGATAGAAAGCTAAGAAGATAAGCTTTCCAATCCCACTAGACAAACTTAAAATCCATTTGGAGTCAATGGGAATAGTCAAAACAAATCAGCGTTTAGATTCTATTTTGGTGCTGCGACATCGTCTGTTGGGCTGTTGGCCATGTATCATGTTGGAGCCCATTGGCGGTACCTCCACGGATTGTGCACGGCCCTAGCATCTATTTTATCAGCAGCCACCACCACACTATGGTTTGGTTTTTTCTTAGATCATATTTTTCATCGAACAATGCCATCGTTCATCGGTTTGTGAGACCCCCACCTTGTGACCAATACAGTTTTTTTTTGATTGTGTTCTTCCTGTTCTTGCTTGTGTTCTTAATTGCTCTTGCAGGGATAAGACTTCGTAGAGTGGTCAATCGTGTGTCACGGGTGATAACCAATGAAGTAGTGGTGTAGTGATTGCGAGGATCCATTCCCTCGAAGCCTTGGATCATCAACGTCAAGATCTCCACCCAATCAAATTATCCTACCTCATGGAAGAACGGGCCTTGCCCTCTATCAGTCGGGACTTAGCTTTGTTGCACGTGGTGCAATGAGAGACATAGCACTCAATATCATGTCGCATCTGAGGCTAGTATAAATGAGTGGACAACACATCTTCAGTCTTCTTAAAACCAAAATGTCCCATCAAGCACCCACATGCTCTTCCTGCAAGAGTAGAAGACGAATGGAGCTAGTTGGAACACACATCTTGTTAGCAGAATAGAGAAGGCCTTCACATAGCACAAATTTTTGCCACATTCTTCCCTCCCTACAATTTTCAAAAGCATCTTTGAAGTCCAAATTAGTAGCATATAAACTCTTTGTGGTCTCCAAACCAATGATTTTATGAGTAAGTTGGGACGACATTGTATAACGTCTAGACAAAGCATCAACAATTACATTGTCCTTTCCTTTTTTATGCTTAATAATGTAAGGAAATGACTCTATGAATTCAATTTATTTAGCATGATGTTTGTACAGATTAGACTGTCCCTTAAGATAATTCAAAGATTTTTTATTTGAATGTATGCCAAATTCTTTAAACTATAGATAATGTTACCAAGTTTGTAAAACTCGCACTAAAGCATAAAGTTCTTTGTCATATGCAGAATAATTTAGAGTTGGACCATTTAATTTTTCGCTAAAGAAGGCAATAGGTTTACCTCGCATCACACTCAAGATCAAATGTCTTATCAAAATCAAGAAGTTGCAGTAGCGGTGCTTGTGTGAGCTTTGTCTTGACGGCATCAAACGTTTGTTGTTGCACTTCAATGGTGCTGAAATCCCACACAAATCGCCTGTAAAAACCCAAGACCAAGAGAACTCTGAACTTGCATGACCGTGGTCAGTAGTGGCCAGCTGTAATGGCAACAATTGTTTGCCTCAACCATCTCAATGCCCTATGATGTCACAACATATCCAAGAGAAGATACAGGTGCACTTGCACTCAAGGTTACCAAATAAACATGCATCACTCAAGACATCAAAAACATCACGTAAATTTTCAATATGATCATCATAAGCTTGTTGTACTTAAGAATATCATCAAAATACACCAGCTTAAATTTACCAATGAAAACGCATAAAACCTCATTCATTAATCTCATGAAAGTGATAGGTGCATTAGTTAACCTAAAAGGCATGCCTAACCACTCATAAAGATTTAACTTAGTTTTAAATGCAGTTTTCCATTCATCACCTAAAGCCATACAAATTTGGTGGTATCCACTACGCAAGTCAATTTTTGAGAAAACAATAGAACCACTTAACTCATCAAGCATGCATCCAATCTAGGAATAGGATATTGATATCGAATTGTGATGTTATTAATGACTCTACAATATATACACATGTGCCAAGTGCCTTCTTTCTTAGGAACCAAAAGAACAAGAACAGAAACAAGGACTAAGGTTCTCATGAATGTACCTGCGGTCCAAAAGGTCTTGGACTTGTTACTGAATCTCCTTAGTCTCATTGGGGTTGGTCCTGTAGGTGGCATGGTTGGGCATGCTCACCCCTGGAATTAAATCAATCTTGTGCTCAATGCCTCGCACAGGTGGTAATCCTGGTGGTATCTCAGATGGAAGGACATCCATATACTTGTACAAAAGGTTAGCAATAGTAGGTGGCAATGCAATGGATGTATCATCAATGGAGTAGAAAGATTCTTGCACACTAAGGCATAGCAAGTTCCACCAGAGGTTTGTAACTCATCAAGATCAGATTTAGTAGCTAGCAAAGCAGGAGACTTTAACTTAATAGGTTGCTGATTTTCATAGTTCAAAACACCTTTTTGCTTAGCATTGGACTTTTTCTCATGTTCAAGTGGACAATTTCAGTGGGAGTCATAGGAAGCAACATAATTTTCTTTCCCTTATGCATGAAGGTATACTTATTAGATCTACCATGGTGAATAGCATCAGTATCGAACTCCCAAGGATGTCCCAATAAAAGAGAGCAAACATCCATAGTTACCACATCAAAATCAGCAAAGTCATGATAAGAACTGATGGAAAATGCATCCTTGTTGTTTGTGTTACCTTGAACTTATCACCGTTGTTAAACCATTGAATGTGATAAGGGTGGGGATGCTCTCACGTGGTCAAGCCAAGCTTCTTGACCACCTCAACATTCAACAAGTTGTTGCATTTACCACCGTCAATGATGGTATGTACACGATAGTCCTAGACAATGAGGAGCATGTTGAAGAGGTTGTGGCGTTGTCTGTTGTCGTTGTCACCGACCGTGGCACTCAAAGCTCGCTGCACGATCAAGGCCCTATAGGTCTTGGTCACTGTTGTACCAATAACCTCTTCATCACCATCATCGGTACCTGCAATGTTAGCTCCAAGAGTATCTTCATCCTCAACATCAGAAGCACTAACATACCCACCGTCACTAGTACAATATATGCCCATTTGCTAGGGCATCCTCGCTGCATATGGCCAAGTCCGTGGCAGCGGTGACACCTGATGTCAGAGGAGCGACCTGTGGAAGATGTGGGCAAAGCAGGTTTTGCTGCAACACCCATAGGCACCAAGTGTAACACCACAGGTGTTACTCAGGGTTTCTCCTCAGCACCTACATCTGTGACATGTTATCGCATGTGGTTTATTTTGAGCAAAAGACACCAAACTTGAGGAGCCAAGTCTTAACTAAGTCTTTATCACCTTAGAGGTCATACCTTAACCATATCATGCTCATGGAAGAGGGAAAGTGCTAAACCCTAAAGTTCCTCTCTTTAGGGAATTAGAGCACCAAAGAAAGATTTAGTGAAAAGGCTATGTAGATCACATTGTCATGACTTGGACCAACTATAGAAGTTGTAGTATGCTTAATATCCTACAAAAAATAGTCAGAAAGTTACCCCAAAAAGATTTCACAAAGACCCCAAAAAGTTCACTCAAGTAGGGAGCTCAAAGGAAAATCAGGATTTCTCTAATTCAAACTTCAGCCCCCTTTGTAAAGATCACACTTGTTCATGGAGATTTTGAATTTAAAACCATGGAATCCCATTTACAAAGTTGTACTAAACTAACCCCTCTACAACGTATCAGAAGATGGCATCGGAACTTGAAGATTTGACATGACAAAACCTAAGATTTGCCTCGGATTTGGGTTGTGAGACATACCCCACTTGAATGCACCATATCTTTGGTTCCAGTAGGCAAAATCCCTTGACCACCACACATAATAGGTAGCTTGAAGGGAGATGAAGAGGTTTTGTGCACTGGCCAAGGCAAGAGCAGGCTCGGACAGGTGACCACATGCGTGAGAACAGGGGCAAACGCAACGCCACCACGTGTTTGACTGCGGTCAGCAGGCCAGAGCTCATCCAACTCGCGCTCGCACTCACCCCCACGCACGGTCCGCCTGACCGCGTGCCCTCGCCACGCCCGCGCCTTTAAAGATGCCTAGTTCCTCGGACATCCTCCCCTGTAGTCCCCTCACTCTCGCCTACGCTCGGCCACTGGTGATCGCCTGAAACTAGAGAGCTCCACTGCCCACTAGAGCCGCCTGAACTCGACCATAGTGGACCGACCACTCCGACCCATCCCCACCCAAGCCAGCTACTCGGCCAGCTTCCCGAGAGCCGAGTGAAACTTCTCGAGCCCTCAAACCGAATGCTACCCCACCAGAGACACCCGATCACCATCTCCGGACTTCTTTTACCCGCCGGAGTACGTGGCCTAGGTAATCCGGCACACCATTCTTTGATTCCTTGCGCGCACAACCTCTACATCACCTAGTGAAGCTCCTCGAGCAGTCCAATCAAACTCTACCGCCGTGTACAGGTCGAGCCCCTCACCACCAACGGTCTCATACGCCCCCGCACGTGGCCAACACGACTCTGACCACCACCGGCCAAACCAAAGGTACTGGTGTGATCGCCGCATCCTTCTGCTTCTCCCTGACCTCACCCCTAGACCGCTACCGACGACGATGAGCGGCGACACCATGTTTTCTTCACTAGACATTGTTTCGGTCGAGAATGGACCACTAGTTTCATCCTGACACGAGTGACTCTCCAAACACCTAGATCAACCACTTCTAGGTAACAAGCTATTCTAGCACTATAATATGGGAAGTTAGTGTCATCGAAGTGTGGCGGCCTATGGGTATCCATCCCCTTCCTCTAAAAGCATTGGCTCGATTAGTGGTGAACCTAAAACATTTCAAATGAGCCAAACCAAGCTCTGATACCACTTGTAGGAATCGGTGACGCCTAAGAGGGGGTGAATTAGGACTTCTAAAAATTTCATTCTAAACTAGGCCACAATAAATCCCTAGAACAAAACCTATGCAAATAAGAAATCTAGAATGAGTAAACTAGGTTTTGTCTAAGTGTATCTATCTCTACCGCAAAACCTAAGTTCCAATCCCAAGTGTTCGAACTAGAAAGAAGAGATTGAAACTTAAGTATATAAATGCGGAAGGTAAAGAGCAAGGGTATAGATGCAAACTCATGTGGATGATGCCGGTATTTTTACTGAGGTGTCTAAAACCATGTGAGGTCCTGACTAATCTTCGTTGGTGCCCCTATGCAAAGGGTAGCCCATGCGAGGGCCAAACACCATGGTTAAGTAACTCCGTAGAGTCGCGGGCCTTCTCGATGCGCAAGTGGTGCTCCACTTCCGGTTCCTCCTGGACGCTCCCCGCCATCTCCACTATCGAGCTTCCAGCCAAAACATCGTGGGCCTCGTTTCCTCTGGTACACGATGCGGTCGTGACCCAAACTCGGTTGTCACAGTCTCGCAAGACTCGCCCCACTTGATACAGTTACAATGACTCACACTAGAGCCAAGGGTTTTGTGGGTTTTTCTAAACTCACTCAACAAACTAGGAATCACCTAGAGCAAGCGCATAACCAGTCTTACTAAACTAAGCACTTCGCAAAGCACCTACGCTAATCACCGAGCGATTCTATCAAGCACTTGGGTGTTTGAGCACATGGAAATGCCTATAGCATGTGTTGGTATGTTGCATGGGATCCCACATCTTCAAATGGTCGTTGGGTGAAGTATATATAGGCCTCGACACAAAACTAGTCGTTGGAGAAAAGTTGCTGCTTCTCTGTGGCACACCAGATAGTCAGGTGCCCGGTGCACCATTAGCTGTTGGATCTATCGGTTGCAGGTTACCATTGGCGCATGTCAGCCTTGCATCAAACAGTCCGATGTCACACCGGATAGTCTGGTGGCTCTCCTCCACAGTTCCATTAGGAACTAGTTGTTGAGCTACTGTTCCCTGGTGCACAAGACAGTCCGGTGGTGTGGCACCGGACTGTCCGGTGCTCTCAGCCGGACGGTCTGCCAGTGGCAACACTTTCTTCATGTCTTGGACTTTGCTTGGTACTTGTTGATTTTCACTTATGGTCTTCCTAGTGTATCCTTATATGGTGTTTCTTCTTCAATGCCTTAGTCCAAGTCACTTTAGCATCCTGTGAACTACAAATACAACCACTATCAAATAAATTAGTCCACATGTTATGTTGATCATCAAGCACCAAAATCAATTAGTTAAATGGGCCAAGGTCCATTTTCCTTACATGTTGGTATGTTGCTTGGGCTGCCACACCTTCAAATGGTCAGTTGGCTAAAGTATATATATAGGCCCCAACTCGAAACTAGCTGTTGGAGAAAGGTTGTTGCTCTCTGCGGCACACCAGACAGTCCGCTGCTCTGTCTGGTGCCACATAGTCGTTGGATAAGACCATTGTCGCTGTCAGCCTTGCACCTGACATTCTAGTGATTCACTGGACAGTCTGGTGGCTCTCCTCCATAGTGCCACTAGGAACTAGCTATTTGGGCTTATGTTCCCTAGTGCACCGAACAGTCTGGCGGATGGCACCGGACTGTTAGGTGTGCCACCGGACAATCCGCTGTTCTCAGTCGAACGGTCCGCGAGTGGCTACACTTTCTTCAAGTCTTGGACTTTGCTTGATACTTGTTGATCTTCACTTATGGTCTTCATAATATCTTCTTTTGAGGTGTTGCTTCATCAATGCCTTAGTCCAAGTCACTTTAGCATCCTATGAATTACAAATACAAACACTAGCAAACATATTAGTCCACAGATTATGTTGATCATCAACCACCAAAATCATTTAGTTAAATGGGTCGAGGTCCATTTTCCTTACAAAATACAACATCACTAGTGACTTCAACAAGTCCAGAAGATTTGTTGAAGACCCTATATGCTTTGTATTTGAATCATAACCAAGCAAAAACCCTTCAACGACTCTGGGAGCAAATTTAGAATGCCTACCTCTCTTAACTAAAATGTAGCATTTGCTCCCAAATACACGAAAATAAGATACATTAGGTTTGTTACTGGTTAGAAGCTCATATGCGGTCTTCTTGAGGAGGTGGTGAAGATAGGGCTAGTTTATGGTGTGGCAAGCCGTATTCACAGCTTCCGACCAAAACCACTCTGGCGTCTTGTACTCTCCAAGCATTGTTCTCGCCATATCGATGAGCATCCTGTTCTTCCTCTCCACCACGCTAGTTTGCTGTGGAGTGTAGGGGGTGGAGAATTCGTGTGTGATGCCTTCCTCCTCAAGGTACTCCTCCTCCTATAGGTTCTTGAACTCAGAACCGTTATCGCTTCTTATTTTCTTGATTCTCAATTCAAACACATTTTGAGCTCGTCTTAAGAAGCACTTTATTGTTCATTGGGTTTCAAATTTTTTCTGCAAAAAGAATACCCAAGTGAAGCGAGAATAGTCATCAACTATAACAAGACCATACTTATTTCCCCGATGCTAAGATAGGCAATGGGTTCGAAGAGCTCCATATGTAGCAGCTCCTGTGGTCTTGACGTTGTCAATGCGTTTTTGTTTGGATGACTTGTTCACACCCGCTTTCTTACTTGACATGTTGCACAAGGTTATCTTTTTGGAAGGGAAATGTGCCATAGGACCATTTCTACCAGTTTTTGTAACACCCTAAATCCATCACATAAAAGTAACCTAGTTTAATTTATTAATGTTCAGTAGAAAGGAAAATAATTTAATTTATTAATGTTCAATAGAAAGGAAAATAATCATGTTTTAAAATAATGAAATGGTGATATAAATGAATTGAAAATTTTCTTTATTAGATAAAATTATACAAAATGTTTGATGCATCCATGCCGAGGCATAAATTTTGTGTGATGTATCCAACTTTTGAATTTAATTTGGTGAGAATATCTTATTTTATAAAATAATAATAAGTTGTTAAAATAAGTATTTTTGGAACATGCTTTTTATAGGTTAATAATTTTCGTTGTATATATTTGTGAAAATTTATTTTATTTTTTGGAGCCTAATCTATTTAAATAATAGATTTTTGCCTAAAATAATTTATTCTTTAAAAGTTGGGTATTTTATTTATAAAATGTTGTCGTTGAATTTATTATAATTTTTATAATATTTATGTATTTATTTATTATAAAAATTATGTTGCTTTTTAAAAAAGAAAGAAATTCGAAATTGAAAAAAAATGGAAAACCGGTCAGCCCGGTCGACCCTACCCTCCTCCTGTACGCTTCCCTCTGCTTCTCTTCTCAATTGAAGTATGAGTCCCACTCCCACCCCGCCTTTTCTTCTCCCATCCTCGTCTCTCTCTACTCACGCATAGATGAACACAAGGAAACGCTGCCGCCATTTATTCATGCCACGCCGATCGGCCCACCTCCCTAGCATCCACTCGCCTTCCTATTGGTGAAATCCCCGCCTCCGCTGACTCATTTCCCCTTCCCACTATGCAATTGAGCTCCTCACCTCGTCTCCCCACTCGGCCACCATTGAGGTGCGGCAACTCCCCACCGGCGACCCGCCGACCCCTCAGCCTCCCCATCTCCGTCTATAAAACCGCTCGCGAGCCCCTTTCCCTTCGCTGCTGCTGTTGCGTGGGAAATCTACTGCGCGCCGCTCTCATCGCCTCGGTGTTGTGCTGCTGCTCGCCATTGTCGTACTGTCTCGTGCCTGCGCCCTCAGCCCGCCGCCTCGCCGATTGTGTCGTCATCTGCTTCTTCTCTTAGCTCCCTTCTGCCTGCTCTCGCCACTACAACTCCCATGCTCGCGCGCGCAGCTGCACCATCAACAAGGGAAGGTCCGTGACCGCGCTCCATGTTTCCCTTCTCGCTGCCATGCGCCGTGCGCAGCGCCGCCACTACGTTATTGTGACGCCTCGCCGAAACTACCCTGCTCGCCACGTCACACCTACTTGTTGCTCGCTGCATGTCGCCATTGCCGGAGTTCCAAAAGGCACGCTGGTTACCCGCAGCCAAGCCATGTGTCGTATGCGACTGCACCATCGTAGTCGTGCCTAGCTTCACCGAAGACCTCGCCGATGTTCTCCTCTACACCCAGGCTCGTGTGTGACCGCTTGTCGGTATCTACCTTTGCTTCGCCGTCGTTCACCTCGCCTCACCATCAACGTTCTTCGCGCGCCGGAGCTATTCGCTCGCGTGACGTACGCATGCAGCAACTTCGCCTCGCACTCTGTTATCTCGCATCGAACGTGGTCCGTGTCCAACGTCGGAAATCCCACGTCCTTGCGATGACCCACCACCATGACCAAGGTAAAAGGAGAAAAATTGTGTGCGACGCCCTGTGATCTATGTTTAATAGAGTATCCGTATGTCATTTTCAGTTTATAAAATAATTATTTTGAGTATAAATAATTTAATTATTATGTTGCTAGATTCATAAGTTTATACAAAATACTTTATACTAGTGTTTGCAACAACTTACATGTTTCATTAATTTAATTTGAATTATGGTTGTTATACAAGAAAATTAAAAATGGTCTTCATAATATAGCAATGTTCATTATAGATGTTTAGGTATAGCCTTTTTAAATAGAAATTTAAAAGAAATTGTAGACCATATATTTCTTAATAAAAATAAAAGATAAATATATGTCTAATTATATTTTCCATAAAACTTGATTTAGCCTTATATTCAAGTTCTTAACTAGTGTTCTTGCTTTTATAAACTAAAATGATAATTTATATAATGTCAAATACAATTTTCCTATTAAAGAGTGTAGGCCATGAACTTTCTAATAAAAATAAAGAGTTATTTGTACATTATCTTTTGCATAAAACTTCACTTAAGGCATATATCATAGTTCTACATAAATAGGTGTTTAAAAATATGATTATGATCTTTTCACATAAAATTTGTTTAAGTTGTTTATTAGGTTTTCATAAAATTAATGTTTCATAACATGTTTCGTAACTCATTAACCTTAGATATATAACATCTAGCTTTATAAAAGGATAAAATGTTTCACCTAACATTTATATAGTTATAGTTAAGTTATTTCCATGCTTATGTCTTGTTTTATAAAATATGAACCAAACCTTTTCTCAAAAGAGCGCCTTCTTTTTATAACCATTGCTTGCGATGTTTTTGAAAAGCAAATGCTCTTTTCATTATGCTTTCTTTTAGCTTTGTCTATGGTGAATGTTATATGTTATTGAGTGGTGTTTGTTTCTTCTTGTTTGTTTGTGTGACATTTAGAGATTGATCTAGTAGTTGAGAAACAAAATCTATTCTGTGGAAGAATCTCAAGTTTTTATAAGCAAGGCAAGTGATCTTCTCCCCTGCATATTCTATTTAAACCTAACCAACACATGATAACTAAGTTTACATTCATGATATGCATAATTTGATGGGTTACCTATTCAAATACACCTAACCTTTCCAACCTTATTCCTTGATCAAACCTGGGTATTGTACTCTAGAGGCTTTGATGCTGAAGTCCCTGCAATCTGGGTTGACTGGTCCCACCAGTCAGCGAGGGGCACATCTGAGAACGTATTGGGGTTCGTGTTTGATAGAGGCCCTTCGACACTGTTCCCCTAGTACGGACGTGGTTTGGTGATGGTTTGTTTTATTGTGTTTGATAGAGGCCCTTCGACACTGTTCCCCATGTGGATCTGCTTACCAGAGGGTTGTCGGCAACTCCATCTTGCTGAGTTGCTCGGCAAGCAGATGGTTGGCAACTTCGCCTCGCCAGGTTGGTCGACAACTCCACCTCGCTGATTTGCTTGGTAGGCAGGTTGGTCGGCAACTCTGCCTCTTCGATTTGCTTGATGGGCTGGTTGGTCGGTCGTCTTTGGGAGGCCTTTTGGGCTGCCTCGCCGTGTCGCTCGGTATCCAGGCTGGTCAGTTAGTGGGCCGTCTTTGGGAGGCCTTTTGGGCCTTCTTCGGGCACCCAGTACCTAGTTACCCGACAGCAGCCCCTGAGCCTTTGTGTAACTCCTTGGAGTTGCGACAAGGCTTTTTCTTGAGCGGTTGCCTTTTTAGGTGCGTGCAAGCGCATCTACTAGATGTAGAACCCGAGCCCTCGAGCAATCGAAGTGGATTGCTGTAACACCCCTGGTGTTTAGCATACCCATTCATGGCATGTGCATCATGAAAGCATTATCATGATCATCATCAATCATTTCACCACTTACATTAGAATCTTAATTTGTCACTAATGGTTGTGAAGTGAACCCTTGCTTGCACCAATAAAAGACCTAGGTCTTATAGACATAGATTATCATGGAGCGCTAGTGTGTAAGTAAATCCACTTAGATAATTTGGATTGATAATGGTTGATCTTTCAATTCTTTAGTTCATGTGATGATAGTTTCTTAAACTATATGTGATGATGTAATTTAGTGAATGTTGTGCTTGATAAATGAAGTTCCTTCAAAAACCAAAACTAAGGAGGCAAGCATTTTACGTATGAAACTATTAGTTATAAGGATTCAAATCCTAAAAGGAAAGAAGCTTAACCAAGAATGAAAGGTTGGGAAATGGTTCAAGAAATGGGAACAACCTTGATTTTTCTAAGTCTAATCTCGTACCTCTTTCCAAACGCCAGCATGTTCAAACAAAAATAATCTTCAAATCACATTGCCCCAATTACAAAAGTTGTAAGTAATTATTTAGGGCACACCCTGCAAAAAGTTGGTAAACTTTTGAATCTATTTGACATGTTTTGACACAGTTAGACAGCCGGTTTCTACTGTTTTGCGTAGTGCTGACAAACCAAAGTTTGGAGGCATATATTTCAAAATCTAGCAACTGAACCACCCTAATCCCTATAGCAAAGTTGTAGCCGGTAGAGAGGGGAACAAAATGGCTGAATCGGGCGACGTTTTGAGCTCTCCATTTTGTCTCACTCGCGTCTGCAAGCGCTGCAGATCGTGTTTGCCACGTGGCAGCTGCGGGGACGCATGGAGCTCGTGCCCAGTCGCACGCGCAGCGTTCTTCCTTGCGTGCACGCCTCGTCCGCGCCGCACCTGGCTGCTTAGGCCAAAGTGGAGCACGCCATACTTTGCAGCGCTTCATTTCCTTCACTCTCACTTGCCCTCGCTCTCGTCCCTTTCCTCCACCAGACACCGACCGCCATGGCCAACGCGAGCTGAGCTTGTGCCGTGCCGTCTCTCCTTTTCCCACCGTGCAAACCAAGCTCAGTCCTTGCCTCACCGTCCAACCAAGAACCCGGAGCCCTTGCTCAAGCTCGGAGAAGGCCCCGGGCACAACCGTCGACGCTGCCGTTCTCCGGTTTCCATCGGCGCGCGTGGACTGGACATCTCTGTTCGCAAACCGCCGAGCCAAGAACACCAGCACGTTCGCCTTCGTCGACCGCACCTGTCCTCCACCTCGCCTAGCTAGCTTCACCATTGGTAAGCCGGTAACCAAGCCGCGCACTCTTGTCTCCCTCTCTCTCTGTTTTGAGGAAGACGACAGATCTCGCGCAGGAATAAGCCAAAACCAGATGGTTTTTCTATGAACTATCATAGACACGGTAAATAGTAATCGAGGACCCCATGGTAATAGTCTACAGATAGTTGGAACCGTGGGGCTAACATGCAAAGTGGTTTTTCTGTTTTCGTCTTTTTCCTTTTTCGGTTTAAAATGCACAAAACCTTGGAAAAATTGTAACTCGAGTTTTTGAACTTGAAAAATGGTGAAACAAATTTTGTAGGACTCCTCTAAGTTAGATCTACGATTTAAAAATGTTGCATGTCAAGATATGAATGATTTTGTCCATGATTTGAATTTAAATATGAAAATTGAGTTTCTTTATAAGTGATAAAATAAATAAATCCGAGGCCAGAAAAATAGGAGTTCAATTTTTACTAGGTTCCTTTAGTCATTGTCTACCTGTGATAAATAACTTGGGGGTATGTTCTGTTGATTAATTTATGATTATGAATAAAGAGGATAAGTTGTTGATTCCTTAGAAATTTGAAAATAAATAGCAAAACATCTAATATTGTTGTGAGACTTTTTGTGAGCAGAGCATATGTTAACAACCATCTCTGGAATTTATTTGAACCAGCAATCATGTAGAGAAATTTTGGATAATAAATTAAAAACAGAAATGGCTGGTCGTATCCTCTTCTTTGTCACCTACGAGTTTTTAACTCTATCCTTTGCTGTGTTTTTGTTTGTTATTTCCTTTACCCTTCTCATCACTCTATCCTACCTTGTCATTACATTATGTCTGTTATCTAAAATCTCAGCCTCCTATCTCAATTTGAGAGCGTTGTTTTACTTACCTCACCCTTGGCTATATCCTCTTCTTTACCATGTGTAAGCTTGGACACAACTCCATTCTTTGTTGTACTCATACCACTGGCTCTCCCATGCCTTCATCTTTTCTCTCATACCCTTGTCTGTTATCGCCTTTGACCCTTGTGATATTGAGGTATTCTACCTAAATACTTACCTTGAACCTACCATTTGAAGCCTCCTCTTTTCCATCCCTGTTTGGGGATAATGCCTCACCTATTTCATCATTGACTGCTCCCCCTTCTTTGACACCTTGCAAGTTTTGTCTAAAATACATCCATTGTTGTGTCTTTGTCTATTATCACCTTAACCCTTTTCATCCCTCGAACTTTACCTTGATGCTTATCTCGTACTTGTATTTAATGCCTCCCCTCCCATTTTCAGTTCAAGAGTGTTGTCTTACCCATCTCGCTCTTGTTGTTTTCTTTTCCTCTATCGCATTGCAGGTCGTAGCTTTTGTTTGATATCACCCTTACCTTCGTAATCACTAGATCTTGCCTTGATGCTTATCTCAGTGTATGCCTTTTGAAATCTCCCCTTTTCTATCTCAACTCGAGAGTGGTGTCTTACCCATTATGCCCTCGGTCGTATCCTTATCCTAGTCTCTTACATTGCTTGCTTTAACTCCATCCTTTATTGTGCTCGTGCCCCTATCTTGCACATCTTGTTCTTCTTCTCGGTCTTTCAACAAATTTAGAGAGTAGTTATTCCCTTTTCAAGAAAGACCACCATTTAATTAAAAGGAACGTATAGCAACAAGATGTTTGTTGTTGTATGCTTGTGTTGTTTGTCTTTGTGTGATGACTGATTTGCTTCTTTGTGATGAGTGTTGATGTGTTGTGGCCCTTGGTCCACAATGACATCAGTTTACTAGCTGAGTGGCCATAGAGTTTAGGTAGTTGGGTGCTCTCCCTTTTCTCTCTTTAATTCATCTACCTCTTGCACCTATGCAGTTGGCAACCTCCAGCTCTTCTCAACCAGTCAAGATCAGAGTCTACAACATCTTCATCAAGTGCATATCAACGCTTCCGTTAAGGGGGTTAGCCGCTAACCCCAATGAAGACAATGCAATCAACATCAACCAACAAGAATCAAAGTGGCGCAGCGGAAGTGTGTGTGGGTCCTAACCCACAGGTCCAAGGGAATCGTTCAAGAATTATATCGATTGGTCCCGAGCATCTGAAGGTCAAAGCAACCAATCTGCAAGTTAAGCTGGCAAAGTCAAGGTTGAATGAATAAACTTTGAACAACCGATGAAACCAATCTTATTTTCTTGCTAGCCTCTTCTTGAATCTCGAGGACGAGATTCTGTTAAGGGGGTTAGATTTGTAACACCCTGAATTTGGGGGTATAATGTCCACCAAATTCAGGTGTTACGTGTCAATTTCATTTTCTCTTTTATTTTTCCTTAAAAAGGGTAGATAATTTGGAGTATACAGGTGTTTATTTTGAATAAATATGTGTGTTGCATTTCATGTCGAAGCACTATTTTTGTTTGCTAAAAATGATCTTGGATGTGTTGCACGCCAGGAAGAAAAAAATTGTCGAATTTAAATTATCTAAGCATAATCTAATATAAATAAATGTATTCATATAAATATCATATATATTCATATACATAAAAAGAAAACATATTTCCATTCGGCTAGCATCCAGCATGGCCGACCATATGGTCATGCGCCCGTGCCTGCGCAAGCGCAGCGCTGTGGGGCCCACCCACCATCTTGATCTTCTTCCCCGTAACTCTTCCACGGTTGCTTTGGCCACGATGCATTAGAGATCAGCAACTGCCCCAACGACGCTCGCGCCTATGACCTAGAACCGCCACTAGCCCTGCTCCTTCCCCATGTCGATGTTGCTCACTGCCTCTCCCTCATCTCCCCACGCAACAGAAAGGAGGGAAGGATGTCATACCTTTCCTGGTGGCTGCCACCCCTCTCCTCTCCTGTTCCTGGTGGTCGATGCCCCCTGCTCCAACAGCAAGCAGCTCCCTTCCCTTGCCATGGATGTCAACCGCCTCCCCCTGCTTCCTGCTCCTCCTCCCATGGACAAGCTCGCCCTCCTGCTACTCGCCCTCAAACCCTAAGTGTTTGTGTTCTAGCAGGTAGAATGGATGTAGCCAATATGTGGGGTTAAGTAATTTCTAGGTCTATGCGTAGTGTGATTAATGTCAACTTGCAGGTTTTGAATTATCACTTGTTTATAATAAACACGATATTTGTTAGTGATCCTCGCGTGTCGCACACGTTGTTCGCGCGTTGTCTCGCACATTATTTTGTGTGTCAATCGTGCGCTATTTGCACGTCGCCGTTGTTCGCTCGCGCGTTCACGCCGCGCGTCTGGCACGCGTGTTATCGCATCCTATTCGCGCGTATCGTCACGCGTCATTTGCTCATGGTCACACGTGGTCGTGCGTGCTTTCTGTGTGCTCCTTCGCACGTGGCGCACGCTCTGTTCGCACGTACGGCACTCGTCGTCGTCGTGTTGTTCGCACGCGTTGTCGCGCGCCGTTCGGCGCGTATCTCGCGTGTCTATCACGTGCGTCGCGCTGCGTTTGTGCGTGATAATAAATTGTTTTCGCTTATAAACACTCATGTTAATAACATTAATTCGTAGGTCATATATTTTAGATAATTAACTTAGGGTTTGCTTCTACTACTATTTATTAGTTTAATATTCCAATTAGATTAAATGTATATTGTTCAACTTGCGCGTTTATAATAAACATTAACATGACTATTATTAACTTAAATACTTTCTATTTATTTAATAATCATTTAGTATAAACATGTCACCTATTTAGTTTTTCTCGCCTGTCGTGCGTTCTGTTCTGCAGCGGTGGCGTGCTGCTTCGCGCGTCGTTCGTGTGCTGTTTTGCACGTGTCGTCACACGTTGTGTACGCGTGCCACGCGTGCGAATCGTGCGCATCACCACGCGTCGTCCGCGCGCTAAGTCGCGTGTAACACCCCTGGTGTTTATATTCTGCTCGACAACGAGTATGAATTTAAGCACGTAATATCAGTGGATAAAATGGATGCTAAATTTTAATCATCTTTGCTTATCGCGATTTTAATATCGCATCTGTTTCTGTCTATATAGACTCTTCATAAGTCTTCGCAAAATACGAAACATAATTGTTCCAAAAATTTGCGAGTCCTGTGCCTAATTAAAATCTATCGAGTTTGGTGTCGTTTTCATTTCGATAATCTAAGCAGCTAAAAAGGGTTCATGAAGCTTTTGGATTATCGAATCTTCATCGCTGGCGAATTTTGAACTGTTCGAATCACGCGCGTAAGTGAATACGAAAATCAGAAGACTTCTGATTTTATGAACAATTTGGAGCCCGCGCTGTCCGAACAGAACGATGCGCCAGCTAATTAAGTGAATCATTCCTCTCAGCATGTGATCGTTGGTGTTAGAATCAAATGATCGAACACTGGTGAGGATCGTAAAAATTAGATGGAACTAAATAACAGTCTCTCTGTCTTAATCTGTCTCGTCTGTCGCGAGTTCAACATTGTTTTTATTTTTCCGGGCTCTTCCTAAATTTTTGTGATATTCGGAACATAGTTGTTCTGAAAATCGGTGCGTCTGGTGATTATTTAAAATTAATCGCTCGCGCAAATATGAATTCGGAACAAATTATCAGTGCCGAAATCCGTTTAATTCGGTCTGTTGCTTCTCGCCTCGATCTAAAAGGGTGAATTAACGGTACGAATTCATCCGGCTCCCGAGAATTCGCCAAATCAAATCGTGTCCCATTTATTGTTATCAATCTCGTTTGATTCGAACCCATTTTACCTCGCTAAAAATCGTGGATACAAAAATATCTGCGATTTTCGGTAAAAAAAAGAGAAGAAATAAAAAAGGAAAAAAAATCTCCCAGCCATCCTCCCATCCCTATCTACTGCCACCCCTGTTGATTTTTTCCTGACTTGCCCTCCCTGTCAGATTTTTGTTCTAGCCGCTGTTCTTGTCTCCCACGCACGATTCTCCCTGCCTTTCAGCCGTGCTCCCTGCGCAGCTCACTCTCCACCTTCCATGGCCGCCGCCCTGCCCTGCCTTCCTCTGTCGCACGCCGCGCGCCCTGCTTCTCTCTCTGCATGTCCCTGGCCCCGGCATGGAACCCGCCCAGTCTGCGCGCCAAGCTCCTGCGCGCTGCGGTTTTCCTTCCCCCAAGCTCCCTGCGCGCGCGCTCCTATTCCTTCCCATTTTACTGCGTGTCGCGGGCTGGAGCTCGCCCCGGCGGCCTCTTCTTCCCGACTCCTGGCCGGAGCTCCTCCTCTGCCCGGCGTTCTCCCAGCCGACCAGAGCTCCCTGCTCGGCGTCCCCTCTCTACTCGCTGGGGGACTCTTTCCCTGCTTCCCCGCCATGGCCGACGTGCCCCGCTCAGACCGCGCCCAGCTCTTGGCTCCTGCCATGGCTGTGCGGTTAGGTTCCCTGCTATAGCTTTGCCCATCTCCCTGTGCTCCGTGCGCGCGCGCCCTGGTGTCCGCTCGTTGCTGTGCGCACTCTCCCCTGTCTGCTCGTCATGGACGCAAGCCACTGCCCATGCCGAGCTCCCTGTGCACGCAGCCATGTCCCTCTGTTCGCTGTGGTCGGTTCCCTGCTCGCGCCATGGTTCTCTCCCAGCTCCCTGCCGCGTGCTCGCCCGGCCGTACGCTCGCTCTGCTTGGCCATGTCGCCTGCTGCATGTGCGTTTGCTTCGTCCCAGCGCCATGCTCTGTGGGGGTGCTCGCTGTCGGCATCGATTTAACTGCTCGGCCCTGTTCCCTGGCCAACGCTCGACTGTGAGCTCTAGTCTTCCTGCGCGCCATCGTTCCCCTCGCAGCCTATGGAGGTGGACCTCGGCAGCGTCCCCATCGTCGTAGAGCTCCTAGACACGTTCCTCTCTGCTCGCTCGTCCTCGGTTCTGGCCAGATCTCGCGCGCGTGGTTTTGAAGCTCTGCACGTTCGTCGTGTCGCGTTGTGTGTGAAAGTCGCTTAGAGGGGGTGGTGAATAGGTGGAATCTGAAAATTATAAACTTAAGCACACACTACAAGCCGGGGTTAGTGTTAGAAATAAAATCGAGTTCGAAAGAGAGGGCGAAAAACAAATCACAAGAAAATGAAGAGAGTGACACGGTGATTTGTTTATCGAGGTTCGGTTCTTGCAAACCTACTCCCTATTGAGGTGGTCACAAAGACCGGGTCTCTTTCAACCCTTTCCCTCTCTCAAATGGTCACCTAGACCGAGTGAGCTTTTTCTCCTCAAATCAATTGGGACACTTAGTCCCCACAAGGACCACCACAACTTGGTGTCTCTTGCTTTGATTACAAAGGGTGTTGAGAACAAGAATGGGGATGAAGAAAAGTGATCCAAGCGACAAGAACTCAAATGAACACAAATATATCTCTCACTAGTCACTAATTGTTTGAAGTGATCTTTGGACTTGGGAGAGGATTTGATCTCTTATTTGTGTCTTGGAGTGAAGTCTAGAGCTCTTGTATTGAATGCAATGGCTGAAAACTTGGATGCCTTGAATGTGTGGTGGTTGGGGTATTTATAGCCCCACCCACCAAAATGGTCGTTGGGGAAGTCTGCTATCAAATGGTCGTTGGGGAAGTCTGCTATCGAATGGCGCACCGGACAGTCCGGTGCGCCACCAGACACTATCCGGTGCACCAGCCACGTCACCCAACCGTTAGGTTCGACCATTGGAGCTTCTGATAGATGGGCCACCGGACAGTCCGGTGGTGCACCGGACAGTCACTGTTCACTGTCCGGTGTGCCTTCTGGCGCCTACTCTGCCTCTATGCGCGTAGTCCGCACTGTTCACTGTTCACTTTTGCAGAAGACCGTTGGCATTGTAGCCGTTGCTCCCGCTGGCACACCGGACAGTCCGGTGAATTGTAGCGGAGAGCATTTTCCAGAAACCCGAAGGTGGCAAGTTTGTAGTTGATCTCCCTGGTGCACCGGACGCTGTCCGGTGGCACACCGGACAGTCTGGTGTGCCAGACCAGGGCAGTCTTTGGTTTTCTTTTGCTCCTTTCTTTTGAACCCTATCTTGGACTTTTTATTGGTTTGTGTTGAACCTTTGGCACCTGTAGAACTTATAATCTAGAGCAAACTAGTTAGTCCAATTATTTGTGTTGGGCAATTCAACCACCAAAATTATTTAAGAAAAGGTTTGACCGTATTTCCCTTTCAATCTCCCCCTTTTGGTGATTGATGCCAACACAAACCAAAGCAAATATATAAGTGCAGAATTGAACTAGTTTGCATAAGGTAAGTTGCAAAGGTTGCTTGGAATTAAACCAATATAATTATTTCAATAGATATGCATGGATTGTTTTCTTCTTATTTAAAATTTTGGACCACATTTGCACCACTTGTTTTGTTTTTGCAAATTCTTTTGTAAATCATTTTCAAAGTCTTTTTGCAAATAGTCAAAGGTATATAAGAAAGATTTCGAGAAGCATTTTCAAGATTTTGAAATTTTCTCGCCCTGTTTCAAATGCTTTTCCTTTGACTAAACAAAACTCCCCCTTAATGAAATTCTCCTCTTAGTGTTCAAGAGGGTTTTACAGATTTTTGAAGATACTAGTACTTTCTCCCCTTTTGAAAACACATTAAGATACCAATTTGAAAACTTTATTTTTAAAATTCGTATGTGGTGGTGCGGTCTTTTTGCTTTGGGCTAATACTTTCTCCCCCTTTGGCATGAATCGCCAAAACGGATACTTTGAGTGAAATATGAGCCCTTGGTAAAATTTTCTCCCCCTTTGGCAAACAATATATGAGTGAAAGATTATACCAATGGAGAGATGGCGAAATACCGCAAAGAGTAAATAATACCAATGGAGTTGAGTGGAAGCGTCGTCTTTGCAGAATACTCCATTTCCCTTTCAATTCTATGACTAAGCATAATATACACTTGAAAACACATTAGTCATAGACATAAAAGAGATATGATCAAAGGTATATAAATGAGCTATGTGTGCAATGTTTCAATCAAAATTCCTAGAATCAAGAATATTTAGCTCATTCCTAAGCTTGGTAAAGGTTTTCTCATCTAAAGGCTTGGTAAAGATATCGGCTAATTGTTCTTTGGTGTTAATATAGGCTATCTTGATATCCCCCTTTGTTGTGATCTCTCAAAAAGTGATACCGAATGGCTATGTGCTTAGTGCGGCTGTGTTCAACAGGATTATCCGCCATGCGGATAGCACTCTCATTATCGCATAGGAGAGGGACTTTGCTAAATTTGTAGCCATAGTCCCTGAGGGTTTGCCTCATCCAAAGCAATTGTGCGCAACAATGTCCTGCGGCAATATACTCGGCTTGAGCGACTGAGTTTTGTTTCTTTGAAGCCTAAGACACCAGGGATCTCCCCAGAAACTGACAAGTCCCTGATGTGCTCTTCCTATCAATTTTACACCCTACCCAATCAGCATCTGAATATCCTAGTAAATCAAAAGAGGATCCCTTGGGGTACCAAAGACCAAACTTAGGAGTATAAACTAAATATCTCAAGATTCTTTTCATGGCCCTAAGGTGAACTTCCTTAGGATCGGCTTGGAACCTTGCACACATGCATACGGAAAGCATAATATCCGGTCGAGATGCACATAAGTAGAGTAAAGATCCTATCATCGACCGGTATACCTTTTGATCTACGAATTTACCTCCCGTGTCGAGGTCGAGATGCCCATTGGTTCCCATGGGTGTCTTGATGGGCCTAGCATCCTTCATTCCAAACTTGGTGAGTATATCTTGAATGTACTTCGTTTGGCTGATGAAGGTGCTCTCTTAGAGTTGCTTGACTTGAAATCCTGGAAAATACTTCAACTCCCCATCATAGACATCTCGAATTTTTGAACCATGATCCTACTAAACTCTTCACATGTAGATTTGTTAGTAGACCCAAATATAATATCATCAACATAAATTTGGCATACAAACAAATCTTTTGCAATAGTTTTTAGTAAAGAGAGTAGGATCGGCCTTGCCGACTTTGAAGCCATTAGTGATAATAAAATCTCTTAGGCATTCATACCATGCTCTTGGGGCTTGCTTGAGCCCATAAAGCGCCTTTGAGAGTTTGTAAACATGGTTAGGGTACTCACTATCTTCAAAGCCAGGAGGTTGCTCAACATAGACCTCTTCCTTGATTGGTCCATTGAGGAAGACACCCTTCACGTCCATTTGATATAGCTTAAAGCCATGGTAAGTAGCATAGGCAAGTAATATACAAATTGACTCAAGCCTAGCTACGGGTGCATAGGTTTCACCAAAATCCAAACCTTCGACTTGCGAATAACCCTTGGCCATAAGTCGTGCTTTGTTCCTTGTCACCACACCATGCTCATCTTGCTTGTTGTAGAACACCCACTTGGTTCCTACAACATTTTGGTTAGGACATGAAACTAAATGCCATACCTCATTCCTCATGAAGTTGTTGAGCTCCTCTTGCATTGTCAGCACCCAATCCGAATCTTTAAGTGCATCCTCTTCGTTAAGTGTTTAATTCTCTACCCTGTAGCATTGTTTATTATCGTTCTAATCCTTATGCATTCATGTGCATAATGCATTTCATTCAGGTACATTAATTAATCATGTGATGTGGAGGACCAAAGCTAAGTCGACCACAAGATGCTGGAAAGCGTGAGCTTCTCCGCAAGACGATGCTGATGGACCAACCTGAAGATGGATAAATTGAGCAAGTGCTCGACTATGAGATGATCGCCAAGTGGTCGCCACCTAACAACACTATCGTAGTGTTTCTTCCAGGCAAGCCCCGGTGCATGCAATCCCTTCCTTGTGTTTTTAAATGATTTTTACACACTTCAAGTCTAGCGAAATGTGCATTAGGTTTATAGGAGTTGCTTGGAAACCCTTTGATGCATTGGCTACCTTGAAATCCATTCCTTTTATAGATACTTCTTGTGAAGTATCAAGTATGATTTACAAAATTGCTTAGCCCTGCCTAGAGGTAAATCTTGCAGATAGAGTTTGTCCTTTGCACTAATGCCTAGCTCAGGTTTATCCTGAGGAAGGATGGCTCTACCTACAGAATATTTTCACCAGGATCATTGGGAGATCTAATGCAAGGTTCCCTATGATGTTTTAATCATCTTAAGGAACACAAACAATCATAAGGATAGAAGTACTTAAATCGTGAATTGGGCTAGGAACAGGTGATGTTCTACCCAGGTTGATTAAGGATTATAGCGAATGTAGGCTTGATGATCGAGAACCTTTTAACTGGCCACATGCCTCGTCATGGGTAAGCTTTGTCTCGGGCATACTAATACCAGAAAGGCCAACACGCAATGAGAGTGGAGAGATGGTGAGAGTAGCGTGTACCCTCCATGGCAAGAGGCTGGACAGTGGTGTATCTGTGCTCTCGGTTAGCGTGAACCCGGTCTGGTCTTAAGAACCCCGGTGGCGAGTTGACATATGCAAGGGTTAAGTGCTACATATGTCGTGTGGTTGGAGATCCCCAACTGGGTATTAATCGATTCAGATCGCCGTTACTTCTTGGACATGAAGACTTGGTCACTGCCCTGCAATCTAAGTCATGGATGGAATCATAATGAGCAAAAATCATGTTGTATTGATTAATGTGATGATGAAATTAGACTAGATGCAAGCAAGTCTATTAATACTTAATCTAGCATTAAAATGTTGAAAGTAAGGACTCATTTTAGTAAGCTTTCCACAAACTATTAATGTTGATTCTTGCTAAAAGCCTTTCCTTGATTCCCAAATCCAGCATATCCTTGAGAGTCTTTTTCCTTAGTCAGGTAAGTCTTGCTTAGTACTTGCATACTTAGGGTTTTATTCCCATTGTTGCTGCAGGTTACGAATCACTTTGATTATGATTGATGCTAAGTGTCGGTGGGCTCGGCCTTCTTATAAGTCTAAGTAATTCTTCTATACTTCTTATTGAGGATTGTCATTGAGCTAGCATATATTTCAAACTTATAAATAGTTTATAACATTTCAACGTTTATTTCTTTGAATCACTTTTGTAATCGCTCCAATAAATATAATGTAAATTTGTTGTAACTTGTAACTTTTTGTAATAAAGAAATTCCGCTGCAAAATGTTGGTGTGTGATTTGTGTTTACTTAATCTTGCGATCTTGGTTGTAAGTGGTTTATCCGGGGTCCTTGGGACACTCGGACGGATCCTGTTAAGTTATCTGGTGCACATGCATAGCCGTCTGAGGTCTTTGAGACAAGGGCAGGTGCATGTGGGCCCAATAACTTGGGAGGTTCTGCCACATCGCGTGACGCATTATTTTTGCACATCACTCATCTTGTCACGTGTCGTTAATTTCGTCTCGCTTAGAATCGCTCATATTAATTAAATTACCTGATTAACTGTCAACCACTAAGATAGTAAGTTGGTCAAAGAAAAGTAGTAGTCTTGATTTACATTTAATAAAAATCAATTAATATAATTATGTAGAATTAGATATTCTAATTAATACTTATTTAGGGTAAATGTGATAACTTCTCGACCGTAACTCCGACTGTCGCGTTTCTTTTTCCTCGCGTGACCGTAGTAACATGCTCTATTTCGTTTTGCATGCTTTATTATGTTTTTCTTTGAATGGTGTAATGTTCTTATGCACATATATGTTTGTTTGCTTGTGCCTGTTCGTCATCGCTTCGCGTTGTGATTCGACGGTCAAGCGTTGGCGACCAAGTGATCTGGTTCTTTCGGTTTCTACAAAGTTGAAGACCCTGAGCATCTGTTTGGTGAAGGCAAGTGTCCTCTGACATATTATGTCCTACATACTTTATAATTCAATGTCCCATATTACTTTATTGAAACCTAATGATTGACTAGTCTATATTTATCTTATCCTTGTTTACCTTTTGGGTTATCATGGTTAGCTTTATGCTATTGCTTCAACTTAATCAATGAACATGATGTGAATATTTATGATACGATGATGTTATCCCGATGATGATCTTGTGATATTTTAGGGGACTTAGACCATTTTCCTGAGTACCTCTCCGTAAGGACCTGTTCATTGAGTGACCACCCAGGATAACAGTGCAACCATGAGGGTGGAATGGGACACCCTTAGCTGAATAATTAGATGAACCTGGGGTGTAGTTGGCTTTGTCAGAGGGCCGTAAATGGGGCCGAGGCGTAGTGCTCGCTCTGCTAAGGGGGGGTGCAGAGGTTCATTCGATTTGGTTTTGTTAGTCACCCAGCTTGGGGAGGTATACTGCGTTTGTACGACTGGCGAAACCTAACGAGCAGCTATGCACCAGGGGAGTCTTAGTAAAGGCTACATAGTGAGACCCTGTCAGGTCACCTTGGTAGTGATAAATGGGGAGTCATGTTCTCCGGGCAGAATGGGAATCACGACTCATGGGTAAAGTGTGCAACCTCTGCAGAGGAATGAAACTGATATATCAGCCGTGCTCACGGTTAAGAGCGGCCTTGGGATCCTCTTTGATTAGAGATACAAATGATCCGAGATACAGTGGTTTGTATTTATGGTTTTGGTTCAATGATGATAATGTTGTTCTTCGATGAGGAAATGGTTCACGGGTTGGTTATTGCTAAAACTTGGCTTCTACTAATAATAAATACCTGACGAACAAAAAGAAACTGCTTTGACCCTAATCCCACATAAAGCTAGTCCACCTCAGCTAAACGGGACAATTGCTAAGTACGTTGATGTGTACTCATCTTTGCTTTCACAAAACAACATGTTGTCTTGGTGCAACCTATGCTCAGGTAAAGAAGGAGAAGAAGGTGTCGAGGCAGATCTCTAGGAGTTTTAGGACTTCAACGAGTTTGAGGATTAGGATATCGACCTCCCCAGTCAGTTGCCTGTGGTGGGTTTATTTACGTTGGCTACATTTCTGTTGGGGGCCTTCGTCCTCCGAAGGTCCTCAAAAACGTGGTTTAACAATGTTTTCCAAGTGTAACATGTAAACAGGTACCTTCGGATATAGATCAAAGTCGTACACGATGTAAGAAGCATGGTCAGAACGAAGGATGATGCTGCTCCGAAGCTATGGGCGGAATAGCTTCGGCTCAACAGCGGAAAAAGGAACCGACTTAAAGGGGAAAGGCCATCCAGTCCTCGATGAGTTGTCCATAATACAGTAGTAAATGTGAAGGACATAAATGTAATTTTACACAGGCTGCGCCCTGTGCCTATAAATAGATGAACAGTACTCCCGTACTGTTCACGTTGACTTGCATTTGCTCGTACGTCACGCTTGGACTTTCTCTTTCTGTCAAGCCGAAGGTATAAATGTAATTCAATATTATTCACGTTCATTTATAATGGTATAATGAAGAAATATTAATGATGTTATATGATCATTTATCTTATTTCTCATGTCTCATATGCTTCTCCTTTCATTAATATATATACTATGATGATGAAGGTACGTCCTTCATGACCTTTGTCTGAAGATCATTATATCCTGAGGGAAATAATGCTTCGAAGGACGAAGGGCATTAACCATTAACCTTTTTCTGTGTTGCCTTGTTCTTAATTCATAGGATTTGAGAACAAGTCCCCAACACTGGCACCCACCTCCAGTGAACCCTTTTTCGACCACCTTCGGCAAGCACTGACCTTCTTCATGCTGCCGAAGAAAACTTCAGGGCCAGGGGCTGTCGCACTACAGCCACTGGACCCAAATCAAGAGACCCTTTCTCTCCGAGAGGCCCGAAGCCAGAAGAGGAAGGCCACTAGTCCAACACTCTAGGAGGAAGAGTTGGACCAAGAAATTAGAAACATGGAGATAATCCATCAGCAAGTACAAAGGAAGAAGGAGAAGATGGCCCGACTGGTTGATCTTCAAAGGTAGATCGATGAAGCCATTGAAGAAGTACGCCATCTTGCTCAATACGAACAAGATCAATGGCCCTAGCACAGAGAGCTTCATCAAGAAGGCCTATTCAACGAGGATGGATGGTATGATGATTTTAATCATGATACCTTTATCTTTGATGCTGCTTCTGCCATGGCAGCAGAACTGCAAGCTATCCCATGGCCTCCATCATACAAGCCACCTCAGCTCCCTATGTATGATGGGCATTCGGATCCGAAGCAGTTTTTGATGAGTTATGAAGCAACTATATCTTCATATGGAGGCAATGCAGTTGTCATGGCCAAGTCCTTCGTCATGGCAGATCGCAATGTGGCCCAGACATGGTATTCTTCTCTTCGGCCAAGGACTATTACTTCGTGGCAGAAGCTCAAGGATTTGCTACTGACAAGTTTCCAAGGTTTTCAGACGAAGCCGGTCACAGCTCAGGCCCTGTTTCAATGCACGCAAGACCACGAGGAGTATCTACAGGCATATGTCCGAAGGTTCTTGCGTCTAAGAGCACAAGCACCTACAGTGCCCAACGAAATTGTCATTGAGGCCATGATCAAGGGACTTCGTCCAGGACCTACTACTCAGTATTTTGCTAGAAAGCCTCCGCAGACTCTAGAGAAGCTGCTTCAAAAGATGGATGAATACATCCGGGCTGACAACGACTTCCGCCAAAGAAGGGAGGAAGCTTACAGGTTCTCTGAGATGACCAGGGGCTTCGGAGGAAGAATCCACCCAAGGCATGTCAGGTCAATTCACAACTCCACTCAGAATGACGACAGAGGAAGTCAGCCGCAGAGGCCGCAGTATACTTCACAATCTTTGGGGCATCAACAAAGCTCTTTCCGGCCGCCAGCTCCAAGAGGCAGAGGTGCCAAGGGCTTCGAAGGAAGATATGGGGACCAGCCCAGAAAGATCTACTGCTTATTTTGTGGAGAAGACAAGGGCCATACTCCAAGAATGTGCCAAATTACTATCCAAAAGCAGAAGGAGATCGCAGAAGCCGAAGCAGGTTCTGCATACTGCTTCGTGTCACTCACCCTACATACCAGAATTTGTGGGCAACCATTCTGCAGCCTCTGTTGCTTCGGCTAGTCAGCCACAGGCTTCTTGGCCACAACTTCCACCTCCGCTGCCACTACAACCTGCCTATTCACGAGGTCAGCAGCCAGAAGGGAGCCATCAGACCCATCAGCAGCGAGACCTCAGGGAGGAATCCGAAGCTCGCACAGTCAACAGTACTGTGCCAGAATCAAAACACATTTATTGAGACATATCCTACCTCTGAAGCACTTTTATATTCCTTGTCATTTTCTTTTTTAATAAAGGACAATCAATGTAAATCTAGTCTTCTTGTCATTTTCAAATAGCTTTGTTCTTGAGAAATATATCTTTTCACAGATTTACGAAGCCCCAAATTGCCGAAGCTCAAAAGTCGTTCCTAAGGGAATGCAGAGCTAAAAATCGCATTGTAACTTTTACCAAAGCTATACAAAGCTATTCCAAAGGAACGCAGTGTAAGTTCGCCGAAGCTACAAAAAGTCGTTCCCAAGGGAGCGCAGTGTAAGTTTTCTGCTCAAAAGTGGTTCCAAAGGGAATGCAGAGCCAAATATCACCGAAATATAAGGCGAAGCGCGAAAAGTCAACGCGAATACCATCGAAATAGAAGGCGAAGAAGTTCAAAATACGTTCCTAAGAGGATGCAGAACTTACACCGAAAAATAAGCGGTGAAGCCGAAAAATAAACGGCAAAGAGATTTGATCGTTCCTAAGGGGACGCAAAGATTGTGTTTCAGTGGGAGCATGTGTCTTCGGCATTAGCATCATTCTTTGCATCATATCATCACATCATATCACATAGCATCTCATCATACATCACACCACACCAATGACATCAATTAAAAACAAAGCTGATCTTCGGAGATTGCCTTACAAAAATGAAAAGGTGCTAATACAAAAGCAAGTTAAGAATTACGGCTTCATCAATCCTGATATGGAAGAAGGGATCTATTGATTACGAAGCATCAACGTTTTTACGAAGTATGGATGATCTTACGAAGGATAAAAATTCTTCTTTGCGAAGCATGAAAAGAAGGGAAGGTGTTTTTTTGCCAACAGCTCAAAAACGGTATGTACATAAAATTTCATGCATCACAAAGGGTTGATCTACAAATAACTTACATATTACATTGAGAAATATAAACATCAAATATTACAAACTTAGTTCATCAAATGTTACATTAACACCCTAGAAAATATTTTTACAATAACTCCAATTCTTCCTTCAGAACTTTCTCTGTGACTTTGTTAAGCAGTTTGGTGACAACTTCGTCGACAATGGCTTCGGCCACATTAATGACTTCTATTGCTTTCCTCGTTTCTGGGTCAGCCAATGGGTCAAACGGCACTGGAGGAGGAGGTAGTTCAGCTGCGGTAGAAAGCATCAATTAGCTCAAAGTCACAAAAATAAACGACGAAGCTAAAAGCTGTTAAGAAATACCTATCCGTCTTTCGAGTTCCGCAGCTTTCTCAGCTTCTTTCGTTTCTTCCCAAGCGTCATGAATATCTTTTTCGCTCTTCTTCATTACTTCATGAGCCATCTTTCGGCTGCCATTTTCCCAGATATCAGTAAAAAATTTTCCTCCTATTAGACTTGCTTTGGCTGAGGGATCTTTTGTATCGTCAATAGAGAAGGCACTTTCGGCCTGGGCCAAGGTTTTAACATGTTCGCAACCCACCTTCTCCAGGACAGCGGCAACTCCTCTTGCGCCAGAGAAGGCGCAAACGTCCCCACGATCACTTAGGATTTCCTCAAAAGCTTCGGCTTCACAACTGATCCACTCAATAACACCCTCAGGGTCGCCTCGTATGAAATTGTCTTCGTTAGAGTAGGCGCCCACGTTGGCGAAGCTAGTCTTCATCTTTTTCACGCACTCCACAGATTTTTCAAAACACCTTTCCTTTGATGCGCGAAGCTCTGCAACTGTCTTTTCAAAATAATTTTTCCAGCACTCACTGGCATCTCGATCAGCTTCAGTGACAGCGCATTTTAATTTGGCCTCAGCCAATTGTTTTCGAAGATCTTCAATTTCACACTTCTGGGCCTCAGCTTGAATTTTGGAATTAGCTTCGTCTTCTTTTATTTTGTTTATCAATGAAATTAATATTTTATCTTTTTCAAGGCCTTTGTTTCTTAGCTCAATCACCTCTGAGCGAAGGTTGTCCAGAGCCATTCTATACCCTTCATCTTCGACATTTTTCTGTGCACTAAGGGCATTGCTAAGGATCAAGCCCTGCAAGAGGAGTACAGAATTAAGTATAAATAAATAAAATAATTCGTTTACAAATACAAGAATTGATTTTCGTACCTTTATACTATTATATGGTAAACTGTCAGCTAGTTCATCCTTTGACAATACGAAGAGGCCATCTTCTAGCTTCAGAAATCCAAAGCTTCTTCCTATCTCCCGGCTGATGGATATCTCTTTGTTATCCGGGAGAAAGTATAAAAAGTCTTCTTCTCCACTGTCATTAAACACCAGTGCCCCTTTCGGGTATTTTAGTCTTTGGGCATAATGTTGGGCTTCTCGTTTTTCTTCCGAAGTAAGTGTCTTTCCCGAAGCATGGCGGATGATGTAATCAATGCTCTATTCCAAAGCTTCGGGAGCAGGAGTAGCAATCTTTTCAGGCGAAGTTTGCTCTGAGGTTTTTTCTTCTACTACCTTGTCTTCAGTTTCTGAAGGTTTTTTCTCGGCAAGCTCTAAAGGCCCAGCTTCGGCACTAGCTTGGCTTGCTGCAGCTTCAGTTGCAGCCGATTTTGATTCAGATTCGGCTTGCAGTTTCGAAACCTCGGCGGTTTTCCCTGAAGGAGTAGAGCTTAAAGCCTTTACTGATTCTAACACATCTAGTACATTTGCCATCCTTCTTCTTTTGGGAGTTGCCACAAGACTTTTTCCATCCTTCGGCATGGTTACTCCTGTCGAAGGGCTTAAAATTCCTAACACTTCTGTTCCTTCAATTTTTGGTTCTTCCACCTTATTTTTATCGACTTTTGACTCATCTAGCACGGATGAAAGTACCTTCAGCATCATAGCTGGATCCTCAGCTTTCTGTGTAGGAGGAATAGGCTCCTTTGGTTCAGCAGTTGAAGAAGTTTCCCCACCAAACTCGGGTACCTCGGTCGGCTCGATATAGCGTGGCCGGCGGGTGAGAACTTTCAACCTTCTGCTCTTTGGTGTGGGCTCATCTGGAGTGGCCGAAGCAGCAGTCTTGGCCGAGGCAGCGGTTTTCCTCTTTCTTCCTCGTCCCCGTAGCAGGTAGCAGTAATCCGGGTAAACAAAACCAATGGCATCAAAAACTCTATTCAATCTCTTTTTTCCTCGGCCCCCGAAGGATGTGGATAACGCATCATCTTCTGCTTTGGAATATGACCCTAGCAATTCATCACTTATAGACTCAATACATTTCAGCCAGTCGTCATTTGGTTCATCAAATTTATCTCCATATCTTAAGGTGTATTTTAGTCGAACCAGGTCACCTTCGCCAGACTCGGTGATAGTCTCCTTCGGCATCTCCCAATTCTCTACAAGAGGCCATACTCTGAATGCTATATGTTCTTGAATTAGGTCTATTGTACCAATGAAGAAGCATACAGTACCAAAGGCCTTCTGGCATGCTTCGGCGGCCTCATCGTTTTCAACCTTCGGCCTTCGAAGGCCAAAGCGGGACCATATGGGATGCATAATGACCTCCTTAATATCCTCTCTCTCTGCTAAGTCGTTCTTCACATAGAACCATTCCTCCATCCAATTTCTCGGCCATCTTTTCCTAAATGTTGGTACTGGGTAGCTTGAGTTGGGACGGGCAGTAAATCCGTAACAACCGAAGTTGTTGTGATATTGTTCCTTTCCTGTAGCCTTCGTCTCATACATAAGTTCATGCATGCTGTAGAAACATTTTGCGCTTGGCTCTATCCTTTGGCTCCTTACTGGCCATACGAAGACTCCCATCCTCAATATGGCTTCGGGGGTCTGTTGATGAAGGAAAATTTGGACGGTTTTCAACACTTCAACCACGAACCTGCTCAGTGGGAACCGAAGCGCAGCTTTAAAAAAGCTTCGAAAGATCACAACTTCATCCTTCTCAGGCGCAGGAGTGGTATTGTTTTCGCCAGCCCTCACCATAGATAAATCCCGAAAGTACCTTTCCCTCAGGCTCTCAAGGTGACTTTGCTTGATGGTCGACTTTCCGAAAATTGTACGGCTTGGCCTCCACGGCCGATCATAGGAATCTTCACCTCCACTCTCTGCATCATAGCTTTCACTGTCACTAGTATCCTCAGACAAGCCCTCCAACATTTCTTTTGTAATCTTCTCTGTATTTGATTTTGCCATTGATTCTAGAAACCCAGCTATATAAGGATCCGCAACCTTCTTCTATTCAAAGAGCTTCTCCTCTTCGGTTAGCTTCGTCTCAGCAACAACTTTCTTGTCTTGAGACATCTTCTCTTCGGAAATAACGAAAACATGCTCTTCAAGACGAAGCTTAAAGAACTCGAAAAACTAAGCAAACATTAGTGAGCAAGAGCTATAAAATTGAGCAAATAAAGCAAGCGGCGCAAATAGCGTACCAAATGTGGTCAGGGTGAGTTCCTATTTATACGCTCGACGCGCCCCGAGTTGGAGGGTCCTGTCTGTCATTGGCAGTTGCTATTCTAGCAAAGGGAAGGTGTTTTTTCGGACCTTTGGCTTAAGGCCTTCGTCCAGGTCGCAGTCTGAATTCGTTATCTTAAACGAATTAATACCGCGAGGGGCTACTGTTGGGGGCCTTCGTCCTCCGAAGGTCCTCAAAAATGTGGTTTAACAATGTTTTCCAAGTGTAACATGTAAACAGGTACCTTCGGATATAGATCAAAGTCGTACAAGATGTAAGAAGCATGGTCAGATTGAACGATGATGCTGCTCCGAAGCTACGGGCGGAATAGCTTCGACTCAACAGCGGAAAAGGAACCGACTTAAAGTGGAAAAGGCCATCCAGTCCTCGATGAGTTGTCCATAATAGAGTAGTAAATGTGAAGGACATAAATGTAATTTTATACAGGCTGCGTCCTGTGCCTATAAATAGATGAACAGTACTCCCGTACTGTTCACGTTGACTTGCATTTGCTCGTACGTCACGCTTGGACTTTCTCCTTCTGTCAAGCCGAAGGTATAAATATATTTCAATATTATTCACGTTCATTTATAATGATATAATGGAGAAATATTAATGATGTTATGTGATCATTTTTGTTATTTCTCATGTCTCTTATGCTTCTCCTTTCATTAATATATATACTATGATGATGAAGGTACGTCCTTCATGACCTTCGTCTGAAGATCATTATATCCTGAGGGAAATAATGCTTCGAAGGACGAAGGGCATTAACCATTAACCTTTTTCTGTGTTGCCTTGTTCTTAATTCATAGCATTTGAGAACAAGTCCCCAATAGTTTCTATTATGTGCACTTTGATTTATATTATTTAAATGACTCTTGTCTTTAATATTATTACTTACTCTTTATTGTATTCGAAGCATTGTGCTATGATGAGTCATTTATGTAATCGCTGTGTACGTGAATTTCTGATCCTGGCACGTACATAGTTCGCATTCGGTTTGCCTTCCGAAACCGGGTGTGATTCTTTTTTCTCAATACTGGAGGTATCCCGAGGTACACCGTTTTTTGTGGCTGCCCCCTGCCATTTTCATAAATAAAGGAATATTGCACTTATAACACCCCAGGTGTTTATTTCTCATGCGACGAGTACAGACTGAAGCACGGGATATCGGTGAATGTAAATGCCACTAAGTTCTAATTATCTTCATCTATCATGATTTTGATATCATGTCTGTCTCCATCTGTCTAAATTATCCTAATTTATTTTGCAAAATTCAGACTTAAGTAATCTTCCGAAACATTGAATCCAATATCGTTTGGGTTGAGCCATCGACGTCTTGCCCAAACTCTAATCCTTGAAATCGGATTTGATTCCTTAAACTTCGTTTGAAATTCTTTCATGCTTGCGTTGCACATATTTATCTGTGGCCAGACATCATGACGCATGTGGCGGGTGCAAAATCCGTGTCTAGACAGCGCACAACTTCTCGCCCACGTGAACGATGTGTGACGTCGCTTTCGCAAGGATCACAATTTCGATGCCGCATCGATCTCGCGTATTATTTCGCGATGTGTCGAGTCTTGTGTCCGTTTAAAATTTATGGATTAAGAAAACATGAATTTGGAATCCCGACCCACTCCTATGATTGTGGTCCTAAGCAAATTAATTAGAACTCAACAACAAAAGTATTAAGCAAAATTAAATTGGATCGAGATAATTAGAGCTGATATTGAGTATTCATAAATAATATGTTTCTCTGTTCAAACTGCGGATATAATTTTTTCGGTTTCAAATTAAATCAAATCTAGTGTAGTCTAAGATATCGAAGATAATGACGTGATCTGATACAGTTTAAAGTATCGATCTCGATCTTGTTTGATTGGGTCCATGTGTTTCTTGTCCCGATCTAAATCCTTAAATATAAATAACGGGTAAAAAAATTCATCTAATTCTTGGAATATTCACTAAATCAAAACATTGTGTGAAGATTGTACCCGAAATTGTTTTGTGTAGGTTCATTTATATCTCATCAAGGCAAATTTCAGAACCAGATACATATGCATTCTCATGTTAAAAATAAAGAGAAGAGAATAGAAAATATCAATCAATTCTATCTCCATGCCACCTCTTTCTCTCGAAGCCGCTTAGCTCCAGCTCCTTGCACCGCCGTTCTCCTATTCTTTATCTCCAGCCGCACTTTGGCTTCAGATCGTGGGCATTTTCTTCACGCATCTTCTCAGCTCGGCCTTATCTCCTAGCTTTTGTACGCTGCGTCCATGGAGGTCGAGCACGCCAGCCGCCGCGCGCTTGTCCTCACCCTCCTGCCCGGCCATCCTCGCCCCTGCTCACGTCAACCAGTTCCCACGCGCGTCCCTGCTTCCCTGCATCTCGGACATGGCGAGTCCCTCCCGTCCCTTCTCCTCAATGGACGCTGCTCCTTCCCTGCTCGTTGTCTTCGTACTCGCTCCGGTCGCGGTCGTCGTCGAATCGTCGGACCCCATCCCCCATGGCGCTCGCCCTGTTCTCTGTTGTTTTCCTGCTCGTCCGTCTGTAGGTTCCATGGAGATCGATGCTTCTCTCTGGTCTCCAGCTTGCCAGCCATTTTCCTGGCCTTGCCGCTGTTGTAGCTCCGGGGGCTGCGACTCGACGCTTCTCTGCAGTCGCGTCCACTGCTCACCAATAGCCGCTGCCCTTTTCTGGTGCTCGCCAGCACGCAAGCCGTCACCATGCTTCGTGCCTCCGTCCGGCTGCGCGCAACCTCTGACATATTGTCGCGTCGACGCCGTCGTTCCTTGGCCGTGCTCGGCTTCCCTAGCATCACTACGCTTGCCTTTGCGTCTGCTTCTGCGTCCTCGCAGTGCAAAACTATCATGGCCGTGTTCTACTCCGCTCCAACTCGCGTCCACGCCCTGGATCAAGCTCGCACACGTCGTCGGAGTCGCTCAACTCGCCTATCGCACCTAGGCCGATCATCGATAACTTTTTCACCATGGTCATCACATTGGTTGTCCCTATCCGAGCTAGCCTAGCTCGCCAGCCATCGTGCCCTCTTTGCCCGTTGGGCCGTGCATTGCCGCGTCCACCTTGTTGTGTCATCGTGGACTTGTCGGCGTGCTGCTGTGGTACCTAGATCGCGCTCGCCTCAGCTCCAACGAGTCGTCATGCCATAGTCTTCGTCGAATGGAAATCATCGTGCTAACACGTCGATGTCGTCGATCGCCATCCTCGTCTATGCCAACAAGTCGTGAAAACGTTCTTGTGCTAGCCACACGTCACCAGCTCCACAAAATGAATACCATGGGTATCTGGTCAAGAATCGAAATTGTGTGCATCGCTCACCAGGTGTGTGGTCAAAGGCGTCAAGCGAAAACCATTGTCGCTCTTCCGACTATCGTGTCGGATTGGTTAGGGTAAGCCAATTTGTTATTCGTGTTAGTGGATTGATGAATGGTCTGACTAGGTATATTAATTGTGATGATTTTGTGGTGAGTCGGATTGCTATTTCTGTTATTAGTTCGATGAAGGGATTTATTAGATATACCAATTATATCGGTCCTATTGCCTTTTTTTATATCGGTGTCGTGGTGGTAAGTATAATATTTATTAGATTGCCTGAGTCATTTACGATGATTTGGTCGATGTCGTGTGGTGAAAGAGGTCTCAATAGGTCTCAGTGTTTGCGGGACTGTAGGCGTTAAAGTTGTAATCTTGTGGAAATTCTATGTTAATGGTCATACTATGCTGACTAGGTAAAAAATGTGATGTTTTATTAATATGTGTGATACATAGGTTATGCGAGAAGAATTAAATCGGTGTTTCGTATCCGATGAATGGTCCAATTAACATTTTGGAAAGTAGGTCTTGTGTTGTGTTTTTAGTATCTAGTCGAAGTATTGCGTGTGGCGGATTTCGTTTATTTGTACAGAGTCGATGCCCGGTTGTGATATCCATGATGTTTTATGCTTGTTGATTGATGAAATATCATAGATGGGTCATTTAGATTAATAATCTTGAATAAATGTTTAATCTTGTCCTAAATATTGAGAAGCGAGTGATGTCATTAGGTCTATTACCTCCATCCTCGTTCTAAATTTAGATGTCAAAAACTAATTAGTCTAAGTTTATTAGTCTTAAAATGTTGAGCTTTAGCTAAGGAGAGTAGAGCTTGTGTATATCTTATTGTATTGCGATGTATGAGCTACCTCCGAATAGACTAGAATAGCGTAATTATTATAATTAGTCCTATATCGCTAGCTAGTAATTGCTTAATGCTTTGTTATAAGTGTTTTATCCTCTTTGGTGTAGATTACCCATCTTATGTTATTTATACTCGTGCTCATACATGTGCATCGTGCATATCATAAGGTACGCTAGTTGATCACGTGATGTGAAGGACAAGAGCTGGATTAATCTCAAGGTGATGCGGATGACAAACCCGAAGATGGATAAACTAAATGAATGCCAAGACCAAGGATGGTCATCAAGTGATCGACGTCTAACAACACTAACGTAGTGTTTATCCCAGGCAAGCCCCGGTGCATTTGCCCATCCTTGTTATTTAAATGCTTTATCACCTTATATGATGCATTAGGTGATAGGAGTTGTGTGATAAACAATTGATGCCTTAACTTTCCTTGGAATTCTATTACTATCCTTGATGCCTGTTTTAAAAAAAGAAATGATAATGCTTAACCCTGCTTAGAAACTGAAAAATCATTTGTTTTAAAAAAAGAATGATGTGGAACACTGTTATGGGCTTTTCGTTTTAAAAATCAAAGCAAACTTATGGTGATTATTCCACTTCGGGCGGAGGGGGTTCATCATTCGGAAAAGAGTACCTCTGCCAGTTACCAAAAATGGGAAAATGGTTTGAATAAATCTAGACCAGACGCTGAGCAGACAAGGTCGCCCGTCTATGTCGATTAAGGATCGTACCGATTGATGGCCTGTTGATCTAGGACCCTTTAAGGGCTTGTTCGGTTATTTTCAATCCATATGGATTGGAGGGGATTGATACGGATTGGTGGGGATTTTGAATTACTTGGGATTGAAACCCCCTCAATCCCCCTCAATCCATATGGATTGGGGTAGAACCGAACAAGCCCTAACTGGCCACATACCTCATCATGGGTAAGCCTGAACCCGGCTATTCCATACATGAAAAGACAACCGCGCACTGGGCGTGGGAGATGGTGGGAGTAGCAGTTACCCTCCTGGCAAGAGGCTAGATGGTAGGGTAATGTACTCCTGGGTAACGCGGACCAGTTCATGTAGTGGAGGATCCATGGGAATGGTTGACATATGCAAGGGTTAAGTGCTACATATGTCGTATGGTAGGAGATCCCCAGCTGGGTATTAATCGATTTGGATCGCCGTACTTCTCGGATATGAAGACTAGATCACTGCCCTACATCATAGTTTAATAAGTGAAACATGATTGTGGTTTGGTTAAAAGGAAGCTAGTGTAGGACAAGTGAATCCTCTAGATTAGGCAAATCTAGATTCAGGAAAAGTAATTAACTTGTGAAGTAAAAGTTTGGCATAAGGATTCACTACTAGTAAGCTTTTTTGCAAAATGAGTCTTTGAAATTTGATAAGCCTTACCTTGATTCCCAACAAGCCAGCATATCCTTGAGAGTCTTTTCTTTAGTCGGGGAAGTCTTGCTGAGTAATTGCGTACTCAGGGTTTTATTCCCTGTTGTTTTTCAGGTTGAAATTTTGTTCTGTTGTGGATGGTGCTAAGTGCCAGTGGGCTCGACCTTCTCATATGTATAAGTATATCCCATCTACAATTTCTTTATTGAGGATTGTCACTTAAGCTAGCACGCATTTCAAACTTACAAATATTTTATAACAATTCAAAGTGTAACTCTTTTGAAACACTTTCTTTTGTAATCAACTCCGATAACAATTTAAACTTATTGTAACTTGTAATCATTTTGCAATAAAGAATTTATTTCCGCTACAAATGTTTGTATGTGAGTTATGTTTACCTAATCTTGCGATCCTGGTTATAAGTGGTTTATCCGGGATACTTAGGACACTTGGAAGGATCCTGTTAACTTATCTGGTGCACATGCATAGCCATCTAACGTCTTTGAGACAAGGGCAGGTGCATGTGGGCCCAATAACTTGGGAGGTTCTGCCACAGCTGGTATCGGTGCAAGATTAAGTATATACGGTCACATACGTACTTTCAAAACAAAGTTTTGGTTTTGAAAAACTTATTTTTCAACTAAACACATTGTTTAGTTTTGAAAAACATATTTGAAAAACTATAATGCTAGCGACATCCTCTGTTAAGCCCTAAATTAAGGACTATCTAGTGGCTTAGATCAAAACCACTAACCCACAACCAGTGGTATTGCATATATGTGTATTGTTATTTTTGAGGCCATTCAGTTTTGAATGGATCGACGCTCAGGTAAGGTGAGATGTGAGAGCATGACCGAATAAACGTCGGTCTACGGGAGAGCATAAAAAGCGCTTGATTATATACATGTTTTACATATGTATATATGAAGGCTGCGATGTGGAGTAATTACTTTTCTAGGGATTTAGTACCCCATGGATGTGTATGGGTATACAAACATGGGAATACTGAGAAGTGCAATGTACTTGCAACGACGCACCTACCCTCAGGTAAGAAGGTGAGTTACCATAATGAGATGCCCTATGGTTAAAAGTGTGGCAACGGCGCCAATGCGTGGCTCGACGCTTAATGAAGAGCTAGCCTGCATATAGCAATATATGGAGTGTAAACTGTGATAAACTGTCATGTGTGGATCTTGCATCATGGGAATTTGGGCTATGATGAAATTTTCTGCAGGTACACAAACCTCTAAAACGTATGTGTAGCTGACGACTAGCAAAATACCGTGAGAGTCGTAAGTATGCCACCGATATAGAACGCTATTGCCACATTATTTTGGCAAAATTTGTGAGGACGCATAGGACGAGCATGTATCCTGATTGTTGCATTGTGTTTGTCACCTATACATCCAAAATGCTTCTCTCATCTTTATTCCAGTAACCGGTGATTGTAGATAATGTGGTGTAATGTTGTATTGTGAACTTCGATGAAATAGCTATCCTCCATTTTTAGGTAATCTATTTAGGTGTTATATGTGTTTGCTCTTATGCTTGATGTGACGATAGAAGGTTGGTGACTTGTTTGCCTAAACTCAAAACTAGGCTATGTTCTTATTTAGTGAACCATGACCCAAATTTGAATTTTCCATTATCACTCCATGACCCAAACTCATGCAAATGAATGCTTAGATAAACTATTTTGTTAGACATAAAATGCAAGCAGACTTAAAATAAGGATCTCGAGTACGTGTTCTCGTTGTTCAATGTGTGACTCTTCTGTGGTCATGTTTTCCTCCTAAACTTTGCCTTGTTTCGGTTGACGCAAGTTGTTATTCCTATTCTATCACTACAAAACAAACCCCCTTGTGGCAACGTATACCTAGCAACGTATAGTTATATGTGTTGGAAGTGATTAGGTTGCAACGCTTGTTATATGTTGCAAGCCACATTCGTTAATAATAATGGTACTAGCAACATTTAACATGCATTGCAAACTGCATCCGTAGAGTAACTATGATCACGACAACGTTTACCATGCATTGCAACCGTATGCGTAGAGTAATTTGAATGGTGGCAACATTTACATCTGTTGAGTAATTTTGGTACTAAGGCAATAATGAAACTATGTTTTTTATTTTTTTAATGAAGCATAGTGGTATGATACTTAATTGTGCAAAAATATAGAATGAGAAATTGAACAACAAACATGTAGAATGTAACAAAAGGCAACCAACTCAAGTATGAAGTCCTTTTGGTCCACTTTTGTATTGGTGTTTTATTTTATTAAAATATTTTTTGCATCCTTTTTGTGATTTTACTTATCAAACACCTGCTAGCAATGTGAAAATAGTAGTTGCGATTTGTCAAGGCACTTAAAGTTATATATTTGTTGTAATTATGTTTATTCGGCAAAAAAGAGCTTAAAGTTTTATATTTGTTTATTCGGCAAAAAAGAGGCCTTTAGCAGCCTCAAACTCAAGACCAACTGTTCAACATTACAACCAGCTAACCAATAGACCCTAGTAGATTTGCATGTACAGATGGCACTTCAGTTTTTTATAACAATTCTTGCAATCCGCTCGGCCTCCCTACATCCCTGCAAGACCAACCACTCGGCCTCCCTGGATCCCAGAAATCCGCGCCTCCATTTTCTGGCCACGACCTGCGGCGCCTGCCAAGCCCGCCGTGTCCATTTTCTGGCCGCGACCGGCGCCGCCTGCTAAGCCCAGCCACACCCAAGCACCAATAGGCCGCCGACCACACCAACGCCCTACTGGCCGCTGCGCACCAACGCCTCCACAAAAGTCAATGCGCGCCTTCTGTAGGACAGCGAGAGGAGAGGAGGAACAGGATCGCGCCGGTCTCCCACAGTGAAGGACGTGATCCCCACGACTTCATTAAGGCCTACTCCCCGCCACAAGCGCTCAGGCAAGGTATCCCTCTCATTCCCCACCTTGGAGATATTGGTGTGCTGTGTAGACATCATTCTGTGCTGAAACTGACTACTCATTTACTCAATGGAGTTACCAATGTCTCAAAGATAGCTACTATCTATGAATTTTGGATCAATGTATTGTAGTTACGTTTGGAGAAATAAACATATGTAGATGAATGGTTGTATTTTGTTCCAGTGTCGGAATGGATATTGACCTGGTCAAGCGTCTTCTGTGTTACTCTAAAGGTTCTGATCCATATCTAGCTAGTGTAGAGAAATTCCTTGAATTTGCATTTAAAGATAAACCTGAAGGTATCAAGATTTATTGTCCATGTCAGACGTGTGCACACTACTGTTCAAACAAGGGATGACATGTATGGGCATTTGGTGTGCAATTGGATACTTGAGAATTATGATGAATGGAATTTTCAAGGTAATGTTTCAGTGCAACACACAAGTAGTCCCAGAACCAAATTCGAATATTGACGAAAGGTATGTTCATGTTGACCAGCTGATTCAAGACGTCGTTGGTCATTTGTATGATGACACACCTATGACTGATGGTCAAGGATTGGTCTAGGGACCAATATAGAAGCACAACAGTTTTATAAACAGCTTGAATATTCAAAAAGGCCATTATGGGTAGGTTGTGAACTCACACAACTAACTTTATTTGTGCTTTTGTTTAATATCAAGTCCATGAACAAATGGTCAAATAAATCTTTTGGGAATCTACTTGAGGTTCTGCATATGGCTATTCCTAATGGAAATGAACTGCCCAAGAACTTTTATGAGGCTAAGAAAATAATCTCTAAATTTGGACTTGGATACGAAAATATTGATGCCTGCCCAAACAATTGTCAGTTGAACTGGAAGGAAAAGAAGAATGATGATTTTTGTGCAACCGGTAAGGTTTCGAGGTGGAATGATAAGGATCCCAAGTCTGTATTAATAAAGAAGGAAAGAAAGAAAGAAACATCATGCAAAGTATTACGATATTTTCCAATTAAAGAGAGGTTGAAAAGAATGTTTATGTGTAGAGAAACAAGTTCTCTTCTAAGATGGCATGACGAGGAGCGCATTAAGGATGGTGCACTAAGACATCCAGCTGATGCACCGGTGTGGAAGAGGTTTGATGAAAAGTTCCTAGGATTTGCATTAGAATCTCGTAATATTTGTTTTGTTTTGGCTACCAATGGGTTTAATCCATTTGAGATGATGACCGCTACGCATAGTTGTTGGCCTATTGTATTGGTGGTATATAACCTTCCTCCATGGCTTTGCATGAAAGATCACAACCTTATGCTCTCTTTATTGATTCCTGGTCCTAAAAGTCCTGGAGATAGAATTCATGTGTTCCTTGAGCCACTATTGGATGACCTAAAGGATTTATTTCTAACCGGCTTGTACACATATGATGCATCAAGAAATGAGAGTTTTACTGTGTGAGGGGTTGTGCTTATGATCATAAGTGATCTTCCTGGTTTAGGAATGTTTGCTGCTCATAAGGTTCATGGGAAATTTGCATGTCCTCCGTGTGGTGAAAATGTCTGGACAAAACAATTGAAGAATGGCCGTAAATCTTGTTTTATGGGAAATCGCCAATATATCGATCTTGATCATTCTTATCGCTTGGATGCAGATTCATTTGATGGAACAATAGAGCTTCGAACAGAACCTAAAACCTATTATCATCGTCCAATTTTGGATGAAATCATGGCACTTGGTGATTTCAAGAACTCAAAAACTTACAAGTCAGTTAGTAGTCTATTCAAATTGCCTTATTGGGATGATAATATTCTTCGATACAATCTTGATGTGATGCATATAGAGAAGAATGTCTTTGAAAATTGCTATGGTACAATATCCAATTTGGATGGAAAGACAAAAGATAACCTACAAGCTCATCTAGACCTTGTAGAGATGAACATTAGACCGGACTTGCATCCACAAGAAAAACCTTCAGGAAAGTTTTACTTGCCACCAGCTTTATTTGCAATGTCTAAAAGTGAGAGATAAGCATTCTGTGATTTTCTTAGAAAGGTAAAAGTTCCTGATGGTTATTGTAGAAACATATCAAAATGTGTTAATGTTGTTGAAGGGAAGATTGTTGGTCTTAAAACACATGACTGTCATGTTCTGATGCAGCAGCTCATGCCTATTGGTTTGAGGGGTCTTCTTCCAGATGATATCACAACAGTAATATTTGAGTTGTCTGCTTATTTTTGAGGGATATGTTCTAAAGTGCTTCATGTTGATGAGTTGAACCATATGGAAAAATCAATTGGCATCACTCTGTGCAAAATGGAGATGATCTTTCCACCAGGGTTTTTTACGGTTATGGTTCATTTAGTAGTCCATCTAGCAACTGAATGTAAGCTTGGTGGACCAGTTTACTATATATGGATGTATTTTATTGAGAGGTACTACTTCTAACTATTACATGATTCATTTTATAAGAATTTCTTTGTGGGTTGAATAATTCACTTGTCTTGCATTGGCTGCAGGTACCTAGGCAAATTGAAATCATATGTTCGGAACAAAGCGTATCCAGAAGCTTCAATAGCAAATTCATTTTGGCAGATGAGTGTATGGTGTTTTGTTCTAGGTACATAGAAGGTTTCACTACCAAGCATAATAAACCATCAAGGAATGATGATAGCGTGGACCATACCCAATTGAAGTTGGTTGGACAAGGTTCATCTTTATTCCCTTCAGTAGGGAAACCATTGGGAAAACCCGCCAATTTCGAGTTAACTGATCTAGAGAAATTGCAAGCGCGTAGATATGTGTTATACAACTGTGATGCTGTTAATCCATGTCTAAAGTAAGTGTTTCGGTTAACTAATGTACTATGCATATATATTAGCATATATATTATGAATTATATAATTATATGGTAATTATGGTCTAGGGAACATGCTTCTCATCTAAAACGAAAGAGACGCGACCGTCGCCTAACTCCTAAAGATATCAAAAATATATAGAATAAAGAATTTCCCGAATGGTTTAGACAACATGTAAGTAGCCTAATTTTTTATTTATGTTCAATGGAAACTGGTTTTGCTCATATGTATAAATATATATTCTTTTTGTGTGTGTATAGATCTTGCATCTAGAGGAAAACAATGGACCTGACAGCATTAACGAGGACTTTAGATGGTTGGCACGCGGTCCAATGGAGTTTGCAAGAAGACATAGAGCATATAACATACGTGGGTTCAGAATTAGGGCCAAACGGTATGATAAGGAGACACAAAATAGCGGAGTTGTAGTCACTGCAAAGACCTCTAGCTATTCTTCAGCAGGTGATAGTAAGCATATGGGACCTACTGGCTGCAATCTTATTTATTCAACAAGGATACCCTGGAAGGCTTGATTTGTTGAATTCAGCATATATTACTCTTATTCCAAAACATGTTGAGGCTATTTTTCCGGGAGATTTTAGACCAATCAGCCTAGTTCACAGTTTTGCTAAACTTATCACAAAAATCTTGGCTAACAGGTTAGCTCCTGAACTGGATAAAATGGTTAGCACAAATCAAAGTGCCTTCATTCGGGGTAGATGTATTCATGATAACTTTATTATGGTCAGTCAAACTGTCAAGATGCTGCACCATAAGAAAATCCCTGCTATTTTCTTGAAGCTGGACATTAAAAAGGCCTTTGACTCAGTGCATTGGGCATTTCTTCTGGAAATTCTTCGACATTTGGGTTTTGGACAGGTTTGGTGCAATCTGATTTTGAACTTACTATGGACTTCATCCACTCAAGTTCTTGTTAATGGAGTGCCTGGACAGCCTATAAAACTCAAGCGTGGGTTGAGACAAGGCGATCCTCTGTCTCCCCTTTTATTCATCTTAGTTATGGATGTTCTTAATAGTCTATTCATCAGGGCAGATGAGTGTGGATTATTACACCCCCTTGCTGACAGAAGCATTAGTCAAAGGGTTTCAATGTTCGCAGATGATGTTGCTGTTTTTGTAAAACCAGTTTCTGGGGACTTAGTGGTGGTCAGAGAAATTTTGAGGTGTTTTGGTGTTGCTTCAGGTCTTCAAACTAACTTGCAAAAAAGTTTCTCCTACCCAATACAGTGCAATTTTGAGAGAACTACATTGGCTGTCTAGACCTTGGGGTGTGCCTCAAAAAACTTTCCCACAACCTATCTTGGTCTCCCTCTGAGCAGCAAAAAACTTAGTGCTGGAGACCTCACTCTCTGGATAGAGAAAATTGCTGCCAAGCTTCCAGGATGGAAGGCTGACCTTTTAAATCTTGCGGGGAGAATCACTCTTATTAAAGCTGTACTCTCTGCCATCCCAGTTTACTTATTTACTGCTCTTAATGTTCCAAAATGGGTTATAAAAGCTATTGAAAAAATTCAACGGAACTTCTTATGGAAAGGAAGAAAGGAGGCTAGAGGAGGTAACTGCCTTGTATCTTGGGATAAAATCACTCGGCCTATTGATTTGGGGGGCCTCGGAATTCCTAATCTCCAAAAGGTGAATTGGGCCCTTCAATTGCGATGGCTTTGGTTACAAAAAACTGCTCCTTCTAAGCCTTGGAGTGGCCTGGATCTTAAAATATCATCCCAAGCCCGTGCTTTATTTCAGGTTGCAGTGTCTACCTGTCGGCGTTCCGAGACCGGGGGGTCCCCGAGCCGACGAGTGAGAGTGCCGCGTGCCCCAGCCCAGATGGGTCGAGCGCGTGGAGCGAGCGCGAAGGGGGGAACAGAGAGAGAGAGTCGGTGGCCGGAGCCGGGTCGTGAGGGAGTCGGAGAAATTCCCGCGGCCTTCGTGTTCGTCCCGCGCCCAGGTCGGGTGCGCTTGCAGTAGGGGGTTACAAGCGTCCGCACGAGGTGAGGGGAGAGAGTGGCCCTGAGAGAGGGTGCCTGCCCCTGCCCTTCGTCCTCGCGAGGCCAACCTTCTCTAAGAAGGCCCTGGCCCTTCCTTTTATAGTCGTAAGGAGAGGGTCCAGGTGTACAAGATGGGGGTGTAGCAAGGTGCTACGTGTCTAGCGAGGGAGAGCTAGCGCCCTATGTACATGCCCAGGTGGCAGCCGGAGAGATCGTGGCACCCTGTTGGTGTGGCGTCGTGGCTGTTGGAGGAGTAACGGAGCCGGACGGGGGGACAGCTGTCGAGGTGGCTGGGTCCTTGCTGACGTTCTCCTGCTTTCGTAAGGGAGCTGGGAGCCGCCGTCGTCATGATCTAGCGGGGCGCCATCATGGCCTATCTGGCATAGCTGGCCAGATGGGACGCCGGTCTTGTTCTCTGCGACCCAAGTCGGCTCAGGGCAGGGTGATGATGACGCTTTCTGTTGACGTGGCGGTCTCGTGTCCTAGGTCGGGCGTCGTGGAGGCTCCTCCGAGGCTGAGGCTGAGTCCGTCCTGCAAGACAGAGACAGAGTCCGAGCCCGGGGTCGGGCGAGGCGGAGGTTATTCGGCAGAGGCCGAAGCGGAGTCCGAGCCCTGGGTCGGGCGAGGCGGAGGTCGCCGTCTTCCGGGGCCTTAGCCCGAGTCCGAGCCCTGGGTCGGGCGGAGCGGAGTTCGCCGTCTTCCGAGGCCTTAGCCTGAGTCCGAGCCCTGGGTCGGGCGGAGCGGAGTTCGCCGTCTTCCGGGGCCTTGGCCCGAGTCCGAGCCCTGGGTCGGGCGGAGTCTCCTATGGCACCACTGGCGGAGTCTGGTCGCCCGTCGGTCTTACCTTTTGCGTTAAACGCCCCGGTGACTCGGTCGGTTGGTGCGGTGATTTAGTCAGGGTTTCTCCTTATCGGAGGCGGGGCCTAGGGCGAGCCGGAGATGCGTCTGCCGTGAAAGAGGAGACCTCAGGCGAGACGGAGTCATCTTAGGGTCGGCTGCCCTCGCTCGAGGCTAGGCTCGGGCGTGGCGAGGTCAAGTCACTCGTATGGACTGATCCCTGACTTAATCAAACCCATCAGGCCTTTGCAGCTTTATGCTGATGGGGGTTACCAGCTGAGAATTAGGCGTCTTGAGGGTACCCCTAATTATGGTCCCCGACAGTAGCCCCCGAGCCTCGAAGAGAGTGTTAACACTCGCTTGGAGGCTTGCATCGCACTTTTTTGCAAGGGGACCAGCCTTTCTCGGAGGTACTTTGTTCCGGTGGGTGCGCGCGAGCGCACCCGCCGGGTGTAGCCCCCGAGGCCTCGGAGGAGTGGTTTCACTCCTTCGAGGTCTTAATGCCTCGCGCAATGCCTCGGCTGGTCTGGCGGTTCCCTCATGCGAGCAGGGCGTAACCCAGGTGCACTGTCAGGGCCCAAGTTCTCGGGCTGGTATGTTGACGCTGTCAACGGTTCGGCCGGAGCCGGGTTTGCGAGAGCAGCCCCCGAGCCCTCGCACGGAGCGAGAGGACGATCAGGGACAGACTCGACTTTTTATATACGCCCCTACGTCGCCTTTCCGCAAGGAGGAGGGGGGGAGTGCGCCATGTTACCCTCGATGGGCACCGAACATGGTGTCTCCGGTGAGCTGCGATCGGGTAATCCGAGTGGACGTCCGTGCCCCGTTCGTTAGGGGTCGGCTAGGGGCCCGGAGGCACGCCCAAAAGTACCTGCGGGTGATCTGCCGGACCCGGTCCCCTAGCGACGGGGTCCGAGGGCTCGTTGCCTCCCTCCGATGGGATTCCGTTACAGAGTCGTTCCCGCTGGTCTCGGAAATGTCCTAGGGTACCTCGGGAGCGCAGCCCGAGCCTTGGTTATGTATCGAACGTACCCCTGGTCATCCCTCGCTCGGCGTCTGAGGCGACTGTGAACCCTTCGACGGGCCAGCCTTCGAACCCCTGATCAGTAGGGGGCACGGAGCCCGAGTAGCCTGAGGCGGTCGTGGAACCTTTCGGGGGCCGACCTTCGAACCCCTGACCAGTAGTGGGTGTCGGGCCCACGCGATCTGAGGCGGCTGTTGAACCCTTCGGGGGGCCAGCCTTCGAACCCCTGATCAGTAGGGAGGCTCGGAGCCTAGTTCCTCCACGGGGAAGGATCCCTTTGGGGTTATCCCCCTTCTCGTTCCCTGTTGCAAGAGATAGAGAAAGAAGGAAAAGGGAAAAAGGATTCGAAATTGAACTTCGTGGCGTACCTTTTTCGGCGTGGCCGTTTTGGCGGAGGCGAAGCGTCGCCAGCTGCCCCTGCCAGAAACGTCACCTATTTCGCCGCGGAGTTAATGCGCCGGGGTGAGTAGTTGGCGAGGTTGCCGTTGCGCGTGCGCGAGCCGTTCGAGGTACGGGTCACGGGCGCGTCGTCTTCACGCCGTAAGAAGGGGTTCTCTTGCTGCCTCCGGATGGGACGTGAGCCTGGCCGATGGCGTGACTGCTGCCCTCGCGCGCCTGCCACCGTCATTACTGCCGGCCCATTTTTGACCGTGTTTGACCGCTGCGCCAGGCTGGCGCCGCTGGATCGCAGGCTGGGCGGCCTCGAGTCGCGGTATCGGTTCCGCAATCGAGGAGGTGCGGTGGTGGAGCGAGAGGCGCAGCGGTTCGCATGCAGCGCCCGGCGCGCCAGTTGAACGACGCGTGGTCTTGAGCCGTCGCGCTGGCCCGTCAGGAGTCGGAGAGGCGCGTCCACTTGGCGCGGTTGCATGCCGCCTGCATGGCCGCTCGCCCCTTTTGCCCGTTGGTCTGGGCAAAAGTGGAGGGTTACTTGTAACCGCTGGGCGGTTGCGTGCGTCGTGCGCAGCGGTTCGGCTTTCTCTGCTTGGAGCCGGTCTGCATGACAGGCGGGCCCCAGCCCCCGCGTCGCAGGGGAGGACTTTGGAGGCGTGTTGGAGAAGACTCAGCCCGTGACGGTTGAGGGCGCAAGCAGGGGGAGCTGCCTTTAAAAGGAGGGCGACCCTCTTCGTGAGGTGACCATGTCTCCTACCTCCCTTATGCGTTGCGTCTTTCCATCTTCCGAGCCCCCGGATGGGGGAAACCGCCGTCTCTCCGCTCCATCGCCGGAGGGACGCAACTCTGTGGGAGTTGGTACCTTTCAGCCATCGTTCGGCTTCAAGGATTTTCATCAGGCAGCCCGGTTGCCCCCCTCGGCTGGGGGTCACCCGAGACGGTGACCACCAGCCCCTGGGTGGGGAGGAGCAAACCGGACTGCGATCTTGGTCCCACCCTCAGCTTCAAGGATGTTCATCATCCTCGCTGGGGTGGGTGCCGGACTGAGCCGGCGCTCCTCCTCCCGCACGGGTTCGTGGGTCATCCTCTCCCACGACATTCGAGGGAGAAGGCGCTCACTGGCCCCGCGGGCGGCGCGGACTTCGACAACGCGGGATGGATCGGCGGCGAACGCCGTCACCTCCGGCGTGTCGGGTCCGCTAGCTCGGCTCCGGCGGGCCCCTTTGTCGGGGGGGGGGGGGGGCTGTCGCGCCGTGTACACGGGGGGTCCACCCTAGACACCGCACGCTGCTAGGGCGGCGCTCGTGTTCTGGGGTGGCCCTGCTTTTGCACCAGGGCGGCGGCTTTGCGCGGAGGCCGGTGCCCCACTCATCGGGGAGGATTTGAGTGGGGATCTGGCGGTAAGCTGGCGGCTCCTGGCGTCAGTGCCGAGGTGGAGGCGGCTCGAGAAGTCCCCGTCAGCGACGGGATCACCGCCACCATCGGCGCTTTGGGCCTTCGGCTCTTTGTACTTGTCCTCGCCCCTCGGGTGGCGTTATGGGCGAGGGCAAGACAGCAGCTGTGCCTCCCCCTGAGGCCTGCGCCGCCGCAGAGGGAGGAACCGGAGTTCCGCTTGTAGTGGCACTTCGGGTGCCGGGTTTTTCTGTTCATTTTCGGCTTTCGGGGCCTGAACATGTATGTAGCTCCGGCACAAAGCCGTGTTTTTTCCTCATTTCTGAGCAATAAGACTTGCCTGTCGATTGTCTGAATCGCTTCACCAAGCATGAGTCGCCCCGTGTCCAGGTGACGAGTGAGGTATCCGTATCCCGGAGGCGTAGGAATCCCTCGGCTCGGTCGGACCTGTTGTCCGAGGCTCCTCTAGCTTAGTTAAAGAGACCCCTCGGCCGCTCTTCGACGAGCCGAGGCCAGGGGTAGCGATATCAGCACAAGCAGAGGCGTTGTTGGCTCGGAAATGGAACCTGGTCGGCCGGAGCCTAGCCGAGTTGTCTGTCGGCAGGATCGACGTCGGAGCTGATTAGCCGAGGCCTCGGACCGAGCTGGCGCCCTCGGAAGGTGGTCGGCCGAGGCCCCGGAGGTGGCCGGCCGAGCCGTCCGCTCGGGCCGGGATCTCGGGGAAGTCTCTGGCGGAGATTGCTCGAGCGCGGTGACGACGTCGTCCTTCGGATCGGAGGCCCTCGGGCCGCGTCGCCGCCCGAGGCTAGGTCGGGCCTTGCCGAAGGTGCTGCTGACGCCGAGGGTGTCGTCGCCCTCTTCCATCGTCGAGATCCGCGCCTGCAGGGTCAAGTCGTCTTGTAGCGTGGGCCTTGTGCGGCCGTTGAGGCCAGAACACACACCCTTGTCGCGTTATAAAGCTGTGTCTCTTTTCCTCTTGTTTCGAGTATCTGGACTTTTTGTCGGTAGCAGGGATGCTAGTGCGAGCAAGAGTTGCTTCTCGCGGGAGGTGATGAGTGAGGTATCCGTATCCCGGAGGCGTGGGAGTCCCTCGGCTCGGTCGGCCTCGCCGCTTACGCGTACTTTTACCCATCCATGAGGCCCTGTCACCGACTCGGTCGAGAAGGCTCGAAGAACCTGCTTCAACAGAAGAGCTTCCGTACGTAAAGACTCATTCGATCCGCGGAGTCACTTTATCCGAGCGCGAGTTACTTATCGCAGAAGGTGATGAGTGAGGTATCCGTATCCCGGAGGCGTAGGAGTCCCTCGGCTCGGTCAGCCTTGACTGCTTACGTGTACCCCGTCGTTTCCAGGACCCACTTTCCGAAGTAGTCAAAAAGCACGAAAGATGTTCTGGTGAAAGAGGTTTTTTGTTCGAGGAAAATTTTGACGCAGAGGGGGTTAACCCCCTTTTAGCCCCCGAGGGAGGGTCGGGCTTTGCCGAGGCGAGGCCGACCCTTCCTTGTTGACTAAACTTTGCGTGGGTGCGAGGTATATGAACAACTTGGAAACATCTTAAGGGTAGAAGCGACGTAGCTGTTGGATGTTCCAAGCGTTGCCGTAGACCTCGCCTTGACTGTTGGCCAGCTTGTACGTTCCGGGTTTCAGAACTTTGGCGATGATGAACGGCCCCTCCCAGGGGGGCGTTAGCTTGTGCCTCCCTCGGGCGTCTTGCCGCAGCCGAAGCACCAGATCGCCCACCTGGAGTTCTCGGGGTCGGACCCCTCGGGCGTGGTAGCGTCGCAGGGACTGCTGATACCGCGCCGAGTGTAGTAAGGCCCTGTCCCGAGCCTCGTCCAGCTGGTCCAGCGAGTCTTCTCGGCTGGCTTGGTTGCTTTCTTCGTTGTAAGCCCTCGTCCTCGGGGAGCCGTATTCCAGGTCCGTGGGCAGGATTGCCTCGGCCCCGTAGACCAGGAAGAACGGCGTGAAACCCGTGGCTCGGCTTGGAGTCGTCCTCAGGCTCCAGACCACCGAGGGGAGTTCCTTCATCCATCGCTTGCCGAACTTGTTGAGGTTGTTGTAAATCCGAGGCTTGAGCCCTTGTAGAATCATGCCATTGGCACGTTCCACTTGCCCATTCGACATGGGGTGAGCTACGGTGGCCCAGTCCACCCGGATGTTGTGATCCTCGCAAAAATCCAAGAATTTTTTGCCGGTGAACTGGGTGCCATTGTCGGTGATGATGGAGTTCGGGACCCCGAAGCGATGGATGATGTTGGTGAAGAACGCCACCCGCCTGCTCGGACCTGATGCTGTTTAGGGGTCGGACCTCGATCCACTTGGAGAATTTGTCGATGGCGACCAGCAGGTGCGTGTAGCCCCCGGGCGCCTTCTGCAGTGGGCCGACGAGGTCCAGACCCCACACAGCGAAGGGCCAGGTGATGGGTATCGTCTACAGAGCCTGAGCGGGCAGGTGGGTCTGCTTCGCATAGAATTGGCACCCTTCGCAGGCGCGGACAATTCTAGTGGCGTCAGCCACCGCCGTTGGCCAGTAGAAGCCTTGGCGGAAAGCATTCCCAACGAGGGTTCGAGGTGCTGCATGATGACCGCAAGCCCCCGAGTGTATTTCCTGCAGGAGGTCCTGACCCTCGGCGATGGTGATGCATCGCTGGAGGATGCCCGAGGGGCTGCGGTGGTAGAGCTCCTTCTCATCGCCCAGCAGGACGAACGATTTTGCTCGTCGCGCTACCCGCCGAGCCTCGGCTCGGTCGAGGGGCAGTTCTCCTCGGCGGAGATACTGCAGGTACGGGGTCTTCCAATCTTGATCTGGCACGACCCCGTTCTGCTCCCCCTCGACGTGCAGCGCTTCGCCCTCGGGCTCCGAGGGTTCCTCGGATTGAGCCGAGGACGGCTCGGGATGGGCCGAGGTTACCTCGGACGGGGCCGAGGGTGCCTCGGGCGGGGCCGAGGGTGCCTCGGGCTCGGGCGTGTCGCCTATCTTGACGGAGGGTTGGTGCAGATCCCGGGCGAAGACGTCTGGGGGAACCGTCGTTCGCCCCGAGGCTATCTTCGCCAGCTCGTCCGCAGTCTCGTTGTAGCGCCGGGCGATGTGGTTAAGCTCGAGCCCGTAGAACTTGTCTTCCAGGCGTCGAACCTCTTCACAGTAGGCCTCCATCTTCAGATCGCGGCAGTGGGAGTTCTTCATGACTTGGTCGATGACGAGCTGCGAGTCGCCGCGCGCATCGAGGCGTCGAACCCCTAGTTCGATGGCGATTCGCAACCCGTTGATCAGGGCCTCGTACTCAGCCACATTGTTGGATGCCGGGAAATGGAGGCGGAGCACATAGCGCAGGTGTTTTCCGAGGGGCGAGACGAAAAGCAGGCCCGCGCCAGCTCCCGTCTTCATCAGCGACCCGTCGAAAAACATGGTCCAGAGCTCTGGCAGGATCGGAGCCGTTGGCAACTGGGTATCGACCCATTCGGCTACGAAATCCGCCAGTACCTGGGAGTTGATGGCCTTCCGAGGGGCGAACGAGATCGCCTCGCCCATGATTTCCACCGCCCACTTCGCGATCCGGCCCGAGGCTTCTCGGCACTGGATGATCTCCCCCAGGGGGAAGGATGACACCACAGTCACCGGATGGGACTCGAAGTAATGTCGCAGCTTTCGCCTCGTCAGGATCACAGCGTATAGCAGCTTCTGGACTTGTGGGTAGCGGGTCTTGGTCTCGGACAGTACTTCGCTGACGAAGTAAACTGGCCTCTGAACGGGCAAAGCATGCCCCTCTTCCTGCCTTTCGACCACGATCGCAGCGCTGACCACCTGAGTGGTTGCGGCGACGTAGACCAGGAGGGTTTCTCCATCAGTTGGGGGTACCAAGATGGGCGCCTGTGTGAGGAGTGCCTTCAGGCTCCCGAGGGCTTCCTCGGCCTCGGGAGTCCAAGTGAAGCACTCGGCCTTCCTTAAGAGGCGGTACAGGGGCAGGCCTCTTTCGCCGAGGCGCGAGATGAAACGGCTCAAGGCCGCGAGGCATCCCATGACCCTCTGTACGCCTTTTAAGTCTTTGATGGGCCCCATGTTTGTGATCGCTGCGATCTTCTCCGGGTTGGCTTCGATGCCCCGCTCGGAGACGATGAATCCCAAGAGCATGCCTCGGGGCACCCCGAAGACGCACTTCTCGGGATTGAGCTTGACGCCCTTCGCCTTGAGACACCGGAATGTCAGTTCGAGGTCGGAGAGAAGGTCGGAGGCTTTCCTCGTCTTGACTACGATGTCATCGACGTAGGCCTCGACTGTGCGACCAATGTGTTCGCCGAACACATGGTTCATGCACCGCTGGTACGTTGCACCCGCGTTCCTCAAACCGAACGGCATTGTGATGTAACAATACATGCCGAAGGGCGTGATGAAAGAAGTCGCGAGCTGGTCGGACTCTTTCATCTTGATTTGATGATACCCTGAGTAAGCATCAAGGAAAGACAGGGTTTCGCACCCTGCAGTGGAGTCCACGATTTGATCGATGCGAGGTAGAGGGTAGGGGACCTTCGGACATGCTTTGTTGAGACCAGTGTAGTCTACACACATCCGCCACTTCCCCCCTTTTTTCCTCACAAGCACAGGGTTGGCAAGCCATTCGGGATGGAATACCTCTTTAATAAACCCTGCTGCCGTCAGCTTGTGGACCTCCTCGCCTATCACCCTGCGCCTTTCCTCGTCGAATCGGCGCAGAGGTTGTCTGACCGGTCGGGCTCCGGCCCGAATATCCAGCGAGTGCTCGGCGACTTCCCTCGGTATGCCGGGCATGTCCGAGGGACTCCACGCGAAAACGTCGGCGTTTGCGCGGAGAAAGTCGACGAGCACTGTTTCCTATTTGGGGTCGAGCCCGGAACCGATCCGAATCTGCTTGGAGGTGTCGCCACTGGGGTCGAGAGGGACGGCCTTAACCGTCTCTGCTGGCTCGAAGTTGCCGGCATGCCGTTTCACGTCCGGCACCTCCCGGGAGAGGCTTTCCAGGTCGGCAGTGAGGGCCTCGGACTCGGCGAGGGCCTCGGCGTATTCCACGCACTCCACATCGCATTCGAATGCGTGTTCGTACGTGGGGCCGACGGTGATGACCCCGTTGGGGCCCGGCATCTTGAGCTTCAGGTAGGTGTAGTTGGGGATGGCCATGAACTTCGCGTAGCATGGCCTTCCCAACACTGCGTGGTAGGTTCCTTGGAACCCGACCACCTCGAACGTCAAAGTCTCCCTTCGGAAGTTGGAGGGTGTTCCGAAGCAGACAGGGAGGTCGAGCTGTCCGAGGGGCTGGACGCGCTTCCCGGGAATGATCCCGTGGAATGGCGCAGCGCCTGCTCGGACAGACGACAGGTCGACGCGCAGGAGCCTGAGGGTCTCGGCGTAGATGATGTTGAGGCAGCTGCCTCCATCCATCAGGACCTTGGTGAGCCTGACGTCGCCGATGACGGGATCGACGACGAGCGGGTACTTCCCCGGGCTCGGCACGTGGTCGGGGTGGTCGTCTCGGTCGAAGGTGATGGGCTTGTCGGACCAGTCTAGGTAGACTGGCGCCGCCACCTTCACCGAGCAGACCTCCCGACGCTCTTGCTTACGATGCCGAGCCGAGGCGTTTGCCGCATGCCCTCCGTAGATCATGAAGCAATCGCGGACCTCTGGAAACTCTCCTGCTTGGCGATCCTCCCTTTTGTCGCCGTCGTGAGCCCTGCCACCCTCTGCGGGTGGCCCGGCCCGATGGAAACGACGCCGAAGCATGACGCACTCTTCGAGGGTATGCTTGACGGGCCCCTGATGGTAGGGGCACGTCTCCTTGAGTGCCTTGTCGAAGAGGTTAGCACCTCCGGGGGGCTTCCGAGGGTTCTTGCGCTCGGCGGCGGCGACAAGGTCCACATCGGGAACGTCGCGCTTCGCTTGCGACTTCCTCCTGCCTCTCTTCTTGGCGCCGCGCGGAGTGGACGCCTCGGGAGCATCTTCCGACGGGCGGCCCTGGGGCTGCTTGTCCTTTCGGAAGATGGCCTCTACCGCCTCCTGGCCGGAGGCGAACTTGGTGGCGATGTCCATCAGCTCGCTTGCCCTGGTGGGGGTCTTGCGACCCAGCTTGCTCACCAGGTCGCGGCAGGTGGTGCCGGCGAGGAACGCGCCGATGACATCGGAGTCGGTGATGTTGGGCAGCTCGGTGCGTTGCTTCGAGAACCGCCGGATGTAGTCCCGAAGGGACTCTCCCGGCAGTTGCCGGCAGCTTCGGAGGTCCCAGGAATTCCCGGGGCGCACGTACGTGCCCTGGAAGTTCCCGGCGAAAGCCTGGACCAAATCCTCCCAGTTGGAAATCTGCCCCGGGGGCAGGTGCTCCAACCAGGCACGAGCGGTGTCGGAGAGAAACAGGGGGAGGTTCCGGATGATGAGGTTGTCATCGTCCGTCCCACCCAGCTGACAGGCCAGGCGGTAATCCGCAAGCCACAATTCCGGTCTCGTTTCCCCCGAGTACTTCGTGATAGTAGTCGGGGGTCGGAATCGGGGCGGAAACGGCGCCCGCCGAATGGCTCGGCTAAAGACCTGCGGACCGGGTGGTTCGGGCGAGGGACTTCGATCCTCCCCGCTGTCGTAACGTCCCCCACGCCTGGGGTGGTAGCCTCGGCGCACCCTTTCATCGAGGCGTGCCCGACGGTCGCGATGAGGGTGCTCGACGCCGAGGTGGCCCGGGGCCGCAGGCGCGGTGTTGCGCGTGCGCCCGGTGAAGGCCGAGGCTTCCCGCGTGAGTCGGGAAGTCGCGGCACGAGGTTCCGAGGGGTATCCCTGCCTGCGGGAGGCAGAGCTCTCGGTCCGCCGGGCCGCAGCGCCTTCCAGGAGATGCTTGAGTTCTCCCTGGATTCGCCGACCCTCGGTGGTTGATGACTCCGGCATCGCGCGGAGGAGCATTGCTGCAGCGACCAGGTCCTGGCCAGTCCCGCCGGATGCGGGTGGCGGTTTGTCCCTGGCATCGTTGGCGATGCGGTGCTGGAGACCTTGGGGCAGGTGACGTATTCCTCCGGCCGGGGGTTGGCTCGCCCATACCTGCCCGATGTTCTGGCGGATTGCCTCGAGCGCTCCTGCTCCTTCATCGAACCCGGCCTGCGCCCCGCGGACTTGCTCGAGCTGTGGGTCGTGACCCCCCGCCGGAACGGGGACCACAGCTAGCTCCCGCGGGATGTCGGCGCGAGGCGCTGGCCTAGGGGGATCACCATCCTCCGGCATGCCGAGACAGCCGCCTCCGGAGGGATCCCCTAGCTCGATGTGGAAACATTCGCGACTCGGGCCGCAGTCCTTGTCGCCAAGGCTGCGGCTGCCGTCGGAACAGTCGGAGAGGCAGTAGTCACATGCGGTCATGAAGTCCCGCATGGCACTAGGGTTGCCAGATCCGGAGAAATCCCAGCAGATGCTGGGGTCGTCGTCTTCCTCGGACCCAGAGGGTCCGTAGGTCGAGACACCCGTCAATCGGTCCCAAGGTGACCGCACAGGAAACCCCAGAGAGGTTGCACTCGCCTCAATGTGAGCGCCCGCCAAAGCGAGGTCGCCAGGCGGGCTGAGGCCGAGTCGAAATAACGAAAGATGGGGAGCAGTCGGTACCTTTTTGTCGACGAGGAGCGATGAAGTCGTGTCGGGGGCTGACCCCGCCGTCGTCATGGGTACGAGGGCGACGTCCTGCATGCCCTCCGTGAGCGCGCTGGCGTCGTCCACTTGCTCGGGGTCGACGTGTTGCGGGGGGATGGCGCTCGCGTTTGCCTCGAACGCGAGGGCGACGCTTGGCGTGTCCTCCGCTGGGGCGCCGGGGATGTCGATTTGCTCGACAGCCGTCGGAGCGCGGCCTCCCGCTCGGCCCCGGTTGCCCCGCCTCCTCCTCCTCCGATGGCGAAGGAGGGGATGGGGCGAGCTCGTACGTTGTCCTTCCCCATCGTGGGAAAGACGTCGTCGACTCCGCCGCCGGCGGGCGGACTGTCCGCCAGCGAGGTCGCCGTCGCGCGGCGGTGGAAGGAGTATCATGTCGTAGTCGCCGTCGAGAGACATGAACTCGAGGTTCCCGAAACGGAGCACCGTCCCGGGTTGAAGAGGTTGTTGGGGACTGCCCATCTGGAGCTTGACGGGAAATCGAACGTCAACACGCAGCATGCCCCTACCTGGCGCGCCAACTGTCGGCGTTCCGAGACCGGGGGGTCCCCGAGCCGACGAGTGAGAGTGTCGCGTGCCCCAGCCCAGATGGGTCGAGCACGTGGAGCGAGCGCGAAGGGGGGAACAGAGAGAGAGAGTCGGTGGCCGGAGCCGGGTCGTGAGGGAGTCGGAGAAATTCCCGCGGCCTTCGTGTTCGTCCCGCGCCCAGGTCGGGTGCGCTTGCAGTAGGGGGTTACAAGCGTCCGCACGAGGTGAGGGGAGAGAGCGGCCCTGAGAGAGGGTGCCTGCCCCTGCCCTTCGTCCTCGCGAGGCCAACCTTCTCTAAGAAGGCCCTGGCCCTTCCTTTTATAGTCGTAAGGAGAGGGTCCAGGTGTACAAGATGGGGGTGTAGCAAGGTGCTACGTGTCTAGCGAGGGAGAGCTAGCGCCCTATGTACATGCCCAGGTGGCAGCCGGAGAGATCGTGGCACCCTGTTGGTGTGGCGTCGTGGCTGTTGGAGGAGTAACGGAGCCGGACGGGGGGACAGCTGTCGAGGTGGCTGGGTCCTTGCTGACGTTCTCCTGCTTTCGTAAGGGAGCTGGGAGCCGCCGTCGTCATGATCTAGCGGGGCGCCATCATGGCCTATCTGGCATAGCTGGCCAGATGGGACGCCGGTCTTGTTCTCTGCGACCCAAGTCGGCTCAGGGCAGGGTGATGATGACGCTTTCTGTTGACGTGGCGGTCTCGTGTCCTAGGTCGGGCGTCGTGGAGGCTCCTCCGAGGCTGAGGCTGAGTCCATCCTGCAAGACAGAGACAGAGTCCGAGCCCGGGGTCGGGCGAGGCGGAGGTTATTCGGCAGAGGCCGAAGCGGAGTCCGAGCCCTGGGTCGGGCGAGGCGGAGGTCGCCGTCTTCCGGGGCCTTAGCCCGAGTCCGAGCCCTGGGTCGGGCGGAGCGGAGTTCGCCGTCTTCCGAGGCCTTAGCCTGAGTCCGAGCCCTGGGTCGGGCGGAGCGGAGTTCGCCGTCTTCCGGGGCCTTGGCCCGAGTCCGAGCCCTGGGTCGGGCGGAGTCTCCTATGGCACCACTGGCGGAGTCTGGTCGCCCGTCGGTCTTACCTTTTGTGTTAAACGCCCCGGTGACTCGGTCGGTTGGTGCGGTGATTTAGTCAGGGTTTCTCCTTATCGGAGGCGGGGCCTAGGGCGAGCCGGAGATGCGTCTGCCGTGAAAGAGGAGACCTCAGGCGAGACGGAGTCATCTTAGGGTCGGCTGCCCTCGCCCGAGGCTAGGCTCGGGCGTGGCGAGGTCAAGTCACTCGTATGGACTGATCCCTGACTTAATCAAACCCATCAGGCCTTTGCAGCTTTATGCTGATGGGGGTTACCAGCTGAGAATTAGGCGTCTTGAGGGTACCCCTAATTATGGTCCCCGACACTACCACTATTGGTAATGGTATTTCAACTTTCTTTTGGAAGGATAAGTGGATTCTTGGATATTCTATTACGGATATAGCTCCCCTTATCGCTGCTGCAGTTTCGAAGAAAATTAAAGATGTAAGGACTGTGCAGCAGGCCCTTACCTCTCATTTCTGGGTTCATGATATCCAGAGGAATCTCTCTCTGGCTGAGATTGAGCAATATTTACAATTATGGGAGGTAATTGATTCTTTTCAGCTTCAAAATTCAAATGATCAACATGTGTGGAATTTTAGCAGCAATGGACTGTATACCTCCAAATCTGCCTATAGAGCTTTTTTCATTGGAGCGGAATCTTTTGAGCCCTGGAAAAGAATTTGGAAGAGCTGGGCAGCCCTTAAGTGTAAGGTCTTTGTTTGGCTGGCTATAAACAATAAATGTTGGACAGCGGACAGACTCAAAAAAAGAGGGCTTGATCATCCTGAAAATTGTGTTTTATGTGACCAAGAGGATGAAACTGTGCAGCATATTTTATCTAATTGCGTCTTCACAAGACAGTTTTGGCATAGTATCTTAACTCCAATTGGTCTCACTTCTGTGGGTCCTAAAAGAAGAGATTCAGACTTTGCTGAATGGTGGAGAAAGGCTTCATCCAGGATTCCTAAGAGCAAAAGAAAGGGATTTAATAGTATGGTAATACTTGGGGCTTGGAATATTTGGAAGCAGCGAAACAGGTGTGTTTTTGATGGTGCTCGACCCTGCCTTTCAACCTTAGAAGACGGATTTAAGGACGAGATGAGATTGTGGGTTGCTGCTGGAGCCAGGAACCTGCACTCTCTTTTCAACCCTGGATAAAGGAGAGTCTTGAAGCCTATTGAAAGACTGGGGTGTTAGTGGGTTGTATGTGTCTGTATTGTGTGTGTTTTGTGGGTGTGAGTGTGTGTTTTTGTTTTTGTTTTGTGTGTGTTCTGTTTTGTCCTGGGCCTCAGGCCGTTTTTTCCTCTATTTTAATTCAATGATACGCAGCTCTCCTGCGTATTCGAAAAAAAAAATACTTGGCGATATTTTGTATTATGGCAGGATTATTGATCTCATAGAGATCGATTATTATGGAAGATTTTCAGTGGTACTATTTCAATGTGAATGGGTTGATGTCACTCGAGGAAAGGGAGTTAAAAAAGATAAGTTTGGCTTATCCCTTGTGAATTTCTCACATCAAATTCACAGAGGTGATAGAATTGAGCATGAACCATTTGTGTTTGCCAATCAAGTTGACCAAGTGTTCTACTTGGAAGATCATATGAACCCTGGGTGGTCAACTGTCTTGAAGATGAAGCCTAGAGATGTGTATGACATGGGAGAGGATTGGAATGATGTAGAATCTGAACCTTTCCATGTTAGCAAGCTTGGGGACTTGTTTCAGACTGCACATGACCACCATTCATGGACTAGAAGTGATATGGCAGGCATTACGGTAGATGGAACAGCTAAAGACCATTGCACATGTAGTGATATAGAAGATGAGTGCTAAATAAGAATACTCCATCAGGTACTCGTGATATGATCATGCTTTATGTTCTTATTTCCTGCAAGTTTATTCCTGATTTCATATCAATTTTGTAGTAATGCTCATATTACTAGGATTGGTATTGTTTTAATACTAGGAAAAACTTTTCTGGTCAACTTAAACATGTGCCTGCACACTAGCTCTATCAGACATAGGAAAGTTATGTTTGCCATTCTTTTTTAATCAAAAGTTGCTCTTTCTTATGATGCACACAATAGAATATGCATTATTTTACATGATATAGAATTGACACGTGCTTCCTGTTACACTCGTGTATCCTAAGATATGATCATTGATGATTCCATGTGTGGTTTTTTTGTTATACCTTTTAGATCACCTTTGAGGGGGACTGAACCATCCAGAGTTGTACAAATTCATTAAAATACTTGCTAGCATCCCTTTCAAGTCGAAGCAACAAGACGACAAGACTCATCAACAGCGAGAACTAGGAGTATAGACAGATGGTGTGGAGATCTCTTGTACAAATATGAGGACAAATTGTAGGGCATTGAACTACCGCCTAGCTTAGTGCTTACTGTTAGTTTTGGTGTGCTTCCTTTTCAATGTTGTGTTTGCTGACTGTTAAAGTTGGGCTACCAGTTTGCTAATCTATACTACCTATTAAGACTCTAAGGGGTAGGCTGCCCCATTCCTGGTTCTGCCATTCCTATTCCGAACTCTTGTGTGTTTTCATTCCCATTCCCATGCGCCCTGTGTGTTTTCATTCCCATTCCCAACTGTGTCCTGACCCGTTTCCCATTCCCAATTGTGTCCCTCCCCGCACTGTCTTTCTCATTTCCTCTCCCCGCAAAGCTCATTCCCATTCCCACGTGCATCCCACGCCTAGCTAAAATTAAATTAAAAAAACACAAATGTGGCCCCCTAATGGGATTCGAACCCGCGACCTCTCAAGTAAATGTGCTCGTAGCTACCACTACACCACATGTGTGTTTATGTTAATATTTGTTACAGTAAAAATATCTACTACATCTCTCTCAAAGCCCACCTTCTACCCTTACACAATGTGTATTAGTAGATAATTATCAACGAGATTCCCGAATTATATTTTTGGATGGAGAGAGTAGTATTTAAAGAAGAGCCTTGCATGCAACTTCTTTTGTTTGAATAAGTTTTCAACTTAAATTCCTTTTTTATATGTGTGACATTTATTCTCCGTAATATTTTGTCCATGGATCTGACTTGTGAGTCATTTTTATAAACTAACGCCAAAGATGAATCCATGTTTCTTACTTGGAAACCCCAAACAAACACCACTGGCAGGAGGCGCTCGCGTTGGCGTCGCTCATCGACGATGAGAAGAAGCTTGGCAACTGCCAGTTCGACCTCTGGAAGCAGTCCTACTTGGCCGCATGTGTCGCTATGTTCGGCAAGCTCCGGCGCAGCCGTCGCTTGGACGCGGTCCAGAGCGGCTACACCGCTGTCCATATTCAAACGAGGGACCTCATAGTCGTTGCCAACGCCGGCGACTCTCGGGTTGTTCTGGGCACCGCATCCGACGACGGCGCCGTCACGCCATCTAGCTCATCATCCACCTGAAGCTCAACCGGCCACGTAAGTCGCTACTGACCGGCCATAAATTCTTGTGCGCTGGGACGACGGTTGTTGTTGATGTTGTGTGAGTGTCCTCGAACAAGATGTATGTAGAGGAGTAGCACATCTGGAGGTGCAACGGCTAGGTGTACTACCTCGCTGATGAGCCCGGGGTGCACTTCGTTTAGCAGCCCAGCCAAAAGTCATCGGTACTCGCCATGTCACGCGCGTTCGACGACTACTATATCAAAGACTGTGGCGTCATCTTAGCGACAGAGGTGACGCAGAGGAGAACCGACAACAATGACCACTTGCCATCGCCGAGGTAGCTTTTGTGCTGGCCTGCCTTTAATTCTCTTCGCAAACGCACACACTTGCCTTTTTATTTAAGCAAACATGTATGGTTGTGCGTGCCTGATGACTGACGATGTACGAGGGAACTTCTACCGATAGGTGTGGCACGTGCTCTCCAATGATGAGACCATGCAAATCATGGTATATATCGAAGTCTGTATGATACTGATGGTTGTAATGTAGTAGTGAAACAGTTAAATTAAAATAACAAAATTTATATATGGCTAGGATCACAAATGAATGATGAAACATTTTCTTATAACAATATAAGACACATTATATATATATAAGTTATCATGGTATTGTGTGTTTCCGTTGCAACGCACGGGGCACTCATCTAGTTATCATTTATGTCGATGGTGATTAATGTGAACTCTATGGTGAACACCTTGTACATGAGATGTTGATTATGTGCATCCCAGCGTACTCCCATCAGCAGTTCTCCATGTCTTTTCTAAAAATTCGGAAGGTGTCACTCTGCTATTGCTTCAAATCTGTTTCTATTTGTTTTGGCAAGATTGATAGGGTTGAGGATATCTCATCCAGTTTGTTGGAGTAAGAGTTCAGAACAGTCAGCTGATCGGAGATGCTTTTGGTGTTGCTCTCAACAAGAGCTTTGAGATCATCTTGTCCCTTAAGCCGCAACGGCACAAATAAATTAGTCAAAGTCCGTGTCTGTCAAGACAGAACGTAGGAGGATAAGGTTAACCACCTCTATATAATAAGAGGTGCACCTCCTACGGGAGGGCGAGTACTGGATCTATATTGTCAAATATCCGTGTTATATTTTCCAAAGCTAAGTATTTGTCTAGATTAGCTAAAGACTCGGCAAGAGTTGCAGAAATGGTACATGTTCAGATGAGATACTATGCTAAGCAAGCTAGCTGAAATATTTTTGCTAGTAGTTTGGTGCTCTTTGCTGTTCCATCCTTGAATAATTGTGCCTTTGCCTTCTAAGGACTTGGCGTTTGGCCATATTTTACCTCATTGATTTGGAAATTTATTTAAAATAGATTTAAGTTTATACGTCTCTTGATGATCTAACAACCAGCTTGTGATCCTTCCGTTTGTTAGTAGTGGGGTTTGCAGTAGCATCAAACAGAAGTTGGTAGTACATTGGCATTTGATTTGTACTCGGCAGAATAAATCACAATTAGGATCCCATCAAAGAAACATGACGTGTGCCTAGAAATCTGAATGTATTTATTCCAAATAATTACACATCAACACAGACAATCTTGTTTTGATTCATTCAGCGAGTAGTTGTAGTGTTTTTCAAATGATTATGTAGACATTCTGAATTTGCATGTGATCTCTCACACCAAACATTTCTCAAGTTTGAACTGAACCTGGATATTGCTATTCTCTTCAGATGGTGGACAAGTTAGATCAGGGATTGGTGCCAGCTGAACTTGGGCCACTGGATTACAAAGGACTGTACAATGTAATGAGCACTACTGTTTCTTTTTTCGTCTCTTTGAAGGGCTTACATCAGCGTTGTGACATGCTTTTACTAGATTATATTAAAAATAAAGTAAACAAATAAATGCACAATTAATCTATTAAGAAACAGAAAAAAGGTCCGCCCACCAAGCAATGTCTCTTCTGACTTGTGGAACTTTTGTCCTTGTTCACTTCTGCTATGTAATAAACGAAGTTTGGTATACCTTTTTTCAGGCTGTTTCCAAAGCACTTTTTCGAGCACATGTAGAAGGCCAACTTAAGGTACTCTTAGGTTAATCATATTATAATTATGATATATGACTATTACCTTTTTCTGAAAACTTCTTTAGCTGGTTGAAATGTAGAGAGAAATAATGGCTAAGCCTGATCGGTTTGTAGAGCCTGATCCAGAACTTCCTTTAGCTCTTCTTGATCAAAAAGAGGTTAGCACAGTTTATTTTATTTCCCTCCAATTATTTTATTTTCCTCCAATTTATTTTACTGACAGACTATATTTCCCTCCGTTGTTTTGGATCCCTCCAGTTCTTTTCGCAATGGGCCCACTCTCCATAGACATAGCAAACTTCATATGTTTCTTTTCATGCAGACCTCCCCACCAGTTCTCCTTCATCCGCGCGAGGGGCACAACTGAGAGGGCAACCGGTGCTCTCCATCCGTCCAGGGGCTCCATCCGCGCCAGAGTCGATCGTACAGCCGGCGGCCTCCATCCGCGTCGGCAGCCTCTATCCGCATCAGACAGGTGACGACCTCCATCCACGCCGGCACCCTCCATCCAAATCTAACAGCCGGCGGCCTCCATCCGCGCCGGAGTACTCCGTCCAGGCGGCGGCCTCAACTGTTGGTATAAAATTTCCTTGCATCATATGATTCTTAGACGATCAATTTATTGTCATTGATTGGTCTGCAAATACATATGGACTGTTAGTATTTTCCTTCCCACTTGTTTTTAATTTAGGTCATTGTGCAGTGGTAACTGGTTATGGCACGGGGTGGGAAACAACGCATTACTCATAGGCATGATGAGTACTTGTCTGAGGACCATATTGGAGAGAAAAGTCCCCAAAAAATGTTGCATCATCTGAACAAAACATAAGTAATAAAGAAGACCATTTAGATAGCAGAAGCGATAATGAGTCCCAAGGTATGCACACATTACTTGTAATACCACACCTTGTCTTTATGGATACTTGCATATGTCATTCTCACTACTTGGACATTGTTTTTTTGGAGACAACTATGTCAAATAACATAAATGGAGAGGACCAACTTGATGGCGCTAATGAGGTTAAAGAGGTTAAAAGGCGTGGGAAGACAAAACTTATTAATGTTTGGAACATTCCAAGAGGCCATAGGGTTGTAGTTGATTGTAATGAGCTGAATCAGCCTATTGGAGAAGAGGCAGGAGTCCTTGCAAAATTCCTTGGCATGGTTGCTAGGAATGGCTCCTTGTGTAGCTTAAGCTTCAAGGATTGGAGACTACTTATAGGAAAGAAAGATAGGAACAATAAACAAATCAATAAGGAGGCCATTCTTAATCAAGTAAAGGTAAACTTTCACATTTTTCCAATTGCCATGTAGTAATAGTACACTTTCACAATTCTTTTCCCATTATTATGCAGAAGAGATTTCTTTACCCTGCCCGCATGGAAACATGGGTGCTGCGAACAATTGGAGAGAGATGGAGGCAACACAAGTCGAATTTGAAATCCATTTATTTTGACCCACATAAGAGTCAGGATGCTAATAAAAGTAATGCTCCTGATGGTGTATTAGCTGATCAGTGGGTTGCGCTTGTCAATAATTGGATGACCCCTAAAGCACAGGTACATTACTATAGTCATGATAACATTTCATTATTTATTTGATGAACCATCTAATTTACTTTTGTTCCTATATACTCTTTGTTTCGTAGGATTTAAGTGAGGCCAATAGGATAAATTGTACAAGAAGAAAGTCAATGCATACATCTAGAACAAAAAGCTTTGCTCAGAATAGAGAAGAATTGGTATTATTTTTGCAATTATAATTCACAGCATGTTCTTTACAAATGTCAAAAATCCATGTTAATTACATTTCCTTAGTTATATTTTTATTAACATGTTTACAGAGGGAACAAGATCCTGAAATGAAATACCCTCATAGGGCTGTTTTGTATATCCATACACACAAGTCTAACATCGGCAATAACAGAAATGCACATGTGGTACAGTAATTGCAAAAAAATGTTTCATTTACTTTTGTTCAAATCCAATAGTTCTTCCATGATGTTTATTGAGTATTGTTATTCTCTTGCAAGGGTGAATTGAAGGAACTTTTAGCACAACAACCTGATTTAGTGGACTCTAGTAATGGAAAGGATGCATGGGAAGGAGATGCACCAAATAGAATATTAGGAAAGGAAAAGCCTGGCCATATCTATGGTCTAGGCCTTGTTCCAAATCCAAAACAAGTTTTTGATGCCTCGACATCAAGCCTTATGAAGCATCTAAATGTAACCACTTTGGACGAAACATCCAGTGAAGATGTAGTATCGCTTAGACTTGAATTGGAAAAACTTCAAAAGCATGTCCAGAAGCAAGATGATACTATACTAGATTTGCAACATACCGTGGAGCGACAGAAAATGCAACATGTAAATCCAAATAACCTTATTTCTAACTCACTAAAGATTGCATGGACTTAGCATTTTTATGTCCTATTGTTTGTATGCTATTACATGGCTATCTAGATGCTCCTTTATCTCCACCAACAGATGTTCGTCCTGCTATGAAACGACAAGTATGTATCTCTATGAAAATATATAAGTTTACTGATTTTTTTGCACATATATCTGAATTATATATATATATCCCTATAACAGCGAATTTATTGTCAACTTCGTAGTGAAGATTCTAGTATGTTTGGTGGACGGAATAACACAATGGTATGAATGCATTACCATGAATTCCATCCTAGTTTTAAATTTTTCAAGCTGTCATTTATCCAATAACTCTACAGGAGGATGAAAATGAAGATGATGAGTACGAGGAACTGCACTCACACTACAAATGTTCTAAAATTCAGGATAAGGTTAATACATTATGAGTACGAGGAACTGCAAGCATAGATTTACTCCACCCTAAGGCCATACTGAAGCAATCATATTTTTGTCCATGTTAGAAATCTAGTTTATATGATAGTGTATACATGCTGAAAGTAGCAGCAAGCATCATATTTCCTAAACTACGTTCCATAGTAGTTCACTGATGTGTGTTCTTTAAATGCAGAGCAAGCCACCACAGTCACGACGTGAAGCACTCCATGCTAGTAGAGTTTCTGCATCAATAAAGGTAAAAACAACAGTACTAATGCAGCCAAGGTGATCAATGTGGTCCTTTTGAAACTCAGTGTAGTCTACACGTCTCGGAAATCCTCTAATTACGCACCAAATAAGAACCATCAAGTAACTATTTATTAGTAAAAATTCTTATGCATCCTGCATATTTATAGCTACATGCTAACCACTAACATCCAAAATTCACTTGTAGGTTTCCATAGATATTTTCTTAAAGAGCACAAGATATCCAAGCAGGAAGGTTGCCTTAGGCAGAGTACTTAGCCAGGACCCCAAAACCAAAGTTGGAGATGTTGCTTTAGGCAAAGAATTTTGGATGGTGCGTGTTAGTCTGGTATCTGTGCGCGATGAACCACTAATAAGGCCATATAACAATTTCAAGGTTCTTGGACAAGTAGGCAATAATCCAATTGCATGGCCTTCAAGTTGTGTAAGTTCATCACTTCACTTAACAAGACATTATTCTCCTCATTATTGCATTTGGTTAAAGTATTCTAATTCCTTTTGTAGATTGAAAAGGTTAACTGATAACATGGGATGAATAATAGCGCCGGGATTGCTAAGGTATTTAATTGGCCCCATAAATACTGTATATCTCCCATGAATAGAGACATCAAGTTTGAGCTAATAGGTTATGAGACATCAGTGTGTTAGATGTACATATATAAATTTGGGCAGGGCCATTCATATGGGAAGCCCTCACTGATATATGACACTAATAAAACCATAGTAGGGTGCACAACTTCTTCAGTAACTAGTTTATATTTAGTGGGAGAGGGAGAGCTTGGGATTTTGTTGAGGAGAACAAGCAAAAAATGGCAGCAAATATGACATGGCTGGGTCAAACTGAGTAGTGTGCTCTAGGAAAAATGTTAATATTCATGAACCATTTCACATTGAAGCTTCCCTATCTCAATCAGATTTTCTTTTGAAGTTGTTGCAATCAGATATATTGTAATAAAATGGCTGTGTTTTACTGAGATTGTTCTTTTACAATCACAAAAAACCAACATGTGTGTGATGTTATGTCCATTAGAATAAGTTTGTTGCTAGAGCAAATTGGCTGTCTCAAGAAAAAGTAGGAGTGGTAGGAACCTAGCAAACCCCTGCCCCTAGGAGAATAAAAATGGAAGGCAAGGAGCTGAGGAGAGTAACACCTAGCCCCATCATTGTACTAGCCAGTGGCCACCCCGCCAGGTCGTGAGCTCTTGAATCCTTATCCCTCGGTTGACTGAATGATTATAGGAATTATGATGTTTGGTGTTCTTACTATTTGTGGATGGCAACACTCAAGTACTGCAATAGGATGTTAGATGCTACTCAATTTCGTCCAGGCTCTCGCATTGCATAGGATCTAAATTCTGCTTCGCTTATGTGTTCCAATTCAACTAAACACAACATAGGAATGTTTCTTTCATTTACTTTATATTAACATGTTACATTTTGTTTGCTTCTTTTTTTAGTTTTGAACCTGGATCAACTTCTTGATACTACTATGTAATGCAACTATTGATTTCTTTTCACATATATTTTTCTAAAATGCTTTATTGTTGTTGATCGGTTTCAGTACCTAGGATGAAGTTTCAGAGCTGCCAGCTGATTTTAGTTTCAGAGCTGCCAACTGATTTCAGTTTCAGAGCTGCTAGATTCCAGTTTCAGAGCTGCACTATGGATCACACTTGATTATATTTTCTTTTCAGTTTTAGAGCTCCAAGATTTCTACAGAATTTGAAGATTATGCTACCGAAAAAGCTTTCCTAATTTACCTAGGATGAAGTTCAATATTGTTTTGGATGAGTCATATGTTTACATCTTTGTCTCCAGAAATATTTGTATACGCTTCAAGTGGTGATTATTTTAATTTTTGTTACTCTGTATATTGACTATTTTATTTCAATGAGAAATGGTTTGTCAATTACAATCGTGTTTATGCCTGGGATGAATTGGAGCTTCTAATTTTACTAATGGCAAATGATGTTGTATATTATTTTGTATTCAATAAATGGTTTATTTCTTGCCACACATATATGTGCTCTCACAAATCCATTCTAAATGTTGGCACTGTTATACGGTTCAATAACATTGCAACACATAAATGTGTTGCCATAAATCTAAACAAAATGTTGCCAAATCCAATATAGGTCAACCCGTCTTTGCCGGTACAAACACATGTAAGTGTTGCAGTAGGAAATAAATATCCGTTGCGCCGCAGCAACACTTATACCCATGGCTTACCAACATATATATAAGTGTTGCAGTAGTCCCTAGCAACGGCAACATAGGCAACACATAATTATGTGTTGGTATAACCCTTAGCAACACTTATTTCAACTTCTAGCAACGCATAAAATTGTTGCATTAGGGGGGAGGTGTTTTGTACTGTATTTTGCCTCTTTTTGAGGATCATACTATTGCTTTATCAACCTAACCTAGGAAAGGAATGCCCAATAGTTTTCTTGAATTTAATGCCTTTGGTTCCCTCATATCTCTTGAAGGCATACCAATTTGACCTCCTGATCGTTTTCCCCTCTATATCTAATCAGACACTAATCGTTGACTTGATAATCTCTGCGATGGGCATAGAAATATGCTTGGGCTGAATTAACAGTCTCCCATCATACTCCCTTCATCATCCAATTTAGGTTTTGGCCATGTCTTGTTCATTTCATTGGGCCATGACCTATTTGGCTCTCTACTTGTAACCATTCTTACAGGTGGTGTCTCTTTTGTATATTGTCATCCTTGCCCAGTCTATTTGCGTTGCGTGAGATTTCTTATTGGTTATGTTTGGTAATGGCGTTATGACTAAAATTGATGATGTCGTGACGAAACCGGGGGCCTTCTGTGTGTGCGCACACACGGTTGTGCTGCTCGGCATGCGCTGGAATCATGGTTAGTAGTTATAATCCATTATGAGACTATATCAATGTGTTATCTTGGCACAATCTAATTTTACCACGTGGGATTCATTATTGGTGTTGTTCGGTAATGGTGTCATGGTTAACGACTTATGGTGCCACAGCGAAACTGAGAGCCTCCTGTGAATGCGCACACATGATTTTGCTGCTTGGCGCATGCCGGTATCGAGGTCTCTAGTCATGATCCATTATGGAATTACACTAATGTGTTATCTTCCGTGGACCTTCCCTTGAAACAATTTCTATGTTGTTTGTCTAGTGATCAAGCAACATCTATCATCTCTATTGGATCAAAAGGGCATACCACTTTCATGTGTGGTCTCTTTTCTTTTGATCTTGGTAGTGACTACTCATAAAAGTTCCCTTTACGTCCTTTGTGTAAAGGTGAAGCCTTGAAGCTTTTTAGTGTTGAGAGATAGCTAATTAGTTCTCAAATGGAGATTGACTTTTCCTGCTTGATATGACCACGCCATTAAGCAACATGTTACAACCCCCAAGTCATACTACATCAACTCAATTACAACCAACATCATCACCAACCCAAGCCTTTGATGGACCAATTACACGTAGCCGAGCTAAGAAGCTACAGCAAGAGGTGCACGCGCTACTTTATGAATTTCAATTGAATACTAATGAGAACTTTATGCTACCTAAGTCGTGTATATTGATATTACTTAGGTTCACCAAAGAGGAAGGACAAAACATATCAAGGACGAGTCAGCAAGAAGAGCTATGTCCGAGTCAGTCCAGCGCAACAGAACCGTCCAGAAGAAACAGTCATATCTTTTGATTCCCAAAAGCTATGAAGGCCCATAAGTACTTTTTGGAAAGCTCTTAAAGTCTAGTTTCCAATGCTTCTAAAGAGATAAAAAGAAGGAAGAGGGAGAACATCTAGTTATGCTAGCCACAAAATCTGAGCTGAGAGAAGTGAGGAACAACCCATATCAAGTGCTCTTTGTACTTGTGAACAAAGATGTTTTGATTTCTTCTAACGACATAACATCTCTTCTTAGTGTTGTGGCTGATCTTTTGCAGGACTTTGAAGACGTGTTTCCACAAGAAACACCGGCTGGACTACCTCCAATTCGAGGGATTAAGCATCAAATCGATCTTATTCCAGGGGCTGCACTTCCTAACCGTCCACCATATCGAACCAATCCTGAAGAAACTAAGGAAATACAAAGGCAAGTCCAAGAACTTCTTGATAAAGGTTTTGTTCGTGAAAGCTTAAGCCCTTGTGCTGTTCCTGTGATTTTAGTACCTAAGAAAGATGGATCTTGGAGGATGTGTGTTGATTGTAGAGCTATAAATAATATTACCGTTCGCTATCGCCATCCTATTCCACGGCTAGATGATATGCTTGATGAATTAAGTGGTTCCACAATTTTTACTAAAATTGATTTGAGAAGTGGATACCATCAAATAAGAATGAAAACTGGAGATGAATGGAAGACTGCATTTAAAATAAAATTTGGGTTGTATGAATGGTTAGTAATGCCCTTTAGGTTGACTAATGCTCCTAGTACTTTTATGAGATTAATGAACCATGTCTTAAGAACTTTCATTGGAAAATTTGTTGTTGTCTACTTCGATGTTCTAATTTACAGCAAGTCTTTTGATGAACATGTGAAACACATTCGACAAGTTTTAGATGAGCTAAGAAAGGAGAAATTATTTGCTAATCTTGAGAAGTGCAGTTTTTGCACAGACCATGTTGTGTTTCTTGGCTTTGTTGTTTCAGCAAAAGGAATAGAGGTGGATGAATCCAAGGTGAAAGCCATCAAGGATTGGCCAGCTCCAACGAATGTAAGTCAAGTAAGAAGTTTTCATGGTCTTGCTGGTTTTTATAGAAGATTTGTACGAGATTTCAGTACCATCGCTTCCCCTTTAAATGAATTGACAAAGAAAGGTGTTGAATTTAAATGGGGAAACTCACAAGAAGATGCTTTTCAAGAATTCAAGAAACGTTTGACTGAAGCACCTGTACTTATTCTTCCTAATTTCACTAAAACTTTTGAAGTAGAATGTGATGCTAGTGGGATTGGGATAGGAGGAGTTTTAATGCAACAAGGAAAACCTATAGCATATTTTAGTGAAAAATTGGGAGGTGCTCAATTAAATTATTCTGTGTATGACAAAGAATTGTATGCTTTGGTCCGAGCGCTTAAAATATGGCAGCACTACTTATGGCCAAAAGAGTTTGTTATTCATTCCGATCATGAAGCTTTGAAGTATTTGAAAGGGCAAGCCAAACTGAACCGTCGCCATGCCAAATGGGTTGAGTTTATCGAAACATTTCCATACATTGTGAAATATAAGAAAGGTAAGGACAATGTGGTCGCTGATGCCTTATCTCGAAGGAATGTGTTGTTGAATCAACTAGAGGTAAAAGTTTTGGGGCTTGAAAATTTGAAAGAAATGTATAATGATGATCCTGAATTTTCAGAACCATACAATCATTGTAAAGATGGAAAAGGTTGGGAAAAATATCATATACATGATGGATTTTTGTTTAGAGCTAACAAACTTTGTGTACCAAATTCTTCGGTTAGATTGCTTTTATTGCAGGAGTCACATGGAGGAGGTCTAACAGGACATTTTGGACAAAAGAAGACTTACGAAATGCTCAGTGATAATTTCTATTGGCCCAAGATGAGGAGAGACGTCATCAGATTTGTGGAGTGTTGTGTCACCTGTCACAAAGCTAAGTCAAAACTGAACCCTCATGGTTTATATACTCCTTTACCCGCTCCTAAAATTCCTTGGGAAGACATAAGCATGGATTTTATTTTAGGGCTGCCGAAGACTCAAAAAAAGAGAGATTCTATTTTTGTTGTGGTTGATAGATTTTCAAAAATGGCTCATTTTATTCCATGCAACAAGAGCGATGATGCTTCACATGTTGCTAATTTGTTTTTCACAGAAATCGTGAGACTACATGGAGTGCCCAAGACCATCGTATCTGACCGTGATGTGAAGTTTGTGAGCTATTTTTGGAAGACATTGTGGGCAAAGCTTGGGACTAAACTTTTGTTCTCCATCACATGCCACCCCCAAACTGATGGCCACACTGAAGTGGTGAATCGTACATTGTCAATGCTACTGCGAACAATGGTAAAGAAGAACTTGAAGGATTGGGAGGAATGTTTGCCACACGTGGAGTTTGCTTATAACAGGGCAGTACATTCTACAACTAATTTATGCCCCTTCGAAATTGTATATGGGTTCAAACCTATTGCTCCCATAGATTTCTTGCCCCTTCCATTGCAGGAAAGAACCAATATGAAAGCTTCCAAGCGTGTTGCATATATAAAAAAGTTACATGAGAAGACCAAGGAAGCAATTGAGCTCAAAGCAGTGCGCAAGGCTGCAAGTATGAACCAGCATAGGAAGAAAGTGTTATTTGAACCGGGGGACTTGGTCTGGATTCACTTGCGCAAGGAGCATTTTCCTGATCAGTGCAAATCCAAATTGATGCCACGAGGGGATGTCCATTTCGTATTCTTGCCAAGATCAATGAAAAAGTATACAAGATAGATCTTCCACCAAGCTATGGCGTGAGCAACACGTTCAATGTTGCTAACCTCTTACCATTTACAAGTGAAGACACTTTAGAGTCGAGGACGACTCCTTTTCAAGGGGAGGAGGATGATATGACCACGCCATCAAGCAACATGTTACAACCCCCAAGTTATACTACATCAACTCAATTACAACCAACATCATCACCAACCCAAGCCTTTGATGGACCAATTACACGTAGCCGAGCTAAGAAGCTACAGCAAGAGGTGCACGCGCTACTTTATGAATTTCAATTGAATACTAATGAGAACTTTATGCTACCTAAGTCGTGTATGTTGATATTACTTAGGTTCACCAAAGAGGAAGGACAAAACATATCAAGGACGAGTCAGCAAGAAGAGCTATGTCCGAGTCAGTCCAGCGCAACAGAAACATCCAGAAGAAACAGTCATATCTTTTGATTCCCAAAAGCTATGAAGGCCCATAAGTACTTTTTGGAAAGCTCTTGAAGTCTAGTTTCCAATGCTTCGAAAGCCGACTTAATCAAATCTACCAGAAAGGCAGCCGACCTACTTTAGTGCTGACTGGTCAGAAGGTCAACAGTCTGCTTGATGACCAAGTTTTCGTATTAAACTGCATCATTCTATGAAGTTTCATTAAGTATGCTATATATGGTGAGAAAGCTTATCAAGTTAGCTTTCCAATGCAACCAGTCCCACGTCATTTGAAGATTCCTAGAAGAAGTTATTGTCAAAATACTGAAGGCTGCGCAGAAGTCAAACAGCCACACGGAAATCAGCTCTGCAGATCTCCCGAAGAGGCTCCTTCACATTAGCACGTGAAAATACTTTTGTTTCGTGTTTATACCTCGCTAAGGCTGGTTGTTACTAGTATAAATACCCTCCTATGTCTATGATGTAAGGCAGCTTATGATAATCTAAAACAGAACCCCTTTTGTTCAGCTGTGTGCTAACAAATATTGAGAGTGATCTCTACCCCTTTGCTCTTGTGAATTCCTTCGCGGTATTGCAGAAGCGGCGGCTTCATCCGCTCCCAATTGGTGCTCCTACTCCCTTCGAAGTCTCCTCGATTGATTGTAGGCTGTGTCGGTTAGTTCTTTGAGAGTGTGGTTGGGCGAATCCTCGATTCAGGCTGCCGGTTAAAGACGGTGGTTGGCTTCGAGTTTTATTTGTCAGGTTGCACTAGTTATCGCTGCTTGCAGCAAGTTATCTTGGCTTCTTTGAAGCTAGTTATCTGAAGATTGATCCTACGTCGTGAAGATCGGGCATCGTGACGCATCACTGCTGCTGAGACTGCAGGAGTTTGTTCATTCGCTCTCTTATTTAATTCATGTATTCTCGAACCAAGTCAGTTCATCTCGCATGAAAGAAATGGATGAACAACCTGACCGAATGGATTTCTATTCAAATACATGATCTCTTGTTAACCAATGTGAACTCTCAACCATTGGATTGCCAATGGGTAACAAGACAAAATTTCTTAGTGTCAAAAGTAGTTCAACAAGTTGGTTTTACTAACTTGTAATTACTTTGTGAACAAAGATTGAGTTTAGAGATCGTTTTGTCGAGTTGTCTAAACTCACTTTAGTTCAATCCACCCTAAGGAAGTACTTACAAAAATTAAGTCAAGTCGACTGATAACCACCTAATCATCGCTCTAGTCATGCCTCGATGACCTCACGTGTGCTTTTCCAACATGTGTGATTAGGCGGAGTCAGGCTAGCGCTGGATGAAATCGGTTCATCATGAAGTCAACATTTGTTGATAACCTTCACTGGTGTTTCTTCGAGTCTCTATCATTTTTCTTGGACTTGGATTCTCTGGCTAACACGAGTTAACTGTGATGTTGTTCGACATCCACACTCGTCTTGTATGCTATGAAATTCCAATGACCACTAGTTGCTAAACCTCTTTTTGTGTGTTTTACCCAAGAGGTTGCAAATAATTCTGTTTGGGTGAAGTCGCATATCTACCGCTCGCCAAACAAACTCAGCTAGTACAGTGTCATCAGAAAAAGCAAATTGCACACATGGAACCTTATGTGTTCTTCTGGCAGACATCGTCTCTATTGGTGGACATCTCTAAATTAGCATAGGGCGATACATGCTATATCCACTAGAGAAACCACATCCTGAGATATTCGCCTTTGCTGGAACTGTCTTATGATTATCACTGGTATGGACATGAGTTACATGCTTCTTTACTCTTAAAAGTCTTTCGCTCCGAATCTCGGGATGTGATTCTTTTAAGGGGGAAAGGTTGTAACACCCCAGGTGTTTATTTCTCGTGCGACAACAAGTACAGACTGAAGCACGGGATATCGATGAATGTAAATGCCACTAAGTTCCAATTATCTTCGTCTATCACGTTTTTAATATTGTGTCTGTCTCCATCTGTCTAAATTGTCCTAATTTATTTTACAAAATTCAGACTTAAGTAATCTTCCGAAACATTGAATCCAATATCGTTTGGGTTGAGCCATCGACGTCTTGCCCAAACTCTAATCCTTGAAATCGGATCTGGTTCCTTAAACTTCGTTTGAAATTCTTTCACGCTTGCGTTGCACATGTTTATCTGTGGCCAGACATCGTGACGTGTGTGGCGGGTGCAAAATCCGTGTCTGGACAGCGCACAACCTCTCGCCCACGTGAACGATGCGTGACGTCGCTTTCGCAAGGATCACAATTTCGATGCCACATCGATCTCGCGTATTATTTCGCGATATGTCGAGTCTTGTGTCCGTTTAAAATTTATGGATTAAGTGAAAATGAATTTGGAATCCCGACCCACTCTTATGATTGTGGTCCTAAGCAAATTAATTAGAACTCAACGACAAAAGTATTAACGCAAAATTAAATTTGATCGAGATAATTAGAGCTGATATTGAGTATTCATAAATAATTTGTTTCTCTGTTCAAACTGCGGATATAATTTTCCAGTTTCAAATTAAATAAAATCTAGTGCAGTCTAAGATATCGAAGATAATGACGTGGTCTGATACAGTTTAAAGTATCGATCTCGATCTTGTTTGATTGGGTCCATGTGTTTCTTGTCCTGATCTAAATCTTTAAATATAAATAACAGGTAAAAAATCATCTAATTCTTGGAATATTCACTAAATCAAAACATTGTGTGAAGATTGTACCCGAAATCATTTTGGTGTAGGTTCGTTTATATCTCATCAAGGCAAATTTCAGAACCAGATACATATGCATTCTCATGTTAAAAATAAAGAGAAGAGAATAGAAAATATCAATCAATCCTATCTCCACGCCACCTCTTTCTCTGGAAGCCGCTCAACTCTAGCTCCTTGCACCGCCATTCTCCTATTCTTTATTTCCAACCGCACTTTGGCTTCAGATCGTGGGCATTTTCTTCACGCATCTTCTCAGCTCGACCTTATCTCCTAGCTTTTGTACGCCGCGTCCGTGGAGGTCGAGCACGCCAGCCGCCGCGCGCTTGTCCTCACCCTCCTGCCCGGCCATCCTCGCCACTGCTCACGTCAACCAGTTCCCACGCGCGTCCCTGCTTCCCTACATCTCGGCCATGGCGAGTCCCTCCCGTCCCTGCTCCTCAATGGACCCTGCTCCTTTCTTGCTCGCTGTCTTCATACTCGCTCCGCGGCCGTCGTCGAATCGTCGGACCCCATCCCCCATGGCGCTCGCCCTGTTCTCTGTTGTTTTCCTGCTCATCCGTCTGTAGGTTCCATGGAGATCGACGCTTCTCTCTGGTCTCTAGCTCGCCAGCCATTTTCCTAGCCTTGCCGCCATTGTAGCTCCGGGGGCCGCGACTCAACGCTTCTCTGCAGTCACGTCCACCACTCACCAATAGCCGCTGCCCTTTTCTAGTGCTCACCAGCACGCAAGCCGTCACCCAGCTCCATGCCTCCGTCTATAGATGTCCAAACGGGCGGCCCGGCCCAGCCCGAGCCCGTTTGAGCCCGGCCCGTTTGAGCCCGGCCTGTTAACCGGGCCGGGCCGTGCCGCCCGACGGGCTGACTCTTCTGTCCGAGCACGGCACTACAAAGGCCCATCCGTGACGGACCGACCCGGAAAGCCCGGCCCACGAAGGAGCCCGGCCCAGCCCGAGCACGCCAAGTAACACAGTTCTAAATTCACACAGTTCACATTTAAACAAGCACATAAATTCACAGTTTACATTTCCATCCACATAATGACATAAAACCTCAGAGCAGGGAGCGCAGGGAGGAGAGACCGAGGGAGCAGGGAAGCCACCGCCGGAGGAGGGATCGAGGAAGTAGGGAGCGCCGGGAAGAGGGAGCAGCCGAGCAGGGAGCCAGCCAGCCAGGGAGCACCGGGAGGAGGGAGCAGCCGAGCGCCACGCCGGAGGGAGAGGGACTCCGAGAGGTCGAGATCGGGTCGCCGACGCCGAGACAGAGAGCGGCGGCCGCCGCACGGAGACGCAGGTGGGAGGGAGAGTGCGTTAGGGTTAGGGTTGCCGCTTGCCGGTCGCGCATGCCGTGACTTATACGAGTTACGGGATTTGTGGCCTGCTGCTGTGGGCTTGCGGCAGCTGCTTAGTTGGGCCGTCTGCGTAAGTGCGTAAGCAGCCCAGGTCCTAGGTGAATTTGTTGAACGGGCCGGTTTAAAAGCCCGGCTGATAACGGGCCGTGCTCGGGCTAGCCCAACGGGCTCAAATTCCTGTCGAGCCCGGCACGTTATCCGGGCCGGGCTCAGCCCGGGCCCGCTTCATTCCGTGCCGGGCCGGGCTCGTGTCGTGCTAAAAAATCGTGCTTCGTGCCGGGCTAACGGGCCACGTGCTTTCTGGACATCTATACCTCCGTCCAGCTGCGCGCAACCTCTGACAGCTTGTCGTGATGATGCCGTCGTGTCTTGGCCGTGCTCGGCTTCCCCAGCATCACTGCGCTCGCCTTTGTGTCTGCTTCTGCGTCCTCGCAGTGCAAAACTATCATAGTCGTGTTCTACTCTGCTCCAACTCGCGTCCACGCCCTGGATCGAGCTCGCACACGTCATTGGAGTCGCTCAACTCGCCTATCGCACCTAGGTCGGTCATCGATTTCCTATTCACCATGGTCATCACGTCGGTTGTCCCTATCCGAGCTAGCCTAGCTCGTCAGCCGTCGCGCCCTCTTTGCCCGTTGGGCCGTGTGTTGCCGCGTCCACCTCGTTGTGTCATCGTGGACTTGTCGGTGTGCTACTATGGTACCTATATCGCGCTCGCATCAGCTCGAACGAGTCGTCATGCCATCGTCTTCGTCGAATGGAAATCGTCGTGCTGACACGTCGATGTCGTCGATCGCCATCCTCGTCTACGCCAACAAGCCATGAAAACGTTCTTGTGCTGGCCACGCATCACCAGTTCGACAAAATGAATACCATGGGTATCTGGTCAAGAATCGAAATTGTGTGCATCGCTCGCCAGGTGTGCGGTCAAAGGCGTCAAGCGAAAACCATTGTCGCTCTTCCGACTATCGTGTCGGATTGGTCAGGGCAAGCCAATTTGTTATTTGTGTTAGTGGATTGATGAATGGTCTGACTAGGTATATTAATCATGATGACTTTGTGGTGAGTCAGATTGCTATTTCTGTTATTAGTTCGATGAAGGGATTTATTAGATATACCAATTATATCAGTCCTATTGCCTTTTTATATGGGTGTCGTGGTGGTAAGTATAATATTTATTAGATTGTCTGAGTCGTTTACTATGATTTGGTTGATGTCGTGTGGTGAAAGACGTCTCAATAGGTCTCAGTGTTTGCAGGGCTATAGGCGTTAAAGTTGTAATCTTGTGGAAATTCTATGATAATGGTCATACTATGCTGACTAGGTAAAAAAATCTGATGTTTTATTAATATGTGTGATACATAGGTTATGCGAGAAGAATTAAATCGGTGTTTCGTATCCGATGAATGGTCCAATTAACATTTTGGAAAGTAGGTCTTGTGTTTGTGTTTTTAGTATCTAGTCGAAGTATTGCGTGTGGTGGATTTCGTTTATTTGTATGGAGTCGATGCCCTGTTGTGATATCCATGATGTTTTATGCTTGTTGATTGATGAAATATCATAGATGGGTCATTTAGATTAATAATCTTGAATAATGTTTAATCTTGTCCTAAATATTGAGAAGCGAGTGATGTCATTAGGTCTATTACCTCCATCCTTCTTCTAAATTTAGATGTCAAAAACTAATAAGTCTAAGTTTATTAGTCTTAAAATGTTGAGCTTTAGCTAAGGAGAGTAGAGCGTGTGTTTATCTTATTGTATTGCGATGTATGAGCTACCTCCGAATAGACTAGAATAGCGTAATTATTATAATTTGTCCTATATCGCTATCTAGTAATTGCTTAATGCTTTGTTATAAGTGTTTTATCCTCTTTGGTGTAGATTACCCATCTTATGCTATTTATACTCGTGCTCATACATGTGCATCGTGCATATCATAAGGTACGCTAGTTGATCACGTGATGTGAAGGACAAGAGTTGGATTAATCTCAAGGTGATGTGGATGACGAACCTGAAGATGGATAAACTGAACGAATGCCAAGACCAAGGATGGTCGTCAAGACGTCTAACAACACTAACGTAGTGTTTATCCCAGGCAAGCCCCGGTGCATTTGCCCTTCCTTGTTATTTAAATGCTTTATCACCTTATATGATGCATTAGGTGATAGGAGTTGTGTGATAAACAATTGATGTCTTACCTTTCCTTAGAATTCTATTACTTCCTTGATGCCTGTTTTATAAAAAGAACTGATAATGCTTAACCCTGCTTAGAAACTGAAAAATCATATGTTTTTTAAAAAATAATGATGTGGAACACTGTTATGGGCTTTTCGTTTCAAAAATCAAAGCAAACTTATGGTGATGATTCCACTTCTGCCGAAGTGGGTTCATCATTCGAAAAAGAGTATCCCTACCGGGTACCAAAAATGGGAAAATGGTTTGATTAAATCTAGACCAGACGCTAAGCAGACAAGGTCGCCCATCTGTGTCCATTAAGGATCGTACCGATTGTTGGCCTGATGATCTAGGACCCTTTAACTGGCCACATACCTCATCATGGGTAAGCATGAACCCGGCTATTCCATACGTGAAAAGACAACCGCACACTTGGCGTGGGAGATGGTGGGATTAGCAGTTACCCTCCTGGCAAGAGGCTGGATGGTAGGGTAATGTACTCCCAGGTAGCGCGGACCAGTTCATGTAGTGGAGGATCCGTGGGAATGGTTGACATATGCAAGGGTTAAGTGCTACATATGTCGTGTGGCTAGAGATCCCCAGCTGGGTATTAATCGATTCAGATCACCGTACTTCTCGGATATGAAGACTGGATCACTGCCCTGCATCGTAGTTTAATAAGTGAAACATGATTGTGGTTTGGTTAAAAGGAAGCTAGTGTAGAACAAGTGAATCCTCTAGATTAGGCAAATCTAGATTCAGGAAAAGTAATTAACTTGTGAAGTAAAAGTTTGGCATAAGGATTCACTACTAGTAAGCTCTTCTTCAAAATGAGTCTTTGAAATTTGATAACCTTACCTTGATTCCCAACAAGCCAGCATATCCTTGAGAGTCTTTTCTTTAGTCGGGTAAGTCTTGCTGAGTAATTGCGTACTCAGGGTTTTATTCCATGTTGTTTTTCAGGTTGAAATTTTGTTCTGTGGTGGATGGTGCTAAGTGCCGGTGGGCTCGGCCTTCTCATATGTATAAGTATATCCCATCTACAATTTCTTTATTGAGGATTGTCACTTAAGCTAGCACGCATTTCAAACTTACAAATATTTTATAACAATTCAAAGTGTAACTCTTTTGAAACACTTTCTTTTGTAATCAACTCCGATAATAATTTAAACTTATTGTAACTTGTAATCATTTTACAATAAAGAATTTATTTCCGCTGCAAATGTTTGTATGTGAGTTGTGTTTACTTAATCTTGCGATCATGGTTGTAAGTGGTTTATCCGAGGTCCTTGGGACACTTGGACGGATCCTGTTAAGTTATCTGTTGCACATGCATAGCCATCTGACGTCTTTGAGACAAGGGCAGGTGCATGTGGGCCCACTAACTTGGGAGGTTCTGCCACAGCACTCGGGGTCAGTTTTTGCTTACCATACCCTTGCGTTCTGCCTCTAGGAACCTCCCTTGCTATTCTTCCTCCTGCGTCGTTTAGACTTGCTCCCTGCACATATGGCGTCATTCACACCCAACTTGATCTGAGTGAGTCGCCTCTGTGGCCTAGAGAAGAAAGGGTTCATTCCCCCGAAGGATTTTTTAGGGTGGAGATTGGAGAGTGAGGGGAAGTGCCCCATCCTGGGGATACGAGATGGTCATGCTCACGTCCTTTTATGAGCGCGGGTTTGGCCTCCCCCTACACCCCTTTGTCCGTGGGCTTCTTCATTACTATTAGCTGGAGGTGCGGAACCTTCATCCCAACGCCATTCTTCACATAGCGTGCTTTATCACGCTATGTGAGGCGTTCATGGGGATCGATCCGCATTGGGGGCTATGGCAATACCAGCTATGGCAATACTTCTTCAGCGTGCAAGTGTCCTTGGGCCACGGTGACCAACCGTATGTTGGGTCGGCCAACATTCAACTCTGCACCGGCCGAAAAAAGGACTACTTCAAGGTGCCCCTTCCCTCCTCCATTCGGTATGAAGGTGAGTAGTTTAATGCTAAGAACGTGGTCGGGAGTGCCCCACAGTTCACTGGTCGAGAATTGACGTCGATGGAGTGGCACTCTCGGGCAGACACGATCCTCAACAGAGAGGTGGATTATCTCTTGGCGGTGGTCGAGACATTGAAGCAACAGGGTCTCTTTGGGGCATGCATGGTACACATCTTTATGCACCGCCAGATCCAACCTTTGATGGCGCTTCAGAGGTCGATGCATAAGTACTCCAGCGTCAACGACCCCGATCGCCACTCCTTGACACCGCTTGCGTTGTCCGAGATTGAAGCCTAGGTGAAGGTCCTTACGGCTCTATCATCAGGCTCCTTTAGGCCCTATTTGTTTTTATCAAATCCATGGGGATTGAGAGGGATTGAATCCCCTACAAGTCAAAATCCCCTCAATCCACTCTAATCCCCCTCAATCCCCATGGATTAGGGATGAAACGAACAAAGCCTTATGGACGAGGATTCACCCCATCCCCTTCGCAAAAATGTCGCCAGCGACCTTCCTTCTCTTGGTGTTCTTCTCTCTTTTGTCTTTCTTTTTCTTCTGTTTCTGATGCGAGCTTCGTAGGGGATTGGGCCCCTGATGCCCTGCCCTCAGCCCCTCCCAGAGGTTGTCCTCGCCAAGAAAGATCAGAATCCAAAATGGGGTGCAGGAGGGGAAACCTTGACAGAGCGCGTGAAGCGCCTTAAAGCGAAGAAGGGAAGATTGTCTCCCATCCTACTTGTGCGGAGCCGGGGAGCATCTCCTCCTCTTCTTCCATAGGCTCCAAGGGAACAGACGTTTTGGCGAGGTGGGTGGCCCATCCCATCATGGTGATGCCTAGACCAGCTCCACTATCCCCGACCGGGGGAAGGAACGGGCCCATGACCCTGCTGCATTCGTGGCACCTTTAACGCGTCTCATGGATGTTGCCTTCTCCAGGCGTAGCGGAGGGAAAAAATTTTGGTGCAGCCGGCTGCAAACTAGAATGTTTGCAGCCCCTCACAAAAAATAGGATTGACCCCACCTGCAGGTCCACCAGATAATGTTTTAGTTGTGTTATTGCTGCTGCGGGTGGGGTCAATCTTCATTTTTTGTGAGGGGCTGCAAACATTCTGGTTTATAGCCGGCTGCACCAAATTTTTTTCCTAGCGGAGAGGGTGGAGTTGCGTCCCCGACCTCAGTGCCTTCGACGTTGGCTGATCATCATACGGTGGAGGCATCACCTTAGGCGGTGCCCCAAGCGACGATGCGGCCTCTAGCGTCCCCAGCTACCACGCTAAGGGTGACTACCCGAAAGCGCTCCTCTCGGTAGGTTGCCACTTGCCAGCTGATGAGGACATCCTCCACTATTACCCGTTGGCAAAGACGCAATTGGCCCAGTTGGCCCAATTGTAGTCGGACGGCGACCGTGTGAGCCTTAGAATTATCCCACCTCGCTTAACATGGGAGGAGGAAGCCACTTTAAAAGTGAGAGCCACCCTTCCCCCATTGGACTAGTCTTTTGGGGCGATTGGGCCTTTCCCTGAGTTGGGTGTGCTTGATGAACTGTTGGGCTCCGGGCAACCCTAATTTGTTGGGCCTCAGCCAACCACACCTGGGCTGGGTGTATCATCTGGTATCGGAGCTAGGGCCAATTTTAATGAGGACATCCTCCACTATTACCCGTTGGCAAAGACGCAATTGGCCCAGTTGGCCCAATTGTAGTCGGACGGCGGCCGTGTGAGCCTTAGAATTATCCCACCTCGCTTAACTTGGGAGGAGGAAGCCAATTTAAAAGGGAGAGCCACCCTTCCCCCATTGGACTAGTCTTTTGGGGTGATTGGGCCTTTCCCTGAGTTGGGTGTGCTTGATGAACTGTTGGGCTCCGGGCAATCCTAATTTGTTGGGCCTCGACCAACCCCACCTGGGCTGGGTGTATCACCAGCCCTTGTAGAAAGTAATCCTTGGGTGTCATGTTTAGCAGCTTATCTTGATTAGCTTATATTAGGTGTATGATTGGAATAAGGCTGATTGAGAGCCGTTATTTAGTTTCCTTATTAAGGTAGTTCTTTTCCATGTAATAGTCTATATAAACCAAGAGATATCAATGAAAATGCAGTCACTCGACAGCACCAAAAACAAGAGCGTGTCCACTGTGTTTCGCGTGAGTTTTGTGAGTGTTGTGTTGGCCGTGATCTCGCCGGCATCTTGTGCGGTGTCACTCCGACGAGGTTCTAGTTCTAAGAAGTGGTACCGGAGCCGACGGTCATCCTGTGAAGATGTTTGGAAGGAAGGGCGACGAGAGCATCTCCAAAGATGGAGTGGTGATTCGCGAAGTTAGTGGCAGGAGTAGCTACGCCACCCTAACTAAGACGAACTACTCCGACTGGGCGCTCCTGATGAAGGTGAAACTCAAAGCCCGAGCTCTCTAGGACGTGATCCAGCTGGGTGGCGTCAATTCTCATGAGGAGATGATGGCACTGGACGTGCTGTGTAGCGCCGTGCCACCTGAAATGGTGCCGACGCTGGCAAAAATGGAGACGGCCAAGCAGGCCTATGATGCGATCGCAACCATGCAGATCGGAGATGACCGGGTGAGGAAGTCGACGGCACAACAACTGCGTCGAAAATTCGACCTCACCGCGTTCGACGACGGCTAAACCGTCGAGGAGTATGCACTCCACCTCAACAATATGGCGGCACAACTCGCCACTTTGGGCGATGAAGTAATGGACGACATGATCGTTGCAAAGATCCTCCAAAGCTTGCCCCCTCGATTCAAGCAAATTGCAATCGCGATCAGAACGCCGCTGGACGTGACGACGATGTCGATCACAGATCTGGTAGGGCGATTGAAGGAAGCGGAGGAGGCATTCGAGGAAGTGCCAACCTCGTTGAAGCACGAAGGAAAGCTGTATCTCACCGAGGAAGAATGGGATGCACGGTGGAAGAGGCGCGAGCTAGAGAACCACTCCGGCGGCGGCGCTGCCAGAGGCGGCGCGAGCTCAAGCAGAGGAGGAGGCAGGCGAGGACGCGGTCTTGGGCGCGCGTCAGGTGGGCCAGGCAGGTCCAACAAACTGGCCTAGGCTGAATGCCGACGGTGCGGCAAAACTGGTCACTGGGCCCGCGAGTGCCGGTCGAAGCCCAAGAGGGAGATGGCCCACGTTACTCAAGAAGAGGAGGAGGCCACGTTGTTGCTCGTGAAGTCTTCCCTAGAGAAAATCAAGGTGCCAGGAAAATTCCCCATTGCTCAATTTGAGAGAGCGAGGAAATCCAGCGCCCAAATCATGATCAAAGAGGAACGGGTGCTCGCCCACCTCGATGATAGGAAGGAGCGTGATGCGAAGACATGGGTGCTGGACACAGGGGCAACAAATCACATGTCAGGCGCCAGAGCTGCCTTCATCAAGCTCGAAGAGATGGAGCTGGGATCCGTGCGTTTTGGGGATGACTCGATGGCGCGGATTGAAGGCCGCGGGACCGTCGCATTCCTGTGCAAGACTAGAGAAATCAGATCGCTGGGCAGAGTCTACTTCATTCGCCGACTGACGACAAACATTGTTAGCATCGGTCAACTCGACGAGGCTAGGTACAAGGTCGATGTTAGCGCGGGAGTAATGAAGATCCAGGAGCCTGGTGGTCGACTGCTGGCGAAGGTACGGCGCGAAACAAATCGGTTGTATCTGCTCCAAGTCAAACTCGCCCCGGCAACTTGCCTAGCAGTGCGCGGACGAAATGATGAAGAGGCCAGGCTCTGGCATGAGCGTTTTGGCCATGTTAACATGGCGGCGCTCTAGAAGCTAGCTCGGGAGGAGATGGTGCGTGGATTACCATCGATCGGGCAGGTGGACAGGGTGTGCGAGGCTTGCCAAGCTGGCAAGCAGAGAAGGACTTCATTCCCGACAGAAGCGGAGTACCGCGCTCATCAGCGCCTCAAGCTAATGCACGCGGACCTGTGTGGTCCAATCACACCGGCGACACCACGAGGTAACAAGTATTTTCTGCTCATGGTGGATGATCTCACCAGATACATGTGGGTAGCCGCAATCCCTTCAAAGGATTGTGCTGCGGCTACCATCAAGGAAATACAAGCACAAGCAGAAGGTAGATCTGGTGCGAAGTTGAGAGCACTTCGTACAGATTGAGGAGGAGAATTCACCGCAGCTGAATTCGCGAAGTACTGCGCAGCTGAAGGTATACATCGGCAGCACACTGCACCTTACAACCTGCAACAAAATGGAGTCGTCGAGCATAGAAATGGCTCAGTCGTAGCCACTGCAAGGAGCATGCTCAAGGCCAAAGGTTTGCCCAGCTGGTTCTAGGGTGAAGCTGTAAGTACCGTTGTTTATGTGTTGAACAGATGCCCGACGAAGAGCGTGGACGGCATGACGCCATTCGAAGCATGGCATGGGAAGAAGCCAGCAGTGAAACACCTCAAGACCTTTGGATGTCTTGTGTATGTTCAGAACACAACGCCGCATCTGAAGAAGCTTGAGGATCGTGGGCAGAAAATGGTGTTCATCGGCTACGAGCACGGCTCCAAGGGTATAGGGCATACGACCCCGTCACGAAGCGTGTCCATGTGACGCGCGACGTGGTGTTCGACGAGCGCGCCCAGTGGGACTCGGGAGCTGTTGAAGAGGCCAGAGAACCCAGTGGGGGCAACGATGTATTCACCATTAAGTACACTGTCACAAGTTCGGTGGCCCCGACTGTTGAAGCATGGGTAGAACAAGTTCCGGTTGAAATCGATGACATGGTGGAGACAGAGGCCAGGGCAGATGATGATGACATGGATGCGGACCACGACGATGGTGTGCCCCTCCGATTCTGCAGCCTGGACGACCTCTATGGGCCAGTGTCATCATAGGGCGTCGTACCGCAAGGTACATTGCGCCGCAGCTCACGAGTGCCAGTACAGCGTGTTCTGGTGAAAGAAGAATTACATGCAGTGAGCTGCGACGAGCCATCATCATTCACGGAAGCTGAACGCAGCCCAAGCTGGAGAAATGCCATGATGGAGGAAATGAAGGCCATCGAGGAGAATGGGACATGGTGTCTTGCTGATCTGCCACCCGGACGCAAGGCCATTGGAGTAAAGTGGGTGTTCAAGGTGAAATGCGATGAGCGCGAGGCGGTGTCCAAGCACAAGGCACGCCTTGTGGTGAAGGGCTACGCGTAGAGGCACGACATCGACTACGACGAAGTGTTTGCTCCTGTGGCTTGGCTGGATTCAGTGCGCCTGCTCATCGCCCTCGCAGCACATGAGGGGTGGGAGGTGCACCATATGGATGTAAAATCAGCGTTCTTAAATGGCGACCTCCAGGAGGAGGTGTATGTTGAACAGCCGGTTGGTTTCATCGTTGCAGGGAAGGAACATCAGGTGCTCAAGTTGAAGAAAGCGCTTTATGGCCTACACCAGGTGCCGCGCGCATGGAACGTGAAACTGGACGACACCCTGTTGTCGCTCGGTTTTCAGAGGAGTCCATCGAAGCATGCAATCTATGTCAGACAGAGAGGCGATGCTCAGTTGACAATCGGTGTCTACATCGATGATCTTGTGATCACTGGCTCAAGTACTGACGACATCAAGGAATTCAAAAAAGAAATGGCAGCAGCATTCAAGATGAGCGACCTTAGCTTGCTTCACTACTACCTCAGCATTGAAGTGAAGCATAGCGCAGAGGGTATTTCCCTTAGTCAGGGACTCAGGGTGCCTATGCAAGGAAGATTCTAGAGAAGAATGGCATGGCGGCCTGTAATCCCTGCCAAGTGCCCATGGAGGCGCGTTTGAAGCTGAGCAAGTTCAGCACTGAACCACTGGTGGACGCCATGGCATACAGGAGCGTCGTCGGAAGCCTAAGGTACTTGGTAAATACCCGTCCTGATATAGCATTTGCTGTTGGCTATGTTAGTCGTTTTCTGGAGGATCCACGTAAGGATCACTTGGCTACGGTGAAACATATTCTGCGCTACCTGGCGGGAACCAAAACTTGGGGGCTATGGTTTGAGCGGAGGAAGAAAGAAGAAGCAAAACTGATAGGTTTCAGTGACAGTGATTTTGCTGGTGATGTTGATGCTAGGAAAAGCACAACATGGGTAATCTTCTTCCTTAATAGCAGCCCAATAACTTGGCAATCCATGAAGCAAAAGGTTGTGGCACAATCGAGCTGTGAAGCGGAATACATAGCCGCTGCAAACGCCGCTTGCCAAGCTGTGTGGCTGGCTCGAGTACTGGCAGAGGTGCAGGGAACAACAACAAAGGCACCAATGTTAAGGGTGGACAATCAGTCTGCCATTGCTTTAATCAGAAATCCAGTACTCCATGGACAAAGCAAGCATATTCAAGTTAAATACCATTTTGTCCGGGAGTCTGAAGATGAAGGCTTAATCAATGTGAAGTTCATCAGGAGCGAAGATCAACTTAGCGACATTCTGACAAAGCCGCTGGGTAAAACCAAGTTTCGGTAGCTAAGATCAAAGATCGGCCTGATTAATGTATAGCAGCTGGCACCTCAATCAAGGTTTAGGAGGAGAATGTAGAAAGTAATCCTTGGGTGCCATGTTTAGCAGCTTATCTTGATTAGCTTAAATTAGGTGTATGATTGGAATAAGGCTGTTTGAGAGTCGTTATTTAGTTTCCTTATTAAGGTAGTTCTTTTCCATGTAATAGTCTATATAAACTAAGAGATATCAATGAAAATTCAGTCACTCGACAGCACCAAAAACAAGAGTGTGTCCACTATGTTTCGCGTGAGTTTTGTGAGTGTTGTGTTGGCTTTATGATCTCGCCGGCATCTTGTGCGGTGTCACTCCGGCGAGCTTCTAGTTCTAACAGGCCCTTTTTTCTCTTGGTTTTCGTTCTTTATCTCATTTCTTTCTGACTCCTCAATGAACACTCATGTGCCTCATAAGTAGGTGAAGGATGTGGCGCTAGCAGCAAAGGCAGGCTCTGTGGCTGCTTCAGCCCCCGCGCCCTCGGCTTTGGGGGGAGCAGCTCCTCCAGCAATCGCGGTTGTCCCGCCATTCGTTGTTGGGGCCGATTTGCCTGGGCCGCCGCCATCGGTTTCCCCAGAGACGGTGGAGGTGTTGATGCTTGACGAGGCCCCCCTTGAACCGCTGCCCCCCGTAGCCATTGTGGGGGAGGCTTCAGTGGCTAATGTGCTCGTACCCGGGGCAGCTTTGTCAATGGAGGCAGTTGCTCTGCTTCCGCCGCCGTCGTCCGTGGCCCCCTTTCTTTCGAGCGTCACAGGGGGAGCGGGTAATCTGGGGCAGCAGCACCCCTGGATGCAGCTCAGCCAGGGCCGGTCCTAGCATTTTAGGGGCCCTAGGCGAAAACTAATTTAGAGACCCTTCTTATCCCTATATATATGTATATACTCCCTCCAGTACAGTAAAGGTAGTCGTTTAGGACATGATTGTGCATACCAAGGAGTGATTAATTATCATAGAGTTTTCCCTGTTTGCCCCTATTAAATAGGGATATGGGTGCATTAACGTCACTAAAACAATCAGGCTTGATTGGTTGCTGCAGCAGCTCCAAGGCATTCCAAACTGGAGGTCTCAAGTTCGATTCCTCTTAAATGCATCTTTTTTTGTGCAATTACTAGGGGCAATAACGTCCAAATCCCAGACCCACGCGCGCTATGACTTCTTTTTGTGCACACTCGGTCACGCGCAGGATGACTTCTTTTACTGCACCGGAGGGAGTATATTATATCTAATATATATTTATATATAAAGTTTTTTTAAAACATGATTGTTACTCATAAATAGCCTTTTCAATAATTCTAGTTTTTTTAAAAAATTACGGTAGATAGAGCCGCCACTAAGATTTGATAGACAATAGAGATATTAGGATAATAATTCACCTCTACGACATTCTTGAAAATTCATATAGCAGACAATACTCTATTTAAAAATCTCTTATCTTGGCCTTTTACTCACTTGGTGCCGAAGTAAAATAAGAATTTGGGATAAATTTTTGACTTTAAAATCCTATATAGAATATATCAATGAATAATCATTTGTTCATGTGATTGAAAAATACACACATATAACATATAATATAAGAATTAGTATACTATACGCTACGTTTATAGTCATCTATCGAACACGTACTCAGGGTGTCTCGTGTTAGGAGTCTGCGACGATTTGTTTTCTTTGTGACTTCAATAGGCTCATTGATTCGTTTCTTAGATTTTCAACAAGCTACATCTAACGAACAAACTATTGAATAGAGTTTGATCAAGACCAATCACTAAATATCTATAGCACATATTATATATTTATACTTAATACATATTTAGGGGCCCTATAACTTCGGGGGCCCTGGGCGGCCGCCCACCCTGCCCACCCCCAGGGCCGGCCCTGAGCTCAGCCTCTGGAGCGGCCGCTGCTGCCCATCACTACCCCTTCCTCTAAGGGGGTCTTGCCGATCATGCTGCCTGTAGAGGCTGACGAGGAGCATCCCATTTCTCCCTTCGATGAGCCACGAGCAGATGTAGAGGAATGGAACAGAGCGGCTTACCAGCAACGGTAGCACTCCAGCGAGGTGGTCGGTGAGGTCGAGGAGGTCCTGGGGATCACGTCGGTGGTCAGGTTGCTGTCGGAGATGGTCGGAGCTGCTCGATCCATGTTCGCAGGCGGCGGTAGTCGACGGTGGCTCCAATTTCCAGCCAACAACGGCGGTAGAGCTTGCTCAGGTCAGCGGGGAAGCTTTACGGGGTTGGTGTGGTGCTGGCCCTCAAAGGGTGCTGGGGCGCGCGCGCATGGTTGGGCGCTCTCTAGCGTGCCATCCCGAGTCGAACAAACACGTGGCCCATTTGCTTGAGCTCGTCTTCTCGTACGTGTAGTCGCCGTTTCAAGCCCGATCTTGGCCAGACGCGTGCGGTTTGGAAGAGGAGGGAGGCTGTAACACCACAAATCTATTAATTAAAATAATATATTACTAGTTATTAAACTTAGTAGAGAGTAAATTAAAATTCGAATTTAGTGCTTGATTTCATTTACTTTTAGAGAATGATTTTTGTTTGCTAATAATTGATTGATGACCTTATTTCTAGAATCCCTTTATTCGAAACCCAATTTATTAATATTTTAGACTTTGGTCTAAAGATAAATATTTAGTATTTTAATTATAACCATTATTATTAAATTTATTATAATTTTTGAAATATCTAAAAATATATTAATTTATATTTTAATGAATAACCTTTTATAAATAAAAAAGAAAAAAATTAGATGCTCTGCCATTTCGGCCCACCAGGCCCAAACGTGTGTGCCCTCACTTCATTCCTCCTCCCTCCCTTACAAGTGGGGCCCACACCGGCCCCTTCCCTCTCATTGGTGTGCGGGCCACCTCGGCCTAGCGTCCGCCTGCCTTGCACTCAGGGACGGGCGTGCCGCGCTTGTAACGATGCCGCTTCGCCTGCCCACGCGCATGCGTCTGGCCGCATCGCTTGGCCTCCACGGTCACCCTGCGCTCGGCCGCTCGCCTGCAAGGACCGGAAACCGCCACCCTCTCCTCTTCCTCTTCCCCCACTCTCCCTCCACCATGGTCATCACCATTATGACTTTAATGGCGGTGCCGCCGGCCTTCTCCCTCCCCCAGCGCTCTCTCTCCCTCTCCCTTCTGTCTATAAATATTGACGCCGAGCCCAAGGATCCGGTTCCCCACCACCGAGCTCGATTACCGTGCCTCCTCCTCGCTGCTTGCTGCGTAGTTGGTCTCCTACTCATGTCGACCATCGCCGCCGACACCCTCTGTCCACCGTCGACCGAAGTGCCGCCCACCGTCGACGAGAGCCCGGAGCTTTGCCCACCGTCGACTCTACGCTGAAAGACCCCACTGCTCGACTGCCGGCCAAGCCCCTCCCCTAGCTCATCATCTCCTGTACGATGGAAGCCGAGAACCAGAGGTAGAAGAAGACTGTTGGGGGCCTTCGTCTTTCGAAGGTCCTCAAAAACATGATTTAACAATGTTTCCGGAGTTGTAATACATGAACAGGTACCTTCGGACTCGAAACAGAACCACAGTGGGAGAAGCATGAACAATACGAAGAATGATGCAGCGCCGAAGCTGCGCGCAAGAGAGCTTCGGCATGACCGCAGGAAAGGGAACTGACTTAAAGGGGAAAAGGCTATTTAGACCCCGATGAGTTACCTTATAGTCATTAGCAAATGTAGAGGGCATGAATGTAATTTCACGTGGGCTGCGTCCCATGCCTATAAATAGATGAACAGACCCCCGTACTGTTCACGCTGACTTGGAATTCGCTTTTGCATCACGCTCGTACCTTTGCTGTCTATCAAGTCGAAGGTATCAAATGTAATTCAATATTGTTTTTATTTTCTCATAATAGTATAATGGGTGATGAATCTATAATGCTATGTGATTGTTCATGTTATCTTTCATATTTTACACGCTTCTTCTATTACCGTCTTACCTTCGTTATTCGAAGGTATGTCCTTCATGACCTTCGTCTGAAGATCATTATATCCTAAGGGAAATAATGTTTCGAAAGACGAAGGGCATTAATATTTAACATTTTATGTTGCCTTGTTCTTGATTCATAGCATTTGAGAACAAGTCCCCAACATTGGCGCCCACCTCCGGTGAACCCTTTTTCGACCACCTTCGGCAAGCACTGACCCTCATCATGCCGCCGAAGAAAGCTTCAGCGACAGGGGCTACTGCATTACAGCCACTGGACCCAAATTAGGAGAACCTTTCTCACCGAGAGGCCCGAAGCCAGAAGAGGAAGGCCACTAGCCCAACACTTCAGGAGGAAGAGTTGGACCAAGAAATCAGAAACATGGAGATACTTCATCATCAAGTACAAAGGAAGAAGGAGAAGATGGCCCGACTAGCTGATCTTCAAAGGCAGATTGACGAAGCCACTGAAGAAGTATGCCATCTTGCTCAAGACGAACAAGAACGAAGGCCTCAACATAGGGAGCTTCATCAAGAAGGCTTCTTCAACGAGGATGGATGGTATGATGATTTCCATCATGGAAATTTTGCTTTTGATAATGCTTCTCCTCTGTCAGCAGAACTGCAGGCTACCCCATGGCCCTCATCATACAAACCACCCCAGCTCCCCATGTATGATGGGCACTTAGATCCGAAGCAGTTTTTGATGAGCTACGAAGCAACCATATCTTCATATGGGGGCAATACCGCAGTCATGGCGAAATCTTTCGTCATGGCAGTTAAGAATGTTGCGCAAACCTGGTACTCCTCTCTTTGGCCAGGAACAATTACATCATGGCAGAAGCTAAAGGACATGCTGATCACCAGTTTTCAAGGGTTTCAGATGAATCCGGTTACTGCTCAAGCTTTGTTCCAGTGCACGCAAGATCCGGTTACTGCTCAAGCTTTGTTCCAGGTTCTTGCGCTTAAGGGCACAAGCGCCAACTGTGCCTAATGAAATTGTCATTGAGGCCATGATCAAAGGGCTTCGGCCTGGACCTACGGCCCAATACTTCGCTAGGAAGCCCCCTCAGACCTTGGAGAAGTTGCTCCAAAAGATGGATGAATACATCTGGGCTGACAATGACTTTCGCCAAAGAAGGGAGGAAGCCTACAGGTTCTCTGAGATGACCAGGGGCTTCGGAGGAAGAATCCACCCAAGGCATGTCAGGTCAATTCACTCCACTCAGAATGATGATAGAGGAAGTCAACTGCAGAAGTCACAATATACTTCACAATCTTCGGGGCAGCAATAAAGCTCTTTCTGGCCGACAGCTCCAAGAGGTAGAGGCGCCAGGGGCTTCGGAGGAAGGTTTGGGGATCAGCCCAGAAAAATTTATTGCTTATTATGTGGTGAGGACAAGGGCCATACTACAAGGATGTGCCATGTCACCATTCAGAAACAAAAGGAAATAGCAGAAGCTGCAGCTCAGCAGAACCAGCCGAAGCAGGTCATGCACACCGCTTCGTATCACTCACCCTACATACCAGAGTATGTGAGTAACCATCCTGCAGCTTCTGTTGCTTCGGCTAGCCAGCCACAGGCGTCTTGGCCACAGCTTCCACCTCCGCCACCACTACAGCCTATGTATTCACGAGGCCAGCAGCCAGAAGGGAGCCAACAGACCCATCAGCAGCGAGATTTTAGGGAGGAGTTCGAAGCTCGCACAGTCAACAGTACTATGCCAGAATCGAAGCATATCTATTGAGAGATATCCTACCCCTAAAAAAGTTTTACATTCATTGTCATTTTCTTTTTTAATAAGGAACAATTATTGAAAACCTAGTTCTCTTGTCATTTTCAATTTTCTGTAATAGCTTTGTTCTTGTCATAGCGAAATATATCCTCTCCACAGACTCATGAAGTCCGAAAAGTCGTTGAAGCACAAAAGTCGTTCCTAAGGGAACGCAGGCCTAAAAATCACATTACAAGTATCCCCGAAGCTACAAAAAGTCGTTCTAAGAAACGCAGCATAAGTTTGCCGAAGATATAAAAAGTCGTTCCTAAGGGAGCGCAGTGTAAGTTTTCTGCTCAAAAGTCATTCCAAAGGGAATGCAGAGCCAAATACTGCCGAAATATAAGGCGAAGCACGAAAAGTCAACGCGAATACCGCCGAAATAGAAGGCGAAGAAGTTCAAAAGACGTTCCTAAGGGAATGCAGAACTTACAGCGAAAAGTCAGCGCTGATACACCGAAAAATAAGCGGTGAAGCCGAAAAATAAGCGGCAAAGAGATTATGTATTCCACTATGGGGGTGTGAGTGTGTGTCTTCGGCGTAAATATCATTTTGCATAACATAACATCATCACATCATTTCGCATAACATAGCATCATACATCATATTGCATCAATGGCACAAGAAGGGGATACAATGTTGACCTTCGGAGAATGTTTCGAAAAAATGAAATTGTGCTAAGGCACAAAATAAGTTTGAAGAAGTACAGCTTCATCAGCTCTGAGGTGGAGGAACAAATCTATTGTTGACGAAACATTAATGTTTTTGCGATGCTTGGAGGATTTTTTACGAAGCATACAAGCTCTTCTTTACGAAGCATGAAAAGAAGTGAAGGTGTTTTTTCGCCAAAGGCTAAAAAACGGTATGTACATAAAAGTTTCATGCATCGCAAAGAAATGAATTGCAAAACCATTCATATATTACATTCAAAACTTACGAGCACCGAATATTACAAGCATGTCCCAGCAAATGTTACATTAATATTTTAGCATTGTTTTTACAAATAGCTATTCTTCTTCCTTTAGGACTTCTTCTGCAACTTCGGATAATAATTTTGTAACAACTTCGTCCACAATAGCTTCGGCCATATTAATAATTTCTATTGACTTTTTTGTCTCTGGGTCGGCCAATGGGTCGAAGGGCTCTAGGGAGGAGATAGTTCAGCTGCAATAGAAGACATAAATTAGTTCAAAATCACAAAAATAAGCAATAAAGTTAAAAACCATTAAGTAATACCTATCCGTTTTTCAAGTTCCGCAGCTTTTTCAGCTGCTTTTGTTGCTTCTCGAGCATCATGAATGTCTTTTTCACTCTTTTTCATTATTTCATGCGCCATCCCTCGGCCACCATTTTCCCAAATATCAGTGAAAAATTTTCCACCTATTAAGCTTGCTTCGGCCGAGGGGTCCTTCGTATCATCAATAGACAAAGCAGCTTCGGCCTAGGCCAAAGTTTTAACATGATCGCACTCTGCTTTCTCCAAAATAGCTGCAACTCCTCTCGCACCAGAGAACGAGTAGACATCCCCGCGGTCACTCAGAATTTCTTCAAAAGCTTCGGCTTCGCTGCTGATCCACTCAATTACGCCCTCAGGGTCGCCTCTTATGAAGTTGTCTTCGCTTGAGTATGCACCCACGTTGGCGAAGCTAGTTTTTATCTTTTTGACACATTCTACAGACTTTTCAAAACATCTTTCTTTCGATGAGCGAAGCTCTGCAACTGTTTTTTCAAAATAATTTTTCCAGTACTCACTGGCATCTCGGTCAGCTTCAGCAATAGCGCATTTCAATTTGGCTTCGGCCAGTTGTTTTTGAAGGTTTTCAATCTCGTTCCTTTGGATTTCAGATTGAGCCTTAAAGTTAGCTTCATCCCCCTTTACTTTGTCCACCAATGTAAGTAGAATTTTGTCTTTTTCCAAAGCTTCGTTCCTCAGTTTGATAACCTCTGATCGAAGGTTGTTGAGAGCAATAGTGCAACTCTTGTCTTCGGCCTTCTTTTGCGCCCTTAAGGCGTTGCTAAGTATTAAACCCTATTTGAAAAAATGAATGGGTTGATATAAGAACAAAAGAATAATTCAAAATTCATAAACCCCCAAATATACAATTTTTGTACCTTTAGACTATTATATGCACGGCTATCCGCAAGATCGTCCTTCGTCATGGCGCAGAGGACAGCTTCAAGCTTTCGGAACCCCATACTTCTAGCCATCTCCCGGCAGACAGATAATTCCTTATTCTCTGGGAGGCAATACAAGAAGTCATCTTCATCTGTGCCATTAAACACTAAGGCCCCTTTCAGGTACTTCAGTTCTCGAGCATAGTGTTTAGCTTCAAAAATTTCCTCTTCAGATAATCTTTTTCCCGAAGCGTGTCGAATAATATAATCAAGGACTTCGGAAGATGCTTCAGGAGTAGATGCGACAGCTTTTTCAAGAAAAATCTGTTTTATAGCTTCTTCTCCCGCTGCCTTTTCTCCAGTTTCTGAGAATTTCTCTTTGACAGGCTCTGAAGGCCCAGCTTCGGCATCGGCCTGGCTCATTGTAGCTTCGGCTTTGGTTACCTTTGCCTCGGTTTCAATCTGCGCCTTCGAAGCCTTGGCAATTTTCCCTGGAGTAGAGCTTGAAGCTTTTATTGTCTCTAGTACATCTAGTACACTAGCCATCCTTTTTCTCTTGGGGGTCACTGCTAGACCTTTTTGTGTCTTCGGCACCTCCACTCCTGCCGAAGGGCTTAGAACTTCTAATGTTTTTTTTCTCTTTGATTTTTGGTTCTTCAATTTCGTTAGTCTTCGGCATTGCAGCCGGCTCTTCAATCTTCTGCGTAAGTGCAGGTCCTTTGGCTTCAGTAGCTGAAGAAGTCTCACTGCCAAATTCAGGCACTATGGCCGGTTCAATGTAGCACCGTCGGTGAGTAAGGACCTTCAACTTTTTCCTCTTTGGTGCGGGCTCGGTTGAGGTAGCCGAAGCAGCAGCCTTCCCAGGAGTGGCACCCTTTCTTTTCTGCCCCCACGGCGGGTAGCGATAGTCAGGATACACAAATCCGATAGCATCAAAAACTCTATTTAGCCTTTTCTTTTTTCGGCTCCCGAAGGCCGCAGATAATGCATTATCTTCAGACTTTGAGTATGTTCCAAGTAGTTCATCACTAGTATTTTCAACACACTTCAGCCAGTCATCGTCTGGTTCGATAAATTAGTCTCCAAACCTGAAAGTATATTTCAATCGAACCAAACCACCTTCGCTAGGGTTAGTGATGGTTTCCTTTGGCATTTCCCAGCTGTCTATCAGTGGCCATATCCTGTAGGCTATATGTTCTTGAACCAAATCTCTTGTCCCGATAAAAGAACAAACTGTACTGAAGGCCCTTCGGCATGCTTCGGCTGCCTCATCAATCTCTACCTTTGGTTTCCGAAGGCCGAAGCGTGACCAGATGGGTCGCATAATGATTCCTTTAATATCTTCTCTTGCTTTCAAATCATTCTTCACGTAAAACCATTCTTCCATCCAGGCCCCAGGCCACCTCTTCCGGAATGTTGGCACTGGGTAGCTTGCACCAGAGCGAGCAACAAAGTTGTAGCATCCAAATTTGTTATGATATTGTTCCTTACCCCAAGGCTTCGTCTCATACGAAAGCTCATACATACTGCAAAAACATCTTGCGCTTGGCTCTAGACCTTGACTCCTCATAGCCCAGACGAAGATCCCCATTCTGATAATAGCTTCGGGAGTGATCTGGTGAAGGAAAATCTGATATATCTTTAAAACTTCAACCACAAATCTGCTTAATGGGAACCGAAGTCCAGCTTTGAAGAAACTTCGGTAGATTACAACTTCGTCTTCTTTAGGAGCAGGAGTGGCTCTGTCTACGTCAGCCCTCACAATAGAAATATCTCGAAAGTACCTTCCTCTCATATTATCAAGATGACTCTGTTTGATAGTTGATTTCCCGAAGACTGTGTGACTTGGTCACCAAGGACGATCTTCCGAGTCTTCGCCTCCACTCTCCACATCATAGCTGTCACTATCATCAGTATCTTCAGACAAGCCTTCTAATATTTCTCTGGTTATCTTCTCTGTGTTTGTTTTTGCAATTGACTCAATAAATCCAGCGGTCTTCTCAAAGAGCTTCTCCTCCTCGCTCGGCTTCGTCTCAGCAGCAACTTTTTTTGTCTTGAGACATCTCTTCTTCGGAAATGGCGGAAATGTATCCTTAGAACCGAAGCTTAGAAAATCTAAGAAACTAAACAACTGTTGGTAAGCAAGAGCTAAGAAATTGAGCAAAGCAAAGCAGGCGGCAAGTAACGTACCAAATGTGCTTGGGGTGAGTTCTTATTTATACGCCCAGCGCGCTCCAAGTTGGAGGGCCCCGTCTGTCATTGACTGTTGCTATTCTAGCAAAGGGAAGGTGTTTTTTCAGACCTTCGGCTCAGGGCCTTCATCCATATCGCAAACTGAATTCATTATTCTAACAAATTAACCTTGCGAGGGGCTACTGTTGGGGGCCTTCGTCTTCCGAAGGTCCTCAAAAACATGATTTAATAATGTTTCTGGAGTTGTAATACATTAACAGGTACCTTCGGACTCGAAACAGAACCACAGTGGGAGAAGCATGAACAATACAAAGAATGATGCAGCGCCGAAGCTGCGCGCAAGAGAGCTTCGGCATGACCGCAGGAAAGGGAACCGACTTAAAGGGGAAAAGGCTATTTAGACCCCGATGAGTTACCTTATAGTCATTAGCAAATGTAAAGGGCATGAATGTAATTTCATGTGGGCTGCGTCCCATGCCTATAAATAGATGAACAGTACCCCCGTACTGTTCACGCTGACTTGGCATTCGCTTTTGCATCACGCTCGTACCTTTGTTGTCTATCAAGTCAAAGGTATCAAATGTAATTCAATATTGTTTTTATTTTCTCATAATAGTATAATGGGGGATGAATCTATAATGCTATATGATTGTTCATGTTATCTTTCATATTTTACACGCTTCTTCTATTACCGTCTTACCTTCGTTATTCGAAGGTATGTCCTTCATGACCTTCGTCTGAAGACCATTATATCCTAAGAGAAATAATGTTTCGAAAGACGAAGGGCATTAATATTTAACATTTTATGTTGCCTTGTTCTTGATTCATAGCATTTGAGAACAAGTCCCCAACAAAAACCAATTTTCATTTTGGTCCTCTGGTTTTCTATAATTTATTCCCGCATTTTCTATAGTATAAATGTGTAACACCCTGGCTTTAAGGGACAAAGCCGGGTGCATCTCATACATGCGCCAAGAAGACAACATATATAATAACATAGTATATAGAGATAAATGTCACAATAATCAGAGTATTTATTACATAACGGAAGTCTTACAAAATAAAAGAAAAATATAAAAGGATCTAAAATCCATCCTTGGCGCCAGAAAGTCAACTGGGAGACGACGACCTAGACCTCTCACGAACACAGCGCAACATCCACCATGCACCTCATCCAGTGTACCTGTTCTTGACCTGTGGGGGTGTGTGAGACAGCAAGGGCGAGCTCACACATGTTCATCGCTCAACAAGTTGTGGGGAATAATGTGGCATGAACTCACCAAAGGTGGGAGTTCATGAAGTGTAAGGATGATCAACAATAGAGATTAAGGCTGAGTATTGCGTTTATAAGTTGGTCAAAATTTTATTAGCAGTTACTAAGTGTAAGTGAATACCAAACCATAATAATAGAACAAAATTAATAACAAATCCCATGCAATGCATATGACAAATTGAGTTTAAGTTTCATAATTTAATCATGCGAGATTCCTGAGCTGCTCATGACCGTGAGCTCGGCTAGTATACCAGTTTTACACTCTGCAGAGGTTGTACCCTTTACTCACAAGTCGTGTTTCCCATGTCGCCAGGGTTAGCTAGACCCTTAGACACTACCGAGGTGAATGGCTAGGGATCCACTACGAGGCCTTTACAAAGTTCCACTAGGTTCCGAAAACCCGCTACAATTTATGGGAAGAGCACTTGCAAGAATCCCTCGTCTGACCGCCATCGCAGCAAAATCAACCTGAGAACCTCCTTGCATGCAACTCCCCTACTGCCCTTGCCCCTTTCGGGTAAGGTAGTCTTCCACTAGCTTTCCTAATTAGTTAGCCAAGGGGTCCCATTCCTCCCTTGTGGTGGCACGTGTTTCTCAAGTTAAGCTCCATGTTCCAATTAACTTTAAAGATGATCTTGACATGAACATAAGTAGAATAACAAAAACAATTGGAACATGGATATAATGAAGTATTAATCCCAAAACCATATAAAGCAATAGCAAAAACTACCCATGTGATTTAGGGGTAAACAAGGTAAACAGCATAAACAGACTAGGGTGACCTATTGGGTCCCATCAACATTAAACCTATGCATTAAATAGTGATAATAAAGAATATTATTGGGTAACAAAAGTGGATCAAGGGCACAACTTGCCTAGCACTTGAGATTCTGGTTACCAGGGTGATTCTTCAGATCCTCGTGACCGCACTGCTAGTCGTAACAATACAAACAGATATGGTATAGACAAAATTAACACCACACCAAACATAAGAACATACTGCATACTAATGATCTATGCGTTGCTACGAGATCGTGGGATCGAGAACTACTAAGATCGGAGTCATGGTTAAGGAGTTATGATTTCATGGAGGAATTATGTGATTAAAATGTTAAACTATATTATACATTAGTTAATATAAATCATATAAGAGGTTATTCTATAAATAATTATCTCAACTTTAATCTAAGTTATAAATTGACCAGAGATCACATTCTAGTAGTATATAATGATAAGCAGTTAACCAAACTAACCAACATCAGTTAAATACAGATCTAATTATAAAATAATGAGACATAGTATAATAACTGTTGTTACTGCGTAGTAAATATTTATACGAAGCTAACACAATTTGAACGAGTCAAATTGGATTTAAAACGGAGGAGATACGAATTTCGTAAGGTTTTATGTATGTGATATAAGATTAATTAGGAAATAAATTTTAAAGTGGCTTTCATGTCAAATCAGTGGCACTATTTGATAAACAATAATATTATAAAATTATAGGAACTGGAATGACTCAATTTGGAATTAGTATGAATTTTCTATGGATTAAACAAATTCTTGCCATTATTTTTGCATTCAAAATCATTTTCTAATTCCTTTTACTGAATTTTATAATTTTCTGGACTGGGCACAAGATAACCAGAGAAGGCAGGGGCCTCGGCGCAAGAATCCTAAGACCCAGTGAACAGAGGACTGGACCACGGGTTATTATCCTAAATCCAGAGGGGCTCTTATGCTAAACTGACAGGCCGAAGGGGTATCGTGGGATGCCAGCCGTTGGATTAGAATTCCGCGGCACAGATCACCTAATTCATTAAGTGAACCGGTATGCGACCACCACCGTTGGATCACAGATCCATGCACTAGACTTAAAACCACCGAGATCTAATCTGCTCTGTTGGACTCAGTATGAACGGCCTAGATCACTACCCCGAGGCGATACGAGTCGATCAAATCACAGCCGTCCAGATTGGATTGGAAGGCTCGCCCATGTCTCCTTTCTTCCTTCTACCAGACACGGCGGTGCCCTGAAGACACTCGAACGCCGATGTCGCTGGCGCTCAGTAGTTCAGGGCTCCGGTGCTCCCAGTAACTCACTGAAACATGCATAGCGATGTGGAGAATACAAGGAATGCGTGAATGGTTAACTTACCAGAGATCGTGCAGTGGCGGAGGTCAATTTTGATGCATAGCTGCAGATCGGTAGGATCCTGGGTTCGGCCAGAATTCACCCAACTCCGGTCACATTTGCCCCACAATGCGGACACCACAATCACCCACGTGAACCGATGAAGCTTCACGACAGTCTCAATCTCGCCCACGCACCTCCCTCCCCCACAGCGGCGACGACGACCCTCTGGAGACCAAAAGCAGACGGGGTGAGCAGGGGGCTGTCTGATCTCTTGGCGCCTTGGCTTGGAGCGGTATGGACAAGGGTCGGGTGCGGCACCCAAATTTATGCACCGGGGATAAGAGCTCCGAGCGAAGATTTCGCCAGGATCCAACGAACTTTGTCTGTTGCGAGCGACGCGCGAGGTTGTTGTGAGGAAGATGGTAAACCTGACAGGCCTACCCCACGAGCCAGTACGGGTGTGCGCGACCTGAGGCAGACAGTGGGTCCCGCCTGCCAGGCATCATGCGCACGGTGGACTGCATGGGAGCCGACTTACCACTAGGCTGGACAGGTGCCAAGTGAGTGGGCCGAATTGTGAGGGTGCGGCCCAACAGCGAGTGAATCCCTTAACTTTTCTTTTCTGTTTTGTTTTCTCTTTTATTTCAAATCTGAAATTTGAATTCAATTTTTTTGTATCAAATTTGTACTCCAATTAAATATTAAATTTTAAACATGCCATCATGGAATGAGTGTATTTATTCATAAATTTATTTTGTAATTTATAGTATTTCTTCTCTTAAAATCCAAATTCTAATTTAGGTTTTAATCCAAATCTTCAACTCTTTATTATATTTTTATTATTGTTATTGTTATTATTATTATTAAATGCACAAACAAAACTCCAATATGATGTCTGGCTTATTTTTTTATTAGATATTTTGTTCTCTTAGTTATGGTTAATCCCATGTTCAAGTAAATAGAGGCAATATATATAAGGAGATTTACTCTTTTCTCAATGATTACAAATTGGGTATTACAAATCCTACCCCTCTTAAAAAGAATCTCGTCCTCGAGATTTAGGAAAGACTAGAGAAAAGATGTGGAAAATCTATGTGAAGCTCTTCTTCTCTCACCCAAGTAGCTTCATCTTCTCCATGGTGACTCCATTGCACTTTACACATCTTTATCATCTTATTTCTTGTAACTCAAGCTAAATCGTCAAGAATCTTGATAGGATACTCTGTGTAAGTCAAATCACCCTAAACACTGAGCTCCTCCATTGGTAACTGTTCCTCAGGGACACGGAGACACTTCTTAAGTTGAGACACATGGAATACATTTTGCACATCAGATAGGTTATCAGGTAGTTCGAGTTGATAGGCCTTCTCTCCAACTCGCCTAAAACTCAGAATGGTCCAATAAAGTGAGGGGACCATTTGACCTTAACTTTAAATCTCCTCATTCCACAAAGTGGTGACACCTTGGGGTACACATAATCACCTTCTTCAAATTCTAGTGGTCTTCTTCTATTATCAGCGTAGCTCTTTTGCCTGGTCTGAGCTACCCTGAAGTTCTCCCAGATTATACAGACTTGTTCTTCTGCCTCTTGAATAAGTTCAGGTCCAAAGATCTGTTTTCCTCTAGTCTGGTCCAAAATAGAGGAGTCCTGCATTTCCTGCCATATAAAGCCTCGAACGGTGACATCTTCAGACTGGCCTGGTAACTATTATTATGTGAGAACTCAGCATAAGGTAGACTGTAAAGCCCAAATTTTGTATCAGAAAAAAAATATAATTATTTTTAGTGTTTGAGAATTTTTGAAACCATTGGAAATTTTATTTGGACCCTTCTATCTTCATAGCCAATTAATGGAGCATTATTAGTCGAGTAACCCATAAGCAAATAGGAATGTGCACCCCATGCTTAAGATTATGTTGGGATACATTTTTTGACCTCAAATTATAAATGAATATATAAAACAGGAAAAAAGGGTTTTCAAATTATTCCCTTAGAACACCCTCTACAAAAATATACATATGATTAAATTAAAATAAATTCATGATGAAGATTACACATTAGCCTCTCCTTTAGTAAATAAGTATTAACTTTTGAATATCTCTCTCTCTCTATATATATACATACATATAACTAGTTTAGCTACCCATTCACAATCACCTTTGCTTAAATGAAATCATGTGTGTGTGCATTTCATATTTAAAAGTATTATTATTATTTTTCTGCTTAGAGATAATGAATGGATAAACTTGCATCATGTGAATCTTTGTTTGTGCATATTAAAGATTTGAACCTCAACTTATACTTGAATTCAAAATAGGAATTTATATAGAAAAGAAAACTAAAATAAAAAAAGAAGGAAAATGGAAAAGAATAAAGGAAACCAGTGCTTGGGCCAGTTTTCCTGGCTGGCCCATCTAAAACAGCACCATACCGTCGACCCACTCATCCCCCTCCCTTTTATTTCTACTATGTGGCCCCCATGCATCAGCTCCACCCTGACTCGCACGTGTCACTAACCGGTGGGCCGTGCATGTCAGCTCCATCCCTTCCACCGAATCCCCAACCAAATGCGCGAGATCCTCTCAAGGCCGTCCGCAAATCCTGGCTCGGCTCCGCGTCCGTGCCTCTGGGGCGCTGGCCATGGACCCCACTCGCCAGTCAAATTTCCGCCCATGCACCGGCTGCACTCGCTGTGTGGTGGACCCAGGCTCAGCCCCTCCCTCTGCTCCGCGACGAACTCCGGTGGGCACAACAAATCACCGCGGTTTTCGCGGGCGCTAGCTGATCACGTATCTGCCTCGGGTCAACTACAAAAGGAGCCACACCCCTCCGCTTCCTCATCCTTTCGGATCATCGCGTCGTGAGCCATCTCGTCACCGTGAACAGAGATGCGTGTGTCGCCATGGAAGTGGATTCCGCCCGCCGCTGGACATCCGCGCACGACCCGCGTCGTGCTCTGCTGGACCCTTGACCCGACGCCTGAAGATCTTGCGCCGCCACCCTGCCTGAGCCTTCATCAACAACCGGAGAGAGAGGGTGGTGGGAAGAACCGCCTGCATCGTCATGATTCCGGTAGGTGGCCGCTCCTCTAAACTTGTTGTGTATCCGAATCAACTCGCCATGACCTGTCCATCATGTAGCGCGTTTCGTCCATGGCGGTGGGGCATCGGAACCGCGCGTCGCAGTTCTCTGGCGTGGACCGCCGCCGCAAGGGAGTTTGGCGCCGTCGCCTGTGCTGAATGGGGGAGGAAGAAGGGCCCTCACCGTCGATCTGGTTGCGGACGGCTGGATCTGTGCGTTGGTGTCGGCGTTCCGAGACCGGGGGGTCCTCGAGCCGACGAGTGAGAGTGCCGCGTGCCCCAGCCCAGATGGGTCGAGCGCGTGGAGCGAGCGCGAAGGGGGGAACAGAGAGAGAGAGAGGTCGGTGGCCGGAGCCGGGTCGTGAGGGAGTCGGAGAATTCCCGCGGCCTTCGTGTTCGTCCCGCGCCCAGGTCGGGTGCGCTTGCAGTAGGGGGTTACAAGCGTCCGCGCGAGGTGAGGGGAGTGAGCGGCCCCAAGAGAGAGAGCGCCTGCCCCTGCCCTTCGTCCCCGCGAGGCCAACCTTCTCTAAGAAGGCCCTGGTCCTTCCTTTTATAGTCGTAAGGAGAGGGTCCAGGTGTACAGAATGGGGGTGTAGCAAGGTGCTACGTGTCTAGCGAGGGAGAGCTAGCGCCCTATGTACATGCCTAGGTGGCAGCCGGAGAGATCTTGGCACCCTGTTGGTGTGGCGTCGTGGCTGTTGGAGGAGTAACGGAGCCGGACGGGGAGACAGCTGTCGGAGTGGCTGGGCCCTTGCTGACGTCTTCCTGCTTTCGTAAGGGAGCTGAGAGTCGCCGTCGTCATGGTCTAGCGGGGCGCCATCATTTGCCTATCTGGCGTGGCTGGCCAGATGGGACGCCGGTCTTGTTCTCTGCGACCCAAGTCGGCTCAGGGCAGGGCGATGATGGCGCTTCCTGTTGACGTGGCGGTCTCGTGTCCTAGGTCGGGCGTCGTGGAGGCTCCTCCGAAGCCGAGGTCGAGTCCGTCCTGCAAGACAGAGGCAGAGTCCGAGCCCTGGGTTCGGGCGAGGCGGAGATCGTTAGGCAGAGGCCGAGGCGGAGTCCGAGCCCTGGGTCGGGCGAGGCGGAGTTCGTCGTCTTCCGGGGCCTTAGCCCGAGTCCGAGCCCTTGGGCGGAGCGGAGTTCACCGTCTTCCGGGGCCTTAGCCCGAGTCCGAGCCCTTGGGCGGAGCGGAGTTCGCCGTCTTCTGGGGCCTTAGCCCGAGTCCGAGCCCTTGGGCAGAGCGGAGTTCGCCGTCTTCCGGGGCCTTAGCCCGAGTCCGAGCCCTGGGGTCGGGCGGAGCGGAGTTCGCCGTCTTCCGGGGCCTTAGCCCGAGTCCGAGCCCTGGGTCGGGCGGAGTCTCCTATGGTGCCTCTGGCGAAGTCTGGTCGCCCGTTGGTCTTACCTTTTGCGTTAAACGCCCCGGTGACTCGGTCGGTTGGCGCGGTGATTTAGTCAGGGTTTCTTCTTATCGAAGGCGGGGCCTAGGGCGAGCCGGAGATGCGCCTGCCGTGAAAGAGGAGGTCTCAAGCGAGACGGAGTCATCATAGGGTCGGCTGCCCTCGCCCGAGGCTAGGCTCAGGCGTGGCGTGGTCAAGTCACTCGTATGGACTGATCCCTGACTTAATCAAACCCATCAGGCCTTTGCAGCTTTATGCTGATGGGGGTTACCAGCTGAGAATTAGGCGTCTTGAGGGTACCCCTAATTATGGTCCCCGACAGTAGCCCCCGAGCCTCGAAGGGAGTGTTAACACTCGCTTGGAGGCTTGCGTCGCACTTTTTTGCAAGGGGACCAGCCTTTCTCGGTGGTACTTTTGTTCCGGTGGGTGCGCGCGAGCGCACCCGCCGGGTGTAGCCCCCGAGGCCTCGGAGGAGTGGTTTCACTCCTTCGAGGTCTTAATGCCTTGCGTAATGCTTCGGCTGGACTAGCGGTTCCCTCATGCGAGCAGGGCGTAACCCAGGTGCACTGTCGGGGCCCAAGTTCTCGGGCTGGTATGTTGACGCTGTCAACGGTTTGGCCGGAGCCGGGTTTGCGAGAGCAGCCCCCGAGCCTTCGCACGGAGCGAGAGGACGATCAGGGACAGACTCGACTTTTTATATACGCCCCTACGTCGCCTTTCCGCAAGGAGGAGGGGGGGAGTGCGCCATGTTACCCTCGATGGGCACCGAACATGGTGTCTCCGGTGAGCTGCAATCGGGTAATCCGAGTGGACGTCCGTGCCCCGTTCGTTGGGGGTCGGCTAGGGGCCCGGAGGCACGCCCAAAAGTACCTGCGGGTGATCTGCCGGACCCGGTCCCCTAGCGACGGGGTCCGAGGGCTCGTTGCCTCCCTCCGATGGGATTCCGTTACAGAGTCGTTCCCGCTGGTCTCGGAAATGTCCTAGGGTACCTCGGGAGCGCAGCCCGAGCCTTGGTTATGTATCGAACGTACCCCTGGTCATCCCTCGCTCGGCGTCTGAGGCGGCTGTGAACCCTTCGACAGGCCAGCCTTCGAACCCCTGATCAGTAGGGGGCACGGAGCCCGAGTAGCCTGAGGCGGTCATGGAACCTTTCGGGAGGCCGACCTTCGAACCCCTGACCAGTAGTGGGTGTCGGGCCCACGCGATCTGAGGCGGCTGTTGAACCCCTCGGGGGGCCAGCCTTCGAACCCCTGATCAGTAGGGAGGCTCGGAGCCTAGTTCCTTCACGGGGAAGGATCCCTTTTGGGGTTATCCCCCTTCTCGGTCCCTGTTGCAAGAGATAGAGAAAGAAGGAAAAGGGAAAAAGGATTCGAAATTGAACGTCGTGGCGTACCTCTTTCGGCGTGGTCGTTTTGGCGGAGGCGAAGCGTCGCCAGCTGCCCCTGCCAGAAACGTCACCTGTTCCGCCGCGGAGTTAATGTGCCGGGGTAAACGGTCGGCGAGGCTGCCGTTGCGTGCGCGAGCCGTTCGAGGAACGGCTGTTTTGCTTCGCGTTTTTTGAACCCCGCGTCCGGTTCGGGCGGTACGTTGGAACCGTCTCGACCTTGGCCTTTATGTGCCCCTGAGAGGGTCCAGTGACGGTTCTCGACTCCACTTCTCGCCTTCTTCTCAGGTTTTTCGCAGCCTGAGAGATCTAGCCAGGAAAAGGAAACCGCCCTCCCCTGTCCTTCACGCCGCCACCCCTTCTGCCTTGGCGATGGCTGACCGGGTGACCATCCTCTCGCCGCGCGACCCGTGACCCTTTTCCACGGTGACGGAGGGCGACCTGGAGGGCCTTGTTGACGAGGGTTTGCTCCGCCCCCTCACCGATAAGGAGCGGCCGGAATGGATTCCTCCCGCGGGCGGAGTCGTTCCATCCCCTCCGCCGGGGTATGTTGTGAGCTTCATCTCCTTCCATGAGCGGGGATTTGGAGTGCCGTCGAGCCACTTCATGCGGGCCATCCTGTTCCACTACGGGGTGGAACTGCACAACCTCACCCCCAACTCCATCGCGCAAGCCGCTATCTTTGTAGCGGTGTGCGAGGGGTATCTGGGGATCGCCCCCCATTGGGATTTGTGGACTCACCTCTTCTCTGCCGAGCTTTTCGCTTCGTCGACGGGGGAGAGGAAGGTCCGTGCGGCAGTGCGGGCCGGCGGCTGCACCCTCTTGCTGAGGCAGTCGCGGTCGTTGCAGTATATCCCTGCCGTCCTTTCATCCTCAAACAAGGGTTGGCATCGCCGGTGGTTTTACCTCCGGAATGACGGGGGGTTGCTCCCGCCGTTCTCTCAGCGGGTTGTCACCGCCGCCCCCGACGCCTGGCGCCACGGGACTCCACACGAGAGGCAGAAGAAACTCGAGCCTCTTCTCCAGGCCCTGAAGGCGTTGCGGGAGGAAGGGCTCACCGCCACGGGAGTGATTGCCGCCATCCACCGCCGGAGGGTGCTCCCCCTGGCGGAGCGGCGGTTGTCGCTTTGGGAGATGACCCAGGAGGCCGACTGGGAGGGGTCACGGATGTCCCCTGATCCTCTTCCCCACGACGCCCTCTACCGGCGGGTGTCGGTCGCGATGGGGAAGCCGGACCCCCACGCCCTCTCCCAGCCTCGAATGCGCCCCGACCAGGGGTGCGTCACTCTGGTGAGTATTCGTCCCTCCCTTCTTCACATGCCGGGTTGCTCCTGATTCTCACTATCGACTTTCTTTCTCCCCCTTTTTAGGAGGTGGGGCGGCACAAACCCTCCCTGCCGCCGGTCCCGGAGGACGCGGTGGGTCGGGCGGCAAGGCGGGTCGCCGCGGAGGAGGAGAAGAAGAAAAAGGATGCGGAGAAGGCTCGGGCCCGCAGGCGGAGGCGGGCTCGAGACGCCCTGGAGAAACGCCGTCGTCAGCAGGAGAGGGAAGGGCTTCCCAGGGAGCTGTCGCCGGAGACGTCCGATGATGACGACGACGTCGACGACGAGGAGGAGGAGGACGACATGGCGGCCCGTATCGGTCTCAGCCCCGGCTTGGGATGTGGCCGGGGGTCGTCGAGCCAGCCCCCGAGCGGGCCTGCATCGTCGGTCCCCGGAGCCGAGGTGCCGGATCCCCAACCTGAGGAGCGGGGGCAACCCGAGAGGGTTCTTGACTCCTCGGCTGGGGGAACTGACGCCACTCTAGGGAGCCGGGCCGAGGGGTCCGTTCTTCGGGAACCGTCGCCCGTGCCGGCAGCATGGGGGAGCGGTCCTCAGGTTGCCATGGCGGCGCCTGGGCAGTCCGCCTCCTGGGCCTCAGGGGCGCCCGAGGCGAGGGCGGCGCCGGGGCTGTTGGTGAAGCGGACCTTGGCGGAGGTTCCAGGAAGCGGGAGCCGAGAGACCTCCCCCCAGACACCGTGGATCATGATCCGGAGCGGGTAGGTACCTTGGAATCTCTCCGTCCTGGCGCTTCATTCATATGTCTGGGCCGTGACTTTCCCTTTCTTGTTTTCTTCAGCAAACGGAGCCATGGCCCTACCGACCTGGCGCCTCGGAAGGCCCTCAAGACGGCGTTGGTCCAGGCAGCTGGCGCCACCTCGGGCCCTGCCGCTCAGCCGACCCTTTCGCAGGGTGCTCCGCCGCACGGGGCTCAGGCGTCGCACGTTCTGGGGGAGCAGGTCCCCGAGGCGGGCTCCTCTGCCGAGGTGGCCATCGTGATCGGGGAGGCGGCCGGCGCCGATGCGGTCCCGAGCTCGCCAGCCATGTTGGCCATGCCGGCGTCTGCCGCTACCGCAGCTGGCACCGTCCCGGTCGGAGAGCGTACGGTCGCTGCCGACGTCGGGACGGCCGCGGCGTCGGCGCCCGGAGCCTCGGAAGAGGTGGGCGCGGACGCGCAGTGCTCCCAGGCGGGCGGCAGCCTTGTCGCTGTGGGGCGGAGCCCCGAGGCCCGGGGCCAGTTGCTCCGATTCCGGACCCGTGAGGCTTCGGACCCTATCTTCGTTCTTGACGACGAAGAGGAGGACCAGTCCTGGGACGAGCTCCGCAAGTGTGCGGAGGCGTCAGTGGGGTTGCTCCGATCGTCGCTGGAGGTTCTCTGCGGGGACGTCCCCCAGATCCTTCAGGTAATGGCTTCAGGCTCACCTTCTTGTTTCTGCGAGTGAGGCGTTCGCCGTGATATCTTGTTTTCCTTCCCAGGATCTGACGGACCGGAGCGCTGCCAAGTCGTCGTTCATTCGCCGCGAAGCCGTCGTCTGGGGCTCGCTACGGTCCCTGAGGACTTCGCTCGCCGGAGCTACCGCGTGCCTTTCTCAGCAGGACGCTAAGATAGCGGACCTCCAGCTGCTCTGTGCTGATCTGAAGGCCGAGGCGGCGGCAGCGCGCACGGAGGTGCTACAACGGCGGTCGGAGCTTGCCCAGGTTGCCGAGGAGCGGGACCAATCTTGGGGCCAGGCTGCCGAGGCCGAGAGCCGGGCCAAGATCCTTGCGGCCGATCTGGCCGCAGCCCAAGTCGCAGCCTCGGAGCAGCACGTCCGAGCCAGAGGTATGGCTCGACCGTCCTCGGTTCCCAGTCTTGTCCGTTTCTTCCGCTTGGGTTTAAGGTCTTTCTTCTGGTTGTTCGCAGAGCTCGAGTCTGCCCTCGACGAGTCCGCCAAGGCGCTTGCCGAGGCGCTCGACGGGGCTGCTGAGCAAAGGGAGGCCGATCTCGCGGCTATGTCCGAGGCCGTCTCGGAGGTCTATCGGAAACTCGGTCCCGGCGACGTCCCTTCTGGGAGCTCTCCCCAAAGCCGTCTTCAAGCCCTAGGTGATTACGCGCGCGGTAAAGTCCGCGGGGCGCTGCACCACGGCGTCAGGCGGGCCTTCGCCGTGCTCGCTTCCCACTACGTCGTGGACTTGGAGCGGGTCAGCGAGGGGTACTGCCTGCCTGACGAAGACGAGGCGGCCCTGGCGGAGGTTCAGCGGCTCGACGCGGTCGCTGCGGGTCCGAGCGCGGCGCTGGCGACCGTCTTCGAGGCGGAGATTCTTCCTCCTGCGCCGCCGCCGGAAGCGGAGGTGGACCTTACCGACGGCGGGGGCGGAGTTGAGGGCGCGGCTCCTGCTCGAGGCGACGCCTGATTTTAGTTGGGACAATTCCTGTTGGATGTGTGATTTGCCGCGGCCACTGAGGCCTGAACATTTTACTTCTCCTTCCGTGAAGTCATGCTCCTTTTTGTTTTGATTTTCGCGCCTGGCCCGTAGTGTCGACAACAGGGTGATTTCCCGAGCTGGGTCCTTTTTCGTGGCAGGCGACGAGTGAGGTGTCCCTAGCCCGGAAGCATAGGTGTTTCCCAGCTCAGTCGGTCTCGCCATTTACTCGTACCCAGGTTCGCTCCTCAGGACCCTGCTTCTGACGCCTCCGGGAGAACGCAAAAAACCCTTCTTGACCGAGAAAAGAGTTTTTCTGACGCGGAACAGTACGTCCAAACTCGACGAGAGGGGTTCCCCCTTTTTAGCCCCCGAGGGAGGGTCGGGCTCTGCCGGGGCGAGGCCGACCCTTCCTTGATAATTGATTCTTATGTGTGAGTGGGGAAAGGGCGCAGCCCCCGGGCGTCGTTCGCGCAGAGGCCGTTTGGCGAGTCAAGCTCCTGCCCAGATATCCGGCGAGTGCTCGGTGACATCCCTCGGCATGGCGGGCATGCCCGAGGGACCCCGCGCAAAAGTGTCGACGTTTGCGCGAGGGAAGTCGACGAGCATCGCCTCCTATTTGGGGCCGAGCCCAGAACTGATCCGGACATGCTCAGAGGCGTCGCCATTGGCGTCGAGAGGGACGTCCTTGACCGTCTCCACTGGCTCGAAGTTGCCGGCATGCCGCTTCACGTCCGGCACCTCTCGGGAGAGGCTTTCTAGGTCGACTATGAGGGCCTCGGACTCGGCGAGAGCCTCGGCGTACTCCACGCACTCCACATCGCATTCGAATGCGTGTTTGTACGTGGGGCCGACGGTGATGACCCCGTTGGGGCCCGGCATCTTGAGCTTCAGGTAGGTGTAGTTGGGGATGGCCATGAACTTCGCGTAGCATGGCCTTCCCAACACTGCGTGGTAGGTTCCTCGGAACCCGACCACCTCGAACGTCAAAGTCTCCCTTCGGAAGTTGGAGGGTGTTCCGAAGCAGACAGGGAGGTCGAGCTGTCCGAGGGGCTGGACGCGCTTCCCGGGAATGATCCCGTGGAAGGGCGCAGCGCCTGCTCGGACGGACGACAAGTCGACGCGCAGGAGCCTGAGGGTCTCGGCGTAGATGATGTTGAGGCAGCTGCCTCCATCCATCAGGACCTTGGTGAGCCTGACGTCGCCGATGACGGGGTCGACGACGAGCGGGTACTTCCCCGGGCTCGGCACGTGGTCGGGGTGGTCGTCCCGGTCGAAGGTGATGGGCTTGTCGGACCAGTCTAGGTAGACTGGCGCCGCCACCTTGACCGAGCAGACCTCCCGACGCTCTTGCTTACGATGCCGAGCCGAGGCGTTTGCCGCATGCCCTCCGTAGATCATGAAGCAATCGCGGACCTCCGGGAACTCTCCTGCTTGGCGATCCTCCCTTTTGTCGTCGTCGTGAGCCCTGCCACCCTCCGCGGGCAGCCCGGCCCTGTGGAAGTGACGCCGAAGCATGACACACTCTTCGAGGGTATGCTTGACGGGCCCCTGATGGTAGGGGCATGTCTCCTTGAGTGCCTTGTCGAAAAGGTTAGCACCTCCGGGGGGCTTCCGAGGGTTCTTGCGCTCGGCGGCAGCGACAAGGTCTGCATCGGGAACGTCGCGTTTCGCTTGCGACTTCCTCCTGCCTTTCTTCTTGGCGCCGCGCGGAGCAGACGCCTCGGGAGCATCTTCCGACGGGCGGCCCTGGGGCTGCTTGTCCTTTCGGAAGATGGCCTCTACTGCCTCCTGGCCGGAGGCGAACTTGGTGGCGATGTCCATCAGCTCGCTCGCCCTGGTGGGGGTCTTGCGACCCAACTTGCTCACCAGGTCGCGGCAGGTGGTGCCGGCGAGGAACGCGCCGATGACATCAGAGTCGGTGATGTTGGGCAGCTCGGTGCGCTGCTTCGAGAACCGCCGGATGTAGTCTCGGAGAGACTCTCCCGGCAGTTGCCGACAGCTTCGGAGGTCCCAGGAATTCCCGGGGCGCACGTACGTGCCCTGGAAGTTCCCGGCGAAAGCCTGGACCAAATCTTCCCAGTTGGAAATCTGCCCCGGAGGCAGGTGCTCCAACCAGGCACGAGCGGTGTCGGAGAGAAACAGGGGGAGGTTTCGGATGATGAGGTTGTCATCGTCCGTCCCACCCAGTTGACAGGCCAGGCGGTAGTCCGCAAGCCACAATTCCGGTCTCGTCTCCCCCGAGTACTTCGTGATAGTAGTCGGGGGTCGGAATCGGGGTGGAAACGGCGCCCGCCGAATGGCTCGGCTAAAGACCTGCGGACCGGGTGGTTCGGGCGAGGGACTCCGATCCTCCCCGCTGTCGTAGCGTCCCCCACGCCTGGGGTGGTAACCTCGGCGCACCCTTTCGTCGAGGCGTGCTCGACGGTCGCGATGAGGGTGCTCGTCGCCGAGGTGGCCCGGGGCCGCAGGCGCGGTGTTGCGCGTGCGCCCGGTGAAGACCGAGGCTTCCCGCGTGAGTCGGGAAGTCGCGGCACGAGGTTCCGAGGGGTATCCCTGCCTTCGGGAGGCAGAGCTCTCGGCCCGCCGGGCCGCAGCGCCTTCCAGGAGATGCTTGAGTTCTCCCTGGATTCGCCGACCCTCGGTGGTTGATGACTCCGGCATCGCGCGGAGGAGCATCGCTGCAGCGGCCAGGTCCTGACCGGTTCCGCCGGATGCGGGAGGCGGTCTGTCCCTGGCATCGTTGGCGATGCGGTGCTGGAGACCTTGGGGCAGGTGACGTATTCCTCCGGCCGGGGGCTGGCTCGCCCACACCTGCCCGATGTTCTGGCGGATTGCCTCGAGCGCTCCTGCTCCCTCATCGAGCCCGGCCTGCGCCCCGCGGACTTGCTCGAGCTGTGGGTCGTGACCCCCCGCCGGAACGGGGACCACAGCTAGCTCCCGCGGGATGTCGGCGCGAGGCGTTGGCCTAGGGGGATCACCATCCTCCGGCAGGCCGAGACAGCCGCCTCCGGAGGGATCCCCTAGCTCGATGTGGAAACATTCGCGACTCGGGCCGCAGTCCTTGTCGCCAAGGCTGCGGCTGCCGTCGGAACAGTCGGAGAGGCAGTAGTCACATGCGGTCATGAAGTCCCGCATGGCACTAGGGTTGCCAGATCCGGAGAAATCCCAGCAGATGCTGGGGTCGTCATCTTCCTCGGACCCAGAGGGTCCGTAGGTCGAGACACCCGTCAATCGGTCCCAAGGCGACCGCACATGAAACCCCAGAGAGGTTGCACTCGCCTCAATGTGAGCGCCCGCCAAAGCGAGATTGCCAGGCGGGCTGAGGCCGAGTCGAAATGACGAAAGATGGGTAGCAGTCGGTACCTTTTTGTCGACGAGGAGCGATGAAGTCACGTCGGGGGCTGACCGCGCCGTCGTCTTGGGTACGAGGGCGACGTCCTGCAGGCCCTCCGTGAGCGTGCTGGCGTCGTCCACTTGCTCGGAGTCGACGTGTTGCGGGGGGATGGCGCTCGCGTTTGCCTGGAACGCGAGGGCGACGCTTGGCGTGTCCTCCGTCGAGGCGCCGGGGATGTCGATTTGCTCGACAGCCGTCGGAGCGCGATCTCCCGCTCGGCCCCGGTTGCCCCGCCTCCTCCTCCTCCGATGGCGAGGGAGAGGATGGGGCGAGCTCGAAAGTTGTCCTTCCCCCACGCGGGAAAGACGTCGTCGATTCCGCCGCCGGCGGGCGGGCTGTCCGCCACCAATGTCGCTGTTGCGCGGCGGTGGAAGGAGTACCATGTCGTAGCTGCCGTCGAGAGACATGAACTCGAGGTTCCCGAAATGGAGCACCGTCCCGGGTTGAAGAGGTTGTTGGAGACTGCCCATCTGGAGCTTGACGGGAAATCGAACGTCAACACGCAGCAGGCCCCTACCTGGCGCGCCAACTGTCGGCGTTCCGAGACCGGGGGGTCCTCGAGCCGACGAGTGAGAGTGCCGCGTGCCCCAGCCCAGATGGGTCGAGCGCGTGGAGCGAGCGCGAAGGGGGGAACAGAGAGAGAGAGAGGTCGGTGGCCGGAGCCGGGTCGTGAGGGAGTCGGAGAATTCCCGCGGCCTTCGTGTTCGTCCCGCGCCCAGGTCGGGTGCGCTTGCAGTAGGGGGTTACAAGCGTCCGCGCGAGGTGAGGGGAGTGAGCGGCCCCAAGAGAGAGAGTGCCTGCCCCTGCCCTTCGTCCCCGCGAGGCCAACCTTCTCTAAGAAGGCCCTGGTCCTTCCTTTTATAGTCGTAAGGAGAGGGTCCAGGTGTACAGAATGGGGGTGTAGCAAGGTGCTACGTGTCTAGCGAGGGAGAGCTAGCGCCCTATGTACATGCCTAGGTGGCAGCCGGAGAGATCTTGGCACCCTGTTGGTGTGGCGTCGTGGCTGTTGGAGGAGTAACGGAGCCGGACGGGGAGACAGCTGTCGGAGTGGCTGGGCCCTTGCTGACGTCTTCCTGCTTTCGTAAGGGAGCTGAGAGTCGCCGTCGTCATGGTCTAGCGGGGCGCCATCATTTGCCTATCTGGCGTGGCTGGCCAGATGGGACGCCGGTCTTGTTCTCTGCGACCCAAGTCGGCTCAGGGCAGGGCGATGATGTTGCTTCCTGTTGACGTGGCGGTCTCGTGTCCTAGGTCGGGCGTCGTGGAGGCTCCTCCAAAGCCGAGGTCGAGTCCGTCCTGCAAGACAGAGGCAGAGTCCGAGCCCTGGGTTCGGGCGAGGCGGAGATCGTTAGGCAGAGGCCGAGGCGGAGTCCGAGCCCTGGGTCGGGCGAGGCGGAGTTCGTCGTCTTCCGGGGCCTTAGCCCGAGTCCGAGCCCTTGGGCGGAGCGGAGTTCGCCGTCTTCCGGGGCCTTAGCCCGAGTCCGAGCCCTTGGGCGGAGCGGAGTTCGCCGTCTTCCGGGGCCTTAGCCTGAGTCCGAGCCCTTGGCAGAGCGGAGTTCGCCGTCTTCCGGGGCCTTAGCCCGAGTCCGAGCCCTGGGGTCGGGCGGAGCGGAGTTCGCCGTCTTCCGGGGCCTTAGCCCGAGTCCGAGCCCTGGGTCGGGCGGAGTCTCCTATGGTGCCTCTGGCGAAGTCTGGTCGCCCGTTGGTCTTACCTTTTGCGTTAAACGCCCCGGTGACTCGGTCGGTTGGCGCGGTGATTTAGTCAGGGTTTCTTCTTATCGAAGGCGGGGCCTAGGGCGAGCCGGAGATGCGCCTGCCGTGAAAGAGGAGGCCTCAGGCGAGACGGAGTCATCATAGGGTCGGCTGCCCTCGCCCGAGGCTAGGCTCAGGCGTGGCGTGGTCAAGTCACTCGTATGGACTGATCCCTGACTTAATCAAACCCATCAGGCCTTTGCAGCTTTATGCTGATGGGGGTTACCAGCTGAGAATTAGGCGTCTTGAGGGTACCCCTAATTATGGTCCCCGACAGTTGGATACCGCTTCGGGTGGGAGAAACGACTGCCGTTGATCCTAGATCGTATGGCCGATTGGGGCACTCGGGGTATGACCGTGGATTGAAATCCAATGGCCCCAAGTGCATACCGGTTCATTTAAATGATAGGACTGATCTGGGACGTCCAGAACAGATCGGGTGGCTGGGACATGTTCTTACCCCTTCGACCAGAACGTGTTACAAAAGAGCCCCCAAGGATTTAGATAATAAACCCGCCATCCTCGGTGATGTTCAGATCATTACAACCAGGTCCAAATATTTACGTGAAAGGCAATGTGCTTCCTGAAATTAATGGCGCAGTCCACAAGTTACCCAAAAATTGCAAACTAAATATGGAAATCAGTTTTTAATATAGAAATAATTCTATAATCTTATTTAATTCATAGAAATTCCATTTTAATTCCTTTTTAATCCGTTTCAGTTGCAATAATTTTGTTTTAATATTGTCTATCACCTAGTACTTTTTTTAACCATGAAACTTGAATTAAAATTGTTCATTTGAATTAATCTATTCTAGGTGCTAAATAGCTCAGAAATTCATAACCCAATAACTGTAACTCCGTTTTGATCGATTCTAGTTGCATTAGTCTCACAATAATATTTATTATCATTTGGTAACTTTGTTTTGTCATGAAATATAGGTTAAAATGTTGCACTTAGTCTATTCTATATTTAACCACGTGGATCCTCGAAGAACCATAACTTCTTAACCGTAGCTCCGAATTTAGCGATTCTCGAACCCACGATCTCGTAGCGACGCATAGATTATTATTATGCAGTTTGTACTTATGTTTGGTGTAATGTTAATTTTGCCTATACCATGTTTGTCTGTATTGCTGCGTTTAGCAGTGAGGACACGCGTCACCTGAAGATCATCCAGGTACTTGGAATCTCAAGTCCCATGCAAGTTGTGCCCTTGATCACTTCTTTTTACCCACTCATGTTCTAATTAATCATAATGATCTTCATAGGTTAATTTTGATGGGACCCAATAGGTTACCCTAGTTTCACTATCTTTATACCTTGTTTACCACTGAATCTTTGGGTAGTACCTGCTATTGCTTTATGTGGTTTTGGGTATAGAGATATTCACTACTCATGATTATACTTTTTATTATCTGCTCATTATTTACTGTTCATGATAAGATCATTATGTTAATTGGAACATGGAGAACCACCCGGGAAAACAGTGCTACCACAAGGGTTTAATGGGACGCCCTTGGCCAACTAATTAGGAAAGCTAGTGGAAGACTACCTTACCCGAAAGGGGCAAGGGCAGTAGGGGAGTGGTCAGTGTAGGGAGGCCCTTGGGATGATTTTGCTGCGATGGCGGTCATGCGAGGGATTCCTGCATTGGAGCTTCCTATAAACTGTAGCGAGTTTTCTGAAGCTAGTGGAACTTTGTAAAGGCCTCGTAGTGTTACCCTGCCTCGCCTCCTCGGTAGAGGTGTATGGGATTGGCCGTCTCTTGGCAGATGGGTAACATGACTTGTGGGTAAAGATGTGCAACCTCTGCAGAGTGTAAAACTGGTATACTAGCCGTGCTCACGGTCATGAGCAGCTCGGACACTCACATGATTAATTTATGGAACTAAATTCAATTTGTCATATGCATTGCATCGCAGGTGATGTCGTTATTTTTGTTCTACTACTTAATTGGGTTTGGTATTTACTTATACTTAGTAATTGCTAATAAAATTTTGACCAACTTTAAAAGCAATGCTCAGCTCTAACCATCCTCTTTGGTAAGCCTTACACTTCACGTGAACTCCCACCTTTGGCGAGTTCATGCACATTATTCCCCACAACTTGTTGAGCTATGAACGTATGTGAGCTCACTCTTGCTGTCTCACACCCCCCCCCACAGGTCAAGAACAGGTACCACAGGATGAGGCGCTTGGAGGATGCTGCGATGTGTTCGTGAGAGGTCTAGGTCGTCGTCTCCCAGTCAACTTTGGGTTGCTGGACTGTTGTCTCCTTATAATGTAATTATTTATTTTGTATAGAACTCCTATTATATAGGAAAGATGTGACATTCGATCCTGTGCCATGATTCATCATATGTGTGAGACTTGGTCCCAGCACACATGGTGATTATGTTCGCGCCCGGGCTTTGGACCCCTAAAACCCGGGTGTGACAGAAGTGGTATCGGAGCAATGTTGACTGTAGGACGAAACCTAGATAGCACTGGATAACCAATACTTACTTACCTTTGCTACTCTGATTCTTTTCTAAACTTTTCTTAATCTTTTCTCATCTATTTCCGCTTCACTCTGATTATTCTTACCTTTTCACTTCTAAACACAAATTTGGATTTCACACTTTGAAATCCTATGCCTAAAGTGATCTTTAGGACTAGGAGACCTACTCTTAGGAACAAAATTAAAACTATTTTTATAAATATTTGTATGCCTGAATGTTTATTCTTGTGATACATGTCTAATTTGGATCTTTGATTGAGTATGATGAGTTGTGGAGTAATGTCCACAATTGCATCTGCATATGCATATAGGAAAAAAATGCTTATAAAAATATCTAGACAAACTAGATTATTCCTCATTAAAGTATCTAGCCTAACAATATCCATCTCAAAAGATTCTATCCTACACTAATAGATCCATCTCATCTTAAGAGATCCTAACTTATCCTAATTAAAATATATTTAACCTAATAGATTCATCTTATCTTGAAAAGATTTTATCCTTATCCTAATAGATCTAATTGACCTTAAAAGATTCTACCTTGTCCTTATGGATTCATCTTGCCCTAATAAGCATATTTAACGCACACTAGAATAACAACCATGAGCTAATCCAAAATTTATTTAGATCTTATCTAGTCTAAAATAGTCATATCAATTTATTCTCGATCTGATCCAACTTAATAGGTTAATCTAACCTAGCGAAGTCTAACCTTAAGTTGAGCTAACTTAAGGATAGTCACTTAACAAGTTAACACTAGTGAAATAAATTGGATTCTACTCCTATAAACCTTGTTCTCCCCTCATGCATTTAAACCTAAATTAGTGCATTAGACCAACTCAACCATGAGCATAAGAGCTAACCCAACCAATAGAGTCATGATGGATTGCATAATCTATCAACCCACACCTAAAACAAACTTTTGACCTACATCATGTAGTTTATCTCACCCACATCTATATTAACCATAATCCCCCAACTCCGATGATATACTAAACCCGAATCAATGAGACCAAGACTGGAAAAGAAAAGATCGACATCGACAAGGAAGGATATAACAGTTAAAGCGAATCTCGAGATGAATCAAGATTTAAATATTTCGGATGAAGCCTTTTCCTCACCATAATCTTTCTTACCTCCACATGTCCGACTTATATCCTACATAATAAGTAGCTAGATACCTATGCTCTCCTAATCACCCACTATGGAAAAAAATGTGAGACTCTGAATTTTTGAACCAATTAGAGATTTAAGGCAAAAAAAATCACTAACCAATTCTTTTATATATCCCTCTTTCGAACAAATCTTGAGGACGAGATTTATGTTAAGGGGGTAGGATTTGTAAAGCCCAAATTTTGTATCAGAAAAAAAATATAATTATTTTTAGTATTTGAGAATTTTTGAGACCATTGGAAATTTTATTTGGACCCTTCTATCTTCATAGCCAATTAATGGAGCATTATTAGTCGAGTAACCCATAAGCAAATAGGAATGTGCACCCCATGCTTAAGATTATGTTGGGATACATTTTTTGACCTCAAATTATAAATGAATATATAAAACAGGAAAAAAGGGTTTTCAAATTATTCCCTTAGAACACCCTCTACAAAAATATACATATGATTAAATTAAAATAAATTCATGATGAAGATTATACATTAGCCTCTCCTTTAGTAAATAAGTATTAACTTTTGAATATCTCTCTCTATATATATATACATACATATAACTAGTTTAGCTACCCATTCATAATCACCTTTGCTTAAATGAAATCATGTGTGTGTGCATTTCATATTTAAAAGTATTATTATTATTTTTCTGCTTAGAGATAATGAATGGATAAACTTGCATCATGTGAATCTTTGTTTGTGCATATTAAAGATTTGAACCTCAACTTAGACTTGAATTCAAAATAGGAATTTATATAGAAAAGAAAACTAAAATAAAAAAAAGGAAAATGGAAAAGAATAAAGGAAACCAGTGCTTGGGCCAATTTTCCTTGCTGGCCCATCTAAAACAGCACCATACCGTCGGCCCACTCATCCCCCTCCCTTTTCTTTCTACTGTGTGGCCCCCGTGCGTCAGCTCCACCCTGACTCGCACGTGTCACTAACCGGTGGGCCGTGCATGTCAGCTCCATCCCTTCCACCGAATCCCCAACCAAATGCGCGAGATCCTCTCAAGGTCGTCCGCAAATCCTGGCTCGGCTCCACGTCCGTGCCTCTGGGGCGCTGGCCGCGGACCCCACTCGCCAGTCAAATTTCCGCCCATGCACCGGCTGCACTCGCTGTGTGGTGGACCCAGGCTCAGCCCCTCCCTCTGCTCCGCGACGAACTCCGGTGGGCAAAACAAATCACCGCGGTTTTCGCGGGCGCTAGCTGATCACGTATCCACCTCGGGTCAACTACAAAAGGAGCCATACCCCTCCGCTTCCTCATCCTTTCAGATCATCACGCCGTGAGCCATCTCGTCACCGTGAACAGAGATGCGTGTGTCGCCATGGAAGTGAATTCCGCCCGCCGCTGGGCATCCGCGCACGACCCGCGTCGTGCTCTGTTGGACCCTTGACCCGGCGCCTGAAGATCTTGCGCCGCCACCCTGCCTGAGCCTTCATCAACAACCGGAGAGAGAGGGTGGTGGGAAGAACCGCCTGCATCGTCATGATTCCGGTAGGTGGCCGCTCCTCTAAACTTGCTGTGTATCCGAATCAACTCGCCATGACCTGTCCATCGTGTAGCGCGTTTCGTCCATGGCGGTGGGGCATCGGAACCGCGCGTCACAGTTCTCTGGCGTGGACCGCCGCCGCAAGGGAGTTTGGCGCCGTCGCCTGTGCTGAATGGGGGAGGAAGAAGGGCCCTCACAGTCAATCTGGTTGCGGACGGCTGGATCTGTGCGTTGGATACCGCTTCGGGTGGGAGAAACGACTGCCGTTGATCCTAGATCGTATGGCCGATTGGGGCACTCGGGGTATGACCGTGGATTGAAATCCAATGGCCCCAAGTGCATACCGGTTCATTTAAATGATAGTACTGATCTGGGACGTCCAGATCAGATCGGGTGGCTGGGACATGTTCTTACCCCTTCGGCCAGAACGTGTTACAAAAGAGCCCCCAAGGATTTAGATAATAAACCCGCCATCCTCGGCGATGTTCAGATAATTACAACCAGGTCCAAATATTTACGTGAAAGACCCTGTGCTTCCTGAAATTAATGGCGCAGTCCACAAGTTACCCAGAAATTGCAAACTAAATATGGAAATCAGTTTTTAATATAGAAATAATTCTATAATCTTATTTAATTCATATAAATTCCATTTTAATTCCTTTTTAATCCGTTTCAGTTGCAATAATTTTATTTTAATATTGTCTATCACCTAGTACTTTTTTTAACCATGAAACTTGAATTAAAATTGTTCATTTAAATTAATCTATTCTAGGTGCTAAATAGCTCAGAAATTCATAACTCAATAACTGTAACTCCGTTTTGATCGATTCTAGTTGCATTAGTCTCACAATAATATTTATTATCATTTGGTAACTTTGTTTTGTCGTGAAATATAGGTTAAAATGTTGCACTTTGTCTATTTTATATTTAACCACGTGGATCCTCGAAGAACCATAACTTCTTAACCGTAGCTCCGAATTTAGCGATTCTCGAACCCACGATCTCGTAGCGACACATAGATTATTATTATGCAGTTTGTACTTATGTTTGGTGTAATGTTAATTTTGCCTATACCATGTTTGTCTGTATTGCTGCGTTTAGCAGTGAGGACACGCGTCACCTGAAGATCATCCTGGTACCTGGAATCTCAAGTCCCAGGCAAGTTGTGCCCTTGATCACTTCTTTTTACCCACTCATGTTCTAATTAATCATAATGATCTGCATAGGTTAATTTTGATGGGACCCAATAGGTTACCCTAGTTTGACTATCTTTATACCTTGTTTACCACTGAATCTTTGGGTAGTACCTGCTATTGCTTTATGTGGTTTTGGGTATAGAGATATTCACTACTCATGATTATACTTTTTATTATCTGCTCATTATTTACTGTTCATGATAAGATCATTATGTTAATTGGAACATGGAGAACCACCCGGGAAAACAGTGCTACCACAAGGGTTTAATGGGACGCCCTTGGCCAACTAATTAGGAAAGCTAGTGGAAGACTACCTTACCCGAAAGGGGCAAGGGCAGTAGGGGAGTGGTCAGTGTAGGGAGGCCCTTGGGATGATTTTGCTGTGATGGCGGTCATGCGAGGGATTCCTGCATTGGAGCTTCCTATAAACTGTAGCGGGTTTTCTGAAGCTAGTGGAACTTTGTAAAGGCCTCGTAGTGTTACCCTGCCTCGCCTCCTCGGTAGAGGTGTATGGGATTGGCCGTCTCTTGGCAGATGGGTAACATGACTTGTGGGTAAAGATGTGCAACCTCTGCAGAGTGTAAAACTGGTATACTAACCGTGCTCACGGTCATGAGCAGCTCGGACACTCACATGATTAATTTATGGAACTAAATTCAATTTGTCATATGCATTGCATCGCAGGTGATGTCATTATTTTTGTTCTACTACTTAATTGGGTTTGGTATTTACTTATACTTAGTAATTGCTAATAAAATTTTGACCAACTTTAAAAGCAATGCTCAGCTCTAACCATCCTCTTTGGTAAGCCTTACACTTCACGTGAACTCCCACCTTTGGCGAGTTCATGCACATTATTCCCCACAACTTGTTGAGCTATGAACGTATGTGAGCTCACTCTTGCTGTCTCACACCCCCCCATAGGTCAAGAACAGGTACCACAGGATGAGGCGCTTGGAGAATGTTGCGATGTGTTCGTGAGAGGTCTAGGCCGTCGTCTCCCAGTCAACTTTTGGTTGCTGGACCATTGTCTCCTTATAATGTAATTATTTATTTTGTATAGAACTCCTATTATATAGGAAAGATGTGACATTCGATCCTGTGCCATGATTCATCATATGTGTGAGACTTGGTCCTAGCACATCTGGTGATTATGTTCGCGCCCGGGCTTTGGACCCCTAAAACCCAAGTGTGACATAGACTCTTGTCCCAACTACTACCATGCTGAAGGGCACAAACTCTCAACATGTCCTCCAATACTTGATTAGTCCTTTTAGTCTGTCCATCAGTCTGAGGATGGTTGGCCGAACCAAAATTCAACTTCGTATCCATATTCTCATGAAAACTTTTCCAAAATCTGGAGGTAAACTATGATCCTCTATCCGAAACGATCTTCTTTAGTACACCATGTAGAGACACAATCCGAGCCATATATAACTCTGCCATTTGAGATACCTTATAAGTAGTCTTGACCAGATTGAAATGAGCCACTTTGGCCAGTCTATCCACAATAACCCATATAGAATCATATCCTTTCGAGGTGCGAGGCAATCCAGTAATGAAGTCCATACCAATCTCTTCCCACTTCCACTCGAGTATCTTTAGTGGGTGTAATAGTCCAGCTAGTCTTTGGTGTTCGGCCTTAACTCTTTGACACACATCGCACATAGCCACATGTGCAGCCACATCTCTCTTCAGTCCATACCACCAGCACGTCTGCTTCAAATCCTGATACATCTTGGTACTCCCAAAATGAATAGAATAATCCAAGTCATGGGCTTCCTATAGTCTCACGAAGGCTATCAATCTCAGGAACACATATCCGATCCTTGAACCATACGGTGCCTTGCTCATCCTTCGTGAATTCTGGACCTCGACCTTCAGTAACCAGATCCTTAATCTCTTGTATTTTAGCATTACCAATCTGTCCTTTGCGGATTTTCTTGCTCCAAGGTAGGTTCCACATCAATAGTAACTCCTTCAGTGTGAGAAACTATCCCCAGGTTAAGTCTCCTGAAATCCTCAACAATCTCATCGGGTAGCTGGGCAACAACAGTTGAATGAACATGCTCCTTTTGACTCAAGGCATATGCAACCAAATTTGCCTTGCCCGGGTGATAGTGAATCTCCAAATCATAATCCTTAATAAGCTCCAACCAACGGCGTTGCCTAAGGTTGAGATCCTTCTGAGTGAATATATACTTCAAACTCTTATGATCCGTGTATACTTGACACTTGGTTCCCATAATATAATGTCTCCAAATCGTAAGCGCATGCACAATAGCTGCCAGTTCTAAGTCATGAGTGGGGTAGTTCAACTGGTGTTTCCGCAACTGACGAGACGCGTAGGCAACCACATGTCCTTCTTGCATGAGCACACATCCCAAGCCTTGGCCACATGCATCACAATAAATATCAAATCCCTTCTGTAGATCTGGCATAACCAACACTGGTGGCATCATCAAACTCTTCTTTAATTGATCAAAGCTATCTTGGCACTTCTCATCCCACTTGAACTCTCTTCCCTTCTCTAGAAGTGAGGTCATGGGCTTGGCAATCTTAGAAAATCCTTCAATAAATCTCCGATAGTATCCCGCAAGTCCCAAGAAACTCCGAATCTTCGTAACTGTAGTGGGTATGCTCCACACCACTATCTCTTTGATTTTAGTAGGATCCACTGATATCCCTCCATTAGAAATGATATGTCCAAGGAATGACACCTCGTCAATCTAGAACTCACATTTACTGTACCTGGCATAGAGTTGATTATCTCGTAACTTCTGTAGCACCAATCTCATATGTTCCTCATGATCACTGTCACTCTTGGAATAAATAAAATTATCGTCAATGAAAACCACGATGAATCTGTCCCGATCATGAACACCTTATTCTTCAGATCCATAAAATAGGTTGATGCATTAGTTAGTCCAAATGACATAACAGTGAACTCATACAAACCATATCGGGTCAAGAAATCCGTCTTGGGAATATCCGATGACCTAATCTTCATTTGATGGTAACCCGATCGGAGATCAATCTTCGAGAATACCCTTGCACCTCTCATCTAATCAAATAAATCCTCAATACAGGGTAATGGATACTTGTTCTCCACAGTGACATCGTTAAGGGACCTATAATCCACGCGCATCCTTTGTGATCCATCCTTATTCTGTACAAACAGTTTTGGCGCTCCCTAAAGTGAGGAACTCGGACGAATGTACCTAGCCTCTTGTAACTATGTTAACTGCTTCTTAAGTTCTTTTAATTCTTCTACGAACATCCTATACGACCGTTTAGAAATAAGAGCAGTCCTAGGTAAGAGATCAATGACCAACTCAACTTCCCTATCTGGTGGCATCCCTGGTAACTCCTCTGGAAAAAACATCCAGAAAATCTCTAACCACAGGGATGTTGTTACCAACAAACTTCCCATCTACTAAGAATGCCGCTAGTCTGGTGGTGGTAGTTACTGCAATTTTAACTTCAAATCTTTCTCCTTTGGAACTGGTGGGTTCTACGGTTCCCTTAGCACAATGTATAAATTGCCTTTGCTTTTCTTAACCATGACATACTAAGGATCACGTCTATACTGCTCTCTTCTAACACTATAGGGGTAGCTCATCTGGGTTAGAAACACAGGGTAAGAAAGGAAGAATTGTAGACAAGGCGAGTAATTACGAGGTATGTTACTGCGGGGGATTTATTAGCTAAGTAGATTAGTGTGTTATCCACTAAAGCTAATACATTACCTTATGGTGGTACATGCTAAGATGCCCAACTATAATATTTCAATCAATCAAAGAAGCAAATCAAGCATTTATCATCAGAACAATCAACCAACATTTTTTAATAGAGAAAATAGTTTTAATTTTTTTCTTAGGTCTCCTATCTCTTAAAAAGTTCATAAATGTAGGATTCCAAGGTATGAAACCCATCTTGTCTTAGAACAGAAAAGATAAGAGTAATCAGAGTATGACAGCAAAAGGTGAGACAGGATCAAGATAAGTATAGAATGATTCAGAGTAAGGTTAGTAGGTAAGGGTTTTGTCCATTTCTATCTAAGTTTCGTCCTACAGTCAACATTTCCTCTGATACCACTTCTGCCACACCCGGTTTTAAGGGACAAAGCCGGGTGCATCTCATACATGCGCCAAGAAGACAACATATACAATAACAAAGTGTATAGAGATAAATGTCACAATAATCAGAGTATTTATTACATAGCGGAAGTCTTACAAAATAAAAGATAAATATAAAAGGATCTAAAATCCATCCTTGGTGCCAAAAAGTCAACTGGGAGACGACGACCTAGACCTCTCACGAACACAGCACAACATCCACCATGCGCCTCATCCAGTGGTACCTGTTCTTAACCTATGGGGGGTGTGAGACAGCAAGGGTGAGCTCACACATGTTCATCGCTCAACACGTTGTGGGGAATAATGTGGCATGAACTCACCAAAGGTGGGAGTTCATGAAGTGTAAGGATGATCAACAATAGAGATTAAGGCTGAGCATTGCTTTTATAAGTTGGTCAAAATTTTATTAGCAGTTACTAAGTGTAAGTGAATACCAAACCATAATAATAGAACAAAATTAATAACAAATCCCATGCAATGCATATGACAAATTGAGTATAAGTTTCATAATTTAATCATGCGAGAGTCCTGAGCTGCTCATGACCATGAGCTCAGTTAGTATACCAGTTTTACACTCTGCAGAGGTTGTACCCTTTACCCACAAGTCGTGTTTCCCATGTCGCCAGGGTTAGCTAGACCCTTAGACACTACCGAGGTGAATGGCTAGGGATCCACTATGAGGCCTTTACAAAGTTCCACTAGCTTTCGAAAACCCGCTACAGTTTATGGGAAGAGCACTTGCAAGAATCCCTCGTCTGACCACCATCGCAGCAAAATCAACTCGACAACCTCCTTGCATGCAACTCCCCTACTGCCCTTGCCCCTTTCGGGTAAGGTAGTCTTCCACTAGCTTTCCTAATTAGTTAGCCAAGGGGTCCCATTCCTCCCTTGTGGTGGCACGTGTTTCTCAAGTTAAGCTCCATGTTCCAATTAACATTAAAGATGATCTTGACATGAACATAAGTAGAATAACAAAAACAATTGGAACATGGATATAATGAAGTATTAATCCCAAAACCAAATAAAGCAATAGCAAAAACTACCCATGTGATTTAGGGGTAAACAAGGTAAACATGATAAACAGACTAGGGTGACCTATTGGGTCCCATCAACATTAAACCTATACATTGAATAGTGATAATAAAGAATATTATTGGGTAACAAAAGTGGATCAAGGGCACAACTTGCCTGGCACTTGAGATTCTAGTTACCAGGGTGATACTTCAGATCCTCGTGACCGCACTGCTAGTCGTAACAATACAAATAGACATGGTATAGACAAAATTAACATCACACCAAACATAAAACATACTGCATAATAATGATCTACGCGTTGCTACGAGATCGCGGGATCGAGAACTACTAAGATCGGAGTCATGGTTAAGGAGTTATGATTTCATGGAGGATTTATGTGATTAAAATGTTAAACTATATTATACATTAGTTAATATAAATCATATAATAGGTTATTCTATAAATAATTATCTCAACTTTAATCTAAGTTATAAATTGACTAGAGATCACATTCTAGTAGTCTATAATGATAAGTAGTTAACCAAACTAACCAACATCAGTTAAATACAGATCTAATTATAAAATAATGAGACATAGTATAATAACTGTTGTTACTATGTAGTAAATATTTATACGAAGCTATCGCAATTTGAACGAGTCAAATCGGATTTAAAACGGAGGAGATACGAATTTCCTAAGGTTTTATGTATGTGATATAAGATTAATTAGAAAATAAATTTTAAAGTGGCTTTCATGTCAAATCAGTGGCACTATTTGATAAACAATAATATTATAAAATTATAGGAACTAGAATGACTCAATTTGGAATTAGTATGAATTTTCTATGGATTAAACAAATTCTAGCCATTATTCTTGCATTCAAATCATTTTCTAATTCCTTTTACTGAATTTTATAATTTTTTGGACTGGGCACAAGATAACCAGAGAAGGCAGGGGCCTCGACGCAAGAATCCTGAGACCCAGTGAACAGAGGACTAGACCACGGGTTATTATCCTAAATCTAGAGGGGATCTTATGCTAAACTGATAGGCCGAAGGGGTATCGTGGGATGCTAGCCATTGGATTAGAATTCCGCGGTACAGATCACCTAATTCTTTAAGTGAACCGGTATGTGACCGCCACCGTTGGATCATAGATCCACGCACTGGACTTAAAACCACCGAGATCTAATCTGCTCCGTTGGACTTAGTATGAACGACCTAGATCACTACCCCGAGGCGATACGAGTCGATCAAATCACAGCCATCCAGATTGGATCGGAAGGCTCGCCATGTCTCCTTTCTTCCTTCTACCAGACATGGCGGCACCCTGAAGACACATGAATGCCGACGTCGCTGGCGCTCAGTAGCCCGGGGCTCCGGTGCTCCCAGTAACTCGCTGAAACACGCATAGCGATGTGGAGAATACTAGGAACGCGTGAATGGTTAATTTACCAGAGATCATGCAGTGGCGGAGGTCAATTTTGATGCATAGCAGCATATCGGTAGGATCCCGGGTTCGGCTAGAATTCACCCAACTCCGGTCATATTTGCCCCACAATGCGGACACCACAATCACCCACGTGAACTGACAAAGTTTCACAGTGGCCTCAATCTCGTCCACGCACCTCCCTCCCCCACAGCGGCGACGGTGACCCTCTGGCGACCAGAAGCAGACGGGGTGAGGAGGGGGCTGTCTGATCTCTTGGCGCCTTGGCTTGGAGCGGTATGGACAAGGGTCGGGTGCGGCACCCGCATTTATGCACCGTGGATAAGAGCTCCGGGCGAAGATTTCGCCAGGATCCAATGAACTCAGTCTGTTGTGAGCGACGCACGAGGTTGTTGTGAGGAAGAAGGTAAACCTGATAGGCCTACCCCACGAGCTAGTACAGGCGTGCGTGACCTGAGGCAGACAGTGGGTCTCGTCAGCTAGGCATCATGCGCATGGTGGACTGCATGGGAGCCGACTGACCACTGGGCTGGATAGCTGCCAAGTGAGCGGGCCGAATAGTGAGGGTGCGGCCCAACAGCGAGTGAATCCCTTAACTTTTCTTTTCTATTTTGTTTTCTCTTTTATTTCAAATCTGAAATTTGAATTCAATTTTTTTGTATCGAATTTGTACTGCAATGAAATATTAAATTTTAAACATGCCATCATGGAATGAGTGTATTTATTCATAAATTTATTTTGTAATTTATAGTGTTTCTTCTCTTAAAATCCAAATTCTAATTTAGGTTTTAATCCAACTCTTCAACTCTTTATTATGTTTTTATTATTGTTATTGTTATTATTATTAAATACACAAACAAAACTCCAATATGATGTCTGGTTTATTTATTTTTTTATTAGATATTTTGTTCTCTTAGTTATGGTTAATCCCATGTTCAAGTAAATAGAGGCAAAATATATAAATAAGGAGATTTACTCTTTTCTCAATGATTATAAATTGGGTATTACAAAATGTGTTTAGAAGAAGTCCTAGAATCTTACGTGCTACCCACGGATGTCTATGGATAATTCCATGTGTGACATTGCGACAAAGTTTCTATTTTAATATGTAATAGAACTCCTATGAATCAATGATACAATCAGGTTTTATATATAAGAGTTAACTTGTTTAAATACCTTTTTACGACAATGTTTAGTTATCTGCAAAACAATTTAAATTATGTTGTGGTGATTGTTTAAGTGTAATTTTGCTAATGTAAGAAATCGAAAGGGATACTAGACCACATCTTAGTCAGATTAAGATTTAGATTTTTGCTAGTCATGATACATGTGTTCATATGCATATTGCATAATCACTAAGAAATAGTAGAACCCCTATTTATGTTGGAATAATAGCCTTGATCATGTTTACTATAACCCAAATGGTAGTTTAATATAATTATTTTAATGAACTATAGATTATGTGTCTTCTAGAATAACTTTGTAGCGTATAATATAGTTTCTTTTTATATAAGAAGTATAAAACTAAAATGTGACTCGTGCTTTCCGGTAGAAGTAAATTAATTAGTAATTAGTCCAACTCCATAGTGGTTGATTTAGGGCTATATCTATGTTATTTTAATGAATTTATTTAGTATTTGTTTCCATAGTTAAATTGCCATATAATCCTATATAGGGAAATAGTAAAGCAAAAATAAATAGTATTTTATGTCTTGATCGTTGATATGGTTAGATTTATATTATAGTGTTGAACCAAGTTTTATGATTGGGTGTTTTCTTTCTTTTTATAATTGTGATTTGTATGGTGTATGTTTATTTGTGTAATGGTCTATGTTTATTTATTGGTGAATGTTTTCTCTTGTATGTGTGATGTGCGACGCTATTAGAAGCTGACTGTGTGGTAGAGGACCCAAATACATTTGAGGAAGAACCACAAGACACTTTTGATCAAGGCAAGTGGATTCTCCCTCTGCATTTCTTATTGTACCCAAATAACACATTCAATAAATTTACTTTTGGATATGTGCATAACTTTGTTGGGTTTTGTCTAAATAGGATTACATAGAAATACCAATCTTATTCCTTGATTAACCTAGGATTAATACTATGCTTAGTAGTTATGCTATTGCTCAAATTTATCATTATGATGTCACTCCTTTTAAGATATTATTGTTCTAGAGATGAGATTTATATTATTGTTGTTAATCCGATGATTAAACAAGATCATTTTGTATTAAACAAAACATGGAGTGACCACTCAGAAAAATAGTGCAACCATGAGTATTATCATGGCTTTGGCTTTGGTAAATAGCTTTATAGACTTAGTGCTTAGCAACCTTACCTGAAAGATGGGCAAGAGGGGGTGACAGTGGTTTGGTGGCAGCTCACATTAACATGCGGTGGTAGTCTTGGCTAAGGTGCCTCACCCAGAGGGTCACCAATACTAACGTGGAAACCTTAGCGGGTGGCTTTGTACTAGGGATATTTTGTGAAAGCCTCATAGTGGATCACTAGTAATTCACCTCAGTTCGTATAACCCAGGCTAGAGGATACACGACTTGTGGGTGTAATACCTCATCCAATCTCGGATCGGTACTTACTCTTGGTAGCTCACTAGGATCATATATTGTCCCCACAAACCAACACGAGTCTTTTGTGTGCACTTTGTCCTCACTCATGCGCACCCGAGAAAACATCCTGGTCAGTTACCCGTCTCAAATTGCTCCAAGCCAAGCACACTTAACTTGGAGGTTCTTTCGAGATAGGCTTCCAAAAAATAAAGATGCACCTTGTTGATATGAGTATTCTATTAATTCTATTAAGCCTTGGGTCGTGATATCACCATCCACTAGGGCCAGGATATCACAATCCACCCACCTTAGAAGACCGACATCCTCATTGGTCAACCCCAAGCTAGGAACCTCCCCTCTTGGCTACATCTATGTGTCTAGTGTCGTCATATGCCATGCTATGTGACCACTCCGAGCCCACATGCGCCATGTGCCATATACCCGAACCCCTAACCCACACACGCCCTTGAAACCGTGAGGGTCGGCTCTGATACCACTTGTAACACCCCATTCAATCCCGGACCGACGGTACTTACTCTAGGCAGCTCGCTAGGATCATATATTGTCCCCACATACCAACACGAGTCTTTTGTGCGCACTTTGTCCTCACTCATGCGCACCCAAGAAAACTTCCGATCGGCCACCCATCCTAAATTGCTCCAAGCCAAGCACGCTAAACTTGGAGGTTCTTTCGAGATAGGCTTCTAAAAAAGAAGATGCACCTTATTGATATGAGTACTCTATTAGTTCTATTAAGCATTGGGCCAGGATATCACCATCCACTGGGCCAGGATATCATGGTAGGTAAAGTTGTACCACCTCTGCAGAGTGTAAAACTGATAAGTCAGCCGTGCTCACAGTTAAGAGCGACCTAGACCCTCACATGATAACCGAACTTAAAGATGGAGACTAAATCGTGATCCCTTTGTTTAAAATGGTTTGCTTAAGTGGTTTTACTTAAGCGTTTTGTATATATAAGCATTTTGCTCATGATTAATTGGGTTTTAGGATACACTTATAATTAGTAAGATAAGAGTTTTAAATAAAATACTGACCAACTAAAATGCTTACCGCTTAACCATAGCCTGCCTTGATAACCTTGCATAGTTCCTCCCATTTGCTAAGCCCCTACCGTAAGTGAGCTCACCCCTTGCTAAATCTTTGGATCAGAAGTTGATGAAGAAGACTTTGACAAAGATGTTGATGAGTACTGAGTCTAGCGACTCTCCGGTCATCTTCCTGTGGCAGATCGCCCGTGCTACTTTTGGTATACTTTGATTATGATATTGTTTAAGACTCTTAAGTCTGGATGATGTAATAAAGTTATTATACTCTCTTTTACGCCTTTATTGCAATGTCTTTTGATATATTACAATTGTGACGTCAAAATATGCGTGGAAAATGGATCCTAGCACACATATGCTATGCATTCAATTTTGCCCCTAAAACCGGGTGTGAAAGAGGTACGTGCGCTGGGGGTTCTAAAGGGGCCGGCCATGGGGTGCTGCCGGCTTCGGTGCACGACCTGGCTGGGGAAGGTGATACGGGGGTTGGCGGGGAAGGAAGTGATAGGTGGGGCTGGGGCAGTTTGAAACGGTCGTGACTCGCTGATGAGTGGGGTCCACGAGTGGCCTCGCGGGGCGGTGGTTATGTGGGGTTCTCGGTGCGTGGGGCTTAATGGTCAGTGACTGTGAGACATAGACGTGTAGGTGTGCATGGATAGACCGCTAGCGAGTGGGGTCCATCGGGTAGAGAGAGGGGAGAGAAGCGGGGGCGGGATGGGCTGGCTGGGCCGAAAGGCTGAGGGGAACTACGGGCCACTTTCCTTTTTCTCTTTCCTTCTAAATTTGTTTTCCCTTTTATTTTTATTTTCTCCTTTTGATTCAAATTCAAATATGCCATAAACTCAAATTAGAACACCTCAATCATATGCATCAAACAAAAATAAGGTAGGAGGATCAGCATGATGCAACACTTCATAATTGTCTTATGGTTTTGACCACTAGAAAATACATACATCTCCAACAAAAACAATAACTCTCTTCTAAAGGAAAAAGAAATGGGGTAAGAGAGAGAAGAGAAGAGGAGTAACACCTGAATTTTTGGATGAGAGAAAAGAAATTTTATACCCCCTCAGGGTGTTAAAGGTAGTAATGGATAACACTGTGTCGACCCAATCCTCTAGTGTTCAAGTTCAACCAAGTTCAGGGACTGCAACAAAGAGAAGGAATTCAGCCCTGCAATTCATGCCTAAACTAAAGCCCACATCTAATAGTAATAAAAGGCATGTTGTTGAGATGATTAGGGAAAAAACCATCAGAGATGGTTGAGGAAAGACATTTAGGAGCAAAGTATCAACCTTCAATTGAGGGCAGCTTAAGGAGCAAAGAGGACAAGCATTTTGTTGATATGCAATGGCAATGTGGTTCACTGAATGTGGCATTCCATTCAACACAGTTTCTTCAAGACAATTTGAGATAGCACTTGAGGCTACAACCCAATATGGTTCAGGGTACATTGGTAGTACTCCGTATCAACTTGGGGAGCCACTACTCCAAGAATGTGTTAAGGAGACAAGCAACTTAAGAAAGGACCTTGAAAATGCTTGGAAACATTATGGGTGCACACTTATGTCAGATGGGTGGACTGACAAGAGAGGTCAACACATGATTAACTTCATAGTGAATAGTCTAGAAGGGACTTATTTAGAGTCAGTTGACGCATCAAGTGTGGTACATGTGCTCAAATGCTCGCTGGTTTGTTAGAGAAGAGGATTGAGACCATTGGAAAGGACAAAGTAATTCGGATTATCATAGATAATGGTGCTAACTATAAGGTAGCTGGTAAAATTCTAATGGAGAGAATTCCTACACTATTTTGGAGTCCATGTGCTGCACACAGCCTTGATCTTATGTTGGAAGACATTGGGAACTTGAAAGAGTTCAAGCAACATATTGCACGTGTCAGACATGTTACAACTTTCATTTATAGGCATGGAAGGATCCTAAGTGCAATGAGGGAGAAAACATGTGGTAGAGATCTTGTGAGACCCATAGCCACAAGGTTTGCTATTTCATTCCTTCTCTCAAGAGTTTGTACAAGCACAAGGATCATTTCAAGGCTTTGTTTAATAGTGACATAGGGACTAGAAATAAGTTGGCAAAAACAAAGGCTAGTGAGGATGTTCCTGCCACTGTATTGTCAACCCAGTTTTGGAATACGGTTGAGGATTGCCTTCGAGCTTCAGCTCCTCTTATTATTGTTCTTAAGGTGGTTGATGCCAATGAAAGGCCTGCAATGCCTGAGGTTCAAGAACTAATGGCTCAAGCAAAGGAATCAATAAAGAAATCAATTGATATCTAAAGCAAAAAAAGTGTGCTCAAGAAGATAATGGCCATTATTGAGAGACATTGGTTGAAACAAATGGATTATCCTTTGTATGGTGTTGCACTATATTTGAATCCGGGGAAACTGCACGCTCTCATAGAAGACGATGATGATGTGACTGATGAACAGCTAAGAGGTTGTTTTCTTGATCTGCTTGCAAGAATAGTTGAGGATGAGGAAACTAGAGAAAAGATTGATGCTCAGTCTAGGGACTATGAGCTTCTTAGAGGCATTGCCTTTTCAAATAAATTGGCTAAACAAAATCTTCAATCACTCAACCCTAGTAAGTGTCCTTCAATTGCTCAACTCAGTTTTAGGTGTTGCATAAGTTTTTTACCATGAGAGACCTAATATGCTTGTTCTTTGCCATGATAGTTGATTGGTGAAGCTCTTATGGTGGACGTCCAATTGAAATTCAAAGATTTGCTAGGTGTATTGTTAGTCTATGTGCATCATCATCCGGTTGTGAGAGAAATTGGAGAATTTGTGAGTTCCTTGCAACATATATTTTGTCCTCATTTTCCAATTCTAATGTCCAAATCTCCAACTACCAGTTATTGAGCTTGCTAGAATTTTATTTCATTTGTATATCATGCAAAGAAAAGGAATCACTCATTGCATAAAAAGTTTAATGCTATTGTCTTTGTTTCATACAACTGAAAGATGAAGACTAGGTTTCAGATTATGCGAGAGAAGAAGGGGAAAACATAGACCCTTTAGTAATTTCAAAATTTGATTAGGACAATGAATGGGTTGATTCATTGCATGTACCACTGGAAGGGGCTCGTGGATCAGACCTCACATGGGAAGTTGTAGATGAAGCTGTAGGTGCAAGTGAAGCTATTCGAGGTCGTAATTTTCCAAGGAGAGCTCATGGGAACAGCAACAATCGTTACAGGAGCTGCACACCAGATGTCGATGATAAGCTTGAGGAACAAGATGAAGAACATCTAGATGAGGAGGAAGAAGATCCACATGATGATGTGGATGTGACGGATCATGATGATGCAGCTAATGAGTCCACTGATAGGGAAGAAAATGCAGTTGCTGCTGAAATGTTTGATGACTTAGATGATTATGAGTGATTAGGTGATGGACTGGTGGTCATTGAGAGAGGAACTGGGTGATGGGCTGTTGTAGTGTTGTTATCTTTATTACTTTACTAGTTTGTTGCGTATTCTAGTGTTCTCTATGTGACTATAGTGTGCAGTTTGATTATTTTGCTAGTGGGTGTGCTGGATTTGGAGTTTATGACTCTTTAATTGCTCTATGTGATTGTAGTTTTATTATATTGCTAGTGCATGCAGGATTATGTGTGCTAAATTATCACTCTTTGATCTTTATGTGACTACAATTATATATATATATCTACAATTTTTAATTATTATAACTTATAAGGTGTCATATCGCGACACTCTTTATGCGCCTAGGAGGCTGGAAGGGGACGCCTTATGAACCATGATATGGTGTGGTGACAAAGAACAAGGCTCGACTTGTGGCAAAAGGTTATGCCCAAGTCATAGGTTTGGACTTTGGTGAGACTTTTGCTCATGTAGCTAGGATAGAGTTATGGGAGATAAATATCCCCCGAGTTCTTACGAGCACAGAAACGTTGTTCCGCCTCGCCTAAGGTCAACCATAGACAGGAGACATTGTTCCGTCTCGCCCGAGGCCAACCTCGGATGGGAGATGTTGTTCCGTCTTGCTCGAGGCCAATCTCAGACGGGAGATGGAGTTCCGTCTCGCCCGAGGCTAGCTCTAGGCAGAAGACGCAGTTCTATCTCGCCCGAGGCCAATCTCGTACGGGAGACACAGTTCCGTCTCGCCTGAGGCCAACCTCGGACGGGAGAAGCAGTTCCGTCTCGCCCGAGGCCAGCTCTAGGCGGGAGACACAGTTCCATCTTGCCCAAGGCAAACCTCGGATGGGAGATGCAGTTATGACTCACCCGAAGCCAGCTCTGGGTGGGAGAAGCAGTCAAAACTCGCATGAGGCTAACCTCTAGCAGGAGCGCGGAAACGCTCCACGAGCCACTTGATGGGGCCCCGATGACTTGCCTAGCAAGGCATGCCCTCGAGCCACAACCATGCTGGATGAGCTCAACCCGGGGAGGTGAAGACCGGACGACCGAGTCATGCGCTGATGCCTCGGGTAGGGAGGTTGAGAGCTTGACCCAGGGAGGCAAGGACCGGACGACCGAGTCATGCACTGAAGTCTCGAGCAAGGATGTTGAGCGTACCCAAAGTACTAGATACTCGGAGATAACTCAGATGAAGGGCAACTGAACTCTGGATAAGCAGGAATGTGTGTCGAGGATTCAAGTAAAGTTAGAGAGTGATCACAACTTGTAAAGGCATAACCATATGTTCATCTATATAAGGCCGAGGGGGCACCCCTACGAACTCATCCCATCTTAGATCATCACATCTTAGTTCGTCACCACCTCATAGCTCATTAGCCCTCTCATAGCAACCACGCCACCACTAGATCGATAGGTGAACTGACTCTCCACTGCCCATAGCTCATCTGTAACTCGTGAACACCAGTGTTACGCATTTCAGTGGCCTTAACCTATATAAACCCTTGTGTGATCCAATGTGCATCCGCACGTACCATTGAGTCGCAATCAACAAAGTCGTCCTGCCAAAAAGCGCCACATGGAGAACCCTGTGGTGCGTAGTCAAGTCATAAACATCGACAGCTGGCACGCCAGGTAGGGGGTGTGACATTAATTCCCGATGACTCCATGGCTGTCGACTTCAAACACATCGATCATCTTCAACGCAAGGGAAATTTTTTGCTTTGGATCCCTCTCCTGCATCACAGATCGAGAAAGCATCCTACACCGCCTCACAGACCCATCCAAGTAGAGGCCTTCTCTGAGGGCACCGATCGCAGAGGCAGGCTCATCCCACCCGACCTCAGCGAGAACTACTTCGATGAACTTCAAGGTGCGGAGACCTCAACCAACCTCCACCCCGCGCAGGATTGCGCCTGCGTCGACTAGGCCCAGGACCATGGCAACACCTATGGCCTGTCCGATCAAGGATGCGCCCCTATTGCGGTGGACTCCTCTGTCCACCTCATCCACCCAAGTGTGGGCTCAGATCACTCGACGAAAAGGAATGGACTGCCCTGGCACCAGCGTGGCCGTGAGAACAGGACAAATGGCTATACCGGCCGCTCCGCCCGCGGGGGAGATGGCTGCAGCACGGGACGCGCCCTCGAGCTCTTTCTTTCCAAATGTCCTCTTTATCCAGGGAAGAGTAGAGGACATGAGTGCATCATAGGCCGAGGGGCGCGCAGACCATAAATGTGCCGCAGTTTGAAGGCTCGTAGGTCATGAGTGTTGTGTAAGCCTGGGGGGTTTGTAGCTCATGACTGGGAAGGGGACTAGAGCCCACGCTGTGGCTCGGTGCTAGACGTGGTTAATGCAGCTAGTTATTTATGGAAGGTCAGTCCATGGCTAGGCGTGCGATCCACTTAAGTGGTTCCCTTCCAACATGTCCAGCCCCCTGTCAGGTTCTGCCACGCCCGACTCCACGCTCGGTGCCGTGGTTTTAACTAGGGACAGGTTCTTTGAGGGTTGACGTATCCACCTCTTCCAACTGACCAATGGGCCCCAGCAACCAGAGGGGCTCTTTCCTCAACACACTCTCCAATTGGCGGGTCACAGGTACCGAGGATCATTTCCCCGGCAGTAGCCCCCGAGGGGAGAGTATCTGTCGTCGGGGGCTGATGAAGGGTTGGAGTGTCGGACAATGCCTTGTCTTTTCATTTTCCAAGCAAACATGATGTTTTATCTTGCCTCAAAACCGAGTGTCGTCTTTATGGCGACCATTCGTCTCTCGAGGTGGAGTCGGGTGCTTCTCTGCCCTTTTCAAAAACCTCAGGCAATTGCTCGCCTACTGGTTATCCTTGACACATCCCTTGAGCTCGCCTTTGATCGGGTCGACAGCCGGACCTTGAGCTATCGGGATGTTACGCTCCGTTGGCCATGAGCCAAGGAAAGCTTCTTCCCTCGAGCTCCTCGACCCCCTTCTTTCATCTGAGTTTGCTCCACCTTTTCTTCCAACAATAGTGCGGTCACTCCCGACCCGGGGGTTGCGTCACTGCCCTTCAGGTTACCATGGTCAAGTTCCTCGTCTCTTTCTCCTCCCTCTCAGGTGTCCGTAGGAAGCTGCAACGCCTTTCACATGGCGTAGGAGGCCATCAAGGCCGAGGTTGAGCTATTGTGTGTGCAACTTGCTGGGGCCAACAGTCAAGTTGCCGATAAGTCATTTGGTCATTGTCCTCTCTATGGCTTTTTCGTATTTTTTTCTTACCCTTCTTCTCTTGGCAGCTTTGGAGGCTGAACTCGAGATGTTGCATCATTGTTCGGGCTAGCTCCTTAACTATGTCGGGGCCCATGATGCCTCCTTGATCAAGCTCTAGACAACGCTCCATGTCGTGTCCGGGACATCGTCAGCTTTGACGTTCATCAGGGGGCTGCGGTGGCGTTGCTCATGGTGGAGATCTGCACTAGCCACCACCTTAAGGACATCATCGGTCCTCCTTCGTCCTTTATGGATGAAGGAATATAGAACCTGCTAGAAGGCTACGATGACGTGGCCTGTCACATCATGCTTAGGGTGTCTGCTCACGACATTGTTTGTGCTGCACGCTAATCGTGGTATACTCCCCATGCAAATTAATAATATAAAAGATTTATGCTCTCTAATTTATAGTGCTGCGGGGCCCTCGAGTCTTTTCCTTCTTCTCTCTATGCAAACTTGTCTGGGTACCCTCCTCCTTTAAAAGCACGCACGCGCGTACGAGAGAGAGAGAGAGAGAGAGAGAGAGAGAGAGAGAGAGAGAGAGAGAGAGCAAACGTCATCATCCACAGATCTCCTCGCTTGTCGGTGCTTTTCTTCACTTATGGACCGAAGCAGCTCCCAAAGGGGGCTGTCCGAGGGGGATGGTGTGACCGTCCCACCCTTTTCTTGGGATTCCCTTTTATCCCTCTGTCAGCTAATCCCAAGCATACTTTTCAGGGTGGTGGTCGTCTCTCTAGAAGCACGAAGGTGCCATAGCTCCGTGTCTCGGTCGGTCACCTTGTCGACCCCCTTGGAGCGGACAGAGGACGACCTCTTGAGGGATTTAAGCACTATCATTCAACCCTAGAGGTGGCTAATGCTGAGGTGTGGCATCTGCAATCGCGACTAGCGGTTCTTAGTGATTCAGGGGTAGGTAGTCCATCTTGATCCAGCCTCTAGGCTCTCGGTCCTTTTTAGACTCCTAGCCACCTAGGGGTTTATCATAGGTCCTAGGCTTGAAGCGTTGGGTTTATTCCTATGCATAGATCAGGCTACAAGACTTATTCATGCATGAGGGGGGAATCAGAGGTTGCGCCTCCTTGACGTCCCGAAGCACGTTCGCGAGGCTGTGGAGTTCGGGATTCACCGGGGCGTAGAGACGGCCTTTGCCATTGCACAATTACACTATGGTGGCCGCCTTCATGATGTCGTTGGCCTGCCCACTGAAACAACATCAGGGGACTTGGATCTCCTAACAAGCGACTTTCATGCCACAGCGAACACTGTGCTCGGGGTGCTAATGATGGAGGAAATAATCCATGACCTCCCATAATCTTGTTTTGTGGCCCGATTGGTCTTGCAACTATATGGTCCTTGGGTCCCTCGGACCTCGGTTGGTCCTAGGATCATTCTTGGTCTGAGGGGCGCTATTCGTGCACCTTTCTCCCATTCACCATACCCGTGCGATGTGAGCCCCCGAGCCTCTGCTCGATGCAGAGATCCGTTTGGGGTCATCATGTCTTTTTGTTTTACTCTCCCCCGTGCATCCCTTCCACGGTAATGAGGAGAGGTGAGTCGAACCACGCTTTCCTCGATAGGATAGCAATGGTGCTCGATGAGTTGCAAACGGGGTAATCCGAGTGAGGCCCTGGTTTTTTTCGCAGGATCTTGTAACACCCCATCCACTCCCGGACCAATGATACTTACTCCTGGCAGCTCTCTAGGGCTTGTTGGGGACTTGTTCTCAAATGCTATGAGTTATAAACAAGGCAACACAAAAATGTTAATGATTAAAGACCTTCGTCCTTGAAAGCATTATCTCTCTTAGGATATAATGATCTCCAGACAAAGGTTATGAAGGACGTACCTTCATCATTTTAGTATGTGATAATGAATGTAGAAGCATATAAAACATGGATAAAAACATAAACAATCATATTGAATCAACAAATTATTTATATTCTCATTATCATATCATGGACAAACATGAATAATAGTAAATTACATTTGTACCTTCGGCTTGACAGAATGTGTGAGCTCAAGAGTGACATGCGAGTGAATACAAGTCAGCGTGAACAGTACGGTGTTACTGTTCATCTATTTATAGGCACAGGACACAGCCTGTGTAAAATTACATCCATGCCCTTTGTATTTACTATTGATTTAAGGACAATCTATCGAGGACTAGATACCCTTTTCCTCTTTAAGTCGGTTTCATTTTCCACTGCTGAACCGAAGCTTCTCCCCGCGTAGCTTCGGAACTGGTTCATCCTTCTCCCAGATCACGCTTTTCATATCGTGTACAGCTTCATTCCGAGGCCGAAGGTCCCTGTGAATGTATTATACTTGGAAAACATGTTAGTTGTGTTTTTGAGGACCTTAAGAAGATGAAGGCCCCCAACAGTAGCCCCTCGTAGTATTAATTTGTTATAATAACGAATTCAGACTGCGACGTGAATGAAGGCCTTAAGCCGAAGGTCCGAAAAAACACCTTCCCTTCGCTAGAATAGCGAAAGTCAATGACAAACGGGGCCCGCCAAGTTGCAAAGCGCTAGGCGTATAAATAGGAACCCACAACGACAGCATTTGATACACCATTTCTGTTGCTTGCATTATTTTATCAAATTTTTAACTCTTGCTTACCAGCTCTTGCTTGATTTTTGAGCTTCGGTTTAATGACATGCTAGCTCCATATCTGAAGAGAAGATGACTAAGGAGAAGATGACTGAGAAGTAGAAGATAAATGAGGAGAAGAAGCTGTATGGAGAGAAGAAAGTTGCGGATCCTTTTATTGCTGGTTTTTATGAGTCTATGGCAAAAACGAATACAGAAAAAATTACTAAGGAGATAATGGAGGGTTGGTCTGAAGATTCTGATGATAATTATAGTTATGATGTGGAAAATGGAGATGAAGATTCTGAGGACCGGCCCTGGCGGCCAAGCCATACCATCTTCGGAAAATCGACCATCAAACAAAGTCATATTGACACCATGAGAGCGAGATATTTTTGTGACATGTCTATTGTGAGGGTTGGAGGAGACAGCACTGCCCCTGCTCCTGAGGAAAATGAAGTTGTTATTTACCGAAGCTTCTTGAAGGCAGACCTTCGGTTCCCATTGAGCAAATTTGTGGTTGAAGTGTTAAAGATATTCCAGATCTTTCTTCATCAGATTACCCCCGAAGCTATAATTAGGATGGGGATGTTTGTCTGGGCTGTAAGAAGCCAGGGGCTGGAGCCGAGCGCGAAGTGCTTCTGCAATATGCACGAGCTATTATACGAGACGAAGGCTACTGGCAAAGAACAATACCACAACAACTTCGGTTGTTACAGGTTCATTGCCCGCTCTAATGCAAGCTACCTGGTGCCAACATACCGGAAAAGATGGCCCAGGGCCTGGATGGAGGAGTTATGTTAAAAATGATCTGGTTGAAAGGAAGAATATCAAGGAAATCATCCAGCTCCCCATCTAGTCTTGCTTGGGCCTCCGAAGGCCAAAGGTGGCTATTGAAGGTGACGTCGAAGCATGCCAGAAGGCCTTTAGCAATGTTTGTGCCTTCATTGGCATAAGAGATATAATCCAAGAGCACATAGCCTATAGGGTGTGGCCACTTGTGGATAGCTGGGAAATGCCGAAGGAAACTACTGCTGAATCCAGTGAAGGTGGCTTAGTTCGATTGAAATATACCTTCAGATTCAGAGAGAAGTTTGACGAACCAAATGATGACTTGTTGAAATGCATTGAGGCTACCAGCGATGAGCTGCTTGGGACATATTCCAAGGCCGAAGATGATGCCTTGTCCGCAGCCTTCGGGGGTAGGGGCAAGAAAAGATTGAACAGGGTGTTTGATGCAATTGGCTTCGTATACCTTGATTATCACTACCCATTGCGAAGGCAAGGAAAGAAGAGAAAAACTGTCGCTTCGGCCACCACTGTTGTGCCGAAGGGCAAGAAAATGAAGGTTCTGACCCACCGGCCACGATATATTGAACCGGCCGTAGTGCCTAAATTTGGTGAGGGGACATCCTCCTCTGCCGAAGTAGAACAAGCCACTCCCATAGCTCGGAGCGCTAAAGGGTCTACTGTAGTGCCGAAGGTGCCTACAGTCGGGCCAACCGAAGTCAAAGATCGTTCAGCCGAAGTGCCAAAAGTGGAAAAACAGTGAAAATGCCAGAAATTCTGAGCCCACCAGCAGAGGCAGAATTTCCAAAAGTGCAAAAAACTCCTGCCGCAACTCCCAAGAGAAGGAGGATGGCCAGCGTGCTAGACGCTATCATGGATAGCACAAAGGCCTTGAGCTCTGCTCCTACTAAGAAAATTGTCGAAGCTGTTAAAGTCGAGGCTGAAGCCGAAGCTGGGCATTCAGTGCCCATTGAGACGAAGGCTTTCGTGCCTGAAGATAAAGCTGAGCAACAAACTTCAGATACCGACATGGCAGTAGGGCAAGATATGATAGAAGAAGCAAAATCTCCTGCCCCTGAAGCTCTGGCCGAAGATGTTGATTACATTATTCGACATGCTTCGGGGAAAAATTATCCAAAGAAGAGATCTTAGAAGCCAGACACTACGCCCAGAAACTAAAATATCTGAAGGGGCCCCTAGTGTTCAATGGCACTAACAAAGATGATTTCCTGTACTGTCGCTCGGACAACAAAGAAATATCTGTTTGCCGGGAGATAGCCAAAAGTATGGGATTTCTAAAGCTTGAGGAAGGCCTTTCGGCTATGTCGAAGGATGATCTTGCTGATAGCCTTGCGTACAACAGTATAAAGGTATAGAAGTTAACTTTAAAGTTGCAAATGAAGTATTTCATTGTCATGCTTAATTCTTTTTCTTTGCAGGGCTTAATTCTTAGAAATGCCTTAAGGGCACAAAAGAGCGCCGCAGACGAAAGCTGCACAATGGCTCTCAGCAACCTTCGCTCAGAGGTAATTGAGCTGAGAAATGAAGGTTTGGAGAAAGACAAGATTTTAATTTCATTAGTGAGTAAAATGAAAGAAAACGAAGCTAAGTACAATGCTCAGGCAGAAGCCCGAAAAGCCGAAGTTGAAAACCTTCAGAAATAACTTGCTGAAGCCAAAGAAAATTGTGAAGTCGCGAAGGCCAACCAAGAAATAAGTGAATGGTGGAAGGCCAGGCTGGAGAAAAACATTGAGGAGCTTCGCGAATCCAAGGAAAGATGCTTTGAAAAATCCTTGGATTGCGTGGAAAATTTTAAAAACAGCTTTGCAAAAGTTGGTGCCTACTCCTCTGAGGAGAACTTCATTCGAGGCGACCTCGAAGGCATCATTGAGTGGATAAGCGAGGAAGTCGAAGCTTTTGAGGAAAATTTGAATGATCGTAGAGATATTTGTGCTTTCTCCGGCGCCCGGGGAGTCGCAACTATTCTGGAGAAGGCTGGATGCGAACACATGAAAGCTGCAGCTCAGGCCAAAGCCGCCTTTTCCATAAACGACACGAAGGACCCTTCAGCCGAAGCAACTTTAGTGGGTGGAAATTTTATTCTAATGTTTGGGTGAACGGTGGCCGAGAATTGGCCAACGAAATTATAAAAAAGAATGAAAAAGACACCCATGACGCCCGAGAAGAAGCTAGGAGAATTGAAGAGGCCGCTGAACGGGAAAGGCGCATAGGTATTATTTTTGAATTTTAACTTTGATACTTACTTTGTGGCTTCGAACTAATAGTTTACCATCTACAGCTGAGCTATCACCGCTGCCAGAACCGTACAATCCCCTGGTTGATCCAGAGATGAAAGAAGCACTGGATGTTATAAGCATTGCAAACTCTATTATCGACTAAGTTGTCGACAAGTTGTTAAACGAAGCTGCAGAAAAGATCCTTAGAGAAGAGTAGACTTTGATGTAATAATACTTTGTAACTTTATTGTAAGAATACTTTGTAATATTTGGTGTATGGAACATTTGATGGGATATGTAAATTACTGTAATATATTTCTTTACGATGCGTGAAATTTGCATACGTACCGTTTTTGAGCCTTCGGCGAAAAAACACCTTCCCTTCTTTTCATGCTTTGTAAAGAAAGAGTCCTTTTATGGCAAGTCTGATAAAACTGTATTTCCTGAAGCACATTTTCATTTTGACAAAGCATTCGCCGAAGTTTTGCTTCGTATTCAATTTTTGTGTCGTTAATGCGGTGTGATGTATGATGTAATGTTATGCGAAATGATATGATGATATGATGCAAAATGATGACAATGCCGAAGACACACCCACGCGCCCACACTGGAACACACAAGACTCTGCATCCCCTTAGGAACGTCTTTTGAGTCTTTAAGCTCTGCATCCCCTTAGGAACGACTTTTGAGCTTCTTCACCTTCTATTTCGGTGGCATTTAAGCTCTGCATCCCCTTAGGAACGACTTTTGAGCTTCTTCACCTTCTATTTCGGTGGTATTTGGTTCTGCATTCCCTTAGGAACGACTTTTGAGCAGAAAATTTACGCTGCACTCCCTTAGGAACGACTTTTTACAGCTTCGGATCATAATTCTTGGCTCTGCATTCCTTTAGGAACGACTTTTGAGCAGAAAACTTACACTGCGCTCCCTTAGGAACGACTTTTTGCAGCTTCAGATCATAATTTTTGGCTCTGCATTCTTTTAGGAACAACTTTTGAGCTTCGGAATTTTACTCCGCATTCTTAGACATGTTTTACTAGCTTCGTAAATCCATAAGGAAGATATATTTCTTTCTGGTGCAGGCACAATTATTACAAGAAATTGAAATAAAGTTCTTCATTACTTGTTTCTCGCACAAAGAATAAAGTGGCATAAAAGGTAAAAGTACATCAAAAGTAGGATATTCCTCAATATATATGCTTCGATTCTAGTACAGTGCTATTGACTGTACGCGCTTCGGATTCCTCCCTGAAGTCGCGCTGCTGTTGGGCGTGCTGGTGCCCTTCTGGCTACTGGATTCGGGTATGAGTAGTTGGCAATGGTGGTGGTAGTGGGAGCTGGGGCCAGGAAGCTTGTGAATGACGTGCCGAAGCAACAGAAGCTGCAGGTTGATTACCCACGTATTCTGGTATATAGGGAGAGCAGCACGAAGCAGTATGTAAAACCTGCTTCGGCTGATTCTGCCGCGCTTCTGCTTCGGCAATCTCTTTTTGTTTCTAAATGGTGACTTGGCATGCTCTTGTAGTGTGGCCCTTGTCCTCACCACAAAATAAGCAATAGAGTTTTCTGGGCTAATCCCCATATCTTGCTCCAAAGCCCCTGCCGCCTCTACCCCTTGGAGCTGGTGGTCTGAAAGAGCTTTGCTGTTGCCCTGAAGATTGTGAGCTATGCTGTGGCCTCTGAAACTAGCTTCCTCCGTCATCAATCTGACTGGAGTTGGGGATTGATCTGACATGCCTAGGGTGGATTCTTCCTCCGAAGCCCCTAGTCATCTCAGAAAACCTATAAGCTTCTTCCCTTCTCTGGCGGAAATCATTATCGGCCCGGATGTACTCATCCATCTTCTGAAGCAGCTTCTCCAGAATCTGAGGGGGTTTCTTGGTGAAGTATTAAGCCGTAGATCCTAGCCAAAGCCCTTAGATCATGGCCTCAATGACGATTTCATTGGGCACTATGGGCGCTGTGTAACACCCCAGGTGTTACCCAAGGCCCTAGCTCAATAAACACACCTATGGCCTATTATCCAATATGTTAAGTGGAAAGTGAAGGCACTAAAAGCCTTAGAATCATGGCTAAGCTAAGTATTGATCATAATGAGAGAGATACCCTAGCCTTCATGCATCTTCACCCATGAAAAAGATTCTAAAACCCTAATTTCCCATCTTGAGCCATTAAACCACAAACATTGGATTAAAGGGGAAAATTATGCAAATGGCCAATTCATGAAATGAAACCTTTACCAAAGATGAAGTACATTAATGAATCTACAAAATGTAGTAAGGGAAGTATTACAAAAAGGCCCAACAAAAACCTCAAATCAGGCGAGAGCACACTAGAGCCATCCATTTTTCTCTAAGTCCCAAAATCAGCCCTAACCTAAAGATCAGAAGTGTTCACCCCATTGCTGGCGCCAAAACCACTTGGTCCAAATAACAAAAAGTGGCCAAACTACCCAAGGCCCACCCCTAAAAAATTTGAAACCAAACTAGGGTCGTTTGACACGGTTTGGCATCCATTTTATCGCGGGGTGAACAGTGCAGATAGACAAGACTTGGCGCCACCATATCTTCCAAGCTAGGCCAGATCTTCCCTTAGAACTCACATGAACTAGATAGCTCTAGGTGCAGGGAAGAAATCTTACACAAGACATATGGCCAGATTCACACGTTTGGGAGCTCTGCAGGCACAAGAACTCGGGCAGATTAACACGGCCACGTGTTCGACGCGCCCTGACGACGCCAGAGCAAGCCCTGGCGCTTGGCCCCGGGCGCGCCGCGCCGTGCTGCGTCAACCCCGTGCCCACGCCCGCGCCCGCGGCTATAAAGCCCACCCTGGTCTCGACCGTACACCCCCGTGTGCTCCTAACCCTGCCCGAGCACGAGTTCACCGGCGTTTGCCTAGAGAACAGCATGCCAGCGGCCACGCAAGCCCCAGCCACCGTAGACCGGCCACGCCAGCCCCCCTCCACCCCACCTGACTCGTTAGCTAGCTTCCCTGGAGCTCAGTGAAGCTTCTCGAGCCGCGGATTGGACACCACCTCACTAGAGACGCCAGATCGACGTCGCCGGACTTCAACCGGCCACCGTCACATGTAGACCGAGCCACATGGTAAGCCATTCGTCGATTCCTTGTGCCTACAGCATCCTTGACCTCCAATGAAGCTGCCCGTGCTATTTAATTAAACTCTACCACCGTGAGCAGGCCGGAGCACACGCCGCCGATGAGCCCGACCGCCTGCGCACGCGGCCAGCAGTACTCCGGCCATCACCGTCGGCGATTCGCCCCTCGACGTGACCGCCAGGACCTCCCGGACCTCACCCGACCATCCACCAGACCTCTCTCGCTGCCAGTAAGCCACGCCACCCTTTTTTCTCTCTGCGGTCACTGTTCCGGCGGGGAAGGAGCTCGGGATAAGAAAGAGAAAGGCCAGGGGGTTTTCGCGATGTCAGTGACTCAGTAGAATAGTTTCGCAGGGACACAGTTTAAATGGTTTAGTAACAGAAAAACCCAGGGGCCTCGGTGCAAACCTATTTTCCTTAAACCGTTAAGATTTATTCTTTTAAATGAGTATAGAACTTGAAAAATTCATAACTTGAGTTTTATCTAACCAAATTTGGTCAAACCAATTTTGCTAGGTCTTAAATATTATGAACTACTTAGGAAAAATAACAAACACCCTGAGTACTACAAGACTTTTTAGAGTTTTAATTTAAATAAGTATACTACCCAAAACTAAATAAATATAGGAAAAAAATAGAAATACTTTTGGACTGAGGGTAAGAAAAATCAGAGACATGCTTAACTACTAACTACCCTGTTTAAAATGTTAAACTCCTCAGTATACTAGGTTAAGGAGGGATTAACCACTAAAACTTGTTTTGGTCCAAACCTTAAGAAAATGAAAAAGGGAATGGAAAATAAGAACCAAAGGGCAACCACATTTTTCCTAGCTTGCTTAAGTAACATAGTTCATAAAAAAATTTTGTTGAACCCTCTGTTAGTACAAAAGAAATGCACCATATTTTATTTCATAAAAACAATAAGAACTTAGAAAAATCTTAGAAAAATAACCCTAAGGAGAAACCACCCCAACCCTTGGGAAAACTACTGATATGCTAGTAAGAATCTAGGAAAAATATAAGTTCTGTTGTTTGATATTTTTCAAATAACAAGTTAGTTATAAGTGCCTTTTTAACATTTAAATTTAGGAAAATCACAACTAAATAACCATTAGACCACTTTCTGTGATTTTTGGCACAGAGACCTATTATTATCCATAGATATTGGCAAAAATAATTTTTAGTCCAGAACCCTCACCTAAATCAAAGTTGTAGTGCAAAGTGACCCTCTACCCTCACTTTTGCCATTTTTGCCCAAGGTTTATCTAAATTAATTCTAACCTCAAAATTTTAGAATGAACTACAGAGACCAAGGTTTACCCACTGTAATTTTTGCAACATTTTTGGAAAATTCTAAATCACCTTAGTAGTTCAAGAGCACTCAAAAATAAGCATAAATAGAAAGTAAAAAGGGAATTGTGGAAGAAATTATTAATATACAATTAAATCTCCCTAATAGTCCAATAGAACATAAGGGAGATGATTAAAATCCTTAAATTCACTCAAGACCCTAAAACAGTTGTGTACAAAACACTAAGAGCACCATCCGATAAAGAAATCCTAGTTTACCCACTGTTTTAATATTGTTTCACCATATAGTATTTACTAAATTGACATATTATTAATATACATGTATCTTATTCATTGCATTCGATAGATTGTAATCTCGCTGACAGAGAGTACGTCCTCATTCCGGAGCAAGGAGTTGCTCAGGGGGTAGTCTAGGAGCCAGCACCAGAGCCTGCTACTGAGGACCTACCTGCTCCAGCTTTTGAAGGCAAGCCCCAATTTTATGCATAACCGTTATATATGCTATTTTACTGCACTTAATGATTGTAGGTTCGTACTGTGCACTTAAGTGTAGGGGTTGTCTGGAAACCCTAGTTGCATGAACTCAGGATTCCTTTGGAGATGGATACTAGTATGCTAGGTCGAGTAGCTGCTTTGCTAAATTAGGGATCTCGGTAGAAGTCGAGTGATTTTTCTAGCACTCGTGCGAGGTCAGGAATTGATTGTATCCATTTTTATATCGGAATGATGATGGTCTGTGGACAACGATCCATGGGGATGCGTTGTCTACGAGATGAGGAATTGGAATAAGGATTAACGTGCGGATACCTATGTCAAGCGTTTGAACGTACTAAGCACATGCCGTGAAATATGGTAAATCGGTAAGCCTAGTACCTGAGTGAACCTGCCCGCAGACTTTATCCCTCACACGACCTGAGACGTGGTGTCCCATTCCGGTTATGGTGGGTACAAGTGCGATCACTGCACGACAGCAGTCGGGGTCAGTGAGGCATTGTACGCCAAGGTGGTGAGCCTTATTCTGTTGACGGGGAATCGATGGGGACGGTTGATGTGTGTGGGGACGGAGTGCCTCGCCACATCATGTGTTTAGGTTTACCTTGCAAGGTTAAAACTCTATTCAAATAGTCTGCTTCTTGCAGCTAATGAGACTGCTTCATCCATTGTACTGCATTGAGTAATAAGTGGAAATGAGGTGACTGGCAAAAAGATGTTGATTGATAAAATGTTTGATACCATGTATGAATAGCTAGGTACTCATCTAGTCTAAAAGGATCATACTAAAACTTGAAAAGCTAAAACTTGATTTTAGACTCAGCTAGTGCTTTTGGCAAACCAAACCCCTCAGCCAAACAGCTGCATGTCTAGAGGTAGAGGAGTAAACTCCTCACACCGGGTAAGTCTAGCTGAGTATTAGTATACTTAGCCTTGCTTGTGGCATAATTTTTACAGGTTCTCTGGAGGATATGGTTGCTGGAGTGACTTGGTCGTCCACCTTGCCACCGGATTGGACAGTCGAGTGGGACCCTACCTCAGCAGGAGAGGAGCATGAGGAGTGATGGGCCAGACTTCCCCATCCTCCCTTTTATTTCTCGTTAGTTGATTTCCACTGCATCTCGAACAATGACTACTACTTTTGCAAAACTCCGATGATGTTGTAATAACCTTAAGTACTTCTTTAAATTATGGTTTTATGCTTTATTGTATTTGCTCTGTGTCTCACTTTCGAGTGAGTATGTGGTACTTGATCCTGTTAGTGGCCTAGTCGGACTAGATCCGAGGGACTGATGGTTTATTCCTATTTAAGTGTGGTCTAGCCTCTAAGATGGGACTTAGGCACTTAAGTTGGAATAATTCGGGCGGTTCCGCCACAGCTTGTGCTCTCATACGTAAGAACCTTCGGACATACACCTAGAGGTATTCTTCGTTGTCTTGCGTGCACTGGAACAAATCTTGAGCAGTAACCGGCTTCGTTTGAAACCCTTGGAAACTGGTGATAAGCATGTCCTTCAGCTTCTGCCATGATGTGATTGTTCCTGGCCAAAGAGAGGAGCACCAGGTTTGCACTACATTCTTGACTGCCATGACGAAGGATTTTGCCATGACTGCAGTATTGCCCCCATATGAAGATATGGTTGCTTCGTAGCTCATCAGATACTGCTTCGGAACTGAGTGCCCATCATACATGGGGAGCTGGGGTGGCTTGTATGATGGGGGCCATGGGGTAGCCTGCAGTTCTGCTAACAGAGGAGAAGCATCATTAAAAGCAAAATTTCCATGATGGAAATCATCATACCACTCATCATCATCGTAGGAATTGTCCTGACAAAGCTCTCTGCGTTGAGGTCTTCGGTCCTAGTCATCTTGAGTGAGATGACGCATTTCCTCAGCAGCCTCATCGATCTTCCTCTGTAGATCGGAGAGACGAAGCATCTTCTCCTTCTTCCTCTGAACCTGTTGATGGATGGCTTCAAGGTCCCTTATTTCTTGGTCCAGCTCCTCCTCTTGAGGTGTTGGACTTGTAGCCTTCCTTTTTTGGCTTCTATCTTCACGCAGTGTTTCTTGGTTGACGTCCAGTGGCTGCAATGTAGCCCCCAGCACTGAAGCTTTCTTCGGCGGCATGACGAAGGTCACAGCTTGCCGAAGATGGTCGAATGAGTTCACCGGAGGTGGGCGCCAATGTTGGGGACTTGTTCTCAAATGCTATGAGTTAAGAACAAGGCAACACAAAAATGTTAATGATTAAAGACCTTTGTCCTTCAAAGCATTATCTCCCTTAGGATATAATGATCTCTAGACGAAGGTTATGAAGGACGTACCTTCATCATTTCAGTATGTGATAATGAAGGTAGAAGCATATAAAACGTGGAAAATAACATAAACAATCATATTGAATCAACATATTATTTATATTCTCATTATCATATCATGGACAAACATGAATAACAGTAAATTACATTTGTACGTTCGGCTTGACAGAAGGTGTGAGCTCAAGAGTGACGTGCGAGTGAATAGAAGTCAGTGTGAACAGTACGGTGTTACTGTTCATCTATTTATAGGCACAGGACGCAGCCTGTGTAAAATTACATCCATGCCCTTTGTATTTACTATTGACTTAAGGACAATCTATCGAGGACTAGATAGCCTTTTCCTCTTTAAGTCGATTTCATTTTCCACTGCTGAGCCAAAGCTTCTCCATGCGTAGCTTCGGAACTGGTTCATCCTTCTCCCAGATCACGCTTTTCATATCGTGTACAACTTCATTCCGAGGCCAAAGGTCCCTGTGAATGTATTATACTTGGAAAACATGTTAGTTGTGTTTTTGAGGACCTTCAGAAGATGAAGGCCCCTAAGAGCATCTCCAACAACGTGACCTATAAAAATGCCTTATAATTTAAAAATAAGTAAATTTTATAGAATTTAGGGCACCAATAAAGCACCCCGCTCCAACAGTAAAGCCTCAAATCTAGATTATAGGGCAGCCCACTACGGTGTAGTATATTTGAGGCACTTGAGAGAGTGCCCTATAGTTTTTTAACAAAATTTGTTGAATTGAGGCACTGTTGGAGTGGTTTTTCCTGTGTAGAGCCCTATATTTCAATTTGAGGCACTAGTTTGAGGCATTGTTGGAGATGCTCTAACAGGGCTATAGACCATCCCCACATACCAACACGAGTCTTTTGTGCGCATTTTTTCCTCACTCATGCGCACTCGAGAAGACATCCGAGTCGAACACTCATCCCAAGATTGCTCTAGGCCAAGCACACTTAACCTCGAGGTTCTTTTAAGAGAGGCTTCCAAAAAAGAAGATGCACCATGTTGATATGAATACTCTATTAATTCTATTAAGCCTTGGGCTAGGATATCACCATCCACTAGGGCTAGGATTTCACAATCCACCCCCTTAGAAGACTGATGTCGTCGTCGGTCAACCCCAAGCCACGAACCTCCCCTCTTGGCCATGTCTGTGTGTCTAGTGTCGTCACATGCCATGCCCTGTGACCACTCTAGGACCATATGCGCCATATACCCGAACCCCTAGCCCACACACACCCGTGAAAACCGTGAGGGTCGGCTCTGATACCATTTTTAACACCCTCGTCCACTCTCGGACCGACAGTACTTACTCCTGGCAGCCCTCTAGGAAAATAAACCATCCCCACAGACCAACACGAGTCTTTTGTGTGCACTTTGTCCTCACTCATGCACAACCAAGAAGACTTCCCGGTCGGTCACCCATCCCAAGGTTTGTCAAGGACAATCACACTTAACCTCGAGGTTTTTTGAGACAGGCTTCCAAAAAAGAAGATGCACCTTGTTGAAATGAGTACTCTATTAATTCTATTAAGCCTTAGGCCAGGATATCGCCATCCACTAGGGCTAGTATTTCACAGATCCAGGCGCGGGGTCCACTGGGGGGACCATCCTCATACTCTTGGGCACTGACTCATATAATTGCAGACTCCATTCGACCGAACCCAATGGCTCGTTACCTCTCTTCGCTATAAACCATGAGTCAGACCATCCTAGGACTCGAACATGAGCTAGTGATGCCCTTAACGCTTCGCGCATTAGGGTCCTGGCCACTAGTGTGTTCGTCACCTACTGCCCCTCACTCTAATTTTTGTTGAGGTGGCTGCAAGCCCTTGCGAATCGGCCTTTCAAACCCTAGAATCCACGACAATTCTGCCGTGGGTTTTTTCGATCCCTCCATAAAGGAAATAGAAGGAGTTTGAGGCCTTACCAGGTTAGACACTCCTAGTGTTCATTGAACTTCCTTAGGCGAGGTGTTCTAGTCAGTGGCTTGGCCAACTTTTTGTCCCTTTAGGTTGTCCGAGGTCCTATGTCAGTTGCATGGACAAGGGAAAAAGAAAGAGATTCATTATCGCAATCGTATTTGTAAGAAAGGTGTAAAAGATGTGAAAAAGAAGGGGTGGAGAAGCTACCGATCTCCCTTTTTTCCTTAATTTTGCTTGTTAGATAGCCTCGGGCAACTGTTTTAGGGTCAGGGTATAAAACCAGTCTAGGGCACCGAAACGTTCCCATTGCTCGATGTCCCCAACGTTAGCTAGTGTTCTTTTCTCGTTGCTCAACTCAATGTTTTGTAACTAGAGGCAATGTTAGCCAACTAATTAGTATGTGGACGGGTCCTCTAGTTGGCCGAAAGCGGTCTCGTCCAAGACTCATGGCATTTTTCTAAGGTGGAGTAGAGGACATCAAGCCTTCTACCTCTAGCCATGCGTACTTTGGCTAGTTGTGTCGTACCACTGATGGAGTCGGCGATAGGTGGCCATTGGCCGAATGAGGCTAGGATCGCTGGTCGGGTATCGATCTCCTTGCATCGTTCAAGTTTTTAGCGCTCCCTCATGGTGCAGTAACCGCATCCCCCAAAGATCAGCAAGCGGTCGGTTTCGGTGAGGCAAGTTGTCCTCTTACCCTTGGCCTTTTGTCTTTTAGGGGTTCAGGTCCCCTTTGAATGGTGCCGCCTTGTGTAAGGATTCTCTAAGTCACCCACAATCCTTATAAGCATGTCAGACCGAGCACTGATGGTTTGAACATGGGGCTTCGAGGAGTTGTTCAAAGTGGTCAGTGGTTTCCTCGGTTGGATGCTTTCTTTGCATCTGGCTTGCCATAGCCATCAACACGTCGGATCGCTGTCGTCGGCTCTTTCTCCATTTTTGCATTGAGCTGGTTGTCGACACCCTTGTCCGACTCTTTATCGTGTCTAACCTTCTGCTTGCAGCAATCGAAGATGGCTCCCACTATGTCCTCTCCCAATGCTTGGCTGGTCGCAATGTTGAAAAGCTCCTTTGTCGTTCGTGCGCTCTTCCATCCTAGCTTATGTGCAAGGGTTTTGTCAGTGGTCCCTATAGGAAATGGTGATGCCTAAGAGAGGATGAATTAGTTCTTCTAAAAACTATCTCTAAACTAGGCCACAAATTAATTCCTAGAACAAAACCTATCAAATAAGCAATCTAGAATGTACAAAGTAGATTTTGTCTAAGTGTTGCTATCTCTACCGCAAAATGAGTTATGCAACCTAAGTTCCAATCCTATATATTCTACACTAAGAATAGTAAAGATTGCAACTCAAGTAGAGAGAGTAAATGCATAAGACTAAAGAGCTAGTAGAGAAAGCAAACTCTCGTGGATGACGTTGGTATTTTTACCGAGGTATCTGGAACCATGCAAGGTCCCGATTAATCCTCGTTGGTGCCCCTACACAAAGGGTAGCCCACGTGAGGGCCAAGCACCATGGTCGAGTAACTCTGTAGAGAGTCACAGATCTTCTCCACATGCAAGTGGTGCTCCGCTTTTGGCTCCTCTCGGACGCTCCCCGCCGTCTCCACTATTGAACTTTCGGCTGACACGCCGCGGGCCTCGTTCCCTCTAGTACACGGTGGCGGCCGTGAGACAAACTCGATTGTCACGGTCTCGCAAGACTCTCGCCCCACTCAGTACAATATTACAGTGGCTCACACAAGAGCCGAGGGGTTTTGTGGGTTTTTATAAACTCACTCAATGTAAAACCCTAGAATTTATATAAGTAAAAATAATAAAATAAATAAATACATGTATTTACATAAAAGTGTTTTGGGAATTATTTGATTTCCTTTTCCTTGTGCATACTCACTAAAGGGAAGTAAAGTAGTCAAACAACAAAATATAGAAATATGCATCTCATGCTGCGGTTCTTGTAATTGTGCATTTGTGTTTAAATTCGCAAGATAGGTTTAAGTTAAAAAATAGAATTTGAAAAGGAAGCAGGAAAGAAGATTGAAGAGGGGGGAAATAATATACACTATAAAAATATATATATAGGAATAAATATATCATTTTAGGTTAGTACTTTTATTTTGATCCCTGTGTGAAACCTATAAACAAAGTTGAATTCAAGTTATAAATTGAGTAGGAATATGAAATTAGAAGACAAAAATGATAAAAGGAAAAAGAAGATAAAACCTGCTGGGCCTGCTACCTGGTTTTCGGCCCACCCGCGCTCCTCCTCTGTCCGGCCCATCTCCACTTTTATCACGCACAGGCCCAATCTCATCTGCCTGGCCCAGCACTGGGGCGCACCGACAACTGGGTCTACCCGTCAGTCTCATGGACGCGGACATCTCCTCTCCCTGGTCCATGCTTCGTGGGCCCGGTGTGGCGGCCACACATCCAAGTGCATGCAGACTCGCGTGCGCGTCCGGTTTCTTGGTCTCTGCCAGGTGGGGTCGCCTTGTCAGTCGTTTCTTCCCCAACAGGAAGCACCGTGATCCTCTAAACTCCCGTCCGCAAAATCTTGGCTCGGCTCTTTCTTCTCAGGTCGTAACAAACGCGCGACAAGCCAGTGACCGAATCCCCGCTAGGATTAGCACTGGTCGGACTCGGGCCTTGGGTATAAAATCCAGTCGAAGCCGAGACCTCCTCCTCCATCTCTTGCGCCATGAACCGAAGAGCTGTTGCGGTGCGCAGAGAACAATGGAGGATCGTGGGTCACCGAACAGAGAAGGATCCGCGCCCCCATATCTGGCCTTCACCGCAGATTTGGAGTCCGCGGACGGTCGAGGGTGCCGGGCCATGGTGCTTTCATCGTCGAGCCAAGCTTAACACCGCCATTTTTGACTATCGCGAGCGCCTCCACGGGAGTCTTCCTGCCGTGACGCAAGGCCTCTATGAGTTGTCTCCTAGGTTCTCACTGGCGTCCCGAGGCCTTATTACCGTGCTGACGGTGGTAATTCCTCACCGTTGTACCCATACCGTCGTAGATCCGTCTGGTTCGTGGACAACCTCGCTGACGCCACCGTTTCGGGTAAGTACACCCTAATCTGTGTCGCTCTGTCCTCGGCGTCGTGTAGCATCTTCTGTTGTGAGCTGGGGACGCTTGGGCGGGGGATCCTGCGCACGCCGGCGAGCTTCCGCCGTGGCTCTGGTTGCGTCGCCACTCGGCTTGGATTGAGGAGGAAGACAACCCTTGTCCGTCGATCTAGCCACCAACGGCTAGGATTGGGTCAACTTGTATGCATGCGCTCAATGCATTGGGACCACAGATCTGATGATGTCCAGTTATCAGTGCATACAGTTCAATGTATGATCTGAACCGATGGATCAAGATTTGAGGGTTGCCGATGTGTCTCGGTTCTAGTCTAATCTGGGCCATCAGATATCAATCGAATGGCTCATATCTGAAGGTACCCCTTTGGCGGTGGATAATTTCTAAAGAGACCCTGTTGTTTTTCTTATTCAACCCGCCATCCACGTGCGGGGTGGGTATGAGTCTTAGAGAAATATACGAAATAGCCCCTGGTCTTTCACAGAATAGTGTCCCCAGTCCAATCATTGAATAAAAGGGATAAAACAATTCAGAAAATGGTTTTTAGTTTAGAAATAATTCTAGAAACTTGTATAATTCATAGAAAATTCATATGAAGTCTAAATTAGTCAATTCTAGTTTCTATAATTTTGTAATATTATTGTTTATCATTTTGTGTCACTGTTTTGATATGAAAGCCATATTAAAATTGATTTCCTAATTAATCTTGTACAAAACACCTAGAATCTTTGGAAATCCATAACTTAAAATCTATAACTCCAAAATTAATAATTCTTGTTCCTGTGATCTTATTTTAATATGTAGATTATTATTATGTATTTGTCATATATGTTTGGTGTGATGTTAATTTTGCATATACCATGTTTGTCTGTATTGCTACGGTTAGCAGTGAGGACATGTGTCATCTGAAGAGCAAGTTGGTACCTAGAATCTTAAGTCCCAGGCAAGTTGTGCCCTTGATCACTTCTTTTTACCCACTCATGTTCTAATTAATCATAATGATCTGCATAGGTTAATTTTGATGGGACCCAATAGGTTACCCCAGTTTGACTATCTTTATACCTTGTTCACCACTGAATCTTTGGGTAGTACCTGCTATTGCTTTATGTGGTTTTGGGTATAGAGATACATTTTATTCATGATTATCTTTTATTATCAGTTATTATTTACTGTTCATGATAATATCATTATGTTAATTGGAACATGGAGAACCACCCGGGAAAACAATGCTACCACAAGGGTTTAATGGGACGCCCTTGGCTGACTAACTAGGAAAGCTAGTGGAGGACTACCTTACCCGAAAGGGGCAAGGGCAGTAGGGGAGTGGTCAGTGTAGGGAGGTCCTCGGGTTGATTTTGCTGCGATGGCGGTCAGACGAGGGATTCCTGCATTGGAGCTTCCTATAAACTGTAGCGGGTTTTCTGAAGCTAGTGGAACTTTGTAAAGGCCTCGTAGTGTTACCCTGCCTCGCCTCCTCGGTAGAGGTGTATGGGATTGGCCGTCTCTTGGCAGATGGGTAACATGACTTGTGGGTAAAGATGCGCAACCTCTGCAGAGTGTAAAACTGGTATACTAGTCGTGCTCACGGTCATGAGCAGCTCGGACCCTCACATGATTAATTTATGGAACTAAATTCAATTTGTCATATGCATTGCATCGCAGGTAATGTTGTTACTTTTGTTCTACTACTTAATTGGGTTAGTATTTACTTATACTTAGTAATTGCTAATAAAATTTTGACCAACTTTAAAAAGCAATGCTCAGCTTCAACCATCCTCTTTGGTAAGCCTTACACTTCACGTGAGCTCCCACCTTTGGCGAGTTCATGCACATTATTCCCCACAACTTGTTGAGCAATGAACGTATGTGAGCTCACTCTTGCTGTCTCACATCCCCACAGGTCAAGAACAGGTACCGCAGGATGATGCGCATGGAGGATGTTGCGATGTGTTCATGAGAGGTCTAGGTCGTTGTCTCCCAGTCAACTTTGGGTTGCTGGACCGTTGTCTCCTTATAATGTAATTATTTATTTTGTATAGAATTCCTATTATATAGTAAAGATGTGACATTCGATCTTGTGCCATGATTCATCATATGTGTGAGACTTGGTCCCAGCACACCTGGTGATTATGTTTGCGCCCGGGCTTTGGACCCTAAAACCCGGGTGTGACACTCAACTAACTAGGATTCACCTAGAGCAAGCGCATAAGCGGTCTAACTAACCTAAGCACTTCGCAAAGCACCTATGCTAATCAGTGAGTGATTCTATTAAGCACTTGGGTGTATGAGCACTTGAAAATGTCTAACATGTGTTGGTATGTTGCTTCAGCTCCCACACATTCAAATGGTCGGTTGGAGGGGTATAAATAGCCTCCCCTCAATTATATTGTTGGACAGAAAGCTGATTGTTCTGTCGTCAGGCGCACCGGACAGTCTGATGCGTACTGGACATGTTTGGTGCCTTGGCCACATCAGCGACCGTTGAGAGCTACTGTTGTCGACCGTTGGAAAAGCTACTTCCGACCGTTGGCGAGACTGTCCGGTGCACACCGGATAGTCCGGTGCTACAACTCCCAAGAGTCTATTTTGTGGAGCTCTCTCCACAGACTGTTTGGTGCACACTGGACAAGTCTGGTGCGCCACCAGAGCGTTGGCTGACTGCCCACTTCTTAGATTTCTTCACTATTTCCTTGGGCTTCTTTTGGTCTTGAGTCTTGGACTTGTGCTTGATATTTATTGACCTTCTAAGCATCTTTTAGGTCTTCTTTTTAGGTGTTGGATCCTCAGAGCCTCAGTCCAATCGTCTTTGCATCTGGTGAACTACAAACACAAACACTAGAAAACACATTAGTCCATAGGTTAAGTTGATCATCAAACACCAAAATCAATTAGCCAAATGAGTCGAGGTCCATTTTCCTTACAATCTCCCCTTTTTGTTGATTGATGACAACACAACCAAAGCAAGCAAATAAAACAAATATTTTGATGAAATTATGCATTCTACTTGCTATGATGCATGAATGTACCCTTCTTCTAAGATTATGGACTTAAGCCTCCCCCTAACTCCATAATCCACATACTTCCTATTTTAGACCAAAATCACTTGTAGAACTAACACCACTTGTAATCTCAAGATTTAGATTTTTAAAAATTTGGTGGTGTTTGGTATTTGATATATTTTGAATTGCTTTGGTACATTAAACTTATCCCCTTTAGAATCAAACACCATAAAGGAAGACATTGAAAGCATATAGGAAGCAATTATAAGACTTGCCCTCTAAAAAGATTACTCCCCCAAAAAGAGTGTTCTGTCACACCCAGATTTAAGGGGCAAACCCAAGTGTGTCTCATAAGCCAAACAAGATCAACACATCTAATGACTCAGTGTATAGAGACGAATGTCACAGTCTTTATTACATAACGAAATGTCTTAAAAAATAAATGATAATAAATAGAATGAACTAATATCATTATTTTCCCTTGGCGCCATCAAGCTGATTGGGAGACGATACCTAGACCTCGTCGAACTCGTTGTAATACTCCTCCTCGGGTGGCACCTGCTCTTCACCTGTGGGGGGAAGTTTTATTGCAAGAGTGAGCTCATAGATGTTCATCGCTCAGCAAGTGTGGAGAATAATGTGCATGAGCTCACTTACGGTGGGAGCTCATGTTAGTGTAAGGCTGATCAACAAATAATAGTTAAGCCAGAGCATTGCTTATAATAAGTTGGTCAAATTTTATTAGCAGTTACTAAGTACAAATAAATACCATCCCAATAAAATAAGAGATCATAATTAATAGTAAAACCCACAATGTGATGCATATGACATATTAAGTTTAATTCCATAAGTTAATCATGCGAGTCCTGAGTCGCTCTTGACCGCGAGCACGGCAGTATACCAGTTTTACACTCTGCAGTGGTTGTGCATCTTTACCCACAAGACGTGTTCCCTTTGTCACCTTGGGTTGATCGGAACCCTAAACACTGTCGAGGTGAGTAGGCGAGGGTACACTGCGAGGCCTTTACAAATTTCCACTAGAGGAGAGAACCCGCTACGGTTTTCGGGGCCGAAAGCGGTATAGGAATCCCTCGTCCAAAAAGCTAAAGAGATAGTCCAACCCGAGGACCTCCCGACACCTGCATCCTCCACCCTGCTTGCCCCTTTCGGGAAAGGATTAACTCACACTAGCTTTCCTAATTAGTCAGCCAAGGGCATCACATTCCACCCTTATGGTAGCACGGTTATCTCAAGTTAAGCTACATGTTCTAGTTAACACCATAATCTTATCATGAACATTTAAGTAATCCAATAACAATAGTAAAGCATGGTCATGAATCATTCGTATCTTAACATCCAAGACCATATAGAGCAATAGCATATACTACCCAAAGGTTCAGTGGTAACCAAGGTGTAAAGTAAACCAAACTAGGGTGACCTATTGGGTCCCATCAATTTAACCTCAGCATAGCGTAGTGATTAACAGGGACATTGTTGGGTAAAGAAGAGTGATCAAGGCCACAACTTGCCTTCAATGAGCTCCTGCTCAATATTTTCCAACTCCTGAGTCCTGGGTTCCTCGGCCACTTGCTCGTCTACTCGCAACAATAAAAACAAACATGGTACAGGAGAAGATTAACATCACACCAAACATGAGAACAAACTGGGTAACAATGTTCTACACGCTGCTAGGAGATCATAGATTCGAGAACCACTAAAATCGGAGTTACGGTTATAAAGATATGATTGTCTGAATGTTTAGATGTTTGGACAAGTTAAACATAGGCCAAATAAATTAAGTGCTTGATTTTGACAACATGTTACATAATAAATTGGTTTACTAAATTGTAGTAAGTATTAATATGAGCCCAACACAACTGGAATGAGTCAAATCGGAGTTAAAACGCGGAGTTATGGATTTTTCTAAGTTCCCGAGGATTAATTTCTTTACTAAAATTCAACTTTTTGACTTACTTGATTACATCTGGTGCTTTATTTGGACTACGGATCATATTGTCTGAAAGGCCAAGGTCGAATTTGTAAGAACAAAGGACCTTATTGTGACCGTCTTTACGTTAAAGGGGACTGCGGGTTGATTATCTCAAAACCAAGGGGCTCTTTATAATGTTTGCCGCATGAAGGGGTGTGGTGAAATCAGGGCTGTTGGATCACCATCCAAGCGCGAGGATCAGAGATAGCGTAAAGCGAACTGTTGCGCGATTTCCGCCCTTAGATCCCAGATCGGCGGCAGAGAATCTGCCACGCCGTTCTTTAATACTCATCGTCTACTTGTGATTTGATGGCCTAGATTTAAAACTGTGAAAGGGTATAAGGATTCAAACCCTAGCCGTCGATCCATAGATCAACGCCCCACAAGCTTTCTTCACCCCAACTGGCAACCAGTCGTGGTGGTGATACAACTTGCCATAGAAGATCAACTGGCGCTTTAGAGGTCTAACACTACCACCGATATGCGATAACGGAGAGGACATCGAGGCTAGTTCGATGGGTGGTACTCACTGGTGGTTTTGAAGCAATGAAAACCAGTCTCCATAGAAGGCGAAGTCGTGGTGGTGAGTGAAGCTTGATGATGGTCTCTTCGGCGCTATGTCACTCCACGATCCTAGGATCCCTCTCCACCGGTTCCTGTACCCCATTGACGTGCGTCGAGGACGATGGTGGCGGCCGTGCTCCCACATAGCAACCCTCCGCTAATACCAAACCCTCGGCTGGCTGCTCCTCCTCTCCCTCTCTCTCAGCGTGGTTAGCTCTTGAATCTCACCTCTGGTTGGCTGATGGCGAGAGGGGGGACATTCAACTATATGGGGCTAGGGTATGAGACCAAATCGGATGGTGATAGACCCTAGACCCCTGGTGAGCTTGGAGGAGTCGTTGTGTTCTATTACGATAGGAGGGAATCGGCTAACAAGGTGGGTCCCACACGTCAGTCATCCAGCAACGAACCCATGTGGGGTTCAGGGACTGGCCATTGGGCCTCGCAGCATAGAGGTGTAAGCGTGCAACAGGATACCGGGCTGTGGGTCCCGCCTGTCAGTGACCTCGGGTGGGCGTGGCATGACACGGTGGCTAACCAAGAGGGCCCACATGTCGGCGTCGTTCTCCCTAGCTGGGCTGGCGCAAGTGGGGGAGAAACATGGGTTGAGAGCGAGGGGGTGAGCTGGGCCAGCAATGAGTTGCCCTGGCCCATGCGTCTATTCCTCTTTTCTTTTTATTTCACCCTTTCTGTTTTTTCTTTATTGTTTTATTTCATATCTCCTTATTTAAGATATATTCAAATTTGTATTTGGTCCCCAGTATTACACCACTAGAATTTTAAATGCACAATCAGAACTTCAGCATGGGTGCACAAGTTAAAGTATTTCATCTTCTATTTATTTCAACAAAAAAAAGAAATATGCTCCAATAATGAAACACATAAGTAAAATCACCCTAGTATTATTTCTTTAATGGTTCAAGTTTTATATAACCTCACACTAGGGTTTACAAATCCTACCCCCTTAAAAATAATCTCGACCTCGAGATTACGTGGAACTAGAAAAAATATGGGGAAACTCTATTCTCAATTCATCTTCTCGCTCCTAGGTGGCTTCATCTTCTGTGTGAAACCAGGTAGAGCAATAGCAAATCTACCCAATAATTCATCTGTCTGCAAGGTGAGGGATAAACAATGCTAGGGAAACCTATTAGGTCCCATCAAATTAACCTGAGCATGTCACAGTGATTAATAGCGAACATTATTAGGTAAAAAGGAGTGATCAAGGGCACAACTTGCCTGAGACTCAAGTTTCCTAGGTACCTGGATGATCTTCAGATGACTCGTAACCTCACGCTAGACGTAGCAATACAAACAAATAGGGTATAGGCAAAATTAACATCACACCAAACATAAGATCAAACTGAATAAGAATATTCTACGCGTCGTAATGAGATCGTGGGTTCGAGAATGACTAGGATCAGAGTTATGGATTAAGAGTTATGATTTTCGGAAGACTTACATGATTGAATAATAGAAACTAGATTCTATGTAGATTAATGTAAATTATATGAGAGATCTGCCCAGTCCGCGCCTGCCCTAAACCTTACGATCCAGATCCAACGGCTGAGGCTACCGTTCCATGGATCACATCCCCACCCTCGATTCCAAAATCTACCACGCCAGTGCGTCTTCTACCTCCCCCAAGCGCCAGGTATGGCAGCGCCGCACCCCCACGGCGGACATCCCACCGGCAACCACCTGCCCTGCTCCGGTCACCCTCTAACTAGATCGCATAGCGCTATACAGATCTGAGACTAGAATGAAACTATCAAGAAGAGTCTCACTATTAATTGCTTGGGCAAGATCCCATCCCACGGCGGATGGTGGCTCAACTGTAATCCACCCCCCCCCCCCCCCCGTGAGAAATTTGTAGTGCCCTGTCGACCCATCCTGCCAGTTGACACCATGGTGAGACACCACACCCTTAGCCGACTCTCCTCTGTATTCCATTGAAGGTTGCACATCAGCGGAACATGGAGGACAACGCAGTCGCTACCACTGTCCATCTCATTGCACAAAGCTCTCGGCTCCGGCGACCCGAGGTTAGGGTGCATGTCTATTTGTCTTATGGGGGCGACTATGTTTTATAGGCTCAGGTGGAACGAATCCAAACGGAAATTCCGAGTTCACCGGTGATTTTTCTTTCTGTTACACCGGCAGCTTCCACCATCCGTGATGCCGGCATAGGAGATGAGCGAAGAGCCTGAGCTCTCGGGCCCACGCGACAGTAGTTAGGTTGAGTGATGTGTGCGGCGAGAGTGAGGCTGAGGCCATGGGCCCACCTGCCATTGGCTTGGAGCAAGTGCAGGCGAGCGTGTGAGGGAGTCAGGCTTCAGTGTAGGCACCTATACCTAGGTGGAGCCCAGGCGAAGGGAGGCCGACAAGGCAGACCCGCACGGCAGGATTCTACGCGCGGAGAGGGGAGGTCAGTTGGGTCGGCCAGGGAGCCGAATTCGACCCAGGCGCTGATTCCTTTTTCTTTTCTTTTTTTCTTTATTGTTTCTATTTTCTTGTTTTGTTTTCAAAATCTGATTTTTAAATTCAAATTTGTCACATGAATCAAATGCATAAATAAAGTTCTATCATGAAGAATTATAATTATGTATATATGTATATATTTTTTCTTTGTATTGTATATTCTTTTCCTTTTCTATTTCATTCTCTTTTCTTAATTCCTTTTCTGTTTTTAAATTCTATTTTTCAAACTTAAACTTGTCTCATACATCTGAATACAAATGCAACATACAAGAAAACTTTAGCATGAGATGCCTATTTCTGTTTTTTTATTTATTTGACCAATATAATTCATTTGATTGAATATGCACAAAATCAAGTAATCTCCAATTGTTCCATAATCCTAAAACCTTACATAATGATATTTCTATTTATTTATTTTGTTAATTTTTTCCCTATACAAATTTTGGGCTAGATGACTAGGTAACTCCAATTGATAAGCCACTTCCCCAACTCGCTTTAGGATTTTGAAGGGTCCAATAAAGTGAGGGGTAAACTTCCCTTTAAGTTTAAATCTTCTCATACCATGTATTGGTGACACCTTTAGGTATACATGATCACCTTCCTCAAACTCTAGCTGTCTTCTTCGGGTACCCGCGTAGCTTTCCTGCCTCGACTATGATGTTCTTAGGTTTTCCCTTATTATCCGAACTTGTTCCTCTGCCTCTTGGATAATCTTCGGTCCAAAGAATTGCCTTTCACCAGTTAGATCCCAATACAGCGGGGTTCTACACGTCCTCCCATATAATGCCTCAAATGGGGACATCTTCAAACTAGCCTTATAACTATTATTATAATAGAACTCCACATAGGGTAAACTATTGTCCCAAATGCCATCATGCTTAAGAAAACAAGCTCTCAACATATCTTCTAGCACTTGATTTGTTCTCTTGGTCTGTCCATCTGTTTGGGGATGATAGACTGAGCTGAAGTTCAGTTATGTACTCTCATGAAGACTCATCCAAAATCTAGAAGTAAACTGAGATCCCCGATTAGAAACAATTTTCTTGGGTAAACCATGTAGGCACACAATCTGAGACACAAACAACTTTGCCAACTAAGTGCCCTTATAGGTAGTCTTGACCGGAATGATGTGAACTACCTTGGTTAGTCTGTCTACAATCACCCATATGGAGTCATAACCCTTCAGGGTGCGAGCCAACCCGACTACGAAATCCATATCAATTTCTTCCCACTTCCATTCAGGTACTTGTAACGGATGGAGTAATCCAACTGGTCTCTGATGTTCAGCCTTTACTCTTTGGCAGACTTCACATACAGCCACATGTGCAGCGACATCCCTTTTCAGACCATACTACCAATATTTCTATTTCATATCCTGATACATCTTGGCACTACCAGGATGAATAGAATAGGTGGAGTCATGGGCTTCTTTCAATATGGTCTCACGGAGACTGACTATCTCAGGAACACATATTCTGTTCTTGAACCAGATTGTGCCTTGTTCATCTTCCGTGAAGTCTGGACCTCTGCCTTCTGCCATTAGGTCTTTGATCTCTTGAATTTTAGCATCACCAACCTGACCCTTGCATATATCTTGCTGAAAGTTGCCAAGAGGGGGTGAATAGGCAAGCGGAAACTTTTTCAACAAAAACTACAAACGAATTGGGTAAAACCGGTTCAGCCGGTGTCAAAACCGGTTCGACTGGTTTGCACGAGCTCAACTAAAGAATGAGATATAAAACTGAATTGATCTCGAAATTCACCCAGTTAACTTTGAAAATGAGATGTTCTAGATGATCCACATGGTTCAAAGTAGTAGATCTTAGAAAGGGCACTTCTCAAAATCCACACACCAAAAAGATATAAACAAATCTTCCACGGAATGGTGAGAGAACCAAGAACACAAACAAACACAATGAGCAAGAACACAAGAGACACAAGATTTATCCCGAGGTTCGGTCACATCACCAAGTTGCCCTACTTCCTCGTTCAGGCGCCCACAGAGTCGGGTCTCTTTCAACCCTAATCCTCCCTTTGCCGACCACAAAGGTCAAGCCCACACACTAATCTTTGCTCAAACGAGCGGGTAATACAAACTTTCTTGTGGTCTTTCACAAGATTTGGAGACTCAAAAGCGACACCTAGTCGTCTAGGAGCTAGAAGCTCTAAGAGTAATGAATCCACAAAGAAGTCAATGTAGTACCAAAGCTCGAATAAAGAAGAGCAAGAGGGATTTAGAGATGAAGCACAAAAACCGTCTCAAACTCACTCAAAGATTTCTCTCCAAAGATTTGAAATGGGAGAGGCAAGAGATGTGTGAGAGAGAGTGGGAGGTGTTTCTCAAGTTAGAAATGGAGTTTGGGTCGTGCTCTCGTGTGGAGGGGTAGCTGTGAGTATATATAGGTGGGGCTCCAAAACTAGCCATTAGGCTGATTTATCTATGGAGGACCGGTGGAACCGCCCCTAGGGCCAGTTCAACCGCCTGGTGGTCAGACTGACAGTCAGTCTGCCAGTCAGACTAGCAGACTACAAGTCAAACTATTCAACAGGTCCTGACACCAGTTGAACCGCCCCCAGGGCCGGTTTAACCGCTTGGTGGTCAGACTGATAGTCAGTCTGCCAGTCAGGAGGTCAGACTAGTCGGTTGACCCTGACACCGGTTGAACCGCCACTAGGGCCAGTTCAACCGATTTTGACCAGTGAGGTCTGGGAAAAACCCCCGGTTGAACTTTCCCTGGACCCCAGTTGAACCTGTCTAAACCTTAGTTGAACTTGCCCTGGACCCCGATTGAACTTGCCATGGACCCCGGTTGAACCTGCCTGGACCCCAGTTGAACTTGCCCTGGACCCTGGTTGAACCTGCCTGGACCCTAGTTGAAGTTCAACTATAGCTGAAGACACAATTAAAGTGAAGTTCAACTGCAGTTGAAAAAGCTCAACTCCTTTTCAACTGGAACACTCTCAGTTTCTCAATCCTAAAAACAATCATATAGAGGGTTCAAGGGATTTTGGTTTTTGAAATAGTTTTTGAATTTGGAGGCTTGAGCTTTGGCAAACACCAACCTACTTTTTGGATCCCCCTTGATAGTACAGTGATTCCTATACTCAAGTTAAATAAAATATAATTAAGTAAACTCCTTGAGTCATTGGTGTCTCATGTGTGATTTGTCACACTCGGGTTTTAGGGACCCAAGCGTGAGATAATCACCAAGTGTGCTAGGATCAAGTCTCACACATATGATGACTCATAGTACAGAAACGAATGTCACAACATTAATATATAACAAAGTTATGTACAAAATAATTAAATAATTACATCATATGAAGACAACGATCTAGCAACCCAAAGTTGACTAGGAAACAATGGCCTAGACAACTCACGAACTCATCACGGCATCCTTCATGCGCCTCATCCTGCGGTACCTGTTCTTGACCTGGGGGGATGTGAGTACAACAAGGGTTAGCTCACCTACGTTCATCGCTCAATAAGTTGTGGGGAATAATGTGCATGAACTCACCAAAGGTGGGAGCTCAAGTGAACTGTAAGGCTTACCAAAGGCGATGGTTAAAGCTGAGCATCGCTTTTAAAGTTGGTCAAAATTTATTAGCAGTTACTAGGTATAAGTGGATACCAACCCGATTAAATAAGAGATCAAGATTAATCAACACCCACAATGCAATGCAATGCAAATGAAAAAATGAGTTTAATTCCATAAGTTAATCATGTGAGGATCCGAGCCGCTCATGACCGTGAGCACGGCTGATATACCAGTTTTACACTCTGCAGAGGTTGCACATCTTTACCCACAAGTCATGTTACCCATTTGCCACGGGGTTGATCGAACCCCATACACCTCTACCAAGGAAGCGAGGCAGGGTAACACTACGAGGCCTTTACAAAGTTCCACTAGCTTCAGAAAACCCGCTACAGTTTCTGGGAAGCGCAATGCAGGAATCCCCCCGTCTGATCGCCATCGTAGCAAAATCAGCCCAAGCACATCCCTACACCGATCACTCCCCTACTGCCCTTGCCCCTTTCGGGTAAGGTAGTCCTCCACTAGCTTTCCTAATTAGTCAGCCAAGGGCGTCCCATACCACCCTTGTGGTAGCATTGTTTTGCCGGGTGGTCGCTCCATGTTCCAATTAACAATATGATCTTATCATGAACAATAATTAAACAACAACATAATTGGAACATGATCATAATAAAGCATTAGTTTCCCAAAACTAGGTAGAGCAATAGCAAATCTACCCAATAGTTCATCTGTTTGCAAGGTGAGGGATAAAAAATGCTAGGGAAACCTATTAGGTCCCATCCTGTCGGCGTCTCGGACCCGGGGGGGTCCCTTGGACCGACGAGTGAAATCGCTGCATGCCCCTACCCAGATGGGTTGGCGCGGGATGGAACACAAGATGTGGGGCAAGCCTTGTATTATCCTGCACCAGGGGTGCCGCTCATAGTAGGGGTTACCAGCGTGTCGCGAGAGGGAGAGAGAGAGAGAGAGAGAGAGAGAGAGAGAGAGTTCGTCCGCTCCTTCCCTCGCGTGAACCCCCCTCAGGGTGGCCCTAGACCTCCCTTTTATAGATGCAAGGAGAGGGTCCAGACGTACAACGGGGGGCGTAGCTATGCGCTAACGTGTCCGGCGGAGGAGCGCCTAAGCCTTGTGTACATGCCAACATGGCCGTCGGGGGAGAGTTCGAGCCCTGTACACGTGATAGCGTGGCTGTCGGAGGAGCGCCTGAGTCCTATAGGAGTACAGCTAGCAGTGCGGCAAGGGTCCTGCTAACGTCTCCTTGCTGCCGTAAGGGGCTGAGAGCCACCGGCGTCATGGTGCACGCGGGGCACCATCATTACCCGTCGCTGGGGTAAGCCAGATGGGACGCCGGTCTTGTTCCTCCTAGCCTGAGCAGGCTAGGAATAGGGTAATGATGTATCCCCTGTTGGCGCGGTCGGTCCGAGCCCAAGGTCGGGCGAGGCAGAGACTTCTGTCGAGGCCGAGGCCGGGGTCGGGCGAGGACGCGATTCCTCCCAAGACCGAGGTCGATGCCGAGTCCGGGGGTCGGGCGAGGCGGAGACCTCCTCTCGAGGCCGGAGCCTGAGGTCGAGGCCGAGTCAAAAACCTCCTCCCGAGGTCGGAGCCTAAGGTCGGGCGAGGCGGAGCTTCCTGTTGCGCCCGAGGCCGAAATCGGTGGTTGATCGTGACTTGTTGTCAGTCTTTGCCTGGGTGGTTGACACGGCAGATGGAGCTGGGCGAGCGGCGCTGTTTTCCTGTCACATCAGTACAGTAAAGAAGAGGAGCGAAGTGACTGCGGTCACTTCGGCCTGGCCGACTGAGGCGCGTGTGTCAGGATACGGCGTCAGGCATCCCCTGCATTAAATGCGCCTGCGAAGCGGTCGGTTGGTGAGGCGGTCTGGCCAAGGTTGCTTCACAACGAAGCCTGCCCGAGCCGGGCTTCGAGAGAGCCGAGGGGGCACCCGCTGCCTGAGGAGGCCCACGGGCGAGGCGTGAACTCGTCTGGGACTACTGCTCCGGCCCGAGGCTGGGCTCGGGCGAGATCGCGTCCCTTGGGTAGACGAAGCCTTGACTTGAACCGCACCCGTTAGTTGGTCTGAGGGTGTTTACCAGCCATGATTAGGAAAGTTGGGGGTACCCCTAATTATGGTACCCGACAGTAGCCCCCGAGCCTCGAAGGGAGTGTTGGTACTCGCTTGGAGGCTTTTGCCGCATTTTCGGTGAGAGGACCGGCCTTTCTCAGTTTTTGCCTTGTTCTGATGGGTGCGCGCGAGCGCACCCGCCGGGTGTAGCCTTCGAGGCCTCGGAGGAGTGGTTTGACTCCTCTGATGTCTGAATGCTTTTCGTGGTGCTTCGGCCGGTCTGATCGTTCCCTCATGCGGCCTGGCCGTAGCCCAGGTGCGTGGTCGGGTTCCAAGTTATCAAGCTGGTTTGTTGACGCTGTCAACAGTTTTGGCCGTAGCCGGGTGCGAGAGCAGCCCCCGAGCCTCTGCACGGAGCGAGAGGACGATCAAGGACTTTCCCGACTTTTATCATATGCCTCTGCGTCGCCTTTCCGCAAGGAGGAGGGGGGAAAGCGCCATGTTGCCCTCGGAGGGCGCCGAACATGGTGTTTCCAGTGAGCTGCTAACGGGTGATCCGAGTGGACGCCTGTGCCCCATTCGTTAGGGGTCGGCTGGTGTCCCAGAGGCGCGCTCCAAAAGTACCTGCGGGTGATTCGCCGGACCCAGACCCCTTCGATAGGGTCCGAGGGCTCGATGCCTCCCTCCGGTGGGATTCCGTTACAAATCGTTCTCGCCGGTCTCGGAAATGTCCTAGGGTACCTCGGGAGCGTAGCCCGAGCCTCGACCATGTATTGAACGTACCCAGAGTCATCCCTCACTCTACGTGTTCTGGGGCGACTATCGAACCCTTCCAAGGGGCCAGCCTATAAACCCCTGATCAGTAATGGGCACGGAGCCCGAGCGTTCTGGGGCGGCTGTCGAACCCTTCCGAGGGGCCAGCCTTCGAACCCTTGATCAGTAATGGGCTTAAAGTCCGAGTGCTCTGGGGCGGCTGTCAAAACCCTTCCGAGGGGCTAGCCTTCGAACCCCTGATCAGTAGGAGGGCTCGGGGCTCGCTTCCTTCACCGAGAAGGATCCTTTCCACAACATCCCCTTTCCCGGTCCCTGTAGCAAGAGAGAGAGAGAGAGGAGGAGGGGAAGGATATGAATTTAAATAAGGCGGTGCACCTTTTTTGACGTGGTCATTATGGCGAAGGCGAAGCGACGCCCGCCTCGCCTGCCAGAGGTGTCGCCTGCTCCGCCGGGGAGTTAATGCGGTGGGATGGGCGATTCGCGTGGCGCCCGTTGCGCGCGAGCCGTTCGAGGAACGGAACATGGGTGCGTCGTCTTCACGCCATGGGAGAGGGCTCTCCTATCGCTTCAGGAGGGGACGCGAGCCTGCGGGTGATTTGACCGCTGCTTCCGCTGCAGTTACTGTCGGCCCACTTTTGGGCCATGCCGACCGTCGCGCCTGTCCCTGCAGTCGACTAACCTGTGGCCGTCGCCTTTAGTTGGCACTGCTGGGTCATGCGCAGGGCTGCCTTGAGACGCGGTACTGGTTCCGCAGTCAAGGAGGCGTAGCATTGGCGCGAGTGGCGGGGTAGCTTCTTGCACGTCGTAACCGGCGCGTCGGTTACATGACATGCGGGCCTGCTTCCTTTGCGCTGGTCCGCCGGATATGGTCGAAGCCGAAAGGGTGCACAGTTGCGGTGCAGTTGGATGCCTGTCACGTGGCGGTCCACCCTTTTGACCACCAGTTTCTGCGAAGATGGGAAAGCACTTGTAACCGCGGGGCGGTTACATGCCTCACGTGCGGCGGTTCGCCTTCTTCACGCTTCGGATCAGCTCGTATGACGTGTGGGTCCCAACCCCCATGTCGTATGGGGAGAACCTTGGAGTATGTCAGTGGAGACTTCACCCGTGATGCTAAGGGGTGCAAGTGAGGAGGTCTGCTTATAAAAGGGGGATCGATCCCCCGGGCAGTGGCCATGCCTTCGTTCTCCCCACATGCATTGCGCCCTTCCACCTTTCGAGCCCCCAGATGGGGTGCACCAGCGCCGCCTTGCTCTTGCTGTCGTTGGAGGAGCGCGGCCTCGTGGAGATCGGCGCCCTTCAGCCATCGCTCGGCTTCAAGGATTTTCGTCGAGCAGCCCGGCTGCATTCCCTCACCAATGGGCAGTTTGGTGGGGAGAAGCAAGCCGGGCCACGGCCTTCGCCCCGCCCTCAGCTTCAAGGATCTTCGTCATCCTTGCTGAGGTGGAGGGCGAGCTGAGCCGGGGCCCGCCTCTACATAGGCAGTGGCCCGCTCCTTCCCTCAGTGATCTGGGGGGAAGGGCGTTCGCCGCCTATGGCGCTGGTAGCCGCCGCACGTCTGGCTCCCTGGCGCGAGCGGCTCTGGCGCTGCTTCCGGTGCCGCCCCCCACCGCTGGTCCTTGCTGCACCGCCGGCTGTTGGGTTGTCGCATAACACGTCGTACGCTGCGAGGGCGACGTTCGTGTTCCGGGACGGCCCCGTTCTCGTTCTTTTGCGGGCGAGGGCCTCTCTACTGCAGCGTTTGCCCTGAAGCCGTTGCTGCAGCTATCTGACCGCCCGAGGCGGAGGTCGTTGTCGCTGCTGTCGGAGCGGCTACCGGCGAGCCACCCGAAGTTTGTTGTCCCGCAGGCCCTCTAGTGTGAGGTCGTTCGTACCCGCGGGAGCAGAACCGGAGCCCCGTTTGTAAGGAGATATACCGGGTTTTTGCCGGAGCAAAATGTAACCGCTTCAAGTACTTAGGCATTTGTCGTAGGTCGGGAGAACCGCCAAGGGTTCTGCCGACGTCTAAGTCTGTGTAGCATAGTTACCCCAAGTATATGTTTTGTTCTTCGTGGCTGTCGAGGCCTGAACATTTGGGTATTCCGAATATAAAGTTGTGTTTCTTCCTCATTCCGAGCACTGGGACTTGCCTGTTGGCTAGCCAAACCACTTAACCGAGCGTGAGTTGCCTTTCGCGGAAGGTGACGAGTGAGGTATCCGTATCCCGGAGGCGTAGGAGTCCCTCGGCTCGGTCAGCCTTGCCGCTCTAGGCCTCTCTTGCTCAGTTTTCAGCGATGAGCCGGAGTCGGAGGCAGCGGTGTTAGCGTGGATAGAGGCGGAGTCGGCTCGGAAAGAGACTTCGTCGGCCTGGGAGATGGCGGCTTCCCAGGCCGAGGAAGATGTGGCAGCAGCCGCTGGAGCTTGGCCGAGACATCCGCTGGCGTGGTGCTGGCGTCCTCCCTTAGGTGGAGGTCCTTTTCGCTCGGGTCACCGTCCGAGGCCGGGCCAGGTTCCGCCGAGGGTGGAAACAACGCCGAGGGTGCTGCTACTCCCCCTGCCGATGCCTGAACCTGTGGAAACAGTTTGTTTGTAGCACGCGCGTGTTTTTTCGTGGCCGCTGAGGCCTAAACACTTTATCGTCGTGTTAAAAAGTTGTGTCTTCTTTCCTCTTGCTTCGAGCATCACGACTTGTCTGTCAATAGCAGAATTGTTTATCCGAGCGAGAGTTACTTTTCGCGGAAGGTGATGAGTGAGGTATCCGTATCCCAGAGGCGTAGGAGTCCCTCGGCTCGGTCGGCCTTGCCGCTTACGTGTACTCTCGTCGTTCTCAGGATCCCGCTATCGATACGGAAGTTGAAAGCACAAAGATTGTTTTGGTAGAAAATTTTTCCGAGGAAAATTTTGACGCAGAGGGGGTTCCCCCCTTCTAGCCCCCGAGGGAGGGTCGGGCTTTGCTGAGGCAAGGCCGACCCTTCCTTGACGGTTAGACTTTGTGTATGTAAATGAGGTACATGAACGACTTAAAACATCTTAAGGGTAGAAGCGACGTAGCTGTTGGATGTTCCAAGCGTTGCTGTTGACCTCACCTTGGTCGTTGGCCAGCTTGTATGTTCCGGGCTTCAAGATCTTGGCGATGATGAAGGGCCCTTCCCAGGGAGGAGTGAGCTTGTGGCGCCCTCGGGCGTCCTGTCGCAGGCGAAGCACCAAGTCTCCCACTTGGAAGCCTCGAGACCGAATGCTTCGGGCGTGGTAGCGCCACAGCGACTGCTGGTACCATGCTGAATGTAGTAAGGCAATGTCCCGAGCCTCTTCGAGTTGGTCCAGCGAGTCTTCTCGGCTGGTCTGGTTGCTTCGGTCGTCGTACGCCCTGGTCCTCGGGGAGCCGTATTCTAAGTCCGTGGAGAGGACGGCCTCGGCCCCATAGACTAGAAAGAACGGCGAGAAACCCGTGGCGTGGCTCGGCGTCGTCCTCAGACTCCAGACTACCGAGGGGAGCTCTTTCACCCACCGCTTGCCAAACTTGTTGAGGTCGTTGTAGATCCTTGGTTTGAGTCCCTGCAAAATCATGTCGTTGGCTTGCTCCACCTGCCCATTCGTCATGGGATGAGCTACGGTGGCCCAGTCCACACGGATGTGGTGGTCGTTGCAGAAGTCTAGGAACTTTTTTCCGGTGAACTGTGTGCCATTGTTGGTGATGATGGAGTCTGGGACCCCGAATCGATGGATGATGTTGGTGAAGAACGCCACCGCCTACTCGGACCTGATGCTGGTCAAGGGTCGGACCTCGATCCACTTGGAGAATTTGTCGATGGCGACCAGCAGGTGCGAGAAGCCTTCGGGTGCCTTCTGCAAGGGACCGACGAGGTCTAGACCCCACACAGCAAACGGCCAGGTGATGGGTATCGACTGCAAGGCCTGAGCGGGCAGATGTGTCTATTTTGCGTAGAATTGACACCCCCGGCAGGAGCGCACAATCCTAGTGGCGTTGGCCACCGCGGTTGGCCAATAGAAACCTTGTCGGAAGGCATTTCTCACGAGGGCTCGAGGTGCTGCATGGTGGCCGCAAGCCCCCGAGTGTATTTCTTGCAACAGTTCTTGTCCCTGGGCGATAGATATGCATCGTTGGAGGATGCCCGAGGGGCTATGGTGATAGAGCTCTTTTTCATCACCCAGCAAGATGAATGACTTGGCGCACCGAGCCAGCCGCCGAGCTTTGGTCTTGTCGAGGGGAAGCTCTCCTCGGAGGAGATATTCCAGGTACGGGGTCTGCCAGTTCGGATCTGGCATGACCCCATTCTGTTCCTCCTCGACGGGCAAGGCCTCTTCCTTGATGGCCGAGGGTGCCTCGGGCTCGGCCGAGGGTACCTCGGGCTCGGCCGAGGCTTCCTCAGGCTCGGGCGCATCGTCGATCTTGACGGATGGTTGATGTAGGTCTCTGGGGAAGACGTCCGGGGGAACCGTCGTTCGCCCCGAGGCTATCTTCGCCAGCTCGTCCGCAGTCTCGTTGTACCGTCGGGCGATGTGGTTGAGCTCCAGCCCGTAGAACTTGTCTTCCAGGCGCCGGACTTCGTTGCAGTAGGCTTCCATCCTCCGGTTGCGGCAGTGGGAGTTCTTCATGACTTGGTCGATGACAAGCTGTGAGTCGCCACGAGCGTCGAGGCGCCGGACCCCTAGCTCGATGGCGATGCGCAGCCTGTTAACCAGGGCCTCGTACTCGGCCACGTTGTTTGATGCCGGAAAATGGAGGCGAATGACGTAGCGGAGATGCTTTCCGAGGGGTGAAACGAAGAGCAAGTCAGCGCCTGCTCCTGTTTTCATGAGTGACCCATCGAAGTACATGGTCCAGAGCTCGGGGTGGATTGGAGTTGTCGGTCACTGGGTGTCAGTCCACTCAGCTAGGAAGTCTGCCAAGACCTAGGATTTTATGGCCTTCCGAGGAGCGAATGATAGTGTTTCGCCCATAAGTTCCACCGCCCACTTTGCTATCCTACCCGAGGCCTCACGGCACTGGATGATCTCCCCCAGGGGGAAGGATGACACCACAGTCACCGGATGAGACTCGAAGTAGTGTTGCAACTTTCGCCGTGTCAGAATCACTGCGTAGAGCAGCTTTTGGATCTGTGGGTAGCGGACTTTGGTCTCGGAAAGCACTTCGCTGATGAAGTAGACTGGCCTCTGGACGGGCGGTGCATGCCCTTCTTCTCGTCTCTCGACTATGATCGTGGCGCTGACCAACTGAGCGGTCGCGGCTATGTAGATCAAGAGGGCTTCTCCTGCAGCGGGGGGCACCAGGATGGGTGTATTTGTAAGGAGCGCCTTAAGGTTTCTGAGGGCTTCCTCGGCCTCGGGGGTCCAAGTGAAGCACTCGGCCTTCCTTAAGAGGCGGTACAGAGGCAAGCCTTTCTCGCCAAGGCGTGAGATGAAGCGGCTCAGAGCCACAAGGCATCCCATGACCCTCTGTACTCCTTTCAAATCTTTGATCGGTCCCATGTCGGTGATGGTCGCGATTTTCTCTGGATTGGCCTCGATGCCCCGCTCGGAGACGATGAATCCAAGGAGCATGCCTCGGGGGACTCCGAAGACACTTATCGGGGTTGAGTTTCACGCCTTTCGCTCTCAGACACTTGAATGTCATTTCAAGGTCAGAGAGGAGGTCGGAGGCTGTCTTCGTCTTGACAACGATGTCATCGACGTAAGCCTCGACCGTTCTGCCGATGTGTTCTCCGAACACGTGGTTCATGCACCTCTAGTAAGTGGCACCTGCATTCCTCAAATCAAATGGCATTGTAGTGTAACAGTACATGCCAAAAGGTGTGATGAAAGAAGTCGCGAGCTGGTCGGACTCTTTCATCTTGATTTGGTGATAGCCTGAGTAGGCATCGAGGAATGATAGGGTTTCGCACCCAGCAGTGGAGTCCATGATTTGACCGATGCGAGGTAGAGGATAGGGAACTTTCGGACATGCCTTGTTTAGACCAGTGTAGTCTACACACATCCTCCATTTCCCATCCTTCTTCCTTACAAGAACAGAGTTAGCTAACCATTCGGGATGGAATACCTCTTTGATAAACCCTGCCGCGAGTAGCTTGTGGATCTCCTCGCCTATGGCCCTACGCTTTTCTTCGTCAAAACGGCGCAGGGCTTGCTTCACGGGTCGGGCTCCAGCTCTGATGTCCAGTGAGTGCTCGGCGACATCCCTCGGTATGCCGGGCATGTCCGAGGGACTCCACGCAAAGACTTCGGCGTTTGTGCAGAGAAAGTCGACGAGCACTGCTTCCTATTTGGGGTCGAGCTCGGAGCCGATCCGAACTTTCTTGCTGGCGTCGTTGCTGGGGTCGAGAGAGACGGACTTGACCGCCTCAACTGGTTCGAAGTTGCTGGCGTGCCTCTTCGCGTCGGGCGCCTCCTTGGAGAGGCGTTTCAGGTCGGCGATGAGGGCCTCGGACTCGGCGAGAGCCTCAGCGTACTCCACGCACTCCACATCGCATTCGTACGTGTGGCGGTACGTGGATCCGACGGTGATGATCCCGTTCGGGCCCGGCATCTTGAGCTTGAGGTAGGTGTAGTTGGGGACGGCCATGAACTTGGCGTAGCATGGTCTTCCCAATACCGCATGGTAGGTTCCTCGGAACCCGACGACCTCAAAGGTGAGAGCTTCCTTTCGGAAGTTAGAGGGAGTTCCGAAGCAGACGGGTAAGTCGATCCGTCCGAGGGGTAGGATTCGCTTCCTGGGCGCGATCCCGTGGAAGGGTGCCGCACCGGCCCAGACCTCGGACCGATCAACCCCTAAGAGTTCTAGGGTCTCGGCGTAGATGATGTTAAGGCTGCTGCCTCCGTCCATGAGGACCTTGGAGAGCCTAACGTTGCCAATGATCGGATCGACGACGAGCGGGTACCTTCCTGGGCTTGGCACGAAGTCGGGGTGGTCGCCTCGGTCGAAGGTGATAGGCTTGTCGGACCAGTCTAGGTAGACGGGCGCTGCCACCTTCACCAAGCAGACCTCCTGGCGCTCCTGCTTGCGGTGTCGAGCCGAGGCGTTCGCCGCCTACCCGCCGTAGATCATGAAGCAGTTATGGACTTCCAGGAACCCCTCTTCCTTGCTGCTCTCCTTCTTGTCGTTGTCATGGCCCTTGCCATCTTCCGCCGGGGGCCTGGTCTTATGGAAGTAGCGCCAGAGCATGACACATTCTTCGAGGGTGTGCTTGACTGGCCCCTGGTGATAGGTGCACGGCTCCTTGAGCATCTTGTCGAACGCGTCGGCCCCTCCAGGAGGTTTCCAAGGGTTCCTGTGCTCGGCCGCAGTGACGAGATTCGCGTCAGCGGCGTCGCGCTTCGCTTGCGACTTGTTTTGGCCTTCTTCTTCGTGCCCCGCTGGGCGGACGCCTCAGGGGCGTCTGTCTTCGGCTCTCCCTGAGGCTGCTTGTCCTTTCGGAAGATGGCTTCGACCGCCTCTTGACCCGAGGCGAACTTGGTGGTGACATCCATCAGTTCGCTCGCACGGGTGGGAGTCTTGCGCCCCAGTTTGCTCACCAGGTCTCGACAAGTGGTGCCGGCGAGGAAAGGCCCGATGACATCTGAGTTGGTAACGTTGGGCAGCTCGGTGCGCTGCTTTGAAAACCGTTGGATGTACTCTCGAAGGGACTCCCCTGGCTGCTAGCGGCAGCTTCAGAGGTCCCACGAGTTCCCAGGGCGCACGTACGTGCCTTGGAAGTTTCCCGCGAAAGCTTTGACCAGATCGTCCCAGTCGGAGATCTGCGCAGGAGGCAGATGCTCCAGCCAGGCTCGGGCGGGGTCAGAGAGGAAAAGGGGTAGATTACGGATGATGAGGTTGTCATCATCCGCCCCTCCCAACTGGCATGCCAATTGGTAGTCCGCGAGCCACAGCTCCAGCCTCATCTCCCCCGAGTACTTGGTGATGGTAGTCGGGGCTCAGAAACGGGCAGGGAACGGCACTCGTCGTATGGCCCGGCTGAAGACCTGCGGACCGGGTGGTTCGGGCGAAGGACTGTGATCCTCCTCGCTGTTGCAGCGTCCCCCATGCCTGGGATGGTAGCCTCGGCGCACCTTCTCGTCGAGGCGGGCTCGATGGTCGGGATGGTGGTGCTCGTTGCCGAGGCGTTCCCGGGCGGCAGGCGCCTCGTCCCGCGCGCGCTCGGGATGGACCGAGGTTTCCCGAATGCACCGGGAGGACACCGCGTGATGCTCCGAGGGGTCAGCTCGCCTACGGGAGGCGGAGCTCTCAGCTCATCGAACCGCGGCGCCTTCCAGGAGATCCTTGAGTTCACCATGGATACGCCGTCCCTCGGTGGTGGATGGCTCTGGCATGGCTCGAAGCAGCGTCGCCGCTGCAGCTAGGTCCTGGCCGGACCCGCTGACGGCCGGGGGTAGCGCTGCCCTGGCATTGTCGACGATGCGGCGCCGGATGTCTTGGGCCCGATGACAGGCTTCTCTGGTGAGTGTTCGGCCTGCCCACTCCTGTTCGATGTTCTGTCGGAGCTGCACAAGCCAGCCTGCTTCCCCGTCGACCCGGGCCTGCATCTAGCGGATTTGCTCGAGTTGTATGTCCTAACCCCCCACAGGGACTGGGACCACAGCTAGCTCCCGCAGGATGTCAACGCGAGATGCGGGCCTAGGAGGATCGTCAACCTCTGGCATACCAAGGTGGTTGCCTTCGTTGTGATCTCCCAGATCGACGTGGAAACATTCACGACTTGGGTCGTAACCCTCGTTGCCAAGGTCATGGCCATCGTAAGAACAACCGAAGAGGCAGTGGTCACATGCGGACATGAAGTCCCGCATGGCACCGGGGTCATTGAGGCTAGAGAAATCCCAACCGGAGTCGGGGTCGTCCTCCTCCTCAGAACCCGCCGGTTCGAAGGTTGAGACGGCTGTCAGTCGGTCCCAGGTCGACCACATGTGGTACCCCAGAAGGTTTGGATACGCCTTTACAAAGGCACTCACCGCAGCGGGGTCGCTAGGTGGATCGAAGCTGAACCGAAAAGGTACGGGATGGAAAATGGACGGTACCTCTTGGTCGATGGACGGTGGTGAAGTCGCGTCGGGGGCAGAGTACATTGTCATCTCAGGTACGAGAGTAACGCCCAGCAGGTCCTTTGCGAGGGTGCTGGCGTCATCAATCCGCTTGGGGCTGACACGTCGTGGGGAAGTGATACCCGCCGTCGTCTCAGGTGCGAGGACAATGCCCGACATGTCCCCTGGGGGAGTGCCGGCGTCGTCGACTCGCTCTGGTGCGACAGCCGACAAGGTGCCGCCTCCCACGCGGCCATGGTTGCCTCGTCTCCGCCTCCTCCGGTGAGGAGGGTGGCGGGGACGACCGGAGCGCTCCTCTTCCGCCGCGGGGAGATGCTGTCGTAGAGCTCGCCGCCGCCGGGCGAGTCGGAGACCATCGTTTTCGTCACGCCGCGGGGGGAGGAGTACCATGTCGTAGCTGCCGTTGAGGGACATGAACTCGAGACTCCCGAAGCGGAGCACCGTCCCGGGCTGAAGAGGTTGCTAAAGACTCCCCATCTGGAACTCAACGGGAAGGTGTTCGTTAACACGCAGCAGGCCCCTACCTAGCGCGCCAACTGTCGGCGTCTCGGACCCGGGGGGTCCCTTGGACCGACGAGTGAAATCGTTGCGTGCCCCTGCCCAGATGGGTTGGCGCCGGATGGAACACAAGATGTGGGGCAAGCCTTGTATTATCCTGCACCAGGGGTGCCGCTCGTAGTAGGGGTTACAAGCGCGTCGCGAGAGGGAGAGAGAGAGAGAGAGTTCGTCCGCTCCTTCCCTCGCGCGAACCCCCCTCAGGGTGGCCCTGGACCTCCCTTTTATAGACGCAAGGAGAGGGTCCAGACGTACAACGGGGGACGTAGCTATGCGCTAACGTGTCCGGCGGAGGAGCGCCTAAGCCTTGTGTACATGCCAACATGGTTGCCGGGGGAGAGTTCGAGCCCTGTACATGTGATAGCGTGGCCGTCGGAGGAGCGCCTGAGTCCTGTAGGAGTACAGCTGGCAGTGCGGCAAGGGTCCTACTGACATCTCCTTGCTGCCGTAAGGGGCTGAGAGCCACCGGCGTCATGGTGCACGCGGGGCACCATCATTACCCGTCGCCGGGATAAGCCAGATGGGACGCCGGTATTGTTCCTCCTAGCCTGAGCAGGCTAGGAATAGGGTAAAGATGTATCCCCTGTTGGCGCGGTTGGTCCGAGCCCAAGGTCGGGCGAGGCGGAGACTTCTGTCGAGGCCGAGGCCGGGGTCGGGCGAGGACGCGATTCCTCCCGAGACCGAGGTCGAGGCCGAGTCCGGGGGTCGGGCGAGGCAGAGACCTCCTCCCGAGGCCGGAGCCTGAGGTCGAGGCCGAGTCGGAAACCTCCTCCCGAGGCCGGAGCCTGAGGTCGGGCGAGGCGGAGCTTCCTGTTGCACCTGAGGCCGAACTCGGTGGTTGATCGTGACTTGTTGTCAGTCTTTGCCTGGGTGGTTGACACGGCAGACGGAGCAGGGCGAGCGGCGCTGTTTTTCTGTCACATCAGTACAGTAAAGAAGAGGGGCGAAGTGACTGCGGTCACTTCGGCCTGGCCGACTGAGGCGCGTGTGTCAGGATATGGCATCAGGCATGCCCTGCATTGAATGCGCCTGCGAAGCGGTCGGTTGGTGAGGTGGTCTGGCCAAGGTTGCTTCACAACGAAGCCTGCCCGAGCCGGGCTTCGAGAGAGCCGAGCGGGAGCCCGCTGCCTGAGGAGGCCCTCGGGCGAGGCGTGAACTCGTCTGGGACTACTGCTCCGGCCCGAGGCTGGGCTCGGGCGAGATCGCGTCCCTTGGGTAGACGAAGCCTTGACTTGAACCGCACCCGTCAGTTGGTCTGAGGGTGTTTACTAGCCATGATTAGGAGCGTTGGGGGTACCCCTAATTATGGTACCCGACACATCCAATTAACCTGAGCATGTCACAGTGATTAATAGAGAATATTATTATGTAAAAAGGAGAGATCAATGGCACAACTTGCCTGGGACTCGAGATTCCAGGTACCAATTTGCTCTTCCAATGATTCATAACCTCGCTGCTAGTCGTAGCAATACAAACAAACATGGTATAGGCAAAATTAACATCATACCAAATATCAGAACAAGCTGCATAATAATAATCTATGTGTTGCTACGAGATCGTGGGTTCGAAAACTACCAAAATCGGAGTTACGGTTACGAAGTTATGATTTACTGAAGATTTAAGTGTTGTATACAAAAGAAATTAAGTGCATAATTTCTACGTGTGTTTCATAACAAAATAGAGTCACCAGATAAATAACAATATTAGTATGAATTTATTGGAACTAGAATGGATTAATTTGGAGATAAAATGAATTAAATATAAGTTAAACAAGTTTCTAAATTTATTTTTATACTAGAAACCCTTTTTCTAAATTAATTTATTCCCTTTATTCGCTGAATGGACTAGAGACACTATTCTGCGGAAGATCAGGGGCCAAGCTGCAATTATTCTAACATTGTCTTGAACTGCAGGTTTATAACAAGAGAGGTCGGGGCTCTTTTAAAAGAAGTGCACGGCTAAGGGGTAAGATTCGACCAGGACCATCTGATCGCGAGTGAACGTCCCATATTAGATCGTGTGTGTTATGAACTGCCACTCGCACGCCATCATAGGATCCCGGATCCACGGTTCAGATGAGATCATGAACCGGTAACCACACGTGACCGTAGGATATCCGAAAACGCCTAGCGTTCATCCAATCTAAATGTTTCCTGAGGATCTAATCCTCACCGCACCCTCACAGATCAACGGCCAAGAGGTTATCTTCTACCTGATGGTGTTGCCCTCCACACGAATACGCATGCGAGCATGCAAGACCCGGCAACAGTAAGCAACACGACACCGGCGACATGGATGGAGGGCGTTCTCACCGTTGTTGGAGGCAGGGCCGGCCGAGGACGAAGCGCGGATCCGTGGCGAGGCGCAGGTTCAGTGCTCCTCTCCTTCTCTTCTCCCTACGGTCGCACCAGACCACCACTTGGCTGGCCGTTAATGACCGTGTAGCGAGCCCCGACGGTCTACAGTGGGCGCACGCCGGAATACACCACTCCACGACGGCAACCCGCGCTGCACAACCCTACAGCGGTGATCGGCTCTCGGCACACGACCAGGGCCCGGCGGCGCTTCCTCCTTACTCTCTCTCTCTCTCCGGCTATGGGTGGAGTTCTTGCTTGCTTCTCGCTGGGTGACCACGAACGAAGAATTCCTGGCGGTCAGTGGGTTATATAGAGGCGAGCCTCAGGATATAGCGGTGGGGTTCGGCCGGCACCGTAGTCCAGGGCGCGTTTTGCGGCCGATCTTAACCACCCGAGCTACGGACGCGATGCGATGTGACTCCTAGGTGACCTGGCTGTCAGTGGCAGAGGAAAGCATTTGGATGACGTCATTTGTGACGCGTGGATGACGTCGCACCAGTATATACCATTAAACTACCCGGCTAGAAACCGAGTGGGCCACAACATTCAGTGACCACGCGCAGAGAAGGATACGTGGGTCAGTGCACGTCCAGGGGGAAAAGAAGGATGGGCCGAGCGGCGCCAGAATCGGCCCAGGTGCAATTTTCATGTCTTCTTTTTTTTATAACTAGTAACGGTTGCACACCTCGCGTGTGTGGATAAAAAATTGCACGCATGGATAAAAAGTGTACGTGGATAAAAAACGTAATGTAAATGATAATTACAGTATTATGTCATTTAGAAGATGTGCATACACATTTTGCAATTGTAGAGATAATTCAGTAAGCTGTTCATACACATTTTACAAAGATAGAAAAGGGGCTAATTCTGTCTTTTTCATCTTCTGAAATTAGTTTCTTATATTTACACAATTTCTTCTAAGGTTAAACATGAATACATCCATAATTATACCTTGTGCATAAAATAAGCACCTTAGAACTTCATAGAGTGTTCATGTAGAAGCCTAGAAGGCAATATCTAGTTTTGGGAAGTTTTTTGGTAGTTTCTTTTCGGATGCGTAAGGGTTCTTGCTTGAACCTGTTGATGAATGATCATGAAAAAAATAGTGAGGTGCTATAAATTTTACTTATGGACTATTTAGTCAGGTAGCCCATTTCAAGAGTTTGAGAGTATTCAGACTCTACGAAAAAGTTATACATAAAAAGCATGATAGATGCACATAAATATTAATTTAAATTCGTAATAAGAAACAAAAACACGTGCACAAAAATAATAATACCAGAAGAACAAAATTTCTGGTTAAATGCCAACAACAACAATAATGTGATCTTTTAACTACATATTGAAATTTTCCTGTCAAGCATTGAACGTGTACAACAGTGAGCGCTTGCTTTGAAGCGATATCCGTATATATAGCATCACACAACGCATACAAATACATTACACGCTCAGTAAGCTAGTGCATCATAGTATGATGTTGCACGTGGATTTGGTACGTTTTTTTGTTGGGTTTCTTACAACAGGTCTTCATTATTTCAGTGTATAGAAACTTGTGAAAGTGACTCTATACTAACACTGTTTGAGATTGTTATATACTTCCTTGTGTTGTAACTTTGATTGACTTAATATAAAGGAGAAAAGATGTTTTAGTGTATTAGGATTGTGTTTCTAGTTTATTCTGAGTCGGTTTGTAGCGTATTTTTTTTAGCTGGTTACAGTTTGTAGCATATTAAAGCTTTGTATTGTTTGCACTGTGATATATATCTCAGTAGTTGGGCATTATTGAATATATGCTGCCATGGTGTCATTCAAGTACCTTTTCTTCATTGATTGTACATGTATTGTCTTTTTATCTACCCAAGGGGCATGGTAACGTAGATAAGGAACCATACCTGATATCCTTGAAGTTGCAGTTTCAGTAGAAGGGATTTACAATGTTTCTAAACGATGAATGAGACTGCGAAATGAAGAAGGTACGAATCAGACTTGTTATATCTATTTCCAATGGACAATGAACTTTTTTAAAAAACAACTAAGAATGTGTATGCACAGAAATATGTATGTAGGGGCAACATCCGAAGTTTTGTGCTCGACAATATAGTAATACATTGATGGGATGCATTTTGAAATTGGGAAGGTTGGACATGCTACTTAGTTGTAATTGTTCTGTTTAGAGTTTAAAATCCCAAAATTTGGAGATGTTCTCGATCCGCATGAAGGGTTGACCTGCAAAACTGATTAGAAATTAGGTTAGTAAATTATTATCAAACTATGTAAACAAATCTGCAAAGGGAAAATATGATATGGATTGGCTTCGCAACGCCATTTGAGAGGTGTGCGTATAGCCGGAGGGGGCGAGGTTTCTGACGTCAGCGCTCGTCATATTGCAGTTGCTTACGTTGTCGCGTTCCGTGTATTTATACTAATCAAGCACTATTTCACGAACAAAATATTGTGTTTTCAATAAAAAAAATGTACTAGATCTGATAAAGGTGGCGCTCTATTAATTATGCTATAATATGAGAGGAACAGAACTAAAGCAGTTTTACCACGTTCTGTCTTTGTCACCGGAGACTCTAAACCATTCCTCAAGTTTCAATTATTGTCACAAGGGGAAGGGGGAGGGGACGTTCCTAGCGGTAGTCCCAGCGTCATCGACACGCTCACCGGCCGCTGACCCGTCACCGACATATCGATAGTGCACACGCCGGACATCTAGGGACTGGTGACGAGGATGCAGACCAGGCAGGCGAAGGACATGAGACAGGCTGTGGACGGGTTCTTGTTTGCGTTGCGCAACTAGGAGCAGGACGTGCTAGCGACGCTCGGCCGGGCCAGCGGCTCATCCACGTTGAAAGTTCTAATGGCGTCAATGCTGGTGATCCGAGAAAAGCCCGCCACGGATGTGTAGTAGGTCATGGGGTCGAGCACCGCCTTGTGAGACACTGGTCATGTCGAAAGCCATTCTGGCACCGCTGGTCAAGTTCGTGGATTTTGGCAGTGTCGTGGCCTTGTGGGGCATGGGAAGGCAGGCCGGGACTGTGGCGCGATCGTGGCCGGACGACCATGCCGCCGCTGCAGAACAGTGAGGGGGAGGGGGTGCCCCTCGTGGCAGCCCGCGTAGACGTCGAGGAAGAGATGGTCTCCATCTCCTACAGGGTGTAGCTCGATGAAAAAAAGATTCAAAAGGATAGTGGATAGTGCCCCGGCGACGTGCAGATCGACAGGAAGAACAAATGTCGTTACAGTGATGGATTTTTTTATCCGTCTATCCCGTGCTCTCTGGAAACATCGTATAAAGGCTGGAAACAATTGTAAGGAGTGCTCATGTCCATTCGTTGCTCATCTGATGGCTGTGAGAAAAAATGGTGACGTGGACGAATGGTGTAGCACTTTTGCGTCGTGGTTTGTATAGAAGAAATTTCTACTTCAATTTCCAAATATTCAAACTAAATTCAAATTCCTGTTTTGAACTTCCAAACTTCCTAACATAATTTCAACATGAATAATAATCCCTCTGTTTGCCATAATATTATTATTCCATTCTTTTTAACTCTTTCTCTCCCATATTTTTCCAAGCTCAAAATTGACTTTTGAAACCAAATTTGTTTTAAGCCTAAGTTTGAGTTTTGTGCACAAGTAAAGGAGTTCTAGCATGATGCATAATTCCCTGTGTTTATTTGTTATTTTAAAAGAAATACGTCTATTTAATAAGATACATAATTAAAATGACCCCTTTATTATTCCTCAAGTGACTAGAGTTTTAGAGGCTGAATTCTAGGGTTTACATGATTTCTCCATGGTGTTGCTTCATAAGGATCACAAACATCTTTGTCTCACCTTTTGAAGCAAACATAAATTGAGCCTGTGACTTGAACCATTTCACCATATATGACCTCAACTCATGGCTTCAAGTCACCTTACTGATGCATCAACACAATATAACTCTTCATTGTTGATTAGTTCATCGACTTAGTGTAAGTACTCTCTTCTTCACCTTAGCAATGGTACCTCAATCCACAAGCCATCGTTTGGCCTTCACCTTCGCTCAGTTCCTCGAAGCCCTTTCCTTGCTATCTTTACCCTATCAAGACATTCTTGAGTCACATCATATTGAGCATCCATTGAGACAATCATTTCTTTGATATTGTGAACCTTGCTTGAATGTCATCTAGATATAAATGATAAGATCAATCAAGCTCTAGTTTGATTCTCATAGAAGCATATATGGACTAATAGTAATATGGTCAAGCCAATTCACGATTCTTCATATCTTATTCACTTTAGTTTGACCAATCCTCTTAATCACTTCAACCTCTGTTATGATCATATTTATGCATAGTGATTGCTTAGGTCATGTCCATATATTCAAACTAATATAGAGACCATATTGTATCCTTTTGCATTATCTCACTGGTTATTTAACCTTATGTTGAACCTTTGTTCATTGATCATTATACACTATTCAAGTACGTTCATCATATTGAATTTCTTGTTCAACACTTAGCAAACTTGTTAGACCTTTAAATGTGTTGTTATCCAAATCACCAAAACCCACAAAAGGGATGAATGCACTTTCAATATCCCCTTTTTGGTGATTGATGACAACACATTTAAATCTTACATAAGATTCGATAAATAAGATTTTGAATCCTATGGTATAGTTTCCTCCCCCTAAATATGTGCACTTCATAAAATACCAATTTTGTACTCAAATGCCAAAAGCACATATTTGGTTCAAGGTATGGAGACAACTTATATCATACTATTCATGGAGTGCATTGTGTCATAAAATAAACGTGATGCTCATGACATACTATGCACTCATCAACTTTCTACATCTTATGATTTTCTTATGATTCCCCCTTTTGTTAATTATTTCTCCCCTTTTCAAAAATCCCCTTTTCAAAAGTCTTCTAGCACTTAGTTACATAAGACTAAAGGTAAGCTTTAATGCAAAATTTCTCCGCCTTTGTCATAAATCTCCAAAAAAGAATACAAAGAATATAAAGGGTAGAAATTATGATTAAGAAAGATGTGAACACACTATCATAAAAAAGGGTCTTTAGATGGCACAAAGGTAATGGAGAAGTGTCATAAGTGATGTACCTTTGCATTTTACCCTTTCAAGGGGGTGTTCCAAACTTGTGTTGGATTTAGAATTCATTTGCAAGCTCTTGTTGGTATAGTTGTGACATAGGTCCAAGATATCAAATGAATATTGTTATACTAAATCGAAGGTGAAACTTGATACCTGGAGTCTAGATGTCACCTAGCTTTTTCTTATCATAACAATTGGCAGCATGAAAATTGCACAAGTATGGATTCTACAACTAGTGATCATGTACAAAAAATACCAATTGAAAACCACCAATGGATACAATTTGATAGATAAGCATATCGCTAATTGTATATTACACTAAGTTCTCCTCAAGTTTTAGTGCATATATACATATATATATTATTTCAATTGATACCTATTGAGAGTACTTATTTGCAATTTAAAGTACTATTGGCATAAAAGGAGTATCAATTGAACATAATCATGCAACATAAGGAACATGTACACTATTTAATCAATTAAGTAATAGACATGAGAATTTATAAGCTATGCTACTTTAGACATTTGCAATCCAAAAGGATGTGATACATATTTACCAATTTTAGATGACGTTAGAGTATCATATACAAGAGAAACACATTCTCTTATAAAATGTATAAAAGAAACATTTATTGGAGCAAAGAATGTTTGATACCCATCAAATTTGCAGTGGAAGCGATTGTCTTTGCCCGAAAATTCCTTTCTAATTTGAGACTACACACATAGTAGACTTGGAAATGAAGTTAGTCTCAAAGATTCAAATTATAAACCATTCTCCCCCTAAATGTGTGCATACAAGTGATGAATACTTGTTTAGCTTATGCACTTTGACTTGTGAGGCCAGGGGATTAAGTTCTACAATTTGAACCTTGGTACAAATAAAGTATGAAAATGTGAAATTGTACCAATTGAAAGAATTACTCATAATCAAAAGGTATACTAATAGACATGATATGCAATATTTTAAGCCAACATTCTTGAAAAGTTAGCATGTTTGACTCATACCTCGCTAAGATGACTTAAGACTAACTTATGACATCACCACAAGAGATATTAATCAAATATCTAGAGATTCTTTAATCGTCACCACAAGTGCAACCTTATGATGTGACTTAAGATATTGCATATACATGCACACACTAGCATGTAAGTGCCTAGATACACAAATGTAATACAATAGTTCATGGAGTGACACACCTTTGTTCTACGCCACATGGTCTCCATTATAATCATGAATTTTCATCTTAGCTTTTGATAGGCTTGACATTTCAAAGAGAAACTTATCCTCTTCAAACGATCAAGGGAAACTCATTTTCTTGATAGGTTCAAGAGAAACTCATTTTCATTTATATGGAACCATTCATCCTCATTTGATGTTCTCCAATGTGTGAGACTACACAACATGAACTTGAAAGAAATCATTAGTCTCACAAGATATAGGCTAAACTCTCCCTCAATTTGTGCATGCAAGAGTACACAAAGTACACTTATGCACATCAACAATACGAGGTTAAAGAAGATGTTTGCACTATGTCTTGGTTGAACATAACATGCTTTATATAGATGATGAAAATTAAACCAATTGAAAGTTTAAGAACTGAACGTATATCAATTGAAATCCTAAAGGGTAAAACATGCTAATAGGAACATCAAACCTCATAATGAAGGATATTATATGATTATGTCACTACTTCTTCATTATTTGGTTTTTAGGATAGTTTAACTTCCTTCTTAATTCACTGTGATTTCTTTTCTCTTTATGATTTCATCCAACCAAGCGATCTTGAACTTCATTCATCTTTGCTTGGTTTGATCATACTTAATATGAGACCCATTGAAACTCTATGATTGAAATAACCAAGACTCTTATATTTGTAGATTTTGAATCCATCTTGAAAGCACTTGGAAGGACCTTGTTGAAACACTTAGAAAATAGAGCATTAAAAACACAAGGGAGGGTTTCACAAATGATGATCCTTATATGTGGATGCCAAATGAATCATCATTATTGAAACCCAAAAGGATAGACTAAATTCCTTTAAATTAGTGCACACAAATAGTTGATGTCAAAGTTATATGCACTATTGAACATTTTATATTGCAAGGAATTTAACCTATACTATGGTACATCCTACTAAGGGTAGAATACTAAAACAACTGAAGGAGAGGAAGTTTTCATACCTTGGCCTCTTATCAACTATATCTTACTTTAGTTGAATAGTATCCTTTAAGCTTGTGATTTATCCAATTTAATAATAAGAACCATCTCTTAACATAGATTTTCTATGGATAAACTCAACACAAGAGATGGCATTAGTAGCACAAGCACTATTTCTTATTTAGAAACCCTTTATAGGTGGAAGGCAAGCTAGTTGCTAAAATAGAGAAACCTCATAATATGGACTAAATTTCCCTTGAGCCCTCATGCACAATATATTTTGAATGACAAGGATAATATGCGTGGTTATTCAATGAAGTCTAAAGGGCTCACTTAATCCATATTATGGTGAGCGTCTAATATAGAAGAATCAAATCCAAATTAACTAGAGAGAGAATACATCATATAATTTTGGATTGTTGACCATATGATAATATTCATTTATCTTCCAGTTGGACATTTATTTCATAATCAACAACTGATGTATATCCTCAAGTGCTTCTTTTTTCTTAGTGGCTACACAAGTCACAAAAGAGATAAGATTTGAAAATAATATGCACTTGAGATTTAGTTGTTACCACCCTTGCTACTATCTCCAAATATGATTTATACATTTATTATCGAGCACCCAACTTGATTCATTGAAGGGGTGATCCTGCAATACAAGTTTAAGCTTCATATTTTGGTACCCAATTTGAATTGGGTCCGATGAGATTAGTAGTAAGAGCCTTGAGTACCCACACAATCCTTATTGTGGCCTTTCTCTTTGTGTAGACACCCACATATACTTGACAACCATCTTACATGGTTTCAACTCAATATTTAATCACGTAGATAAGAGCTAGAGTTAATAATAGGAGCCTTTCCTCCTTTATATGATTTTCTTTCGTATAGCTCTTCAAGCAACCCATCTTGATCCTGTTATGAGCTTGGATGGGTTGCCACCAAGTGCCCTTCTTCCATGGTTGTTTCTAAGGGGCTTATACTTGATGTTACCTTTTCTTGATACATCATTGTTTGAAGGTCGTCTTCTTGATGATGTACCTAGCTTGACCTTGGTGCACCTAGCTTATCAAGGTTAGTCGCACAAGCATTCATATCATATTTTAACCAATGAGGACAAGTTATGCATGGAATTTACAACTTAGTGATCCAATCCAGTGTGAAGCATATGGATACTGATTGAAGTAGATTTCTAAGATATCAATTTGTAAGTTTCCAAAATTTAAAGAGTATGGATCACTAATTACACCTTTTACAATTTAAAATCATATCCATGTTAGTGCATAAGCATGTGATGAATATCAACAAAAAGGATTCTTATGCACTTGATATAAGATATAGGAAATTTTAAACTACATCAAAAGTAGCTATTTAGAAAACGAAGATTACAATCCATATGAATGAGATACAAATTTACTAATATGGATTGTCATAGTATAGCTTACTCAAGGGAAACTTATTCTCTACCACGCAAGATATATAATGTTCTCCTACTAGATATGTGCATCAAGTATTCGAATGATTTTCCGCATGCACTTTCAATTTAGTTAAGAGTGTCATGAGGAGTACATTACATATATTGGTCAAGACATGATAAATTTGCAATGAATTAACTTATGCCTAAGAATACTTACCACCATATAGAACATACCATTTGTTATATCAATTGAAAGATCATACTATATGAGATGGTGTCATCTAAGTATTCCTCTTTTCTTCATTTGCTGACACTTCCTTCTTTAGCTTGTTATCTCTTTTCCTTTTAAATACTAGAAAAAACTTTGAAAAGAGATATTAGTAGTATAAGGAAGTATTTAATGAATGGTGATCTTTAGATATGAATTGCAAACAAATCATCATTTATGAGGCATAAAGGCATAAATTAAATTCCTTTTAAGTTAATGCACATGGAGGAGTGGATTAACAATATGCACCAATTTACAAATTTAAGCCCAAAGGAATTTAACCTTCATATTGACATTTCTTTCCATAGAATAGATTATAACCAATTGAAAGAATGCCACTTGAAAAGGACCTATTATTGATCACATACCAAATGAAACAACTAGTTCCATACCTTTGTCTTGAGCATTCTTAATCTTTCTTTTAGGTGAAGATTAACTTTTAATGCTTGTGATTTTGCCAATTGAAAGAGCACAATCTCTACTTATGAATTTTCATGAAATAGCTTAAAAGAGATTGCATTAGAAACACAAGCAATAGTTTCCTATTTAGTTTAGTATATGAATGACAAGAAGCTTACTAAAATAAGAAAACCTCATGATATGAACTAAATCACCCTTACAAGCATCATGCATAACACTGATTTAAACAAGGTAAAAATAGCATGATTATTTAATTAAGTTTACATGGCAAGTTTAATTTATAGCATGGTGAGTGATTAATGTAGAAGACTCAACCAATTTAAACAAGAAGGAATACATCACATAGTATTGGATTGATCTTCTTTGAATGTTGAATGGCACATTCCATGTGAGAAACACATTCTCATGTTGTGAGAATATCACTCTATCCATTTAAGAATTCGGGATAATCCTCTTTATGTCATCCTTTGTATATACCTTAGTTATAGACCTTTTGCTTGATTCCCACAAAGGTTAATCCTTATTCCCTACAACACAAGTTCTTGCTAGAGATGAATATGAAGTTAGTGATATAACAACTCAATTCATCTTTGGGTCAATCTTAAAGGATAGACAATGTAAGATTGATAGCTTGAAATAAGAATTGAGTTAAACTGCTCAAGCACCCCGAAGCTTCATATCATCTCTAGGTACCTGCAAAACTTATTAAGTACATTTTGGTACCCATTTTTGGATGGGTCCACCAAAGTTAGCTAATAAGTACTTAGGCACCCAAATGGCCTTTGTGCTAGTTTTAGGTGAACTAATTACCTTATTAGCACAAGTGATGCGTCACGATGCCCGATCTTCACGACGTAGGATCAATCTTCAGATAACTAGCTTCAAAGAAGCCAAGATAACTTGCTGCAAGCAGCGATAACTAGTGCAACCTGACAAATAAAACTCGAAGCCAACCACCGTCTTTAACTGGCAGCCTGAATCGAGGATTCGCCCAACCACACTCTCAAAGAACCAACCAACACAGCCTACAATCAATCGAGGAGACCTCGAAGGGAGTAGGAGCACCAATTGGGAGCGGATGAAGCCGCCGCTTCTGCAATCCCGCGAAGGAATTCACAAGAGCAAAGGGGTAGAGATCACTCTCAATATTTGTTAGCACACAGCTGAACAAAGGGGTTCTGTTTTAGATTATCATAAGCTGCCTTACATCATAGACATAGGGGGGTATTTATACTAGTAACAACCAGCCTTAGCGAGGTATAAACACAAAACAAAAGTATTTTCACATGCTAATGTGAAGGAGCCTCTTCGGAAGATCTGCAGAGCTGATTTCCGTGTGGCTGTTTGACTTCTGCGTAGCCTTCAGTATTTTGGCAATAACTTCTTCTAGGAATCTTCAAATGACGTGGGACTGGTTGCATTGGAAAGCTAACTTGATAAGCTTTCTCACCATATATAGCATGCTTAATGAAACTTCGTAGAATGATGCAGTTTAATACGAAAACTTGGTCATCAAGCAGACTGTTGACCTTCTGACCAGTCAGCACTAAAGTAGGTCGGCTGCCTTTCTGGTAGATGTGGTTAAGTCGGCTTTAGATGCATTGGAAACTAGACTTCAAGAGCTTTCCGAAAAGTACTTATGGACCTTCGTAGCTTTTGGAAATCAAAAGATATGACTGTTTCTTCTGGACGGTTCTATAGCGCTGGACTGACTCGGACATAGCTCTTCTTGCTGATTCGCCTTTGATATGTTTTGTCCTTCCTCTTTGGTGAACCTAAGTAATATCAACATACACGACTTAGGTAGCATAAAATTCTCATTAGTGTTTAATCGAAATTCATAAAGTAGCGCGTGCACCTCTTGCTGTAGCTTCTTAGCTCGGCTACGTGTAATTGGTCCGTCAAAGGCTTGGGTTGGTGATGATGTTGATTGTACTTGAGTTGATGTAGTATGACTTAGGGTTTGTAATGTGTTGCTTAATGGCATGGTCATATCATCCTCCTCCCCTTGAAAAGGAGTCGTCCTCGACTCTGAAGTTTTTTCACTTGTATATGGTAAGAGGTCAGCAACATTGAACGTGTTGCTCACTCCATAGCTCGGTGGAAGATCTATCTTGTATGCATTATCATTGATCTTGGCAAGAACACGAAATGGACCATTCCCTCGTGGCTCCTGCAATAAAAGCAATCTAACCGAAGAATTTGGTACACAAAGTTTGTTAGCTCTAAACAAAAATCCATCATGTATATGATATTTTTCCCAACCTTTTCCATCTTTGCAATGAATGTATGGTTCTGAAAATTCAGAATCATCATTATACATTTCTTTCAAATTTTCAAGACCCAAAACTTTTACCTCTAGTTGATTAAACAACACATTCCTTTGAGATAAGGCATCAGCGACCACATTGTCCTTACCTTTCTTATATTTCACAATGTATGGAAATATTTCGATAAACTCAACCCATTTGGCATGACGACGGTTTAGTTTGGCTTGCCCTTTCAAATACTTCAAAGCTTCATGATCGGAATGAATAACAAACTCTTTTGGCCATAAGTAGTGCTGCCATGTTTCAAGCACTCGGACCAAAGCATACAATTCTTTGTCATACACAGAATAATTTAATTGAGCACCTCCCAATTTTTCACTAAAATATGCTATAGGTTTTCCTTGTTGCATTAAAACTCCTCCTATCCCAATCCCACTAGCATCACATTCTACTTCAAAAGTTTTAGTGAAATCAGGAAGAATAAGTACAGGTGCTTCAGTCAAACGTTTCTTCAATTCTTGAAAAGCATCTTCTTGTGAGTTTCCCCATTTAAATTCAACACCTTTCTTTGTCAATTCATTTAAAGGGGAAGCGATGGTACTAAAATCTCGCACAAATCTTCTATAAAACCCAGCAAGACCATGAAAACTTCTTACTTGACTTACATTCGTTGGAGCTGGCCAATCCTTGATGGCTTTCACCTTGGATTCATCCACCTCTATTCCTTTTGCTGAAACAACAAAGCCAAGAAACACAACATGGTCTGTGCAAAAACTGCACTTCTCAAGATTAGCAAATAATTTCTCCTTTCTTAGCTCATCTAAAACTTGTCGAATGTGTTTCACATGTTCATCAAAAGACTTGCTGTAAATTAGAATATCATCAAAGTAGACAACAACAAATTTTCCAATGAAAGTTCTTAAGACATGGTTCATTAATCTCATAAAAGTACTAGGAGCATTAGTCAACCCAAAGGGCATTACTAACCATTCATACAACCCAAATTTTGTTTTAAATGCAGTCTTCCATTCATCTCCAGTTTTCATTCTTATTTGATGGTATCCACTTCTCAAATCAATTTTAGTAAAAATTGTGGAACCACTTAATTCATCAAGCATATCATCTAGTCGTGGAATAGGATGGCGATAGCGAACGGTAATATTATTTATCGCTCTACAATCAACACACATCCTCCAAGATCCATCTTTCTTAGGTACTAAAATCACAGGAACAGTGCAAGGGCTTAAGCTTTCACGAACAAAACCTTTATCAAGAAGTTCTTGTACTTGCCTTTGTATTTCCTTAGTTTCTTCGGGATTGGTTCGATATGGTGGACGGTTAGGAAGTGTAGCCCCTGGAATAAGATCGATTTGATGCTCAATCCCTCGAATTGGAGGTAGTCCAGCCGGTGTTTCTTGTGGAAATACGTCTTCATAGTCCTGCAAAAGATCAGCCACAACACTAGGAAGAGATGTTATGTCGTTAGGAGAAATCAAAACATCTTTGTTCACAAGTACAAAGAGCACTTGATATGGGTTGTTCCTCACTTCTCTCAGCTCGGATTTTGTGGCTAGCATAACTAGGTGTTCTCCCTCTTCCTTCTTTTTATCTTTGGAATTTGGCTTGTAGCACTCACTCACCGAATTGTGGATGGCACTCAATTTCTTTTGCTCTTCTCCTCCTCTACTTGCTGTACTAATTTCAGTTTTCTTTTGTAAGTGTTCAGCCATGATTTGTTGAGGGGTCATAGGCTTGAGTACAAACTTTCTCCCTTTCAGATCTAGCGTGTATTGATTTGTTCTTCCACAATGTTGAGAATATCGGTCATATTGCCAAGGTCTTCCTAGAAGCATGTGACACACAGACATGGGTGCAACATCACACTCCACTATGTCAACATACTCTCCAATTTTGAACGGAACTTTCACTTTATAGCCAATCTTGATATCTCCCGATTCATTCAGCCATTGGACATGATATGGATGAGGGTGTCGCTGCAACTTCAAACCAAGCTTTTCAACCATCTCACGACTTGCAAGATTATGACAGCTCCCTCCATCAATGATCACCTTTACTACTTTGTCTTGCACTTTTGCTCGTGTTTGAAAAAGATTATGTCGCTGTCCAATTTCAGCTTCTTTCATTTGAACACTCAAGATTTGTGTAACCACAAGAGTAGTACCATGCTCAAATTCACATCCCGTATGTTCTTCAGATTTATCAATGACATCTTCATTTCCTGCTTCAGCTTCCTCTTCACTAGCTGATGTATATTCTCCATCATCAGTCACAAGGATCACACGATTATTTGGACACTCCTTTATGACATGACCACGACCTCCACACTTGAAGCACTGAATACCACTACTCTTGGCTGTTGAACCCACTGACGTTGAAGTGGAGGCTGCTGATTTATAACTCGTGTTTGGAGCAGCACCGTTCTTTCCACTAGAATTGCCTTGAATATTGGATCGCAAGCCTCCAGTTGAACCTTTTGTTGCTGAGGATGCAGCAGTAAACCTTGAGATCGATTTGCTTCCTCCAGTCATGGTTCGTGCACCATATGACAAGGGCTTGCTGCTCTTAGCATCTTGTTGCAGCTGGCGTTCAGCTTTGGTGGCTTGATGTACCAAATCAATAAGACTTTGGTACGGCTGAAACTCAACAATACGCTGAATGTTGCGGTGTAACCCAGCCATGAAACGTGCAATGGTTTGCTCTTCGTCTTCATACACATTGGCTCTAATCATGGCCTTCTCCATCTCCTTATAATACTCCTCAACAGAGAAACTTCCTTGCCTCAAATTCTGCAATTTATCAAAAAGATCACGCCGATAATGCTTCGGCACAAAACAAATTCTCATTTCTCGCTTCATCTCTTGCCAAGTAATAATAGGGTCCTCTCCATCTTCTTCACGATCACGAAGAAGTTGCTCCCACCAAATCAGAGCATATCCCTCAAACTCAAGAGATGCCATTGCGAGTTTCTTCTCCTCTGAATAATTATGTAGGCGGAAGATTTTCTCCACCTTTAATTCCCATGTGAAATAATCTTCAGGATCAGATCTACCATCAAATTTTGGCATGGTAAACTTAAGTTTCCCAAATTTCTCTTCTTGGTTGACACCTCTATGACGACGACCATAGCGATGTTGAGACTGATCATCCCCAAATTCAGATTCTTCATTGTCATTATTTCTTCGATTCCGGCCTCTTCCTCTACCATATGCAGCACCTTGATTTCTCCTCCCATGTTCACTTGCTCTTCTAGAATAATTTCCTTCATCTTCTTCTCCATCTTCATCATGGTTTCTTACACCGTCGGGGAGTCGACGACGACCTCTGATTTCAGCCATAAGTGTCTGAAGATCTTGTGCCAACAGATCTTGCTTGGCTTCTATGCTTTGTTTGAGCTCATTGAATTGTATCAGGGTGACACATTCTTCAATCTCAACGTTGGGATCCATCTTCCTGCGAAGTTAGTGGCAATAGGGCAACAAATATAGGTGGAATATGAAGCTATATAGAATCTCACAACCTCACCACTCTTACCAACCAAAGCTCTTATGAGGTCCCTGCGGGTTGCAAGAAAAATGTGTGGTGGTAACAAGAAAGTGATGGTTAAGCGAATACAAGACCAGAGTACCGATTACGATGGCTTATATGTGGAGCTTGGTGGGGATTAATAAACAAGGGATACAATCTGAATTCTAGTTGTTGTTAAGTTAAATAACCATCCGACTAGAAGTTCCCTGCCTAGTGCTGACCACAAGATTCGAGTGATGTAAATAGATCAAACACACGCGCAAGAAATTTCAGATTTGATGCAGACAAGGAGTATGATTGGAATGCAAGTGTTGCAATCAGATCCAACCAAAATTTTGCACCAAATGACAATAGCAAACTGGTTGAATAACTTGATAAAATTTTCAGCACTTGTGCACATAAACAAACTGATTGTTCTACTTTTCTTTCACAATCTTGTTCAACACTTTTCTTTGGTACTTTTCTTTCTTCTCTTTTTTTTGATACTTTTTTTATAGAACTAAACACAGAGATCTGATATGATATTGCACACTTTATAATACTTAACAAACAACTCAACCAGCAGCTATAACTTAAATAGGATCAAAGTTAACGCGAAGGAAATGATGAGGTTTTTTTTTCAGAATACTCTTTTTGTGGATATTTTCAGATATATATAAGAGGCTCAAAGGAAAACACAAAGGATAGAGTGACCAGCAACTAAACAAAGATTCTAAGGACTGAAACTTAACAAAACTCATTGGAACAACAGATTGAAAGAAAAGGCTATGGCAAAAATATTTTATGGCTTTTGGGTGGATAGGACGAACACAAAATATATGTAGCTAAGGTAAAGAATCCTACCGTGGCAACTGAGGCTTTGATACCAGATGATGCGTCACGATGCTCGATCTTCACGACGTAGGATCAATCTTCAGATAACTAGCTTCAAAGAAGCCAAGATAACTTGCTGCAAGCAGCGATAACTAGTGCAACCTGACAAATAAAACTCGAAGCCAACCACCGTCTTTAACCGGCAGCCTGAATCGAGGATTCGCCTAACCACACTCTCAAAGAACCAACCAACACAGCCTACAATCAATCGAGGAGACCTCGAAGGGAGTAGGAGCACCAATTGGGAGCGGATGAAGCCGCCGCTTCTGCAATCCCGCGAAGGAATTCACAAGAGCAAAGGGGTAGAGATCACTCTCAATATTTGTTAGCACACAGCTGAACAAAGGGGTTCTGTTTTAGATTATCATAAGCTGCCTTACATCATAGACATAGGGGGGTATTTATACTAGTAACAACCAGCCTTAGCGAGGTATAAACACAAAACAAAAGTATTTTCACGTGCTAATGTGAAGGAGCCTCTTCGGAAGATCTGCAGAGCTCATTTCCGTGTGGCTGTTTGACTTCTGCGTAGCCTTCAGTATTTTGGCAATAACTTCTTCTAGGAATCTTCAAATGACGTGGGACTGGTTGCATTGGAAAGCTAACTTGATAAGCTTTCTCACCATATATAGCATGCTTAATGAAACTTCGTAGAATGATGCAGTTTAATACGAAAACTTGGTCATCAAGCAGACTGTTGACCTTCTGACCAGTCAGCACTAAAGTAGGTCGGCTGCCTTTCTGGTAGATGTGGTTAAGTCGGCTTTAGATGCATTGGAAACTAGACTTCAAGAGCTTTCCGAAAAGTACTTATGGACCTTCATAGCTTTTGGAAATCAAAAGATATGACTGTTTCTTCTGGACGGTTCTATAGCGCTGGACTGACTCGGACATAGCTCTTCTTGTTGATTCGCCTTTGATATGTTTTGTCCTTCCTCTTTGGTGAACCTAAGTAATATCAACATACACGACTTAGGTAGCATAAAATTCTCATTAGTGTTTAATCGAAATTCATAAAGTAGCGCGTGCACCTCTTGCTGTAGCTTCTTAGCTCGGCTACGTGTAATTGGTCCGTCAAAGACTTGGGTTGGTGATGATGTTGATTGTACTTGAGTTGATGTAGTATGACTTAGGGTTTGTAATGTGTTGCTTAATGGCATGGTCATATCAACAAGTGTCATTTTTAGGTCTCCTAAGCGAATATGAATGAATTGACATTGTAGGCTTAGGATACTTACTCATGGGACAATCCTTGCAAAGGTGTCCCTTTCTTCGACAAGTGTAGCAAATATGATTTTTAATTTTGCAAGACTTCTTTCCTTGCTTCTTGTTTGCTACATGGTTAGTGAGCCTCTTTCTTTCCAAAGTTAAGCCACTATCTTTTATATAGGGACATGACTTAATCTCATGTCCCTTCTCATGACATTGATAACACTTTCTAGTGCACCTTCTCTTATTTGGAGGAGTGGCTTGTTTGTTACCTTGTGTGGAGCATGTGGAGGCGTGGTTGAGGCACTTGTCATTTGCTTTGGCTTTCTTATCTTGATGTTTTCTCATGCCTTTCTTAGGAAACTTAGCATTCTTTTGAAGGGGGTTTGTGCATGCTACGGTTGTCTCCTTCTCAAGCTTCTTCACCATGTTAACACGGTTATCGTGAGAAGGTTTAGCATGACACTTTCCCTTCAAAAGATTTAAGCTCCTTCTTAGCCTTCCAACTTTTTCCTTGACCTCTTTATTTTCTTGTGTGACAGAAATATCACTAATTCCTAAAATTTCTAGCTCAATGGAAGATTGGCTTTCTTGAAAACAACATTTGTTAGCACATGATAATATAGTTTCTATTTGAGTACATGTGCATATGTGAGGTTGGTATGATTTCAAATTAGTTAACACAACCTCATGAACCATTTCTAACATGATATGTGAATCCATAAATTTATTATGAGAGCACACAAGCATATCATGTTTTTCTTGCAAAGCAAGTTTTTCAATATTTAACTTTTCTATTGTGTTCTTGAGCATAACATTTTTATTTTCTAATTGAGCAATATATGATGAATGATTAATAGCTCTAATTTGCTCAATTGAAATATCTTCATACCTTTGGACCAAATCTTTATGAGAGCACTTTAGCTTCTCATGCTCTTTGGTCAACTTCTCTAAGTCTTCGATTTTTCTGATGAGGAAGTCTTCTTGCTTATGAAGCATTTCTTTTTGTTCTTCTGCTCTTTTCATGAGTTTGAGCAAGCTCATCCAATTTTTCTTGCTTAGTTGAGCGAAGAATTGTTGAACATCATCTTCACTATCACTTTCATGCTCCTCCTCATCCACACTTTCGCTTTCACTGTCACTCCCATTAGCGACAAAGCACATATGAGAAGTGGATTTGAAAGACGAACCTTGTGAAGAGGTGGATTCATCGTTTGGTCTCCAACGATCATTTTCTTCTTCTTCAATCCTGTTCTTCACCTCATCTTCCTTCATTTTGAGGAACATCCTTTCGGTGATTCTCATGGCAAGGTCTATTGCCCTAGGATCAACATATGCACCAAAAGATGAAGTCGAGGTAACCTCAACTTTTTCAAGCTTAGAAGCACTTTTGTTTCTTAGTCCCCCTGACATGATCTTTTCCTCACGCAGTTAAGCGTTAGAACGAGGATTAGGTTCTGATGCCAATTGAAAGTTGTCTAGAGGGGGTGAATAGGCAAGCGGAAACTTTTTCAACAAAAACTAGAAACAAACTGGGTAAAACCGGTTCAGCTGGTGTCAAAACCGGTTCAACCGGTTTGCACGAGCTCAACTAAAGAATGAGATATAAAACTGAATTGATCTCGAAATTCACCCAGTTAACTTTGGAAATGAGATGTTCTAGATGATCCACATGGTTCAAAGTAGTAGATCTTAGAAGGACACTTCTCAAAATCCACACACCAAAAAGATATAAACAAATCTTCCACAGAATGATGAGAGAACCAAGAACACAAACAAACACAATGAGCAAGAACACAAGAGACACAAGATTTATCCCGAGGTTTGGTCACACCACCAAGGTGCCCTACTTCCTCGTTGAAGCGCCCACAAAGAGTCAGGTCTCTTTCAACCCTAATCCTCCCTTTGCCGACCACAAAGGTCAAACCCACACACTAATCTTTGCTCAAACGAGCGGGTAATACAAACTTTCTTGTGGTCTTTCACAAGATTTGGAGACTCACAAGCGACACCTAGTCGTCTAGGAGCTAGAAGCTCTAAGAGTAATGAATCCACAAGGAACTCGATGTAGTACCAAAGCTCGAATCAAGAAGAGAAAGAGGGATTTAGAGATGAAGCACAAAAACCGCAGCTCTCAAACTCACTCAAAGATTTCTCTCCAAAGATTTGAAATGGGAGAGGCAAGAGATGTGTGAGAGAGAGTAGGAGGTGTTTCTCAAGTTAGAAATGGAGTTTGGGTCGTGCTCTTGTGTGGGGAGAGGGGTATGTGTGAGTATATATAGGTGGGGCTCCAAAACTAGCCGTTGGGCTGATTAGGGCCGGTTCAACTGCTTGGTGGTCAGACTGACAGTCAGTCTACCAGTCAGACTGGTAGCCTACAGGTCAGACTATTCAATAGGTCCTGACACCGGTTGAACTGCCCCTAGGGCCGGTTCAACCGCCTGGTGGTCAGACTGACAGTCAGTCGGCCAGTCAGGAGGTCAGACCGATCAGTTGACCCTGACACCGGTTGAACCGCCCTAGGGCCGGTTCAACCGGTTTTGACCAGTAAGGTCTGGGGAAAACCCCCGGTTGAACTTTTCTTGGACCCCAATTGAACCTGTCTAGACCCCCGTTGAACTTACCCTGGACCCTGGTTGAACCTGCCTAGACCCCAGTTGAACTCGTCCTGGACCCCGGTTGAACCTGCCTGGACCCCGGTTGAACTTGCCTGGACCCCAGTTGAACCTGCCTGAACCCTAGTTGAAGTGAAGTCAACTACAGCTGAAGACACAGTTGAAGTGAAGTTCAACTGTAGTTGAAAAAGCTCAACTGCTTTTCAACAGGAACACTCTTAGTTTCTCAATCCTAACAACAATCATACAAAGCGTTCAAGGGATTTTGGTTTTCAAAGTAGTTTTTGAATTTGGAGGCTTGAGCTTTGGCAAACACCAACCTTCTTTTTGGATCCCTTTGATAGTACGATGATTCCTATACTCAAGTTAAATAAAATATAATTAAGTAAACTTCTTGAGTCAACGGTGTCTCATGTGTGATTTCTTCATGGCGTTGCTTCATAAGGATCACAAACATCTTTGTCTCACCTTTTGAAGCAAACATAAGTCGAGCCTGTGACTTGAACCATTTCACCATATATGACCTCGACTCATGGCTTCAAGTCACCTTACTGATGCATCAACACAATATAACTCTTCATTGCTGATTAGTTCATTGACTTAGTGCAAGTACTCTCTTCACCTTAGCAATGGCACCTCGGTCCATAAGCCGTCGCTTAGCCTTCACCTTCGCTTAGTTCCTCAAAGCTCTTTCCTTGCTATCTTCACCCTATCAAGCCATTCTTGAGTCACATGATATTGAGCATCCATTGAGAGAATCATTTCTTTGATATTGTGAACCTTGCTTGAATGTCATCTAGATATAAATGCTAAGATCAATCAAGTTCTAGTTTGATTCTCATAGAAGCATATCTGGACTAATAGTAATATGGCCAAGCCAATTCACAATTCCTCATATCTTATTCACTTTGGCTTGACCAATCCTCTTAATCACTTCAACCTCTATTCTGATCATATTTATGCATAGTGATTTCTCAGGTCTTGTCCATATATTCAAACCAATATAGAGACCATATTATATCCATTTGCATTCTCACTGGTTATTTAACCTTGTGTTGAACCTTTGTTCACTGATCATTATACAGTATTCAAGTACATTCATCATACTGAATTTCATGTTCAACACTTAGCGAACTTGTTAGACCTTTAAATGTTTTGTTACCCAAATCACCAAAACCCACAAAAGGGATGAATGCACTTTCACTTGCTCCAAGGTAGGTTCCACCTCTATAGTGACTACTTCTGCATGAGCAGCTATTCCTAGGTTGAGCCTAAAAAATTATCTGCCAACCTCTCGGGTAGCTGGGTAGCAATAGCTGCATGAGCATGGTCCTTCCGACTCAAGGCATCTGCAACCAGATTCGTCTTGCCCGAATGGTAGTGGATGTCCAAGTCATAATCCTTAATGAGCTCCAACCAACAGTGTTGCCTAAGGTTGAGGTCTTTCTGAGTCAAAATATACTTCAAACTCTTGTGGTCTGTATAGATTTAACACTTGGTCCCCATTATATAGTGTCTCCAAATCTTGAGAGCATGCACTACGGCAGCCAGTTCTAAGTCATGAGTGGGGTAGTTCAGCTCATGGTTCCTCAACTGGCAAGACGCATAGGCAATGACATGTCCTTCTTGCATAAGAACACATCCCAAGCCCAGGCGACACGCATCACAATATATATTAAATCCCTTTTGCAGATCTAGCATTACCAACATTGGAGGTGACATCAACTGCAAGCCTAAGTCCACTTGAATTCTTTCCCCTTCTCTAACAACGAGGTCATTGGCTTTGCTATCTTAGAGACTCCCTCGATGAAACACCGGTAATAACCCACGAGTCCTAGAAAACTCCAGATCTTAGTAACCGATGCAGTTATCTTCCTTCCCACTATCCCTCTTACTTTGGGCGGATCTACTGTGATTCCTCCCTTGGATATTATATGACCGAGAAAAGGTATCTCATCCAACCAGAACACGCATTTACTCTATTTTGCATAAAGTTGGTTATCTCTCAACTTCTACAATACCAGTCTCAGATGTTCCTCATGTTCTCCGTCATCATTGGAATAAACCAGAATGTTGTCGATGAATACCACAACGAACTTACCAAGATATTCTATAAACACCTTATTCATTAGATTCATGAAATAGGCTAGTGCATTGGTCAAGCCAAATGACATGACGATGAACTCATATAGACCTATATCTAGTAGAGAAGGTCGTCTTGGGAATATCAGAAGGCCTAATCTTCATCTGATGATAACCCGACCTGAGATCAATCTTAGAGAATACCATGGAACCTCTCATTTGATCAAACAAGTCTTCAATACATGGTAAGGGGTATTTATTTTTAATGGTGACATCATTAAGTGATCGATAATCAACACACATCCTCTAGGAACCATCCTTCTTCTGAACAAACAGGACCGGTGCTCCCCAAGGTGAGGAACTAGGGCGAATATACCCTGAATCCTATAACTCCTTCAATTGCTTCTTAAGCTATTTTAGTTCTTCTACTGACATTATAGAGAGTCTCTTAGAAATAGGAGCGGTTCTAGGTAAGAGATCAATAACAAGCTGTGGCGGAACTGCCCGAATTATTCCAACTTAAGTGCCTAAGCCCTGCCTTAGAGGCTAGACCACACTTAAATGGGAATAACCCGTCAATCCCTCGGATCTAGTCCGACACGGCCACTGACAGGATCAAGTACCACAGTCTCACTCGATGGTGAGTCACAGAGCAAATACAATAAAGCATAAAACCATGCATGGAAGAGTGTTAAATTATTACATCATCATTGACATCATCGGAGTTTTTGCAAAAGTGACCATCAATGTTCTGAAGTGCAGCGGAAATAAACTAACGGTAAATAAATAGAGAGATGGGGAAGCCTGTCCCATCACTCCTCATGCTCCTCCTCAGCCGAGGCAGGGTCCCACTCGACGGTCCAACCCGGTGGTAAGGTGGACGGCCAAGTCATTCCAGCAACCATGTCCTCCAGAGAACCTGTAAAAATTATGCCACAAGCAAGGCTGAGTATACTAATACTCAGCTAGACTTACCCGGTGTGAGGAATCTACTCCTCTACCTCTAGACATGCAGCTGTTTGGCTGTGGGGTTTGGTTGCCAAAAGCACTAGCTGAGTTTCTAAATCAAGATTTTAACTTAGTCAAAGTTAAGTGTGACTCTCTTAAGGCTAAAAATGAACTATCTATTCATACAAAGTAGCAATCATTTTAGCAATCAATATCTTGTATCATCTCAACACAGTTCCACTTGTTACTCAATGCAGTACAATGGATCAAGCAGTCTCATTAGCTGTGAGAAGCAGACGATTCGAATCGAGTTTTTATCCTTGCAAGGTAAACCTAAACACACGACATGCAGGGGCACTCTGTCCCCACACATATCAACCGTCCCCATCGATTCCCTGGCAACAGAAAGGGGCTCACCGCCTTGGCGTACAATGCCTCACTGACCCCGACTGCCGTCGTGCAGTGACCGCACTTGTACCCACCATAACCGGAATGGGAGACTACGTCTCAGGTCGCGTGAGGAGGGCAATCTGCGGGCAGGTTCACTCAGGTACTAGGCTTACCGATTTACCATATTTCTCGGTATGTGTTTAGTACGTTCAAACGCTTGACACAGGTATCCGCACGTTAATCCTTATTCCATTTTCCATCTTGTGGACAACCAATCCCCATGGATTGTTGTCCACCAACTAGTATCATGACAGTGTGAAAGTGGGTACAATCAATTTCCTGATCTCGCGCGAGTGCTAGAAAAATCACTCGTCTTCTACTGAGATCCTAATTAAATAAAGCAACTACTCGACCTGTCGTACTAGTATTCATCTCAAAAGGATTTCCTGAGATCATGCAACTAGGGTTTCAAACAATTCCTACACCTAAGTGCGCAATCAATCCTGCAATCATTAAGTGAAGTAAAATAGCATAAATAACAGGTTATGCATAAACCGGGGCTTGCCTTCCAAAGCAGTGGCAGGCAGGTCCTCTGGTGCAGGCTCTGGTGCTGGATCTGGGGCTACCTCCTGAGCAGCTCCTTGCTCCGGCACGAGGATGTACTCTCCGTCAGCAAGATTACAGTCTATCGAATGCAATGAACATGTATGTCATGATTATGCAAGATTTAAGAACATTAAGCTACAGAAACTAAGTCAAGAATTAACTTAGGGTTCCTTGGCTATGTGGGTCTTCTAGTGGTATATATAGACTTATTACCTTTTAGGTTTAGGTTTTCTTTTAGGATAACATAGTGGATTTGCATTGCCTTTATAGATTTCAGTGGACAATTTACAAAGGTCCTAGGAGGACATTAATTTCCATTATCCATTTTCCTTTCTTTAATTTCCATTTAGGGTTTCTAGTGTAGGTTTGAACTACGACAGTATTTTAAAAATTTCCAAAAATTCTGTAAAAATTACAGTGGGTTGTCACTTGCTATTTTAGCTTGTTTTAGAAGTTGAGGCTTAAAGTACAAAAGCTAGGCTTTAAACAAAAATAACAATAGTTAGGCAAAATGGGCCACTTTACACTACAAGTCTTTTATTAAAGTGGGTCCTGACCTAAGGGTTATTTTTGTTGGCCTCTAATAGTGATAATAAGCTCTTGTACCAAAAATGACAGAGAGCAACATGATGGTTAATTAATGATGGATTTTTAAAGTTTGGTGCAAAAAGGGTGCTTAAAACTAACTTGTCATTTGAAAAATATCAAACAACAGATTTCAGATTTTTCTTAAGTTCTTATTATCAAAACATTAGTTATCCCAAGGGTTGGGGTGTTTTCACTATGAGGTTATTTTTGTAGGGTTTTTCTAAGTTTCCATTGTTTTCTTAAAATAAAAGGTATCCTATTTATTTTATACTAAACCAGGGTGTGATAGATTTTTCCAGTGAACTATATTGATTAAGTACCCTAACAAAAATAGGGATGCCCTCTGGTTCACTATTTAAATCACATTTTCTATTTTTCTTAACTTTAAGCATAATGCAAAAGAAGAAGTAAAAACTAACTCAATGTAGTGGACAGAGGGGTTTAACATTTTTAAATAGGTCAGTAGGTAGATATAAACTTCTCCAAATTTTTCCAACCCTAGTTAAATAGTACAACCATTTTTCTTGCTATTATTGAGCTTTTGGTCAAAACTATAATTAAATCAGAACCTTATAGTTTTCTATAGTACCTATGGGGTTTTATATTTTTCTTAAGTAGGTTACATTATTTAGAGTCTGGCAAAATTGGTTTGACCAAATTTGGATAAACCAAACAGAAGTTATGGGTTTTTAAAGTTTCTGTTTGAATTTAAATCAGGTTTTAATAAGGTTTTTCTGAAAAAGCAGTTTGCGCCGAGGTCCCTGGGTTTAAACCGAATCAAACCTCGCAGATCTACCCTCGCGCCACTATTCCCCTGAGTCTCTGACATTTCACTTAACCCCCTGACCTTCTCTTCCTCTCACCCGCAGTCCTTCCCCCAACTGAAACAGTAGCCGCGGGAAAGAAAAGGGTGGCGCGGCTTACCGGCGGCGAGGGAGGTCCGGCGAAGGGCAGGGTTTGCTCGAGGAGGTTCGGGCGATCACGTCGAGGTACGGCTCGTCGTCGGGGATGGCCGGAATCGCCCGGTCCACGCGCGCAGGCGGGCGAGCTCGTCGGCGGCGTGTGCTCCGGCCTATCCACGGCGGCATAGTTCAATCCAAGGGCATAGGGAGCTTCATGGAGATCTAAGGAGTCTAACCGTGCAAGGAATCGAAGAGAGACTCACCGTGTACCTCGGTCCACGGTTGCCGGCGGTCGGGTGAAGTCCGGTGACCTTGATCCGGCGTCTCCGGTGAAGCAGAGTCTGATTCTTTGCTCGGGGAGCTTCACTGGTGGGTGCACACTCGTGTCCGAGGGTTGGATGGGACTGTGGAAGGCTGGGCTGGCCGGTCTATGGTGGCAGTGGCTCGGGTGGCCGCGGGCACGTCGCGCACGGGCAAACGGCGGTGAACTGAGCTCCGGTGAGGCTTGAGCGCGTGCGGAGGGGTACGGCCAAGGCTCCTGGGCGTTTTATAGGCCCGGACGCGGACCAGGGCGCTGGCTTGGCTCGGGCGCGGCGCGGGGCTCGCGGGGGCACGCGCGGGCGTGCTCTGGCGCGGCAGAACGCGTCGAACACGTGGCGGTTTGTTTCTTCCATTGTTCAAACGTCGGCATAGGTCGCAAACGTGCGAATCTTTGCAAAAGTTCGGCGCAGACCTCTTCCTGGCACCTAGGGCTGTCACTCAACTGTGAGACGTCGGGGCAGATATGGCCTAGGGAGGGAGATCTTCGGATGCCAAAACAGGTGTGTCACACTGAGCACTTCGCGATAAAAGCCATGCCATGGCATGTCCAACGTCCGAGTCTCAGGCTCAACTTTTTCCAGTGGGTGCCCTAGGTGGTATGCCACGTTTTTGGTATAGAACACAAGTGGATTTGATGCCATCTTCAAGGTGAACACGGTTGATCCTTAAACTAGGGTTAAAAATGGACTTAGAGAGAAATAGAGAGCTCTAGCTCTCTCTCCACTTAGTGATTTGATTTGGGGTTTCTCCAGGGGCCTTTTTGCAATATTTCCTTCCTCTAATTGCTGGTTATAAGGTTGCTTAAGGTTGGGTTAAAGATCACTCATGTTTTGCACATTTGCTTATTTCCCTTTTTCTTCTTATCCATGGCTTTGAAAAAGAGGGTTCAAGAGGGGTCTAGGGTTTTCCCCCCTTTCTTGTCCAAGGTAGCAAATGCACAAAAGCTTACATGGTGCTCTTAGGTCCTTAGAATTCTTGGTTAACACATAATCTCCAAGGTTCTTTGTTCCCCTCAAGTTATTTTCACAAGTGATCACAATCCTTAGCATTCAGGGTATGCTCTAGTCAAAGTAACACCTGAGGTGTTACAGCCCTCCCCCCTTAAAGGAATCTCGTCCCGAGATTTTAGGTAGAGTCCCTTGGAGGGTGCTTGAAGGTGTGTTAGTGCTACTCTCCCTTTATGCTCAAGTTTCACTTTTTAACTGTTCTTCGAATGTCATCCTCTTTGCAACTTCAGAAGGAAGCCCTTCTTAAGTTAAATCCACAACTTAGACTATCCTTGTTATCTAAGTTTTTCTTATAATTGACTTCAGAGGGCAGGTGGGGGTGGGGTTTTTGGGGTTACATACCGACTCCTTTGGGCAGAAAGTCGGGGAAGCGAGAGCGTAGAAAATCCTCCGTCTCCCATGTAGCTTCTTCTGCTGAATGATGACTCCACTGAATCTTATACATTTTGATTGATCTTGCCCGAGTTGATCTTTCCTTCTGATCCAATACCTTGACGGGGTACTCTTGGTAGGACAAGTCTGGTTCTATCTCAATGTCTGGTTCTGGTAGCACTTCAGTGGGTAGACGAACACATTTCCGCAGCTGAGATACATGGAACACACTGTGAACTGCTGACATACAGGGTGGCAATTCCAATTGGTAAGCTACGGGTCCACAATTTGCCTTGATCTTATAGGGTCCAATGTAACGAGGGGCTAACTTGCCCTTGATCCCGAATCTCTGGACACCCTTGGTTGGTGATATCTTAAGATAGACATGATCTCCCACCTCAAACTGTAGAGGCTTCCACCTCTTGTCATGATAACTCTTTTGCCTGGCCTGAGCAGCTTCTAAGTTCTTCTTGATAATTCTAACCTTTGCCTCTGCTTCAAGCACCAAATCTGGCCCAAAAACTTCCCTTTCTCCTGCTTGAGACCAATTTAGCGGGGTCCTACACCTTCTCCCATATAATGCCTCAAAAGGTGCCATCTTCAGGCTGGACTGATAGCTGTTATTGTAAGAAAACTCTGCCAAAGACAGACACTTGTCCCAATCCTTTCCATAATGCAGTGCGCATGCCCGCAACATGTCTTCCAAAATCTGATTTACCCTTTCTGTCTGACCATCTGTTTGGGGGTGGTATGCTGAGCTTCGAATAACCTGGGTCCCGAGGGCTTCTTGCAGTTTCTCCCAAAAGCGTGCCACAAACAGTGCTCCTCTGTCAGATATAATGGTCTTTGGGATACCATGCAATCTTACTATCTGATCAACATAAATTTCTGCGTACTTCTCTGTCTTGTGGGTGGTGTGCACTGGCAAGAAATGAGCAGTCTTGGTCAATCTGTCCACAATGACCCAAATAGAATCATGGTGCCTGGAGGTATTGGGTAATCCTACTATGAAGTCCATGCAAATGTCCTCCCATTTCCAAGATGGTATGGGAAGGGGTTGCAAAGGGCCTGCTGCCTTCAAGTGACTAGCTTTTATCCTCTGGCAAGTGTCACACTCGGAGATGTACTTGGCAATTTCCCTCTTCATCCTGGTCCACCAATACAAAGATCTGAGATCATGGTACATCTTGTTGCTACCAGGGTGCATGGAAAACTTGGAAAGGTGAGCTTCATCCAATATCTTCTTTCTGAGCTCAGGGTCCTTGGGAACAACCAATCGATCTCCAAACCATAAAATTCCCTTGCTGTCCTCACGGAAACACTTGTATTTTTCTGCCTTTTGCTTGAGCATATCTTTGATAACCTGAACACCCTTATCCCCAATCTGTGCTTGAACTATTTGCTCTTGCAATGTGGGCTCCACCGCGATATATCTCAATTCACCGGAAAGAACAACTTCCAGGTTCAGCTTACACAGCTCATCACACAGGGTGGCGACTCTTGCATCCATGTTCATACAATTGCACTGGGCCTTTCTGCTCAAAGCATCTGCCACAACATTGGCTTTGCCAGGATGGTAATGCACCTCCAAATCATAGTCCTTGATCAATTCCAACCATCTTCTCTGCCTCATGTTCAGATCTGCCTGAGTGAAGATGTATTTGAGGCTCTTATGATCAGTGTAGATGTTACAGTGAGCCCCCATCAAGTAGTGTCTCCATATCTTAAGAGCATGAACCACAACTGCCAATTCCAGATCATGTGTTGGGTAGTTCTGCTCATGGGGCCTGAGTGCTCGGGAAGCGTAAGCAATCACTCTGTTCTCTTGCATCAAGACACATCCCAATCTGGTACCAGAAGCATCACAATAAACTTCAAATGGTCTGGTATTGTCGGGTTGGGCTAGCACTGGGGCGGTTGTCAAATGTTGCCTCAAGGTGTGAAAGGCATCCTCGCACTTCTGGCTCCAATCATACTTGACTCCCTTCTTTAACAATTCAGTCATTGGTTTGGCAATTCTGGAGAAATCCGGAATAAATCGTCGATAATACCCTGCCAATCCCAGAAAACTCCGAATCTGTCTCACTGTAGTCGGGGGTTTCCAGTTCATCACCTCTTGCACCTTCTCAGGATCAACTGATATCCCATCCTGGGAAATGGTATGACCCAAGAATCTGATTTCCTTCAGCCAGAATTCACATTTAGACAATTTAGCATACAACTGACAGTCACGCAGTCTCTGAAGTACAGTATGCAAATGCTTGGTGTGCTCGGCTTCATTCATGGAATAGACCAGAATATCATCAATGAAGACAACCACGAATTTGTCCAACTCTAGCATGAATACTGAGTTCATTAAGTACATGAAATAAGCCGGGGCATTGGTTAGCCCAAAAGACATCACCAAAAACTCATAGAGCCCATATCTGGTAGAGAAGGCCGTCTTGGGAATATCACTGGTTCGAATCTTGATCTGATGGTAGCCCGAGCGAAGATCTATCTTGGAGAAAACCTTGGCTCCCACTAACTGATCAAATAGGACATCAATGCGGGGTAGCGGGTATTTGTTCTTTATAGTCACCGCCTTGAGAGGACGGTAGTCAACACACATCCTCAAACTCTCATCCTTTTTCTTCACAAATAAAGCTGGACATCCCCATGGTGAAGTGCTTGGACGAATAAACCCCTTGTCCAACAATTCTTGCAATTGTTTCTTCGATGGCGAACTCAATATCTCGGTCAGGTGGCATCCCTGGCAATTCATCTGGAAACACATCCGGGTAGTCACAGACCACTGGGATCTTTTCCACTGGGGATTCTATCATAACAAAGGCACAAGATCGGGTACAACCCTGGTTGGGTAAATGCAAAACAGTCTCGCCGTAAGCAGGGGAATGAATTTCAATGGCTCTGGCTGCGATGTCCAATATTGCCTGATGCCTGGTCAACCAGTCAGCTCCCAGAATAATATCCACGCTATCCAATCCTAAGATGAGAAGGGTGGTTCTAATCACCAGACTACCAAATTTTATAGGCACTTGCCTGTTGATTTGATAAGTGGCAACTCTGCCTCCGGGTGTTGAAATTGTAATGACCCCATCGGTATGGTGAAAGGGCAACTGGCATTTGGCACTAAACTTGGCACTGATAAAACTATGTGAAGCACCGGAATCAAAAAGAACAATAGCGGGATAATTTAAAACTGTAAAGATACCAGTCATGACGGGTGGTCCCTCTGGAATGTCAGCCATGGTAGTGAAGTTCAGCTTGCCCTGCCTCACTTGCACCTTCTGTCTCTTGCCTTGGTTCTGATTGACATTCTGCCCCTGCCTCTGCTGGTTTCTGGGGCAATTCTTGGCATAATGCCCAGTGTTACCACAGGTGAAACACCTGTTGTCATTGACCTGGCGGTACTGCTGCTGCTGATTGTTCCTCTGAGCTGGAAACTGGGTGCGGTTGGGTGCCTGCTGCTGCTGCTGCGGTGGTCTGATCACCCATCTCCCTTGCTGCTGCTGAGGTCCCTTGTTCTGCATGTCAGACACAATCCTGAAGCGCTGTGGCTGAGCTGAGGGTCCTGCCACATGGGTCTTCCTCTTCTTCTCTGCCTGTCGAGCTATGATGCAGTCCTCCTGGGAGATAGCCATGTTAACCAACTCATTGTAACTGTAGGCCCTGACGGTGTTGAGACGATCACGGAGCTTGGTGCTGAGCCCCCTTCTGAACCTGTCTCGCTTCTTCTCATCCGTATCGGCATGATATCCAGCATACTGACACAAGTCATTAAAAGTCTGGGCATACTGCAACACTGTCCTATTGCCCTGAGTGAGTGCCAGAAACTCATTGAGCTTCCGGTCCATGATGCCAGCGGGGATATGGTGTCCCCTGAAAGCTGCCTTGAACTCCCTCCATTCCACCTCTCTACCTTCTGGCTGCATGGCAAGAAAATGGTCCCACCAAGTCCTTGCGGGTCCGCGAAGCTGCTGGGTGGTGAACCTGACTTTGGTGACCTCTGAGCAAGCTCCATGGAGCAGTGGGAATTTGGATTCCACCACTCGCAACCATACATCTGCATCAAGTGGGTCCTCTGCCCTTGTAAACAATGGAGGCTGGGTGCTGAGGAACTCCTGATAGGTAACCGCCGCAGGGTGACGCTGATGGTCTCCACCACCATAGTGTTGTGGTGGTGGCTGACGCTGAGCCAGCTGCCTCAAGATCTCATTCTGCTGAGCCATGAGCTCCTGCAGAGTGGGAGGCGGTGGCGGTGGAGGAACGTGCTCATTCTGACCACGGCGCGCTCTCCCAGCCATCTGAAAAATCACATGGTTGCTTAATAACACATCTCCAAGCTTAAGGTTCAAACACGGTAGGGGAGTTAAAGCAATTTGATAGATTCCACATAAAACAAAACAAAAACATAAACCTTCCGTCCAATTTAAACTGCCATTAATCATCCCCAAACCTCCAAAAGAGTTTAACACGGTTACATCAATGATCCAAAAGACTCAACTCTACCTAGCCTAGTACCCTAAGGGTGCAAAAGCTAAGCTAGCGGCGAGGAGTCCAACTATCACCAACCTCTAGTATTATCCCTGGCATCTAGTGAGCGAACGAGGCAACACTGGACTCGGGGGAAGGTGGTCTCCCTGAGCCAGCGGTGTCTACACTGGAAGCAGGCTCCTCCCCTCCCTCGATGTCAACGTCCTCATCAGCCTCCCCATCATGGATCTCTTGATGATGCATATCTAGATGCTCATTAGCTTCTGCTAGCTGCTGTTGGGTGTTGAGGAGCTGATCCTCGAGAACCTCGATGGTGTTCTCCCTGGTGCCCACTAGCTCCTCCAACTCATGAATCTCATCAGACAGCTGCTCCACTTGCAAATCTTTTTCCACCAGCTCCTGGGACAAGTCCACCACGAGCTCCTCCCTGTTGTCCAAGGTGATCTTGGTTGCCTCTAGTAGTGCCATCAAATGAGACATGGCCTCCCCACGCATCACTTCCAGACGATACAGGGCATTCATGCATCGCACCGACAAGTGAGCCGTGTGGCCTGGGTAGAGGGCCCAGATGTCCTTGGCATGCTCCACCCGATCCTTCCACATTGGGTCGTCCTCCTTTTCCGCGGGGAACAACCCAATGGGGTGGGTAGCCAGCTCCAAGGGATGGAATCCGCAGAAAGTAGTCAATCCATGCAGAGCGATTGCCTCGATCGTGTCCTCCGCTCGGTATCCGAAAGACTCGGTCCAAAGAGCGCCAGCCTGGCTGCAGGGGATGAGGCTCCAAAGTCATCCTCACCCTACAGCGAGGCACCCGGTGCTTCTCGAACTGCTGCACCGCGTACTGAGGGGGTGTCAAGTATCCTGCCCCCTGAAGTACCTCCCACAAAATGCGGGGAAAGCCCTCTCGGGCAAGTCCGTCTGTGTGGGTCAGTGCATTTCCGTCATCGGAGGATCCGTGGGAAGTCATCTGTGCACAGTTAAGCGTAAGTAAAAGAAAAAAAAGAATTACAAAAAGAACAAAGAAAATAAAACTCAGCCTGTCTCTAGTTAAAAGAAAAAGGCACTGGGGACCTAGTTGGTTGTTATCTTGTTTTTAAGTCTTTTTACTCAGTTATCCATTTGCTTAATTATGAATGCATGCATGCTCATCCTGAACGACCTCTCCAAAAGATAAAAGGAATAGGGAAGAACTCCCATCCTTTTAAAAGTGGCCTGTAGGGCCTAGTCACTTAGCCACCTAGCTACCCTTCTATCATCCTAAGGCTTCACGTCCTAGGTCTATCCTGCTCGTCCTACGATCTATCCAACATTGTTTCTATCAAATTTTACTTCAGAAAAGGGATGGCATTTATGTTTTATTGATTCCTCTGTGGTGGTACAAGCTACGATACCAGCTGTGGCGGAACTGCCCGAATTATTCCAACTTAAGTGCCTAAGCCCTGCCTTAGAGGCTAGACCACACTTAAATGGGAATAACCCGTCAATCCCTCGGATCTAGTCCGACACGGCCACTGACAGGATCAAGTACCACAGTCTCACTCGATGGTGAGTCACAGAGCAAATACAATAAAGCATAAAACCATGCATGGAAGAGTGTTAAATTATTACATCATCATTGACATCATCGGAGTTTTTGCAAAAGTGACCATCAATGTTCTGAAGTGCAGTGGAAATAAACTAACGGTAAATAAATAGAGAGATGGGGAAGCCTGTCCCATCACTCCTCATGCTCCTCCTCAGCCGAGGCAGGGTCCCACTCGACGGTCCAACCCGGTGGTAAGGTGAACGGCCAAGTCATTCCAGCAACCATGTCCTCCAGAGAACCTGTAAAAATTATGCCACAAGCAAGGCTGAGTATACTAATACTCAGCTAGACTTACCCGGTGTGAGGAATCTACTCCTCTACCTCTAGACATGCAGCTGTTTGGCTGTGGGGTTTGGTTGCCAAAAGCACTAGCTGAGTTTCTAAATCAAGATTTTAACTTAGTCAAAGTTAAGTGTGACTCTCTTAAGGCTAAAAATGAACAATCTATTCATACAAAGTAGCAATCATTTTAGCAATCAATATCTTGTATCATCTCAACACAGTTCCACTTGTTACTCAATGCAGTACAATGGATCAAGCAGTCTCATTAGCTGCGAGAAGCAGACGATTCGAATCGAATTTTTATCCTTGCAAGGTAAACCTAAACACACGACATGCAGGGGCACTCTGTCCCCACACATATCAACCGTCCCCATCGATTCCCTGGCAACAGAAAGGGGCTCACCGCCTTGGCGTACAATGCCTCACTGACCCCGACTGCCGTCGTGCAGTGACCGCACTTGTACCCACCATAACTGGAATGGGAGACTACGTCTCAGGTCGCGTGAGGAGGGCAATCTGCGGGCAGGTTCACTCAGGTACTAGGCTTACCGATTTACCATATTTCTCGGTATGTGTTTAGTACGTTCAAACGCTTGACACAGGTATCCGCACGTTAATCCTTATTCCATTTTCCATCTTGTGGACAACCAATCCCCATGGATTGTTGTCCACCAACTAGTATCATGACAGTGTGAAAGTGGGTACAATCAATTTCCTGATCTCGCGCGAGTGCTAGAAAAATCACTCGTCTTCTACCGAGATCCTAATTAAATAAAGCAACTACTCGACCTGTCGTACTAGTATTCATCTCAAAAGGATTTCCTGAGATCATGCAACTAGGGTGTCAAACAATTCCTACACCTAAGTGCACAATCAATCCTGCAATCATTAAGTGAAGTAAAATAGCATAAATAACAGGTTATGCATAAACCGGGGCTTGCCTTCCAAAGCAGTGGCAGGCAGGTCCTCTGGTGCAGGCTCTGGTGCTGGATCTGGGGCTACCTCCTGAGCAGCTCCTTGCTCCGGCACGAGGATGTACTCTCCATCAGCAAGATTACAGTCTATCGAATGCAATGAACATGTATGTCATGATTATGCAAGATTTAAGAACATTAAGCTACAGAAACTAAGTCAAGAATTAACTTAGGGTTCCTTGGCTATGTGGGTCTTCTAGTGGTATATATAGACTTATTACCTTTTAGGTTTAGGTTTTCTTTTAGGATAACATAGTGGATTTGCATTGCCTTTATAGATTTCAGTGGACAATTTACAAAGGTCCTAGGAGGACATTAATTTCCATTATCCATTTTCCTTTCTTTAATTTCCATTTAGGGTTTCTAGTGTAGGTTTGAACTACGACAGTATTTTAAAAATTTCCAAAAATTCTGTAAAAATTACAGTGGGTTGTCACTTGCTATTTTAGCTTGTTTTAGAAGTTGAGGCTTAAAGTACAAAAGCTAGGCTTTAAACAAAAATAACAATAGTTAGGCAAAATGGGCCACTTTACACTACAAGTCTTTTATTAAAGTGGGTCCTGACCTAAGGGTTATTTTTGTTGGCCTCTAATAGTGATAATAAGCTCTTGTACCAAAAATGACAGAGAGCAACATGATGGTTAATTAATGATGGATTTTTAAAGTTTGGTGCAAAAAGGGTGCTTAAAACTAACTTGTCATTTGAAAAATATCAAACAACAGATTTCAGATTTTTCTTAAGTTCTTATTATCAAAACATTAGTTATCCCAAGGGTTGGGGTGTTTTCACTATGAGGTTATTTTTGTAGGGTTTTTCTAAGTTTCCCTTGTTTTCTTAAAATAAAAGGTATCCTATTTATTTTATACTAAACCAGGGTGTGATAGATTTTTCCAGTGAATTATATTGATTAAGTACCCTAACAAAAATAGGGATGCCCTCTGGTTCACTATTTAAATCACATTTTCTATTTTTCTTAACTTTAAGCATAATGCAAAAGAAGAAGTAAAAACTAACTCAATGTAGTGGACAGAGGGGTTTAACATTTTTAAATAGGTCAGTAGGTAGATATAAACTTCTCCAAATTTTTCCAACCCTAGTTAAATAGTACAACCATTTTTCTTGCTATTATTGAGCTTTTGGTCAAAACTATAATTAAATCAGAACCTTATAGTTTTCTATAGTACCTATGGGGTTTTATATTTTTCTTAAGTAGGTTACATTATTTAGAGTCTGGCAAAATTGGTTTGACCAAATTTGGATAAACCAAACAGAAGTTATGGGTTTTTAAAGTTTCTGTTTGAATTTAAATCAGGTTTTAATAAGGTTTTTCTGAAAAAGCAGTTTGCGCCGAGGTCCCTGGGTTTAAACCGAATCAAACCTCGCAGATCTACCCTCGCGCCACTATTCCCCTGAGTCTCTGACATTTCACTTAACCCCCTGACCTTCTCTTCCTCTCACCCGCAGTCCTTCCCCCAACTGAAACAGTAGCCGCGGGAAAGAAAAGGGTGGCGCGGCTTACCGGCGGCGAGGGAGGTCCGGCGAAGGGCAGGGTTTGCTCGAGGAGGTTCGGGCGATCACGTCGAGGTACGGCTCGTCGTCGGGGATGGCCGGAATCGCCCGGTCCACGCGCGCAGGCGGGCGAGCTCGTCGGCGGCGTGTGCTCCGGCCTATCCACGGCGGCATAGTTCAATCCAAGGGCATAGGGAGCTTCATGGAGATCTAAGGAGTCTAACCGTGCAAGGAATCGAAGAGAGACTCACCGTGTACCTCGGTCCACGGTTGCCGGCGGTCGGGTGAAGTCCGGTGACCTTGATCCGGCGTCTCCGGTGAAGCAGAGTCCGATTCTTTGCTCGGGGAGCTTCACTGGTGGGTGCACACTCGTGTCCGAGGGTTGGATGGGACTGTGGAAGGCTGGGCTGGCCGGTCTATGGCAGCAGTGGCTCGGGTGGCCGCGGGCACGTCGCGCACGGGCAAACGGCGGTGAACTGAGCTCCGGTGAGGCTTGAGCGCGTGCGGAGGGGTACGGCCAATGCTCCTGGGCGTTTTATAGGCGCGGACGTGGACCAGGGCGCTGGCTTGGCTCGGGCGCGGCGCGGGGCTCGCGGGGGCGCGCGCGGGCGTGCTCTGGCGCGGCAGAACGCGTCGAACACGTGGCGGTTTGTTTCTTCCTTTGTTCAAACGTCGGCATAGGTCGCAAACGTGCGAATCTTTGCAAAAGTTCGGCGCAGACCTCTTCCTGGCACCTAGGGCTGTCACTCAACTGTGAGACGTCGGGGCAGATATGGCCTAGGGAGGGAGATCTTCGGATGCCAAAACAGGTGTGTCACACTGGGCACTTCGCGACAAAAGCCATGCCATGGCATGTCCAACGTCCGAGTCTCAGGCTCAACTTTTTCCAGTGGGTGCCCTAGGTGGTATGCCACGTTTTTGGTATAGAACACAAGTGGATTTGATGCCATCTTCAAGGTGAACACGGTTGATCCTTAAACTAGGGTTAAAAATGGACTTAGAGAGAAATAGAGAGCTCTAGCTCTCTCTCCACTTAGTGATTTGATTTGGGGTTTCTCCAGGGGCCTTTTTGCAATATTTCCTTCCTCTAATTGCTGGTTATAAGGTTGCTTAAGGTTGGGTTAAAGATCACTCATGTTTTGCACATTTGCTTATTTCCCTTTTTCTTCTTATCCATGGCTTTGAAAAAGAGGGTTCAAGAGGGGTCTAGGGTTTTCCCCCCTTTCTTGTCCAAGGTAGCAAATGCACAAAAGCTTACATGGTGCTCTTAGGTCCTTAGAATTCTTGGTTAACACATAATCTCCAAGGTTATTTGTTCCCCTCAAGTTATTTTCACAAGTGATCACAATCCTTAGCATTCAGGGTATGCTCTAGTCAAAGTAACACCTGAGGTGTTACACAAACTCCACTTCCCTATCCGGTGGCATTCTGGGCAACTCCTCCGGAAAGACATCCAAGAAATCTCTTACCACACGGATATGATCACCCACAAGTTTGCCATCTAGTAGGTATGTAGCAGGCTTAGTGGAGGGCGACAAGGTGATTTTGGCTTCAAATCTATCTCTGTTCGGACTAGTGAGTTCAACTGTTTCCTTAGCACAGTGTATAACTGCATTGCATTCTTTTAACCACTTCATACCCAGGATTAGATCTATTTCACTTTCTTCTAGTATTACAGGTGTAGACCAAAAAATTCTTCCCAAAATAGTTATGTCAATTTTGTAGCATGTATAGTTTGCTTCAATAGGTCCCTTAGGTGTGATAACTACCATGGGTTTACGCATTATTATATAAGGCAACTCATGCGTATTAGCATAACGAGCAGATATGAATGAATACAAAGCTCCAGAATCAAACAGTATAGATGCTGGAATAGAATTAATAAGGAACATACCAATAGCAATGTCTGAACCATCAGTGGTAGCCTCAACACTGATCTGATTAACCCTGGCAATATTGAATCCATAGTTATTAGTTGGTGTATGTGTCTGCTTGCCCTGAGTACTATCTCGAGCTAGAGTTGTTGGGGTTCCTCTTAGGCCAAACATTATCATAGTGTCCGACCTCGCTGCACTTGAAGCAGGTAGTGCTAGTAGCAGTGTTCTGGTCAGTAGGTCTCACCGGGGTGCCAGCTGGGGCAGCTGGACGAGGGCGTGGAGTCTGAGGAGTGGCCTAGGGTGTCTTGGTAAAACTACTGCCCTCCTCTAGAACGAGCTAGGGTACCCTGAGGCTGAGCAAAGAGAGGACGACTGTTGCTGCCAATGGCCTGGTTGATGGCCTTCCTCTTCATCTCACCAAGCTGAACACGCTTGTGTTCAAGAGCTATGGATTTGTCCAGAAGCCTCTAGGAAGATGGAAAGGAATGGGACATCGGCTGGTACTGGAGTGGACCAATGAGTCCCTCCAAGAACTGCTTCTGCTTTCTCTCATCCTCAGCAACCTCAGGAGCATTCTAGACAGCTAAATGAATTTATCTTTGTATTCACTCACTGACATATTTCCCTGCTTGAGGGAAAGTAAACTCCTTCTTGATCTTCATGAACCCAGTAGGAATATGATAATTTCTGAAATTAGCTAAAAACTCTGCCGATGTGATGGTGTTAGCAGCAGCGTGAGCAGCACATTAAGAATCCCACCAGTCAGCAGCGGGGCCAGTGAGGTGACCCGATGCATATAGGACCTTCTCCCTGTCGGTGCATTGGGCAATGTTGAACATCTTCTCCACTGTCTTCAGCCAATCATCAGCCTGGAGTGGATCTGAAGAGTTGGAGAAGGTAGGTGGCTTGTGGCTAATAAACTCATGATGCTTATCCCTAGGTGGTGCTGGTGGTGATGTGGCTGCTGCTGTTGGTGGTGGAGCTGAGCTTGCATCTCTGCCATAGTGTTGGACATTTGCAACAGCAGTTGCATTTGAGCGACAACCACAACATCAGTCCCAGTAGGCGGAGGATTCGAAGGAGGATTCATCTCCTGTTCTAGATTAGCAACTGGCCTCCTTCAGCGAATGTGTGTAGGTAGATCGACAACACCTCCCTTCATGGTATTGACCATCTAGGTTAGAGACATAGGGTAAGATAGATTTGCAGATAAGATAAATAAGTACGAAACACCCTACTTTTAAGTCACGAAGTTTTGGGTCACAATATCTTAGTCGATTAGAGTGTCACCTACCTAATACTAATACATTGGTACATGCTAGGATGCCCTACTATACTATTTCACTCAATCAAAGAAGTGAATCCAGCAAAAATCATAAGAACAAACATTCAAGCACTTGAATATCGATAAAAAATATTATTGTTTTTGTGTGGGCCTCCTATCTCTTCAAGGATTCATGGATATAGGATTCCAAGGTGTGAAATCCCTTCGGTCTTTCTAGAGTAGAAAAGGTAAGAGTAGTCAGAGTAGAACAGCCAAAAGGTGAGACAGGATCAAGAAAATATAGAAAGAATCAGAGAAAAGGTAAGTAAGGGCTTTGTCTAGTTCTATCCAGGTTACGTCCTACAGTCAACATTGCTCTGATACCACTTCTGTCACACCCGGATTTAAGGGACAAACTCAGGTGCATCTCATATGTGCGCCAAACTAGATCAACACATATAATGACTCAGTGTATAGAGACGAATGTCACAATCTTTATAACATAACAAAATGTCTTACAAAATAACTGATAATAAATAGAAAGAACTAATATCATTATTTTCCCTTAGCGCCATCAAGATGACTAGAGACGACACCTAGACCTCGTCGAACTTGCCATAATACACTTCCTCGGGTGGCACCTGCTCTTCACCTGTGGGGGGGGGGAGTTTTATTGCAAGAGTGAGCTCATAGATGTTCATCGCTCAGCAAGTGTGGAGAATAATGTGCATGAGCTCACTTAAGGTGGGGTCTCATGTTAGTGTAAGGCTGATCAACAAATGTCACACCCGGATTTAAGGGATAAAGTCGGATGTGTCTCATATGTGCGCCAAAGAAGAACATCACATATAATGACAAAGTGTATAGAGATAAATGTCACAGGTATCATTATTACATAGCAGAAGTCTTACAAAAATAGACGATAACAATAAAATGAACTAAGTAATTATTCCTTGGCGCCATCAAGCTGACTAGGAGACGCCACCTAGATGAGCCCGTACTCTTCGTTGTAGGGCTCCTCCTTGACCACCTGTTCTTCTCATGTGGGGAGGGTTTATATATCGCAAGGGTGAGCTCATAAAAGATCATAGCTCAACAAGTTGTGGGGAATAATGTGCATGAACTCACCAAATGTGGGAGTTCATGTGAAGTGTAAGGCTAATCAACAAATAAGGGTTAAAGCTGAGCATTGCTTTTAATAAGTTGGTCAAATTTTATTAGTAGTTATTAAATATAAGTAGATACCAAACAAGAGTAATAATAGATCAAAATTAATAATAAACCACAATGCGATGCAAATGACAAATTGAATTTAATTTCATAATTTATTCATGTGAGAGTCATGAGCTACTCATGACCGTGAGCATGGCTAGTATACCAGTTTTACACTCTGTAGAGGTTGTACCCTGTACCCACAAGACATATTACCCATCTGACCGGGGTTGTACGGACCCCATACACCTCTACCAAGGAAGCGAGGCAGGGTGACACTACGAGGCCTTTACAAAGTTCCACTAGCTTCAGAAAACCCGCTACAGTTTCTAGGAAGAGCAATGCTGGAATCCCCCGTATGACCGCCATCGCAGCAAAATCAACCCGAGAACCTCACTACACACCTACTCTCCTACTGCCAATGCCCCTTTCGGGTAATGAAAGGGAAATGGACTTAAACATTTCCTATCATCGATTTTAGTGTTTGACAACAATCATAAACATTATGGACTAACTAGTTTGCCCAGTTGATCATTTCTCAGGTGTATAAGTTCATCTACAACTATTCTAAGTCGACTGTCCGGAATACCGTAGATCATTCCGGACAGGAGAAGCTTTTTGGGAAAACACCTATGTGCGGACCATCCGGGCCCTTGCCGGTGGACCGTCCACAACACCAGGGTGAGCCTCGAACAGGAACACTGCAAAAACACAAGTTAACACTATGGACCGTCCGATGGAGAAGCGAGCACCATTCGAGACCAAGCACAGACCGTCTGGCCTCATGCACGGACCGTCTGGTCGTTGAAAAAACAGGAAAATCCGAAGGTGACGGGTTCGGTAAAATGCATTTTTAGCGTCCTCGCGGACCGTCCAGGGTGCACGGTCGAACCATCTACGACTACTTTATCTGACATCTAACAACGCATTAAATGCTCTATAGCCGTTAGTGCTGACCGTTGCGATTTCAGTCGTTGATGTGCAGGGGTGGACCGTCCGGACCAGGAGCGCGGATCGTTCGCGTTGACAGAAAAGGAGCAACGGCTAGGAAGTGGTTGGAGGCTATAAATACAACCCCAACCACTTCCATTTAGAACAACTAAGCACTCTACTCATTCACATCTAATACAAGCGCTAGCAATCCATTCCAAGACACATTCAAAGCTTCCAATCTCTCCAAGTCCCACAATTAAGACAACTGATCATTAGTGCTTAGTGACTTAAGAGAGTGTGATTCGTGTGTTATTTGTCGCTCTTGTTACTTGGTTTTCGCAATCGTGCTTTCTTCATCTATTTCTCAACCTTCTAAGTGAATTGTAAAGCAAGCAAGAGATACCTAAGTGTGTGGTGATCCTTGCGGGGGTCTTAGTGACCCGTGTGATTAAGAAGAAGCACTCGAACGGTCTAAGTGACCAATTGAGAGAGGGAAAGGGTTGGAATAGACCTGGCCTTTGTGGCCTCCTCAACGGGGACTAGATTCTTTAGAACCGAACCTCGGTAAACAAATCGTTGTGTTCATTTGTGTTGATCTCCATTCAATTTGTTTATCCCCTCTCCTCTCTCTAAAATTTCCTTTGCTCATATTGATTTGAGTTGCCTCCCAAAAGTTATCCGCATTGATTGAGCAACTCCTAGCAAGGAGAACTGTCTTCCGCACTCCGAATTAATTCTAACACTTACCCCAGGCATAGTGCGTGTTCAAAGTTTATAATTTTTAGGTTTTGCCTATTCACCTCCCCCGTCTAGGCGACTTTCACTTGGTATCAAAGCCCTGTGCTTCATTAGAGTATAACAACTCGAAGTGATGTCGGGAGAACATGCCAAGAGGGAGATGGTCACTGGCAAAAAGCCCAAAGGCTCGGGAACGAAGAATGAGGAACGGATTTCGTCAAAGGAGACCGGCAACAAGCACAAAGAGGAATCTGCTTCCTCCATCAAGTAACATACGAAGGGTGACAAGAAGAAAAATAAAATGAATAAGGTGGTCTACTACGAGACCGATTCTTCATCACCTTCCACATCCAGCGCTGAGTCTAATACTTCAAAGTGCCAAGAGCACAAGAAGTATAGTAAGATGCCTCTTCACTATCCCCGTATTCCTAAACGCGCTCCTCTACTTTCCGTACCATTAGGCAAACCACCATATTTTGATGGTGAAGATTATTGTATGTGGAGTGATAAAATGAGGCACCATCTAACCTCACTCCACGAAAGCATATGGGATATTGTTGAGTTTGGAGCGCAGGCACCATAGGTGGGTGACGAGGATTATGACTCCGATGAGGCCACCAAATAAGGCATTTTAATTCCCAAGCAACTTCTATACTCCTCGCCTCCCTGTGTCGAGAGGAGTATAATAAGGTGCAAGGGTTGAAAAATGCCAAAGACATTTGGGATGTCCTCAAGATGGCGCATGAAGGGGACGAGGTGACCGAGATCACCAAGCGAGAGACGATCGAGGGAGAACTCGGTCAATTCATCCTCAACAAAGGAGAGGAGCCACAAGCAATGTACAACCGGCTTAAAACAATGGTTAACCAAGTCCGCAACCTCAAGAGCACCAAATGGGATGACCATGAAATGGTCAAGGTTATTCTAAGATCTCTTGTTTTTCGTAATCCTACTCAAGTTCAATTAATTTGTGGAGATCCTAGATACAAACAGATGTCCCCCAAGGAGGTAATCGACAAGTTTGTGAGCTTTGAACTCATGATCAAAGACTCCAAACACATTGTTTACTTGGAGCAAGGTGTCACCTCCATGCCTGAGGTGCAACCTGTTGCATTCAAAGCAACGGAAGAGAAGAAGGAAGAGTCTACACCAACTAGACTCCCAATTGACGCCTCCAAGCTTGACAATGAGGAGATGCTCTTATCATCAAGAGCTTTCAGCAAATCCTCAAGCAAATGAAAGGGAAGGACTACAAACCACATTCCAAGAGGGTTTGATACAGGTGTGGTAAGTTCGGTCACTTCATTGCAAAATGTCCATATACAAGTGACTGCGACAGGGATGAAGACAAGAAAGGGAAGAAGAAGATGGAGAAGCAAAGATACTACAAGAAGAAGGGTGGCGAGGCACACATGGGGCGGGAATGGGACTCCAACAAGAGCTCCACCGACTCCTCCGACGAGGACGCCGCCAACATCGCCATCAACAAGGGACTTCCCTTCCCAAACATCGGCCACAAATGCCTCATGGCTAAGGACGACAAAAAGAAGAAGGTACATTCTAGAGATACCCCCAAATATACTACTTATGATGATGAAGGTAGCTCTAGTGATAATGAAGATGACTTAACCTCTCTTTTGCAAACCTTACCAAAGATCAAAAGAAAAAAATGAATTGATAGAAACCATTAACAAGAAGGATGAAATCTTGGAAAGCCAAGAGGACTTGCTCATTAAAGAGAATAAAAAATTATCAAGTTGAAAAATGATTATGCTCTAGAAGTAGAAAAATGTGAGAATTTGTCTAAAGAGCTTAGCATTCGCAATGATTCAATTTCTTGTCTTAGAACTGAGAATGTTAATTTAAATGCTAAGATAGAAGAATTGAATGCTAGTAATATTTCTACATCTACTATTGAACATGTCACCATTTGCACTAGATGTAGAGATGTTAACATTGATGCTATGAATGATCACCTAGCCATGATTAAAGAACAAAATGATCACATAGCTAAATTAAATGCTAAAATTGTCGAGCATGAGTTAGAAAATGAAAATTTTAAATTTGCTCGTAATATGCTTTATAATGGGAGACGCCCTGGCATTAAGGATGGCATTGGCTTCCAACAAGGGAGCCAAAGCAACATCAAACTTAATGCCCCCAAAAACAGACTATCTAATTTTGTTAACGGTAAGGCTCCCATGGTTCAGGATAGAGAGGGTTAAATTTTATATCCTAAGAACTATCCTGAGCACAAAATTAGGAAAATTCATGCTAGACAATCTCATACTGTTTCTCATCATGCTTACATGTATAGTAATGAGGCTTCTAGCTCTAGGCATTCAACTCATATCAAAATGCCTAAAAAGAAAATTGCAAATGCATCAAATGAACATAGTATCTCATTTAAGACTTTTGATGCATCTTTTGTGCTAACTAACAAATCAGGCAAAGTAGTTGCCAAATATGTTGGGGCAAACACAAGAGTCCCAAGACTTGTGTTTGGGTACCCAAGGTGCTTGTTTCTAATGTGCAAGGACCCAAGACCATTTGGGTACCTAAGAACAAGGCCTAAATTTGTTTTGTAGGTTTATGCATCCGGCAAGACAAGTTGGATAATTGATAGCGGGTGCACAAACCACATGATAGGGGAGAAAAGGATGTTCTCCTCATATGAGAAAAATGAAGATCCCCAAAGAACTATCACATTCAGGGATGAAAATCAAGGTTTGGTCAAAGGTTTGGATAAAATTGCTATATCCTCTGACCATTCCATTTCTAATGTTTTTCTTGTAGATTGTTAGATTACAACTTTCTCTCTGTTTCTCAATTATGCAAAATGGGTTACAACTATCTATTTACTGATGTTGGTGTTACTGTCTTTAGAAGAAGTGATGATTCAATAGCTTTTAAGGGAGTGTTAGATGGTCAGCTATATTTAGTTAATTTTAATGATAACAATGCTGAACTAGACACTTGCTTAATTACTAAGACAAATATAGGCTGGCTTTGGCATCGCCGACTTCCTCATGTTGGAATAAAGAATCTTCATAAGCTTCAAAAGGGAGAGCACATTTTAGGACTAACCAATGTTCATTTTGGGAAAGACAGGATTTGTAGCACATGTCAAGCAGGGAAGCAGGTTGGAGCTCATCATCCACACAAGAACATCATGACGACCGACAGGCCGCTTGAGCTACTCCACATGGATCTATTCGGCCCGATCGCTTACATAAGCATCAACATGAGTAAGTATTGTCTTGTTATTGTGGATGATTATTCTCGCTTCACTTGGGTGTTCCTTTTGTAGGAAAAATCTCAAACCCTAGAGACCTTAAAGAGATTCTTGAGATGGGCTCAAAATGAGTTCGGATTAAGAATCAAGAAGATTAGAAGCGACAACGGAGTGGAGTTCAAGAACTCTCAAATTGAAGGATTTCTTGAGGAGGAGGGCGTCAAGCATGAGTTCTCTTCTCCATACACACCCCAACAAAATCGTGTTGTGGAGAGAAAGAATAGAACTCTCTTGGATATGGCAAGGACCATGCTTGATGAGTACAATACATCGGATCGGTTTTGAGCGGAGGCGATTAACACCGCCTGCTACTCCATCAATCGACTCTACCTACACCGAATCCTCAAGAAAACATCGTATGAACTCCTCACCAGTAAAAAGTTCAATGTTTCTTATTTTAGAGTTTTTGGGAGCAAATGCTTTATTCTTATTAAGAGAGGTAGAAATTCTAAATTTTCTCCTAAAGCAGTAGAAGGCTTTTTACTCGGTTATGACTCAAACACAAGGGCATATAGAGTCTTCAACAAGTCCACTGGATTAGTTGAAGTTTCTTGTGACATTGTGTTTGATGAGACTAATGGGTCCCAAGTGGAGCAAGTTGATCTTGATGAACTAGATGATGAAGAGGCTCCATGCGTAGCGCTAAGGAACATGTCCATTAGGGATGTATGTCCAAAAGAATCCGAAGGACCTTCACAAGCACAAGATCAACCATCATCTTCCATACGAGCATCTCCAACAACTCAAGATGAGGACATGGCTCAATAAGAAGAGGATGAAGATCAAGACAATGAGCCACCTCAAGAGGAGGACATTGATAAAGGGGGAGATGAAGATGATCAAGATAAGGAAGATGATCAAGAAATTTAAGACCAAAGACTGCCACACCGAAGAGTCCACCAAGCAATTCAAAGAGATCACCCCATCAACTCCATACTTGGTGACATTCACAAGGGGGTAACCACTAGATCTCGAGTTGCTCATTTCTGTGAACATTACTTTTTTTTGTGTCTTCTATTGAGCCCTATAGGATAGAGGATGCAATTAGAGATCCAGATTGGGTGGTGGCAATGCAAGAGGAGCTCAACAACTTCACGAGGAATGAGGTATGGCATTTAATTCCACATCCTAACCAAAATGTTGTAGGTACCAAGTGGGTATTCCGACAAATAAGATGAGCATGGTGTGGTGACAAGGAACAAAGCCCGATTTTGTACCAAAGGATATTCACAAGTTGAAGGTTTGGATTTTGATGAAACCTATGCACCTGTAGCTAGGCTTGAATCAATTCGTATATTACTTGCCTATGCTACTTACCATGGCTTTAAGTTGTATCAAATGGACGTGAAGAGTGCCTTCCTCAATGGCCCTATCAAGGAAGAGGTATATGTTGAGCAACCTCTCGGCTTTGAAGATAGTAAGTACCCTTCTCATGTTTATAAGCTCTCAAAGGCGCTTTATGGGCTCAAGCAAGCCCCAAGAGCATGGTATGAATGCTTGAGAGACTTCCTTATCACTAATGGCTTCAAAGTTGGAAAAGCTGACCCTGCTCTCTTCATAAAAACTATTGCTAAAGACTTGTTTATATGCCAAATTTATGTTGATGATATTATTTTTGGATCTACTAACAAGTCATCCTGTGAAGAGTTTAGTAGGATTATGATACAAAAATTCTAGATGTCTATGATGGGAGAGTTGAAGTATTTCCTTGGATTTCAAATTAAGCAACTCCAAGAGAGCACCTTCATCTGCCAAACTAAGTACACAAGATATTCTTAAGAAGTTTGGAATGAAGAATGCCAAACCCATCAAGACTCCCATGGGAACAAATGGGCATCTCGACCTTGACACGGGAGGTAAATCCGTAGATCAAAAGGTATACCGGTCGATGATAGGTTCTTTACTCTATTTATGTGCTTCTCGACCGGATATAATGCTTTCAGTATGCATGTGTGCAAGGTTCTAGGCAAATCCTAAGGAAGTTCACATTAGAGTCGTGAAAAGAATCATGAGATATTTAGTTTACACTTCTAAGTTTGGGCTATGGTATCCCAAGGGATCTACCTTTGATCTAATTGGATATTCCGATGTCGATTATACCGGATGTAAAATTAACAGGAAGAGCACATCAGGGACTTGTCAGTTTCTGGGGACATCCCTGGTGTCTTGGGCATTAAAGAAACAAAACTCTGTAGCTCTATCCACCACCGAAGATGAGTATATTGTTGCAGGTCATTGTTGTGCACAATTACTCTGGATGAGGCAAACACTTAGGGACTATGGCTACAAGTTGAGCAAAGTACCTCTCCTATGTGATAATGAGAGTGCAATCCGTATGGCGGATAATCCCGTTGAACACAGCCGCACTAAGCACATAGACATCCGGTATCACTTTTTGAGAGATCACCAACAAAAGGGGGATATCAAAATTGCTTATGTTAGCACCCACAACCAATAAGCCGATATTTTTACCAAACCCTTAGATGAAAAGACTTTTAGCAAACTTAGGAATGAGCTAAAAGACTTTGATTGAAACATTGCACATATTGCTAATTCATATACCTTTGATCATGTATCTTTCCTCTAGTACAAATGCATATCTCTTATTCTTCTTGTGCCAAAGCTAAGACTAATGTGCTTTCATGAGTATTTATGTGATTAGTCTTAGATTGAAAAAGAAATGGAGTATTCGGCAAAGGCAAGGCTTCCACTACAACTCTGTTGGTATCACTTATCCTTTGCCCTTCTCATAAACTTTCACTCATATCCTTTTACAAAATGGGGAGAAAATAGGCCCAAAAATGGGAGAATTTGAAGGCCTCTTAAGTTTCTTCGTTTTTGGCGATTAATGCCAAAGGGGGAGAAATTAATAGGCCTAAAGCAAAAGGACCGAACCACCACTGCTTTCAAAGATTGTCGTTTTCAAAAATTATTTCAACTAAAATTTATTTCACAAATGGGAAGAAATTATTTCAATTACAAAAACCCTCTTGACAGCTAAGAGGAGAATTTCTTCGGGGGGAGCTTTCATTCAGCCAAAGGAAAAGCATTTGAAAAAGGGGGAGAGTTTTTAAAAACATAAAAATGCTTTTTGAAATCGTATTCTTATACCATTGGCTAATTGCAAAAGAACTTCAAAGATTTTTACAAAAGATCTACAAAACTAACAAAGTGGTGCAAATGTTGTCCAAAATGTTAAACTAGAAGAAAACAATCATATATATTTAAAATTACTTTCAGTTGGTTTAAATTCAAGTAACTTTTGCACATCTGTCAAAATTGCAAACTAGTTACATTCATACACTTTATACTTTCTTTGGTTTGTGTTGGCATCAATCACCAAAAAGGGGGAGATGGAAAGGGAAATGGACTTAAACATTTCCTACAATCGATTTTGGTGTTTGACAACCATCACAAACCTTATAGACTAACTAGTTTGCCCAGTTAATCATTTCTCAGGTGTATAAGTTCATCTATAACTATTCTAAGTCGACTATCGGGAATACCGTAGATCATTCCGGACAAGAGAAGCTTTTTGGAAAAACACCTATGCGCGGACCGTCCGAGCCCTTGCGACGGACCGTCCGCGACACTAGGGTGAGCCTCGAACAGGAACACTGCAAAAACATAAGTTAACACTATGGACCGTCTGATGGAGAAGCAAGCACCGTCCAAGACCAAGTGCGGACCGTCCAGCCTCAAGCATGGACCGTCCGGTCATTGAAAATCTAGGAAAACTCGAAGGTGACAAGTTCGGTAAAATGCATTTTTAGCGTCCTCGTGGACCGTCCAGGGTGCACGGCCGAACCGCACGTGACTGCTTTATCTGACATCTGACGACGCATTAAATGCTCTATAGCCATTGATATAGTCGTTACTGCTGACCGTTGCGATTTGAGCCATTGATGTGCAGGGGCGGACCATCCGGACCAGGAGCAATGGCTAGAAAGTGGTTGGAGGCTATAAATACAACCCCAACCACTTCCATTCAGAACATCTAAGCACTCTACTCATTCACATCTAATACAAGAGCTAGCAATCCATTCTAAGAAACATTCAAAGCTTCCAATCTCTCCAAGTCCCACAAATAAGACAAGTGATCATTAGTTCTTAGTGACTTGAGGGAGTGTGATCCGTGTGTTATTTGTCGCTCTTGTTGCTTGGTTTTCACAATCGTGCTTTCTTCATCTCTTCCTCGACCTTCTAAGTGAATTGTAAAGCAAGCAAGAGACTCCTAAGTGCATGGTGATCCTTGTGGGGTCTTAGTGACCCGTGTGATTAAGAAGAAGCACTCGACCAGTCAAAGTGACTGATTGAGAGAGGGAAAGGGTTGGAATAGACCCAGCCTTTGTGGCCTCCTCAACGAGGACTAGATTTTTTGGAACCGAACCTCGATAAACAAATCGTCGTGTTCATTTGTGTTGATCTCCATTCAATTTGTTTATCCCCTCTCCTCGCTCTAAAAGTTCCTTTGCTCATATTGATTTGAGTTGGCTCCCAAAAGTTATCTGCATTGATTGAGCAACTCCTAATAAGGAGAACTATCTTCTGCACTCCGAATTAATTCTAACATTAACCCCGGGCATAGTGCATGTTCAAATTTTATAATTTTTAGGTTTCGCCTATTCACCCCCCCCCCCTCTAGGCAACTTTCAGGTAAGGTAGTCCTCAACTAGCTTTCCTAATTGGTCAGCCAAGGGCGTCCCATTCCACCCTTGTGGTGGCACGTGTTTCTCAAGTTAAGCTCCATGTTCCAATTAACATAATGGTCTTATCATGAACAGAAATAGAACAATAACAAAGAATGACCATGTGTAATAGTTATCTCAACACCTAAAACCATATATAGCAATAGCAAAGACTACCCAAAAGTTCAGGGGTAAATAAGGGGTAAAGATAACCAAACTAGGGTGACCTATTGGGTCCCATCAAAATTAAGTCTATGCATGCCAAAATGCTTATAGGGAACATTATTGGGTAAATAAAAGTGGTCAAGGGCACAACTTGCCTTCAATGAGCTCCTGCTCAGTAACTTCTACCTGCTGAACACCTGGATCCTCAGTCACTGGTTCGTCTACTCGAAGCAATACAAACAAACATGGTGTAGGAGAAATTAACATCACATCAAACATGAATATAGAATTTATAATAATAATCTACGCATCGAAACAAGATCGTAGGAACAAAAATCACTAAATTCGGAGTTACGGATTTCAAGTTATGATTTTTCGAAGGTTTTATGTATTTGGTACGGAAATAGTTAAGTGATTAATTTTAATATAAGTTTCATGCTAAGACAGAGGTAATAAGTGATAAACAATATTAATACAAAATTATAGAAACTGGATTGGGTTAAAAAGGAGTTAAAATGAATTTTCTATGAATTAAAGAAGTTTCTGGAATAAATTTTACACTAAAATTAATTTTATATATAATTTCCTTTGATTTTCTAATTCCCTGGACTGCGCGCACCAATACCAGGAAGTTCAGTGGTCATTTCATAAGTTCTCCTGACACAGGTTAACACTCCTTCTATAGAAGCTGTATTGCGGGTTAATATGTAGAAAGCCAGGGTCTCTTTAATAAAAGTACATAGGTGAAGGGGTATCGAGGAGATCTAGCCATCCGATCTAATCCTACGAACTAGATTAGATCCCAAGGGAACGTGTCACGCCAGCACACAGTGTAACACCCTAGGTGTTACTTAGGATTTCCACTAAGGACTACACAAGGAAAGCCCACCATCACATGTGACTTAACTTGAGTGAAGGACTTCAAACTTGGAAATCAAGATCCTAAATAAGTGCAACCCATCCTAGATGTCATGCCTTGACTTATCATGCACACATAAGGGGGAGATTTGCCCAAACCCTAATTCAAATCCCTTTGGACAATTGGAGCCCTAGAAGTAAGTATGACCAAAAGGTTATGAAAACCACATGATCATGACTTGGGCCAATTATAAAAGTTGTAGTACACTTAATACCCTACAAATAATAGTAAGAAAGTGACCCCCAAAAAGATTTTATAAAAACCCCAAAAGGTTCACCAAAGGGTTGAGCATAAAAGAAAAATCAGAATTTTTCTAAGTCCAAAACCAACCCTCTTGCAAAGATCAAACATGTTCACCTTGATCCCAAACTCAAAATCACTTGGCCCAATTGACAAAGTGGCGCCAAAATACCTCTAGAATACCCTGGAAAAGTTTGAGCCCAACCCTAAGTCGTTTGACATGACTTGGCACAAGTTTTGTCTCGATTAGGACAACTAGGACAGAGACAACTTCCCACCCCCATATCTCTCAAACCCGACCATATCTACCCTCGGTACTCACATGAACTAGATAGCTCTAGGTGCAGGGAAGAGATCTCTCACAGGTCTTAGGGCAAGATACGCACGTTTTGGCCACTCAACAGAGGGAAGAACAAGGGCAGAAGCAAAGAGCCACATGTTCGACGCGCTCTGAGCTCGCCAGAGCACGCCCCCGCGTGCCCCCGCGTCGTGCCAAGCCAGGCCAGCGCCATTGCCCGCGCCCGCGCCTATAAAAGCCACCAGGGACTTCGACCGTACTCACTCGCGCGCGCTCGACCTCACCGGCATTGCCCCACGCACGGCGTGCCCGCGGCCACCCGAGCACCCGCCACCGTAGACCGGCCAGCAGAGCCTCTCCCAGCTGCATCCGACCCTCGGAGTAGACCGTGCATGCCTCAGTGAAGCTCCCCGAGCAAGGAATCAAACTTTGCCTTGCTGGAGAAGCCAGTCCACGGTCGCCGGACTTCACACGACCGCCGATGAACGTAGACCGAGCTCCACGGTGAGTTGTTCTCCAATTCCTTGCACATGTCGACTCATCAACACCCCGTGAAGCTCCCCATGCCATTGGATTGACCAGTAGCGCCGTGATTAGGCCGGAGCTCTCGCCGTCAACGAGTTCACCCGCCTGCGCATATGGACCGGCCGATTCTGGCCACCACCGTCGTCGAGTCGTACCTCGCTGTGACCGCCAGGACCTCCTGGAGCCAACCCCGCCCCTCGCCGGACCTCTCTCGCCGTCGGTAAGCCGCGCCACCCTTTTTACCCCCGTGGGTACTATTTAAGTTAGGGGAGGGACCTTGGGGGAGAAGAAGAAAGGAGCAGGGGGTTTTGTGCACTGTCAGCGACTCAAGGGAACAGTGGCGCAGGGGTATAACTGAAGGGATGGATTTAGAAAGAACCCAGGGCCTTCGATGCAAAGTGGTTTTCCCAGAAACCCTTTTTAAATATTCTGATTTAAATCCAAACAGAACTTGAAAACTTCATAACTCCAGTTTGGTTTACCCAAAAATCGAGGCAAACCAGTTTTGCCAGACCCTAAATGAGGTAAACTATTTAGGAAAAATATAAAACCCCTAAGTGTTGCAGAAAACTTTAAAGTTTTGATTTAAATAATTAACTGGTCAAAGCTAAAAGAAATAAGGAAAAATTAGCTACACTACTAGACTGGGGTTAAGAAAATTCAGAGAAGTACTTAATAACTTCCTAACCTGTTTAAAAATAATAAACCCCTCTGTACATCCAATTAAGGTAGAGTTTGCCATTTAAATCATTTTCAGCTTAAAGTTAAAGAAAATATAATAGCTAGTGAAAAATGAAAACCAGGGAGCACCCACATTTTTGTTAGCTTACTTATTCAGTATGGTTCACTAGAAAATTTTGTTTGGCCTTTGTTTAGTATAAAAATAAAGAGATACCTTTTATTTTAGGAAAAGAAGGAAAACTTAGAAAAACCCTAGAAAAATAACCCTGAGGAGACATCACCCCAAACCTTGGGATAGCTAATGTTTTGTTATTATGAACATAGAAAAATTATGAGTTCTGTTGTTTGATATTTTTCAAATAACAAGTTAGTTGTAAGTGTCTTTTTAGCATTAAAATTTAGAAAATCATAACTAAATAACCACTAAGTAGCCCTCTGTGATTTTTGGCACAGAAGCATGTTATTACCTATAGATACCAGTAAAAATGACTCTTAGAATAGAACCCACCCCTAGATAAGAGTTGTAGTGCAAAGTGACCCCTTTTGCCCCAACTTTTGTATTTTTGTCCAAGGATTCTTCTAATTATTCTGGACCTCAAATTTATAGGAAAAACTACAGTGTCCAATAGTAAACCACTATAATTTTTGCAGAATTTTTGGAAAAAATTAAATCACTATTATAGTTCAAACCCACCCTTAAATCATAATTAGAAAATGAAAAAGGGGAATTAATAGTGGAGACTAAACCAAACCAGCAAAACCCCTTGAATGCCTACTAAAACATTTAAGGAGCAATCCAAGTCTTAATCCACTATGCTTATCTCTAAACAAAAACTCAAACCTAATTTAATAAGCATAAGCCACTAAGAGCCTCTTATCACCAGGAAACCCTAAGTTATTAACTAACTTAGTTTTTCTTCACTTAGCATAATGATTACTAAATCCTGCATAATCATAGCATACATATTCTTATTTATTGCATTCGATAGATTGTAACCTCGCGGACGGAGAATACATCCTCGTGCCAGAGCAAGGAGTTGCTCAGGAGGTAGCCCCGGTTCCTGCACCAGAGCCTGCCCCAGAGGATCTGCCTGCCCCAGCTTTGGAAGGCAAGACCCGGTTTTATGCATAACCTGTTCTATATGCTATTTTACTACACTTAATGTTTGTAGGCTTGTATTGTGCACTTAAGTGTAGGAGTTGATTGAAACCCTAGTTGCATGAACTCAGGAATCCTTTTTGAGATGGATACTAGTATGCTAGGTCGAGTAGCTGCTTTGCTAATTAGGGATCTCGGTAGAAGTCGAGTGATTTTTCTAGCGCTCGCGCGAGGTCAGGAGTTGGTTGTACCCACTTTCATATCATATTGGTGTTGGTCTGTGGACACGGATCCATGGGGATGCGTGGTCTACGAGATGAAATTGGAATAAGGATTAACGTGCGGATACCTGTGTCAAATGTTTGAATGTACTAAGCACATACCGAGAAATATGGTAAATCGGTAAGCCTAGTACCTGATTGAACCTGCCAGCGGACATATCCCCTCACGTGACCTGAGACGTGGTCTCCCATTCCAGTTATGGTGGGTACAAGTGTGGTCACTGCACGACGGCAGTCGGGGTCAGTGAGGCATTGTACGCCAAGGCGGTGAGCCCTGATCTGCTGCCAGGGAATCGATGGGGACGGTTGATGTGTGTAGGGACGGAGTGTCTCGCCATGTCGTGTGTTTAGGTTTACTTTGCAAGGATAAAAACTCGGTTCGAATCGTCTGCTTCTCGCAGCTAATGAGACTGCTTGATCCATTGTACTGCATTGAGTAACAAGTGGAAATGTGATGTTTTGGCAAAAGATATTGGACTGCTTGATACCATGATTGAGTAGATAGTACACGATTAGTCTTAAGAGAGTCACACTAAAACTTGAAAAAGCTAAAACTTGATTTATAGACTCAGCTAGTGCTTTTGGCAACCCAACCCCTCAGCCAAACAGCTGCATGTCTAGAGGTAGAGGAGTAGACTCCTCACACCGGGTAAGTCTAGCTGAGTATTAGTATACTCAGCCTTGCTTGTGGCATAATTTTTTTACAGGTTCCCTGGAGGACATGGTTGCTAGAGTGACTTGGCCGTCCACCTTGCCACCGGGTTGGACAGTCGAGTGGGACCCTACCTCGGCAAAGGAGGAGCACGAGGAGTGATGGGACAGGCTTCCCCATCTCTCTATTTATTTATCGTTAGTTTTATTCCGCTGCATTCCGAACAATGATGACTACTTTTGCTAAACTCTAATGATGATGTAATAAATTTAATACTCCTCAATGTATGGTTTTATGCTTTATTGTATTTGCTCTGTGCCTCACCATCGAGTGAGTATGTGGTACTTGATCCTGTTAGTGGCCTTGTCGGGCTAGATCCGAGGGACTGACGTGTTATTCCTATTTAACTGTGGTCTAGCCTCTAAGGCGGGACTTAGGCACTTAAGTTGGAATAATTCAGGTGGTTCCGCCACAGCTGGTATCGGAGCTCGTACCACCACACAGGAATCAATAAACTGTAAATACCATCCTTTTTCAAAGTAAAACTTGTTAGAAACAAATGTTGGATAGATAGTCAGGACGATGAGGATAGACCTAGGACGTGAAGCCTTAGGATAATGGAGGGGTAGATAGGTGGCTATTTGAATAGGCCCTACCGGCTATTATAAGGGATGGGAAATTCTTTCCTACTTCCCCTAAGTTGGAATGAGGTCGCCTAGGACGAGCATGCATGCATCCTTACTTAAAATACTTGATAATTGGGTAGGAACCTTAATGCACTATAATAACAGACTAAGTACACCCAGTGCCATTGTCGTAGTCATAGAAAGGCTGAGTTTGATCCCTTTTTATTTTATAATTCTTTTTCTTTTTACTTACGATTAACCGTACACAGATGACTTCTCACGGATCCACGGACGAAGGGAATGCACAGTCCGACACCAATGGGCTTGCACGAGAGGGTTTCCCCCGTATCTTGTGGGAGGTACTTTAGGGAGCTGGTTACACGACGCCTCCCCAGTACGCGGTGCGGCTGTTCGAGAAGCACCGAGTGCCCCGCTGTAGGGTGAGGATGACCCTGGAGCCTCATCCAAACAACCAGGCTGGCGTTCGTTGGATTCAGAGTCTTTTGGATACAGGGCTGAGGATGCCATCAAGGCGATTGCTCTTCACGGACTGACCACCTTCTGTGGATTCCACCCCTTGGAGCTGTCCACTCACCCCATTGGTTTGTTCCCCACGGAGAAGGAGGACGACCCAATGTGGAAGGACCGAGTGGAGCATGCCAAGGATATATGGGCTATCTACCCAGGTCAGACTGCTCACTTGACGGTGCGGTGCATGAATGCCCTGTATCGTCTGCAAGTGATGCGAGGAGAGGCAATGTCCCATCTGATGGAATTGTTGGAGGCTACCAAGATCACCTTGGATAACAAGGAAGAACTTGTGGTAGACTTGTCCACTGAGATGGTGGAAAAAGACCTACAAGTGGAACAATTGTCAAATGAGATCCAAGAGCTTGAGGAATTAGTGGGAACCAGGGAGAACACCATCGAGGTTCTTGAGGACCAGTTAATCAACACTCTACAGCAACTCGCAGAAGCTAACCAGCATCTGGATATGCACCACCAGGAGATCCAGGATATGGAGGCCAACGAGGATGTCGACATCGAGGGAGGAGAGAAACCTGCCTCCAGCTTGGACACTGCTGGCTCAGTGAGACCACCTTCCCCCGAGTCGAGTGTTGCCTCGTTTGCTCACTAGGTCGCAGAGATAGAGTTAGAAGTCTGTGACGGTAGAACTCCTCAAAGGAATCATATACCAGCAGGCATTATGGACCGCAAGCTCAATGAGTTTCTGGCACTCACTCAGGGAATCGGACAGTGTTACAGTATGCTTAGGCCTTCAATGACCTGTGCCAGTATGTCGGATATCATGCAGACACCGATGAGAAGAAGAGGGACAGGTTCAGGAGGGGGCTCAGCACTAAGCTCCGCGACCGTCTCAACACAGTTAGGGCCAACAGCTATAATGAGTTAGTCAACATGGCCATTTCTCAGGAGAACTGTATCACAGCATGGCAGCCAGAGAAGAAGAGGAAGACCCCTATGGCAGGGCCTTGTAGCATCCCAAAAATTCAAATCTTGAAATTTTCTCAAACTCGCTCTAAATTCAAAATGAATTTCAAATTTCATTTCAAAATGTCTGTTTATGAGTTGATATCAACAAATAAAATATAGTGGTCTATATTTCCTCCAAAATCCTCCTCAAAATATCCTACAAATATTTCCCTAGTGATCCCCCTCAAATTCTTTCTAGAAATACTGCCTAGATATTTCCCCAGTAACCCCCCTCGATTTCTTTCCAGAAATACTATCCAAATATTCCACCGATATGTCTCCAAGTATTTTTCCTCTTGAGAAATACCTTCAGAATCATTTTTCAAGTCCCTACAAATATTTTCTTCATAACTTTCCTCATGCTCATACGTATACGTATGCCTCCGGTGTCATACGGTGAGCTCTACAAGCTAATCTCACTTATACAAGACAAATACATGCTAATCTCCCACTAATCCTTTCATCCTCCCACTAATCCTCTCATCCCTCCCCCTAATCCCCCCACCATGGCTATAAATAGAGGGGCAAGGGCCTCCTCTCATCCCACCCCAAGCCATTTCATGGCAACTCTCTTCTCCCCCCCCCCACACACCCACTCCATGCTCCACACAAGCACACACTAGCACAAGGATCGTTCGGTCGTTCTTCGATCATTCGTCCCCCTGTTCTTAGTTTGTTCGTTCGTTCGTCTGATCGTTCGATCGTTCGTCCGATCGTTCGTGGTCCGTTCGTCCGTTCGTTCGTCCAAATAATCTTTATCCTGCCGTTATGCTGCCGAAATTCCGATCGTTCGATCATTCGATCGTTCGTCCGTTCATTCATAGTTCATATTCATCATTCATCGTTCGTTCATAGTTCCTATTCATCGTTCATCATTCGTTCATAATCCCTATTCATCGTTCTTCCAGATTGTTGGGGGCTTGTTCTCAAATGCTAAAAGTTAAGAACAAGGCAACACAGAAAATGTTAAATATTAAGGTCCTTCGTCCTCCACTTCGTTACATCCCTTCGGGACATAAGGAATTTCGGACGAAGGTTACGAAGGACGCACCTTCGTAAGCATAATAACATAGGGTGGAGCATTCATATAAACCATGAGATATAAAATGGACATTTAAATGTTAACATAGAATTATTTCCATTTCAATTAATACGAATGAATATGAATGACAAATGTACCTTCGGTCCTGAGGAAGGCAGGAATACAAGTGTAATGCGAAGGCAAATGACAGGTTCGCGTGAACAGTACAGAGGTACTGTTCATCTATTTATAGGCACAGGTCGCAGCCTGTGACAAATTACAATCATGCCCCTTACAAATGTTTACAACATTGACTCAGACCTATATGAATAAAAAGGTCATTCTATCTCTATGTCGGTTTAAAACGCCGAAGCTCCATGAAAAGGAACCTTCGGCCATCTCTTGAAGACGACTCCAGCCGAAGCTGCTTCTTCGTGTGAGACCTTCGGCGCACCGAAGCACGACCCCAACAGTAGCCCCTTTCGCGGTGCTAGATCGTTTTTCGTAACGAGCTTGACCCGTGAAAAAAGAGCCTCTTCAGCTTCGGGAAGCCGAAGGTCCAAAAAACACCTTCCCTGAGCTCGTTGCGGAGAAACGATCCGGATTCCGGGCACGTGCCAGGCCCACCTTGCAGAGTTACTGTTTGATCTTTGCGGTCCACTGCTCAGCGAGTACAAGTGACCGCCCGTCTGGTGTAAAAATCTTGCCGCTTCGCCTTCTTACCTGCAGCACTATATAAACAAGCGGGTAGGTGTGAAGTTACCACAGCATTCATTGCTATTTGCACTGTTTTTCTGCCAAAATTTTCCACCATAGCCGAAGCTTGACACTCATAATCGAACGAAGGTCCGTCTCGACGCTTGCTTCGTCAGAAAGGAGAGCTTCGGAGAAAAGAAAAAAGAAAAAAGTTTCTAACTTCCCCAAACTAAGAATTACATGGCACGAGTGCGATCTACTGCCAAAGTTGTGCGCGAGGGAGACGAAGCCGAAGGTTCAGATACTGTGCCCATCTCCGAAGCGATGCAGCGCTCCGGTCTAGTTACTGCGGAAGAGAGGCCTGCTGCCGAAGCAAACCCGACAACAGCCGAAGAAGAAGAAGAAAACATTGATGGGACTGACTCCGAAGATGACTACCACATTGCTACGCCCAGCAAGCCCAGTCACCTGGATTTTGGAAAATCAACTGTTTCAAAAGCTGAACTGTCGAAGATGGTGAAAGCGGGTTATTTCACTGAAGATCAGAAGAAGCTACTCCGCTTCGGGGGAGAAGAAACCACCCCGAAGCCAGGGAAGGATGAGATTGTTATTTTTAAAAGCTTTTTAAAGGCTGGGCTGAGATTTCCTCTGCACAATATTATTGCAGAGATATTGAGGAGGTTTGGTATCTTTTTTCATCAATTGACTCCTAACGCCATCGTTAGGCTCAATGTTTATATCTGGGCCCTTCGGAGCCAAGCTGTGGAACCTTTTGCCGACAGCTTCTGCCGGGTTCACGAATTACACTACCAGACAAAGGCCAGAAAAGATGGACTTCATGAAAATTTTGGCTGCTATAATTTTGCCTACCGAAAGACAACAAAGTGCCCTGTCATCAGCTACCGAAGCAAATGGCCAGCAGGCTGGAAATCTGAATGGTTTTATGTGAAAGTTGACGAAGACAGGGAAAAATTGGTACAAAGCCCTCTGGAGTTAATCTTCGGAGAGACGAGGCCACGCTGCCGCATCGGCGACTTAAAGGGTCCTACCTGGGCTGCTCTGGGTGAGTTTGAAATCATTTCAAAACATATTGGCACCAGGGATCTAGTTCAGGAATTTTTGGCATTCAGAGTCTTCCCTACTCTAAAAGAGTGGGAAATGCCGAAGCTGAAGGGAGAAAAGAAGAAGGGGGAGCTGGTCCGTCTGCCCTATCACTTTAAATTCAAGAAATACTTTAAGAAGCCCTGCAAAGAGTGGTTAGAAACAGTTGAGACAATGTGCAATGAAATCTTGGGGAATTATTCCAAAAAGGAGGATCAATTAATGACAGCGGCCTTCGGCACCCGACCGAAGCGAAGGCTGAACCGAGTATTTGATGCCCTGGGCTTCGAGTACCCAGACTATGAGCAGTTGAACAAGGGTGCCGAGGGCCTCAAAAGAAAAAGAGTAACTGAAATTCTGACAAAGGATGAAGAGCAACCAGCAGCAGAGAAGAAAATCCCGAAGAAAAGGAAAATATCTAGTCCGAAACGGAAAATATCCGAAGAAGAGAGGACCCCCACACCGCCTTCTACCAGCGACGTGGATGAAATTTTAAAGGTAATGACTGAACCTATGCCCACGAAGCTAAGTCCATTAGGGCTCCGACTGACGAAGCTTTTTCAAAAGGTGGACGAGCCGGATCAGGCGAAGATGAGCAAACACAAACGGCAAAGAATCATTGCGGTAACTGAAGTTATCGATAAGACACCTCCAAGAGCTTCGGTTCAGAAAACAGCAGCTGCCGAAGGCACCAAGAACATTGAAGTCGCCCCTTCGGAGGTCGCGGCTGGCGAAGCCGCTACAGCCGAAGAGGTTAATTTAGAAACAACCATTGAGAATATTAACAAAATTTTGGAAGACATAGATGCGGAAGAAGCCGGTGCTGCTACTGAAAAATCCATGGCCACAGTGCCTGAAAAAGGAAAAGAAATAGCCGAAGATACTTCGGATGACGAAGCTTACTCCTTTCAGAATTTGATTGGGCAGAAGCTGACAAAGGACGAAATAGAAGAACTTAAAGAATATGCCAAATCCTGCGGCTACAAGCCAGGTGCCCTCCTATTTGGAGGTGTAGATGATGAAAAACTAGGCTGCATTCGAGACCAGACCGGTGCTAAGGTAATCGGTACTCTATCAAAGAGTATCGGTTTTCCGAAGCTAGAGTCAGACATCAGCCGCTACCGACGACAACATGTCGTTGGTAGTTTATTTTACTCCAACTTCAAGGTGAACAACTTGCCACCTAATTTTTGTCGCTTCTAATAAAAACATGTCTGACGAAGGTTGTGTTCGTGCAGAGTATGCTGCTGAGCAAAGCCTTGCAAATGCAACAAGATCTTGAAGATAAAAAGCATGAAGTTATAATTGGAAATTTGGAAAACAAAATAAAGGAGCAATCAGATGCTTTCGAGAAGAAGAACTTTGAGCTCCAGGCAACCGAAGGTTTATTGGCGGAAGCTGAAGCAAAGATATCAGAACTGAATACGAAGCTTCTCCGCCAGTCTGAGCAGTTCGAACGAGAAAAACAAGATCTTAGTGCAAAACTTGAAGCCGAAGCTCAGCAAAATTCAGATTTGAGAAAACTACTGACAAATCTTCAAGAAAACTGCTTGAATTTTAGCAACAAGTGCATTCAACGACTAAGAAAGATTTTTTACTCAGTTGGAGCCAGCAGTGAAAAATTCACCCCCTCAGCTGAAGATCTGCCGAAGAGCTTCGAACATATTGAGGGGGAGATTGACGAGCTCGACGAAGTCATAGCTGGGCATGGTGACTTCTGTGCCTGGGTGGCTTCTCGGGGCACTGCTGCTGCATTTCTGAAGGCCGGCTGCGACCACGGAAAAATCGTCAACAGGCCCAACTTCAGCTTATCTCCATCAATCCTGGATGATATGCCTGACCTCGCCCGAAGTATCTCCAATAGATTTATAAAAATGATATGGACAAAGGGCGGGCGGGAGAAAGCTGGAGACGAAGCACGCAGTCATCTTGAACCAGTAAGAAATGATACTTCGGAGTTACCTTTTCCTTTGCTCTTGATTTTTACTTATAATCTCTTAATTCATGTAGGATGTCGAAGGTGAAGATGATGCCTAAGTTATGTTGCCGAAGCTGCTGCCGTAGCTGAAACTTGATGAAGATCAGTAGAAATGTTCTGTAGAAAAACTCAGGATGTTTTTGTAACAATTCTTGTAAATACAATTAAACTGTCTTCAAGGAACTTTGTACATACCTTGTAATATTCTTACCCTTTGCTTGAGGCGCTTTGATGTGGACGAAATCAGTTTTTTGAGCCGAAGGCGAAAAAACACCTTCCCTTCTTTTCGTACACAACGAAGCCTAAAAGACCACTTCTTCTTTCTGCCGAAGCTTTTCTTTACAAAAGAAAACATAAAAGACTACTACTCTTTTCTGCCGAAGGTCTTCTTTACATAAGAAAACATAAAAGACTACAACTTCTTTTACACAACAATTCATAAAAAACCACTTCGACACTTTTCTTTTACATAATGAATCATAACAAACCATTTCTCCGAAACTTTTCTTTGTGCCGAAGCAACCACTTAGGAACACAAATGCTATGAATGAATGCTTATGCATGCACATGCCATGATGTAATGTAATGTGCAAAGGAATGTCCGAAGCGTATGTTCGAAGCCACATTCTCAACGATTACTTCTTTAGAATCGACCACACATCAGCTCTGCATTCCCTTGGGAACGACTTTGGAGCATCTTTGCCTTTTACTTAGGCAGTATCAGCGTTGACTTTTCGCTGTAAGCTCTGCATCCCCTTAGGGACGTCTTCGGAGCTTCTTCGTCTTTTACTTAGACGGTATAAGCTCTGCATTCCCTTGGGAACGTCTTTGGAGCTTCTTCGCCTTTTACTTTCGGCGGAATCAGCGTTGACTTTTCGCTGTGAGCTCTGCATCCCCTTAGGGACGTCTTTGGAGCTTTTTTCTCTTTTTCAGTTTCGGCACTCGATGGTGCGCTCTCAGCTTTTACATTTACATCTTTTGGGGGATTTTGCTCTTATAAAACTAAAAAGGAAAATTACATGTGATGGCCCCATTAAAAACCTTTCTCCCCCTTTGGAAAGGAAAAGGGTGCCATAAAAAAGAAAAGAAAAGGTAAAATTACATCAAGTTATACATAGAACCGCCGAAGCTCATCGGCATTCCAAGATCTTGGAATTTCTTTTCCATCCATGTCCTTTAGTCTGTACGAACCAGGCCTTGACGAAGATGCTACTAAGAAAGGTCCTTCCCATTTCAGTTGCAACTTGCCCACTGTATCCGGGTTGGCCACTCTTCGAAGCACGAAATGTCCTGGCTCAATATTTTTTAGCCGGACTTTTCTATCTCGCCATTTGATTGTTTCAGCCTGGTATCTGTTGATATTTTCCACGGCCTGAAGCCTGATCCCTTCTAAGGCATCTTTTTCCACAAGGCAAGTATCTTCGGCACCTGATTCTGCCGAGGCTACCACTCTTATTGATCCAGCCTTAGCTTCTTCTGGAGTTATTGCTTCGTCACCAAATAATAACTTGAATGGGGTAAAGCCTGTAGACCTTGATGTTGTTGTATTGTGGCTCCACACCACTTTGGTCAACTGATCTGGCCATTTTCCCCTTGGTTGATTAAAAATTAGCTTCATTATTCCTGTCATTATGATGCCGTTGGCCCTTTCAACAAGCCCATTCGACTCCGGATGCCTTACTGATGCAAAGTGGATCTTCGTGCCAATTTGGTCACAGAAATTTCTGAAATCTTCGGAGTCGAACTGTGTTCCATTATCTACAGTGATAGCCTTCGGCACTCCGAAGCGACAGACAATACTCTGCCAAAAAAATTTTTGGACGGTGGCCGAAGTTATTGTGGCTAAGGGCTTCGCCTCAATCCACTTGGAAAAATATTCCACAGCTACTATAACATATTTTAGGTTGCCTTGGGCCGGTGGCAATGGACCCAACAAGTCAAGACCCCACCTTTGCAATGGCCAGATGGGTTGTATCAGCTGTGTTAATGACGAAGGTTGTTTTTGATCTCTTGCACATTTTTGACAACCTTCGCACTTTTGGACTAACTCCGCTGCATCCGAAGCTGCCTTCGGCCAATAAAATCCTTGGCGGAACACTTTTCCAAGTAACGGCCTGGATCCAATGTGGGATCCGCACAAGCCTGCATGTATCTCCTTCATCAACTCTATACCTTCGGCCCTAGACAAGCATTTGAGCAGCGGGGCACAAACTCCATGTTTGTATAACTCCCCTTCTATCATGACATAAGGACGAGCTCTTGCCTCTATCCTCTTATTATAAGCTTCGTCATCTGATAGAAAGTTTCCCTGAAGGTAAGAGATTATTTCTGTTCTCCAATCTTCACTGTAGACAGGAGAAATGTTAAGAACTGCTCTTTCAAGTAGCTCCACTGAAGGTGCCTTTATTGTTTCAAAGAACACGTCCGAAGGTAACGGCAGCCTCTGTGCTGCAGACTTGGCCAACAAATCAGCATGCTCATTCTGCCCTCGAGGGATATTCTTAACAGAAAATCCTTCGAAGGAAGCTTCGATCCTTCGGACCGTGTCTAGGTACTTTTCAAGCTTCGGGTCTTTAGCCTTGCAACTTTTGTCAATGTGACCCGAAACAACCTGAGAATCAGTTTTAAGGATCGCCCTTCTGACCCCCATTGCCTTTAGTTTCCGAAGACCCAGGAGCAAAGCTTCGTACTCAGCAATATTATTTGTGCAGCTGAAGTCAAGTCTTGCTGCATAGCAAGTTTTGACCTTGGACGGAGAGACCAACACAGCAGCTGCACCTGCTCCGAAGGTTCCCCAGGAGCCATCACAAAACACTGTCCATGCTTCGGCATCTTTATTTGCTTCTTCGTCCTGAGCCCCTGGCGTCCAGTCGGCAATGAAATCTGCCAATGCTTGAGACTGAATTGAGGATCTATGCACATAATCAATGTAAAATTCATTGAGTTCCGCAACCCATTTTCCAATACGCCCAGTAGCTTCTCTGTTCCTCATGATGTCCTTCAACGGCTGCGAAGAGGGAACAATAATGTTGAATGCCTGAAAGTAATGCCGAAGCTTCCTGGATGCCATTAAAACGGCATACAATATCTTCTCCAGCTCTGTATAATTTTTCTTTGAGACACTAAGGACCTCAGACACAAAATATACTGGGACCTGCTTCTTAGCTTGTCCATCAGACTTCTCCTGGACAAGCGCCGCACTTACTGCTGAGTGCGAAGCTGCCACGTACAACAACAGAGGAGCCCCTGGCGTTGGTGGAGTTAATGTTGTGAGATCTATTAAGTATTGCTTCAGCTCTTCGAAGGCTTTTTGCTGACTTGGGCCCCATTGAAAGACTTCAGCTGACTTCAGCACCTCGAAGAATGGTAAGTTTCTTTCTGCTGATCTAGATATAAATCTGTTGAGAGATGCCAGCCTTCCTGTCAATCTTTGGGCCCCCTTTCTTGTGGTTGGTGGCTCCATTCGAAGTATAGCTTCGATTTTATTTGGGTTAGCTTCGATTCCCTTCGTTGAAACCAAACACCCAAGAAATTTGCCCTTCTTCACTCCGAAGACGCATTTTTCTGGATTCAGCTTCAGACCAGCCTGTCTGAAGCTGGCGAAGGTCTCCTGCAAATCAGCAATATGATTTTCTTGCTTCGTGCTCTTTACGATAATGTCATCAACATAGGTCAACACATTTCTGCCTATCTGAGATTGGAGGACCTTCGCAGTCATTCTGCTGAAGCTCCCTCCAGCATTCTTGAGCCCCTCAGGCATCCGAAGATAGCAATATGTACCACTTGGGGTTATGAAGCTAGTCTTCGGCTCATCTTCCTTCTTCATCCAGATTTGATGATAGCCTGAGTAGCAGTCTAGGAGACTCATGAGCTCCGAAGAAGCTGCTGCATCAACTAAAGAATCTATCCTTGGCAGCGGAAATTCATCCTTCGGACAAGCCTTGTTGAGATCTGTGAAATCAATACACATTCTCCACTTGCCATTGGCCTTCTTCACCATAACAGTGTTAGCTAGCCACTCTGGGTACTTCACCTCTCTGATAACTCCTGCACTGAGGAGTCTTTTTACTTCATTACGAGCCCCTTCGGCCTTATCATCAGACATTTTCCGAAGCCTCTGCTTTCGGGGTCTGAAGGATGGATCAACATTAAGCGAATGTTCAATAACATCCCGATTTACTCCACAGAGATCATTAGCTGACCATGCAAAGACATCTTTGTTGTTGAATAAAAACCTTATCAAGGTTTTCTCCTGATCTTCAGATAATTGGGAGCCCAACAACACCTTCTGCTCTGCTATATCTTCGCACAATAACATGGGCTTCGGCTGGTCTGCTGAAGCTGCCTTCTCCCTCCTGAATTTATACTGTTCACAAGCTTCAGCTCCATCTATATTATGGATTGCCTTAGAATCAGTCCAGCTTCCTTCGGCCCTTCTAGCAGCTTCCTGGCTTCCATGAATAGCAATGGGTCCTTGGTCCGAAGGTATCTTCATGCAGAGATAAGCTGGGTGAAGAATTGCTTCGAAAGCATTAAGAGTTCCACGACCAATGATAGCATTATAAGGATACTCCATGTCAACGATGTCAAACACAATTTGCTCAGTCCTTGTGTTGTTGACAAATCCGAAGGTTACCGGCATGGTAATTTTCCCAAGGGCCACAATCTGCCGCCCCCCGAAGCCACAAAGAGGGTGCGTAGCATCATGGATCTTGTCTTCGGGCTCTTGCATTTGTCTGAAGGCTTTAGCAAATATAATGTCAGCTGCACTGCCTGTATCAACTAGGACATTGTGGACCAGAAATCCTTTGATTACGCAAGAAATAACCATAGCATCATTGTGAGGATAATCCTTAAGCTGAAGGTCTTCCTGAGAGAAGGTAATTGGAATATGGGACCATTTTGACTTGATGAAGGGTCCCTGCACTCCAACATGCTGCACCCTTCTCTGAGCCTCCTTCTTCTGCTTCTTGTTAGCCGGCTCTGAGCAAGAACCGCCTGTTATTGGGAGCACCAGCTTCGAAGCCGAAGCACCTTCAGCTTGATTGTTGAACGAAGCCATCAGCTCAGAAAAGTGGAAGTGAGTTCACCGGAGGTGGGCGCCAATGTTGGGGGCTTGTTCTCAAATGCTAAAAGTTAAGAACAAGGCAACACAGAAAATGTTAAATATTAAGGTCCTTCGTCCTCCACTTCGTTACATCCCTTCGGGACATAAGGAATTTCGGACGAAGGTTACGAAGGACGCACCTTCGTAAGCATAATAACATAGGGTGGAGCATTCATATAAACCATGAGATATAAAATGGACATTTAAATGTTAACATAGAATTATTTCCATTTCAATTAATACGAATGAATATGAATGACAAATGTACCTTCGGTCCTGAGGAAGGCAGGAATACAAGTGTAATGCGAAGGCAAATGACAGGTTCGCGTGAACAGTACAGAGGTACTGTTCATCTATTTATAGGCACAGGTCGCAGCCTGTGACAAATTACAATCATGCCCCTTACAAATGTTTACAACATTGACTCAGACCTATATGAATAAAAAGGTCATTCTATCTCTATGTCGGTTTAAAACGCCGAAGCTCCATGAAAAGGAACCTTCGGCCATCTCTTGAAGACGACTCCAGCCGAAGCTGCTTCTTCGTGTGAGACCTTCGGCGCACCGAAGCACGACCCCAACACAGATAATTTTTATCCTGTCGTTATGCTGCCGAAATTCCGATCATTCATTCGTTCGATCATTCATCATTCGTTCATCGTTCCTATTCATCGTTCATCGTTCGTTCATAGTCCCTATTCATCATTCTTCTAGATAATGTTTATCCTGCCGTTATGCTGCCAAAATTCCGATCGTTCGTTCGTCCGATCATTCGATCGTTCGTTCGTTCATAGTTCCTATTCATCGTTCATCGTTCGTTCATAGCCACTATTCATCGTTCATCGTTCGTTCATATGAACTATTCACATCACTATTTACCATTACTATTCACCGTTACTATTCACCATTAATATTCATCATCGTTACTATTCATCGTTACTATTCATCGATCATCCGATCACCCCAAATTTCAACTACTCATCCATCATGCTATCTAGTCCACCTAAGACCAGCCAGACCCCTATTCCAGTCATACGAACTCCGGTGACTGTGATTTTCCTTCCAGTGGGAACTTCCCATCTGGTCACCCATCCTAGGTTTCTCCAAGTTGAGCATGCTTAACTTTAAGATTCCTTTGAACCAGGATTCCAAACTCCGATTCCAATAATTCTTGTTTCTAAATTCTTATCAAATTATTCCCTATCCAACCATGTCATCCCTAAAGCATGGTTCATATTCTAGAAAACTCCCAAAAATACTCTTGTCCTATATTCTGCCTATAATTTCCCTGTTCAGACTAAGTCAGTCGATTCACTCGTCACTATTCTCACCAACAGTGAACTTCACTGTGCTACACCACATATACCCAGCTATAAATACACCTAGCTACCCTCTCCCTCTCCACACACACACTCAACACCCTCAGCCAAGGCAAACACCCCACCCACTCAGTTACTCTGCTCTGCCGGCTACATGCATAGTGTCGCTTCGCCTCCAGTCCACCCTCCTGGTAAGCACCTCCGCTCCGCCACTAGTAGTATCTCAACACCACATGACACAGATTCTACTCAAGACTCTACCCATCCATATATCGCTATTCTGACCACTATACTAAATATTTGTTGATATACTTGCTGGTTTGTATGTTTGCTTGTTCATGTTGCATAGTTATCGGAGCGTTCGTGTCTTCTCGTGGAGGCCAGATCTACAAGTCTACGCCAGGTAGTGGAGCCAGAAGCCAGTTCCGCGAGCTCCCCTTCCCCTTCGCCGGATAAGCACGGCAAGCTCACTTGATCCCTTTGATGCATAAATTACCTATGATTTTTCAACCACAACCCTCAGCCTATTATTTTATGCATGATATGATTTTGAGACAAGTTATTATGGCCACCCAGCCGCTTGCCGCAATCAGTCCCTGGTATATTTGTTACAAATTATTTGAGGAAAGGTGTGAGTTTTCAAAAGAAAATGCTTTTCAAAATGAGTATGATTAAGGGTTTTCACCCTTATCACCTTTGAGTAGGGATGATCAGGGACTCCCTGGTTTAGGGGAGGGCCTAAGGTGATGGCTCAGCTGGTTTAGGTGTGAGCAGAAGGATTATCCCCTCATATAAGGACCGGTTTGTCATCCTTCACTACCTGTACTCATGATAAGTACAACCACTCGAGACTGTGTGGGCAGTCACTCAATCTGAACTCGTACGGTCCAACCCCAGGGTTATGAGGCTGGGGAGCACCGGGAGGATAAGGAGGGGAAATGCTTTGTCTGGTTTGGGCATGGCGGTAGCCTGACTCCTTCCGGTATAACCGTTAAGGTTAGGATGTGCGAGGAAAGAAAGAGATTCAGATTCGGATCTCGTTGTCCATGAGATCGCAGAGCCAGACTAGTGGGTAAAGTGTATACCTCTGCGCAGAGTTTGAAAACCTATTCGAATAGTTTGTGTCCATAGGAATGGACGAGTCTGGTGTGGTATGGCAATTAGTGTTTTGCTTTCAAAAAAGAGGTGCGTTTGAGAAAAGTGGTTTTTAAAAGGTCCGGCGGTTGAGCCGTGAGCTATGGAGGACGAGAAGTCCAGTAGCTGTTTTTGAAAATGAAAACCAGTGGGAAACTGCTGAGATACCTAGATGGTTTAGTCCAGGGGATTTTGTTCTATATTGAAAAAAACTTCCTGCTCCTTTGGGAGAGGATGCGCTTTGAAAAATACAAAATGTTTTACAAAACAACCCTGCATAAAATATTGTTGTTTCTGCAAAATATCCTAAGCTCCACATATTCCATGCATTATATCTGATTTTCCCCATTCCGCGGGTGAAGGTGGGCTGCTAAGTACATTTGTACTCACCCTTGCTTATTTGTTGTTTTTCAGAAAAAGGAGATCGGGTAAGAGTTACCCCTGTTCCCAACCTTGCCTGTGGCTGTTGGACCGCTGATTTGCTTCGCTACGTATATCGGGCTTCTTCAGCCCCACTATAATGATATGTCTCGAGTTGTGGACCAACTCTTAAAGTTGATCGCCACCTTTATAGGTTTGTCACGTTTAAACAGATCTGGAATCATCTGTTGTATAAATGTGTTTACTAGCCTCCTGGGACTAGTAATTGTGTCACATTTGAGTCCCAGAGGATCGGGACGCTTCAGGTGGTATCGAAGCTGTTAGGTTGGCCACAGGACGTAACCCTTAGCCTGATCAAAAGTTTTTGAGTCCAAACTATTTTCTTAAAAAAAATATTGCTCTCATCCCTTCATTTCAAAAATGCTTTCCCCCTTTCCTTCTCTCAGAAGTCAGATGGAGGTTCGCTGCCAAACCAACTTTTGCCAGAATGAAGATGGTTTCCCCAAGTTGCTGAGAGCATGCACAGTTCGCCTCGGAATCAGGAGCCAGCTAGAGTATGATGGTCGTGAATTCATCGAGCATGGCACAGAGAAGTGTGTCGTGACTATATACATTGGATCCAGTCCACACCATGTGGAATGGAGTGTCACTGCTGCTGGGCACAAATTCAAAGACACCTGCCAAGTCGTCGCTCGCAAGGCATTGAGGGCCCTGTGTCAGATCTTTGAAGAAGAAGTGGCCGACACCCCGCTCAGATTCTTTCCACCCTATCAGAGAGACCGTCCCGCTTGGATGGCCAGGATGCGTGCATTGGAAGAGCAGCAGCTGCTTGAGGACGACCCCACAGTCGTGTACCTCACTGCATACCTGCTCACCCTTGATGCACAGTATGATTTCTTGGCTCGGCACCACCGTCAGATGATTGCCCGAGCAGAAGATGCAGAGAAGAGCAACCGTCAGCTCCATGTGGATCTCACCATAGCTCAAGCCCGTGTACCTGCCTTGGAAAGTCGTGAAGCCATTGCTGTTGAAGCCCTGAAGCATGCCAAGGATGAGCACATCCAGAAGTTGATGGAGGCCTACTTGGTAACCCATAACCAACGTAGAGCCCTGCGGATCCAAGAACCCGCTTCATCCAACCCAGTCCAACCCATGAGAGCTGAAGATCCCCAAATTCTTGAAGATCACCCGGTCTCTATCAGAGGAGAGAAGAAGGCTTGGGAACTCTCGGAAGGAGCCATAGTCTTGGAAGGAATTCCAGTCTTCCCTCAGGCTATGAATAAGCAAGAGCACCTCGAGTCCTCCCAAGATCCCCAGCCAGAATTGTTTGAGCCCCTCACCATGAAGAAGATTCCAGCACCATCCCTTGAAGTCAAGGAAGAAGCTGCAAGCACCCCACCAGCACTGCCGCCCTCTGAGGAACTACAAGAGCCTGTCCAGCTTGAAGAAGAGTTCGACCCCGTGTTGTCATCTCAGTCGCCGCCAGAAGAAGTCATCAACATCAGCTCCCTCTTGACCCATCCAGGAGATGTCTCAGATTGAAGTGTGCAAGCCTCGCCAGAAGAGAAGCTGCCTGGTCTGAAGTTAGTTATGCCCAGTCCTCTGCATGCATTGGGTAGTGAAGTTTTTCTTCACTTTGGCTAGAACCCTGCATGTATGAGAGGTAATCGTGTAGCCCCGTGTTTTGAAAAACTCTAATCGTGTGGCCCCCTAGGGCATTTCAAAATGAATTTCGCTTGATGTTTTCTCCTCTTTTTGAGTGCATATGTGATGCTTTAACGTTAGTGCTCATAACTTGCATAGTTCTCAATTCAGGAGCCAAGCAATAGTAGTTATGCTTAGCCCCCAAATCTGAGTAGTCCGTGCTTTGTAAAAACTCTATTCTTCCCTTATTCAAAACATTTGATTTGTTTGTGCTTATCATTGCTGAGCTTGTGTGTTTCTTTCTTTTTAAGAAAGGTTTTCTCTAAAAACATAGATCACAAATTAGAGCTAATTCTCACCTTATGCTTCCATTCTCATCTTAACCCATCTCAAGAGAAAAGCACCTTACCCAAGAAGATATCGGGAAGCTTACCCTTGAAGCCTGGAACAAGCTACAGAAGAAACCAGTCCAGCCGCTCAGTCAAAAGGACCGACCGTGGGAATCAAAGCACTGCCCCTGAGTCAAAGTAAATAGGAAAAGAGGACAGAAGGAGTTATTACCATATAGAGAGGCAAAGATTCTTGGAACCAGAGACCACAAACATCAGGGTCATTGACCCCACCACTCACTCGTGCCCCTTGCACGCATGCCCGCCTCCATGCGCACTACCACCACTCCACGCCCCCTTTGCAGTGCACTACCGCCACCCACGCCCCCTTTTGCAGCGCACCCACCGCCATCGTCGCCGGCAACAGGCCCCCTTCCCCTTGTCGCACCTGCTGCCTCATGTCACCTGCTCCATCACTACCATTCCACACCCCCCCCCGAGCACCCATGCTCGCCTATAAAACCCCCACCAGCTCCCTCAAACTCCCATATCGCTCAAAGCAAAGCACACTCCAGATAAATCCCCTCTGCCAAATCGCAAGCAACTCCATTTTCCACTCCCTCGCCCCTGAGATCACAATGCTTGGTGATTCTTGGGTTGAAGATTGTTGCACATGGTTCATAGTCTTCGGTTTCCTCCTCTGTATGATGGTAATACTCTTTGACAGAATCCTCCAGTGGGAAGAGCAAAGAGAAAGAAAGGGTCAGTGAAAAGAAGATAGTGAAGAGAAGATAAGAAGAAGGTTCTCCCAGAATCAACCCTGTGTCAGTCATTTCTCCGCAGCCTGCTCAAGCAGCAACAGCAGAAGAAGGCCCCATAACACCCTTGTTATGTGGTACTTCAAGGAGTTCAAATCCCCAAGATTCAAGAGTTCTACCCTCATTCTTTTTAAGTGGGGTAGTGTTCCAGTAAAGTTCCTGCTATCGAGAAAAATAAGAAGGCCTGTGAATGTAGCAAGCTGGTGGAGAACCAAATCATTGAAGCTTATGAGTTTCTAGATGAGAAGTGGTCAGCCAAGTTTTGTTGATGAAGCACCAGAAGACCAATCAAGGAAGGAATCCATGTGGGAGTTCGCAAGAGGAAGATTTGTGTGTTGGCATCGATGCTTCTTCAGTAAGCTAGCTGCCAAGCAAAATCTAGAAGCATGAAGATGATCCTTGAGTAGCCAGAATCAGCGTTTGCAATCAGCAACCAGATGCTCCTCAAAGGCCAGATTTTGTTGAAGTTCCATCTCCTCGAAGAGTCTGCAAAGTGAAGATATGTAGCTGAAGTAAAGCTATACCCATAACCCTTCTAAGCCAAATCTCGAGGACGAGATTCATTTTAAGTGGGATAGATCTGTAGCATCCCAAAAATTCAAATCTTGAAATTTTCTCAAACTCACTCTAAATTCAAAATGAATTTCAAATTTCATTTCAAAATGTCTGTTTATGAGTTGATATCAACAAATAAAATATAGTGGTCTATATTTCCTCCAAAATCCTCCTCAAAATATCCTACAAATATTTCCCTAGTGATCCCCCTCAAATTCTTTCCAGAAATACTGCCCAGATATTTCCCCAGTAACCCCCCTCGATTTCTTTCCAGAAATACTATCCAAATATTCCACCGATATGTCTCCAAGTATTTTTCCTCTTGAGAAATACCTTCAGAATCATTTTTCAAGTCCCTACAAATATTTCTTCATAACTTTCCTCATGCTCATACGTATACGTATGCCTCGGGTGTCATACGGTGAGCTCTACAAGCTAATCTCACTTATACAAGACAAATACATGCTAATCTCCCACTAATCCTTTCATCCTCCCACTAATCCTCTCATCCCTCCCCCTAATCCCCCCACCATGGCTATAAATAGAGGGGCAAGGGCCTCCTCTCATCCCACCCCAAACCATTTCATGGCAACTCTCCCCCCCCCCACACACACACCCACTCCATGCTCCACACAAGCACACACTAGCACAAGGATCATTCGGTCGTTCTTCGATCGTTCGTCCCCCTGTTCTTAGTTTGTTCGTTCGTTCGTCCGATCGTTCGTGGTCCGTTCGTCCGTTCGTTCGTCCAAATAATCTTTATCCTGCCGTTATGCTGCCGAAATTCCGAGCGTTCGTTCGTTCGATCATTCGATCGTTCGTCCGTTCATTCATAGTTCCTATTCATCATTCATCGTTCGTTCATAGTTCCTATTCATCGTTCATCATTCGTTCATAATCCCTATTCATCGTTCTTCCAGATAATTTTTATCCTGTCGTTATGCTGCCGAAATTCCGATCATTCATTCGTTCGATCATTCATCATTCGTTCATCGTTCCTATTCATCGTTCATCGTTCGTTCATAGTCCCTATTCATCATTCTTCTAGATAATGTTTATCCTGCCGTTATGCTGCCAAAATTCCGATCGTTCGTTCGTCCGATCATTCGATCGTTCGTTCGTTCATAGTTCCTATTCATCGTTCATCGTTCGTTCATAGCCACTATTCATCATTCATCGTTCGTTCATATGAACTATTCACATCACTATTTACCATTACTATTCACCGTTACTATTCACCGTTACTATTCACCATTAATATTCATCATCGTTACTATTCATCGTTACTGTTCATCAATCATCCGATCACCCCAAATTTCAACTGCTCATCCATCATGCTGTCCAGTCCACCTAAGACCAGCCAGACCCCTATTCCAGTCATACGAACTCCGGTGACTGTGATTTTCCTTCCAGTGGGAACTTCCCATCTGGTCACCCATCCTAGGTTTCTCCAAGTTGAGCATGCTTAACTTTAAGATTCCTTTGAACCAGGATTCCAAACTCCGATTCCAATAATTCTTGTTTCTAAATTCTTATCAAATTATTCCCTATCCAACCATGTCATCCCTTAAGCATGGTTCATACTCTAGAAAACTCCCAAAAATACTCTTGTCCTATATTCTGCCTATAATTTCCCTGTTCAGACTAAGTCAGTCGATTCACTCGTCACTATTCTCACCAACAGTGAACTTCACTGTGCTACACCACATACACCCAGCTATAAATACACCTAGCTACCCTCTCCCTCTCCACACACACTCAACACCCTCAGCCAAGGCAAACACCCCACCCACTCAGTTACTCTGCTCTGCCGGCTACACGCATAGTGTCGCTTCGCCTCCAGTCCACCCTCCTGGTAAGCACCTCCGCTCCGCCACTAGTAGTATCTCAACACCACATGACACAGATTCTACTCAAGACTCTACCCATCCATATATCGCTATTCTGACCACTATACTAAATATTTGTTGATATACTTGCTGGTTTGTATGTTTGCTTGTTCATGTTGCATAGTTATCGGAGCGTTTGTGTCGTCTCGTGGAGGCCAGATCTGCAAGTCTACGCCAGGCAGTGGAGCCAGAAGCCAGTTTCGCGAGCTCCCCTTCCCCTTCGCCGGATAAGCACGGCAAGCTCACTGGATCCCTTTGATGCATAAATTACCTATGATTTTTCAACCACAACCCTCACCCTGTTATTTTATGCATGATATGATTTTGAGACAAGTTATTATGGCCACCCAACCGCTTGCCGCAATCAATCCCTGATATATTTGTTACAAATGATTTGAGGAAAGGTGTGTGTTGGAACTTGCTCTCAGTTGCAAGGGGATCCAATAAGGGTGAACAGTGGCGTCAATAGGGCACTCGCGCTAGATGGCAAAAGCTCTGTTAATCTGGCCTCTCACGGGCACTGTGCAGGGGTATTTATAGGTACCTGAGCGCGCAGCGCCTTGAGCTAAGGACGCATGTGCCCTCAGCTACCTAGGTTATCCCCAGAATATTCCCATAAAGCGGGGTTACAGACCGTAATTACAGGGGTGCCTTTACAAATTAGGCCCGTAACGCACGGCGACCACGCGGGGCCCGTTACGATGGGCCGGATCGCACGTGGGCCTCTGAGGTGGACGAGGCCGCACTGTGGGATGCCCTTCGTCGCCGGTCTTCGTCTGGTGCGGAACAAGCGAAGGGTGTCCCTGCCTGTTTTGTTTTTGTTAGCTCAGCTGCTGCAGCGAAGGCTTCGAGCGAAGGGTGGCGCCTTTGCCTTCGCCCCAACATTTGCCCTCCGAGGGACCAGTTCGACAAAATCACCTGGTGCCGAAGACGTCGCTAGATGGCGGAAACGCTGCCCTCGCTCGAAGTGGTTCCGCGGGGGTTTTTGATATGACCGTTGATTGACGGCGTACTGTTGGATTGCGGGTTTCCCGAAGCGCCGCGCCCTGTTGGATTGCGGGTTTTCCGAAGAGCCGCGCCCTGCCTATAAAAGGGGGCGGGGGTCGGCGCTTTTTGAACTTCACCTTCCGCGCTCCACGAAAACCCTAGCCGCCCTTTCCGCCGTCTTGCTGCTCGTCTACCCGCCGTGCTCTTGTTCGCCGGAGATCTGGCTCGAGTGAAGCAGACCGCCCGCTGCCGCCGACGGTACGTAGCGATGCCGTCCTCGTCTTCTTCCGCTGCCGCTACACCGCCGGCCGTTCCCTCGCCGCCGGCCGCCGGCTTGTCTGAGGAGACGCTGAGTAGTTTAATGGCAGAGGAGTTGCGCGCCGGCGATTCTGTTGATTTTGGCGTATCGCGGATGTCGTCGGTCCACGTGCAAGATATGCAGCGGTTGGGTTACTTCGGCGGCGGAGTTGCTCGAGTCCCGGGGACGGAGGAAGTCCCCAAGCCGGAGGGCGAATTGGTTGTTTTCGAGGCGTTCTTCGCCGCCGGACTCCGCTTGCCTGCGCACCGTTTTGTTGGCGAAGTCCTGCGCAGGTTCAACATTCAAATACATCAGCTGACACCGAATGCCATAGTGGCTCTGTCGAAGTATGTCTGGGCGACGACTTCGTACGGCGGACAGCCATCGGTCGAAGTTTTTGCGAAGTATTATTGTTTGCACTGGCAGAAGAGGATGATTGGAGACGAAGTTGCTCAGTTTGGGTCCTGCACATTCACGCCGAAGACCGGCAAAACCACGATGCAGGTAGTCGAGTTGGTTCCTTGCGCCCGCAACAAGTGGGGCAACTAGAATGAATTTTGGTTTTACGTTGCTGAGGGTACCGTCGAAGGCCATGAGGAACTCCTCGTGTCCGAGATGTGTTCTCACTTTTACTCAGCGTACCCGCCCTTTGAAGTGGCGGAGGATGATGTGGACGAAGGGGCCCTTCGGTGCGCCGCCGGCCTGAGCAGTGGGCGCGACTTGGTTGAAGAATTTGTGGCGTACGGGGTATGGCCCTTGGCGCATGGCTAGGCGTTGGGCGAAGTGTGCCCTCGCCAGATGCCTTTCCATGGCGGAAGGGTGGTGCGGAGTCCCGCCTTCGCCCTGAATCTGCAAAACCGCGATCCGACCGCCTTTGTGCGTGAGGTAGAGGATGGGGCGGTGCGGCTCGTTGGACGTTACGTGCCAAGGACAGAGGGCCAGCGCAGCTGGGATATCCGCGGGTCGAATGACCGTTTGAACAGGGTTTTTGAATTAAATCAATTGCCATATGACGGCTACCCTGGTCAAGACGATGTGGACCGCCGTGGGAAGAAGCCGGCGGTGGAGACTGGAGACGACCCTACGCCGGCGGCCGCCCCATCCTCTAAAAAGAGAAAATTAGGTACTGCTATGGGAGGACTTGGGGTTTCTGATGGTTTTGCTAGAGAGTTGATGAGGACGTGCGCGGCCTCGGGGGAAAGGATGTCTTCGCCCGAGCTGCGGGAGTCTTCGGCTCGGATGCTGAGGGTTACCGGGGGTTGTTGGCCTAGGAATGTTCCTATCCCCCGCGCGGCTGGCGAGGATTTTTTTACATCTCGCATGGTTCGTGAATGGAGGGTTTTTCCTTACGGGCGGAATATTGCTGCTATTGTGTCAGCAGTGATGGACAAGGATCGCCAAGGAGCTGCACAGAAGCGCCAGGCGGCTGTCAGGCTCGTTGAAGCCAGGCCGAAGAGGCAGCGGGGGCTGCGAAGGCTGCGGCCCCCGGCGGAGGTCGGGCGCCACTGGCGGCGAAGTCGGGCGTCCCTGCATCTAGCAAGGCGCCGGAGGCAACGACAGGCGCCAGAGGCTCGAAATCGGCGAAGGCGGTGCCGCCGTCCAGCGGAGTGGCGGAGGTCGCGAAGGCGGCCCGAGCGTTGCCGTTGTCGGGTAAACGTGTCGCTGACTTCGCCACCGATATTAGTGTGGACGACTATCTCGGTGGTAAGTCGTTGGCTCTATTTATTTATTTGTATATTTTTTTTAATTTATTCGTTGGTACGTCGCAGGGTCGGGCGAAGGCCAACTTGCTATGGTTGCGCCTGCCGCGGCGACCACAACGGCTGCCGCAGTGCTGAAGGCGAAGGGCGGGGCTCTTAGCGCCGGAGGCGAGGTGTCGGCCCTCGCGGTTGTCATGGATGAGGCGGGCGCTGCGTCCCGCCGGCTGAAGGAGGTGACGGAGGCGCTAAGTCAGGTCCGCTGAGCTGGACTTCGTCCTTTTTTTTATATATCGGTTTGCTGGGGCCGCGGTCTTACGATTGCTCTGCAGGTGGCTGACTTCGCCAGCCGTACTGCGTCAGGGACCCTCACGGCAGCTGTGGCTGCCGAAGTCGAGAGACTTCGGACACAACATGCTGACGCCGTTCATGAAAAATCGGCCGCCGACAGCAAGTGTCGCAAGCTGGCGGACAAGGTGGCCACACTGGAGGGAGAGAAGGCTGCCCTCCGACGCCAGCTGGCGGGGGAAAGGAGGGAGACCAACGAGGCCCTTGTCAAGGCGCAGGCTACGCAGGCGGAGGCCAACCTGGCACGGGCGGAGGGCAATCTTGCCAGGGAGCGCGCCGAGCAGCTGCAGGAGCGGCTCACCGCCCTGGAAAGCCGCGTGGAGAGGGCCGAGGCCGCGTCACGCGCGGAGGCAGAGCGGACGCGCCAACTGCTTATAGATACATACCGTAGGCTGGGCGTGGGGACCGGTGATTTCGAAGTGCCGGACCGAGAGCCCAGACTTCGCTGCCTGGAGTGGGTGCAGGAGGAGTTGCAGGCACTCCCCACTGTCGTGGAGGGGTTTATGGCGTATGCCTCCCTGGTCACCTACGAGGGGGCGATGAACACGCTCTCCCGCGAAGGGTGCCGGCACTTCGAGGTCTTCGACCAAGTCGATGAAGATTTTGAGCAAGATATCTTTAAGGTTGAGGACCCCGTAGTGAAGGAATCCGCCGGAGCTATCTACGACCGGATGTGGGGTCCGCACGGTCGCGAGGTGGTCAGGGAGCGGGCCGAGACGGCGAGGGCTCAGGTAACATTTTTGTTTGTTTGGTGTTTGTTGGATGTAGGCTGTGTGTGTGTTTGATGAATTTTGTGTGTTTTGTCTTAGGCGGCGCGCGGCGAGAGGGTCGACGACTTCGGGGCGTTGAACAGCATGCTGTCTGACCCGGAGCCGACCCCGGCGGAGGCCGTGTCTGGGGTCGCCCTGGAGCCGACCCCGGAGACTGCGGGAGACGCGTCGGGTGCCCCCGCATCCGCTGCGGCCGGCGAAGACCTGCCCCCAGAGGTCGCCGAAGGCGCGCCTGATGCCTCCGCAGCTGCCACGCCGAGTGCTGAAGATCTCGCAGCGGTGGCGGCGGAGACAACAGCGGAAGCAACGGCGGAGCCAACGGCGGAGGCTCCCGCAACGTCAGGGCCGTCGCAGGTGGCGTAGTGGGTGTAGAGGGTTGGGGAAATTTGTATATGTTGCTGAATTTTGGTTGCTGCGCAGGTTCAAGATTTTGGGCCTGCGCACACAACCGCTACTACTAAATTTTTGGCGGCTTCGACCGCGGAAGATGGTAATGAATGTGGTGGATCTGCATCTGAGTTTTTTGATTGTGCTGACTCTGGGAGCTCGGTTGAGTGGACTGAGGAGTCGTCGGAGGAGGACTTGGACTACTTTGCGGCCTTGGATGTGGCTGCGGCGGAGGCTTCGCCGCACGTCGCGGACGCAGGAGATGCGCCAGGTCCTAGCACCGGGCGACGACGACGAAGGGCGGTTGCGAAACATAGAGTTAGTGGGGCGGAGGGGGCTCAGCTTCGTGTGAGTGGGGCTGGCCGGCAGGAACTGTTGTCTTTGCCGGCCGCCGTGAATACAGGTGAAGGGGAACTGCGAAGTCTTTTTGCGGGTGAGGAGCTTAGGATAATATTATTTAATTATAGGGAGATGGGAATTATTCCTAAGGTTGAGCCGATGTAGAGTGTGGTGCCCTCGCTTGTATATGTAGAGGCTTGTATGATGAAGTTGTGTGCCCTCGCTTGTATATGTGTGCGAAGGCGTTGTGTACTTTGTCTGGTTTGTTTTGTTGTGCTGTGCTGGTGTGATTATAGTTGGTCTTGGCGCGGACGGTTTGATGTTGTCATTTCTGCCTTTGTTGTGCTAGTCCGGTTGCACCCTTAGGTGTCTTCTGCATGGACAGTCTTTGCGGTAGGCTTCGGTTTTTTCGCACTTGTTGTGCTAGTCCGGCTGCACCCTTAGGCGACTTCTGCGCGGATAGTCTTCGCGGTAGACTTTGGTTTTTTCGCACTTGTTGTGCTAGTCCGGCTGCACCCTTAGGTGACTTCTGCGCGGATAGTCTTCGCGATAGACTTCGATTTTTTCGCACTTGTTGTGCTGGTCCGGCTGCACCCTTAGGCGACTTTTGCGCGGATAGTCTTCGCGATAGACTTCGATTTTTTTCGCACTTGTTGTGCTAGTCCGGCTGCACCCTTAGGCGACTTCTGCGCGGATAGTCTTCGCGATAGACTTCGATTTTTTCGCACTTGTTGTGCTGGTCCGGCTGCACCCTTAGGCGACTTCTGCGCGGATAGTCTTCGCGATAGACTTCGATTTTTTCGCACTTGTTGTGCTAGTCCGGCTGCACCCTTAGGCGACTTCTGCGCGGATTTGTCGCACGCGAGGGTGGCTAGCGCTTAGCCTCGCGGTGACCTCGTGTTGGTCGAATGTCGAAGACCGTCGTCGCGGTCTTTTTTCGACACATGTTTTTGCGGGGGATTTTTCACACATATATTACATGGCTCCGCCTCGTTAAAAACCTCACCCCCCGGGAGGAAAAGAGTGCGGGCCGGCACAAGATTGTTTTTGCGAATTACAAGGGCGAAATCAGCCCTGAGGAGTCAAACAAAAAATTTGCGGAGGTTGTCGATGTTCCAGGAGTGCTCCAGGTCCTCGCCGTTTGGCGTTGTGAGCCTGTAAGTGCTGGGGGAAGCTTTTGTCTTGACTATAAAGGGGCCCTCCCACCTGGGCTCCAGCTTGCCCTTGGACTCCGTCCGAGCTGTTCGGACGAGTACGAGGTCCCCCTCGCTGAACTCCCTCGGGATGACTGAGTGGTCGTGCCATGCTTTGGTCTGGGCTTGGTATTTGTTTAGGGCCTGTAGGGCGAAGACTCGGTCTCCGTCAATGAGATCCTTTGAAGTTGGCTTGTCCACGTCGGGGACGGCTGACGGAACTGTTCGCGGGGACCCATGCTTTATTTCTTGCGGGGTCATGGCCTCCGATCCGTATAGAAGGCGGAAGGGAGTAAACCCGGTCGCCCTGCACTCAGTCGTGTTTAGTGCCCAGACTGCCTCAGGTAACAAATCGGTCCATCTGCCCTTTTTTTCATCAAGGAGCATTTTCTTGACAGCTGTGAAGATTTTCCCGTTGGCGCGTTCCACGACCCCGTTGGACTGCGGATGATAGACTGAGGCGAAGGCAAGCTTGGTGCCAATGGAGAAACAAAAATCCTTGAAGTCTTGGTTGTTAAACTGCTTGCCGTTGTCAACTGTTAGTTCGGACGGTACTCCGAAGCAGCAAACAATGTTCTGCCAGAAGAATTTTTGGGCAGTCTTTGATGTTATTGTAGAAACAGCCCGCGCCTCGATCCATTTGGTGAAGTACTCGACAGCGACGAAGGCGAACTTAAGGTTCCCCTGAGCGGTGGGCAGGGGCCCGACAATGTCCAGGCCCCAGTGCTGGAGAGGCCATGTATGGGCGATCAGCTTTGTATACTGCGAGGGGCTGTCTGACCGAGGAGAAAACTTCTGGCAGGCTTCGCAGGACCGTGTGACCCGATTTGCGGCGCAGATCATTGCGAGCCAGTAAAAGCCCTGGCGGATCACCTTAGCAGCTAGGGCCCTTGGCCCTGCGTGTGAGCCGCACGTGCCACTGTGGACTTCACGTAGGATCTGCATGCCTTCGACTTCGGTGACGCACTTAAGCATTGGCTGACTGACCCCTTTTTTGTAGAGTTGGCCTTCAATCAGTGCGAAGTCTCGGCTTCGATGTCTGAGGCGCTTGGCCTCACTGATGTCGGCTGGATGATAATACCCCTGTAGGAACAGGGTTATTGGTGCCCGCCAGTCTTCGGTCATGATAAGGTTGACTATGCGGTGGCCCTCGCTGTCATTGGTTATTTGGAGCCCTTCGGGGCTCCAGACGGCTGGCGTGCCGATGACATGAAATAACACGTCGGAGGGTAGAGTTTCGCCCCTGGCGGCGGCCTTGGCCAATGCGTCGGCCTCTTCATTCTTGGCCCGATCCACATGCTGCAAGGTGAACCCCTTGAATTGCCTCTCGAGACTTCGAATGGCCGCGAGGTACTGCATGAGCGCGGGGTCCTTTGCTGCATAGTCTTTCTCGACTTGGCCGGCAACTACCTTGGAGTCTGTTTTGATGATGCAGGTGGTGACTCCGAGGGCCCTTAGCTTGTGGAGGCTGAGGATGACTGCTTCGTATTCTGCTATATTATTTGTGCATCTGTCGGATTCCAGATTGAAGCTGAGTCGTGCTGCATATCTGTGCTTGACCCCGACTGGTGAGGTGATGACTGCAGCGACGCCTGCCCCCGCATGGCACCATGCGCCGTCGCAATGGATCATCCAAATCTTCTCCGCGGACGGGTCTGGCTGTGTTGTTGGCCCAGTCCAGTCGACGACGAAGTCTGCCAGGACTTGAGACTTGATAGTTGTCCTGGGCTCGAAGCAGATGTGGTAGCCGGAGAGTTCAGCCGCCCACTTGGCAATCCTCACCGATGCCTCCGGGTTTCTGAATAATTCGCCGAGTCCCCTGTTTGAGGTGGCTCGGACCTTGAATGCTTCGAAGTAATGGCGCAGTTTGCGCGACGACATGACGACTATGTAGGCAATCTTCTCCAGCTCTGTCATGTTGCACTTGGACGGTGTCAGCACTTCGGAGACATAGTACACGGGGCACTGCCGGACCACGCCCTCGACAGTCTGCTCCTGCACTAGTGCCGCGCTGACCGCATGTGGCGAAGCCGCGACGTAGAGCAGCAGGGGGAGCGAGGGGTCGGGGCTGGTAAGGACGGCCAACTCTGTCAGGTACTGTTTTAATGAGGCGAAGGCCGCCGCCTGCTCTGGTCCCCAGGCGAAGTCTTTTGCACCACGGAGTGTCTTGAGGAAGGGAGACTTCGCTCGGCGGACCTGGAGATGAATCTGTTGAGAGCGGCCAATCTGCCTGTCAGGCGCTGGACGTCCCTGACGGACTGCGGAGGCGTCATGTCTAAGATGGCCTGAATCTTGGTTGGGTTGGCCTCGATGCCGCGGTGTGATACCAGGTAGCCCAATATTTTGCCTTGGCGAACGCCAAAGACGCACTTTTCCGGGTTTAGGCGGAGTTGTGCGTCTCGCATGTTCGCGAATGTTTCGGCGAGGTCGGCGAGGTGGTCCTCCTTGCTCTTGCTGGCGACGACAATGTCGTCTACATATGTGAATATGTTTCTGCCAACTTGCCCTTCGAGCACTGTTTTGGTAAGCCTGGAGAAGGTGGACCCGGCGTTCTTGAGTCCCTCCGGCATTCTGATGAAGCAATATGTGCCGAAGGGTGTTATAAAGCTGGTGCTAGCCTTGTCTTCTTCCTTCATGTATATCTGGTGGTAACCGGAGAAGCAATCGAGGAGGGACATGACCTCGCATCCGGCCGCGCTATCGACTATTTTGTCGATCCGCGGCAACGGGAAATTGTCCTTTGGGCAGGCTTTATTGAGACTGGTGAAGTCGATGCACATTCGCCACTTCCCGCTCTTTTTCTGCACCATCACAACATTGGAGAGCCATGTGGGGTAAGCCACCGGCTCGATGAATTTGGCTTCCAGGAGGCGGTGCACTTCTGCCTTGGCGGCCTCCGTCTTCTCGTCGGACATCTTGCGAAGCCGCTGCTTTTTCGGCCGTACCGAAGGGTCGATTCCCAGACTGTGCTCAATTATTGAACGGCTAACCCCGACCAGATCGAGGGCCGACCAGGCGAAGACATCTTTGTTCTTGGACAGGCAGCAGAGGAGCTTCTCTTCTTCATGCGAAGTAAGGTCTTCGCTGATAATGACTGTCTGCCTGGGCGTGGCCTGGTCGAGGGGGACAGTCTTGGTCCCGTCGTTGCTCTGCAGCTGTGCCTTGTCGTGCTGCTTATTGGTTGGGCTGCAGGCGCGGGGACCTCGCGTTGGGCCGTGAGGCAGTGCACGTTTCTTAGACCGGGCACGAAGTCCCGCTCTATGTTGCGCGCAGTCTGTTGATTGCCGAAGACTGTGATGACGCCTAACGGACCTGGTATCTTCATACATAGGTACAGTCCGTGAATGGCTGCTTCGAACTTATTGATGGAGCCCCGGGCCATGATGGCATTGTAAGGATATACCATGTCCACAATGTCAAAGGTTATTTGCTCGCTTAGGGCATTGGGTGTTACACCGAAGGAGAGAGGCAGCTCTATTTTGCTGACGGGGAAGGTGCCCTTGCCGCCGAAGCCATACAACGGGTTGTCCGAAGGCTTAAGCAGGCTGTGGCTTATGCCCATGCGATCAAAGGCGTGGAGGAAGATGATGTCCGCCTGACTGCCGTTGTCAACTAGGACTTTGTGCAGGTCCCAGCCTGCCACGCTGCAATTGATAACCATGGCGTCGCAGTGGGGGGCGCTGCGCAGGTCGATGTCCCGTGCGTCGAAGGTTAGCGGTATGTGGGACCACTTTGTCTGCACGACTGGGCCCGTGACGGCGACATGGTTGATGCTGCGGTAGTGGTCCCGCTTCTGCCGCTTGGTGTCGAAGTCAGTGCTGGACCCCCCAGTTATCATGTGGATGACTCCGCGATATGGTTGATCGGCGAAGTCTTCCTGCTTTGGGGCATGGGGGATGTTTTGATGTTGCTGGTGTGGTGGTGGGGGTGGAGGAGGTACGATTTGTACTTCCTAATGGTGTTGGTAAGCATGGTGCGGTGGATGCGGGGCGGGAGCGTGGATATATGGTGGAGGGGTTGCTGGTAATTGTGCGCGACAATTCTGGGGTTGTCGGCTGGCTGCGCCCGTGCCATTCTGTCTCTGGTAGCCTTCGTTTCGGGGCAGTCTTTGGTTTGGTGGGCGCAATCTTCGCCATGGAAGAGGCAGTAGAATCGGCGCGGCGGCTGCGCACGCCCTCGGCCCCTACCACGAGTGCCATTTCCGCGGCCCTGAGGGGGATATTCCTGGCGACGAGGGGGGTCAGCAGCGGGATGCTGGTTGGCGATGTTGTGCACTTGCTGCTGATTGCGGCCGTCTCGACCGGAGTCTAGCTGCGGAGTCCTTGTCCACGTGCGGCTGGACTGTGGAGCATCTTTTGGCTTCCTTTGGGACTCAATCTTGCGCTGGTGGAGCTCTTTGGATCTGGTGTACTTTTCAAACAGCTGATATAACTCCTGGAGGTTTTTTGGCGGATCTCTGATGCAGTGGCTGTAAAGGACGCCGGCGCGAAGGCCACTGATAGCATAGTGGATGGCAATCTAGTCATCGACTGAGGGCAGCTGTGATTTGAGTGTTAAAAATTTGCGGTAATACTCCCTCAGAGTCTCCTTTTCCAGCTGCTTGCAGAGCGAGAGTTCGGCCAGGGCGTCGGTGTCTGGGCGGTACCCTTGGAAGTTGAGCAGGAACTTGTCCCGGAGACTTCTCTAGGAATCAATGGACAGTGGAGGCAACCTGGTGAACCAGGTGAGTGCTGGGCCCTCGAGGGCGATGATGAAAGACTTCGCCATTGTGGTGTCGTCCCCTCCGGAAGATGCAACGGCGACCTGATAACTCATTATGTATTGAGCCGGGTCGGTGCTGCCGTTGTACTTGGGATAGGTCCCTGCCCGGAAGTTAGCTGGCCAAGGCGTCACTTGCTGGTGTGGCGCCAGGGGACTTCGCTCATCGAGATAGTTGACCCCTTGGAATGGCGCGGCGTGTGGGAAGGTGTGGTCGCGTTGGGGGAAACGCGGGTCCTCCGGTTGCGCGCGGTGTTGCAGGGGTGGCCCATGCTGCAGGCCGAGGTGGCCTTCGCGCGTGTCTTCGAGTTGTGCGCGCTGCTGGAGGAGTGACTCGTGCTGCAGGCTGAGGTGGCCTTCGCGCTGCATCAGCACAATCTCCCGCTCGAGTTCCTGGGCCTTCTGCTCTTCGTCGCGTATCATTTGCCGTACTTTGGCTAGTGCGGACACACGCTGGCGCTTGGCCTCCAGTATCTCCTTCTGCCTCTGGAGATTGCGGTTCTTGAGGCGCAGGGCGCGCAGCTGTAGCTGTTCTTCTGCTGAGACGCCGAGGACATCACCGTCCTCGGTGAGGTCCGCGCCCTCCGGTGGTGCGAAGCCTGAGGGTGGCTGCGGTTGTCCCTCAGGGTCGCAGGTGCGGAGGGTGTCGTCTTCGCAGGCGCGAGGAACATCGTCTTCAGTGGCCTCTTGGTGGGTGGATTGGGTGAGGAAGAGGGCCTTGCCCTTTTCTTGCGGCGAGCAGTGCTGCCTTCGCGGCCTCGTCAGCCTTCGGGTTAGCTCTCTTGGGTGCCATCGCGGGTGGTTTTCTCGTAGCACGAACGGTGGGCGCCAAATGTTGGAACTTGCTCTCAGTTGCAAGGGGATCCAACAAGGGTGAACAGTGGCGTCAACAGGGCACTCGCGCTAGATGGCAAAAGCTCTGTTAATCTGGCCTCTCACGGGCACTGTGCAGGGGTATTTATTGGTACCTGAGCGCGCAGCGCCTTGAGCTAAGGACGCGTGTGCCCTCAGCTACCTAGGTTATCCCCAGAATATTCCCATAAAGCGGGGTTACAGACCGTAATTACAGGGGTGTCTTTACAAATTAGGCCCGTAACGCACGGTGGCCACGCGGGGCCCGTTACGATGGGCCGGATCGCACGTGGGCCTTTGAGCTGGACGAGGCCGCACTGTGGGATGCCCTTCGTCGCCGGTCTTCGTCTGGTGCGGAACAAGCGAAGGGTGTCCCTGCCTATTTTGTTTCTGTTAGCTCAGCTGCTGCAGCGAAGGCTTCGAGCGAAGGGTGGCGCCTTTGCCTTCGCCCCAACAGTGTGAGTTTTCAAAAGAAAATGCTTTTCAAAATGAGTATGATGAAGGGTTTTCACCGTTATCACCTTTGAGTAGGGATGATCAGGGACTCCCTGGTTAAGAGGAGGGCCTAAGGTGATGGCTCAGCTGGTTTAGGTGTGAGCAGAAGGATTGTCCCCTCATATAAGGACCGGTTTGTCATCCTTCACTACCTATACTCATGATAAGTACAACCACTCGAGACTGTGTGGGCAGTCACTCAATCTGAACTCGTACGATCCAACCCCAGGGTTATGAAGGCTGGGGAGCACTGGGAGGATAAGGAGGGGGAATGTTTTGTCCGGTTTGGGCATGGCGGTGGCCTGACTCCTTCCGGTATAACCGTTAAGGTTAGGATGTGCGAGGAAAGAAAGAGATTCGGATTCGGATCTCATTGGCCATGACATCGCAGAGCCAGACTAGTGGGTAAAGTGTACACCTCTGCGCAGAGTTTGAAAACCTATTCGAATAGTCTGTGTCCACAGGAATGGACGAGTCTGGTGTGGTATGGCAATTAGTGTTTTGTTTTCAAAAAAAGAGGTGCGTTTGAGAAAAGTGGTTTTTAAAAGGTCCGGCGGTTGAGCCGTGAGCTATGGTGGACGAGAAGTCCAATAGCTGTTTTTGAAAATGAAAACCAGTGGGAAACTGCTGAGATACCTGGATGGTTTAGTCCAGGGGATTTTGTTCTATATTGAAAAAAAACTTCCTTCTCCTTTGGGAGAGGATGCGCTTTGAAAAATACAAAATGTTTTACAAAACAACCCTGCATAAAATATTGTTGTTTCTGCAAAATATCCTGAGCTCCACATATTCCATGCATTATATCTGATTTTCCCCATTCCGCGGGTGAAGGTGGGCTGCTGAGTACGTTTGTACTCACCCTTGCTTATTTGTTGTTTTTCAGAAAAAGGAGATCGGGTAAGAGTTACGCCTGTTCCCAACCTTGCCTGTGGCTGTTGGACCGCTAATTTGCTTCGCTGCGTATATCGGCTGCTTCAGCCCCACTCTAATGATATGTCTCGAGTTGTGGACCAACTCTTAAAGTTGATCGCCACCTTTATAGGTTTGTCTCGTTTAAACAGATCTAGAATCATCTGTTGTATAAATGTGTTTACTAGCCTCCTGGGACTAGTAATTGTGTCACATTTGAGTCCCAGAGGATAGGGACGCTTCAGGCCTTCAGCCCAGCCACAGCGCTTCAGGATTGTCTCTGACTTTCAGAACAGGGGACCTCAGCAGCAGCAAGGACGTTGGGTGATCCGACCACAGCAGCAGCAGGCACCTAACCGCGCCCAGTTTCCAGTTCAGAAGAACAATCAGCCACAGCAGCAGCAGTACCGTCAGACCAATGACAACAGGTGTTTCACTTGTGGTAACACTGGGCATTATGCCAAGAATTGCCCCAGAAATCAGCAGAGGCAGGGACAGAATGCCAACCAGAATCAAGGCAAGATGCAGAAGGTGCAAGTGAGACAAGGCAAACTGAACTTCACCACCATGGCTGACATTCCAGAGGGAGCACCCATCATGACTGGTATCTTTTCAGTTTTGAATTATCCTGCAATTATTCTTTTTTATTCTGGTGCATCGCATAGTTTTATCAGTGCAAAATTTAGTGCCAAATGTCAGCTACCCTTCCATCACACCAATGGGGGTATTACAATTTCAACACCAGGAGGCAGGGTTGCCACCTATCAAATCAACAAGAATGTGCCTATAAAGTTTGGTAGTTTGATAATCAAAACCAACCTCCTCATTTTGGGTTTGGATAGCGTGGATATCATTTTGGGAACTGACTGGTTAACCAAACATCAGGCAGTGATTGATATTGCAGCAAGGGCCATTGAAGTGCACTCGCCTACTTGTGGTGAAACCACATTATATCTGCCCGATCAGGGTTGTACTCGTTCCTGTGCCTTCGTTATGATGGAATCCCCGGTTGAGAGGATCCCAGTGGTCTGTGACTACCCAGATGTTTTTCCTGACGAATTGCCAGGAATGCCACCCAATAGCGACATAGAGTTCGTAATTGAATTACAACCCGGAACTGCACCTATATCCAAGAGACCATATAGAGATGCCTCCAGCAGAGTTAGCAGAGTTGAAAAAGCAGTTGCAAGAATTGTTGGACAAGGGATTTATCCGCCCAAGTACTTCACCCTGGGGATGCCCAGCCTTATTTGTGAAAAAGAAAGACGAGAATTTGAGAATGTGTGTCGATTACCGCCCTCTCAATGCGGTGACCATCAAAAACAAATACCCACTGCCCCGCATTGATGTTTTGTTTGATCAGTTGGTAGGAGCCAAAGTGTTCTCCAAGATAGACCTTCGCTCGAGTTACCATCAGATCAAGATCCGTGCCAGTGATATTCCCAAGACGGCTTTCTCTACCAGATATGGGCTTTATGAGTTTTTGGTGATGTCTTTTGGGCTGACCAATGCCCCGGCTTATTTCATGTATCTGATGAACTCAGTGTTCATGCCAGAGCTGGACAAATTTGTGGTGGTTTTCATTAATGACATTCTGGTGTATTCCAAGAATGAAGCCGAGCACACTAATCATTTGCATATCGTACTTCAGAGACTGCGTGACCATCAGTTGTATGCTAAATTGTCCAAATGTGAATTCTGGCTGAAGGAAATAAAATTTTTGGGTCACAATTTCTCAGGATGGGATATCAGTTGATCCTGAGAAGGTACAAGAAGTAATGAATTGGAAACCTCCTACTACAGTGCGGCAGATTCGGAGCTTTCTGGGATTGGCAGGGTATTATCGACGATTTATTCCGGATTTCTCTAGAATTGCCAAGCCAATGACTGAACTGTTGAAGAAGGGAGTAAAGTATGAATGGAGCCAGAAGTGTGAGGATGCCTTTCATACACTAACGTAGCATTTGACAACAGCACCAGTGCTAGCTCAACCTAACAACACCAAACCATTTGAGGTTTATTGTGATGCTTCCGGTACTGGATTGGGATGTGTCTTAATGCAAGACAACAGAGTCATTGCTTATACCTCCCGAGCACTCAGACCCCATGAGCAGAACTAGCCCACACATGACCTGGAGTTAGCAGTTGTAGTTCATGCTCTCAAGATTTGGAGACATTACTTGATCGGAGCTCACTGTAATATTTACACTGATCACAAGAGTCTCAAATACATCTTCACCCAGGCTAATCTTAATATGAGGCAGAGAAGATGGTTAGTGCTAATCAAGGACTATGATTTGGAGGTGCATTACCATCCTGGCAAGGCCAATGTTGTGGCAGATGCCTTGAGCAGGAAAGCCCAATGTAATTGTATGAACATGGATGCAAGAGTAACCACCCTATGTGATAAGCTATGCAAGCTGAACCTAGAAGTCATTTCCTCTGGTGCTTTGAGTTATATTTCAGTGGAGCCCACCTTGCATGAGCAGATAGTCATGGCACAGATTGGTGACAAGGGTGTTCAAGTCATTAAGGAAATGATCAAACTAAAGGTGGACAAATACAAATGCTTCCGTCAGGACAGCAAAGGAATTCTATGGTTTGGAGACCGACTGGTTGTCCCCAAGAACCCCAAACTCAGAAAGAAGATATTGGATGAAGCTCACCTATCCAAATTCTCCATGCACCCCGGCAGCAACAAGATGTATCATGATCTCAGATCCTTGTACTGGTGGACCAGAATGAAGAGGGAAATTGCTAAGTATACATCCGAATGTGACACCTGCCAAAGAGTCAAGGCCAGTCGTTTGAAGGGAGCAAGCACCTTGTAGCCCCTCCCCATACCATCTTGGAAGTGGGAGGACATTTGCATGGACTTCATTGTGGGATTGTCCAATACCTCCCGGCACCATGATTCTATCTGGGTCATTGTGGATAGGTTGACCAAAACAGCTCATTTCTTGCCAGTACATACCACCCATAAGACAGAGAAATATGCAGAAATCTATGTTGATCAAATAGTGCGTTTGTATGGAATTTCGAAGACTATTGTATCCGACAGAGGAGCACTATTTGTGGCACGCTTTTGGGAGCAGCTCCAAGAATCACTTGGGACCCATGCAATAAGAAGCTCAGCATACCATCCGCAGGCTGATGGTCAGACAGAAAGAGTGAATCAGATTTTGGAAGATATGTTGAGGGCATGTGTGCTACACTATGGAAAGGATTGGGACAAGTGTCTTTCCTTGGCAGAGTTCTCTTATAATAACAGCTACAAGTCCAGTCTAAAGATGGTACCTTTTGAGGCCTTGTATGGGAGAAGGTGTAGGACACCGCTAAATTGGTCTCAAGCAGGAGAGAGGGAAATTTTTGGACCAGACTTGGTACTTGAAGCAGAGGAAAAGGTCAGAGTTATAAAGAAAAACCTAGAAGCTACTCAGGCCAGGCAAAGGAGCTATCATGACAAGAGAAGGAAACCTCTATAGTTTGAAGTGGGAGATCATGTTTACCTTAAGGTGTCACCCATCAAAGGTGTTCAGAGATTTGGAATCAAGGGCAAGTTAGCTCCTCGCTACATTGGACCCTATGAGATCAAACAAATTGTGGACCCGTAGCATATCAATTGGAGTTACCACCCCATATGACAGCAGTTCATGATGTGTTTCACGTATCTCAGCTACGGAAATGTGTCCGCTTACCCACTGAAGTACTGCCTGAACCAGAAATTGAGATAGAACCAGAATTGTCCTATCAAGAGCACCCCGTCAAGGTATTGGATCAAAAGGAGAGATCAACGCGGGCAAGGTCGATCAGAATGTATAAGGTTCAGTGGAGTCATCACTCAGTGGAAGAATCTACATGGGAGACCGAGGATTTTCTACGTTCTCGCTTCCCCGACTTTCTGCCCAAAGGAGTCGGTACGTAATCCAAAACCCCACCCCCACCTGCCCTTTGAATCTAAATATAAGAAAAAAACTTAGATGTTAAAGGTATAGTAAGCTTTAAAATGACTCAAAAAGGACTTCCTTTTGAAGTTGCAAAGAGGATGACATTCGAAGAGCAGTTAACTAGAGAAACTTGGACAAAGGAAGAAGCAACACACTAGCACACCTTCATGGCACTCCTCCAAGGGACTCTACCTAAATCTCAGGACGAGATTCCTTTAAGGGGGAGGGTTGTAACACCCCAGCTGTTACTTAGGATTTCCACTAAGAACTACACAAGGAAAGCCCACCATCACATGTGACTTAACTTGAGTGAAGGACTTCAAACTTGGAAATCAAGATCCTGAATAAGTGCAACCCATCCTAGATGTCATGCCTGACTTATCATGCACACATAAGGGGGAGATTTGCCCAAACCCTAATTCAAATCCCTTTGGACAATTGGAGCCCTAGAAGTAAGTATGACCAAAAGGTTATGAAAACCACATGATCATGACTTGGGCCAATTATAAAAGTTGTAGTACACTTAATACCCTACAAATAATAGTAAGAAAGTGACCCCAAAAAGATTTCAGAAAAAACCCAAAAGGTTCACCAAAGGGTTGAGCATAAAAGAAAAATTAGAATTTTTCTAAGTCCAAAACCAACCCTCTTGCAAAGATCAAACATGTTCACCTTGATCCCAAACTCAAAATCACTTGGCCCAATTGACAAAGTGGCGCAAAAATACCTCTAGAATACCCTAGAAAAGTTTGAACCCAACCCTAAGTCATTTGACATGACTTGGCACAAGTTTTGTCTCGGTTAGGACAGCTAGGACAGAGACAACTTCCCACCCCCATATCTCTCAAACCCGACCATATCTACCCTCGGTACTCACATGAACTAGATAGCTCTAGGTGTAGGGAAGAGATCTCTCATAGGTCTTAGGGCAAGATACGCACGTTTTGGCCACTCAACAGAGGGAAGAACAAGGGCAGAAGCAAAGAGCCATGTGTTCGACACGCTCTGAGCTCGCCAGAGCACGCCCCCGCGTGCCCCCGCGTTGCGCCAAGCTAGGCCAGCGTCGTTGCCCGCACCCGCGCCTATAAAAGCCACCAGGGACTTCGACCGTACTCCCTCGCGTGCGCTCGACCTCACCGGAGCACCAGCTCACCGGCATTGCCCCGCGCATGGCGTGCCCGCGGCCACCCGAGCACCCGCCACCATAGACCGGCCAGCAGAGCCTCACCCAGCTGCATCCGACCCTCGGAGTAGACCGTGCATGCCTCGGTGAAGCTCCCCGAGCAAGGAATCGAACTTTGCCTCGCCGGAGAAGCCAGTCCACGGTCGCCGGACTTCACACGACCGCCGGTGAACGTAGACCGAGCTCCACGGTGAGTTGTTCTCCAATTCCTTGCACATGTTGATTCATCAACACCCCGTGAAGCTCCCCGTGCCATTGGATTGACTAGTAGCGCCGTGATTAGGCCGAAGCTCTCGTCGCCGACGAGTTCACCCGCCTGCGCACGTGGACCGGCCGATTCCGGCCACCACCGCCATCGAGCCATACCTCGCTGTGACCGCCAGGACCTCCCGGAGACAACCCCGCCCATCGTCGGGCCTCTCTCGCCACCGGTAAGCCGCACCGCCCTTTTTACCGCCGCGGGTACTATTTAAGTTAGGGGAGGGACCTCGGGGGAGAAGAAGAAAGGAGCAGGGGGTTTTGTGCACTGTTAGCGACTCAAGGGAACAGTGTCGCAGGGGTATAACTGAAGGGATGGATTTAGAAAGAACCCAGGGCCTTCGATGCAAAGTGGTTTTCCCAGAAACCCTTTTTAAATATTCTGATTTAAATCCAAACAGAACTTGAAAAATTCATAACTTCAGTTTGGTTTACCCAAATCGAGTCAAACCAATTTTGCCAGACCCTAAATGAGGTAAACTACTTAGGAAAAATATAAAACCCCTAAGTGTTGCAGAAAACTTTAAAGTTTTGATTTAAATAATTAACTGGTCAAAGCTAAAAGAAATAAGGAAAAATTAGCTACACTACTAGACTGGGGTTAAGAAAATTCAGAAAAGTACTTAATCACTTCCTAACCTGTTTAAAAATAATAAACCCCTCTGTACACCCAATTAAGGTAGAGTTTGCCGTTTAAATCATTTTCAGCTTAAAGTTAAAGAAAATATAATAGGTAGTGAAAAATGAAAACCAAGGAGCACCCACATTTTTGTTAGCTTACTTATTCAGTATGGTTCACTAGAAAATTTTGTTTGACCTTTGTTTAGTATAAAAATAAAGAGATACCTTTTATTTTAGGAAAACTTAGAAAAACCCTAGAAAAATAACCCTGAGGAGACATCACCCCAAACCTTGGGATAGCTAATGTTTTGTTATTATGAACATAGAAAAATTATGAGTTCTGTTGTTTGATATTTTTCAAATAACAAGATAGTTTTAAGTGTCTTTTTAGCATTAAAATTTAGAAAATCATAACTAAATAACCACTAAGTAGCCCTCTATGATTTTTGGCACAGAAGCATGTTATTACCTATAGATACCAGTAAAAATGACTCTTAGAACAGAACCCACCCCTAGATAAGAGTTGTAGTGCAAAGTGACCCCTTTTGCCCCAACTTTTGTATTTTTGTCCAGGGATTATTCTAATTATTCTAGACCTCAAATTTATAGGATAAACTACAGTGACCAATAGTAAACCACTGTAATTTTTGCAGAATTTTTGGAAAATTTAAATCACTATTGTAGTTCAAACCCACCCTTAAATCATAATTAGAAAATGAAAAAGGGGAATTAATAGTGGAGACTAAACCAAACCAGCAAAACCCCTTGAATGCCTACTAAAACATTTAAGGAGCAATCCAAGTCTTAATCCACTATGCTTATCTCTAAACAAAAACTCAAACCTAATTTAATAAGCATAAGCCACTAAGAGCCTCTTATCACCAGGAAACCCTAAGTTATTAACTAACTTAGTTTTTCTTCACTTAGCATAATGATTACTAAATCCTGCATAACCATAGCATACATATTCTTATTTATTGCATTCGATAGATTGTAACCTCGCGGACGGAGAATACATCCTCGTGCCAGAGCAAGGAGTTGCTCAGGACGTAGCCCGGATCCAGCACCAGAGCCTGCCCCAGAGGATCTACCTGCCTCAGCTTTAGAAGGCAAGCCCCGGTTTTATGCATAACCTGTTCTATATGCTATTTTACTACACTTAATGTTTGTAGGCTTGTATTGTGCACTTAAGTGTAGGAGTTGATTGAAACCCTAGTTGCATGAACTCAGGAATACTTTTTGAGATGGATACTAGTATGCTAGGTCGAGTAGCTGCTTTGCTAATTAGGGATCTTGGTAGAAGTCGAGTGATTTTTCTAGCACTCGCGCGAGGTCAGGAATTGGTTATACCCACTTTCATATCATATTGGTGTTGGTCTATGGACACGGATCCATGGGGGTGCGTGGTCTACAAGATGAAATTGGAATAAGGATTAACGTGCGGATACCTGTGTCAAGCGTTTGAATGTACTAAGCACATGCCGAGAAATATGGTAAATCGGTAAGCCTAGTACCTGATTGAACCTGCCAGCGGACATATCCCCTCATGCGACCTGAGACGTGGTCTCCCATTCCGGTTATGGTGGGTACAAGTGTGGTCACTGCACGACGGCAGTCGGGGTCAGTGAGGCATTGTACGCCAAGGCGGTGAGCCCTGATCTGCTGCCAGGGAATCGATGGGGACGGTTGATGTGTGTGGGGACGGAGTGCCTCGCCATGTCGTGTGTTTAGGGTTTACCTTGCAAGGATAAAAACTCGATTCGAATCTCTGCTTCTTGCAGCTAATGAGACTGCTTGATCCATTGTACTGCATTGAGTAACAAGTGGAAATGTGATGTTTCGGCAAAAGATATTGGACTGCTAATTTGCTTGATACCATGATTGAGTAGATAGTACACGATTAGTCTTAAGAGAGTCACACTAAAACTTGAAAAAGCTAAAACTTGATTTATAGACTCAGCTAGTGCTTTTGGCAACCCAACCCTCGGCCAAACAGCTGCATGTCTAGAGGTAGAGGAGTAGACTCCTCACACCGGGTAAGTCTAGCTGAGTATTAGTATACTCAGCCTTGCTTGTAGCATAATTTTTTTACAGGTTCCTTGGAGGACATGGTTGCTGGAGTGACTTGGCCGTCCACCTTGCCACCGGGTTGGACAGTCGAGTGGGACCCTACCTCGGCAGAGGAGGAGCACGAGGAGTGATGGGACAGGCTTCCCCATCTCTCTGTTTATTTATCGTTAGTTTTATTCCGCTGCATTCCGAACAATGATGACTACTTTTGCTAAACTCCGATGATGATGTAATAAATTTAATACTCCTCAATGTATGGTTTTATGCTTTATTGTATTTGCTCTGTGCCTCACCATCGAGTGAGTACGTGGTACTTGATCCTGTTAGTGGCCTCGTCGGGCTAGATCCGAGGGACTAACGTGTTATTCCTATTTAACTGTGGTCTAGCCTCTAAGGTGGGACTTAGGCACTTAAGGTGGAATAATTCGGGCGGTTCTGCCACACACAGATCGAAGATTAACGGTTGAGAAGCCCCGGCGCTCCTTGATCGTCCAGTGCTAGATCGACCGCCCGGATTTAATCCTACCGCTTGGTGCCGACAGTCTAATCGCGACCGTCAATATCCGGATCCACGGTTGCTCAATGCTCCCCCTTCCCAACTGAACTCGGCGGCGCAGGTGCTCACGGTGGCGAAGGGTACGCCGGCAGCAACCCACTGTGATAACCACAGCACAACCCACGCCCCGACCTGATTTTTCATGGGTACCTGACCACTGTGGATTCCCCCCAATTATCCTCCCACACCGAAGACGCGCCTAGGCCCCATCCACGCCGCGGCGGCAAGGACATGGTCGGCTGCAACAACCGGCCGGACCCTGCCCTCATGCTCTAATTCGTGAGCTAGTGCGTAATTGGGGACGATTTAGACGTAATTGGAGGTTTCTAACCTTATGACGAGCTGGCAGCGATGTTAACTCTGCGCGTGGTGGCTTTACTGCGGAGAGTTCACCCTGGTGATCACTAGCATGCCCGTGATGGCTCCAGCCTGGACGTCCCACGCACGAGCGCCCTTCGTCTCAGCTGATAACCTTGGGCACCCCTGCGGGGAAGCACGACGATGGCGAATTGGCGCACGGTGGAAGCAGCCCCCCTGAAATCCTCGTATGCCTGTGGCGGTAATCGAAGCGGTGCGCAGCGCTCTACGTTGGTGGTGGCAAAACCTAATGCACTCGAGCGGTAGGGCACATGGTCAGCTTTTATCCGCTATGGGGTCGACGGCTGGTAGGGAGGTCACCGCCGATTTTCCCAGCGTCCGCGCAAAGCTTTCGCCGAGCAGTTGAGACGATGACACCCAGGTCCACTTGCCAGTGCATGAACCGGCAGCGTGGAGTCATACAGGCGCGCCCCTCTAACAGCGGGCCCCACCTGTCACCACAAAAGGACCAGGCAGCATATGCAACCGAGTGCGCGTGAAGGACGGGCCAGGTGGGCCGATTTCAGGTTGTGGCCCATGTGGTATGTTGGGATTCTCTTTTTTTTTCTTTCCCCTTTTTTCTGATTTCCTTTCTTTGAAGTTTTGAATTTCAATTTGAACTCAAATATTGTTGTAAAGTTTATACCTAGGTTAGATGAACTAATTCAAATCTTAGGATGAAAAGAATATATTTATTTATATATTTATTTCCATTATATTGTGTGGTATTTTCTTTTCTTTTCCTTTTTATATGTTATCTCCAAATTCTAATTTGCGCACTAATATATTTTTATTAATATTACTATTATCAAATGCACAAAAACATAAACTCCAGCATGATGCATATGTTATCTATATGTCATTTGTTAATTATTCACTTCAAATGTGGTTGTTCACATGTTATAATAAATAGAGGTCAAAACGTATAAGGGAATTAACTCCTTTCTTATGATTTACAAATTGGGTATTATAACAAATAATGGTTAACACGGAGCATTGCTTTTAATAAGTTGATCAAATTTTATTATCAGTTACTAAGTACAAGTAAATACCATCCCAATAAAATAAGAGATCATAATTAATAATAAAACCCACAATGTGATGCATATGACATATTAAGTTTAATTCCATAAGTTAATCATGTGAGAGTCCTAAGTCGCTCTTGACCGCGAGCACGACTGATATACCAGTTTTACAATCTACAGAGGTTGTGCGTCTTTACCCACAAGATGTCTTCCCTTTGTCACCTCGGGTTGATTGGACCCTTAAACACTATCGATGTGAGTAGGCGAGGGTACACTACGAGGCCTTTACAAAGTTCTACTAGAGGAGAGAACCCGCTACGGTTTCCGGGCCGAAAGCGGTATAGGAATCCCTCGTCCAAAAAGCTAAAAAGACAATCTGACCCGAGGACCTCCCTACACCTGCATCCTCCACCCCGCTTGCCCCGTTTTGGGAAAAATTAACTCATACTAGTTGTTGGTCACTTGTTCTCAAATGTTGTGAATCAAGAACAAGGCAACACAATTATTAATTATTAGGGACCTTTGTCTTCCGAAGCATTATCTTCCCATGGATATAATGATCATCAGACGAAGGTCATGAAGGACATGCCTTCATCATTTAGTATGTGAACATGAATGCGAGAGGACAAAGATAGTAATTGCATCTCATTAATTCCTTCATATTCGCATTCTATAAAACATGTATGAATATCAACAGAATTCATATTACATTGATACATTCGGCTTGCTCGAAGGTGAAGACGCGAGAGAGTGATTACAATTCAGCGTGAACAGTACGGTGCTACTGTTCATCTATTTATAGGCACGGGACGTAGCCCAGGTAAAAGTACATTTATGTCCCCAATATTCACATATGATCATAATACAAGTCATTAAGGACTAAGTAGTCTTTTCCTCTTTTCGGTCAGCATCATCATTATACTTCATCTCCGTTATGAGCAGAAGTTGTCCATCTAGTGATAGCTTCGGCGTTTACTCTTATCCTCTTTAGATCTATCTTCATCTCGTGTGCCTTCGTCACGAGGAAGAGGCTTGCATCCTAAAAACGAAGCTTCCTGTAATAGCTTATGCTGAAAACAAATGGTTAATTATGTTTTTGAGGACCTTCGGAAGGAGAAGGCCTCCAATAGTAGCCCCTCACAGTATTAATTTGTTTTATTGTAACAAATTCAGACTGCAACGTGAACGAAGGCCTTTAGTCTAAGGTTCGAAAAAACACCTTCCCTTCGCTAGAATAGCGAATCATTCTGACCCGTGGGGTCCACCAAGCTGTGAGGCTCTGAGTATATATAGAAGGCTATGTCATAAATATTTTTCGTGTCATCTAGCTTCCGTGCTGCAGTTGTTGTTTAGTTTTCCTGATCTCTGAGTTTAATTATTTGCGAGCTTCGGCTTTCTGACGTGACCATCACCGAAATGGCCGAAGACAAGAAGAGCAATGACCCCACACTCGCTGGCTTCTACGAAGCCATGGAAAGGACCAATGTGGAGAAGATCACCAACGGAATATTGGCTAGGCTATCTGGTGATTCAAGCGATAGTGTAGGCTTCGATATTGAGAGTGAGAATGAGAATGCCGAAGATCGGCCGTGGAGACCTAGTCACGTTGTTTTTGGGAAATCCACCATCAAGCAAGGTCAGATTGAATCGATGAAGGGGAAATACTTTCATGATGTATCTATAGTGAGGGTTAGGGGAGAGGACATCGTTCCCCTACCAGAAAGCGATAAGTGGTAGTCTTCAAGAGCTTCATGAAGGTTAGGCTTTGTTTCCCGCTTCATAAGATGCTAGTTGATGTTTTGAAAACATTTGAGATATACCTCCATCAGATTACCCCTGAAGCTCTTATTAGAGTGGGGGTTTTATCTGGGCCATGAGGAGCCAAGGACTAGAACCAGGTGCAAGATGATTTTGCAATATTCATGAGTTGTCTTATCAGACAAAGGTGACCGAAAAGGAACAGTATCACAACATTTTTGGTTGTTACAGCTTCGTGCCTTGATCTAAGGCGAGTTACCCTGTGCCCACATTTCGGAAGAGGTGGCCAGGCTCTTAGATACAGGAATGGTTTTACGTGAATAATGACTTCAGTCAGAGGGAAGATGTGAGAGGGGTTATTCAACGCCCTATATGGTCTTGCTTCGGCATTAGAAGGCCACCCACTACACTTGGGAATGATGTGCAAGCATTCCAGGCTGCTTTCAACACAGTGTGCACCTATATTGGCACAAGAGACTTAGTCCAAGAGCATATTGCTTACAAAGTATGGCCTCTTGCGAGCGAGTGGGAAATGCCGAAGGAGGCCGCCGCTGGCTCCAGCCAGGGTGGCCTGGTTTATCTGAAGTACACTTTTTGGTTCAGGAACCAGTTTGACGAGCCAAATGATGATTGGTTGGATGCCATAGAAGCAACAAGTGATGAGATACTTGGAGCGTATTCGAAGGCAGAAGACGAAGCTATGACAACTGCCTTTGGCGCGCGCGGCAAAAAGAGGTTGAACAGAGTGTTTGATGTTATTGGGTTCATTTACCCAGACTATTGTTATCCCGCTCGAAAGCAAGGGAGGAAAAGGAAAGTTGCTACCTCAGCATCTACTGGTGTGTCGAGGTCAAAGAAAATCAAAGTTTTGACATGTAGACCCAGGTGCATCGAGACGGCCGATGTGCCAAAGTTAAGTGAAAGGGTGGAAACAACCCCTGGCCATAGAGATTGTTCTTGTTGTGCCTATTGGAACTATTGCAGACCCGGCCAGAGAGCCAGAGCCAGAAAAGGTAGCAGAAAAAGTACCAGAGCAGCCGAAGATGAAAGTAACAGTACTGCCGAATGTGCCAGCTACCACAGGAACTCCAAGGAAAAGGAGGATGGCTAGTGTCTTGGAAGCTGTTCTAGAATATGCGAAAACGCTGCCTCCTTCTGCTGAAGCTTCGGGGAGTAAAACCGAAGATGTTCTAGAGATGATTACTACCAGCACCTCTGCCCATGACGAGGCGGGGCCTTCAGAAGTTGTACCAGAAAATCTTACGGAAGAGAGCCTTATAGAGAAACCCTTGGCGCCTGCTCCCGAAGCATCTTCCTAGGGTGATTTGGACTATATTGTTTGACATGCTTCGGGAAAGCAACTATTAGAAGAGCAGATTGCTGAAGTGCAACACTATGTCAAGGATCTGAAATACCCCCGAGGGTCCTTGGTATATGGTGGAAATGACGAAGAAGATGTCTGTCGGAAAATAATGGACAACATAGGATATTCGAAGCTTGAACTTGGCCTATCTGCAATGTCGAAAGATCAACTTGCAGACAGTCTTGCTTACAACAGCTTGAAGGTGTGTATACTTTGATTTGTCATTCTGCAATTTGTGCTACGATAAACTATTTTTATGGTTTTTCTTACCGTCGTTACGTGCTCACTCTTTGTTTTCCAGTGCTTGATTCTAAGCAAGGCTTTGAAGGCCCAAAAAGATGCAGAGGATCAGAGCTACCGAATAGCTCTTGGGAACCTTCATTCAGAAGTTATTACATTAAGAAACGAAGCTCTTGAAAAGGATAAAACATTACTCTCTTTAGTGGATAGATTGAAATCTAGCGAGGCCAGGCTTTCTGCTCAAGCCAAAGCTCATGAAGCCGAAGTACAAGAACTAAAGAGGAAGGTTGCTGAAGCAACTAAAAAGTTTGAAGTTGAAGTGGTGAAGCATGATATATGCGAAATCGAAAGATCAAGAGCGCAAAAGAATGTCGATGAGCTTTGTGCCGCCAAAGAAAAATGTTATGAAATATCCTTGGAATGCGTTAAGAATTTAAGGAACAACTTTGCTAAGGTTGGAGCCTATTCCTCTGAGCAAAAATTTATTCTTGGAAATCCTAATGAGATTATTCAATGGATAAATGGCGAAGTTGAAGCTTTCAAAGAAGTTCTAAGTGACCGAGGAGATTTTTATGCCTTTGCTGGTGCCCGTGGGGCCACGTCCATCTTGGAGAAGGCTGGTTGTGATCATGCTAAGGCTGTAGCTCAGTCAGACTTCACCTTCTCAGCTGATGATATCAGAAACCCTTCAACCGAAGCTACTACCCTAGGTGGGAAATTTTACTCCGAAGTATGGCTGAAGGGCAGACGAGAAATCACCGATGAAGCCATCAAAAGAAATGAAAAAGGAATCTCATGATGCTTCAGAAGAGGCAAAAAGGGCTGAAGAACCTGCTGAGCAGGCTAGACTTATAGGTATGCATTTTTAACTTATTTTCGTAAGTTTTTCAGCTTTGACACTGACAAATATTTGTGCCTCAACGCAGCTGAGCTTTCTCCACCTCCTGAACCATACAATCCTGAAGCTGACCCATCCGTCAAAGAGGCGCTGGACATTATCAAAATTGCTAATGACGCTATTGACAAAGCTGTCGACAGGCTTCTGAACGAAGCTGTCGATAAAGTCCTTAAGGAAGACTAAAATCTTTGTATTTTTGCTAGTTAAATGCCCTGGGAAATTATTCTTAGTTTTGTAAGAGACACTTGTAAATAGTTTGTATGTATATTGATGTAATATATTTCTTTATGAAGCGTGGAACCTTCGTACATACCGTTTTTTGAGCCTGCGGCGCAAAAACACCTTCCCTTCTTTTCACGCTTCAGTAAGAAATCCCCCTTCTTTGCCGAAGCTATTGTATGATGCTTGATTCTTGGTGTAGTTATTGCATAGGAATAGTATTGTCGAAAGCATAAATTTCACGTGGTAGTAGTTTCAAGCATGAACCATGCACCTTTAATACTCTTTCACAAATCTTTTGCCGAAGCTAAAGGAGAAATTCCCATTTTTCCATTGCTTTTGTTGATGCAAAATGATGTATGATGTGATGTCATGATGCAATATGATGTGATGGCATGATGCAAATGATGTTAGCACATGAAACATAAAAGATAAGACTATGCATCCCCTTAGGAATGACTTTGGAGTCTCTTCACCTTTTTCTTAGGTGGTATTTCAGCTCTGCATTCCCTTGGGAACGACTTTGGAGCTAAGCTCTGCATCCCCTTAGGAACGACTTTGGAGCTTCTTCACCTTTTACTTAGGTGGCATTTAAGCTCTACATCCCCTTAGGAACGACTTTGGAGCTTCTTCACCTTTCACTTAGGTGGTATATTAGCTTTGCATCCCCTTAGGAACGACTTTGGAGCTTTTTCACCTTTCACTTAGGTGGTAACTTAGCTCTACATTCCCTTAAGAACGACTTTGGAGCTTTGTGATACTTTTTTGTTACACTCGATGGTGTAACCACAGACTTATTACATCAAGCTGAAGGTTAAACCTCCTTGTATTGTCTTTTGAGAAGAAAAATATAAAGGCAAAAAGGGTAAAGATACATTGGATTAAGACACTCAGTAGATATGCCTTGACTCAGGCACAGTGTTGTTGACTGTGGAGCTTCGGATTCCTCCCGAGTGTCGTGCTGCTGCTGAGCCTGGCGATGCCCTTCTGGCAGTTGGTTATGGATCAAGGTAGGCGCCAGTAGTGGCGGTGGTGGCAACTGAGCCCAGGAGGCTCGAGAGTGAGTCACCAAAGCAACGGACGCTGTAGGCTGTTGATTGCCCACATACTCAGGGATATATGGAGAATAGCATGAAGCAGTATGCAAGACCCGCTTCGCGTGGGTTCTGTCGTGCTTCGGCTTCAGCGATTTCCTTCTGCTTTTGGATCGTTACTTGGCACGTCCTTGTCGTGTGTCCCTTATCTTCCCCACAGAATAGGCAAAACAGTCTCTTGGGTTGAACACCATACCTTCCTCCGAAGCTTCTCCCCCCTCTGCCTCTTGGAGCTAGTGGCCTGAAGGAGCTTTATTGTGTCCCTGATGATTGAGAGCTGTGCTGATGCCCTTGAGTATGATATCCCCTATCATCGCTTGAGCTAGGATTATGGATCATCCTGACATGCCTAGGGTAGAGTCTTCCTCCGAAGCCCCTGGTCATCTTGGAGTCTATGTAGGTTCCTTCCCTTCTCTGTCGAAATTCATTGTCGGCTCTGATATACTTGCCCATTTTCTGGAGGAGCTTCTCCAAGGTCTGTGGTGGCTTCCTTGTAAACTATTGTGCTGTGGGTCCTGGTCGGAGGCCTTTGATCATGGCCTCGATGACAATTTCATTAGGCACCGTTGGTGCCTGGGCTCTCAGCCACAGAACCTTCGGACATATGCCTGCAAGTACTCCTCATGATCTTGTGTGCACTGGAACAAAGGTTGAGCAGTCACTAGCTTCGTTTGGAAGCCTTAGAAGCTTGTGACTAACATATCCTTTAACTTCTGCCATGATGTAATTGCTCCTGGCCGAAGACAAGAATACCAAGTCTAAGCCACGCTTCTGACTGCCATGACGAAGGACTTGGCCATGACAGCAGTGTTGCCACCATACGATGATATGGTTGCTTCATGGCTCATGAGGAATTGCTTCGGATCAGAGTGCCCATCATACATGGGGAGCTGTGGCGGCTTGTATGAAGGTGGCCATGGGGTAGCCTGCAGTTCTGCTGCTAGGGGAGAAGCATCATCAAAAGCAAAATTACCATGGTATAGATCATCATACCACCCATCGTATTAACTGGAGTTTATTGACAAAGCTCTCTATGTTGAGGCCCTTGTCCTTGATCATCCTACGCAAGATGGCACATTTCTTTAGCTGCTTCGTCGATCTTCCTTTGAAGTTCGGCTAACCGAAGCATCTTTTCTTTTTTCCTCTGCACCTGGTGGTGTATAGCTTCTAAATCCCTGATCTCCTGGTCCAATTCTTCCTCTTGAGGTGTAGGGCTGGTAGCTTTTCTTTTCTGGCTCCTAGCCTCTCTCAGCGAGAGCGTTTCCTGGTTTGTGTCCAGTGGCTGCAGAGCAGCCCCTGGCATTGTTGTCTTCTTCGGCGACATGATGAAGGCTAGAGTTTGCCGAAGGTTGTGGAAGTGAGTTCACGGGAGGTGGGCGCCAATGTTGGTCACTTGTTCTCAAATGTTGTGAATCAAGAACAAGGCAACACAATTATTAATTATTAGGGGCCTTCGTCTTCCGAAGCATTATCTCCCTATGGGTATAATGATCATTAGACAATGGTAATGAAGATAGGCCTTCATCATTTAGTATGTGAACATGAATGCGAGAGGTGAAGACAATAATTGCATCTCATTAATTCCTTCATATTCGCATTCTATAAAACATGTATGAATATCAACAGAATTCATATTACATTGATACCTTCGGCTTGCTCGAAGGTGAAGACGCGAGAGAGTGATTACAATTAAGCGTGAACAGTACTGTGCTACTGTTCACCTATTTATAGGCACGAGACTGGGTAAAAGTACATTTATGTCCCCAATATTCACATATGATCATAATACAAGTCATTAAGGACTAAGTAGTATTTCCCTCTTTCGGTCAGCATCATCATTATACTTCATCCCTGTTATGAGCCGAAGTTGTCCATCTGGTGATAGTTTCAGCGTTTACTCTTATCCCCTTTAGATCTGTCTTCATCTTGTGTGCCTTCGTCATGAGGAAGAGGCTTGCATCCTAAAAACGAAGCTTCCTGTAATAGCTTATGCTGAAAACAAATTGTTAATTATGTTTTTGAGGACCATTGGAAGGAGAAGGTCCCCAACACTAGCTTTCCTAATTAGTCAGCCAAGGGTGTCCCATTCCACCCTTGTGGTAGCATGGTTATCTCAAGTTAAGCTTCATGTTCCAGTTAACACCATAATCTTATCATGAACATTTAAATAATTCAATAACAATAGTAAAGCATGGTCATAAATCATTTGTATCTTAACACCCAAGACCACATAGAGCAATAGCATATACTACCCAAAGGATCAGTGGTAAGCAAGGTGTAAAGTAAATCAAACTAGGGTGACCTATTGGTCTCATCAATTTAACCTGAGCATAACATAGTGATTAACAGTGACATTATTAGGTAAAGAAGAGTGATCAATGGAACAACTTGCTTTCAATGAGCTCCTATTCAGTATTTTCCACATGCTGAGTCGCCGGTTCCCCGGTCACTTGCTCGTCTACTCCCAACAATACAAACTGTTGGGGACCTTCGTCCTCCGAAGGTCCTCAAAAACATGATTTAACAATGTTTCCAAGTGTAACAGATGAATAGGTACCTTCGGCCATAGATCAAAATCGTACACGATGTGAGAAGCATGGTCAAGACAAAGGCTGATGCTGCTCCGAAGTTACGGGCGAAGGAGCTTCGGTTCAATGGTGGAAAAAGGAATCGACTTAAAGGGGAAAAGGTCATCCGGTCCTCATTGAGTTGTCCATAAGTCAGTAGAAAATATGAAGGGCATGAACGTAATTTTACACCGGCTATGCCCTATGCCTATAAATAGATGAACAGTACTCCCATACTGTTCACGCTGACTTGTATTCACTGTTGAGTCACGCTTGGATTTTTCACCTTCTGTCAAACCGAAGGTATAAATATAATTCAATATTATTTCTGTTTATCCAGGACAATTGAAGAAAAGATATTAATGGTATTATATGATTACGTGATTATTTATGTTGCCTTTTATATTTTATATGCTTCTTCTTCCATTAATCTATACTGCGATGATGAAGGTTCATCCTTCAACCTTTGTCTAGAGATCATTATATCCTAAGGGAAATAATGCTTCGAAGGATGAAGGGCCTTAACCTTTAATGTTTTGTGTTGCCTTGTTCTTAATTCGTAGCATTTGAGAACAAGACCCCAACATTGGTGCCCACCTCCGGTGTACTCACTTCCACAACCTTCGGCAAACCAGCCTTCGTTATGCCGCCGAAGAAGACAACAGCGCCAGGGGCTGCTGCACTGCAGCCACTGGACATAAACCAGGAGACTCTCTCTCTCCGAGAGGCTCGAAGCCAAAAGAGAAAGGCCACTAGTCCAACATTCCAGGAGGAAGAGTTGGACCAGGAGATCAGGGATATGGAAATCATTCATCAACAAGTACAAAGGAAAAAAGAGAAGATGGCTCGACTGGTCGATCTTCAAAGGAAGATCGATGAAGCTACTGAGGAAGTCCGTCATCTTACTCAAGATGACCAAGACCGAAGGCCTCAATACAGGGAGCTTCGTTAAGAGGGCTTATTCAACGAAGATGGATGGTATGATGATTTTAATCATGATACCTTTACTTTAATGATGCTTCTCCCTTGGTAGCAGAATTGCAGGCTATCCCATGGCCACAATCCTACAAGCCACCCCAGCTACCCATGTACGATGGGCACTCGGACCCAAAGCAATTTATGATGAGCTATGAGGCAACAATATCCTTATACGGAGGCAACGCGGCTGTCATGGCAAAGTCCTTCATCATGGCAGTCCGGAACATAGCCCAAACATGGTATTCTTCTCTTCGGCCAGAAACAATCACGTCGTGGTAGAAGCTCAAGGATATGCTAATTACCAGCTTCCAAGGCTTTCAAACGAAGCCAGTCACAGCTCAGGCCTTGTTCCAGTGCACACAAGACCATGAGGAATACCTTCAGGCTTATGTCCGAAGGTTCTTGCGACTGAGGACACAGGCGCCCACAGTGCCCAATGAAATTGTCATTGAGGCCATGATCAAGGGTCTTCGGCTAGGACCTATGGCTCAATACTTCGCCAGGAAGCCTCCACAAACTTTAGAGAAGCTGCTTCAGAAGATGGATGAATATATCCGGGCTGACAACGACTTTCGCCAAAGAAGGGAGGAAGCTTACAGATTCTCTAAGATGACCAGGGGCTTCGGAGGAAGAATCCATCCTAGACATGTCAGATCGATCCACAGCTCCAGTCAGAGTGATGACAAAGCAAGCCAACTTCAGAGGCCACAGCATACCTCACAGTCTTTGGAGCAGCAGCAAAGTTCTTTTAGGCCACCAGCTCTAAGGGGCAGAGGCGCCAGGGGCTTCGGAGGAAGATATGGGGATCATCTTAGGAAAATCTATTGCCTATTCTGTGGTGAGGATAAAGGCCATACTACAAGAATGTGCCAAATTACTATCCAGAAGCAAAAGGAGATCGTAGAAGCCGAAGCTCGACAGAATCAGCCGAAGCAGGTCTTGCACACTGCTTTGTGCCATTCCCCCTACATACCAGAGTATGTGGGCAATCATCCTTCAGCCTCTGTTGCTTCAGCTAGCCATTCTCAGGCTTCTTGGCCTCAGCTTCCACCGCCACCAGCACTGCAACCTACACATTCTCGAAGCCTGCAGCCAGAAGGGCACCAGCACTCTCAATAGCAACACGAATTCAGGGAGGAATCCCAAGCTCGTACAATCAATAGCACTGTGCGAGAGTCAAAGCACATTTATTGAGCAATATCCTCCCTCTAAAATACTTTTATGCTCTATGTCATTTTGTTTTTCAGTGACGAATAAACAATGTAAATCTAGTTTTAAATTCTTGTAATACTTTTTGCTTTTATCAAGATGGAATATATCTTCTTTGCAGACTTATGAAAACTGAAAATTGCCAAAGCTATAAAAAGTCGTTCCTAAGAGAACGCAGCATAAGTTCTGCCGAAGCTATAAAAAGTCGTTCCTAAGGGAACGCAGCATAAGTTTTGCCGAAGCTATAAAAAGTTGTTCCTAAGGGAACGCAGTGTAAGTTCTGTCGAAGCTACAAAAAGTCGTTCCTAAGGGAGCGCAGTGTAAGTTTCCTGCTCAAAAGTCGTTCCAAAGGGAATGCAGAGCCAAATACCGTTGAAATATAAGGCGAAGAAGTTTAAAAGACGTTCCTAAGGGGATGCAAAACTTACACCGAAAAGTCAACGGTGATACCGCCGAAATAGAAGGCGAAGAAGTTCAAAAGACATTCCTAAGGGGATGCAGAACTTACACCGAAAAATAAGCGGTGAAGCCGAAAAATAAACGGTAAAGAGATTCCAGATGTCCCTAAGGGGATGCAGAGCTTGTGTGTTTCACTATGGGTGTGTGGGTGTGTGTCTGCGGCATTAGCATCATTTTTGCATCAATTCATCACATCATTCCGCATAGCATCACATCATACATCATATCACATCAGTAACATGAGAATCAAAAACGGAGTTGATCTTTGGAAAATGCTTCGTAGAAATGAAAATGTGCTAAGGCACAAAACAAGCTGTGAGAAATACAGGCTTTTTCATCAGCCCTGTCACAAAAGAAGGGACCTTTTTCCGAAGCATGGATATTTTTCTTCGAAGCACGGGTATTTTTATGAAGTATGGATCTTTTTCTTTCCGAAGCATGAAAAGAAGGGAAGGTGTTTTTTCGCCGAAGGCTCAAAAACGGTATGTATGTAAAGTTTCATGCATCGTAAAGAAATGAATTACAATAATTTACATATTCGACATAAAGCCATACACAACAAATATTAGTCTTGTTACAATAAAGGTACATTGACCACCTCAAAATGTTTTTACAAAAAAGTGCTATTCCTCTTTAAGAACTTTCTCAGCAACTTCGTGCAGCAATTTGTCAACAACTTCATCAACAGTGGATTCAGCTATGTTTATAATGTCCAACGCTTTCTTCATTTCCAGGTCCGATAGGGGATTGAACGGTTTCGGTGGCGAAGATAATTCAGCTGAAGCAGGAAAAAGTTAATCAGTCCGAAGCCATAAAAACAATAATGAAGCTAATAGCCAATAAACAATACCTATACGTCTTTCACGTTCCACAGCTTCTTCAGCCTGTCTCGCTTCTATCCGGGCGTCGTGGGTGTCTTTTTCACTTTTCTTTATAATTTTATGGGCCATCTCTCAGCCACCATTTACCCAGACATCATTATAGAATTTTCTGCCCATCAAGGTTGTTTCAGCTGAAGGATCCTTTGTGTCATCAAAGGAGAGGGCAGCTTCGGCTTCGGCCATGGCCTTGACGTGATCACATCCTACTTTCTCCAAGATAGCTAAAATCCCTGCGCACCGGAAAATACGCAGACATCCCCGCGATCGCTTAAAATTTCTTCGAAAGATTCAGCCTCTCCACTTATCCATTCAACAACACCTTCGGGGTCGCCTCGTATAAAGTTTTTTCGGTCGAATAGGCACCCACGTTGGCGAAGCTACCCTTTATCTTCTTCACGCATTCCAAAGATTTTTTAAAACATCTTTCCTTGGATGAGCGAAGTTCTTCAATAGTTTTTTCTAAATGATTTTTCCAATATTCGTTGTTATATCGGGCAGCTTCTGCGAGTGCGCATTTTTCTTTAGCTTCTGCCAGCTGTTTTCGAAGGTCTTCAATTTCAGCTTTCTGGATTTCAGCTTGAGCCTTGTAAGTGGCTTCATCTTCTTTCACTTTGTTAACCAGAGAAATTAAGATTTTGTCTTTTTCAAGACCTTCATTTCTCAATTCAATCACCTCTGTATGAAGGTTGTTCAGAGCCATTGTATAACCTTCATCTTCAATATTTTTCTGTGCCCTAAGGGCATTACTAAGAATCAAGCCCTGCAAGAGGAGGAAAGAATTGAGTATGACAAATGAAATACCTCATTTTCAAATTCAAAGTTAATTTTTATACCTTTATACTATTGTATGCTAGGCTGTCAGCAAGTTCATCCTTCGACAGGAGTGAAAGGTCGTCTTCCAGCCTCGGGAATCCCATGCTTGTACCTATCTCCCGGCAAACGGATATTTCTTTGTTGTCCGGGAGACAGTATAAGAAATCATCTTCATTACTCCCGTGAAAAACCAAGGCTCCTTTTGGATATTTCAAACTTCGAGCATAGTGCTTGGCTTCTAGAATCTCCTCTTCAGACAGCTTCTTCCCCGAAGCATTTCGAATAATGTAGTCAATATTTTTAGTCAAAGCTTCAGCCTCGATTTTTTCAGGAGCAATTTGTTCTGCCGATTTTTCTTCAGACAAGATAGGCTCTGTTTCAATGGGCACTGAAGGCCCAGCTTCGGTTTTAGCTTGAGACTTAGTAGCTTTGGCTTCAGCTTGAACAATTTTCTTCGCAGGGAAAGGGCTTAGTGCCTTCGTAGTCTCCAGTACAGCATCTAGCACATTGGCCATCCTTCTCCTCTTGGGGTCGTCGCAGAAGATTTTTGTGCCTTCGGCAGACTTGCCCCCGTCGGAGGGCTAAGGATTCTTGGCATTTTTACTTCAACTTTTGGCTCTTTAGCCTTTTCAACCTTATCTTTGATTGTTTCAATTGTATGTGTCTTCGGCATTACAGTTGGTCCTACAGTGCTCTGAACAATCGGAACAGTCTGTGTTGCTTCGACTGTTGAAGAAGACCCTGCACCAAAATCAGGGACCACGGCTGATTCAATGTAACGTGGCCGGTGGGTCAGAACCTTCATCTTTTTGCTCTTTGGCACAGGATCAATTTGGATGTCCGAAACAACAACCTTCCTCTTTTTCTTCTGTCCCCGCGATGGGTAGCGGTAATTAGGGTACATAAAGCCAATAGCATCAAAGACTCTGTTCAGTCTTTTCTTCCCTCGACCTCCGAAGGCTGCGGACAGAGCATTATCTTCGGCTTTGCTATATATTCCAAGTAGCTCATCGCTGATAGCCTCGATACTTTTTAGCCAATTATCATTTGGCTCATCAAACCGGTCTCTGAACCTGAAAGTATATTATAATTGAACTAACCCACCTTTAGTTGTTTCAGCAGTAGTTTCCTTCGGCATATCCCAGTTTTCCACAAGCGGCCATATCCTGAAGGCTATATGTTCTTGCATTAAATCCCTTGTCCCAATGAAAGAGCAAACAGTGCTAAAGGCCCTTTGACATGCTTCGGCGGCATCATCAATTTTGACCTTCGGCCTTCGAAGGCCAAAGCGAGACCAGATAGGGCGTTGAATGATCCCCTTAATATCTTCCCTTTCAATTAAGTCATTCTTAACATAAAGCCATTCTTCCATCTAGGCTCCAGGCCATCTCTTTCGGAATGTGGGAACTAGATGGCTGGCATTGGAAATTGGATCGAGAAGCAAATCCGTAACATCCAAAGTTGTTGTGGTACTGCTCTTTCCCGGTGGCTTTCGTCTCGTACACAAGTTCATGCATGCTGCAGAAACTTTTAGCACTAGGTTCCAACCCTTGGCTCCTCACAGCCCAGACAAACAAACCCATCCTGATTATAGCTTTAGGCATAAGTTGATGAAGAAAAATTTGAAATGTCTTCAGCACTTCAACCAAGAACCTGCTTAATGGAAACCGAAGCCCTGCTTTCAAAAAGCTTCTGTAGATGTCACACCCGGTTTTAGAAGGCAAACCGAATGCGAACCATGTACATGTCAGGATCAGCAATTCACGTACACAGCAGTTACATAACTGGACATCATCACTGTTGGGACCATGCTTCGTCGCCGAAGGTCCTGGAAGAAGAAACAGTTTCGGTTGAAGTTGTCTATACGTAATGCCGAAGGGTGTTGTCCATGAAGCTTCGGAATTACAAACCGACTTAAAGATAGAATGACCTTTTAGTCCATAAGGGTTTGAGTCGATGTTGTAAACTTTTATGAGGGGTATGATTGTAATTACTCACAGGCTGTGTCATGTGTCTATAAATAGTGAACAGTATTCCTTTACTGTCCACGCCTTCCTGTAATTTCGAAAGCATCATTCGGGAATTATTGCTTGTCAAAGCAAAGGTATAATCATACCTTAAACATTGTATTAAAAATAAACATGTGAATGGTATCATTTATCTCCAATATATCTATCTTTAAATGTTTTACATTTTGCATCGTTTTATGTTATTTTCATCACCTTCGTAATATTATGTTTATACCCTTCGTCCGAAGTTCATTAAACCCTTGAAGAGATAATGCTTCAGCGGATGAAGGGTATTTAATGTTTAACATTATCATGTTGCCTTGTTCTTGATTCATAGCATTTGAGAACAAGTCCCCAACATTGGCGCCCACCTCCGGTCAACACACTTCCACTTTTTTGAGCTGATGGCTTCATTCAACGATCAAGCTGGAGCTGCTTTGGCCCCGAAGCTGCTACTCCCGATAACAGGTGGTTCATGCTCAGAGCCAGCCAACAAAAAGCAGAAGAAGGAAGCACAGAGAAGGGTACAGCATGTTGGGGTACAAGGACCCTTCATCAAGTCAAAATGGTCTCACATTCCAATTACCTTCTCCCAAGAGGATCTCCAACTCAAGGATTACCCACACAATGATGCTATGGTTATCTCTTGTGTGATCAAAGGATTTCTGGTCCATAATGTTTTGGTTGACACAGGCAGCGCAGCTGATATCATATTTGTTAAAGCTTTCAGACAAATGCAAGAGCCTGAAGACAAGATCCATGATGCTACGCACCCTCTTTGTGGCTTCGGAGGACGGCAAATTGTAGCACTTGGGAAGATTACCATGCCGGTAACCTTCGGTTTTGTTAACAACACAAGGACTGAGCAAATTGTGTTTGATATTATTGACATGGAATATCCTTACAATGCTATCATTGGTCGCGGTACTCTCAATGCCTTCGAAGCAATTCTTCACCCAGCTTACCTCTGCATGAAGATACCTTCGGACCAAGGGCCTATTGCTATTCATGGAAGTCAAGAAGCTGCCAGAAGGGCCGAAGGAAATTGGACAGATTCAAAAGCAATCCATAACATAGATGGAGCTGAGGCCTGTGAGCAATACAAGTTCAGAAGGGAAAAAGCTGCTTCAGCTGATCAGCCGAAGCCCATGCTCTTATGTGAGGATATAGCAGATCAGAAGGTGCTATTGGGATCTCAATTGTCTGAAGAGCAGGAAAAAACCTTGATAAGGTTTCTGTTCAACAATAAAGATGTTTTTGCTTGGTCAGCTAATGATCTTTGTGGAGTTAATAGGGATGTTATTGAGCACTCGCTCAATGTTGACCCATCCTTCAGACCCAGAAAGCAGAGACTTCGGAAGATGTCTGATGACAAGGCCGAAGGTGCTCGGAATGAAGTGAAAAGACTCCTCGGTGCTGGAGTTATTAGAGAGGTGAAATACCCAGAATGGTTGGCTAACACTGTTATGGTGAAGAAGGCCAATGGTAAATGGAGAATGTGCATTGATTTTACTGACCTCAATAAGGCTTGTCCGAATGACGAGTTTCCATTGCCAAGGATAGATTCCTTAGTCGATGCAGCAGCTTCATCAGAGCTTATGAGTCTGCTGGATTGTTATTCAGGTTATCATCAAATCTAGATGAAGAAGGAGGATGAACCGAAAACCAGCTTTATAACCCCTAGTGGGACATATTGCTACCTTCGGATGCCTGAGGGGCTTAAAAATGCCGGAGGAAGCTTCAGCAGAATGACAGCGAAGGTTCTCCATTCTCAGATAGGCAGGAATGTACTAACTTATGTTGATGATATCATTGTAAAAAGCACGAAGCAAAATAACCACATTGCTGATTTGCAGGAGACCTTCGCTAATTTTAGACAGGCTGGTTTAAAGTTGAATCCAGAAAAATGTGTCTTCGGAGTAAAGAAGGGGAAATTTCTTGGTTGCCTAGTTTCAACAAAGGGAATTGAGGCTAATCCAAGTAAAATCGAAGCTATACTTCGAATGGAACCACCAAGCACAAAAAAGGGGGCCCAAAGATTGACGGGAAGGCTGGCATCCCTCAACAGATTTATATCCAGATCAGCAGAGAGAAACTTACCATTTTTCGAAGTACTGAAGTCAGCCGAAGTCTTTCAATGGGGACCAATCCAGCAGAAAGCCTTCGAAGAGCTGAAACAATATTTGATAGATCTAACAACATCAACTCCACCAACGCCAGGGGCTCCTTTGTTATTATATGTGGCAGCTTCGCACTCAGCGGTAAGTGCAGCACTTGTCCAGGAGAAGCTTGAAGGCCAAGTTAAGAGGCAGGCCCCAATATATTTTGTATCCGAGGTTCTTAGTTTGTCGAAGAAAAATTATACAGAATTGGAGAAGGTACTGTATGCTGTTTTGATGGCCTCCAGGAAGCTTCGGCATTATTTTCAAGCCTACAACATAATTGTTCCTTCTTCGCAACCTCTGAAGGATATTATGAGAAACCGAGAAGCTACTGGAAGGATTGGAAAATGGGCTGCAGAGCTCAATGAATTTTGTATTGATTATGTTCATAGATCCTCGATTCAGTCTCAGGCGTTAGCAGACTTCATTGCTGACTGGACGCCAGGGGCTCAGGAGGAAGAAACAAATAAAGATGCCGAAGCATGGACAGTGTTTTGCGATGGGTCTTGGGGAGCCTTCGGAGCAGGAGCGGCTGCTGTGTTGGTTTCACCTTCCAAAGTTAAAACTTGTTATGCGGCACGACTTGATTTTAGTTGCACAAATAATATCGCTGAGTATGAAGCTCTGCTCTTGGGTCTTCGGAAGTTGAAGGCAATGGGAATCAGAAGGGCCATTCTTAAAACTGACTCTCAAGTTATTTCTGGTCATGTTGACAAGAGCTATAAAGCAAGAGACCCGAAGCTTGAAAAGTATCTAGATACAGTCCGAAGGATTGAGGCTTCCTTCGAAGGTTTCTCTGTCAAAAATATTCCTCGTGGAGAAAATAAATGCACTGATCTATTGGCCAAGTCAGCAGCCCAGGGGCTACCTATACCTTCGGAAGTATTTTTCGAAACAATAAAAGCACCTTCGGTCGAGCTTCTTGAAAGAGCAATCCTTAATATATCCCCTGTTTATAGCGAGGATTGGGGAACTGAGATTGTCTCTTTCCTTCAGGGTAATTTTCTTTCAGACGACGAAGCTTATAACAGGAGAATAGAAGCAAGAGCTCGGCCATATGTCACAATAGAAGGGGAGTTGTACAAGTGTGGGGTCTGTTCCCCATTGCTCAAGTGTTTATCCAGATCCGAAGGTATAGAATTAATGAAGGAAATACATGCAGGCCTGTGTGGATCTCACATCAGATCTAGACCCTTGCTCGGCAAAGTTTTTCGCCAAGGATTTTATTGGCCAAAAGCAGCTTCGGATGCAGCGGATATAGTCCAAAAGTGCGAAGGTTGTCAGAAATGCGCAAGAGATCAAAAACAACCTTCGTCCTTAACTCAATTAATACAACCCACTTGGCCGTTGTAAAGGTGGGGCCTCGATTTGCTAGGCCCGTTACCACCAGCACAGGGGAACTTAAGATATGTGGTAGTGGCAGTGGAATATTTTTCCAAATGGATTGAGGCAAAGCCCTTAGCTACAATAACTTCATTTACTATTCAAAAGTTTTTCTGGCAGAACATTGTTTGTCGCTTCGGAGTGCCGAAGGCCATTACTGTGGACAATGGGACACAGTTTGATTCTGAAGCCTTCAGAGAATTTTGTGATCAAATTGGCACGAAGATCCATTTCTCATCAGTGCGACACCCAGAGTCAAATGGACTTGTCGAAAGAGCTAATGGGATCATAATGACAGGAATAATGAAGTCAATCTTCAACCAGCCCAGGGGAAAATGGCCTGACGAGCTAATCAAAGTGGTATGGAGCCATAATACAACCGTATCAAGGTCAACAGGTTTTACGCCCTTTAAACTATTGTTCGGTGACGAAGCAATAACCCCAGAAGAGGCCAAAGCAGGATCAATAAGGGTAGTAGCTTCGGCAGAAGGCAAAGACGAAGCTGATTGCTCTGTAGAAAAAGATGCTATTGAAGGGATCAGACTTCAAGCTGTGGAAAACATCAATAAATATCAAGCTGAAACAATAAAATGGCATGACAGAAAAGTCAAGCTGAAGAACATTGAACCAGGACACTTGGTACTTCGAAGAGTAGCCAACCCTGAGACAGCAGGCAAATTACAGCTGAAGTGGGAAGGCCCCTTTTTGGTAGTATCTTCGTCAAGACCCGGTTCCTACAGATTGAAGGATATGGACGGCAACGACATTCCCAGATCATGGAATGCAGATGAGCTTCGACGATATTATGTTTAGCCTGATGTAATTTTTTATATTCTTTTTCGTGGCACCCTTTTCCTTTCCGAAGGGGGAGAAAGGTTTTTAATGGGGCCACAACATGTAATTTTCCTTACTTCAATTTTATGAGAGTGATATCCCCCAAAAAATGTAAATGTAAATGCAAAAGGAAAAAAGAAAAGGAAACAGGGAGAAGCTCAAAAGTCGTTCCCAAGGGAATGCAGAGCTTACAGCGAAAAATAAACGCTGATTCCGCTGAAAGTAAAAGGCGAAGAAGCTCCTAAGGGAGGCTTACAGCGAAAAATAAACGCTGATTCCGCAGAAAGTAAAAGGCGAAGAAGCTCCTAAGGGAGGCTTACAACGAAAAATAAACGCTGATTCCGCTGGAAGTAAAAGGCGAAGAAGCTCCTAAGGGAGGCTTACAGCGAAAAGTCAACGCTGAAGGACTATGATTATGTATTTTGATATTCATTTGCACAATACATCTCATCATGTCATTTGCATTCATAAACATGCATTTAGACATATATAGGATCATCATTGTATCGCATAAAAGCACAGATGCTTCGGCGACGAGGAAAATTTTCATGCTTCGTTGTGTACGAAAAGAAGGGAAGGTGTTTTTCGCCTTCAGCTCAAAAGAGAAGTTTCGTCCACAGCAAAGCAGATTGTACGCAGACAGCAGAAACAAAATATATTACAAGGTATGTATAAATTTATATAAGTTGTTCCATAACTATATTACAAAAGTTTCTCCAGAATTTTTTGCAGGACAGTATATTATAAACAATTATCAAGCTTCAGGCTAGGCTTCGTCAAACTTCAACTTTGTCAAACTTCAGCTTCGTCATCCTGCATACATCAAACAGCAAAATAAGAAAGGTGAAAATTTTAAGGAGAAGGTAAAAGTAACAAAAATAGGTCTCTTACCGGCTTAAGGTGACTTCGAGCTTCGTCACCCGCCATTTTTCGCCCGCCACTTACCCAGATCTGGGTCATGAATCTATTCCCGATGCTTCGGGCTAGGCTTGGGATATTTATCAGATCTGATGCTGACAAGCTGAAGTTTGGTCTGTTCACAATATTTCCATGCGTGCAGCCAGCCTTCAGAAAAGCGGTGGCTGTGCCCCGAGAAGCTACCAAGGCGCAGAAGTCGGCGTGTCCACCAATAACTTTGTCAAGGGCATCAACCTCGCCTTCAATATATTCTAACGTGCTGGGCAGATTATCAGCTGAAGGTGTAAATTTTGCAGAGCTAGCTCCGACAGAATGGAACACATCCTTCAGCCGTTGCACGCATCGGCTGCCGAAGCTAAGGCATTTCTCTTGAAGTTCTTTAAAGGATTTCTGCAAAATTGAATTTCTATCTACCTCAGTTTTCAGCCTTGCTTCGAGATATTTCTTTTCTTGCTCAAATTTTTCTGACTGTTGGAGCAATTCATTCTTTAAGCTGTTATTCTCAGTTTGGATTTCAGCCAAAGAACCTTCCATAGACTGAATAACAAAATCTTTCTTTTCTAATGCACCTTCGTGCTCTCTGACCATCATTTCAAGATCTTGGATGGTGAAATCCTTCTTTTTCAAATCAGCTTCATAGTTTTCAACTTTCTCAGCCAAATTTTGGATAACGGCTTTGTTCTTCTCTTCTTCGAGATCTTGTTGCATTTTTAGAACTTTACTTAACAGTATGCTCTGTCGAAAAGGTCTTCGTTAGAAAACGACCTAAAAGATAATAATAATAATAAAATAGCAAAATATTTGTTACCTTGAAGTTGGCATAAAGCAAACTTCTGGCGATATGGTGTCGTTGGTAGCGACAGAGGTCTACCTCCAGCTTCGGCAAGCCAATGTTTTTGCAGAGAGTTCTAACAATTTTAGCTTCGACGCGGTTTCGAAGGCACCTCAGCTTTCCTTCGTTAACCCCACCAAACAGTGTAGCCCTTGGCTTATATCTGTAGGCTATGGCACATCTTTTAAGCTCCGCTTTTTCAGCATCTGTCAGCTCTTGCCCAAGTAAATCCTGAAATTCAAAATCTTCCTCCTCCAAAATGTCTTCAGCTTGTTTTTTCCCTTTTTCAGTGCCTGTGCTCGCCGCGGCCACAGCAGATTCTTCCTCAGTCATTTTTAAGAGTATGTTATCAATAACTTCAAGTGTTTCGTCCAGGTTCAGATCTTCTGCGGCTTCAGTTTCAACTCTGGCAGCTTCGGCTGCGCCAGTTTTAGCTTCGGAAGTTTCCGCTCTGGTGGTGGTTTCGGCTGTGGCGCCCTTAGCTTCGGCAGTTTGGTCAATAGCAATTCTTGATGTCGATGTCGGCAATGGTGTCCCATGAATTACATCTGCTATTTGAATAATCCTTCGTTTTTTCGGCAGTGCAGGACCTTCTTCAGCCGAAGCGGCCTTGTCCTTCTGAAAAAACTTCGTCAGTTTCAGCGCCAGCGGACTTAGCTTGGCAGGCAAGGGTTCAGTCATTACCTTCATAATCTCTTCTACTTCAACAGCAGAAGGCGTTGCAGGAGTATCTTCTTCTTGAACCAACAATCTTGGTTCTAGAGATGCATTTTTCCTCTTTCCTCCAGTAGCCACCTTCGGCTCAGGATTCAATTCTTCGGGGCTAAGTTTTTCAGAATCTTCTCTTTTCTTTTTAGTTACCTTGGCGACCTCTTCGTCAGCAGCACTAGAAATTCTTTTTCGTTTTGGGCCTCCGGTATCTCCGCCCAAGCGACCATAATCAGCATATTCAAGACCTATGGCATCGAGCACCCTGTTCAGCCTTCGCTTCGGCCGAGTGCCGAAGGCTGCTGTCATTAGCTGGTCCTCTTTTTTGGAATAATTTCCAAGGATTTCATTACTCATTACTTCAATTGTATCAAGCCATTCTTTTTATGGCGTTTTAAAGTATTTCTTAAACTTATAATGATAGGGTAGTCGGACAAGCTCCCCTTCTTTCTTTTCTCCTTTAAGCTTCGGCATAGTCCACTCCTTCATGATCGAAAATACTCTGAAGGCCAGAAATTCTTGCACTAGATCTCTAGTGCCAATGTGTTCTGCAATAATTTTGAATTCAGCTAGCGCAGCCCAAGTTGGACCTTCGGTTGTCATTTTACAACGGGGTCTTGTTTCTCCGAAGATCAGTTCAAGAGGGCTCTGTACTAGTTTCTCCTTATCTTCCTCAACTTTAACATAAAACCATTCTGACTTCCAGCCTGCCGGCCATTTGCTTCGGTAGCTAATCACAGGAAATTTTGTGGTCTTCCGATAAGCAAAATTGTAACAACCAAAATTATCGTGCAACCCATCCTTTCTGGCCTTCGTCTGGTAATGCAGCTCATGCACTCGACAAAAGCTGTCGGCAAACGGCTCCATCGCCTGGCTTCGGAGGGCCCAGATATAAACGCTAAGCCTGACGATGGCGTTGGGGGTCAACTGGTGAAAATAGATCCCAAACCTTTGCAGCACATCAGAAATCATCCTATTCAAAGGAAATCTCAACCCAGCCTTTAAAAAACTCTTGAAAATAACTATTTCATCCTTTTCCGGCTTTGGGGTAGTCTCCTCTCCCCCGAAGCGAAGTAGCTTTTTCTCATCTTCTCTGAAGTAGCCCGCCTTTACCATCTTGGAGAAATCCGCCTTGGAGACAGTCGATTTCCCAAAGTCCAAATGACTAGGCTTGCTCTGTACTGCGATATGGTAATCATCATCAGAACCAGCTTCCTCAATATCTCCTCGTTCTGCTTCGGCAGCAGCTTGTTCTGTTTCGGCAGCAGTTTCAGCAGTAGGGATTCTTTCCGAAGTCACTAATCCGGATCGCTGCATTGCTTCGGAGATAGGAACAGTCTCTGCACCTTCGACTTCGCCTCCCTCACGCTCAACCCTAGCAGTAGAGCGTAATCTAGCCATCCAATTCTAAAATACTTGAAAAGTTTCTCACGAACTAAATAACCTCTTCTTCTGACGAAGCTTTTCTTCTGACGAAGCAGGCACCTAATTGGAGCTTCGTCTGAATCCGGGAGTCGAGCTTCAGCTATGGTTAAAAAATTTGGCAGCAAAACAGTGTAATAGCAATGAATGTTGTGGTAACTTTACACCTACCAGTCTGTTTATATAGTGTTGCAGGAAGGAAGGCGAATCGTCGGGAATTTTTACACCAGGCAAACGGTTGCTCACACCCGCTGAACGGTGGACCGCAAAAACCAGAACAGTGAACTCGCATGATGGAACCGCTACGCGCTCGAAAGCTGTATCGTTTCTCGACAACGAGCTCAGGGAAGGTGTTTTTCGGACCTTCGGCTTCCTGAAGCCTGAGAGACTTTTTTTCACGGATCAAGCTCGTTACGAAAAACGATCTAGCACCGCGAAGGGGCTACTGTTGGGACCATGCTTCGTCGCCGAAGGTCCTGGAAGAAGAAACAGATTCGGTTGAAGTTGTCTATACGTAATGCCAAAGGGTGTTGTCCATGAAGCTTCGGAATTACAAACCGACTTAAAGATAGAATGACCTTTTAGTCCATAAGGGTTTGAGTCGATGTTGTAAACTTTTATGAGGGGTATGATTGTAATTACTCACAGGTTGTGTCCTGTGTCTATAAATAGTGAACAGTATTCCTTTACTGTTCACGCCTTCCTGTAATTGCGAAAGCATCATTCGGGAATTATTGCTTGTCAAGGCAAAGGTATAATCATACCTTAAACATTGTATTAAAAATAAACATGTGAATGGTATCATTTATCTCCAATATATCTATCTTTAAATGTTTTACATTTTGCATCGTTTTATGTTATTTTCATCACCTTCGTAATATTATGTTTATACCCTTCGTCCGAAGTTCATTAAACCCTTGAAGAGATAATGCTTCAGCGGACGAAGGGTATTTAATGTTTAACATTATCATGTTGCCTTGTTCTTGATTCATAGCATTTGAGAACAAGTCCCCAACAATCACACAATGCTCAAATAATAACAAAAAAGAGGGTATAATAGTCGATTACATCACGATGTCCAAGACATCCACAAAGTCTTTAACAATTATCAAAGTGCCGAAAAGAAACGTAGATACACACGGCCTACACAAGCAGCCGACTGGGGGTTTGTTGCTAACCCATGCCTAGAACTCATCGTACTCTTGGAACTCCTGGAAGTCTTCCTCCACGGCTTCATCTTCACCTGAGCAGTGGTTGCAACGCGGACAACCTGGGGGGTTTCGTGTGTAAAGCAAGGGTGAGTACACATCAACATACTCAGGAAAATGTCCCGTTTGGCTGTAGTGGACTAGCTTTATGTGGAGTTAAGTCAAGCAGTTGCTTTTAGTTGGTCAGATTATTATTACTAGTAGAAAGCCAGGTTTTAGCATTAACCCCAGTTATTAACCCGATGTATCCTTTCTAAACGGAAAGAATACCACTTACCAGTACCATAAGCATAATCATAATCATCATCCTCATCACCACCTGTAATCCAACCATCTCTGATCAAGTATCTCTAATCAATGGAGCTCCCTTGGCTGCTCATAACCGCGAGCACGGCTGATATATCAGTTTCATAACACTCTGCAGAGGTTGCGCACTTTACCCACAAGCCGTGATTCCCTCTTGCCTCAGGTCGATCAAACCCTTAAACACTACCAAGGTGAATAGGCAGGGTCACACTACATAGCCTTTACAAAGATTCCCTGAGGCTGTAGCCACCCGTTAGGTTTCCTAAATGTACCGCACTCCTCCCCAAGGGGCAAACCAACCTTGGCAGAGCGAGCCGCATACACCGAGCCCCATTGACGGCACGACGGCAAAGCGAACTACACCTCAGTTCCTCTAATTATTCAGCTAAGGGCGTCCCATTCCAACCTCATGGTTGCACTGTTTTCTCGGGCGGTCATCCAATCAACAGGTCCTTACGGAGAGGTACTCGAGAAACAGCTCGAGTCCCCTTAAGGGCCACAAGTACCATCATCATAATCAAAAGGGAAAACAGCGTATCATAGATAATCTCATCATGTTCATTGATTAATGTGAAGCGCTAGCATAAAGCTAAACTGAAATAACCCAACCAAATTAGGTAAACAAGGACAAAATAGACAAAAGCTAGTCAATCCTTAGATATAAAGTGTGTAAATACGGGGAGTGAATTATAAGAACGAGTAGGACATAGATGGGTCAAGGAACACTTGCCTTCACTAACCGACTGCTGCTCAGGGTCTTCATTTGCAACTTCTTCGGACTCCGCCAACTGACCGTTATGTATACGAGTTCAAACATACATTCCACACATTTAATACAAAAGAACAGTACACCATACAATGGAATGCAATAATTAAACAGACATTCGACACAGGGCTCACACCTACGACTAAGTGAGAAAGAGAAAGTAACGATCGAGGCTACGATCGAGAAGCGATCACGTTACATAATTATAAATTAAACTACTCGTTTAAACAGAATGGTATTAATTTGGCCATTACGTTTAGCATAAGATAAAGTCATGTTCCCTATTTAATCATTATAAGCAGATAAAGGTGTATTAAAGGAAATGGTCGTGCGGCGAGATGCGTGACACAACATTTAAATTGAATTAAGAAATAAACGACTCGTCGCGTGATGGGGCGCGCAACGAGACTCTTGCATTAATTATAAATAAGCGTTAAGCGTCGCACGACGAAACGCACGACGGCATACGTCAACTGAACTGAAGTTAAAACAAAACGTCACGCGACGAAGCGCGCGACACAGCTCATTAATAAGAACGAATTTAAAATGAATCGTCGCACGACGAAGCGCGTGACGCAGCACATCGACTAAACTAAAATTAAGATGGATTAAACTGAAAGTTGAACGTCGTGCGACACTGTCGCGCTGCGCGCGAACACGCTGCGCGCCGGGGGCACGCAAGGCAGTGCAGGGACGCACAGCCGCGCCGGGGGAAAGGGCACAGCCACCGGGGCGCGGGGCGGGACCGCTAGGGAGCATGGCCATCGGGACGCGCGGGGCCGCCATGGCGCGCAACCGCCGGGGCGCAGGGCCGCCGGGGCCGCAGGCGCGGAGCCGCCGGGGTGCGGGGCGCAGCTGCCGGGGGCGCGGGGCCGGACACGGGACGACGGGGAGGGGCCGGGCGCGGGAAGATGGGGAGGGGGGCCGAGCGCGGGACGCGCGGCGCGCGGGGAGCCGAGGGGACGCGCGGGCGCGCGGGGACGCACGGGCGCGCGGGAGCACAGGGGCCGCCGCCGCCTGGGCGCACGGGTGCACGAGGGCGCGCGGGAGGTCCGAGCGGGGAAAATCTTATTAACATAGTTTTTAGCATGATGCATGTATAATTACAGAATTAATCTTAGTCGATTCACACCTTCTATACATTGCACTCTATTATCTGGTCTTTCAAATAAGTACTCAGAAGGTGGTTAGATAAGGAAGAAAGAAATTTTCTAGATAAGTCTTGGAAAATTATTTTTGAAAATGCCTCATAACCTCTGCAGAGATGGGCTTCGCTCCGATACCAGCTGTGACGGAACCTCTCAAGTCATTAGGCCCACCTACAGTTGTTCTTGTCCAGCGGACCTCAGACAACCCTGCATGTGCCCTTAAATCACTTGACAAGTTCGATATCTGCTTTCTTTACCTTTTCCAAGAGCGTTTCACCCGTCACGTAGATATTATAACACATCGGAGATACGAAAATGCGGAAGCAATTACAATAACTTACCTTATATTAAAAGTAAGAAAGAGTTATAATATTACAGACCAGAAACAAATATAGCAGTGCTGAGTATTATTATTATTATTATTATTATTATTATTACAAAACCAGGGAGGCAAAAACTCCTCCCGAATAAGCAGTAAAAAGTTTTTAACGGAGGATCTTTTCCTCCCGCAGCTTTAGTCTTGATTCTCTTCTTTTGGTACCACCTTTGAACAGAAGCAACAAAAGTTGGCTGCTTCTTCACCTAAAACAACAGGGAATAAAACCCTGAGTACGGAATTACTCAGCAAGACTTACCTGACTAAAGAAAAGACTCTCAAGGGTATGCTGGCTAGAGGGAGTCAAGGTATGACTTATCAATAATCAAAGACTCTATTTGCAGAAATGCTTACTATTAATGGATCCTTAAAAATCCCTTTTTAATCGTCAGGTTAAGTAAGATTACCTGCAGCTAGAGTTCTCTCTACCCTAGTTCAATCACTTGACCTGCACTAGCCAATTTCTTAACAACCCTTCATCTTTACTGGATTGCTACGTGTAAGTCAGTGACCAAGTCTTCATATCCGCGAAGTTACGGCGATCCGAATCGATTATACTCAGTTGAGGATCTCCAATCACACGACATATGTAGCACTTAACCCTTGCATATGTCAACTCGCCACCTGGGTTCTTAAGACCAGATCAGGTTCACGCCAACCGAGAGCACAGATACACCACCGTCCAGCCTCTTGCAACGGAGGGTACACGCTACTCTCGCCATCTCTCCACTCCGATTGCGTGGTATCTTATTCTGGTATTAGTCTGCCCGAGGCAAAGCTTACCCATGACGAGGCATGTGACCAGTTAAAGGGTCCTCGGTCAGCAGGCCTACATCGACACGGTCCTTAATCGACTCAGACGGAGACACTACACCGAGACTCTCTTCTCGTGCAAGTCACCCGCCCGGTCTCAGCTTTACATTTCAAACCCCAAAGTTTGGTACCTGGTAGAGGTATATCTTTTCCGATGTTGAACCCATCATGGCCATGATGGATCCACCATCAAGTTTTATTTTCAAAAACATCCCACCCAGTTTGCAACATCATCTTTTGAGAAAACAAAACATTTTGTTTTTCTAAAGCGAAGCTAAGCATAAGAAAGACCTTTTGTAAAATAGGGATTTAAGGAGAAGTAATCAATCCAAGGAAGGAAATGCAGGAATTGGTTTAGCACACAACTCCTATCACCTAGTGCATTAAGCAAGTGAGAAAGATTTTAAAAAGAACAAGGAGGTGGCAAATGCACCGGGGCTTGCCTTATGTTACTGGTGAATCAAGCTCTATCCTGTAGATATCAAAATAGAAACAGTTGCCTGCCTGATGTTCCTCAGGTGGTGGTGGTGGTGAAGTCTTCACTCCTTCGACTTCTGCTTCTTCTTCATTTTCTAAATATAACCATGCATAATAATGAATGCCCATGTAATGCTCATGAGAGTGCAAAGATAATAAAAGTTTATTATCTAAAGTCTTGAATACAACTTTCCTTCACGATTCTCCAAGAACTTAGGGTTTCCGGAGTCAGTAGTGAAGTTCACAGGGCAAGGGGGCTAGGGTTTTGGGTTCTAAGTATCAAACATGGTCCAAATCATACCAAACTTTACCCAAGGCTTCTAAATACTATTTAAAGTTTACTCTAGAAATTTAGTGAATTTTGGATTTATTAATTATTCCCTAAAAATCCAGAAGCATAGTTTTTGGCTATTTTAATTGCTCTATAATTTCCTATTTGGACTAAAAATCATGAAACTATTTTTAGTAAATACAATAGGAAATTAGAAGCCTAGCAAAATTGGTTTGGTATTTTTAGGATTTTTCTACAATTTTCTAGAATTTATTTAGCTCTGGCAGAAAAAGAAAAAGAAAAGGTATGAACAGTATTGGACCGAAAGCGGCCCAAGCCAGCCCAAAATAGGAGAAAAGCGCCTGCGCGCGTGCCCGCGTGTAAACTTTGCACAGAGGCCCCCATTGTTTTAAATAACTCGAACTGAGTTACCGCACTATTCCTATGAGTCGCTGACAGTTTATAGAAACCTCCCCCAAGTTCTATTCCTTCATCGCCCGAGATCCACGACGGCGAACAGCGTGGGGTCAAACTCCGGTGAGCCTGTGCCGGCTGATTCACGCAACGGTCGATGCTCCCGAGCGATAGACACCAAATCGGACCCCTCCTAAATCTTTCCCCTCACTTAATTTCATTAACAAGGCTCTAAATCATCCGGTCCCCGGTGGCAGTGCGGACAGTCAAAGGAACCAACGTGTTCCCGGTGATCTAGAACTCCCTAGCTTAATTGGGCGGGTCAGCGAGCATCAGGAGCAAGCGAGGGTGCTGAAACAAGAGGATAATGGACAAGAACGGACCTGAGACAAGCTGGCCACGACGAGGGTATTTCTACGGTGTTCTTGAGTGATTTGGGGGAAATCCCAAATTGGAGCTCTCTGGTGACTAATTGGAGGCATGGGTGGGTGCGTTGAGTGCTTGACTACATGGCGGAGCCGAGGGCATGCTCAATTTATAGGCTCCGAGGGCAGTGGCGCTTAATTCGGTCACGGCATGCTGGCGGCCGAAGATAGGGAAGAACACGGTAGCTGAGTCCGTGGCGTTCACCGGTGCAACGATGCAAGGATTATACTCCTAAGGGTGCCACGATTACTACCGCACGGTAACAAGCTACAGCGTGGCGCAACCGAGGTCACCAGCGCTTCCACGACGAGGCTGGTGGTCCGGCCACGTCGCAAGGGCAACAGTCACGATGATAATCTTCATGCGACGATCAAATCCATTCCCTCGTGAGATCTTTTACCTTCCCGTGGATATCCTCTCCGCGCCAAGCACGAATCACGGCGACCAGTGCAAATCTGGATGCGCAGATCGCCGGCGGCGAGGTTCTCTAAACCTGATCCGATCAGGTTACTGTACCATGGGAATCATCTTCAGTGCGTCTGACCGAGCGAGTTTGAGCGCGATTTACTCCCAAAATTCGTATGACAACATGATCACTCACTTGTATCAAAGCTGTGGAGCTATACTCCAATTGCAATTCGACTATAGGAACTAAACTCAATCGAGCACTAGATCCTTTACAATCTTGATCCCAAAGTTCGATCAATAACACTGGCGACCACTTCTGCTTTCAGATTCGGTTATTCAATACAAGTATGACAAAGCAACTTTGGGCTGCCATATCTTTAATTTTTGTATAACAACTAAAGAGGATGTCTGTATCAAAGTTATTCTCCTATAATAGCTCTAGACTTTTGATGTGTTGACCCTAGGCAAGTTCTCAATAATTTGGAAGATACAGGGTCCCAAAGTTGAGTCAATTCTCTGAAATTCAGACTTAGCCATTAGGATATAAGTGTGGCTCTTTTGCAAATAAGTCCAAAACTTAGGGTTTAACTTGTAAATCCACATAATTGTGAACCATATGTTTTAAGACACCTTAATTTCATGGTTTTTGCACTTTAGTCCAAAAGTGCACTAACTTTGCACTTAGCCCCCTAGGGTTTAAGTTTAGGGTTTTCTAGGGTTCTTTTTAGAGTTTTTGGTGTTCTTAGGGTTTGGATATCCCTTAACTTCATTAATGGTGGTATTTTATAATCATGATTATCAAGTTTTGAAGTTTCCTCTTGTTTAGGCTTTGGTTCCCCTTTAAGCCCATTCTAGGGTTAAACACTATACCCTAGGGTTTCACTTATGAAATGCCACATCATTACAACTTGTTGGAACTTTTACCTAGTGAATGCATTCTAGGTGTGACAAACACATGATATGCCAATGCTTATGATGTTATGCTCAAATTTTAGTAACAGTAACACCAGAGGTGTTACAGAGGTTGCTGCGCGGGAGAAATCAAATGAGACAAAAGGACTAGGGGGCCCATGGGGAGCAGGGGCGCTAGGGGCGCGCGGGCCGAGACCGGGCCGGGCGGGGCTAGGTCGGGCTGGGCTGGGCTGGGCCACACCGCGGGTCAAAAATCCCGTGGCACGCACAACCACAGATCGGAATTCAATTTGCGAAGCAAAATCCGAAACAAAACTAAGCAACTCACGCGATTAAGCAGGAAATCAGACAAAGAAATATGATTCAACATGATGCAACACTCATGACCACTTAGGTTTTGTTTACACACGATATGGACACCAGTCTCTATATTGCTTTGAAATTGGGAAGAAGGAGCGAAACAGGAAGAGAAAAGAGAGTAACGCCTGAATTTGGTGAGTAAAAAGAAGAAAAATTCTACCCCTAAATTCAGGGCGTTACAGTTGATAACCACTTCATTTGCTTCAGGAGCAGTAGCAGTGTTGTCCCTCCAACCCTCACAATAGTCATATCACGGAAGTATCTTGCTCTCATAGCATCAACATGACTCTGTTTAATAGACGATTTCCCGAAAATGGTATGGCTGGGCCGCCAGGGCCTATCTTCAGAATCTTTGTCTCCGCTTTCCACATCATAACTATCACTGTCACCAGTATCTTTGGATAAACCTTCCAGTGTCTCTTTAACAATCTTCTCTATGTTTGTCTTTGCCATCGATTCGATAAAACCAGCAATATAAGGATCCATATTCTTCTTCTCTTCAAATAGCTTCGTCTCTTTAGTCACCTTCGTCTCCGCAACAACCTTCTCCTCCTTGGTCATTTTTTCTTCAAACATGGCGAAAACGTGACTTTAAACCAAAACCCAAAAAGCTTGAAAATTTGGCGAGAGTTACTAAGCAAGAGCTAAAAGTTTGAGAGAAATAATGGAGACAGCAGAAACAGTGTATCAAATGATGCCGGTATGAGTTCATATTTATACGCCTAGCACGCTACAACTTGAAGGGCCCCACCTGTCATCAATTGTTGCTATTCTAGCAAAGGGAAGGTGTTTTTTCAGACCTTCGGCTTAAGGCCTTCGTCCATGTCGCAGTCTGAATTCGTTAACAAATTAATACTACGAGGGGCTACTGTTGGGGACCTTCGTCCTCCGAAGGTCCTCAAAAACATGATTTAACAATGTTTCCAAGTGTAACAGATGAACAGGTACCTTCGGACATAGATCAAAATCGTACACGATGTGAGAAGCATGGTCAAGACAAAGGCTGATGCTGCTCCGAAGTTACGGGCGAAGGAGCTTCGGTTCAACGGTGGAAAAAGGAACCGACTTAAAGGGGAAAAGGCCATCCGGTCTTCGTTGAGTTGTCCATAAGTCAGTAGAAAATATGAAGGGCATGAATGTAATTTTACACAGGCTGCACCCTGTGCCTATAAATAGATGAACAGTACTCACGTACTGTTCACGCTGACTTGTATTCACTGTTGCGTCACGCTTGGATTTTTCACCTTCTGTCAAGCCAAAGGTATAAATGTAATTCAATATTATTTCTGTTTATCCAGGACAATTGAAGAAAAGATATTAATGGTATTAAATGATTACATGATTATTTATGTTGCCTTTTATATTTTATATGCTTCTTCTTCAATTAATCTATACTGCGATGATGAAGGTTCATCCTTCAACCTTTGTCTAGAGATCATTATATCCTAAGGGAAATAATGCTTCGAAGGATGAAGGGCCTTAACCTTTAACGTTTTGTGTTGCCTTGTTCTTAATTCGTAGCATTTGAGAACAAGACCCCAACACAAACAAACATGGTACAGGAGAAGATTAATAAGCGGGGAGAGGGGTCGGCCATCGGTGGCTTCGTTGGGAAGGAGCCGTAAGTCAAGGGTAAATTTAGCGTTCTATATAGGGTAAAACCATGCGTACTCGTGGGGCCCGAGGTTGCCTGGTTTTCCTGTATTTATTATGGCAGACGATGCGGGGCTATGAGGGTCCCAGGCGCCATCATTTTAATTACGCCAACCCCTAGCCTCTGTAGCCTAGGGCTCGACACGACTCATCGTATAGTGCCCTACCTGAGGTCTGTGTACTCATGCCTAATCCAATAGGCCATGAGTGAGCCGTAGACCGAGGGGCACATAGACCATAAATGCACCACAGTCCGGGGGAGCCGTAGGTCATGAGTGCTATGCGGCCCGAGCGGTTCGTAGGTCATGAGTGTGAAGTGGACCGGCTGAAAGGGAAATGTGCCCTTGGGCCATTTCTAAGTATTTTGGTGATTGAGTGCCAACACAAGTGCTTAAGTGAAAATCTATGCCAATTGATGGACAAAGTGCAAATCAAGTCTAAAGGTATGTTTCTAGACTTAGTACATTGTTTTGAGAACTAATGTATTGTGTCTAAGTGCTGGAAACAGGAGAAATCAATTTGGAGATGACTTGGCTCGTTCAGCCAAAGTCTGCTCAGTCTGGGTGCACCGGACAGTGTCCGGTGGTGCACCGGACAGCGTCTGGTGCGCCAGGCTGGCTCTGGCGAACTTGCTGCTCTCGGGACTTCGACGGCGGCGTACGACTATAAATCACCGGACTGTCCGGTGGTGCATCGGACTATCCGGTGAGCCATTCACACGCGAAGTCGTCGCTCTCGGGAAGTGATTAACGGCGTACGGCTATAATTCACCGGACTGTCCGATGAGGCACCGGACTGTCCAGGGAGCCATCAGTCAGCCGGGCCAACGGTCGGCCGAGGATTCCGCACCGGACAGTGTCCGGTGGTGCACCGGACTGTCCGGTGTGCCAGGCGACTGAAGGCAAGAATTGCCTTCCTGTAATGCTCTCAACGGCTCCTAGCTGCCTTGGGGCTATAAAAGGGACCCCTAGGCGCATGGAGGAGGAAACCAAGCATCCTTTGAGCATTGTTGATCACTCACACTTCATTCTTGCGCACTTGTTCGACATTCTTAGTGATTTGAGCTCCGTTCTAGTGAGAACCACGTGATATTCTTTTTAGCTCAAGGCTGGGTCTTGTGTGTGCGTATTTGCTGTGATCTTTGTGTCTTGTGTGCGTTGCTCATCCCTCCCTTACTACGTGCTTCTTTATGAACATCAAAGTGTAAGGGCGAGAGACTCCAAGTTGTGGAGATTCCTCGCGAACGGGATATAGTAAACAAAGCAAAACACCGTGATATTCAAGTGGGTCTTTGGACCGCTTGAGAGGGGTTGATTGCAACCCTCGTCCATTGGGACGCCACAACATGGAGTAGGCAAGCGTTGGACTTGGCCGAACCACGGAATAAACCACTGTGCCATTTCTGTGTTAATCTCTTTGTGGTTATTGTGTTTTGCTAAGACTTCTCTCTAGCCACTTGGTTTTATTGTGCTAACATCTAATCAAGTTTTGTGGCATTAAGTTTCAAGTTTCACAGGATCACCTATTCACCCCCCCCCCCTCTAGGTGCTCTCAATTGGTATCAGAGCCGTTCTCTTCAAGAAAGGGACTAATCGCCCGAAGAGATGGATCCTAAGGGCAAGGGGATTGTGATCAATGATAAGGAGAAGGAGTCCTTCGTCAACGAGCCGAAAGATGACAAGCCTACCGACTCGGGCTCGGGCCACAAACGAAAAGATGGGAAGAAGAAGAAGACGAGGCGCATCAAGGAGATCGTCTACTACAACGACAGCGACGAGTCCTCTTCTTCCCAAAAGGACGACGACAACGACTACGAGAAAAAGAAAATGGTCAATTCGAACTTTTCTTTTGATTACTCTCGTATTCCACAAAGTACCAATGCTCATTTACTTTCCATTCCTCTCGGCAAACCTCCTCACTTTGATGGAGAGGACTACAGATTTTGGAGTCACAAAATGCGTAGTCACTTGTTCTCTCTCCATCCAAGCATATGGGAGATAGTAGAGAGTGGAATGAAATTTGATAGTACTGATAGTCCCATGTTCATTAATGAGCAAATTCACAAAAATGCACAAGCTACTACTGTTCTTCTAGCTTCATTGTGTAGGGACGAATACCATAAGGTGAGCGGCTTGGATAACACCAAGCAGATTTGGGACACCCTCAAGATCTCACATGAGGGGAACGACGTCACCATGCTCACCAAGATGGAGTTGGTGGAGGGCGAACTTGGGAGATTCGCAATGATCAGGGGCGAGGAGCCAACCCAAACGTACAATCGGCTCAAGACCCTCGTCAACAAAATAAGGAGCTATGGAAGCACGCGATGGACGGACCACGACATCGTCCGCCTAATGCTAAGGTCTTTTACCGTCCTTGATCCACATCTTGTGAACAATATTCGTGAGAATCCTAGGTACACGAAGATGACGCCCGAGGAGATACTTGGAAAGTTTGTAAGCGGGCGGATGATGATCAAGGAGGCAAGATACGTCGACGATGCATTGAATGGTCCAATCCAAGAGCATCAAACTATTGCTCTCAAGGCAACGAGGAGCAAGGAGGCGCTACCTAGCAAGGTGGCGCAAGTTGAGGCGGCCGGGCTTAATGATGAAGAGATGGCCCTCATCATCAAGCGCTTCAAGACGGCGCTAAAGGGTCGCAAGGGGCAGCCTAACAAGAACAAGACGAAGGGGAAGCGCTCATGTTTCAAATGTGGTAAGATTGGTCATTTTATCGCTAATTGTCCCGATAATGATAGTGACCAGGAACAAGGGAACAAGAGGGAAGAAGAAGTCTTACAAGAAGGCTAAGGGCGAGGCACACCTTGGCAAGGAGTGGGACTCGGATTGTTCGTCGTCCGACTCCGACAACGAAGGACTCGCCGCCACCGCCTTCAACAAGTCATCCCTCTTCCCCAACGAGCACCACACTTGCCTCATGGCAAGGGAAAAGAAGGTAAGCACTTGTAATACTAGTACTTACGCTTCCTCAAGTGATGAAGAGTCCAGCGATGATGAAATAGACTATTCATGTTTATTCAAAGGCTTAGATAGAACTAAGGTTGATAAGATTAATGAATTGATTGATGCCTTGAATGATAAGAATAGATTATTAGAAAAGCAAGAGGATCTTTTGTATGAAGAACATGATAAGTTTGTAGAAGCTCAAAAATCCCTTGCTCTAGAAAGTAAAAGGAATGAAATGCTTTCTTGTGAATTGTCTACATGCCATGACTCTATTTCTAGCTTAAAGAGCATAAATGATGATTTGAATGCTAAGATAGAAATAGCTAATAAATCAACATCTTGTGTAGAACATGTTGCAATTTGCAATAGGTGTAAAGACTTTAATGTTGATGCTTGTAGTGAACAGCTAGTTTTAATTTCTAAATTGAATGATGAAGTGGCTAGTCTTAATGCCCAACTTAAGACTAGCAAAAGTGAATTTGATAAGCTAAAATTTGTAAGGGATGCCTACACGATTGGTAGACACCCCTCAATTAAGGATGGTCTTGGCTTCAAGAGGGAAGTCAAGAACTTAACAAGCCATAAGGCTTCCATCTCCGCCAAGGAGAAAGGGAAGGCCCCTATGGCTAGTAGTACTCAAAAGAACCATGCTTTCATGTATCATGATAGGAGACATTCTAGGAATGCTTATAGAAGTTATGATGCTTTTGATTCTCATGCAATGTTTGCTTCAAGTTCTTCCTATATGCATGGTAGAGATATGCCTAGGAGAAATGTCATTCATCATATGCCTAGGAGAAATGTTGCTCATGTTCCTAGGAAGATTAATGAACCTTCTACAATTTATCATGCTTGCAATGCTTTCTTTGCAATTTGTAGAAAGGATAGAAAGGTGATTGCTAGGAAATTAGGGGCAAAATGCAAGGGAGATAAAACTTGCTTTTGGGTCTCTAAGACCATTGTGACTAACCTTGTAGGACCCAACTAGAGTTGGGTACCTAAAACCCAAGCCTAAATTTGCCTTGCAGGTTTATGCATCCGGGGGTTCAAGCTGGATTATCGACAGCGGATGCACAAACCACATGACGGGGGAGAAGAAGATGTTCACCTCCTACGTCAAGAACAAGGATTCCCAAGATTCAATCATATTCGGTGATGGGAACCAAGGCAAGGTGAAAGGATTAGGAAAGATTGCTATTTCATCCGAGCACTCCATTTCTAATGTATTCTTAGTTGAGTCGCTTGGATATAATTTGTTATCTGTTAGTCAGCTATGTAATATGGGATATAACTGCTTATTCACAAATGTAGATGTGTCTGTCTTTAGAAGAAGTGATGGTTCATTAGCTTTTAAGGGTGTATTAGACGGCAAACTCTATTTAGTTGATTTTGCAAAAGAGGAGGCCGGTCTAGATGCATGCTTAATTGCTAAGACTAGCATGGGCTGGCTGTGGCATCGCCGGTTAGCTCATGTGGGGATGAAGAACCTTCACAAGCTTCTAAAGGGAGAACACGTGATAGGTCTAACTAATGTAACTTTCGAAAAAGATAGACCTTGTGCAGCTTGTCAAGCAGGTAAACAAGTGGGAAGTGCTCATCACATCAAGAACGTGATGACTACATCAAGACCCCTGGAGCTGCTGCATATGGACCTCTTCGGACCCGTCGCCTACCTAAGCATCGGGGGAAGTAAGTATGGTTTAGTAATTGTTGATGATTTTTCCCGCTTCACTTGGGTATTCTTTTTGCAGGATAAATCTAAAACCCAAGGGACCCTCAAGCGCTTCCTAAGGAGAGCTCAAAATGAGTTTGAGCTCAAAGTGAAGAAGATAAGGAGCGACAACGGGTCCGAGTTCAAGAACCTTCAAGTGGAGGAGTACCTTGAGGAGGAACGGATCAAGCATGAGTTCTCCGCTCCCTACACACCATAGCAAAATGGTGTGGTAGAGAGGAAGAACAGGACGCTCATAGACATGGCGAGGACGATGCTTGGAGAGTTCAAGACCCCCGAGCGGTTTTGGTCGAAAGCCGTGAACACGGCTTGCCACGCCATCAACCGGGTCTACCTTCACCGCCTCCTCAAGAAGACTTCGTATGAGCTTCTAACCGATGAAGAAGACGTTCCGACGGCCGCAATACGCACCATGGCGATTGGAGATGTGCGACCACAGGAACAAAAGGAGCAAGATCAACCGTCTTCCTCAACAATGATGCATCCCCCAACTCAAGATGATGAACAGGTTCATCAAGAGGATGCGTGTGATCAAGGGGGAGCACAAGATGATCATGTGATGGAGGAAGAAGCACCTCAGGCACCTCCAACCCAAGTTCGAGCGACGATTCAAAGGAATCATCCCGTCGACCAAATTTTGGGTGACATTAGCAAGGGAGTAACTACTCGTTCTAGATTAGTTAATTTTTGTGAGCATTACTCCTTTGTCTCTTCTATTGAGCCTTTCAGGGTAGAAGAGGCCTTGCTAGATCCGGACTGGGTGTTGGCCATGCAGGAAGAGCTCAACAACTTCAAGTGTAATGAAGTTTGGACACTGGTGTCGTGTCCCAAGCAAAATATTGTGGGAACCAAGTGGGTGTTCCGCAACAAACAAGACGAGCACGGGGTGGTGACAAGGAACATGGCTCGACTTGTGGCAAAAGGTTATGCCCAAATCGCAGGTTTGGACTTTGAGGAGACTTTTGCTCCTGTGGCTAGGCTAGAGTCTATTCGTATTTTGCTAGCATATGCCGCTCACCATTCTTTCAGGTTGTTCCAAATGGATGTAAAGAGTGCTTTCCTCAACGGGCCAATCAAGGAGGAGGTATACGTGGAGCAACCCCCTGGCTTCGAGGATGAACGGTACCCCGACCACGTATGTAAGCTCTCTAAGGCGCTCTATGGACTTAAGCAAGCCCCAAGAGCATGGTATGAATGCCTTAGAGACTTTTTAATTGCTAATGCTTTCAAGGTTGGGAAAGCCGATCCAACTTTATTCACTAAGACTTGTGATGGTGACTTATTTGTGTGCCAAATTTATGTCGATGACATAATATTTGGTTCTACTAACCAAAAGTCTTGTGAAGAGTTTAGCAGGGTGATGACTCAAAAGTTTGAGATGTCGATGATGGGCGAGTTGAATTACTTCCTTGGGTTCCAAGTGAAGCAACTCAAGGACGGCACCTTCATCTCCCAAACGAAGTACACGCAAGACTTGCTAAAGCGGTTTGGGATGAAGGACGCCAAGCCCGCAAAGACTCCGATGGGAACTGACGGACACGTCGACCTCAACAAAGGAGGTAAGTCCGTTGATCAAAAAGCATACCGGTCCATGATAGGTTCTTTGCTTTATTTATGCGCTAGTAGACCGGATATTATGCTTAGTGTATGCATGTGTGCTAGATTTCAATCCGATCCAAGGGAGTGTCACTTAGTGGCTGTGAAGCGAATTCTTAGATATTTAGTCGCTACGCCTTGCTTCGGGATCTGGTATCCAAAGGGGTCTACCTTTGACTTAATTGGATATTCAGACTCCGATTATGCTGGATGTAAGGTCGATAGGAAGAGTACATCAGGGACATGCCAATTCTTAGGAAGGTCCCTGGTGTCATGGAGTTCTAAGAAACAAACCTCCATTGCCCTATCCACCGCTGAGGCCGAGTACGTTGCCGCAGGACAGTGTTGCGCGCAACTACTTTGGATGAGGCAAACCCTCCGGGACTCTGGCTACAATCTGAGCAAAGTCCCACTCCTATGTGATAATGAGAGTGCTATCCGCATAGCGGACAATCCTGTTGAGCACAGCCGCACGAAGCACATTGACATCCGGCATCACTTTTTGAGAGACCACCAGCAAAAGGGAGATATCGAAGTGTTCTATATTAGCACCGAGAACCAGCTAGCCGATATCTTTACCAAGCCTTTAGATGAAAAGACCTTTTGCAGGCTGTGTAGTGAGCTAAATGTCTTAGATTCGCGGAACTTGGATTGATTTGTAGCATACATGTGTATTATGCTTTGATCATGTTCCCTTATGCATTTTGTTTAATTATGGTGCTCAGGTTGTACAAACACTCCCCGGACCTCACAAGTCCTTTTGCAAGTGATGCACATATTTAGGGGGAGATGTGCTACAACTTGACCCTTTGAGACTAACCTTATGCTTGAGTTTGCTTGATTTAGTCTCAAAGGAGGTTTGAAAGGGAAAAGGTGGACTTGGACCATAAAAGACTTCCACTACACTCCGATGAGAGGGTAACTTATTCCAAGTTCATCTCATGTACTCTTATTGCCTTGGTACTCTTATTTGAAGATTTTGGTGAGGCAATGGGGTTCGAGGGCCAAAATTGATCCCGTTTTGGTGCTTGATGCCAAAGGGGGAGAAAATAAGGCCAAAGCAATAAATGGATCAGCTACCACTTGAGAAATTTTGAAAATAGTAGAATAGAGCTTTTGGTTTGTCAAAACTCTCTTATTGTCTCTCTTGTCAAAAGTTGGCCTCTTGTGGGGAGAATGGTTGATTATGGGAAAAAGGGGGAGTTTTTGAAATCTTTGATCAATTTCTCTTGGAACAACTCTCTTTATGTCTCTACAATTGTGTTTGAATTAGAGATAGGAGATTGAGGTTGATTTGCAAAAACAAAACCAAGTGGTGGCAAAGAATGATCCATATATGCCAATTTTGAATCAAAACAATTTTGAGTTCTCATTTGTATTGATGTTGCACTTCTTTTAGTTGCTTTTTGTTGTGTTGGCATAAATCACCAAAAAGGGGGAGATTGAAAGGGAAATGTGCCCTTGGGCCATTTCTAAGTATTTTGGTGATTGACTGCCAACACAAGTGCTTAAAAGTGAAAATCTATGCCAATTGATGGACAAAGTGAAAATCAAGTCTAAAGGTATGTTTCTAGACTTAGTACATTGTTTTGAGAACTAATGTATTGTGTCTAAGTGCTGGAAACAGGAGAAATCAATTTGGAGATGACTTGGCTCGTTCAGCCAAAGTCTGCTCAGTCTGGGTGCACCGGACTGTCCGGTGGTGCACCGGACAGTGTCCGGTGCGCCAGGCTGGCTCTGGCGAACTTGCTGCTCTCGGGACTTCGACGGCGGCGTACGGCTATAAATCACCGGACTGTCCGGTGGTGCACCGGACTGTCCGGTGAGCCATTCACAGGCGAAGTCATCGCTCTCGGGAAGTGATTAACGGCGTACGGCTATAATTCACCGGACTGTCCGGTGAGCCATCAGTCAGCCGGGCCAACGGTCGGCCGAGGATTCCGTGCGTGACGTGTGGCCGAGCCAACGGTCACAAGGGGGCACCGGACTGTCCGGTGTGCACCGGACAGTGTCCGGTGCGCCAATGGCTCTAAATCTGCAACGGTCGGCTTCGCCAAATAAGGAAAGAAATCTGCACCGGACAGTGTCCGGTGGTGCACCGGACTGTACGGTGCGCCAGGCGACTGAAGGCAAGAATTGCCTTCCTGGAATGCTCTCAACGGCTCCTAGCTGCCTTGGGCTATAAAAGGGACCCCTAGGCGCATGGAGGAGGAAACCAAGCATCCTTTGAGCATTGTTGATCACTCACACTTCATTCTTGCGCACTTGTTCGACATTCTTAGTGATTTGAGCTCCGTTCTAGTGAGAACCTCGTGATATTCTTTTTAGCTCAAGTCTAGGTCTTGTGTGTGCGTATTTGCTGTGATCTTTGTGTCTTGTGTGCGTTGCTCATCCCTCCCTTACTCCGTGCTTCTTTGTGAACATCAAAGTGTAAGGGCGAGAGACTCCAAGTTGTGGAGATTCCTCGCGAACGGGATATAGTAAACAAAGCAAAACACTGTGGTATTCAAGTGGGTCTTTGGACCGCTTGAGAGGGGTTGATTGCAACCTTCGTCCGTTGGGACGCCACAACGTGGAGTAGGCAAGCATTGGACTTGGCCGAACCACGGGATAAACCACTGTGCCATTTCTGTGTTAATCTCTTTGTGGTTATTGTGTTTTGCTAAGACTTCTCTCTAGCCACTTGGCTTTATTGTGCTAACATCTAATCAAGTTTTGTGGCATTAAGTTTCAAGTTTCACAGGATCACCTATTCACCCCCCCCCCCTCTAGGTGCTCTCACCGGCGCCCGTGTTGTGGCTCGGTTCTAGACATGGTTAATGCGGCTAATTATTTACGGCGAGTCAGTTTGGGGTCAAGCGCGGGATCCACTCGAGTGGTTCCCTTCCGAACACCCACCCCATGTCAGGTTCCGCCATGCTCGACCCTGGGCTCGGTATCACGGGGTTCGACCAGAGGTGGGTTCTTTCAGGGTTCACATATCCACCTCTTGCAGCTAACCAACGGCCCCAGCAACCAGGAGCTCTTTCCTCAGCGCGCCCTCTCACTAGCGGGTCCTAGGGACTAGGGATCATTTCCCCAACAATTCTATGAGTTGAGGTGTGAGCTAAACATCTTAGACTCTTGGAACATGGATTGAAGTATTGCACACTTGCATATTTTTCATATACCTTTGATCATTGTGCTTCAATTTTTTTTATGCTTAAAATGTTCATATTATACTTGTGCCATGGTTCGAAGTGTAGAAAATCAACCTAAGAGCACCTAGAGGGGGGTGAATAGGTGATCCTGTATAAATCAACGCTAAATAGCACAAACTTGGATTATGAAATGTTAGTGAAATCAAAACCAAGGTGCTATGTCAAAAGAGAAAGAGATGACTTCTTTACTTAATTGCTCTTTACAAAGTAAGTATTAAACTTAGAGCAATTATCAAGTGAGTAGAAGATCGCACAAGAATAGCAACAAGTGACACAACGATTTTTATCCCGTGGTTCGGCCAAGTAGAACACTTGCCTACTTCCATGTTGTGGCGTCCCAATGAACGAGGGTTGCACTCAACCCCTTTCAAGCAATCCAATGATCCACTTGAATACCACAGATTTCTTCCTTATAGTTGATGTTTCCCTTGTGAGGAATCTCCACAAGTTGGAGTCTCTCACCCTTACAATATTGATCTCAATGAAAACCACAAGAGTAAGGGAGGGAAAGAAACACACACAAAAGCTAGAGTCGCAGCAATGACACGCACACAAGTCAAGAACCGAGCACACAAACACAGCGCAATGAGTTCACAACTCAACAAGTGCTCAAATCTTAATCACAGTGATCGGGATGCGTGCTTGAGGAGTCTAGGCGTCTTAGGATGTTCAATGGAGGCTTGGTATGTTGCTCCATGCGCCTAGGGGGCCCTTTTATAGCCCCAAGGCAGCTAGGAGCCGTTGGATCTCCATTTGGTAGGCAATTCTTGCCTTCTGCCAGTTGGCGCACCGGATAATCCGGTGCCCCACCGGACATGAACAGTGCCCAATTTCTTTCCTTCTCTAGCGAAGCCGACCGTTGAGCCCTTTGTCCCCTTGGCACACCGGACACTGTCTGGTGCACACCGGACAGTCTGGTGCGGCCTAGTGATCATTGGCTCTGGCCACGTGTCGCGCGCTGATCACGCCGCCGACCGTTGGTGCGGGCGCCGTTGGCTCACCGGACAGTCTGGTTGTCCGGTGCACCACCAGACAGTCCGATGAATTTTAGCCGCGGCGCCCTCGGTGATTCCCGAGAGCAGCAAGTTCGTCGCTGAGCCAGCCTGGGCACCAGACACTGTCCGGTGCACTGAAGGCTGGTGCAGATCTGGCTGTACTTTAGCCAAACTTCTCCAATCCAATCTCATTTGATTTAACAAGGTTCCTAGCACTTAGAGGAATATGTTAGTACAAAAAACAATTCACTAAGGCTAGAGTCATACCTTGATTATTGATTTGCATCTATTTAACACTTAGTACACATCACCTTAAAAACAATATGTGTTGGGCATCCAATCACCAAACATTTATAGAAATTGTCCAAGGGCACATTTCCCTTTCAATCTCCCCCTTTTTGGTGATTTATGCCAACACATTTAAAAGCAACTCAAAGTGCAATATCATTCTCAAGGAGTGCAAATTGAAGACTATTTCATCTCACATAGGATTTGGCATATTTGGATCACTTTTGCCACCACTTGGTTTATTTTCACAAAACAAATTCTTTTTCCTATCTCTAATGTCAAACACACTTGTTTTGGCAAATCAAGAGATCCTTCAAGAGTAAATTTGATCAAATGCCACAAACTCCCCCTTTTCCCATAATTAAAATTCTCCCCCATAAGAGAACAGTTTTTGCAATAAGAGGGTTTTGATCAAACACAAAGGTTCTAACTCTATAGTTTTTGAAATTCACAAGTGGTTGGCTGATCCATTTGCTTTGTCCTTAATGTGACGGAACCTCCCAAGTCATTAGGCCCACCTACAGTTGTCCTTGTCCAACAGACATCAGACAACCCTGTAGATGTTCCTGAATCACATGACAAGTTCGGTATCTTTATCCTTACCTTTCCAGGAACGTTTCACCCGTCTCACAGACAATATGTTCATCGGAGATGCGGAAATGCGGAAGTGATTACATAAACTTACATTTATTGAAAAGTAAGAGTAAGTCGTTTAATACAGACCAGAGTATAAGCGAGTGCAGAAAAGTATTATTACAATACCTGGGAGGTAAAAGCTCCTCCCATTAGTTCTTTACATAAAAGTTTTTAAGGAGGACCCAGTCCTCCGGCAGCTTCATTCTTGATTATCTTCACTTTTCACCACCTTGGTACAAAAACAACAAAAGTTTGTTGTCTCCTCACCTAAAAACAACGGGGGAATAACCCTGAGTATGGAATTACTTAGCAAGTCTTACCCGACTAAGGAAAAGACTCTCAAGGATATGCTGGTTAAGGGAAGTCAAGGTAAGGCTTCTCAATAATCAAAGACTCTGTTTGCAGAATTGCTTACTAAAGTGGATCCTTAACATCCAATTTTATTGTCAGGTTAAGTAAAAATTACCTGCGACTATAGTTCTTTCTATCCTAGTTCAAACACTTGTCCTGAACTAGCCAATTTCTCGTTAATCCCTTTATCTTCACTGGAGTGCTACGTGTAAGTTAGTGGCCAAGTCTCCATAACCGCGGAGGTACGGCGATCCAAATCGATTATACTCAGCTGAAGATCTCCGATCACACGACATATGTAGCACTTAACCCTTGCATATGTCAACCCGCCACCGGTTTTCTTAAGACCAGATCAGGTTCACGCAAACCGAGAGCACAGATACACCACCGTCCAGCCTCTTGCCACGGAGGGTACACGCTACTCTCGCCACCGCTCCACGCCCATTTCGTGTTATCTTATTCTGGCCTTAGTCCGCCCGAGGCAAAGCTTACCCATGACGAGGCATGTGACCAGTTAAAGGGTCCTCGGTCAGCAGGCCTACATCGACAAGGTCCTTAATCGACTCAGACGGAGACACTACACCGAGACTCTCTTTCTCGTGCAAGTCACCCGCCCGGTCTCAGCTTAATCATTTAACCCCAAAGGTTGGTACCTGGCAGAGGTACATCTTTTCCGATGTTGAATCCATCAAGGCCTTTGACAGATTCACCATCAAGTTTTATTTTGAAAACAACCCTCCCACTTTGCCAAACATCTTTTGTAAAACAAATCCTTTTGCTTTTCTAGAGCAATACTAAGCATAGAAAAACCTTTTTATAAAAACAGGGTTTCAAGGAAGGTAATCAAATCCAAGAAAAGTAATGCAGGAATTGTTTAAGCAAACAACACCTATCACCTAGTGCATCAAGCAAGTGAGAAAGATTTTAAAACACAAGGGGGGTGGCAAATGCACCGGGGCTTGCCTTTGTTTATGGGTGAGTCAGGCTCAGATCCACAAATATCGAAGTAGAAACAGTTCTCAGCCTGTGTTTCCAAAGGTGGTGGTACTTGCTCTTCAGTGGCTTCCACTTCTTCTTCGTGTTCTAATCATAACCATACATATATGTATAAGAACGAATGCCATGTAATGCTCATGAGGGTGCAAAGATAATATAAACTTATTATCTAAGTCTTGAATACAATTTTCCTTCACGGAACTCCGAGAACTTAGGGTTTCCGGAGTCGGTAAAGGGGTTCACAGGGCAGGGGGTGTTTTGGGGTTTGGGGATCAAACAAGGTCCAAATCAACCCAATTTCTACCCAAGGCTTCTAAATAATAAAAGGAGCTCATATAAAAATTTTGAGCATTTTTGGGATTATTACTTATTTTCTAAAAATCCAGAACTACCTCTTTAAGCTACTTAAAATGCCCTAAAATTCCCTGTTTAAACTAAAAATCATGAAACTATTTTTATTAAATTCTAGGGAAAATAATGAGCCTAGGAAAATTGGTTTCACAATTTTAGGATTTTTCTACGATTTATAACAAATTTCCCAAGTTCTTCTAAAAAGAAAAAGGAAAAGATTTAACAGGACTGGGCTGATTTCGGCCTAGGCGGCCCAATCCAGAGGGAAAGGCGCCCGCGCGCGCGCCCGCGCTGGCGACTTCGTAGAAAGGTCCTCGGCTTTAACGGCTAAACAGAAATAGGTCCATTCACTATTGCACTAAGTCACTGACATATTGCAGATAAGTCCTCGGGCTTCTAACTCTTTGCATCTCGAGATCCACGACATCGGTGAACACAGCCGCACTCCGGTGAGCCACTGCACCGGCCGATTGAGGCGATGACCGGCGCTCCCGAGCGACAGACACCAAATCAGACCTATCCTAAGCTTTTCCCCCCAACTCAATTGCATCTAAGACCAACTAAGGAGCTCTGGCCATGGTAACCGAGAGCATGGCGGCAAGAACGTTGTGTTCCCGGCGATCCCTGGCGGTTCGGTTCGATTAAAGGGGTCGGGGAGCATCACCAACATGTAAGGGTGTTAGAACAGGAACGAGAAGGGAATGAGCAGACCTGGGGAAGGCTGGCCGCGGTGAGGTGAGTTCACGGTGGTGGAGAGTGGATTTGGGGCGAATCCAAAATTCGCGAGTTCTAGCGAAGGACTGCTAGCGATTAGCGGTGGCTGGGTGGATGATGATGTTACACAGCTAGGGGAGGGCTCAATTTATAGAGTCCGTGCGCGGTGATCGCGAATTTGGGCGCTGACGCGCGGCGGTCGGAGGTGAAGAAGAACCAGGCGCGCGTGAGTGCGTGTCCACGGTCGTGGCGAGCTCACCAGCGATGATGGGACTGCTATAGGGAGTCACGGTGGCACGGTGGAAAGACTCGGACACGCGGCGCAAGGTCGGACGACGGCTATCACCAGCGTTCTTATCGGCTTCCACCGCGGTGACACAGTACGGTGGCCGGAGTTCTTTAACGGCTGGAGCTTATCCACGGCGGTGATCTCCAAGCGTTGTCCACTGACCCTGAGCACAAGTCGGGCCGGCTGTCGCACGAATCACGGTGGCAATCGGTTATCGGCGGTAAGTCAGCCGCGCTGTCGGTCTGATCTTCAGCGGGCACTGTACCATGGCGAGACCTCATCAGAGCACCTGACAGATCATATTTAGGTCACGTTTTCTCTCAAATTTCCATAGCAACCTATCCGAGGCTCTGCAGCAAATTTGTAGAGCTACAAACCAGCAATAATTCGGCTATAGGGCTTGAACTCATTTGAGCACTGAATCAAAGTTGAATTCATACTCGAAGTTGGCTCTGTTACACTGAACATCAGAATTTCAGACTGAATCAGCCTGACAGCCAATCTTTAGGCTTAATTATCTCTGGATTTTTTTCAACAAGTGAACTTACAACCTTAAGCAAAGTTGTTCTCCTTAGTTTGCTCTATAATTTTTATGTGGTGACCTAGGGCAAAAACCCTAGAATTTGAAAGATACAATGCTCTAAAGTTGAGCCCTCAACACTGAATTTCAGACTTAGAATAGAACCTATTTGAGGTCCATTTTGCATTTAAGTCCAAAACCCAATATTTGGCTTACAAGCCCACACATTTGTGAATCAAAGGACTTGAGATACTTATTTGACTTGGTTTTTGCACTTTAGTCCAAAAGTGGACTAATTTTGCACATAGGTCCCTAGGGTTGGGATTTAGGGTTTTCCAGGGTTCTAATTGAGATTTTTAGTATCCCAAGGGTACAAATGTGATTCAACTTTGTTTTTGGGGACATTTTATGACTCTTTCCCTAAAGCCTTTAGGTTTTCTCATCTTGGGTTAAGTTTTACCCCTTTAATCCCTATTTAGGGTTGAGTTCCCTATCTAGGGTTCTATTTGCAAAACACTAAAAACAATACCCTTGTTTGAAATTTTTACCTAGTGAATGCACTCTAGGTGTATCAAACATATGCAATGCCAATGTTTATGATGTCATGATCAACTTTTAGTTATAGTAACACCAGGGGTGTTACATCCTTTCCCCCATAAAAGAATCTCGTCCCGAGATTAAAGGTCCTAGGGTGAGTAATGGAAAAGGAAATGTGTCACATCTTTATTTCCTTATTTCTGGTACAAGGCAGGGGTGGTGTGTGGGTCACTTCTTTATTACAATAATAAATACACTTTACAAATTACATGAGGCTAGAAAGTCTGGGAAATTCTTATCTAAAAAGTCTTGAGTTTCCCATGTAGCCTCTTCTTCAGAATGTTGGTTCCATTGTATCTTATAGAACTTGAGAGTTTTTCTCCGGGTAACCCTGTCCTTTTGATCCAGAACTCGAATAGGATGTTCCGAGTATGTTAAATCTGGTTCCAGGACAACATCTGTTACTTCAATGGTTCGATCGGGAATCCGAAGACACTTCTTCAATTGCGACACATGGAACACATTATGGATAGCACACAGAATTGCGGGGAGCTGCAGTCGATACGCCACTGGTCCACATTGCTCAAGTACCGGGAATGGACCAATGTATCTGGGTGCAAGTTTCCCTTTAACCCCGAAACGCGATACTCCCTTCATGGGTGAAACTTTCAGGTAGACATAGTCTCCTTCATGAAAATATAAGGGCATTCGCCGTTTGTCTGCATAACCCTTCTGACGGGCTTGTGCTTTCTTCATATTATGAATAATTTTCTGAACCTTTTCCTCGGCCTCCTTCACTATATCAGGCCTAAAGAAATACCTTTCTCCAGGTTCAGACCAGTTCGGCGGAGTTCTACACCGTCGCCCATATAAGGCTTCAAAAGGTGCCATCTTGATACTTTCTTGATAGCTGTTATTATATGAAAACTCCGCCAAAGGCAAACATTCATCCCATTTTGGGGAAAAGTCCAGAACACATGCTCGCAACATATCTTCGAGTACTTGATTAACCCTCTCAGTCTGCCCACTGGTTTGTGGATGATATGCCGAACTATGGAGCAACTTAGTACCCAAGGATTTGTGAAGTGCTTCCCAAAACTTGGCTACAAATTGAGGTCCACGATCCGACAAGATGGTCTTCGGAACACCATACAGACTAAGAATACGAGCAATGTACAATTGGGCATAGACAGTAACCAGGTAATTCGTCTTGACCGGTAAAAAGTGAGCAATCTTCGTAAGCCGATCGATTATAACCCAAATAGAGTCATACCCTTTTGCGGTCCTGGGCAATCCCACGATGAAGTCCATACTTATATCTTCCCATTTCCATGTTGGGATCGGCAAAGATTGTAATGGACCAGCAGTTTTCATGTGTATGGCTTTGACACGTCTGCAAGTGTCACACTTAGCCACATAGCGTGCAATTTCAATTTTCATCTTCGTCCACCAGTAGTGCTGTTTTAGATCATAATACATCTTAGTGCTTCTCGGATGAATAGAATAGCGACTAAGATGCGCTTCATCTAAAATTTGCTGGCGGAGTTCTTCATTTTTCGGCACTACTATGCGGTCATTGAACCATATCACACCTTGATCGTCTTCTTTGAAACATGTGGCTGTTCCTGTCGGTGTTTTGGGTCCGACCGCACACCCGGGGTTGCCCCTCAAGGTGTTTTAGGAGTAGGACGGTGTCAACAACTGTAGCAGAATGGTTCGTGCTGATCGCACGAGAGACGATGGACAAGATTTACAGGTTCGGGCCGCTTAGTGATGCGTAACACCCTACGTCCTGATGAATATGCTTGGTGGATATGGTTACAAGAGAACTCTCTGGATCGAGAATACAGAGAGTTGGTGTGGGTGGCTAAGTAATGGGTCGATCGTTCTGAAGGGGTGCCCCCTAGGCCTTATATACTCGACCGTGGGGCAGTACATATGGATAAGATAACAACAAGTGGCTAAAAGATAGTGAACCTCTCGAGATTATCCTTTACGTAACCCTCGCCGACTTATCTTCACGTGGCTCCGTTGCATGGAGGCCCCGACGCGGAAAAGTCGGATCTCCGCTGCAGCCACTCGCTCGACGCTATGGACCGTCCGGGTTTGCACCAATCCGGCCTCATGTCGCCCTGTGTTGCTGGTTGTTTTTCCCCAGGCCCACGAAAGAATAACCTTACGACTTATTGGGCCCTTGGGCCTTTCGTGAGGTCCTTTACTCTTTTAGTGGACCCGGGGGATATCTATCCCCCACAAGCCCCCGATCTTTGGGTTAATTTAGAGGTAATCAACCCGAAGATCTCAGGTCCAGCTTGTAGGTGATTTGAAGAAAGATGGCTCCTTGTTGTTTTCTCCTGCTTCGATCACTTGTTGACCGAAACCTAGCTTCGTGCCTGTGCCTTAGAGATCGGCATTCCTGTTTGTAGGATTCTGAACTTCATTGGGTGCACCGGAGGTGCACCCAATGGGTGTAGCCCCCGAGCTTCGAGTAGATTTTAGAAAATAATCTACTCGAAGGTCTTCAAAAGAGATTACTTCCATTTGTGTTCCTTTATTCCAGTTGAGGATTGGCTTCTTAATCTTGTCCCATGCCCTTAGAAATTGGTGCTATCCTGGCTTAGAATGACAATCCATGGGGTGCACCGAAGGTGCACCCAATGGGTGTAGCCCCCGACCTTCAAGTGGATTTTTTGAGGATAATTCGCTTGAAGGTCTTCTTTTTGTGTCCTTTTGCTGAAGATTACTCTTTCTGCTTATAAAAAAGTTGGCATGACGTCATCCGTGCTATGTCATCAACATTATGCTTCAGAGGTCAGCATGTGTTTTGTCTTTTGCAGCCGAATTTGCAATCCTTCCATATCTTGCTAGGTAGCGTAGTTTATTTGCTCTGCAACTGATTGGACATTCGATGGACGTTCTCTGTCTAGTCTTCAAGTCATGTCTGTCGACCATATTTTGCACTCTGCTGGCTATACTTGGCTTCCCTCTAACTCTTGTTGATATCTCATTTTTGTCTTGAGGCATTCACTGCATGCTCTGTACAGATATGACCATTTTGAAAAATATACTGACAATTCCTGGGCGTCCCCCCCCAATGGGTGTGGGCAAGGGACGGCTTGGTACGCTGAGTGTTTTAACCGGCTGCTTCTGAATTGTAATGTGATGGGACGGCGAGTGTAATCATATCCTTTGCGCTGTTGACTGGAGTCCCAATGGGTGTAGTGCTGCATGAAACGGCGTCAGCCGCCTGACGTGTCTTTGGACGGGTGGAAGTGCATAATGAATGCTTTGCGACTGTTCAGTGACCGCGGTTGGAGGTGAGCGGTTGCCTTTCTCTTCTATAAAAAACGCTGTTGCCCCTCTGGTTTCTTCACATCTCTTTGCTATTCCTTACTGCTTCCTTCTCTTCTTTTCTGCTTGTTTCCACCATGGGAAAAAACAACAAGCGCAAGCGCGAGCCGACTCCTCCATCGGAGGACTTCGGCGACTCAGAGTACTCGGAGGAGGAGTTCTCCTCCGAGTCCGAGAGGTCTCCGGCCCCCGTCTCTCCCCCGGCGTCGTCCGATGACTCGGACGACTCCCAGGGGATAGCCGCGGAGGTCTGGTCGTACATCCGGGCCGTCGAGCGCTCCGGGCTCGAGGGCTCGGATGAGTCCGAGTACTCCTCGGATGAGGAGGACTCGGACGGCGACGGCGAGGGCGAGGACGACGACGACGACGACGACGACGACGACGACGGCAGCGGCAGTGGCGGGGGCGGCGGCAATGGCAGCAGCAGGGGCAGCACCAAGAGCGGCAGCAGCAGGGGCAGCACCAGGGGCGGCGGCAGCAGGGGCGGCACCAAGAGCGGCGGCGGCGGCAGGGGCAGGGCCAGTGGCTATATGCCACTGGTCTTTTTAGATATTAGTATAGATTAGAAGTAGTATAGTTAAGTAATGTAGTAGTATTAGTAATGTAGAGTAGTATAGTGTAGCGTAGTAGTAGTAGTAGCAGTAGGGGAGTATCAACTCATAATGAGTTGATTTGTAAGTATTGCCACTTCCCTTAAATGAAGAATGAATTTGGTCTCCTCTTGATGATTCGTTTTGCTTGACTATAAATCTGAGTCTTTTGAGGCCATAGACGAACAGCTTGATCATTATGCTGACGCTTCCGAGCAATATTGCAGTCTGTATCAATATTTTTAGAAGTAATGCTGGGCGATTGAAGGTCAACGTTGGCATTTTAGGAGTAATGTCGAACGATTGAACTCGAGATCAACGTTTTAGAGGCAACGCCGAGTAATTAAAGGTCGACGTTGGCATTTTAGAAGTAATGCCGAACGATTGAACTCGAAATCAGCGTTTTAGAGGTACGCCGAGTGACTGAGTAGTGACGTCGGCGTTTTAGAGGCAACGCCGAGTTATTGGACTCGAGGTCAGCGTTTTAGAGGCAACGCCGAGTTATTAAGGGTCGTTGTCGGCATTTTAGAAGTAATGCCGAGCGATTGAGCTCAAGATCGACGTTTTAGAGGCAACGCCGAGTGACTGAGTAGTGACATCGGCATTTTAGAGGCAATGCCGAGTTTTTGAACTCGAGATCGGCGTTTTAGAGGCAACGCCGAGTGATTGGAGGTCAACGTTGGCATTTTAGAAGTAATACCGAACGATTGAACTCGAGATCGGCGTTTTAGAGGCAACGCCGAGTGACTGAATAGTGACGTCGGCATTTTAGAGGCAACGCCGAGTTATTGAACTCGAGATCAGCGTTTTAGAGGCAACGCCGAGTGATTGAAGGTCAACGTTGGCATTTTAGAAGTAATGCCGAACGATTGAACTCGAGATCAGCGCTTTAGAGGCAACGCCGAGTGACTGAACAGTGACGTCGGCATTTTAGAGGCAACGCCGAGTTATTTTGAGGATTAACACCCGAGTAAGGAGATGGTCCCCCAGTTTTTTTTCTTGGGAAATAACTGCCGAATGACCACGTGGCATGCTGAGATTTCGGAAATAACTGCCGAGTGATGACTGGGCACTTTTTGAAACGGTATCTGGTCCGAGAATATCCCATAAGAGCTGCACTTTTAGCCGCCTTTGCTTTCCGCGCCCTAGTTCTTGCATTCCTGCTTCCAAATCCTCTCTGCGCTCGCCTCCAATCTGCTCACTGGTGAAATCGAGATGGCCCCCAAGAGGAAAATCGCGAGTTCTTCCGCTGTGGTGATTCCTCCAATTGATCCCAACAGCCAGTTGCCTTTTGCAGGTAACCACATGTCCATCATCTCTGAAACCGAACTCCTCCACCTCGTGTCCATCGGGGTTCTTCCTCCACGGGAACTCTGTTCTTGGCGGGTTTGCCACGGGACTACGGTCCCGACGGAGGATACCCATGAGTCCGTGGTGTACGCCCCTTTTCTTCTCCGCGGCCTTGGCCTTCCTATTTCTCCCTTTTTCCGTGGTCTTCTTGATTTCTACCAGATCAACCTAACCCATCTGAACCCTAACTCAATTCTGCAAATTTCTATCTTTGTCCACTTATGTGAGGCCTTTCTTGGCGTGCTGCCGCATTTTGGCTTGTGGAAACACCTGTATCATTGTCGCCCTGGGATGGCTGGGGGACAACATCAGTTGGTTGGAGGTGCCAGCTTGGAGATGCGCCGGGGACGGAAAACTGAGTATCTTGAGATCCCCCTTAAAGACAGCATTAAGGGATGGCGCCTGGAATGGTTTATAGTTGATAACTATGGAAATTCTCTTCCCCCCCGGTCAGGAAGACAGCCAGATGTTCGCACCCCGAGCTGGACCGAGTCTCCTACAGACGAGGAGGTGGCTGAGGCCAGTGTGCTGCTAGCTGAAGTTGGGCTATTGAAAGAGAGGGGTTTAACTGCTGAAGCTATAGTTGCTGACTTCGTTTTCAAAAACATTCAGCCACTGAAAGATAGGGTCCACCCGGCTTATCTGTATCAAGGGCTAGCCGACCCAACTCGAGTTACCAATAGAAGGATCCCTTCTGCAGATTTGGTGAGCCGACTGGAGATGATTCTCAGAGGCAAAGTATCCAATGTTGGTGCTCCGGTGGCGTATTCAGCCTGGAATCTGCCTCCTGCCAAGGCCTTCACTCGTTTCGTGTCAAACCCACCTGCGACTGATGGCAATTTGGGCCTTAGAACGCGGCCTTCTGACGAGGAGGTTAGTGCTTTGGTCGCCTCACTTGGGAAAATTCCTGATGATGAACGACAAATCCATTTCGAGGTGCCTTTGGATCCTACTGATGCTGAAATGAATGCCGTGCTTGGTATGTTGGCTGAAGATTCTTCTGACGCTACTCCTGCTGAGACATTGGCAGTGGCACCTCTCCCAGAGGTCGGTATAACCTTGGACGTTCAGAGACCTGTCCGTGCTCGCTCGAGGCGTCCCCGCCGAACCAATCAAACTGATCTTTCTGTTGATGAGCAGAAAAAGAAGAAGAGACGTATTCGGCGAGTATCTAGTTTGGATCAGGGTGCTGGTCCCTCGGTTCCTGCCGATGAGGAGGTTCCTGCGCCTGAATTTGCTGATGCTGATCCCAATGGGTGTGGTATGACTGTTGCTGATCCCAATGGGTGTGGTCCATCTGTTGCTGATCCCAATGGGTGTGGTCCATCTGTTGCTGATCCCAATGGGGGTGTTGCCAGTGTTGCTGATGAAGACGACGAAGAGGAAGAGAATGAAGTCCCTCTGACTCGGAAGAACAGTCGGCAATTCCTCGCCAGTGGGGAAAGTAGTGGGGTCCCTTCTCCTGCTTTATCTGCTCTTGTTGGTCTGCAAAACATATCCCTGGCCGACTTTGATCAAACTCTCGAGGATATGGTCCCAGAGGACTTGTTATCAGGGCCAGTGGATGATGATGTGACGGAAGCTCGTGGTGCCGTGCCGGACGCTGGGTTGAGGTCATCCCGTGCCTCATCAACCTTAGAGCGCGGTCTCGAGGGTCGGGATGCTAACTTGGATTGTCCTGATTCCATGGAAGTAGCCGAGGGCCCATCAACCTTAGAGATGGTTACTGCTGAAAGTTTGGACCCCGAGGATGGTGTTGACACATGTCCAGCCCCCGAGAGTGTCGTCGGGGATGACTTAGCCCGGGCGAAGAGTGCGAGCCACTGCCCAGCCCCCGAGGGTGCTGCCGGGGATAATCCAGCTCAAGTGGGCAGTGCCAACTATGGCCCAGTCCCCGAGGGTGCCCAAACAGGGTCTCCTTCCGGCACTTCCATGGACATTCACGCTGGGTCACCTCCACACTCTGGCTGCATGGTGGTGGCCCAAACTTCGGACCGGGGCGTCGCTTTGGAGGGCAGCGTCCCCGCTGATCGGGTATCCGGCTCTGTTGAAGGAGATGAACTGATTCCCACTGTTCCGTTGCATGCTGCTTCGGGTGATGACCTTGCGCCTGGTTATCATCTGATTTCTCCTGACTTGGGGATCCCTTCGTTCTTCTCCAACCTCCAGGTACTGTGCTGTTTCCTAACCTGACTTTTTCATGAACTCTTGCCATTATGCTCATCTGTTCTTCTCATCAGGTTTTGGTGGATGGGATGACCAGCCAGCTGAAATTGCATGGTGCTCCTATCCCAGAAGTGGCTTCATCCTTTTCGTGTTGGAATCCGGTGTCTCTTCATCGCCGTGTATCCGAGTTGGAGGCGGCTAACGCTGGTTAGTGCCCTTTTTTCTTTTCTTCGCGCTTGTTGTGGACTGTTTTACCTTCTGACCTCGTTTTGTTTGGTTACCTTTTGCTAGGAATGACTCGACAGATTACACTTCTTGAGGAGAAACATTCTCAAGATCGGGCTGAACTGTCTCAGCGATGCACTGATCTTGAGGAAAAGTACTCTCAAGGTCAGATTGAGCTGAGTCAGGTCTCTGCCGCCTTGGATGATGCCAATGCGTTAAGTTCTTCCCTGCATGCTCAGCTTGATTGTGAAAAGGTGATATACGAAACTGCGCTTTTGTCTTGCTGTGCTCCTATTATTTGCCTGGTTTTCTGAAGGAACTGATTTGTGCTTGCAGGAAGAAAAACGCATCCTTGCCGCTTCTCGTGACAATCTTGATAGGTTGTATCGAGATTCTAGCAACTCGTTGACTATTCTGGAGAGGAGTCATCGCTTTTCCATGGAGGAGTTAAACAATCTTCGCTATAAGCTGCAGGAGTCCTTGGATGATGTGATTCGCCTTCGGGAGTTGATATCGGCTAAAGACGTTGTCATCAAGAATCTGCGTGCCTCCAAGAAATCTATTACCCAGGAGCTAGAGGCTGCCCAGTTGGCTGTCAAGATTGCTGAGGAGACTTCCAATACTCTGAGAGCCCAGCGCGATAGGGCCATGGATAAGGCCATTCGGGCGGGACGAATCCTGATGAGGAGACCTGGCGTAGTCGTTCCTGAAGATATAAGGGCTGACGTGAACGCTGCCCCTGATTCCTCGAGTCGTCCTTCTTCATCAATTGCTCCTGGAAAAGACATTGCAAAATAGAGAAAACATTTCGCGTGCTCCAAGCGCGCAGCTTGCATGATTGAACATTTGTTAGAGGACACCGGTTTATTTGAATAACATAGTTACTCTCTCATTGTAAAAAAAAAATTTAGTTAATGAGTTTGGTAGTTACGACGCATGATGACTATGAATTTTGTCGGTGGGATATGGAAATCATCCTCTGAATTATATAGGCGCGAGCGTGTTACGTTGGTCTTAAGTGGCTGCCAACTTGAGTTGATTGCTTCGTTAGCAGGGCATAGTGGTCACCCTGAGTTAAGTAAAGCGTGAGCATGTTGCACCGCCTTAAGTCGTTGCCGACTTAAGTCGATTGCTCCGTTAGCAGGGCATAGTGGTCACCCTGAGTTAAGTAAAGCGTGAGCATGTTGCACTGCCTTAAGTCGTTGCCGACTTAAGTCGATTGCTCCGTTAGCAGGGCATAGTGGTCACCCTGAGTAAAGCGTGAGCATGTCGCACCGCCTTAAGTCGTTGCCGACTTAAGTCGATTGCTCCGTTAGCAGGGCATAGTGGTCACCCCGAGTTAAGTAAGAATGCAAGTCAACCGTAAATAAATTGAGTATCCTTGAAACCTTTTCTTTATTGATGACATATTTCCACTTTACAGAGTACATCATCGTTATCCCAGCAGTTTTGAGGTACGGCTAAGGATAAAACTTTCTCAGGTGTTCTATGTTCCAGGAGTTCCCAACTTCCGTGCCATCCATCTGAGTGAGGCGATATGATCCGGGCCGAGTGACTTCTGCTACTATGAAGGGTCCTTCCCATAAGGGTGATAACTTGCGTCGTCCTTCTCCCGTTAGAATTCGGCGAAGGACGAGCTCCCCTACTGAGAAGAATCGTTGCCGCACAGCCTTGTCGTGATAGCGCCTTAGAGTCTGCTGGTATCTTGCTGATTGGATTACTGCGCTTAACCGTTCTTCCTCGAGTACGTCTATGTCCTCCAGCCTAGTGGTCTCAGCTTCCGCTATATTTTCAAAGATCAGCCTTGGCGCCCCAAACTTGAGATCAGCAGGCAGCACTGCCTCCGACCCATAGACCATGAAGAAAGGAGTGTTTCCATGCAAAGCTCGGCTAGGTTGGGTTCTTAGGCTCCAAACAACATAGGGTAACTCCCTTATCCACTTTCCTGCGAATTTTTCATTCTTATCGAAGATCTTTTTCCTGAGTGCGTCCAATATCATCCCGTTGGCTCGCTCAACCTGCCCGTTGGCTCTTGGATGGGCTACAGATGCGTATTTGATCTGAATGCTCTTTTGCTCGCAGAAGTCGAAGAATTCTGAACTCGTGAAGTTGGATCCTAAATCAGTTATGATGCTGTTTGGTATCCCGAATCTGAATATTATGTCTTGTATGAATTCCACGGCCTTAGCAGAAGTTAAGGAGGCGATGGGCTTGAATTCTATCCATTTAGTGAACTTGTCAATCGCTACCAATACATGAGTGTATCCCCCTTGAGCTTTCTTGAAAGGTCCAATCATATCCAGCCCCCAGCATGCAAAAGGCCAAGTCACTGGTATGGTTTGCAGCTGCTGTGCTGGCAGGTGTTGTTGCTTTGACAAGTATTGGCAGGCTTCGCACCTCTGAACTAACTCGGCTGCATCATTCTTTGTTGTTGGCCAATAAAATCCTGACCTGAAGACCTTCCCAACTAGTGTTCTGGAGGCTGCATGTATCCCACATTGTCCAGCGTGGACCTCTTCTAAGAGTTGCTTTCCAGTGGATGGGAGAATGCATTTCATGAAGACGCCTGATGCACCCCTTCTGTATAATGTCTCCCCAATAAGCGTATAGTGAGCTGACTGTCTTGCAATGCGCTCTGCCGAGTTCTTATCGTCTGGTTCTTCTTAATTCCTTATGTACTTAATGATTGGCTTTCTCCAGTCATCGGGATCTGACTCGGGTTGATCTATGATGTTGCACTCTTCCATTTGATCCAATGAGATACTTGGCTGCAGAATTTCTTGCACAAAAACCCCGGGTGGGACCTGAGCTCGACTGGACCCTAGCTTGGACAGTACATCGGCTGCCGTGTTCCGATCTCTTTCCACATGATGAAATTCTAGACCCTCGAATTTATCCTCCAGTTTTCGGACGGCGGTGCAGTATCTTCCCATCGAATCGTTTGAGCAATCCCACTCCTTATTTATCTGGCTGATGACTACCAGAGAATCCCCATATACCATTAATCTTTTGACGCCCAATGATATGGCAATGTTCAATCCATGGATCAAAGCTTCATACTCGGCTGCATTGTTGGAGGCCGGGAATAGCAGCTGGAGGGCGTACTTGAGGTGTTCGCCTCCGGGTGCAGTGAAAAGAATCCCCGCTCCTGCTCCCTGCAGCTTGAGTGAACCATCAAAATACATTCGCCATACTTCTGCAGTCTCCGGGTTGTCTGGTACTTGTTGTTCAGTCCACTCCGATACGAAATCAACCAGTGCTTGAGTTTTGATGGCGGTGCGAGGTCGGAACTCGATGTCATGAGATCCCAGCTCGCAGGCCCACTTGGCTATTCGACCGATGGCTTCCTTGTTGTGAAGAATATCCCCTATTGGAAAACTTGTGACTACTATGACTTTGTGGTCGTCAAAGTAGTGACGCAGCTTGCGGGCAGTTAGAAGTACTGCATACAATAGTTTCTGAACTTGAGGATACTTTTTCTTTGAGGGGCCGAGGACTTCACTAATGAAGTAGACAGGGTGTTGTATTGGATAGGCATGCCCTTCTTCTACTCGCTCGACTACCAACGCGGTGCTCACCACGTGAGTCGTGCAAGAGATGTATAATAGCAAATCTTCGGCTGGTTGAGTTGATGTAGCTCGCCGAGGTGGTTTCAGTACTGGCGGTGTTGTCAAGAATTTTTTCAGAGCATCTAGAGCTTCTTGTGCTTCTGAAGTCCACTGAAATTTATCCACCTTCTTGAGTAACTTGTAAAACGGCAAACCTTTTTCCCCCAGCCTGGATATAAATCTGCTTAAAGCTGCCATGCATCCAGTAAGTCGCTGAACCTTCTTCTGCGATCGAGGTGCTTCCATCTTCATGATAGCTTCAATCTTATCCGGATTAGCCTCAATTCCCCGGTGGCTGACAATAAATCCGAGCAACTTTCCGGCTGGTACCCCAAAAACACATTTCTCGGGATTAAGCTTCCATCTATACCGCCTCAGGCTGTTGAAAACCAGTTGCAAATCTTCGATGAAGTCTTTTGAGTCCTGTGTTTTGATCACCACGTCATCCACATAAGCCTCCACACGCTTGCCCCAGTGATCAGCTAAGCATGTTTGAATGGCTCTCTGGTAAGTCGCTCCAGCGTTTTTGAGGCCAAACGGCATGGAGGTATAACAGAAAGCACCAAATGGAGTAATGAATGCCGTTTTTTCTTCATCTTCCTTCGCCAGACTAATCTGATGATATCCAGAATAACAATCCAGAAAAGACAGCATAGAACATCCAGCGGTAGAGTCCACCACTTGATCTATCCTCGGGAGCCCGAAAGGATCCTTCGGACAGTGTTTGTTGAGATCAGTATAATCAACACACATGCGCCAGTCCACTTTATTCTTTTTGAGTACAAGAACAGGATTGGCTAACCACTCGGGATGTAATACTTCTCTAATAAATCCAGCCGCAACCAAGCGAGCTAGCTCGGTGCGAATGGCTTCCCTCTTATCAGGCGTGAAACGACGCAATTTCTGTCGAATCGGCCTCGCCTGGGGAAAAACTTTCAATTTGTGCTCGGCCAGTTCTCTCGGGACTCCCGGCATATCCGCAGGTTGCCATGCGAATACATCTCGGTTATCTTGCAGAAACCGGACGAGCGCGCTTTCCTATTTGTCATCCAAACTGGAGCTGATGATGGCCGTCTTGCGCTCATCAGCGAACCCCAGGTTGATTCTCTTGGTTTCTTCAGTCGGCCGCATAGAGGTCGCGGTCTGAGCTTCATTTGCCGGTATTGCGAAGTTCTCCTCAGGCTTAGAGTTCGCCATTGCGGAGGGAGCTGTCGATGGCTTAGCGGTGAGGGCTGCTTGAATAGCCACTCGGAAACATTCTGCGGCGCCTTGGAAGTCGGCGCACACAGTTATGATCCCTTGCGGTCCTGGCATCTTCAGTATCATGTAGGTGTAATGTGGAATGGCCATGAACTTGGCCAATCCAGGCCTCCCGATGATGGCGTTGTACCCGCAGTCAAAGTTTGCCACTTCAAACCTTAGGAACTCGGTTCTGTAGTTCTCCGGAGTTCCAAAGGTGACCGGCATGTAGATGTGGCCCAGCGGGTATTCCCCTTCCGTCGGCACGATGCCGAAGAAAGGAGTGTCCGACTCGTGGAGCTCTTTGAGATGAACTCCCAAGCTTTGGAGTGTCCGGGGGAAGGTGATGTTGATGCTGCTCCCCCCGTCCACTAACACCTTTTTCACCCGGCTCTCTCGGATCACCGGATCGACGAGAAGCGGGTACTTGCCCGGGTGGTTGAAGTTGAGCCATTGATCCGCCCGAGTGAAGGTGATCGGGTGCTCCGACCACCGGTATGGAGCGGGAGGGCCGATGGTCGCCACCAGTATCTGGCGATCATTGAGCTTTTGCTGTCTTTTGCTCTCCTGCGATCCGTGTCCGCCGAAGATGACGTTGACCTCCCTGTCAACGCGTGGGAAAGCTCCTCCTCCTCCTCCCTCCTCCTGCCGATGGGGTTGTCGTGGTTCATCTGGTCCTCCCCTCGGCGGAGGAGGAGGTAGAGGTTGGAAGGGTCGGCCGTGTCCGACGGAGTGCTTGAAGTCTCGGCAGTTACGAAGAGTGTGGCGCATGTCCTTGTGGTACGGGCACTGGGCGTCGAGGATGTCGTCCAGCGTACGTTCGCCTCCACGAGGTCCTCCTCGAGCGCGAGAGGCAGGTGGTCCGGCGGCGTGCACTTCTTCGCGCGGCCTCTTCTCCCACCGCTTGTCAGGTTGCTGGTTCGTGTCGCGTCGTGGTGCTGCCGGCGCGGGCTTTTGCTCCTCCGATGAGATCCTGGGCTCGCTCGTCGGCGGTGATGTAGAGGTCGGCTTCCCGGAACAGCTCCTCCGAGGTGGTCGGCGCCTTTTGTAGTATGGCTCGGACGAAAACCGAATCATTAGATCCTCGGTAGAAGTCCTCGATCACGGCCGCCTCCGTGACATCGGGGATACGATTCCTCATGGTTTGAAACCTCTTGAGGTACGACCGGAGAGTTTCGTCCCCCCGGCGCTTGATGGATTTAAGGTCCCACGGCTGCGCCGGCTTGTCGGAGAGGGACTGGAAGTTGGCGGTGAAGCGCCGACTGAAATCTCCCCAGACGTCGATGCAGTGTCGTGGTAGATGTCGCAGCCATTGCAGCGCGTCTTGCCCAAGGACAATGGGTAAGTATGCGGTCATCACGTCTTCGGACGCTCCGGCAGCTCGAGCAGCGGTGGTGTAGACGGCTAGCCAACCCCATGGATCCTGCTTAGGTTCATATTTGTCAACATTGGATACCTTGAAGTTGGGGGGCCATTGGATGGCCCTAAGGCGCGGAGTAAGGGCGGACACTCCGCACGTGTCCTCCTGTCGTCGGGGTCGATGTCTGTCCCGGGGAGGGGAGTTGTGGTTGTGATTCCTCGACCGTCCCCGGGAGGTTCCGCCAGTTGAAGCCGTTGCCGACTCAGTCCTGGTAGCTTGGCTCTGAGTCGGGGCGCCATGATCCCTGTCGTACTCCTCTCGACGACGAATTTCGTTCTCATGCCGCCGTTCCCGCGAAGCATTGATGGAGCTCCGCGCGTCTCGGCGACTGTTGATGGCGTGTCGTAGATCGTTCGGCGGGTGAGCTAGCGGTAGAAGATGGTTGGCCGCCTGGGTGAACAGTCGTCGGTAGCCGTCGGCGTCAGGAGTCCGAGGAAGTCCTTCCGCTATCCGAGCTAGCACCCCTCCGACTTCGCTCGGCGTGTTCATGGCTCGGGCGAAGTCGGGGTTCAGATTGCGCCCGAAGAGTGGATTCTCTCGACGTTGCCTTGCATCCTGCTCAGCCTGTTCCTGAGCTCGTCGGCGATCACGTCGTCGGGAGTTCCTTCGCTCTCTGAAGACGCGTTCTTCCGGGGTTTCTCCTACCTCCGAGACCTCGTCTCGCGAGACAGGTTGCTCTGGATTCCGCTCTCCGGCTACGTGATGTCGTCGAACGTTCCTGCGCCGGTTCCTCCGTCGACGGGATTCTCGCTGAGGCGGTTCCTCCCCGGGTACAGTCGGCTCGTCGTCGGAAATGGCGGGCGATTCCGCCCTTCCGACGAAGAGGATGTCGGGGTAGAACGGTGCTGCCGGCGTAGTAATCTTCTTTCGGAGAGTCGGAGGTTGCACTTCTCCGGTACTTTCGGAGTTTGTTGAGGAAGATTCCTTTTCCGGCGGATCCGCGATACGGTGCAGAATTCCTTCTTCATCCGCTATGAAAGAGATTGTTCCGAAGCAGAACATAGATCCGGGGCGTAGGGCGATTTTGCTGTAGAAGGAGATGGCCATTGAGCTAGCTTGGATTGTCGACACACCCCCTACCTGGCGCGCCAGCTGTCGGTGTTTTGGGTCCGACCGCACACCCGGGGTTGCCCCTCAAGGTGTTTTAGGAGTAGGACGGTGTCAACAACTGTAGCAGAATGGTTCGTGCTGATCGCACGAGAGACGATGGACAAGATTTACAGGTTCGGGCCGCTTAGTGATGCGTAACACCCTACGTCCTGATGAATATGCTTGGTGGATATGGTTACAAGAGAACTCTCTGGATCGAGAATACAGAGAGTTGATGTGGGTGGCTAAGTAATGGGTCGATCGTTCTGAAGGGGTGCCCCCTAGGCCTTATATACTCGACCGTGGGGCAGTACATATGGATAAGATAACAACAAGTGGCTAAAAGATAGTGAACCTCTCGAGATTATCCTTTATGTAACCCTCGCCGACTTATCTTCACGTGGCTCCGTTGCATGGAGGCCCCGACGCGGAAAAGTCGGATCTCCGCTGCAGCCACTCGCTCGACGCTATGGGTCGTCCGGGTTTGCACCAATCCGGCCTCATGTCGCCCTGTGTTGCTGGTTGTTTTTCCCCAGGCCCACGAAAGAATAACCTTACGACTTATTGGGCCCTTGGGCCTTTCGTGAGGTCCTTTACTCTTTTAGTGGACCCGGGGGATATCTATCCCCCACAGTTCCAGCCCTTATTTTCTCCCGTATGTGCTTCATACCCAGATTATTCTTTTGAGCATCAATTATCCTTTGCAAGATGATTGACTCAAGCTTTAGCTGATTCAGGGTTCCTTGTTGGACTATCCCCAGGTTTAGTTTCTCCATCTCTTGACATAAAGTGTTGTCAGCGGTCTTCACCATAAGACAGTGGCAGGAAACCTTACGGCTCAGTGCATCTGCCACAACATTGGCTTTGCCTGGGTGATAATGAATTTCTAGTTCATAGTCCTTAATAAGCTCAAGCCATCGCCTTTGCCTCATATTTAATTCTGACTGGGTGAAGATATACTTCAGGCTTTTATGATATGTATAAATATGACAGATATTTCCCAGCAGATAGTGACGCCAAATTTTTAGGGCATGAACCACAGCAGCTAGCTCCAGATCATGAGTTGGGTAATGCTCCTCATGTTGGCGCAACTGCCTTGAAGCATATGCAATTACTCGGCCCTCTTGCATTAATACACAGCCGAGTCCACTGCCTGACGCATCACAATATACATCAAAAGGCTTAGTGATGTCCGGTTGAGCCAATACCAGAGCAGTGGTTAATAATGTCTTCAATTGCTCAAAGGCTTCATTACACTTAGAAGACCAATTGAATTTAATGTCATTCTTCAATAAACTTGTGATTGGCTTCACAAGCTTAGAAAAATCTGGTATGAATCTGTGATAATATCCAGCTAGTCCAAGAAAACTCCGGACTTGGTGAACAGTGGTTGGGGGTTTCCACTCCAGAATATCCTTGACTTTGCTAGGATCTACCGCAATTCCCTTGGCAGATAACACGTGTCCCAAAAATTGAATTTCCTCCAGCCAGAACGCGCACTTGCTGAACTTGGCATACAACTGATGTTCCCTCAGACGCGTCAATACAATCCGCAAATGTTGAGCATGCTCCTCTTCATTTTTAGAATATATCAAGATATCGTCGATGAAGACCACCACGAACTTGTCCAACTCGGGCATGAACACCGAGTTCATCAAATAAGTGAAATGGGCAGGAGCATTTGTTAGCCCAAAGGACATTACCAAATATTCAAATAAACCATACCGCGTAGTAAACGCGGTCTTCGGTATATCCTCGGGCCGAATACGGATTTGGTGATAGCCCGACCTGAGATCAATTTTGGAGAATACCCTCGCTCGGTCAGTTGATCAAATAAAATGTCAATCCTCGGAAGAGGGTACTTGTTCTTGATGGTGACCTCATTCAGGGGTCGATAATCCACGCACATTCGTAAGGTTTGATCCTTCTTTTTAACAAAAATGGCGGGGCAACCCCAAGGAGACGAGCTTGGCCGGATGAATCCCTTATTCAGTAGATCTTGTAATTGAATCTTCAATTCCGCCAACTCATTAGGAGGCATACGGTACGATCTTCGGGAGATGGGAGCCGTACCGGGCTTTAGCTCAATTACAAATTCTACATCTCTCTCAGGGGCAGTCCAGGCAAATCTTCCGGAAATACATCTGGAAACTCACATACTACCGGAATATCCTTGATCTCCGGTACAATGGCTTCATATATTCTACCAGAAGCTTTGGCTGGATTAGTTACGGGAATGGACAAAAGAATCTCTTCTTGATTATAGCTCAACCTGACGGTTCTCAGTTCAGTGTTGAGAATTGCCTTGTGTTGGGTTAACCAATTCATACCCAAAATCACATCTATATCCTGGCCTTTCAGAACAATCATGTTAGCAGGAAAGTTCCGTCCGGCCATTGTTACTGGCACATGATAGGCCACTTCTCTAGTAAAAATGTGTCCCCCAGGTGAATGAATTTTAAATCCTTCTTTTGATTCATGGCATGAAATGTGATGTTGCTCCACAAATGCCTTGCTAATAAATGTATGCGAAGCACCAGAATCAAAAAGAATAATTGCAGGGTGACTGGCCACGAGAAACGTACCCATCATCACTGGTTCACCTTCCGGTGTAGTGGCCACTTGAGTATAATATACCCGCCCCGTCTTCTTTGCATTCTTCCCCACATTATTTCCCTTGGGCTGAGCTGATTTCCCTGATCCTTGCTGAGCATTTGATTGATTCTGCTTGGGATATGGGCAGTCTTTGATGAAATGTCCAGACTTGCCACAATTAAAACACCCGGTTGAGGAGCTAGGCAAAGCAGGGAATCGAGTGCCCAGGGCACCCGGCTGATTTGGGGTAGTGGGGGCATTGTTGGGGCAAATAATGATTGGCTGCTTGAAAGAGAATGAGGGCGGTCAAGAAGAAGAGCGATTTTGGCTAGAAGGCCGGATCACAAACCGTTGCCTCTTTACCTGGCCCTGATTAGACTTCTCACCACCAAATCCCTTGTTCTTTCCGGAACCTGCATATTTTGCTTCAACAGATAGGGCTGTGCTGACAGCCTTTCCATACGTGAGATCTATGCAGGTGGCCATTTTTCTCTGCAATCGATCATTTAGCCCTCTCATAAAGCAGTTCTTCTTTTTTAAATCAGTATTCACCTGATCGATGGCATACTGCGACAGGTGATTGAACTTGTTGAGATACTGATTGATAGTATCTCCCCCTTGTTTCAGCTTCATGAACTCTTCTTGCTTCATATGCAGAACACCTTCGGGTATGTAGTGCTCGCGGAAGGCCACTTTAAATTCTTCCCATGTGACTTGATGGTTGGCAGGTTGAATAGCCACAAAATTTCCCCACCAAGTACTGGCAGGGCCGCGCAGTTGTTGCGCTGCGAACAACGACTTCTGTCTCTCTAAACAGCGGAGTAGACCAAATTTTTGCTCAATAACCTATATCCACTCATCAGCTTCCAATGGGTCCTCTGCCTTGACAAATAGTGGTGGACGGGTTTCAGAGAAATCCAGATATGTGGCTTCACGGGGGCCTTGCTGATAACCCCTTCCTCCCTGCTGCTGGAATTGTTGGCCCGCCATTTCTCTAAAAAAGCGGGTATTGTCTGCAGTTGCGTTCACCAAGGCGGCAATCACCTCGGCCAATGTGGGAGGAACCGGAGGTGGATTTGGGGTAACATCCCTTCCCCCAGAAGTTCCTGCTGCATCCTGTCCTCGAGTCCTGGTAGGCATCTGAGGCAAAGAACATTTGAAATAAATATAAAATGCCAGAGAAACCTTCCATTTTACATTACTATCAAAAGTAATGATACAGACTCGATATTATACAACAGGATACATTACCCATTATACAAAAGTTCAACCTATTATACAGCATACTACTTCTATTTCTACAAGCTATACTACTACTCCTGCTTCTGGTTGCTCTTGGCAGCTTCGTTGTCAGGTGTGGGAGACCATTCATCGACCAGCCTCATAGAAGGAGGGAGCCTAAAAAGGTCTAACTCACCACCAAGCGCTTCTCCCGCATTATGCAAGGGTCCAGCTTCTGACCTGCCAGGATCCGCAGGGACATGTGGGTGTAATTGCGAATACAGTACATGAACTTCTTCATGTAAAGTATTGCAATATGCCTGCAAGTTGTCAATAGCAGTGCTAAGTTCGTTGACTCGTGCTCGAGCCTTCGCTTCCTTAGCCTAAGCTACTGAACGAGACTGCACCGCTCAATCAAGCGCCAAATCTCGATCAGCTAGTTGATCTTGCAGGGTGCGGATGTAACTTCTTAATTCATTTATTCGGTCTCCATCCGCAACCCATAAATTGGTCCTGCGTTGTAACTCTGTTTGAAGTTGATTCACGCGAGCTTCGAGATCACCAATTGGATCGTTGCTCCCGCTACTGCTATCTTGTTCCCATGGGGCAAGTTGGTGTCGAGGTACACCAATAGGTCCAGTATGCTTTCGCGCCGTTTTCCTTGTACGTAGCGGCATTTTCTAAGGGGGAAATTTATTAGTACAATTCTTAGCATGATGCATGAATAATTACAGAATCAACCTTAGTCGATTCAACCTTCTATACATTGCACTCTTTCTATCTGGTCTTTGAAATAAACTCTTCAGAGATGCTTAGGTAAGAAGAGAAGAAATTTTCCTAGATAAGTCTAAGAAAATCCTTTTGAAGATGCTACATAATATCTGTCAAGAAGGGCTACGCTCCGATACCAGCTGTGACGGAACCTCCCAAGTCATTAGGCCCACCTACAGTTGTCCTTGTCCAATAGACATCAGACAACCCTGTAGATGTTCCTGAATCACTTGACAAGTTCGGTATCTTTATCCTTACCTTTCCAGGAACGTTTCACCCGTCTGACAGACAATATGTTCATCGGAGATGCGGAAATGCGGAAGTGATTACATAAACTTACATTTATTGAAAAGTAAGAGTAAGTCGTTTAATACAGACCAGAGTATAAGCGAGTGCAGAAAAGTATTATTACAATACTTGGGAGGTAAAAGCTCCTCCCATTAGTTCTTTACATAAAAGTTTTTAAGGAGGACCCGGTCCTCCGGCAGCTTCATTCTTGATTATCTTCACTTTTCACCACCTTGGTACAAAAACAACAAAAGTTTGTTGTCTCCTCACCTAAAAACAACGGGGGAATAAACCCTGAGTATGGAATTACTCAGCAAGTCTTACCCGACTAAGGAAAAGACTCTCAAGGATATGCTGGTTAAGGGAAGTCAAGGTAAGGCTTCTCAATAATCAAAGACTCTGTTTGCAGAATTGCTTACTAAAGTGGATCCTTAACATCCAAATTTATTGTCAGGTTAAGTAAAAATTACCTGTGGCTAGAGTTCTTTCTATCCTAGTTCAAACACTTGTCCTGAACTAGCCAATTTCTCGTTAATCCCTTTATCTTCACTGGAGTGCTACGTGTAAGTCAGTGGCCAAGTCTCCATAACCGCGGAGGTACGTCGATCCGAATCGATTATACTCAGCTGAGGATCTCCGATCACACGACATATGTAGCACTTAACCCTTGCATATGTCAACCCGCCACCGGGTTTCTTAAGACCAGATCAGGTTCATGTAAACCGAGAGCACAGATACACCACCGTCCAGCCTCTTGCCATGGAGGGTACACGCTACTCTCGCCACCGCTCCACACCCATTTCGTGTTATCTTATTCTGGTCTTAGTCCGCCCGAGGCAAAGCTTACCCATGACGAGGCATGTGACCAGTTAAAGGGTCCTCGGTCAGCAGGCCTACATCGACAAGGTCCTTAATCGACTCAGACGGAGACACTACACCGAGACTCTCTTTCTCGTGCAAGTCACCCGCCCGGTCTCAGCTTAATCATTTAACCCCAAAGGTTGGTACCTGACAGAGGTACATCTTTTCCGATGTTGAATCCATCAAGGCCTTTGACAGATTCACCATCAAGTTTTATTTTGAAAACAACCCTCCCACTTTGCCAAACATCTTTTGTAAAACAAATCCTTTTGCTTTTCTAGAGCAATACTAAGCATAGAAAAACCTTTTTATAAAAACAGGGTTTCAAGGAAGGTAATCAAATCCAAGGAAAGTAATGCAGGAATTGTTTAAGCAAACAACACCTATCACCTAGTGCATCAAGCAAGTGAGGAAGATTTTAAAACACAAGGGGGGTGGCAAATGCACCGGGGCTTGCCTTTGTTTATGGGTGAGTCAGGCTCAGATCCACAAATATCGAAGTAGAAACAGTTCTCAGCCTGTGTTTCCAAAGGTGGTGGTACTTGCTCTTCAGTGGCTTACACCTCTTCTTCGTGTTCTAATCATAACCATACATATATGTATAAGAATGAATGCCATGTAATGCTCATGAGGGTGCAAAGATAATACAAACTTATTATCTAAGTCTTGAATACAATTTTCCTTCACGGAACTCCGAGAACTTAGGGTTTCCGGAGTCGATAAAGGGGTTCACAGGGCAGGGGGGTGTTTTGGGGTTTGGGGATCAAACAAGGTCCAAATCAACCCAATTTCTACCCAAGGCTTCTAAATAATAAAAGGAGCTCATATAAAAATTTTGAGCATTTTTGGGATTATTACTTATTTTCTAAAAATCCAGAACTACCTCTTTAAGCTACTTAAAATGCCCTAAAATTCCCTGTTTAAACTAAAAATCATGAAACTATTTTTATTAAATTCTAGGGAAAATAATGAGCCTAGGAAAATTGGTTTCACAATTTTAAGATTTTTCTACGATTTATAACAAATTTCCCAAGTTCTTCTAAAAAGAAAAAGGAAAAGATTTAACAGGACTGGGCTGATTTCGGCCCAGGCGGCCCAATCCAGAGGGAAAGGCGCCCGCGCTGGCGACTTCGCAGAAAGGTCCTCGGCTTTAACGGCTAAACATAAATAGGTCCATTCACTATTGCACTAAGTCACTGACATATTGCAGATAAGTCCCCGGGCTTCTAACTCTTTGCATCTCGAGATCCACGACGTCGGAGAACACAGCCGCACTCCGGTGAGCCACTGCACCGGCCGATTGAGGCGATGACCGGCGCTCCCGAGCGACAGACACCAAATCGGACCTATCCTAAGCTTTTCCCCCAACTCAATTGCATCTAAGACCAACTAAGGAGCTCTGGCCACGGTAACCGAGAGCATGGCGGCAAGAACGTTGTGTTCCCGGCGATCCCTGGCGGTTCGGTTCGATTAAAGGGGTCGGGGAGCATCACCAACATGTAAGGGTGCTAGAACAGGAACGAGAAGGGAATGAGTAGACCTGGGGAAGGCTGGCCGCGGTGAGGTGAGTTCACGGTGGCGGAGAGTGGATTTGGGGCGAATCCAAAATTCGCGAGTTCTAGCGAAGGACTGCTAGCGATTAGCGGTGGCTGGGTGGATGATGATGTTACGCAGCTAGGGGAGGGCTCAATTTATAGAGTCCGTGCGCGGTGATCGCGAATTTGGGCGCTGACGCGCGACGGTCGGAGGTGAAGAAGAACCAGGCGCGCGTGAGTGCGTGTCCACGGTCGTGGCGAGCTCACCGGCGATGATGGGACTGCTATAGGGAGTCACGGTGGCGCGGTGGAAAGACTCGGACACGCGGCGCAAGGTCGGACGACGGCTATCACCGGCGTTCTTATCGGCTTCCACCGCGGTGACACAGTACGGTGGCCGGAGTTCTTTAACGGCTGGAGCTTATCCACGGCGGTGATCTCCAAGCGTTGTCCACTGACCCTGAGCACAAGTCGGGCCGGCTGTCGCACGAATCACGGCGGCAATCGGTCGCCGGCGGTAAGTCAGCCGCGCTGTCGGTCTGATCTTCAACGGGCACTGTACCATGGCGAGACCTCATCAGAGCACCTGACAGATCATATTTAGGTCACGTTTTCTCTCAAATTTCCATAGCAACCTATCCGAGGCTCTGCAGCAAATTTGTAGAGCTACAAACCAGCAATAATTCGGCTATAGGGCTTGAACTCATTTGAGCACTGAATCAAAGTTGAATTCATACTCGAAGTTGGCTCTGTTACACTGAACATCAGAATTTCAGACTGAATCAGCCTGACAGCCAATCTTTAGGCTTAATTATCTCTGGATTTTTCTCAACAAGTGAACTTACAACCTTAAGCAAAGTTGTTCTCCTTAGTTTGCTCTATAATTTTTATGTGGTGACCTAGGGCAAAAACCCTAGAATTTGAAAGATACAATGCTCTAAAGTTGAGCCCTCAACACTGAATTTCAGACTTAGAATAGAACCTATTTGAGGTCCATTTTGCATTTAAGTCCAAAACCCAATATTTGGCTTACAAGTCCACGCATTTGTAACCCAAAGGACTTGAGATACTTATTTGACTTGGTTTTTGTACTTTAGTCCAAAAGTGGACTAATTTTGCACATAGGTCCCTAGGGTTGGGATTTAGGGTTTTCCAGGGTTCTAATTGAGATTTTTAGTATCCCAAGGGTACAAATGTGATTCAACTTTGTTTTTGGGGACATTTTATGACTCTTTCCCTAAAGCCTTTAGGTTTTCTCATCTTGGGTTAAGTTTTACCCCTTTAATCCCTATTTAGGGTTGAGTTCCCTATCTAGGGTTCTATTTGCAAAACACTAAAAACAATACCCTTGTTTGAAATTTTTACCTAGTGAATGCACTCTAGGTGTATCAAACATATGCAATGCCAATGTTTATGATGTCATGCTCAACTTTTAGTTACAGTAACACCAGGGGTGTTACACTTAATTTCTCCCCCTTTGGCATTAAGCACCAAAACAGGAGAACTTTTGACCCTTTAACCCCATTGCCACACCAAAATGTCAAATAAGCGCAAAAGGCAATGAGAACACAAGTACAAGCTTGGAACAAGATACATTTATACCGGAATGCAGTGGAAGTCCTTTCTTTGTCCAAGTTCACTTTTCCCTTTCAATATACCTTTGAGACTATTTCAAGAGTATTCAACAAACAAGTTAGTCTCAAGGGGGTCAAGTTGTAGCACATCCTCCCCCTAAACATGTGCATCATTTGCATATGGACTTATGAGGTCCGGGGATGACTTGTACAACTTGAGCACAAAAAATAAGCAATTAAAGATATTAATGCTTAAAGTAATATGATCAAAGGCATAGAACACATGTATGCTATAGATCAATCCAAGTTACGCGAAACTAAGACATTTAGCTCACTACGCAACCTGCAAAACCTTTTCTCATCTAAAGGCTTGGTGAAGATATCAGCTAGCTGGTTCTCGGTGCTAATATGATAAATATCGATATCTCCCCTTTGCTGGTGGTCTCTCAAAAAGTGATGCTGGATGTCTATGTGCTTAGTGCGGCTGTGTTCAACAGGATTGTCCGCCAAGCGGATTGCACTCTCATTGTCACATAGGAGTGGGACTTTGCTCAGATTGTAGCTAAAATCCCGGAGGGTTTGCCTCATCCAAAGTAGTTGCACGCAATACTGTCCTGCGGCAACATACTCGGCCTCAGCGGTGGATAGGGCAACAGAAGTTTGTTTCTTAGAGCTCTAAGACACCAGGGATCTTCCCAGAAACTAACAAGTCTCTGATGTACTCTTTCTATCAACCATGCACCCGGCATAGTCGGAATCTGAGTATCCGATTAAGTCAAAGGTAGACCCCTTTGGATACTAGATCCTGAAGCAAGGCGTAGAAACCAAATATCTAAGAATTTGCTTAACGAGCACAAGGTGACACTCCTTGGGGTCGGATTGAAATCAAGCACACATGCATACACTTAGCATAATATCTGGTCTACTAGCGCAAAGATAAAGCAAAGATCCTGTCATAGACTGGTATGCCTTTTGATCAACGGGCTTACCTCCTTTATTGAGGTCCAGATGTCCTTCCGTTCCCATCGGTGTCTTTGCGGGCTTTGCATCCTTCATCCCAAACGTCTTAAGCAAATCTTGAGTGTACTTTGTTTGGGAGATGAAGGTTCCTTCCTTGAGTTGCTTCACTTGAAATCCAAGGAAGTAGTTCAACTCGCCCATCATTGACATCTCGAATTTTTGCATCATCACCCTGCTAAACTCCCACAAGACTTTTGATTTCTAGAACCAAATATAATGTCAACAACATATATTTGGCATACAAAAAAATCACCATTGCAAGTCTTAGTAAAGAGAGTAGGATCAACTTTCCCAACCTTGAAAGCATTAGTAATAAGGAAATCTCTAAGGCATTCATACCATGCTTTTGGGGCTTGCTTAAGTCCATAGAGCGCCTTAGAGAGCTTGTAGACATGGTCGGGATACCTGTCATCCTCAAAGCTAGGGGGTTGTTCCACATATACTTCCTCCTTGATTGGTCCATTAAGGAAGGCGCTCTTTCGTCCATTTGGAACAACTTAAAAGAATGGTGAGCAACATAGGCTAATAATATTCGAATTGATTCTAGCCTGGCTACAGGAGCAAAAGTCTCCTCAAAATCCAAACCTGCGACTTGGGCATAACCTTTTGCCACAAGTCGAGCTTTGTTTCTTGTCACCACATCGTGTTCATCTTGCTTGTTGCGGAACACCCACTTGGTTCCTACAACATTTTGCTTTAGACGTGGCACCAGGCTCCACACTTCATTTCTTTTGAAGTTGTTGAGCTCTTCCTGCATGGCCAACACCCAGCCCGGATCCTGTAAGGCTTCTTCTACCCTAAAAAGCTCAATAGAAAAAATAGTAAATTTGGACAAAGACAGGGCACTTCCACTGCACTTAGATATCAAAGGTTCTTTGTCTACATTCACTTAGTTTTTATCACAATGAGAAAGGCCATGAGGATTTCTCCGTTTTGGTGTTTCATGCTAAAGGGGGAGAAATTAGAGGCCAAAGCAAATGGATCGACCACCACTTGAGTTTTTGAAAGTGTTGAGTTTGAACTTGTCTTTTGATCCAAAACCCTCTTGATAGTAAAGAGGAACTCTCTTATTGTGAAAACTACTTAAAAGTTGAGATTTTTATCAAAGGAAGTTGACTTATGTCAAAACTATTTTGATTTGCAAAACTCGGTTTATTTGACTTAAAAGTGAGAAAATGGTGAAAATTTCTTAGTTTGCAAAATCAAAAGCAAGTGATGGCTAAATGGTCCAAATATGACAAATATTTGAGAAACTTAGTCTTAGTCTTTGAATCACATCTTTTGATCTCATATTGAATAGCAATCTTGTTTAAAGTTAGTCATATTTTATTTGTTTTAGGTGTGTTGGCATAAATCACCAAAAAGGGGAGATTGAAAGGGGAATGAACAATTAAGCCATTTCTAGATTGGGATTTTATTTATAAAATTTACCAGACCACTATTGTGCATGATCCCGTGTTGCACCAGACATTGTAGTAACGATTACTTTGGGCGCGTAACGACTACTTCAACGGGCAGCAGACACATGGCGGTCTAGTGGTGGACCGGTCCGGTCTGGTCCGGTGCAAGCCCGATTTGGAAGTTGCCAGTCAAGATCCCGAGGACCTATCCTTGTTTCCGGTCTGGTGGTGCACCGGACCGGTGCGGTGTGCCACCCAAGAGCAGAATTTCTGTAGATTTTTAAGGAAGGTTCAATGACTTTGTGAAAGCCTTGGGGCTATAAATAAGCCCCCATTTTGACCTTCACTGTACACCAAGTATATCAAGAGCAAGTACTTCACTCCTACTCATTTGTGAAACACAACCAAAGTGATCCGAGTGCCCGTTCTAGTGAGAAGTGTTGTGCTGCTACTGTGTGTTCGTCTTGTGGCTTTGTGATGTTGTTCTTTTGCTCTTATGTGTGTTATTCTCGACCCTCTTGCTGTGTACAGCTGTAAGTGACTCCAAGATGTGGAGATCCTTGTGAAGGGAAAAGTATAAGACTTGACTCAAGTTGAGAGGGGTTGAGTGCAACTCTCGTCCATTGGAACACTATAACGTGGAATAGGCAAGCATTTGAGGCTTAATCGAACCATAAGATAAATTGCTTTGTCTTGCGTGTTTGATTCTTTTGCGATTTATTCTTTCTCTCTCTCTAAGTTCTCAAGTTCGCTTACAATATTGCTCTAAGTTATAATTCCTCATCTAAAAGAGCAATCAATTGAAATAACTTTTCTTCCTTCTCGCCTTAACTTGATCTATAATTTGCAGTAACATCTAAATTAGTTCAAGTTTTTGTTTAAGTTGTGATTTTTGAGATGTCACCTGTTCACCCCTCTATGTTACTATCACCGGGACAACAACGGTGCGCGCGCTGGGCGCGGCAACATGGGGTACCAGGCAGTTCACCAACGACGACACGCGGGGTCTATGTGGCTGGTCGACGATAGTGCGCTCTTGGGGCACGACGCAGCGGTCGGGCATAGGCGGGCACAACGACGCTGAGCCTAGAGGGGCGACACTAGTGGGGTGTTTGGTTACAGCCCGCTAAAATTTAGCCCCTGTCCCATCGAATATTTGAACCTCCATTCCGGGTATTAAATGTAGTCGGATTATAAAACTAATTTGTCAGCCGAAGATTAAAAGACGAGACGAATCTAGTCCAGTTGGTTGGGTCTATATTTCATACTCCTATTTAAAAGTCAAACGCTTGATGTGACCCGGACTAAACTTTAGTAGAAGCAACCAAACACCCCCTAGGTAAGGAGAGGTGTTCGGGACAAACCGAGCGAACTAGAGGGAACGAGCGAGAGAGAGTCGATCAATAGGCGGGCCCTTTCTTTGACGAGCTCGATGCCGTGAGCATTGACGCCGAGTTGTCGGCACGCAAGCATTAGCTCAGCGCCCAGAACAGAGACATCGACGCCATCAAAATTGGTGTCGAGATGTAATCCATTCATTATTTTTTATTTATCATATTTTAGTTAAAAATGAACTACCAGACATAAATATTCGACTAGGTGAGTGCCCGTGCGTTGCAACGGGAACATATAATACCACAATAACTTATGTATAAATGTGTATTATATTATTATGAAAAAAGATTTCATAATTCATTTATGGTTCTAGGTATACATAAATTTTGTTATTTTAATCTAACTGTTTCACCACTACATTACAACCAATCAGTATTATGCAACCATCTAATTATAAATATTCTAGATAAGTTTATGGAATGAACTTTGAAACAAGTTCTTTCAGGTCACATGTAGAAGCCTGATTGACCATAATCTCAACCATCTTGCGGTGAATCTGCATAGAGTACATGGAAAGTATAAAGATAACATGCAAACATAGCATATGATTGTTTGATGTATAAGAAACTGCTACAGTTTTACGACTCCGCTGCATATGTGAAAATGACAGAAATGTTACATGATAGACCTGTCATCTTTGGATTTTCCACCTACCATTGCCGAATGAGGAAGTATGCAAAAATGAAACCCATGTCACTAACCTTCCGAGTTGGTCTTCAGCTTTACATTGGGAGTCGATCACACAACCTAATTGCTAACTTAGCCCCATATGAGCTAACACCTTTGAAGGACTCAACAAATTACGTATATACACTCACCACTTCATCTTCCTCCCCTCTTAATAATAGTAGGGAAGTAAACAAAAGAGATGAAGTTCTACATGAAATATTTACCTGTTCTAGAACAGAAATTAGTTCCATGGCAATAGCTTTAAACCACCTAGAAAGAGCAATAAGTTCATTGGACAGATTATTGTGTGAAAAATATCTGCTCATAGTGAATATATATCAGCCATATTTTATCTCAGACAACTATAGGCTCACTTGTGTGGACACATGGCATACACAAGGTAAAATAAATAAAAATGGCAACCATTTGCCTTCATCTATTATTCATGTTTATAGAATAGATCAATAAAATGCAGTATAAAACCCACTGTTATATCCACCAACAGTCAACTCCCACACTCGAATGTGTTTATGTCTATAAACTTGATCATGAATAAAATACAAGCTTTAGATGAGCAAAGATAGTGATGTCACACTTGTTGTGCCACTGAATGGGTTCCTTCCCATTTTTTGGGTGCTACTTTGATGACTCTCCGGCAGAACCGACAACCTTATTGCCTCCTCCACCTGAATCACTCCTAAAATTTTTATTCTCTAAAGTAGCGCCCATAATGGTGCTAAAACCCACCACCACAGCTACCCTTTAGCATTACGTGCAGGATGTTGTAAATCTAGATGGTTATCTTTCTTGGCATCTGCAAACAGAAGCTCAAGCAGGACATTATTTTGGTAAAAGAGAGAAAATGACTATTTAGAGTAGCAATATATTTCAAATATAATGAAGATTAAGAACATAATTAACTTGCTAGAGAAAAGAAGATTCACTCGGACATATGAACAAAACAGATCCGTAAAAGCATGAAGAATTAAAGGGTTCTGGTGTGGCTATAAAAATAATGCAAACATAATCAATTACACAAACAATAATGACTGGCCATTTCAATCAAGACCAAAAGATCTCTTACCAGCAATGTTATGATTGTGCTACTCAAATCCAAAATAAGTCGCAAAGCTTGTTCACAAAAGCAACAAATCGAGAAGCAACTGATGGGATGAAATTTGAAAGGAAATCAGCAAAACGAAGAGAAAGAAAACAACATCAATGAAATGAAGGTAATTAACTAAACTAAGGTGTTGTTTGGTTCGGTGAAATGTAACATGATCTAATTATAGCGACAACTGATTACATTGTATTGTGTTTGTTTGAGCCACAACGTAATCTGCTAACCTGTAATCGAATACAGACTTATAGAAAACGGAGTGTTACCCAATACCCCTCCAATCAGAGAGTGATGGAATACCAGGATTTAGATGAGTTGAACCAAACAATCAAAGTAATGGTTTACTTCTTTTCCATTTACAGCGTTATCAGATAACATTTGTGTTACCGTTCGAAATCCACAACCAAACAACACCTAATAGGTTAGTAATTTGTACATACACTTTTATGGCATAGGAAGACATCGCTTAGTTCAGGGCAGTGCACCACTCTTGCTCTAGAAGAAGACATGGTGTGGCATTTTGTTAATGGCTAAGAGCATATACAACAGTAATAGAAGATGCCAACAACTGTTTTTTCATCCAATATTTCTTTTACTGGAAGCAAAGGCAGTTGTCATCAAGAGAAGGCAGAATATAACAATTATGCATATTATAACATGCCCCAATTTAGTTTAGAAGTACTGGAAATCAGATAAACAAATCTGAACATACATGCCCCAAATGATCTACCATTTCAAGTAGCATATAAGTGTAACTATTATTTATCAAGAAAAACTACAATCTTGCCTTAGGACTTGATTTAGAATCGAATTAAATCTTAGAGCAAGAAAATCAATATTGTTCTTTGATGCTGCTGCTGGCAGTTGGCACATGGTAAGACAACATACACTAATCAAAGCTCATGTCAAATTACAATATGATAATAATTCATGACATAACAAGGCATGTTAAACCTTTGATAGCAGGGATAAAAACTAAAATTTGTAGAGGACGATTGATCTCACTGATGGGAAGATCAAAAGTTGTTCTAGAAAAAACACCTTTACCTACTTCAGAAGGTCCAAGAAGAGGAAAGCCTAAAGCACAAAAAGTCAGAAATTGAAGATTAGTGGAGTTGCAGACCAGGAACATCATCGAGTTACCCAAATTTATTTACATTATGCTTAACAACATGGCACAAAAGCTAATGAAGTAGAATTTTGTAAGTTTTTTACATAAAGTAAATGCAGAGTGTGTCCATTAAACTGAAGCGAAAAACTTACTCACAATGGTTACCGCTGAACACGGCAGATTCCCTCAGCTTCATTTCATCTTCAATCAACTCATCCACTTTATGCTTTTCTCTATAAAGCTTGTAAAATTCTTGCAATTTAGCAATATCCTGACTTCGATCAATAGCAGCACCTCCCCTCTTCGCTAGTTTTTGCTAAATTCATGAACCAACAAGAACTGTTCAAAAATATACCTAAGGTTATGATGAAGATCTATTTTCAGAATAATATGTCGTTTAGGGTGCAAATTGATATGGTGTAGTATAGTGGTGTGACCTGGGTGACCCCTAAGGCATTATGTGATACGACATAAAGGGATCCAAGCCTTCATGGCTTAAACGAAATAGCACCAATCACAATGGAATGTGTACAATCTACTAAAATAACATATTATCACATTGCTAAATACTCCTTATGTTCATAAGCACCTGCCTTCTGTCATTTTAAAGGACGCAGCAAAACATTCATAATTGTTACCAGTAACATAGGTAAAAGCATCTAGAATGGCCTTATAAAAATAATAGTAAAGATTCACAAAAAGAAGAGGATGGGTTCATGTTGATATGCTTCTATGGTCTTCACCAACAAAACATGAAATTTCAAAAAAAAACTCCAATACTGTAATAGTTCAGAAAAGGACATCTTACAGTATGAAATCACATAAGATGTGTAACTGAAATGGACATACCCTGATCACTGGCATTAAACCAGTTTTCACCAATCACAATGGAATGTGGACAATCTACTGAAAAAACATATTATTAAATTGCTAAATACTCCTTATGTTCATAAGCACCCGTCGTCGGTCATTTTAAAGCACGCAGCAAAACATTCATCATTGTTACCAGTAACATAGGTAAAAGCATCTAGAATGGCCTTATAAAAATAATAGTAAAAGATTCACAAAAAGAAGGGGATGGATTCATGGTGATATACTTCTATGGCCTTTACCAACAAAGTATGAAAATTCAAAAGTTTATTCTCCAATACTGTAGAAGTTGAGAAAAGGACATCTTACATTATGAAATCACGTAAGATGTGGAACTGAAATAGACATACCCAGATCACTGACATTAAATCGGTTTTGAACTGCAATACTCCTCTCCCTTCGCTGTTCGGATCCAAATTCTGGGCTAACGTGTAACCATGCTCACAAACTGCATGAAGTAGAAACATAAATGTTATCAGATCAAACCAATTTGCACATTGCCTATTTCAATTGTAAACTGCACGAAGTAGAAACATAAATGTACTTAACCAAATGAAAATGAGAAACACACAAAAAACATTTTTTGGATTGTGTGCAGAAAAAATAAATTTCAGAGTCTTTTTGTATACCTTAGTGACTAAAATTTCAGAGTCTACAAAGTACCTAAGTGTGATAAGGATCAAAGAACAAACAGAAAATAAAAGAGGACAAACTGCACATCAAAGTTGAATAAAATGCAGATATTCTTTTATGAATGAACAGGATACCCGGCACTTCGTTAATGAAGTTGTTGCGATACTGGATGCATCACATGGCAGACCAACAACAAACTAAAAATCATTATGAACCAATTATATTCATATCTAAAAATTGAGGAAGTTGTTCTTTATACACTTGGATGTATTCATATCTAGAAATTCCTCGCCACATAAGAAAAATTAGCTCTTGTTCATCCAAGCAAAGTACCTATATGACAATGGGAAAAAGGTTGACATCATTCCAATTGTAACACATTATGCCTCACAAGAATTAAACAACATCATAAGGTCTGAACATACATCTGGACTGTTAGTGTGAGTGGCTATGATCTTACTGTTCTGTGGAAGTTCCCTGATTCTGTTAACCTGTTTGCAAGGTAAAGACATAAAATGCATCAACCATCCGGATTAACAAATTAGACAAAGTGTCATATAACTACAATTCAAATACGAAATCAAACTGAGGAACAAGGTTAATGATGATAGGACCTTGCTTTTCGATTGTGCTTGATTCAGTCCATCTTTGTTCTTCCTCTTCAGATTCAGTGTCCGATTCTTCACTCTTTTTAGTAGCAGTCTCCACGTCTTCCCTCTTTCTACATCTAGCATCTTCAGCCCTCACTCTGCTGACACACATTCTTCCAACTATCAGGCTCTGTAGCACATAGGAACCGAAAAAACAATGTATTAAAAAAAGAGTGTTCTTTGTGCAGCAATTAAACAGGAAATCATGCCCAAACTATTTACCTCTCTTCTTAACCTTGGTTAGAGGAGTCATTGCTTGCTGATCGCTGTCAATCTTCTTGCCACGACAACTCAGGCTTCGAACGTAATGATTCTCCTTCTTCGGTTCAGTACCTATCAAAACATCATTTGTCATCTCCTTGGGCTTCTCTCTGGCCAGCACAAAAAGAGCATCAGCCCCATCATTATCGTCGGCCTAGGAGGGCAACTCGCAGTAGCGGAAGCCAATTCTCTTGGGGACGTAGCTGGTGCAGCGCCACAGGGCGGCGGAAAAGGTCGGGGCGCCGCGAAAAAGAGTGTCGTTGCCCCAGCCAGGAAGCCCGTGGACGCGGACGCGGGCTAGGAGCGGGACCTCGGCCCAGCGGTGGTACAGCGGAGGCGGGCAGTGGGTTGGCAGCTCGGCGAGGAGCTCAGCAACCTCGGCCTCGTCGGTGGAGGAAGACACGCGCTTGGACCTCCGGCATTTGTGGCAGGAGAAGGATGTGTGGACGCCGCGGACATAGCGTGCGCACCGCGTGTGCACCCACAGCTGCACTCGTCGCAGCTGACCATCTCCCTGTGTCTTCGTCCAGTCGTGCCCATTGTCTACGCAGCAGCCACCGTCGCCACTGGCCTGTGTCTCGGCCAGCTGCCAATGCCGCTCGTTCTCCGCCTCTGCTTTTCACCGTCCAAGGACCCTGCGCAATCGAGTAGCTTCTGGAGGTAGTAGACCGCGTGGAGCTAACGAATAATCTAGCAAACTATATACATTTAGATGTTAGCTCAGCGGTCTAAGAACAACAGATAACAGATCCTCAAGACAGCACCTATGTTCTTTCCCATTTCCAGAACTTAATAAACTACAAATATTCAGTAATAGGCTAAAAGGAAAAGGAAAAGATCAGATCAATCAAAATTGCAGGAACACCATATGGTAAACTGAAAGGCAAGATGTCTGCTACAAGCAGCTCAAACAGAACCAGGGCCTAGAGCAGCTGAACAAGTTGGTGTACCATCAGTTCATACACTTTGTGTCAATAAAAAAACTGAGGCATGCAATCAGAACATGCTAGTTTACATTTTGTTTTTCTAGCACTGGGAGCTACCGAACATGACAGATGTAGCAAAAAAAATGGATGCTACCTTGTACTGAAAAATGCAGGGACGGTTCACTTGCATTCTAGCCCTGCCTCCGATGCTCGCCTGGGCTTGTTTTTCCGTCGGCTCCCAATCTGCCTGAACCCATTGGTCCTCGTTGATTCATCACTGCTTAATCGAACAGTAGAATTAGTATCTTCTATGGCAATATTGGAGCGCTCTTTCAGCAGTCTGACTCTCTTGGGACCACCAGCTGCAGCACTGTTCTTTAGCTTGGCATCGTCAGCTTCTTCTTGGTCGGCATCGACCTGTTCTACAAAGTTTTCAACATCTGCTTGATCGATCTTACTGGTGAAGCGCGTTTGGGGCCTTCCCCTCCTCTTCTTTGCAGGCACGACTTCTTCACTGCTGCTACCTTTGTCTTCATGGCTCCTGACAGTGGTTTGCTTCTTCCCTCTCCCTCTTCCTCTGCCCATGGATTCAATTTCAGTTGTGCAAATGTTGGTCAGTCCGACCACTGGAGCTGCAGGCTCTGTTGAAGCTGCTCCTTTTGTTTTATCAGATTTCCTCGATGAGGATCGTCTTTGCCTGCTCGCATAGCGCCTTGACCTCCACCGCCGGCATGAACTTGCAATCTCGCAGCTGCGAGATCTGTGGTCCAGATCCGTGTGTGACGGCGTCACCGCTACTGTTCTGCTCATACATCCCCTTCCCTTCCCTTCCCTCCCCTTACCTAGTTCATGCCGCCGCCACCCCAGCAGGCACAGCCGAGGAGGAGTAGGACCCAACAAGGCTGCCAGTGTGGAGGGGTGCTAGGGGTATTTGTTTTGTGGGGAAACGCTGGCAGGATGGCGGTTGGATCCGACGAGATCCTCGGTTCCCTTGCGATGGAAGCGGATGGCGGGCGACATGATAGGCGAGAGGTAGAGTGGGCAGGGAAACACGAAGGGCGGGATGACGGGTGGGGAAACGTGGAGCTCGGCGCGAGAGGGGCGGGTTCGCAGAGCTCGGCCGGCCGAGATCCTCGCATGTCGGCGAGGAGAGCGGGCTGGAGGTTGGCAAGGCTCACGGCGAGGAGATCGAGCTGGTGGTTGGTGCGGAGCTCGGCCAACCGAGATCATCGCGACGAGGAGGGTTGAGGTTGCTAAACGCATCGGGGAAGGGTTGGTGGGCGACGGGGGAGAGCGACGTGGGGATCGCGGGCGGTGTGCGTCGGGGGAGGGAGTGGGCACATCGGACGGCGGAGGAGCTCCATGGTTTATCGGGTGGCTGAGATCGCTGGAAGGCAGAACGGCAGAACAAAGAGAGGCAGACTACCCTTACAGGCTTAATAAGTAGTAGAGATAACGGTTAATAACGATGACGCCGACACGAGAGTTGCATTTGTTAAGATGAAACGTAGTTGTAAAAAAGTTTCGAAAAAAGATTAAAATGAAAAAAAAGACGGCCTGCACGGCAGGCCAGACCGCCAGACCGGTCAGGAGCAGAGCACCCGACCGCCTTTCCTCCCCCGCCTGGCCGCCTGCCACCGCGCGCCAGATCCCGATCTCGCTGCGATCCATGGCGTCGTCGCCGCAGCCGCCGCCGCCGTTCGCCGCGCAAAACCCTACCGCGCAGGGCTCGGGCCAGGGGCCGCCAGGCTCCGGGGTTCTCCCCGGGGCGTTCGCCAACCTCCAGATCTCCCGCGGCGCGGCCCCGCCGCCCGGCGCCCCGCGGGGGCTCACGCCGCAGCAGGCACCGCCCACCTTAGCCGCGCGTCCGGGCCCTCCACCGTCCGCTGCCCGTCCCGCCTTCCCTGGCAGCCCGCCCGCACCGCCGTTCGTGCGGGCGCCGACGCCGTCAACTTCCGCCTCGCCGCCCTTTGGCGGACAGCCTGGGGTAATGTCCCAGCCGCCGCCACCGTTCGGAGGGCCTCCAGGTGCGTCGTCTCAGCCGCGGCCGCCGTTCGGTGTCCCCCCCGGGGTGGTGTCCCAGGCCCCTTCCCTGTTTGGAGGCCCTCCTGCGACGGCATCGCAGGCGTCTTCGCCTTTTGTTGGTCACTCTGTTGCTGCGTCTCAGGCGGTACCATTCGGTGCCCCCCCTGTTGCGGGGTCGCATCCTCCACCCTTCGGTGGGCCTCCTGGAGCGGGGCCTCAGCCAGCACCGCCATTGCGGCAGACATTCGCTGGCCAGCCTGGGCCAGTGGCCGCAGCGGCAGCTTGGACGCAGCCACCTCCACCTAGCTTTGGAGCCCCGCAACAGCCTCCACCGCCATTCGGTTCGCGGCCAGCTGGGCAGCCGCTCTTTGCTACACAATCAGCGCCTGCGGCACAACAACTGCCATTCATGGGGCCACCCAGGGTAAATGCCCCGGCGTTTGGACCTCCATCTTGGCAAACTCAGGTGATCTTGCTAGTTCTACTGCAAAAGTTTAGTTTTTCTTTTTTTTTTGTAAGGGAGTGAGTGACACTGGGAAGCGGTGTCGGTTTACACTTTTTGTGGTGTTTCCAATCTCACATACCCAAGGATTATGTTTTGATTGTTCATCTGCTAGGTATTTTAATTAGGTTGTCTGATATGACATATGAGCCTTATGTTGATTGACCTGTAACCATGTGTGAGCAGAGAATTACTGAATCTTAAACTCCAGTGATTCTAGGAACCATAGAAGTTTGACCTCTGACATGCTCTATGGAATTATTTGTAGGGAGCTGGGTCTGGTGCAATGCAGCCACCTTTGAGAATGTCAGGCATTCCTGGTAGCATGCAGCCAAACACACTAGGACCCCCTGGCACCCCGACTATACCTTATTCTCCACATGCTGGAACCCAGGTATCAACCCCGTCCAAAATTGATCCTAATCAAATTCCACGTCCCATGCGTGAATCATCAGTCATCATTTATGAGACCCGTCAAGGTGGCCAAGCAACCATTCCCCCGGTATGTCTTAAAGCTTGGTGTCCATTTTCGTTCATATTTCGTTGCATGCCAAAACTGTTCCTGCCTCTCATAAAAGAGTAGTTTATTGATCACAGGCTGCATCTAGTGAATTTATTGTGAAGGACACTGGGAACTGTAGCCCCCGTCTAATGCGCTGCACTGTGAATCAAGTAACTTGTTTGATATAGCCTGTAATTCTCTTGTGTCTTTGTTTCTTTGTAATCTGCTGCTAATACATGCTCTATCAGATACCATGTACTGGGGATCTCTTGACTACTTCGGGCATGCCTTTAGCTCTGATGGTTCAACCTTTTTCTCTTCCTCACCCATCTGAGGAACATATTCAGGTACTTTTTTTTGTCATTTCTTGCACCTAGGCAAATGCTGCACATGTTCAGGAAACTTTTCAGACCATTGACTGATTTTATAGGTACTACAATAAGTACACCTGTTGATTTCAGCAAACTTTTCAGATAAATGAATGATTTGATATAGGTACTATAATAAATGCAACTGCTATTTTTTTCTTTGAAGTGCTATGAGACCAATGAAATCTGCAGAAATGCATTGGGATGATAATGCCACTAAAGGATGCAATACATGCATAATTGAATTAGATCTTCTAACTAAAATGAACCAAATCCATCTAAAAGGAACCTTTGTGAACTGGTATTCTTAACTTGAGCTTGAATAGTTTTGCTATGTCCTATGTGCTTCAATATAAAACTGCTATATTTTGTTGTACATTGCAATCATTAGCTGTCTAACTTGCGTACTTCACTTGCAACAGAGTATTGCCACTCTTGCTCAGGTGATGCCTATGCCAAGATTTTATAAGTTGTAGGCCCTTTGGTTTCTGGTTAAAAGACAAGCTTAAACAAAGAGCCAGCTGTATTTGTATTAGAAGCCAATAGCAGGTGTAGAAAAGCTTTTACTGGCAATTGAGGCCTTGTTTTGAGGGGTATCACACATATTACATGTTCCAATAATTCAAAAGCAAATTAAAAAAATACATACTTTTTAACTTTTTAGGCAGTCATAGAAGCTAGATTTTGAAAAGCAAAGGCTCAAACAAAGTCCTATGTGATCCACCGTTAATTGTCTTTGTTCCACAGCTTAACGAAGACAATAAAACTTGTGAGACTATTACTATAATTGGTCAACTTTGGTCTTCTTTTTTTCCTGATAATGCGAGTTGACCAGCTTTGGACCTTTTTCTTTCTTGGGCATTAATTTGGTCTGTTTTGGTCTTAATCTCACTATTTAGGTCCTGTTTGCGATAGCTCCAGCTCCAGAAAATTTAGTGGAGTTGGTGGAGCAGGTCATAGGTGCTCCAGAAAATCGTGGAGCTGGAGCTGTAACTATTTAGAAGACATTTAGATAAGCCATTTTGTTTATTATTTAGATTGAAAATATTTTTAAAACTATTTAAATTGATATTATAAACTACAGCTCCACATTGGAGCTGGAACCTAGAGCCATCCCAAACACCCCCTTAATCCCACGCTTTGAATTTGAATGTTATAATAGGTTAATAAATTAGATCATGCACAGTCCAACTTTTACACACACTGATACATGATGTTAATGCCTTAACAGTTTGTTTTTTGGGGTATATGACCAATTGCTTTTTCAACCTGCGAGGGGTAAGACAACCCCCAAACATTATATTAAGAAGACCTTCTCACGTAGGTCAAGAAAACCCCCGAACCCCTGCCCCACCCATACACAACGACACCATAGCCCATGTGAGAAACTGAAAGACAATGAACTAGGGGAATTGGTAATCAATTATTGAGAGCAAGCCTTGAGTACATATAGGCAAGGATGCCCACTGCAATAGGAAACAACCCAATCAGGGAGACCCTTGCCTGACACAATCAACTAACCAAAAAAGGGGGGAGGCACACATGGCAACATGCCTGTGCTGTCGTCCACCACCCTAACCCAAGGGACCTACCTAACATAGCAAGATCCCTGCCTAATATAGCTCATGCTAACAGATGACCGCGACCGAGATCAGGCTTTAGACCTGTGCTTTGGCGTGGGACAGACGAGAGGATTTTTTAACCATAGCCTGAAATTCGCTCCCACGAGGAGTCGAACCTAGGACCTGAGGAGTGCTACTCAGACTGTTAGAGAATGAGCTGCTTGTTATATTGCATAGAGGAAGGTTACATTATATAGAGACACAGGAAACCCTAACCCTAATGGGCCGGTAGCCCAACAATGGTGCTAACCCACCTACACATACTCTAACATCCCCTCGCAGTCGCAACGGGAGCACCGCAAACATGAGACTGGAGCAGAAGATGAAGGTCGGAGCATCCCCTCGCAGTCGCAGCGTCATGAGGGTGAGTGTTGCGGCTAGAGTAGAGACCGGTGTGCACGCCATGCAGATAATAGCCCATGGATGCCGAGGTAGACGAAGTCGAGGTGGTGCGCTGCCTCGTTCTTTGGGGGGGGGGTCAACGTTCGGTGGGACGCAACAAAAGAAGATCAGCGACAACGTGGACCTTCTTGCTTCTATCGTTCGATCCAGCCGAGCAGGGGCCTGGCAGGGGGGTTTAACGGCGACAACAAGAGACACGAAGAAGAGGGAGACGCTGCTGGGGTGTCAGCGCGGGCAGGGAAGGAGGAGCACGACGGCCAGGGCACCGCTAGTCAGAGCAGGCGTGGCAGGCACGACCCGGTGGGGGGGGGGCACTGGATCGGCCAGGGAAGGGGCTGACCGTCCGGGGTGGCCATGGCTGGCAGCAGAGGAGACGGGGTCGACGGCCTTGGGAAGAGGACCGACGAGGGAGAAGAGGCAGCTCAGATGATGGGTCTGGCCACGGTGAGCAGAGGAGACGTGGGCTAGCCACAATGGCTTAGTAGGCGGGGGCGGCGGAGAGGGCCGTTGCCTGGAGGGAGAGGGGGGAGTCGCTGGCCGCTAGGAGGTCACCGACGACAGATCCGGGCCGGCGGCGTGTTCTGTGGCTGCGGAACTAGGCCCGCCAGGGGAGAGGGGCAGCGGCCACATGGCTGGGGAGGTGAGGGCGGCGACATGGCTGGGAAGGTGAGGGCGGCGCGGGCAGCTGGTGGCCGGTGGCCTCAGGGCTGGCGGCTGGTGGTGGGAGAGGAAAACCCTAACCCTAACTTAGTTTGATACCATATTCGAGAATGAGCTGCTTGTTGTATTGCATAGAGGAGGGTTACAATATATAGAGACACATGAAACACTAACCCTAATGGTCCGGCAGCCCAACTGTGGTGCCAGCCCACCTACACATAGGAACACACACTAACACAGACCACCTAACCAACTCAGCTAGAGGCCTTTTCGCACCAATTGTTTTTTCTATTGATGAATAAAAGTGTTCATTGCAAATTTGGAATCACTTGTGCTGCTAGGTAGTCTGCCTATGAGCTGCTCATTTCTTTTATGGATTTTCTAATTTGTGGTTCCTTTATAATGTTATGCAAGTGCAATCTTATTTTAGGGAGCTGTAATGGAGTATCAACAGTCATTCCATCAGTTTCATGATTGTAAACTTTGACGTGATTGGCTCACAGTTCTATTCAGCAGAATAATACGCTGTGTTTATTTTTTTGTTCGTATTTGCTAGTTGAAGATTAATTTTTTGCCTTGTAATTTTAGCTTGTGGACTTCGGAGAGATGGGACCCATTCGGTGTTCTCGTTGCAAAGCGTACATAAACCCTTTCATGAAATTTGTTGACCAAGGGAGGCATTTCATCTGTAACTTATGTGGTGAGGGCTTAAGCTGCATTGATTCTGGCCTTATAATAATTCAGTAGTATTCTGTCAAAGATTATGCCACAGCACATACTACTGATCTTTGAATTTTGCTACCTGCCTTACGTGTGTAAAATTTTTGCATTCTGTGAACATACCTATATGAACTTCTCAGCGTGTCTGTGACTCAGTGGTACCTTCCTTCTTTGCTTGTTACTGTATTATCCTTGTCAGCCATTATATTTTGTTTGTTTTCATGTCACATATAGAACCTAATTTATAATGATCCCCAAATTCTGTAGGATTCAGAAATGATACTCCTAGAGACTACATGTGCAACTTAGGGCCTGATGGTAGGCGACGTGATGCTGATGACAGGCCTGAATTGTCTAGAGGAACAGTTGAATTTGTTGCTACAAAGGAATTTCTGGTTTGTCTAATCTAATCCATGAAGTCTGTGTAACATCTTTGTATGCATTTACAGTTTTTGTAGATGTATCTTCTATACACTGCAATTTATTTGTGTTTTCTCATGCACTATTCACACTTAAAGCTGGCAAATTTATGGAACATGGATTGGTAGGCTTCAACTTAAAAAATGAGTTCATCAGCCAATCTAGTGCCCTGTTTTATTTTTTGTTTCTTATTTACTTTACCTTTTGCTTGTACTATTCAGTGAGAATGCATAATCATAATTTTTCAGGTTCGTGATCCAATGCCTGCTGTATACTTCTTCCTTATTGATGTCTCTATGAATGCTATACAAACTGGTGCAACTGCTGCAGCTTGCAGTGCTATTTCTCAGGCTATTTCAGATCTGCCGGTAAGTTCTGTGTACTGAACTCTTTAGTCTGGTTCAGAAAAAAACTTAGCCAACTTTTGTTGTGAGAGCCTCCCTGGGGCATTGCATATAGGTAGTAGAACCTCAACCTTGCTAGATGAGAAAATTCCCAAACTCTGGCTTCACCTTGTACAGTTGCATCCCAACCTGGGCTGGTGCCGTAGGCAACCAGGCGCTGTGCCAGCACCAGGGGCAGTCAGGCATCACAATTCACATGCTGGAACCACACGAGCAGCCAGGATTTCCAAGCTGATGCTCACCTATAGTTTTGTGTTGCCGGTGAGGAACTTGTTTTTGTGTGGGAGTCAAAACTGCTGACTGTCAGCTAGCAGCTGCACCTCACTACTGCTTGGCTATGCGCATGTTCGCCTTTAGTTTTATTCAGCGGACCAAGGCTGACAGGATCTTAGTAACCAGGTTCCTGGATCGATGGGATCGAGGAACGGGAACGTGGTACGCGGTACGCTACTAAAACTAGGATTTAACACTACTAGAACAAGATTGTTCCCACGTTCCCAGAACGGAACGAACGTTCCTGGAACGAGGAACGTGGCCAAGTTCCCAGTTCCCGGTTACTAAGGACAGGATGCATCGTGTTGTGGCCAGCAGACGGTGGCGTCCCGGGTGTCTCCGGAGCGTCGCAGGGCTTTTGTTTGGGAGTGGATGCAGCTGCCGGAGTTGAGATGGAGCAGGGAAAAAATTGGTGGAGGATCTCACCGCCATGTGTCGAAAGCGGGCCGGCCTCCAGTGGTTTGAATGGTGGCAAGTTGATCGTGCAGGTGACCAGCTCCCCATCGGAAGGTGTCCAAGATGATGGGGTTCCTGGTTCTCAAGGGCACATCCTGACTCGTCGGAGACGCAAACGCCATCAAAAGCGTTGGACTTGGCTGGGGCTTCTAACCTTAAGAAGCTCCTTCATAGGGAGGCTCCTTAGGCTGGGTGTGGTCATTGAGGTCGTGTTCAGTTATTGTGTAAAGTGTTCTAGTGTTCCTGGGGGGTGTTAACCGCCTCCTTGTATTTGTAACCTGGCTGGGGCTTCTAACCTTAATGAAATGACATGCAGTTCTCCTGCGTAGTTCAAAAAAAGCGTTGGACTTCTCTGAGGGGTGGTTCTGATCCTGGTTGTAATCAAGCAGCTCAATCAGGAAATGACTAAGTCCCATCAACAGGCGCTGGGTCGAATCATCAATGGCTGCCATGCATCTTAGGCTGGTCCAATTCGATCACCAGTGCAACGTATGACCTGAAGAATGCAGTCTCTGTTTTTGTGGTCAGTGACAGGGTTATTTCATTGCCTGTTATTGCGGAGGCAATTGCCATGAAGCTTGAGGTTGACGTGGTTTCATTGGTTTTGAGGCAGGTCTCTGTTAATCAATACTTGCTTATGCTTCCCAATCTTCTGTTGGAGATTTTTTTTTGCATCTTAAGAAGTGGTCCAAATTGTTTGGATTGTCTGGTGCAAGTTTGCTGGTTCAAGTGGAGTTTGAATTAAGTGGCATCTCTGTACACGCTTGGGAGTTGGATACCGTTCAACATATGCTAAATCCCTATGCTTTGGTAGAAAATGTGCCCACTGATTCTGTAGAGCTCAAGGACCTAGCAGTGTTTCGTTGCTCTGGTTGGTGTTTTGATCATATGTGGTTATACCTGTGGAAAGGGACCCATGGATCGTTGAACTGATGGGAGGCACCTATGGAGATGGAAGAATTGCTGTATCTTATAATATCAAGATCAACGTTTCGGTTGCACAACGGGAACATATTGTTTCTTCCCATGTTTCTAGAACTGACGAAGGGCTTGCAAGATAGAGGAGAAGGTATTGTTCGTGCTTGCCTACTCATGACAGAGTTGACTGTAGAAGAGCCGAGAAAGAAGATGATCGCAGAGGTAGGCGATCGCTGTTTGACCGTCTAGGCTAGTGGTTTGATAACCCTTCGGGTCAAGACTTTGATGGTGTGCCATTGGGCAGAGGCATGCAGGCGTTGCCGGTGGGCGAGGAAACCAAACAATTTGAGGAGGTGATCGCTGGAACCGAGAAGACAGGCGTGAAGATGCGGAAGGACCAACTCAAGTTGAAGTGGGCCTTGTCTGCACTAATGGGTCGTCTGCCCCAAGGGCCCAAGTGGCTGATCCACTTTTGCACCCAGCAAGTGACCATCGACTTGATGCCAGCCTGAATCAAGTTCCTCTACTCGGTTCACCGACGCTCTAGCCAGTGTTGGGGTTGAGCTCGTTGTCGGAATGTCTCCGCCAAGGTTTTAAAGTCGACTCTAGTCGACCGAGCACCGATAAGGTGACTAATCACGATAAGTCATTGATTTACTCGATTAGTCGAGCCTAATCGACTGTTGGTCGTCCTATAGTCGCCCAACTATAACATGACCATATATATATATGTGTGTGTGTGTGTGTGTGTGTATTTATGTATGTATGTAGCTGCATCATAGGTTCAGAATTCAAATGCAAGTCATAAGATTAAATCAAGCGAAGAGAAGCTCAAGAGGAGACCGAGGCAGACACAATACTGCTGAAAAAGTATGCCAAGCTTTTTGATACTCCACTTTCCAGAGTGCATGTGGCGGCCATGGCAGAGCTGTTTGGCTGGGATGTGCCTGAGGTGGGTCAGGTGCAGTCCTAATTAGTCGTGCCTCCTTTCTTAATGGATCCATCAAATTATCTTATTTGGAATGTTAGGGGCCTAAATGATAGGTCCAGAAGGGACTCGGTGAAGACCTTAGTGCTCAGTTTAAAGCCTTCAGTAGTTTGCTTACAAGAAACCAATCTGAGTTAGCAAAGTGCTGAGATCCCTACTTGATGAGCTAGCATGTTGGGTAATGGCTGGGGCAAGAATCTGGAAAGTTTAGGCCTAGCAACAGTCCTTAGCTCGGCATGAATGATTTAGTGGGTAGTGTGTGGTCGTGTTTTCTATTGTATTTCCTGATGGACCAATTCCTGTTTTTGTGTTTTCGGCCACCTTAGGGGGCCTGGGATGCTTGTATCTGTCCACTTGGACTTTCCCCCCTCTACTTAATATAATGGTGTGCAGCCCTCCTGCGTTATCCAAGAAAAAAGTTGAGTATTTTTTGAGTAGATGGATTGGTTTCTTTTACATATTATTTCAAGGGATGATATTTGATTTGTGACATTAACTGTTTTTCTGTCTTATTCAGGAAGGTCCTCGGACAATGGTTGGAATTGCAACATTTGATTCTGCTATTCACTTCTACAGTCTTAAACGTGCTCAGCAGCAGGTATTGCACACTTGAGTCTTGTCAGCAGTGATTTGAAGGCACACCAAATGTTGTATTGTAACTTTGCCTCTCTGTAAACTTGGCCTCAGCATGACTTAAGTGTTACCAATTTGGTTTTGTGTTGTGTAGCTTTTCCTGTAGAACCATACTTTTTGGATTCACAAGATCAATTATCATTGGGAAGTTATTCCCTAACAAGGAGATTCTGCTGCGGAGTGCAGCAGAGCACAATAACTGCATCCTGACCTTTTCTTTCTGACATATCACTATGGGTATTTTGAAATTTACAGTGGGAATGGTAGTTTGTCTCAATTTTCCTTTTTGCTCGTCAGAGTGAAACTTCTGAATTTGTCAGCAACTCTGTTTCTCTGGTTGGACATAGTTAAGTTTAGAATAGTCATATGGATTTTTTTATTGGTTGAGACTATAATAAATTATTTATGTATGCGGAAATAACATATAAAATTTTCTTGTTTTCTATTCCATCTCTCTCTCTCCCTCTACAGTTTGTTTCTTAATGAATCTCATTCTAGAGAGATATGAATTGTCTATGCAACCTTTTTCCCTTGCAGCCTTTGATGCTCATCGTTCCTGATGTTCAAGATGTATATACACCTCTTCAGACTGATCTTATTCTCCCAGTTTCTGAGGTTTGTATTTAAACTGAAATTTGGCATTAACTTCTATTTCATGTCATCTTCAAGATTTGAGAGAAATTATTTTTTGAATTATTCTTATGTTTACTTCATGTTTTTAGTGCCGGGACAATCTGGAGCAGTTGCTAGAAAGTATCCCAAGCATGTTTGAGAATAATAGGGTTGCTGATTCTGCTTTTGGAGCAGCTATGAAGGTACTTGGTCTATGTTTTATGGGTGCTGGTTCTATTTTCTTTTGGTGTTAGGTCTAGATGGGCTACAGATCAAATTCATCATTTTTTATTCAGTATTCTTTTTCCAGAGTTCCATTCTCATTGTTGATCGGATAACTTTGTGCTTATTGTTTTGTTCTGTAGGCTGGCTTCCTGGCGATGAAATCTACTGGCGGAAAACTTCTGGTTTTCCAATCAGGTATGCTTGTTAACTTATCAGAGATAAGATGCATATTTATGCTGACTATGTTAAGTGGTTTCTTAGTTTACTTGGGCGCTTTTTTTCCTAATGCATGCTGGCTTATTTGGAGAGCTATATTTTCAATTTGTTAGTTTGGTCTTCGTAGTGAGTATATTTGCGTTCTACTTCAGGAAGCTTTGCCTGTTATTGGTACCAGATTGGAACGGCAGTGCTATATCAAATGACCTAGCGCTATACACCTGCCACATAAATTTATAGTTGGTCTTTGTAAGATATTTGGCAGTTTTACTTTAAGTCTGGCAAGTGGACTCATGTTTGTTTTTTATCTTAAAGGATTTGTTTCAATTGCTGCTAATTTGCCGTATATATTTCTGTGAGATTATTCTGTTTTTAAGTCTTAAATTTCGATGCTCTTGTGTTAATAATGTGGCAATGTGCACTGTTGGCACTTGGCAGTGCTGCCATCACTTGGGATTGGTTCTTTATCAGCTAGGGAAGCTGAAGGTAGAGCAAACATTACAACTGGTGACAAGGTATGCATTGTTGCATTCTTGCATATACTTATTTTGTCTTACTAACAATGGCACATTGTAAATACGATCTAACTCCATATATTTGTTTCATCAGGAGCACATGTTCCTTTTATCAAGGATACCCAGTTAAAATACTAATAACCTTGTGTGATTCATAGGAAGCCCATAAACTTTTGCAGCCTGTTGACAACACCCTCAAGACAATGGCACTAGAATTTGCTGAGTATCAGGCATGCTATGTTCATCATTTGAGTTTTTTTTTTCTGGGAGTTGTCATGTTGTTGTTATATGATGTTTTATTTTCTCCCCTCTTTCAGGTCTGTGTGGATGTATTCCTCACCACACAATCCTATGTTGATATTGCTTCTATATCCGTTGTGCCTCAAACTACAGGTGGCCGGGTAGGCATTCTCCCTAAAACATATAAACCTTGTTGATTGTCTTTAGTCTAGGAAGAGACCATTGTGGTAGGGCCTTGCATGTACGCTTTATTTAGTAAATTAGAGAGCACCCTGTACGTTGCTGCTGGAACTTCCAGGTGAATTAGATAAATTGCTTTCCAGCCTCAACGAAGGGAACACAATTAGACATTGTTTTTTTTCCAGCATCTTGCTTCATTGAGATCTTGGCCTTCTTGGAGCCATTCATCAGTTGGTGGGGCCGCTGCCTTTTGATTTCTTGTTTAATTGAGCGAATGGTTGGATCAGGTGTGTTGTTGAATCATGCTGGCTTGTTGTATAGAAGCAGAGTCATCTTCTAGTACCTGAAAATATATATTCTAACTAAGATATTTTCTTTTGGATTGAGGAAACCCTGAAAGACACAAATAGTTCTAATAAATCTGCAACTTTTTAACTCCCTCAATTCATCCTGCCTAATCAATTCAACAGAACAATGATACATAACGTAGTCTGGTCAAGAAAAAGCAAAGGGTGGTAACTGTCTTGTCTCTTGGGAGATTGTTCAAAGGACAAAGGCCGCTGGAATATGGAGGTCTTGGGGTTCTCAATCTTCAAACATTAGGTTGGGATTTACGTATTCGGTGGCTATGGCTACAAAGAACAGATACTGCTCGGCCATGGCCCATGGGAGGGCTTCCTATTCAGGTTCTGAGAAATTCTCAAGCCCTATTTGCAGCAGCAATGCACATCATAGTTGGCAATGGGAAGGACACTAAATTCTGGACTGACCGGTGGCTGAATGGCAGTTCAGTTGCTGAATTGGCTCCAAACTTGTTACTGGCTGTTTCCACAAAAAGGTGCACTGTTTCTCAAGCTTTAAACAACAGAAGATGAAGGATATAAGAGGGGCTCTCACAGTCCAAGTGCTGCTTGAATATTTAAAAATCTGGGAGTTGGTGGATGGTGTGATCTTGCAGCCATACGTCTCAGATCAATTCATTTGGAATATGTCCCAATCTGACATGTACACTTGTAGGTCTGCGTACAAGGCCTTTTTCTTGGGGACTGTCAGGTTCAGCCCCTGGAAAAGGATTTGGAAAGCAAGGGCCCCTCTCTGGTGCATGGTTTTAAAGTCGTCTGACTAACCGCGATTAGTCACGATTAGTCGGCCTTATCGCTAGAGGGAGCTCGATTAGGGTCGCCGACTCGACTAGAGCGACTAGGAAGCGATTAGTCGTCCTAGTCGCCGACTAATCGTGATTAGTCATCCGACTAGGTATAGTGGTCGACTAGTTTTGCCTGTTTTGGGCCACTAATCTAGTCTCTGTTATATAGGCTGACCCACCATCTGTACAACACAAACACTGTTTTGCCTTGTACCAATACGGTACATGCATTACGCAGCGCACAGTTGTGCTCGCACGTGCACCCTTCTCCAACGCCGCCGCACCTTCTCCATTGTCGTCGCCCTCCTCTCCTACCGCCCTGCTGTTCTCCCGCGGCCCTCTGCTCGAGCGTCAGCTGCGCCCCCTCCATCACACGACAGCTATAGTCTGTAGAGGCCCACCCTCCAGCGTTGTTTTGCAAAATATAAATAGCATATAGTATATGTATGTATGCAACATTATCTCTACTCTTCAAAACTTCCTCCACGATCTTATCAGACCCATTAGTTTCTGTCTTCTGCAGCTATCCTCCCGACCCACTAGGCCACTACGGCAATGTCCCTAGGACATCTCTTGATCTCGCATACCCAATCAAGAAATCTTGGGTCCGCCATTGAATCAGTGTGCTGCTGAAATCAGTGTACTGCTGTCCTGCTACAGCTAGTGTACTGTTGTATTGCAGTCTTGCTACAACTTTATATATATATATATTGATATATACATATGGTCTTGTTATAGGTGGACGACTAGGAGTCGACTGGACTCGACTAATCGAGCAAATCGACGACTAATCACGATTAGTCACCTTCTCGGTGCTCAGGCGACTAGAATCGACTAGCCGACTTTAAAACCTTGCTCTGGTGCAAAACCTTCATTTGGTTGGCCATCAATAATAGATGTTGGACGGTGGATCGTTTGTCGAGACATTGGCTCCCACATTCGGCTGTGTGTCCCTTTTGTGAACCAGGAACAAGAGACGATGCAACACCTTCTGGTCGTTTGTGTCTTCTCTCGTCAAGTTTGGGCCTTAATTCTTAATTCCTTGGGGGTTTTCAGTTCTTACCCCACAACCTGATGATAGGAGATTTTTAGGCTGGTGGTCCAGGGTGGTCAGGCAAGTGGCTAGAGAGCTTATGAAAGGTTTCAATTCTATGATCATTCTCGTTGCCTGGGAGCTTTGGAAACACAGGAACGCTTGTATTTTTGAGGGGGTTAGACCTAGTGTTGCTGTGGTAGTGTGGTTAGTAATGAGGTAGAGGAGTGCAATCTGTGGTGCCTAGCTGGTAACCCGGCACTTAGCTTCCTGCGCGCCAGGACGAGGGGGGGCAGGGCATCTAAACAGGTTCCTGTGGCCATCTAGTTCTCATGTGTGTGTGCCTGTGTGGTGCGGCTGTAACTATGAGTGTTGGGTTCTGGCCCTTGGCCCCCCATGTAATGTTTCTTTCTCATAGATTAGGCAAGGATCTCCATTGATTGGGTGCTTTATATAAACCTTAGACAATCCTTGCCTATATATTGTACACCTCATGTTCCTCTATAACCAATCTACCATTCCCCAAGCCATATCTCCTTTCAATGATGATGGAACCAGCATGTGCGTTTGCGCCCACTGGTCCATGGAAGCAAGCATCACCGACAACCATGAAGTTGTTACCTTCTAATGAATGGATCAACTATACTGAGTCGCATAGTCGTATACTGTACTCCGTACCTTTCAAAAAGAAGGGAAAGATTCCGTACAGGCACAGGCTGGGACGTTAGAGCCTTGCCTACATTCTGAAGCCCTGGCCGGGTACTGATCAAACACGACGTTGACTGGCGGCGGCGGCGGGTACGAGTAGTAGTAGTGATCGTGTGTTGCGACAACTTCGGTGGTGGGATCCGGCTTCTCCGTTTTCTTGTCCTCGCTGACCTCTGCATGGCCCATCTTATGCAGGTCGCTGTTGAGCTTGATGGAGTTGACACCCTTGTCACCCCCTATGACCTGGTCCTTGCCATCGTTGGCAATGGGCATGGGGTTGACCCTGCCCGTGGCCACCACCTGCAACATGGCCTTGAATCGGCATGTCTCAGCATCGCTATGGAAGCAAGCATCATCGGATGTGGATTGGATCAACTCCAGCAACAAAGAGCAGGGAACATAGGTTGCTGATGGATCTTGTTAACTAATAGATGGAGCGGTGTTTGGGGCAATTGTTTTTGTGTGTACTGTAGGCAAAGTGATCTGATTGGTGGAGGTGGTGATAAATAAAAAAAGTCTCTTTGAATCCCTTGTGACTGTATGGTGCCTGCATTGAATGCATTTGAAATAGCTGAAAAATTGATGGAGGGAGGGAGAACTGAAGAGACAGGAGGGAGGAGTGAAGAGACAGCTACGATGGAGAGAAGCTACCCTTGGTGACGTGGCTTCACAGAATTGCAGGAAAATCAGCTAGTGGGGTTCTCCTATTTAGTTATAGAATATATTATGTCAATACTCAGAAGTGCAAACATAATTATGTGTCCTTAATCTTAAATACAGTCTTTTGATCTGAGTTTGCCATCTTTTTTGTGGTTCTGTTATGATTCCTAGTTCATAAGGGGATAAACAACGCCGGGAAGATAGCCGGGCGGAGTCGGCTTGGGGGGACTAGACTATTAGAGAGATATGTGACTAATTCTTCTTCATTGATTCATTCCCCCTTAAGGAGGTACAACCCATCCTTATATAGATAGGAAGACTTGCCCCCCCAAGTAACTAACTCAATCTAATCTAACCCCAAGTAACTAACTCAATCTTATCTAATCTAATCCCAAATAACTAACTTAATCTTATCTAATCTAATCTTTATCCACTAACCCTAACCCTAAGCCTATCCCTATGGGCCTCCATGCCCTGGGCTGCCGCGCCATGACATTCCCCCACCCTTCGAAGGCAGCTCGTCCTCGAGCTGTAATGGGGTGCATGGCAACGGTCTTGCTGTCTAACTTGATATGTATGTGAAAGTGCAACCCTAACTAGAAGCCTTTTACATCTCGGCTTTAATTATTTGCAAATAATATAAAGAACCTAACATATGCCAAAGTTGGTTCAATTCGATCCCATGGGAACAATCTCGTCCAGGCTGCAAAGGCCAAGACGTGGCAACTCACCAGTCGTACGGCCCGAGCTGGCACGAGTTCTAGTGGAGACAACGCCACCCAACTAGACGTGTTCTTGCCATCCACATGGCCATGGATCAGGACGGTGAACTGCAGTGGAGGATCGACCAACCCCGTTGAAGGCTCTGCCGCCCCATGTGCCGCGTGTTGTTCAACACGCAATATTGACGCAAGTCGCTGTGCCAGGGAACAACAGACCGCAGCCTGCAGTCGCGCCACCGCTTGCCATGCTTGACATCGCGCCAGGAAGCCACGTGTCGCAACCTGAAGACGACAATCCGCTGCCTGCATCCGTGCCGCCGATTGCTGTGCTTAACATCGCGCCAGGAAGCCGTGTGTCGTAGCCTAAAGACGACAAGCCGTTGCCTGCAGTCGCGCCGCAGCCGCAACTTGCCGCACTGGACGCCTGCTCTAGATCTGCGTGTGGCAGGAGGGCTTGAAAGCGGTCCTAGTAGTCCACCACCGAGCCCGTTCGGCGGCATGCAACAAGCTCGCCTAGTAGTTTTGAATGCACGGGGGCCCAAAGCGCAGGTTCAGGAGTTCGGAGAAGCAACGCCATGATGGAGTGCCCTCATATTGCTGTATTTGGATGAACCACAGCTGGGCGACGTCGTCGAGGTTGTAGGAGGCCATCCACACGCGTTCCTCGTTGATGATGCGCTGTTGATGGAAGTAGGACTAACATCGGTTAAGGAACACCAATGGATCAGTTTTGCCATCATACTTTGGGAAGTCCAACTTCTGGAACCACGAGTGTCGATCCTGGTGATGATTGCTGGTGTGCTGTCCCTTTCCGCCCTGTGCAGAGGACTCGGTTCGGTGGTCCTGCTGGAGTTCGGTGACCGACAACTTGAGGTATTCCACCGTTGCTGCAAGGAATTAGATGATGGTGACTAGATCGGATGTGTTGGGTTCCGCCATAGCAGAGGTTGATGAGGCTGCGTCGGATGATGGTGAAGAGATGGATTTGGGTGGCGGAAGTGGTGGGGAGGATGGCCTGGAATATGATTCCAGATGTTATGGTTCCTAGTTCATAAGGGGATAAACAACACCGAGAAGATACCCGGACGGAGTCGACTTGGGGGAGGAGTAGACTATTAGAGAGATATGGGACTAATTCTTCTTCATTGATTCATTCCCCCTTAGGGCTTGTTCGGTTAGGAGTGGATTGAAGAGGATTGGAGGGGGTTAAATCCCTTGGTAGTCAAAATTGAATAGAAAGGGATTTAATCCCCCTCAACCCCTTCGATCCCCATGCAACCGAACAAGCCCTTAAGGAGGTACAACCCATCCTTATATAGATAGGAAGACTTGCCCCCCAAATAACTAACTCAATCTAATCTAATCCCAAGTAACTAACTCAATCTTATTCTTATCTAATCTAATCCCAAGTAACTAATTTAATCTTATCTAATCTAATCTTTATCCACTAATCGTAACCTTGAGCCCCTATCCCTATGGACCCCTATGCCTTGGGTTGCCGCCCCATGACAGGTTCGTAATCTCTCCGTCCACATGATTTAGTCATTTTAGATTTGTCCTAAGTCAAACAATTTTAATTTTGACCAACAATATATACAAGATTAAATTATTTTAAACTAAAAGAATTACATATTACCCTTCCCTAGACCCCGCACAGTGCGGGAAGCCTACGACACTAGATACACCCTTTTTTAGAAGAATTACATATTATGGTAGTTCAAGTCATGATGAATCTAGTAACTTTACTTTTATGTTGTAAAATCTTGTGAAACATCTGGTATAACCGGTCAAAGTTGACTGTGATTGACTTAGGACAAACTCAAAACGACTAAATCATGTGGACGGAGGGAGTAGATAAAAGATTCAGCTGGCTTCACAGTTTCTAAATTGTGAAGCGTTGAAGACAGTTAGGGTATGCTTGCTCTTTTTAGTGTTGGGAACTTGTCTACTAGGCATACTTGCTTATAGACAACTTTGGAAATGAAGGTAGGCAAACTATCTTACCTGGGTAGCTTACAACTAAAACATGCTTTGAGAATGAGTAGAATATTTTCTAAATATTTGAGGAAAACCATTGGTGCCCATATGATTAGGTAGGTGAATTCTTGTGAAACTTCAGGAACTGTTCCAATGGTTTGAGGGAAAACAATTGGTGCATATATGACTAGTTAGGTGAATTATTAAAGTCGAAGTTAAACTAAGGAATTGTTCCAATGGCAAATATTGGCCGAAAATATTGTTATAATTGGGACAAAAAAAGACAAAAAGATAACTTGTATGCAGTTGAATAACGCTTTACGCTTCGGATGGCTCTCACCTCCCTCTCCCTTGAGGCGACGTCGACTCCAACCCCTTGCCTTCCTGTCCCTCTAGCTCCCTGCTGGTGACCACCCTGGAACATGTAGCCACCATCACTAGCCCTACCATAGTTCCTGCCCCACTGGCGCCAACCTTCGTCCCCAAAGCGGCGACGGCTGGCGGTTGCTCCAAGCTTTAGCGCTAGCGCGAGGATAGCCTAGTGGATTCCACGTTGTCTAGCTCGTCGCTGTCGTCCTTCCTGGACGTGGTGGTCTCCGTGCCAGCAACTATCCCCTCTAGCTCTAGAAGACGAACTCTCAAAAAAATCTCAGGGAAGGACTTGCAAGCGATGATCACCAGTGAGCGCGGAAAACGTCTCATTTGCCCTCCATGCATTGATGCCGACAGTTGGCAACTGGTGGAATCTCGAAGGACAAAAAGCCGCGTTTAAAATCGAAGCAGGAGCCTCGGTCCCGCCGTGTGCCATTAGACCTTGTAGGAATCTGTTTCAACTGTTCTCGACACATCATTTTGCCAGGGATTGCTAGGAGAGATCAAGGTGCCTCGTTGCGGTGCCCTGACACATCTCTCCTACAAGTGCTATATCTCTAAGCGTATAGAGCCAAGAAGGTCAGTTTGGTGTAGGCTTGAGCCTATGTTTGCGTCTGTGTCCAAGAAGTCGGTTTGGGATCGGCTGTGCAAGAGGATGTCGCATCATGCTCGGTCAGACTCCATGGATGCAAGGATCACCTTGCCGAGGTCTTCGTCTACTGCAGTGATGGTGCCTAAGAGAAGGCCTGAGCCAAGGATCCCAGTTTGGAGAACAACTCCTGTCTGTTATGCTTCGCAACATATCGACCCTAGTGTTCCGGTGTTCCCGGCATCTTCAGGTGGAGCTCTGAATATTATTGGTGCGGTTCATCTGGTTAAGAGGCGTCGTCGTTGACCACACAAACGACCCTTATGCCTCTTAATCAGGAGGATGATCAGTTGGCGCCGGGGTCATCTCCCATCCAAGGTTCTACCTCACAGGCGCCAGCGGATCCTTCCCCACCTTCTTCCCCATGTATCATCGACTGTAATTAGAATATGTCACGGGTTGAGGAGGATCTTGCTACGGTGGTTGTCATCACGATCTTTGGGAACTTGGATATTGTGTTTGCCAATGACATAACGGCCTCTCTGGCACCACGTTTGGAGCTTGATGAAGGATATCTGTTTATTAGGCAGTGTTAGATGTATCGTGTGCGTTCTGATGTATTGTGTGTGATTGTCTCTGTATTGGCCCTTTCTATAGAATATGGAAAACTTGGGCTCCACCAAAAACTAAGTTTTTTATGTGGTTGGTTGCACACAAAAAGGTTTGGACAACAGATAGGCTGCAAAAAAGAGGCATGGACCATTTGGAGAGGTGTCCATTATGTAATCAGGATCAAGAAACTTTGGACCATATGCTGATTGGATGTGTTTTTGCTCGAGGGTTTTGCTTCAAGCTGCTTCTTTAAGTGAACCTTCAACATGTGGCACCCTAATCTGATGTTGGTGCTTTCCTGGAGTGGTGGAGGGAGTTGAGCACCTAGGTCTCTCGAATCGTAAGGGATGGCCTCAATTCTCGTCATTCTAGGAGTTTGGACCTTATGGACACATCACAGTGCCTGTGTTTTTTACAATAAGAGCCCTAGTATTGCTGATGCTATTAGAAAAGTTGGGTTGGAGATGGCTGGTGCAAAGAAGCTGTCCTTGCTCACTACCCCCATCCTGGGCCAACCTGCTAGTTAGCTAGACGTGCGCTGCTTTGTGGTAGTTGTTTTGATAGTGTTTAAGCATGGATAGGTTTATGTATGCCTGCTATTGGCTGCTGTAGGGCCCCTTCTTTGTAACTGTCCCTGGTGCTCACAGCCGACGTGGGAGCACCCGCGCAGCCCTCTCCCGTGCATCTCTCCTGGCGTGCCTGCGCCCGCCCTAACCTCCTTCCCGAGCCGCGCGACTGGCTAGGCTAGACCCCAGCTCGCGCGTCTTGCCTGGTCAAGCACGCGACAGGCGACCTGGCCTCCCCTCCTCGACGGCCGATGGCCCGTGCTTCCCCAGCGGCGCTCACACCTCTGCTAGTGCGTCGCCCGTCCTTGGCGCGTTCCTCACTGCAGCTGACGCCACTCCCGCGCATCCCCTCGTCGACCCCTTTGTCGCAGCCCCATTTGCTGTGGGCACGAGATTCGCGCCACCCATGCACCCTATTGTCGTCGGCACACCTCACGCGGCTGCACAACCCTCCCCTACCATGCGCCTGCCTCTCTCGACGGCTTAGCAACCCCCTTCCCTACCGTGCGCACGTCTACCTTCACGACGAGCAGCTTATCTGGGGCACATTCGTGGCCTTTGATCAGGTCATGAACCCCGTTCTCTATGACCGCGTCGAGCTCCACCCTCAGGAGGGCCGCCACGCTACTGGTCGTTAGTGTTCCCCAGTGCCGCGATTGTCTCCATGACGATTGAGACCTTGTCGTGTCCCCCTAGTATGCTCGCCACTGCTGGCCCCAGCTCTCCTCTCGGTGGCTCTATAGGGGTGCCTCCTTTGGCTCTCTTCTCGCACCCCTTGTCTTCGCCACCCCTCCTCCCACTGACTAGGTTTCTGACTCCGGCAACTCATTCCACACCACTCCCGACCCCATAGCCGTCGCTTTACCCCACCCCCATAACCCCACCTTCCCTACCTCCATGTCTATCGGCAATGGGTCGACTCTATCTATCACCTCAGTAGGTGACATGGTCATTCCTGGTCTGTCGTACCTCATGTTGCCCGTTACATCATCCAGAACCTCCTCTCGGTCCGTTGCTTTACCGCTGACAAACGCTGCTCTATGAAGTTCGATCCCGAGGGGCTCACCATACAAGATCTTACCACTCGTGCCGTGGTTGCTCGCTACGATAGCTCCGGTCCCCTATACCTTATTCGCTTCCCCACCCCACCTTACTCCGCCATTTTGTCCAACCCTACGCCCTTGTCTCCACTACCCCTGCCTCCACTTAGCACCATTGTCTTGGCCACCTCGGCCACAATGTCCTCTCTACTCTCAGCCACCTCGCTATTCCTTGCCCCCGTGGCGACACCACCTCGCTTTGCCATGCCTGTCAGCTCGGGCGTCATACTTGCTTACCCTTCTCTTCTATGTCCCGAGCTACTCACCTCTTCGACCTCATCCACTGTGACCTTTGGGCATCCCCTGTTCCAAGCATCTCAGGTTATCGGTATTATCTGGTGATCCTAGACGATTTCTCTCATTTCGTCTAGACTTTTCCTCTGCGGCTCAAGTTCGACACCTTTCACACCCTCACCCACTTCTTCGCTTGGGTCTCCACCCAGTTTCGTCGCCCAGTTCGTGCTCTCCAGTGCGATAACGGCCGCGAGTTCGACAACTCCGCCTCTCGCTCCTTTCTCTCCCATGGCATTCAGTTCCGACTTTCGTGCTCTTACACTTCCCCTCAGAGCGGCTGGGCCGAACGGATTATCGCACCACCACTCACATGATCCGCTGCCTCCTCTTTTAGTCGTCTCTTCTTGCCCACTATTGGGCAGAGGCCCTGAACACCGCTACCCATCTCCTCAACCGCCTTCCCTCCAAGGCGGTTAGTCACCCCACCCCCTACTTCGCCCTGTATGGCACAACCCCCTGCTATGCCCACCTTCGTGTCTTTGGCTGTGCCTGTTATCCCAACACCTCTACCACCACTAACAAGCTCTCCCTCTGCTCCACTCGTTGTCTTTTATTCGGTTACTGCCATGACCACAAGGGTATCGATGCCTTGACCTCCTAACTCACTGCATCATCTCTCGCCATGTTTTTGATGAGCAGGTTTTCCCCCTTCTCCACCCCCGACCTCGATTCCCTCCTCGATGTTGATTGCGTCGATGTTCCTCTTTCACACCGCCCACGACCACGTCGCCTTCGACTTCGCCTCGCGTGGCTTCGCTACCGCTGACTCTTTTTGTGTTGCCTGCGCCACAATGGCCCTATTGACCTCGCCTGCCCAGAGCGTGGCCCCGCCGACTCCGTCTACGCCATGCGCGGCCCCGTCACCTGCGTCCCACCCGGCACGCTTCGCCGACCCTAACTGCGTTCACCACCGTTGCGGGTGGACCGATCCACCAGTCCCGTCGCCCCGTCGGCTTGTTCCTGTGCCGAGCTGCCGCTGTACCACCCGGTCGCCATTCATCGTGACCTCGACCACGTCCATCCGATGGTGACGCGCCGCTCAGTCGGAGTCCTCCGCCCCGTCGATCGGCTGGTTCTGACATCGATGCTTCTTCAGCTCCCTCCCTGGTTCCCTCCTCCGTTCGCGCCGCTCTCACCGATCCCCACTGTCTACCCTCCTGCTCTACGTCGACGACATCGTGCTCACGGTATCTAGTGCTACCCTCCTTCTGCGCACGATCGTCGCCGTTCAGCGCGAGTTCGTGTGAAGGACCTGGGGCCTCTCCACCACTTCTTCGGGATCACCGCAGAGCGGTGGCCTCAAGGTCTCTTCCTCCAACAGCGCTAGTACGCCTTCGACATCCTGGAGCATGCTGTCATGTCTGACTGCAAGCCCTGCTCCACGTCTGTCGACACTCAAGCGAAGCTCTTCGAGGACGACAGACCCTTGGTCACCGACACGATGGCCTACCGGAGCCTCACCAGCGCTCTCCAGTACTTGACATTCTATCGGCCCGACATTGCCTACACCGTTCAGTAGGCATGCCTTCACATGCACACCCCACGGGAGCCCCACCTCACCGCTCTCAAGCGGATTCTTCGCTACCTCTGCTGCTCCATCAACTATGACCTCCTTCGACCCTCACCGACTTCGGAGTTCGTGGTCTACACCCGACGATTACTCGGCTAGTTTCCCCGACACACGCCGGTCCACATTCGGTTACGCCGTGTTCCTGGGTGCCAACCTCGTTTTCTTGGCCTTGAAGCGGCAACCCGCCGTCTCTCGCTCCAGCGCTGAGGCCGAGTACCACACTGTGGCCAATAGCGTGGCCGAGGCCTCCTGGCTTCGCCAACTTCTCTAGGAGCCCCATAGGCCCCTCGAGCGCTCCACCCTCGTCTACTGCGACAACGCCAGCGCGATCTACTTCACCAATCCTGTGCAGCATCAGCGCATGGAGCACATGAAGATCGATCTTCACTTCGTTCGCGAGCGTGTCATCGCCGGTGATGTTCGCGTTCTTAGCGTCTTGACCACATCGCAGTTAGCCGACATCTTCACGAAATGGCTGCCGTCGAGTGTATTCACTGAGTTTCGATCCAATATGAACATCTGTACATGATAGAGTTGAGACCACGGGGGTGTTAGATTCCTGTTTAGGGTTAGGTTAGAGTTCTCTTGTATTCACCTAATTACCCTTATTGTAATGGGCTTGGCCCACCTAACTTCTTTATGTAATATACACCTAACCATGGATTAGGGTTAGGGTTTCACTCTCCAACACTAACCATTTTGGTCCTTTTGTGAAGGAAGGAGAGAATGTGTCTAATGTGTGGGATGTATTGCATTGAGCCTCTAGGGAGAATATATAGGAGTACATGGCTTGGAGGGCAAGAAGCCTATTCTAGAGATAAGGAAGGTTATCCTAGATATAAGGAAGTTATCCCGGGATTACAATCAATCCTAAACCAACCATATCAGGAGTTGCCTAATATACTCTAACATGTCTAATATACTCTTAACATTTTAGACCCTTCCTCTTCTTTAATGTATTATCGTGCAGTTCTCGAGCCGAGGAAAAAAAGACAAAAGGGACTAATATATTATAAACAATTCATCTTCTACATTCTCTTCCATTTCCAAATTGATCTTTAGAGCTACATGAGGGATATGCTTTGCATGTGTTTTTTCTAGTCTTTTTGGACCTCTTGATAAACTTACAAAGACGATGTTTTTTATTTTTATTTTTAAGGGGGCATGTATTTTTAGGTTTTTAGGGAAATGCATTAGGGGAGGCCCCAATTGTGGTACCCATCTTTATTTCTATTGTTTAATTTTTCATCTTGTTGTTGTACTTTTGTTAAGCTCTATTTTTTTATTATGATTATTTCTGACTGTTTTTTGGCCATTATTTATTTATTTTGCAGGTCTACTACTACTATCCGTTTTCTGCTCTTTCAGATCCAGCCAAGCTCTTCAATGATCTCAGATGGAATATCAGTAGACCCCAGGGTTTTGAGGCTGTTATGCGTGTAAGGTGCAGTCAGGTGGGTTTTATCTCATATCATTTCTATTAGCACTTCAGTTTAAGAGTCTGGATGTGCCTTATTTCTTTCTCATCTTCTCATCAGGGTCTCCAAGTTCAGGACTATTATGGCAATTTCTGCAAGCGTGTTCCCACTGATATTGATCTTCCAGCGGTCAGTAATGAATACTGGTGTACAACAAATTTTGTTAAAATTATTGATTTCAATTGTGATATGAAGCTTTGCCTCTATGGTTCAATGTTAACATTATTTTTTAGTTATAAAAACAATAATTTTCTTGAGTTATAAAAACATTAATTTTCTTTAGTTATAAAAAACATTAATTTTCTTTGATAAACAATAGAAACAGATATTGGAGGAAATGAAACCCTAATTCATTGAGTGCGTTGAGTATTACATATATCAGAGTTACATGGGCTGGGCTAGGCCCATAACATTTAGAAATACAGTAGTTTTACACTCCTCGTAGACGAAACTCTAGCTATGGTAGATGTTGAGACTGGACCAAATTTTCGAGAATGACGAGGAGGGAAGACCCGTATGAAACAATGCCATTTGGACAGCACTCAATAACAATCCCCAAAAATTGGTGAATAACTGAATACGACCCAAATATGCCATTGCAAACTCATGTTGAAAGTCGCTGATGATCTGGTGCAGGTGGCCCGAAGAAGAGACAGTGAGCACAATGTCATCAACATACATTAGGATGTATATAGTATCACTGCCACACAATAGATGAACATAGATGTGTCCGACTTAGCCTCAACAAAGCCTAGTGGGAGCTATATGGCAAACCTACTGTACCAATTGTGGGGGGGCCCTACTTCAGACCATAGAGGGACTTGTTAAGCTTGCAGACGATGACAGGGTTCAAAGAGTCAACAAAGCCGGCATGTTGACTGTAGTCGACGGTCTCGGTGAGTCCAATTAGAAAGACATTCTTGACGTCCAGCTGATGAACTGACTAAGAATGGTAGAGGGCCAGTGTTAGAACAACACAGACGGTAGCAGGCTTCATAACAGGATTGAACGTCTCATCGTAGTCTACCCTAGGACACTGAGTGAACCCCAAAGAACCTAGGGGGCCTTGTACCTATCTAGAGAACAATCCGCCTTCCACTTATATGTCTAGACCCACTTGTCAGTCACCACATTGCCGTTTGGGAAATGGGGCACCAAATCCTAGGTGTGATAGGTAAGGAGGGCCTAGTACTCTTCCTTCATAGCGCAACGTCAGTGAGGATCGGTGAGGGCGCTATGAACGGAAGATAGCATGTGGGAGACCAGTGGTGAGGATGTTGCGAAGAGGACAAGACGATCGACAGGGCGAAGAACCCATCGACCTATCGATTCATCACCAGATGGATGTGGCGAGGGTCGTGATGAGGGGGGGGGGGGGTGACACCGCCGACTCGACTGGGAGCAGGGCGCTCCACCCACCATGCACGTCGTTTATAGACTTGCACATGGTTGGCATAACGGGGAGGTGCTGGTGCTAGCAAAGGCATCGATGAGGTCCTATGGGCGCCAGAGAGGTCAGAGAAGCTAGGGGCGAAGGCAGGGCCACCGAGGTTGCCAGTTGCCTGACGGAGACCGGCGTGGGGTGGTAGGGCATTCCGAAGGTTGTTCGGGTGCACATGTGTCATGGGGGGCTCTTGTGCCGCAGGCAGGAGCGACTTGGGTGAACCTGCAGGTGAGCAAATAAAGTGTGGCTGTTTAGAGGGAGGCACGAGGTCAAGAAAAAATTTCAAATCGAAAGGGAGTCGGTGGTGGAGCTGGATGGGTTGAATATTGGAAGTCTGTCTCAGCAAAGACATCGTGGCGAGAAATCAAGAGATGATTAGTGATGAGGTCAAGACATTGGTACCCTTTGTGATCAGGAGAGGAACAAGGAAGACACAACAGGTGGAGTGAGGGACAAGATTATGGGAGTAATGGCAGAAAGGTTATGTGTAGCACGCACACCCAAGGACGTGAAGATGGTCGTAGGATGGAGTGGTGCCGAAACGAGCAAAGTGGGGTGTGGAGGCTCTCAGTCCAGTAGCGAGAAGGAACAGAGGCCCGAATGATACGCTCAGCCTTGCCATTATGCAGAGAAGTATAGGGGTAGGACATCCGAAGTTGTACACCATGGGAGAAGAATGATCGAGAGGAGTTATCAAATTCATGACCATTGTTCAACTGGACAACCGGTGCAACCAAACTGAGTGAAAACCCAAGCGAAGAAGTGCAGGAGAGTCGCAAATGTATCCGACTTCAAACTCAAGCAATAAGTCCAAGAATAATAAAAGCAATCATCAAGAACCGCCCGACAATATTTATAACACGAAACACTGATAACAGGAGAGGTCCACAAATCAAGTGTATGCGATCAAAATTATGCATAGCTTGAGAGTAGGAGCTATGGAAAGGAAGTTGAACATGACCTAGCTGATAGGCATGACATAGATGCTCAATGGTATCCCTTGTACAAGAGATGACTGAATTACTACACAACCTGGACAACATGTCAGTGCTAGGATGACTGAGTTAACGATGCTAAGTGCTGGAGGTAGTGGAAGTAGTCAGTGTGTGAGACTGCGACTAGGACGAAGGGGTTGATGTAGCAGAAGCAGGAGTTGTGAATGCAGGCAGCCACAGGGTGTATAGGGGCCTGAGCTATCACATCGGGTGAGAAGGCTGTGGATAGCGAGATCCTTCACGGATAAGCCAAAATGATTAAACTTAATAGAATAAAAGTTATTGATGCGAAACTGACGAACATATAAAAGATTTTGAGCGGTATGGAGGGCAACAAGAACATTGTGAAGATGAAAGGGTCCGAGAAGAACTGAATCACCTACAAAGGTGATCGGGAGAATGTTCTCGTTGGCCTCAATGATAGATGAATGATGAGACGAGAGGGGTAGGTGGGAAGAAGAAAGTATACCAACGTCTGAAGTGGTGTGGTAGGATGCACCGCAATCAACGACCCATCGGTGATCGTAGGAGGGTTTAGGGTCATTGTGTTGAAGGAGCTAGCAAGAGATCGCTGATCCCACCCACCAGACCATAAGTTCCAGGACGAAACAATGCTGTGGCAAGGGTAGTAGCAGTGGCTTAGTGCCGATGGCGCGAAGGGAAGTGGGCCAAGAGGATACTCCGGGCCATGCATCATAAGGTGTGAGGCGACTGGGCGGAGGTAGATGCGGCGGAGGGCCACCCAAGATCGGGCCGGGCCACATGGAGATGCGACCAGGCCACAAGCTGTAGAGAGAGGGGCAAGAGTGTCTCCCTAGCCACTCCACCCCCACAGTTGGAGAATGAAAACCCTAACCCTAATGGGCCGATAGCCAAACAGTGGTTCGGCCCACACACAATTTAACATCGTCCCGCAGTCGCAACGAGGGCACCACATTCCACACACGATGAGACTGGAGTAGAAGCTGAAGGTAGGAGCTGACGGGTTGAAATCCCCCTGTAGTCTCAGCGTCGTGAGGGTGTGAATGTTGCGACTGGGGTAGAGACCGGTGTAGACTCTGAGAAGACGATAACCCTTGGATGCCGAGTTAGCCGAAGTCGAGGTGGCCGTGGTCGGGAGACACACAACAATAGCTTGTTCTTCGATAGGGGTAGACGTTCGAGCGTCAACGATCGGCAGGGCGACACAACAAAAGCGCACCAGCAGGTCGACCTTCTTCCTTCTTCGATCGTTTAGACGTCGAGGAGCCTCGCTAGGGAGGCCAGCGACAACGCACACGTATGTGCCGATCATGGTGGCCGCGCCCGTGGTAGGATAGAATGGGTAACGGCGGATCCGACCGAGAAGGCCACGTCCTCGACGGATCCAGCTGGGAAGATGACAATCTGGCCAAATGGATGACACATCTAGCCGGGAATGTCACATCAACGGTGAATCTGTCCGGTAAGGCTGCGACAACGACGAATCCAACGAAGGCGACAAAGAAGGGGAAAGGGCGACGGGGCGGTTCCAGCCGGGCAGGGGCCAGCGCCGGATTGAACCAGACTGGGTGGCGATGACGCCAGCGACGGGAGAAACTTGAAGGATGAGGCGCTGCTGGGCACCAATGCAGGCAGTTAGGAGGTGACCAGCGCGAGGATGAGGGGAGGAAGGGCCAGCGATTGTTAAGGACAGGAGCGCCCGCGAGGCCGTGGCGGCTGCTGCTCCCTTATGTTCGTCGCAGTGGCTGCACGAGAGGCCGTGACGACTGCTGCACGCGCGCCCGCGTGGCTGCAGCAGTAGGTTGTAGGCCATCGGCTGCGCAGGGGAGATTGGGGAGCCACGCGACTGCCTGTGTGGAAGAAGGTCGACGACGACCGGTGCGAGAAGGGGGACCGCGCCTGCGGCCAGGATGGCGGCGGGGCTGAACATAGGGACCGCGCCCGCGCTGGTAGCGGTGGCGGCGTAGAGGAGGAGCAGGACCGACGAAGAGGGGGAGGGAGCCCATGGCAAGCAGGACGGCAGGGCGGAGACCCGCGCCTAGATGGGGGAGGAAGGCCGCGGCCAGGGAGGCGGCGCTGGCGGCCTGAGAAGGGGAGGGGCGACATCAGCCGCCATGAGGACCGCCAACGGCGGATCTGGGCCAGCTGCTGGACCACGAACTTGGAGAATGAAAACCCTAACCCTAATGGGCCGGTAGCCCAACAGTGGTGTCGACCCACACACAGTCTAACACCCACGACCACCCTTGGCGACGACGACCACCCCCCTAGGGTGAGAGGGAGTGTGCAAGGAGTTGGACGTCGGGGGATAGACGAGCGTGACAATGAACCCCCAAGGCAGGAGTGGAGGGTGGCCACGAGGGCTGGTCCCCAAAGGAGGAGCTATAGAGGGCGATAGCGGCATCGGAACGAGGAGGCGCTCCCTTGGTGAGTTCCTTGAGATGAGGTTATAATGGACCTCGTGGAAGGACATTAACGGGAATGAGCGAGTGATCCAAGTGCAGAGGTGATTGTAGCGCTCGTTGAGGCCTCAGAGAAGGTTGAGGACGAGCTTGCGGTCAGAGATACGCACCTCGGAGCCGCAGAGGGAGACCGCTATGCCTTTCATCTGGTGGCAGTAGTCGGTGACATAGAGGTCCCTCTGGACGAAAGTTTGGAAGGCGGCGTCGAGGTGGAGAGCACGACGCTCATGATTGCCGAGGAACTTCTTGATGGCAACCTAGGCCTAACGACCAGTGCCACCACGCTTGCGTTTGATAACTTGCAGTTCAACAGTGATCGTTCTGAGGATCTAGGAGAGGACCACACTATCCATCCACCGCTAGGAGAGGATAGTGAGGGATACCGCGTCGGTGATGACGTGCTTGTCCAGGGCGTAGCGATGCAGTGCAAGGAGGATGAGGTCGCGCCAGCGGGCGTAGGTGGAGGAAGCCGGGTCGAGGAGGACGGGGACCAGAGAGCGGATGTTCTGACCACCCGCCTCCTGGGCATGGAGGTTGGCGATGATGACAACATCGTATTCCGAAGGAGGTCAACGACTAGAGGCTCCGTGGAGGGTCGAGGCAAGGGGAGGCAAGTAAACGACGCTCAGACTTGGCTAGGTTCTTGGTGAGAGCATCTGCCACGGTGTGTTCATGCTCCAGGTTATGGCGGTGACCCGTTCGTGATCTCGGGCAACAACCATAGTTGCCTTAACAGCCGTGAGTGCCGTGACAAGGGTGGAGTCGACAGCCGCAACATTGGAGCACTTTAGAGCGATAGGTGGAGACGAGATGGGCGAAGAGGGCTTGAAAAAGATGCCTGGTATGGAGGGGCACCCATGCTGACTGTAGCAGGACCATACCAGGCTTGGAGCCTATAGGCTCAGGCCCTGGACGACAGCGCCCAGGCCAAGGGCAGCTGGGCCAGGGGTGGCCAGACCAGGGGCGGCGGGTTCAAGGGTGGTTGAGCTCCCACTCATGGAGGGAGAGGCAGATGATGGAGTGGGGGCGAGTGGGCCAAGCCCTCGTCTGGGAACGGAGGGTGGCGGGTAGGCGCCGAGCATGACGACTAGAGAGGAGGGCACGACAGGGGCCACAGATGCTCAACGGTGAGGAAGGGTCTAGGAGAGGAGGAGGGAAAGAGGATGGGGTGGTGGTGGGAGGAGGTGTGCCTGTCATCATGCCTGCAGCGGTGGTGGCAGCCTGCAGGCCAGGAGGCAGCAATGGCTAGGGAAAGAGAGAGACAGGCTGGCTGGATAGCATGTTGGAGAAAATGAAACCCTAATTCATTGAGTGGGCTGAGTATTACATATATTTACATGGGCCAGGCTTTAGGTCTGTAACACTTAGACAAAAATACAGTAGTCTAATAACGGATATGGTAGACGGAAGGACTTAAATTGCATTGGAGTTTTGTTTAGACAATAATATATGCGAAGCATGTTCCTTGTATCTGATGCTTAGGCTATTATATAGCTATTAATTTTTTCATGTACTTTACTCTGTTATTCATGCATGTTCAAGTTTTTTAGTCCTTCTTTCATTTCAATGCCGTAATCTATGCTTCCCCTGAATCTCTACAATAAAAGAAAATTTTTTGGGTGCAGATTGATTCTGACAAAACTGTGATGGTCACGTTTAAGCATGATGACAAGTTACCTGAAAATGTGGAATGTGGCTTCCAGGTAATAATGAGATGGAATGAATGTTTCTCTTTACTTTAGCTTGTGTATGGCTGTTTCCTTTTTTTTGGTTCTGGGTAAGTTTTTTCACATGATATTTTTACGATGCATTTCATTCCCCTGGTGTTGAAATACTACATTAGCGTCATAGGTGGTCTGAGAATGCTCAGTCAGAAGTGCCTAGCAAAATCTTGCGCTGGAAAATGGTTGCTATTTTTGTTGAGCTGAAAGAATTTAGCATGTAGTAGCATTTATTACCCCTTTTTTGTGGGTTTGGTAAACTAGTTACTGGTATTAATTTGAGATGGAATGAATGTTTCTCTTTACTCTAGCTTGTGTATGGCTGTTTCCCTTTTTTTTTGTTCTGGGTAAGTTTTTTCACATGATATTTTTACGTTGTATTTCACGCCCCTGGTGTTGAAATACTACATTAGCGTCATAGGTGGTTTGAGAATGCTCAGTCAGAAGTGCCTAGCAAAATCTTGCGCTGGAAAATGGTTGCTATTTTTATTGAGCTGAAAGAATTTAGCATGTAGTAGCATTTATTACCATTTTTTGCGGGTTTGGTAAACTGGTTACTGGTATTAATTTGCCACTTGCTAGTATCGGTCCAAGTTATGATAGAATATGAGCTGCCAGATGTTGGATTAATGGTAGAGGTACAAGGGTGTACAATGTATAGGCAAGGATCACCCAATCAATGGAGATCCTTGTTTAATCTAAAGCACCCAATCAATAGAGATCCTTGCTTAATCTGTGATCAACTATCATAAACACCAAGGCACATATGGCAGACATGACCAACACATATGACAGACATAATCAGCTTAATTACATAGTCTAACACAAGGCTCTAGCTACTCCCTGCAATCCAACTTGTATGGCATTTTGGTTTTTCTAGCTATGTAGCTTTTGCTATGCACTTTGATATATACTATGTCTAGGTACATATTAAGGGGGTGTTTGAAGTTTGAATGCACTAGAGCTAATAGTTAGTTGGCTAAAAAATGCTAGTGGAATTGGCTAGCTCACTATTAGCTAATTTGCTAAAAGTAGCTAATAGCTGAACTATTTGCTTGACTGTTTGCATGTCTTCAGCTAATTTTAGCAGCTAACTATTAGCTGTAGTGCATTCAAATATAGCCTAAGTTCAATCTAATCTAGAAACTAGAATAGATAAAACATCTTACAATTTGGAACAGAGGAAGTACTTTCTAACTCATTTATGCTATTCAGATTGAAATGTTGGACTAGGACTTTGGTTGTGTTATCTTATTATCTTCGTATAAGACGGAGGAGAATTGACCCAGAACAATCTACTCTAGAGAAACTACCGACTACTAACTGAGAACCACCAGATTGGTTATCCTCTAGAGAAGGCCACCCCCACCACTGCCAACAATGAAGCCTTTTATCCCAAACAAGTTGGGTTAGGCTAGAGTTAAAAACCCAATAGAACTCATAAGTCATGGTTTAGTCGTAAGATCAGAGGGCGCTCATCCCTTGCTCGGTCCATGAAAATGAGATAACATAGGCTTTTGATATCTACTCTGTAAACAAGCCTGGGTTCAATCCCTGCTTGGCCTCATCCTGAAAGAGGTCAACAATTCTTTTTTGTAAAGCCTTTTGTTCACTGGTCTTCACTTCAAGCAATTCCTTTAGTTCAAGTCTGCTGCAATTGGTAATAGGGGATAAGCAATTGGTAGTCGTAGGCTCACTCACCTCTAGCTCTTTCCCTATGATGACCCCATCCTTGTATCACCAAAATGTTCCATCTTCCAGAAAAGATGATTCATTTCAGAAAGATTCCAGAAGATGTTAATCTTTTTCGAAAACGCAGGAGAGCTGCGTATCATTATATTAAGAAGAAAATGTGAGGCGAGAAGAAACCTCGTAGAACTCCACACAAACCCACATACACTAGGCTAGAGGGAGAAGGAGAAAATTAACAACAAAAGACATATAGACCCGTGACCATGGAGACTCAAAATAAAGTTTACCGACTGAATTACTGGAGCATAAGGATGCTAGATAAATCACTGGCTCCAGCCCTACACCAGAGATGAGACTCATCCTTCACCCAATTGATGACCATGCTGGGACTAGGCTGCACACTATTAAAAACACAACGGTTGCGGTGATTCCAGATGGCCCAAGCACCAATAATGATCAAAGAATTCAAGCCCTTGTGCAGCCCTTTGTTTGTTGGATCAGCAGGAGCTGCGGCAACTCCTTCCCCACCAATCCTCAAAGGAAGAGCACGCAAGGTTAGGATCAAGGTGCTGCAACCCAACAGATTTCATAATCTGAAACCAGACTGCCCGTGAAAAAACGCAGGAAACCAGCAAGTGGTTTAACGTCTCTTCCTCTTGATCACATAGGGTACAAAATTGAGGGTGAGGCAGTCCTCTCTTTGCTAGGCGGTCTGCTGTCCAGCAGCGATCGTGGGCCACAAGCCACATGAAGAACTTGCATTTACTAGGAGCCCATGATTTCCTAATCCTTTCCCAAGGTTTAAAAGTTGTTGCTCCAAGAAAGAATCCGGTATATGCCGATTTGGCCGAATAGAAACCTGAGCTTGAAAGCCGCCAGCTATGCTTATCCTCTTGATCTGGTTCTAAGACCCAGTCTGCAATGAGGTCCCAAACCTTGAGGAAGTCAGACAAAACATTTACAGTGATAGCTCCTCTAATGTCATGTACCCAGTTCCTTGAATTGAGGGCATCGTGGACATTCCTCATTTTAGCCCTAGAAGAGACCAGCTTGACCAAATGAGGGGCCAGCTGACATAGACTCTGGCTATCGATCCAATTATCTGTCCAAAACAAGGTGTTTTTACCGTTGCTCACCACCGAAGAGATCGCTGCCGAGAAGAAGGCCTTAACCGAAGGATGAGCATTTATTTTAAAGGATGCCTAAGGTCTGCCAGTATCAGTTTTTTTCAGCTAGAGCCAGCGTAATCTAAGAGCCCAACTCATCAAATGCAGGTTTAAGATACCCAATCCTCCAAATTCTTTTGGTCTAGTAACCTTGTTCCAAGCTACCAAGCAGTGTCCTCCCAAAGCTTCTTTCCTCCCTCTCCACAGGAAATTCCTTTTGATTTTGTCAATTGCTTTGAAAACCCAAGAAGGAATGTCCATGGCCATCATTAAGTAAATAGTCATTGAAGACAGGACAGTCTGGACAATAATCAATCTTCCAGCTCTAGTCAATAGATCAGCTTTCCATCAGGAGGCGATGTGCAATTTTATCAATGAATGGTTGTAGGTGCTGTCTGCCAAGCTTCTTTAAGGATAGAGGCACCCCCAAATATTTGCAGGGGAAGTTGGCAACAACGCATGACAACAGATTATGAATGGTATCTAGGTTTCCAACAGCACAGTGGATGGGGAAAACGCTGCTCTTTGCCATATTTACTTTGAGCCTAGATTCCTCACTAAAAATCCTGAGAATGTCCATGGTGATTACTAAATCAAGTGCCACTGGGTGGAGGAAGATCACCACATCATCAGCATAAAGAGAAATACGGTTATGAACTGAATTTTCTGTCAGAGGCTCCAGCAAACCATCATCAACAGCCATCTTAATTAAGTAGCACAGTACATCCATAACTAGGATGAACAACATTGGGGAGAGAGGGTCCCCTTGCCGAAGACCTCGTCTATGAATAATTTTTCGACCTGGCTTACCATTAAGCATTACTTGAGAAGAAGCAGAAGCAAGAAGAATGCTAACAATATCGCACCAAATTTGCCCAAAACCCAAATGCTTCAAGACCTCCAGGAGGAAGGGCCACGAGACAGAGTCAAAAGCTTTGGTGATATCCAACTTAAGGAGGATCCTTGCACATTTTTTCTGGTGAAACATCTTTGCTGTCTGTTGCACAAGCATGAAATTGTCTAGGATGGATCTGCCTTTAATAAAAGCACTTTGATTCTGAGATACCATATTATCCAGGTGTTCCGCCAGCCTATTTGCCAAAAGCTTAGTAATGAGCTTAGCAAAGGAGTGGACCAAGCTTATAGGCCAAAAATCTTTGACATGACATACTTCATCTTTTTTGGGTAGAAGAATGATGTAGGCTGAATTGAGAAGTTCCAGATTTCCCCGATTCCTGTTCCAAACAGCCATAGCAGCTGCCATAATATCTCCTTTAATAATATGCCAGCACGACTTATAAAATTTCCCGGTAAAACCATCTGGGCCAGGAGCCTTGTTTGAAGGTGGAGATAAGACTGTTTTCCAGACTTCATCTTCCGTGAAATGGCTGTCCAGCGAAGAGAGATCATGAGTAGGAATTTGGAGATGATCTAAATCAATAGTATGAACTCGATCAGACGAACATCTCAGCAGATTGTGGAAAAAATCACTTAGAGTTTCCTCCTTGTCCTCATGCCTTGACTTTATCAAACCATCGTCGGATAACAAGTTACCAATAAAATTCTTGCCTTTGCGGTATTTAGCGTGGAGGTGGAAGAAGGCAATATTAGCATCCCCCTCAAGCCAACAAGGTGATCCTAGAGCTGCTCCGAGCCATAGAACGTTGCAAGGTTGAAAGGGCCACAATGTGACCATCAAGCTGCTTCAACAACCAATTTTCTAGCACAGACAAGGGTCTGTTATCTTGAGCAGACTGCAGCTTGTGCATAATTTCCCGCGCCATCCCAAGCTGAGAGGAGATATGACCCACCCTTTTTTGAGACCACCTTTGGAGACGCCTGACGGTGGCTCTAAACTTCTTGGAAAGGGTTTCAAAAGGGCAAGGGGAGGAAGGAACAAAATTCCAAGCAGCCTCCACTGTCGTAATAAAATCAGGCAATTTTGTCCAATGGGATTCAAAATGAAATCTGCTGCGGCCATGCGTCAAAACCTGGAGCCCAAGAAGCAAAGGGCAATGATCCAAACCGTCTGTGCTAGCACTTTGCAGAAGACTATTAGGAAAAAGCTGCTCCCAATCTGATGAGCAAAACATTCTGTCAAGTTTGACGAGAGTAGGCGTATCTTGGCGATTAGACCAAGTGAATTTCCGACCATGCAGAGCCAATTCTTTTAAACCCAGATCATTAATGAACCTTCTGAATCTCTCCATAAGCTGCTTGTTAAAATTGCCAGAGCTCTTGTCTTCATCTCTGTAGATGAGGTTAAAATCACCCATTAGGATCCAGGGTCCAGGACAAGCATATCTCACATCCCGAAGTTCTCGCATAAACTGAATTTTGTTACTGTCGCCTTGAGGCCCATACACGCAAGTCAACCACCAAGGAGGATGATCTCTTGGACTGAACTGAATTGACACACTATGCTGATCCACCCGAGATGCGTTGGCTAGACCAATTTCATTCCTCCAGGCCATGAGAATCCCACCACTAGTTCCAACCGAGGGAAGAAACAACTTGTGCACAAAATTACTCCCAAGTGCAGACAGGGTAGTATGCATAGAGATTTCAGCCATCTTGGTTTCTTGGATACAAACCACATTAGCATTAAAGGAGTTTACCAAATTACGAACAGAATCCTGACAAGCTCTAGAGTTTAGGCCTCGCACGTTCCAACACACAATATTTGAAGGATTCATGATAACAAATAGAAGAAAATCCCAACCAACAAAGATAGAGGCATGATCAATCGCTCAACACACACCTAAACCAGGGGGTGTCCATCCGAAAAGGGCCGCAAGGGCCTGGACATGAGACGGGGGGAGGGGCTGATCAAAAAGCCTGCTATAATTATCCAAGGCCTCCTGACTGATGCCTTCGCTTTCATCAATCACATGCAGTGTTCTCATTATTTTCTTCTTAAATTTGATCTGACCATCACTGAAGGTAGACTGGAATTCAACTCCAATCCCAGCAATGCGCCTACTACAGCGTGGAGGTGCAGCTGAAGAAATTTGGGTCCCCGGTCTGACGGCCAGAGGAGCTGGTATAATGTGAACAACTGCTTTCACAACCTTGTCACTGAAAGAAGATCTAAGCCTGCCAGGGGAATGCAATTTAGAAGACATGGAAGCATCAGCTTCACAGACATTGTCATTGCCACTGGTAGGGACAGACTGAACTACAGCCAATGAATCAAGATGATGCTGCGGTCTCTGGTCCCTTCTTGAATAAACCATCAAGGGCTTGCAATACCGAGGGCGAGACGGACCAGGAAAGAAAACATGCCGAACCAATGGCGCTGCAGACTGCGTGAGGGACCAATTCATCAGAGCCGAACAGTCCATAAGTGAATAATCCATAGAATCCAGACCATCATATGAGAGGAGAACCGAGCCAGGCACATCCGACACTGCCCTCGAAGCCTCAAGGAGTGTTGGCGCAGCAACTGGCAACCCCTCTACAAGAACGAGGTAGTCCTAGGCGCCGCCAGCTCTACAACCGAAGCATCAGGGAGGGCTGGCGCATCAACTGGTCCCACCAACGTCGGAAATGAGGCATCCAGTGCCATTAAGGAAGAAACCGAGGGGTTAGCAGGCGCCACCAAAGCAATAACCCCACCAGCTAGGAGAAATGGGTCATTAACTGGTCTGCCAGCCGTCGAGCATAAATGGACGCGTGTCCCTAGGCGAGATTGAATAGGTGCAGAAGCTGATATCTGGGACTCCGTGAGGGAGCCGCTCAATAGAGTCGAACAGTCTTCAAGGGGGTAATCCGCGACATCAATAGAGACGAGAACAGGGCCATGCGCGACTGGCTCTGCACCCGAAGCATCAAGGAGATTTGACAGAGTAGCTGGCCCCACCATCGCAGAAAACGAGGTAGATCCAGGCACCGCCAGCTCTACAACCGAAGCATCAGGGAGAGCTGGCGCATCAACTGGTCCAACCAGCGTCGGAAACGAGGCATCATCAACTGGTCCAATCAGCATCGGAAATGAGGCATCAACTGCCATTAAGGAAGAGACCGAGGGGTTTGCAGGCGCCACTAGAGCATTAACCGCATCAGTTGGGAGAACTCTGCCAGCTGCCGAGCTGAAATTGATGCGCGGCCCTAGGCGAGTGTGAACAGGTGCACGGTCCGTTGAAGACTGGGAATTGAAACGACGCTTCTGCAGGCTCCTGGAATCCTGGTCACTTTCTTCATTCCGACGGTCTGGTGGCGACGGCGAAAAATGGGGAGGAGGAAGTACCTCTGGCGAACTCCCAGGGCGGGAAACAAGGATTGAAATTGGGTAAACCACTGTGCGCGGGGGAGACGGTTCGTCGCCTAACTGAACCGGAGTCTCCTCCACGTGGAGATCCAATAATGAAGGCAGATTGCTAGGATTATCACACCAAACACTCAGTTTGAACGCAGACAGATCAGAACCGCCAACAGAATCAAGGTGCAGCTCATGAACAAGGCAATGTCCGACGAGAAGTTGCTCAGCTGTATGCAAACCCCAAAGATGAAACGGAAGGCCGCGGAGCTCAATATCTAGCCGATGAGGCAGCGTCCCTCCCCCATTAGCCATGAACTGACGAGATCACCTCTTGATGTGCATCCGAAGAGGAGGGACGTAGAATGACTGATCCCCACTGAGCATTCGATCAGCCATCTCCACGTTGGGAAGCAACGCGACAAAAGTGTTCGGTGCAACCCGGCGAAGGTCGAGCGCATCATCCTCAAGATCAAATCTCGAAGTGAGCGCATCAGAGACTTCTGCGGCACAGCCAGAACGCCCCATGCCCACAACGGAGATAACAAGAGCACGCCGGAGGTCATCTTCAGCTTGGGCAATCCTCCTAGAACGTTTGAAGAAGTGCCGAGGCGGGGAAGGGGGCATAGAAATGGCGCGGACAGCCTCCGGTGGGGGTCAGGGTAGCACATCGGGAGGGACGCCATGGCCCTCAGCACCAGCCGCACAATTGGGTCTTCGCCGTCTATGCCCCCGACGAGTGCGCCTGTGTCCGCCGCCGCCAGAGCCCGCACCAATGCCACCACCAGAACATGCGACGTTGCCACCCTCGTGGCCGTCAGCAATGCATTCCGAGGCAACCATAGAAGGCAAGGCGTGGGAGATAGGCCGCCACACCTTGGACCGCAGAGGCTTGGGAGGTGTCGTCCGCCGGCGTGGGCACACGTGAGCACGGTGCCCTGTCAGCCCGCAGGAGAAGCACCTCACCGGACAACGACACACCGCCGCGCAATGGGAGGGGGAGAAACAGTTGAAGCACTTCCCACGCAGGTCGACAGAGATAGGTCTGGGTGGAGGCTTCAAAGGGCGGGGACGGCCCCAGCGAGCACGCCGACTAACGACCTTCACCCAGCCATCGTCGGCAACGGGGTGAGAGACCAACAGTGTGGAGGAGGAGACAAGCACGTCCTTATACGAAGGCAGCCCCCCAGGTTGGTCATCGCCATCATCGCGCCATCGTTGGGCCTTGGAACGGCCAGCAGGCCACAAAGTTGGAGAGGAAGAGAAGGACCCCGACGCCGGGGAGGGGAGGGCTGTGGCCACCGGGCCTGGAGTAGACGTCGGTGTGGGGCTCTGGGTGGTTTGGGCGCCGGGGGGAGGGGGTGGAGGAGGGCAGGGGGGCGGGAGCATTGTATGTTGTCCCTAGAAGATGTTAATCGTAAGCAAGAAGATTGTTTATGAAGAAACAACAAAAATTCATATTTTGATACATAAGAATTATATAGGAATCGAAATAATCTTATTTTTTTTCAAAAGAAAAATGGATTTCATTGAAGTAATAAAACTATTCCAATTCGAATAATAGTGGGGAAAGAATCACATGTCATATGGATAGCTAGTTTCCATGCACTTCTATTCAAGGCTAAACTTTTGGGTATGTTATATCATTTCAAGTTTCCTTTTACTGCCTCTTCCCATGTCAACTTCGGTCTTTCTTTTTCTCTCTTCTCATTACTATCACATCTTGATCTTGGCCTTCTTCTAGGACCATCCGCAACGACTGATTTGGTGGTTTACACTGATGCTAATTGGGCTAGCTGCCTGGATACGCGCAGGTCTACCTCGGGCTATGCTGCGTTCCTTGGTGACAACCTGATTTTCTGGTCTTCCAAGCGTCAGAACACCTTCTCGAGGTCTAGTGCTAAAGCTGAGTATCGAGGTGTGGCGAATGGAGTTGCCGAAGCTACGTGGCTGCGCCAACTCCTCTTGGAACTCCATGCCCTCTCCGTCGCGCTACTCTAGTGTATTGCGACAACATCAGTGCTGTCTACATGTCTTCCAACCCCGTCGAGCATCAACACACCAAGCACATCGAGATTGATCTTCACTTCGTCAGAGAACAAGTTGCTGTCGTTGATCTTTGGGTCCTACATGTGTCGACGACATCACAATATGTAGACATCTTCACCAAGGGCTTCCTATCCTATCCTCAGTCTTTACCGAATTCAGGACTAGTCTGAACGTGCGCAGTGGTTGACGATCTGACTGCGGGGGGTGGGGGGTAGCATGCACTATATTAGGCATGGACCTTCCTATGTTTGGTAGGTCCCTTGGGTTTTGTAGTGGCAGCACATGCTTGTTGCCTTGTGCGCCTCCTCCCTGTTTGGTTGTGTATTAGGCAAGGATTTCGTTTCCTATTCCAGTGGGCATCCTTGCCTATATGTACTCGACTCGAGCCTTGCTCTCAATAATCATTCACCAATTCCCCTAGTCCACTGTTATATATATATATATATATATATATATATATATATATATATATATATATAGGGTGATGGTAATGGGAGCCTTGGGCTTCTATTAGTATGGGAAGCCCCAGTCAGGTATATCTACGCGCGCTCGATCTGGTTCTGGTTCTGGCTCGGGCGGATTGCAGCGTAAAACGTAAGCTAAAACAGCGTAAATGAGTACGAAATTTAGCGTAAATCTTATATCTGTTTTGTAACAGCAAACGGGGCCTAAAATTACGGCATAAAAATCGCATGCAGCCGATCGTGCGTGGGTTCTGGCTCGGGCGGATTCCAGCGTAAAACGTAAGCTAAAACAGCGTAAATGTGTACGAAATTTAGCGTAAATCTTATATCTGTTTTGTAACAGCAAACAGGGCCTAAAATTACGGCGTGAAAATCGCGTGCAGTCGATCGTGCGGGGGTTCTGGCTCGAATGATTTCAGCGTAAAACGTGAGCTAAAACAGCGTAAATGAGTACGAAATTTAGTGTAAAACACGCGCACAATCTCACTTCGCAAGAGATTGCTGTAAAACACATAAAAAAGTGTCATAAATTTGGCGTAAAACGCAGTAAGACTGTTTTTAATGGAAGCATAAAATACAACAAGAAGTGTCGTAAAATTTAGTTTGAAAATGCATAAATCACGATGGTCTCAGAGGGCACTTGTTTTGTTCACAGTATATCAAAATATAAAGTACAACGATATTTTGCCAATATTGTTGCAATCATACACGATTTTCTTGACATGACAAAAAACGAGGAGCTAGCCCTGTTTTCGGTACTTCAGACACTTGGAACCATTAGCCTTTAGCTAGGTCATGGTCCGAAATGGAAGCATCGCTGCCCGGCTCTTGTTAAAACAGGTCTGCATAAGCCTGTATAAAGCATAAAGACACGTCAGAACAAGCATAAGTAAATCAAACAGAAACCTAAATGATTCACCAGTTAAAAGACATGGATTGAGAGGAATGATATAATATAATAGTAGAGTTATGCATTCACTTAGCTCATTCTGCTCTCCTACAACCTATCACATCATTTATTCATTTTCAAATTCTTGTATCTTCCATCATTTATTCTTATTCCTTTGTTACTTATGGTTAAATTTGAACCTTACATTCTTGAACAATCTGAGATCATACTACCAAATCATTTATACAAAAATAAATTCATGAACTATGTGTAGTACATCTATTAATTGCGGATTGATTCTATACAAATAAATAGATCATAAATTGCGCAATAGTCATAAATACATGTCTATAAAAGCATATACATCTAGTAGTTGTGGACAAATTACATATATAGATAAAAACTAACATAAATACTGCAATGTTATCGAGATCTACATGTGTATGTGGCAAATGTGGCCCCGCATGAGGTTGTCGCAAAACACATCAATAAATGTCGTAAATTAAAGTAAAACATATCAATTGATGTCATAAATTGGTGAAAAAGGCAACACGTGATTTGAGGTAATTATAGCATAAAATGCAAGCTAACCATCTACAGAACAAATGTTTCAGATTTTACAATATATACAAGAGATAATTATTCTTGTACTCAACTATGAGAAGGACATCTTTTGGCAAGGCTTTCATAAAAGAGTACGTAGTCATCATCAGTGTTACCACTGAACTTCTACGGTGAACTCCTATGTTCAGTGCTCCGAATTAATGCAATAAAAAACAGAATTAATAAGACGTCTTTGAAGTGGTATATGTATGAGTACATGATGAACTGCATAGTCCAAATACTCAGCTGACTTCAAGAAGAGATCGACAGTGCCTTCCCTACTCCCTGCATGCAACCACGGGTTTTATGTTGTCATCAGTCGTCACAGTGCACCAGTTGTAAAATATTTAGATCCATGCCACTACTGCTAATGAATGCATATGACAATCTAGAGCCGGTATTTTATCCATTTTCAGACCATATGCATTCTGTTAGTAAGCATAAAAACGATATCAATGTTCATAAATATATCCCATACCAGATTATCCCATGCAAACCAAACATACAAAATAATAGACGGTCGAGTTCTATGCTAAGATTCACCATAGTCAGTGAATCTAGAGAGATCCACAGATCGACCAAGCACAACTCCTTGCTTATGAACCTGAAGACCATTCAAAGCAGAAGTGTATAAACTGAAGAGGATAGGATCATAGGACTACACAAGATATTATATAGGTCCGGCCGCAAAGCAATTATGCAATATTATTATGCGATGAATCTATGCCTTGCTCCTTTATTTTGCCGGGCTTTAATTGGCATGATATTGAATTGTTATAAATGCATGTTTTTCATAAGTGATTTAATAAACTGATGGTACTTTATTGACATAAAATCATTTAGCACTTGACAGACATCACTGTCTACTATCCATTTATAGTGTTAAAATGAATCCCTTAGCAGTTATAAGTAATGCCGAGGAACTTACCTGAAGGTTCTACCTATATCTGTTCCATTCCAGTGTTTCGACCAACACCAACGCATACCCTCCATGAAGGGGAATTGGGCTGGTATCCCAAATCACAGGAAAACGGACTGGCACCAAATCCGGATTCCATCGGATAGAGGGGAAATCTAGATTCCATCGTGGTTTCTTCTTGTCTGGATGAACCTGCCTCGCCTGCAACATGAACAGCAACCACCAATATGAGGCGAAACCATCTCTAAACGCACGGCAAGAGACAAGGGTGCATAGGCAACACCATATCGACGTCGTAGTAATTAACCTGTCTCCTTACCATCGAGGCACTCTACTCCTCGCATCCATGTTGCCCCATGGCGTTCTCGCCGGGGTGGACGAAGGACTGCACGTCGCACTATCATAGGAGGCCTAGCAGCTCGCCACCATGGCCCTCCTCGCAGTCATAGGGGTCAGCCTTCTTGCGCTCTCATGGCATCGGTGGAGCCGATAGAGGGTCATGGGGGGCTCCCCGTCGACGGGTCTTCAGCGGCCACTATAGCACCACGAAGCACAATGCTGTTGCCCGGGTCTGCCAGGCGCGGCGCTGTCGAAGGGCCGACCCAAGAAGAGGATCTCGATGTTGAGTGGCGCAGCGTGCTCCACTTCGCATCTCCCAGATGTGGTCCTCCGCCACTGCTATGCTACAGCCTGCCAAAATGTTGCCACCCATAGCGCGCCGACACCCACGTTCGGCGGGGGAGTAGGCAAAGACGCGGACTCGTCCTCGTCGTCATCTATCTGACGGCTGCGCTTGATCGCTGCTTCCTCTGAGTTAGGTCTTGCTGGATCTGGTGCTGGCGTCCTCCTCTGGCCCTGACGAATCTTGAGTCCATCGTCCGCCAAGACGAAGGCCCGACGGCGATTTGGGTCGCTTCGACTCTAGGTCTCCGCTTCGACGATCTCTGCTCGAACCGAACCTCTGAGCCGGTTGCCGGGGCTGGGAAGACTACACCGGGCCGCACAGGCCGTCGTCCCCAGAGTCGCCTTCGTGTCCTCCTTCCACACGCCGGCACGAACGCTTCAAGTGGAGGAGGGGATCTAGGAAGGTGGAGCCGTGGAGGACGGAGGCTAGGGAGGCGCATTGGTTGGGAACCCTAGCCACCAAGGGAGTTGGGGCGCAGGGCAGCGGCGGCGCGACATGATAGGGAAGGTTGAATAGGAGCCGATGGATCTGCGCGTACGTGTACTAGGTCAATGGTGGATCGACTGGGTGGGGCGTGGAATAAAACGTGAGTTTACCGAGCCAGTCTGTATATGTCGGATTGCGGTTTGGTTTGATTGGCTAGGGCTTCTTTTAATTATTGAAAGCCCAGGGCTTCTAATACATAAACTATATATATATATATATATATATATATATATATATATATATATATATAGTTGTAGCAGCATCATAGGTTCAAAATTCAAATGCAAGTCATAAGATTAAATCAATCGAAGAGCAGCTCAAGATGAGGCCGAGGCAGGCACAATACTGCTGAACAAGTAAACAACCAAAAGAACAGATGGATTACTGTCTGAAGAGGTGTTCATCTCCGTTGGAGTCTGAACTCTGGACAGAGGAGGACGATCGGGGTTGATGGAGGAGTGGAGGATGGCTGCGGCTGCAGGAGAATGGTCACGACTGCAGAAGGCCGTCGCACATTGGAGCAGAGGCGCTGCACAATGGAGGCTCGAACAGAGAGCCTCTGTAGCCGCTGCGCGATGGAGCGACAGACGCACAGCAGGGCGGCGGGAGAGGAAGGCGGCGACACTGGAGAAGGGGCAATGTAGCAAGGGTGGTGGCGCTGAGCAGGGCGCATGCCACGTACAGGTGCCGGCGGCTACAATGCTGCGTATCCAGGACTACAGGTAGGGCAAAACAATGTATTTAGACCTTTAGAGATGGTGGGTCGACCCATACAAAAGAGACTGGATACTGGCCCAAAAAGGACAAAATTAGTCGGTCATAACCCTAGTGGGACGACTAATCGCGATTAGTCAGCGAATAGGACGACTAATTGCTTCCTAGTCGCCCTAGTTGAGTCGAAGACCCTGATCGAGCTTACTCCAGTCATAAGGCCGACTAATCATGATTAATCGGACGACTTTAAAACCTTGGTAAAGCTCCAATAGTACTTATGTATCTCGTTGAGTCTTTTGACGGCAACAACTCTCCACTATTGTTTTTTAGGGGAAACTCTCCACTATTGTTGATCAGTTTTTTCAAGGTACAGAGAGGGTGAGGAACAGGTTTATAGTTTATCATACTAACTCTTTTGAGAATTCAGTAGCATATTTACTTCGAGAGGTTGATGCCATTGCTGACCTGCACTTCAATACCAAGAAAATAGTGAAGTGGTCCAAGATCTTTGAGAGCAAAATCTGTTCTCAGATTTTTGAACAAGGATGAAACAGCAACCTGTGAAGATCTTGCTGCAATAATATTATCCACATATACCAACAAAACCCAAATACTTGCTGCTCAATAATTGCTGACCGCAGTGGCACAGTGTGAACTCAGGGTATCTCCGTCTTCTTGTCACCCTCGTCACCATTGAAACTTCAATCTTCTCTGCCGGAGTATCATAGGTGCCAAGATAACCTTGCAGCTGGGTGTCCTGGAGGATGGGCAGAACTTGTGCCCTCCAGATCATAATTGCTCTTGTTGAGTTTCTCTGGAATTGTTTGTCCCAGCAGAAGTTGTGAACCGACAGAGAAAGTTGAAGAACTTGCCATGACAGATTGATTTTTGGCGGCTAGGGTTAGGGTTTCTGGATAGTCCTAGCAGCTAGGGTTTAGGAGGTGGCTCTAATAGCATGAGAGAAAACTACCAGATTGGTTAAGCTTATATCCTCCATAAGATCCCGTGTGGTGTATATTTATACGGGCATAAATTGCCAACAAGTTGTTGTCCAACTCAGTTACAATACTGGTAACACGGATTAGGATCCTATATCTAGTCTTGTTCGGTTACAACTCTATCTATAATTAGAGTACATATTTATCTTTACAAAAAAGGCATGCATACCTGAATAATTAATCCTTCTATATTCTAACACTAGCTAATCTGTAAGAAACATTTGCTTTTAAGCTTTGAAAATTTCTTCTAAAACGTTCATTAGTTCAAAAAGAACTGGTGAAAATGTGGAAATTTTTTCAACAAATTTGAACAATTTATTTAAGTGCAATTTTATGGCAAATTATCGGAACATCAGCTTGTAATTTTTGTAGTAGTGTTCTATTACCACCCGTTGTTAGCTATACAATTTGCTTGTAGTTTCTGAAACTGTGTTATGTGCTTGGTTTAGTTTAAGGATACCATAATTTCTCAGTCACATCGAGGACTTGTGCTTATCTTCAAAACTGAAGATCTTCTTTGTCTTCTCATGTAGTAATGGTTTATTGATGAGTCATCTAGCATGGACATTGAAATTATGTTTGATTAATTGCTAAAATGGTTAGTTTTCCATACATTTATGTTCTTGATTGTTGACATTCTTTTCCTGGCACTTTTCAGTGTGCACTTCTCTATACTACTGTATATGGACAAAGGAGGATCCGAGTCATAAACCTTTCACTTTCATGCACAAATTTGCTTGCCAATCTTTTCCGGTATGCTGATTTGGAGACACAGTTTTCATGCTTCCTGAAGCAAGGTAAAACAATCAAGACACTTTCAGTATAACTCCGTTCACTTTTTGCAGCTAGCAAAATTACCGTGAATGAAACTGTCTTCAATCTGATCGCATGTGGTATCTGGATGATGCTGACATTCTTGTACTATACAGCTGCTAATGGCATCCCGACATCTCCATTACCTCGTATTCGGGATGAAGCAACAAATACATGCATAAATATTCTTCAATCTTACCGCAAACACTGTGCATCTGTAACTTCATCAGGGCAGTTGATTCTCCCAGAGGCTCTAAAACTGCTGCCCTTATATACTTTGGGTATAATTCGTCCTGTGAGTGTTTTGCTTGTTTCTTCCCTGTCCAGTTACTCCACTAACATTTTCAATTTATTTTTCAGCACTGGTCAAAAGCTTAGGCTTGAGAACCGATGGGCGATTGGATGACCGTTCCTACTGGATATCTCTAGCCTCGTCAGTTTCTGTAGTACTAGCTGTTCCTTTGGTGTTCCCTAGATTGATTCCTATCCACGATCTCACATCAAGGGCAAGTTGCCATGTTAATCAAAGCTATAACAAATTTCTGATCTTCCTTCTTTAAGGGAAACAAATTATTTAAACTTTGGACACTATTTTCAGGATGACGATGATTCTCTTATACCCAGTCCCCTTATGCTCAATAGTGAGAATGTACAAGAGGATGGAGTTTATTTATTGGAAAATGGTGAGGATGGTTTAATTTATGTAGGAAACATGGTAAATCCGGCTACCCTGGAACAAATATTCGGTGTCTCTTCTTTGGCTGCATTACCAGCCCAGGCAAGTTTGTTTACAATTTCCCTTATACTATGCTTGAAAGCTGCTGTTCTCATTCCTTGTGTGGCTAGAGTATAACAATGTGGAATACTGTTCTCTTTGGAAGTTAAGGTTATGCTACATAACTGTGTTTGTCATATATACTTGACAAGTGAATTTCTTGCAGTTGGCGTTGGAGCAATTTGACAACGAACTCTCGAGGAAGGTTAACGAAGTTGTAAATGAAATAAGACGCCAGAGGTGCTCATACTTGAGGTTAAGACAATGCAGAAGGGGTGAACCATCTGGTTAGTTTTCTGAGCAACTCATGAGCTAACCGTTACTAACCCCTAACTATTATTTGTACTAGAGAAAGAAAGAAAATCCCGCTAGGTGTTATGTTTTGTTAAGGGCTAGTTTGGGAACTCCATTTTTTCGTGGATTCGTATTTTCCAATGGAAAATAAACTAATTTTCTTTGGGAAAATGAAAATTCCTTTTGAAAATGGTGTTTCCAAACTAGCCCTAAATGGATATTTGGTTCCCTGCAGGTGATTTTTTCCGGTCATTTTTAGTGGAGGACAAGGCGCCTGGCGTCTTCTCCTACGTCGAGTTCCTTGTGCATGTCCACAGGCAAATCCAAAGCAAGATGACCTGAGGGCCCAAGATCCTGGTTGTAACATTTCGGTCAGTAGATGGATTGTATGTACCCCAGGAGTTCGATTTCTGCATAAGGAGACAGCAAAGTGGCGATTCCATATCAATGTGGAGCATAAAGAGTGCTCGGATAATAGAACTCAGGAATAGAGGCTTGTGGTGTTTACAGCACCGTTTTTGGAGTGGGTGGTATATGTGTTGTATACAGAGATGAGAGGGGTGGAGCTTTAGTTTTTGTGTTGTCTTTTATCATCGTGCATCCTTGTTTATCTCATGTGCAAAAAGTGTTGGATTATGTTGGTCGGAAGGTTATAGAGGGTTCGTAATAAAATGCACCTAGCTAATCGATAGTATGAATCAGATATACTATAATTTAACTATTATGTTTGCCTATTCGAATTTAACCCTGTGATGATGTTTTGTGATTTCTGACTTCCACTATATCGTCTGACATCAGTGCTGAATACACTCAAGTCATCGCAATCGCACTTCGCTGTCGCCCACTTGCTGCTGCCAAGGCCCTTTGGTTTGAGAGACCAAAGGGGTGGGACTAAGGGTGTTTGGTTGGTTTGAGAAATCACTCTATCTAAAATTAAAATGAGGTGTTGCATCATAAGTCTATTTTTCAAATTTGATGGGATGGTCTTTCTATATATTAGTAGTAAGTAACTATGAGAAATAATGTGGTGATTGATCAACTCATTACATTACACAAACCAAACAAAAGACTTATTTTTCAAATTTGTTGGGATGGTCTTTCTTTATAATCGTATTAAGTAACTATGAGAAATAATGTGGTGATTGATCAACTCATTACATTACATAAACCAAACAAAAAATGTGAGGAGTGAGAAGATGATGGATTAACTTATTCCTTAAACCAAACATTCTATAAATTACTTTAGTCTCTAGTCTCTCAAGGGTTGACTAAAAAAGGATTAAACCATATTAATTTTACTTTTTACTTCTTATTTATTTTAGTTACACTAATTGTAGAAGAATGCTAAGGAGTATTTTGATCTTCTTATGATTCATTTAATGTATTTTGAATACTTTTAGTGACTACAACCAAATAGGTTAGGAACTAAACTTTAGTGCTATAACTAAACTTTAGTCTCTAGACTAAAAAGCCAAACAGGCCCTAAGACGCTCATTGCCTATATACATGGGCTGTGCTAGTGCCCCTGCTTAGATGCTATGCTGGCGTGTTTTTTTTTCTGTTTTTTGGTTACAGGTGAAAATCTGGGCCTATTTGGTTCGGCTTTTTTCTGAGGAGCTTTTCTGAAAAGCTGGAAGTGGGGAAAATCTCGCTGTGGGGAGAATTTGTCTGAGAAGAATCTGAGTGTTTGGTTGGCCTACCGGCGGGAGAAGCTGGTGGTTAGAATCTGGGTTTTTAGATATACAGATTCTGATATTGTAGATTCTAATTGAAAAAAAGAAACAGATAAAGACATAATAATCAACACCTTATTACAAAAATGCATTATTGAAATAATGAGCATGTAATTGAAAAGTATCTCATGTTCTCTATTATAAATAGAGACATATTTGTATTAACACACATATTAATACTTTCTAATGTGAACCCAAGACATCGTAGATGACCATGGCACGAACACGCTCGAAAGCATAATTTCAACTAGACAAATCAATTGCCACGGTAGAAAAAAAATTAAATATTCATTGCCACATGCAAACAAAAGCTACCCATATGCAAACAAAAGCTACGGTCCGGCACAGTCGCACAGACAGGGGTGTGGACGAGGGCGGAATCCAGCGGCTTCTCCCAGACACGACCTCCTGCGCGCTTCTCGGTCCTTGTTATATTTCAGCTTTTGAAAGATGCACTTTGTCGAGAATCGCTGCAAGAATCTGGACTTTTGGATGATAAAAGTTGCTTTTGGCCACCAGAATCGGCAAAAAGCCAAACCAAACACACCATATTTTTTAGTTGCTCGTATATTACTATGGTTTCTATATATCATATAGATAATCAAACATTATTTTTTATTTTCAATATATATATATATATATATATATATATATATATATATATATATATATATATATATATATATATATATATATATATATATAAGCCCTAGGCTTTCAATAACTAGAGGAAGCACAGACCAGACGGTGCCATCTGGTTGAGCCGGATCAGGCTAGGGCATCTATAAAAGCAGCCTAGACTCCTAGGAATTAGGGTTTCAGGACCTATCGATTGCTGTAACTGCTTGAGGTGCGAGCAACGGCGACCGATGGCCGGACATCGATGATGGCTTCCCGAGGCGACGCCAGCGAGCGACAACTGAAGGCGACGTCGATGAGCAGCAGCCCTAGGCGACATCGGCGAGCGGCACGACGACCGGTGACTGCACGAGGCACAAGTGACGGCGCGAGCGTCTGCAGCGGCAAACCGCCCGACGTCGAGCGGCGATGGTGGCGGTGACCGCCCGTGGCAGCATCCGAAGACGATGATCTCCTCCGATGTGGCACGTCTCAAGCATCCTCCGATCTGGTGGCTTAAGAGGCGTTCAGATGCTTCAGAGGTGTTCGTCGATCCGGTGGCCTTAGGGTCGTCCTCTAGCGACATCCTCCCAGCGACTTGTGTTTATGCCTTCTATAATTATGTTTTATGCATACTACTTACACTATTTATGCATTCTATTAAGGATTTTATGATAATGAATACGACGTCTCTCACATGGCTTCGATTTTTTGGGTAACCAACTGGATTCACGCACATTTGTTACGGGATGTCAGACGTGAAATCACGCTGACCATTGTAATAACATTATGAATTTTATGTTTACCACTGTCAATATGTTTGCTTAAAATTAAGGATGTTTATGCTCAAACATGTGGATGTGCCCACCAATGTCCCACATGCATATTTTTCGCATGCAGAGTAAAAAGGGAATTCCTCAATTTTTAGTGTTCGTAACTGCCATTAAAATCAAATCCCTTAATCAACTCCCCTAATAAACTCTCCTAATCAAATCCCTTGATTTATGGCGGTCACATGGAAATGGGAGGTGTTGGTTGAGAGTGAATCAACATTTACGATATTATTTATCACTATCTATGCTCCAACTTGAGGACTTTTATGATCAGTAATACAAGGCATCAAAGTTACCAACGCCTCTCACTTTGGCTCGGTATTTACGATCATAACTGAGGGTTTTGACGCTCAAAATTAAAGGTTTTTACGCTCGAACATGTAGATGCGTTCACCAGTGAACCACATGCCGGATTTTTACGCAATGTACCAAGTTGCATAAATACCTAATTCGTGTAGTATAATTAGTATCAGTATATATCATAAACTGGTTATAACGTGCCTAGCTGCATGGTTGTTGGAGCGATCCTATATTTGCGAGCATGCAGTGGAAACGAAAATATCTTACAAAATTTTCGCACATGCAATGGAAACTCCCATGATCTACCATAATTATCAGATTTACCATAAAAATAGGATATGCATGCATGCGCCTGCACGTGTGCACGTGGTCTAGTGGCTAGGCTAGGGTTTTATGTATCTCTATGAACTATTTACGCTATTTCTGTGAAGTTTTTATGCTATTTGCGCAAAAAGTAGAATCGCAATTTGTGGCGTGCGTCCCACATGGGGATGGGATGTTGGACAGGGGGTTTGATTGACGCGCGGGGGAGAGGTTTGACCTGGTGCACACAGACATGGTATGTGGGTGGACGCGCCGGTGTGGTCTAACCAGGTCGCAGTGGTGGTCGACTAGGCCTTCCTCTACCATTTGGAAGCCCAGGGCTTCCAATATATCTTCCCTACACACACACACAATATCTCTTCTATTTACATCACACACAAACACATAGCGTAGTGGTAGAAGCTATCTATCTCCATAGGGAGAGCTGGTTCCCCTGTATTTAAAGCGCGCGGGAGGGTCCTTGATGCACGAAGAAAATACGAGGGGTTGAAACTTAAATATAGTAGAGATTTTAATTGGTACATTGTAAATGAAGTAGTTGCATTTATTATGTTGTACTCATTGTCCTTAAAATGGTGTACTGATACTGTCGTGGTAGTGCCCTGACTTTCCTCATACGATATCTTCCTTTCGAAAGGAACATCACTAGCTTCCAGTGGAAGACAATAACATCCACTCTTCTAAAGGAAGTTACGGGCATGAGAGAACTCTATAGAAGTAGTGCACTACTACACTCCTAAAGCGCCACAAGTAATATGAGACCAGTACCTCAAATAGGTCTAAGCCTCTACCCAAATGCCATGAGACACAAGTACGCTGACGGTTATCCTCCACTGAATGTGACATTGGCTTCAATGTCGCATGGACAATGAGGATGATAACAAGCTAACCATGACGTACTTGTAGCTAATGGAATCCATGTAGCAGAGTACTCTTAGACTGGGTTAGTAGTTCCTAGACACATTGTCATCGATCGTGACCATGCGATTGGACACACTAAGAGTGTCCGACTACTTCTCTGACAATCTAGTGTACATAGATTACCACTTCCCTCGAAGGTATGTTCATGTTAAATTATGATGTTTTGGGTTTATTTATGTATTCTCCAATTTGTTACACTCGATGAAGGTATCATATGAAGAAGCACATTTTTTTGCAAATTGTAGAAGCTGTTGAACTTAGAAATCCATGGTTAAGGTGAGACCAGATGCAACAGAGAAGATGGGTCTATCATCGTTTCAGAAAGTGCATATCCACACTATGTATATGTAACGCCCTGAATTTGGGGTAGAATTTTTTCTTCTTTTTACTCACCAAATTCAGGCGTTACTCTCTTTTCTCTTCCCGTTTCGCCTCTTCTTCCCAATTTCAAAGCAGTATAGCGACTGGTGTCCATATTACGTGTAAACAAAACCTAAGTTGTCATGAGTGTTGCATCATGCTGAGGCATTTTTCTTGTCTGATGTTGTGTTTAATTGCGTGTGTTGCTCCGCCTCGTTTCGCGAATCGGATTCCGATCGGTGGTTGTGCATGTCGTGGGTTTTTGCCCCGCGACGCGACCCAGCCCGATCCAGCCTGGCCCGGCCCGCTCCGACCCGCGCGCCTAGGCGCCCTGCCCCTCTCCTGCGTGCCCCCTCCCCTGGTCTCTTTCCCCTCATTCAATTCTCCCGCGCACAACTCCCTCTCTCTCCCACCTCTCTCTCTTCCCCGTGGTGCCCTAGGTTTTAGAGACGGTGATCGCCGGATTTGGACCCCGAGGTGAGCTCCCTCTCCCTCTCTCTCTTCCCCTCCCCCTCCACTTCCTTCTTCCCCACACGCGTTCCCTGCGCCCCTTTTTTCCTTTTCTTCCTTCCTGCGCGCGGGCCCTAGCGGCGGCTCGCCCCGGCGGCCTAGCGGCCTCGCCCCCGCGCCCCTGCGCGTACGCGCCCCTGCGGCGGCTCACCCCGGTGGCCCCCGCGCCCGCGCCCTGGCGGCCTCGCCCTTGCGGCCCCGCGCCCCTGCGGCTACGCGCCCCGGCGGCCTCGCGCCCCGGCGGCCCCGCACCCTGCGCGCCCCGCGACCCCGTGCCCTCATGCCCTGGTGGCCGTGCCCGCGTCCCCGGCGGCTTGTGCCCTGGCGTGGCCTCGCGTGCCCCCAACGCGGGTAGCGTATTCTTGCGCACGCGACTGTAGTTGCGTGACATTCAACTTTCAGTTTAATCTATTTTTTATTTTAGTTTAGTCGATGTGCTACGTCGCGCGCTTCGTCGCGCGACGATTCATTTTAAATTCATCTTTATTAATGAGATGTGTCGCGCGCTTCGTCGCGCGACGTTTTGTTTTAAATTCAGTTCAGATGGCGTATGCCGTCGTGCGTTTTGTCGCGCGACGCTTAGCATCTCTTTGTAATTAATGCAAGTGTCTCGTTGCGCGCTCCGTCGCGCGACAAGTTGTTTATTTCTTAATTCAATTTAAGTATTGTGTCGCGCGTTTCACCGCGCGACAATCCTTTTAATTTACCTTTATCTATTCATAATAATTAAACATGGAACATGACTTTACCCTATGCTTAACGCGATGGCTAAATTAATACCATTCTGTTTAGACGAGTATTTTAATTTATAATCGTGTGACGTGATTGCTCGTTGCCGTAGCCTCGACCATTACTTTCCCTTTCTCACTTAGTCGTAGGTGTGAGCCCTGCGCCAAACGTCTGTTTATTTATTACATTCTATTGTATGGTGTACTGTTCTTTTGTATTAAATGTGTGGAATGTATGTTTGAACTCGTATAGATAACGGTCAGTTGGTGGAGTCCGAAGGAATTGCAGGTGAAGACCCTGAGCAGCCGCTGGTTGGTGAAGACAAGTGTCCCTTGACCCATCTATGTCCTACTCATTCTTATAATTCACTCCCCACAATTATACAATTTATACCTAAGGATTGACTAGCTTTTGTTTATCTTGTCCTTGCTTACCTATTTTGGTTGGGTTATTCTAGTTTAGCTATATGCTAGTGCTATTAATCAATGAACATGATGAGATTATCTATGATACACTGTTTTCCATTTTGATTATGATGATGGTACAGTGACATTTAAGGGAGCTCAAGCTGTTTCTCGACTGCCTCTCCGTAAGGACTGGTTTGTTGGATGACCGCCCGGGAAAACAGTGCAACCATGAGGGTGGAGTGGGATGCCCTTAGCTGAGTAATTAGAAGAACTGGGGTGTAGTTCGCTTCGCCATCGTGCTGTTAATGAGGCTCGGTGTATGCGGCTCGCTCTGCCAAGGTTGGTTCGCCCCTTGGGGAGGAGTGCGGTGCATTTAGGAAACCTAACGGGCGGCTATAGCCCCAGGGAATCTTTGTAAAGGCTACATAGTGAGACGCTGCCTATTCACCTTGGTAGTGTTTAAGGGTTTGATCGGCTCGAGGCAAGAGGGAATCACGACTTGTGGGTAAAGTGCGCAACCTCTGCAGAGTGTTATAAAACTGATATATCAGCCGTGCTCGCGGTTATGAGCGGCCAAGGGAGCTCCATTGATTAGATATACTTGATTAGAAATATATGGTTTACATGTGGTGATGAGGATGAAGGTTTTGGTTATGACTATGGTGATGGTAAGTGGTATTCTTTCTGTTTGGAAACGATACGTTGGGTTACAACTTGGGTTAATGCTAAAACTTGGCTTTCTACTAGTAATAATAACCTGACCAACTAAAAGCAACTGCTTGACTAAACTCCACATAAAGCTAGTCCACTACAGCCAAACAGGACATATTGCTGAGTATGTTGAAGTGTACTCACCCTTGCTTTACACACTAAACCCCCCAGGTTGTCTGCATAGCAACCACTGCTCAGGTGAAGATGAAGTCGTGGAGGAGGACTTCCAGGAGTTCCAAGAGTACGATGAGTTCTAGGCATGGGTTAGCGGCAAACTCCCAGTCGGCTGCCTATGTAGGCTGTGTGTATCTACGTTTCTTTTCCGCACTTTGATAATTGTTAAAGACTATGTGGATGTCCTGGACATCAGGATGTAATCGACTATTATACCTTCTTTTATTCATTATTTGAGCATTGTGTGATGATGTCCAGTTATGTAACTGCTGTGTACGTGAATTGCTGATCCTGGCACGTACATGGTTCGCATTCGGTTTGCCTTCTAAAACTGGGTGTGACATAGGTGGTATCAAAGTCGTGCTGACTGTAGGACCGCTAACCTAGAATAGAATGGTCGTTCTAAGGATTATAGACCCCTATTATCACCTTGACTTTGGTATCCCTTCAAAAGTTGGTCATATCGACCAAACCTATGTTCTACTACATATTATTATACCTTGCTGAAAATTTTGTTTTATTCTAATTCCTCATTTATTTATGGTCTACTTGCTGGTCATATTAGTTCTGTTCTCACTTTTATGCTTACGGTGTCTTTTATAGATGGCTCGTCTTAGACACACTGCACAGAAGTCAGTCATTCCTTTCTTGCCTTCTCGTCTCGCGGAGCGTCCGCTTTGGCGTCCGGTGGCTGGTCAGTCTAGCCACTTGGAGAGCCTGCACCACCGCCTGCACGAGGAGCAGGAGCGTCAACGACAGGAACTGGAGCAGCAGGGCTCTTCTTTCTCGCTTCAGCAGGAGATAGAGTCTATGAGGAGCTGCTCCCCTGTGCTCCCGCTGGAGGAGACCCAGACGACGGAGGTGGCGACAGCAGCTCGAGCCACAGCACCGACCTTTTAGAGGAGCAGGAGTTGGAAGGATGGGTTGCTCGACCCATCACTCGCGACACCGCTCGCGGGTGTCACTTCCACGATGCGCTCAACACCTTGCTACGCCAGGCACTTGACCGACATACCTGGTCCATCGAGTATCGCTGTGTTGTCTTCCAGCATAGTCGCGGGGTTTACCTGGACCGCTGGGAGGCGACCTGTTTGGTGCGCCGTCCGGAGAACAGTCTCTAGGGTGCGGAGATCTGCTCAGAGCACTATTCTATCTATGAGCGGGACTCAGCCGAGGCGGCCATGCAAGATGCCGCACGGCATGCGCTTTCGCACTACTGCTTAGTGCTCGGTGGGGTAGCTAATGGTCTCAACATGAAGTATTACCCCTTCCGTCCATCTGGCAGCATAGGAGGCGTGGTTGTCTCACCTGTCGGTGAAGACAATCCTAGGTTGGGCAACACAGTCAACCTAGCCGCCATGCTAAACACGGAGCTGGACCATGCATTAGACGAGCTGAGTAGGGCTCGTGCTGAGATTGCCCAGTTGCGGGCTGAGCGCGTGGAGCATCGTCACCTGGAGGATGGCTCCCCCGCTCCCGTTGGGACTCAGCACCCGTACCGCTCACCTCGGCATGGACACCATGCTTATGGTAACCCCAACTGCAGGACCAAGATAAATTTAGAACCATGGATCGTCAGCGTCGTACATTGTAATTAATGCAAAAATATATATAGAAGTTATAGTCTTAGCATTAGTCTTACTCTTAGTTAGCCTTAGTTAGATAGGGTAGTTTGCTTATTCTGTTCCTTTTATGTTTGCCATGATGAACTATGTTGGATTTGGATCTTTGTAATGACTGTCGCTGGAGTGTGGGTATCCCCCTACACTTTGGTTTACTTGTTAAATGTTAATAAAATTAGTTATCTAGTTGGGAAGCCCTTTCGTTCTACTTTCCTCTTTATCTGAGAAGCTATGTTTGCCTGTGTTGGAAGTCAGTGAAGATGTTCTTCTGTTCAGTGCTGTGGGAGGATTCTATACTCTTTTCTTATGCTGCAAGTTGCAAGATCAGTTCTAATGTGTGATTGCATTCTGCAGATGTTAGAAAACAGGCGCAGAGGAGGAAGGCGTGCTCAACAGGAGCAGGCAGCCCCGCAAGGTGAGGCACCCTGTCAGCAGCTGCCACCCCCCCGATGACCATTGAGCAGATGTTCCTAATGCAGACTCATGTAGTTCAAGCCATCGGTCAGACTCTGGCCGCCATTCAGCAGCAGCAGCAGCCACCACCTCAGCCTCAGATGCCCAGAGACAAGCGTGCTGAATTCATGAGAGGTCATCCCCCAGTGTTCACTCACTCTTCTGACCCCATGGATGCTGAAGATTGGCTGCGTACCGTGGAGTGGGAGTTGCACACCGCTCAGTGCGACGACTGGGAGAAAGTTCTGTATGGCCCCCGTCTGTTGAGAGGAGCGGCCCAGTCTTGGTGGGAGTCCTATCTCGCCACCCATGCCAACCCCGACGCTATCACCTGGGAAGAATTCAGAGATAACTTCCATCAGTACCATGTTCCCACAGGTCTAATGACAGTGAAGGAGGAGTTCCTAGTGCTCAAGCAAGGGCCTATGTCTGTCAGTGAGTACCGAGACAAGTTTCTGCAGCTGTCCCGCTATGCTCCTGAAGATGTCAACACAGATGCCAAGAGACAGTATCGTTTCTTGAGAGGCTTAGTTAATCCCTTGCACCTACCAGTTGATGAACCATACCTTCCCCACATTTCAGCACCTGATCGACAGAGCGATCATGACAGAGAAGAAGCGTAAGGAGATGGAGGATCGCAAGCGTAAGATCAGTGGGCCTCAGCCTGGGAGCAGCAATCGCCCTCGTTTCTCAGGCAATCCACCTCAGCAGTTTAGATAGAACCAACGTCCACCTCAGCAGCAGCAGTTTTAGAGGTAGTACCCTCAGCACCAGCAGCAGAATCGCCAGAACAATCAGTCAGGAGGAGGTCAGTTTCAGAGGCAGAATCAGTAGACACCTCGTCTTCCCGCCCCAGCAACCCAACAGAACAGTCAAGCAGTATCAGTTCAAGGCGGAAGCATAACATGTTTCCATTGTGGAGAGCAAGGCCATTGGGTGATGCAATGTCCGAAGAAGGCAGCCCAACAGCAGTCAGGCCCTAGTGCCCCAGCAAAACAGAATGTGCCCCAGCCTGGAGCAGGCAATCGCTCCCAGCCACGCTACAACCATGGGAGACTAAACCACTTGGAGGCTGAAGCAGTTCAGGAAACACCCGACATGATAGTAGGTATGTTTCCAGTCGACTCCCATATTGCAGAAGTGTTATTTGATACTAGAGCAACACATTCTTTTATAAATGCATCTTGGGTAGAAGCACATAATCTTCCAATAACTAACATGTCAATCCCCATCCAAATTTACTCAGCCGGTGGTAGAATTCGAACCGATAGCATTTACTTGAATGTAAGTGTGGAAATAAGGGGGATAGCGTTTCCCGCTAATCTCATAGTAATGGGTACTCAGGGAATAGATGTCATCCTAGGGATGAATTGGCTAGATAAGTACCAAGCAATTATCAGCTGTGATAAGAGGATAACCAAATTGGTGTCCCCACTAGGAGAAGAAGTGATAACCGAGCTAGTCTCACCTGAACCAAGGAAGGAAAGTTGTCATCAGATGGCTGTTAATAGCAAGGAGCCAGATTCACTCGAAATTATCAAGGTTGTGTCAGAATTTCCAGATGTGTTCCCGGAAGACTTGTCAGGCATGCCACCTGAGCAGAAAGTTGAGTTTGCCTTAGAGCTTCTTCCTGGCACCGCCCCCATTTCTAAAAGAGCCTACAGGGTATCTGGACCAGAGTTGGTTGAACTTAAGAAGCAGATTGATGAGATGTTAGAGAAAGGTTATATAAGGCCAATCACCTCACCTTGGGCCGCCCCTGTCCTGTTCGTGGAGAAGAAGGATGGCACTAGAAGGATGTGTATCGATTATCGAGCTCTAAATGAGGTCACAATCAAGAACAAGTACCCCTTGCCTAGAATAGAAGATCTGTTCGACCAGTTGAGAGGAGCCAGCGTGTTTTCAAAGATAGATTTGAGGTCAGGTTATCACCAGCTCAGGATTCGACCTTCAGACATTCTGAAGACGGCATTCATTACCAAGTATGGGTTGTATGAGTTTACTGTTATGTCTTTTGGTCTAATGAATGCACCAGCCTTCTTCATGAATCTGATGAACAGTGTATTCATGGATTATCTTGACAAGTTTGTGGTGGTATTTATTGATGATATTCTTAATATTCTCAAAGTGAAGAAGAGCATGTGAATCATTTGAAGATGGTATTACAGAGATTGCGAGAGCACCAGCTGTATGCAAAGTTGAGCAAGTGCGAGTTCTGGATTGATGAAGTCCTGTTCTTGGGTCACTAATAAACAAAGAAGGATTGGCTGTGGATCCGAAGAAAGTGGTAGACATTCTAAACTGGAAAGCGCCAACGGATGCTCGAGGAATCAAGAGCTTTATTGGAATGGCCGAATATTATCGGCGATTCATTGAAGGGTTTTTGAAGATTGCGAAACCGATGACAGCTTTGCTAGGCAACAAGGTTGAGTTCAAGTGGACCCAGAAATGCCAAGAGGCCTTTGAAGCGCTGAAAGAGAAGTTGACTACAGCGCCTGTCTTAGTCTTGCCTGATGTGCACAAGCCCTTCTCAGTATATTGCGACGCTTGTTACACTGGTTTGGGATACGTGTTGATGCAGGAGGGAAGAGTTGTGGCTTACTCGTCCCGATAGCTGAAGGTTCATGAGAAGAATAATCTAATCCATGACCTAGAGTTGGCAGCAGTGGTTCATGCACTGAAGACGTGGAGGCACTATCTTTATGGGCAGAAATGCGATGTTTACATAGACCACAAGAGTCTGAAGTACATATTCACTCAGTCGGAGCTGAATATGAGGCAAAGAAGATGGTTAGAGTTGATCAAAGACTATGAATTGGAGATTCATTACCACCCAGGCAAAGCGAACATAGTGGCAGATGCTTTGAGCAGGAAGAGTCAAGTCAATATGATGGTCGCTCGTCCGATGCCTTATGAGTTGACCAAAGAGTTTGATAGGTTGAGCCTCTGATTTCTGAACAATATGCGAGGAGTGACAGTTGAGTTAGAACCCACTTAAGAGCGAGAGATCAAAGAAGCACAGAAGAATGATGATAATATCAGTGAAATTCGGCAGCTGATTCTGGAAGGAAGAGGTAGAGACTTTTGGGAAGATGCAAAAGGTATGATATGGTTCAAAGACCGATTGTGTGTTACCAATGTCCAGTCCATTTGGGAATTGATCCTCAAGGAAGCTCATGAGTCAGCTTATTCTATACACCCTAGAAGTGAGAAGATGTATCAGGATCTGAAGAAGAAATTCTGGTGGTATAGAATGAAAAGAGAGATCGCAGAGCATGTGGATATATGTGACAGTTGTCAAAGGATCAAAGCAGAGCATCAGAGGCCAGCTGGATTGTTGCAACCATTGTGAATCCCTCAGTGGAAATGGGACGAAATCGGGATGGATTTCATAGTCGGATTGCCTTGCACTCGAGCCGGCTACGATTCCATTTGGGTAGTGGTGGATCGCTTAACCAAGTCAGCCCACTTCATACCCGTCAAGACCAACTACAGTAGTGCAGTATTGGCGGAGTTGTACATGTCTCGGATCGTTTGTCTCCACGGTGTGACAAAGAAGATAGTGTCAAACAGAGGAATGCAGTTCACCTCTCATTTCTGGCAGCAGTTGCATGAAGCCTTGGGTACACATCTGAATTTCAGTTCAGCTTACCATCCATAGACCGACGGTTAGACTGAAAGAACCACTCAAATCCTGGTAGATATGTTGAGAGCCTGTGCATTACAAGATCAGTCCGGATGGACAAGAGATTGCATTATGCAGAATTCTCCTATAACAATAGTTACTAGGCCAACTTGAAGATGTCACCATTTCAGGCAATTTATGGAAGAAGTTGTAGAACCCCGTTGCAATGGGATCAGCCTAGAGAAAAGCAAGTATTTGGGCCAGACATTCTGCTCGAAGCTAAAGAGAACATCAAGATGGTTCGGGAGAACCTGAAGATAGCACAATCAAGGCAGCGAAGTTATGCAGACACAAGAAGGAGAGAGCTTATTTTTGAAGTCGGAGATTTTGTCTACTTGAAAGTATCACCTATCAGAGGAGTCAGAAGATTCGGAGTCAAAGGCAAGCTAGCACCCTGCTACATCGGTCCGTATCAGATTCTCACAAAGCGTGGAGAAGTGGCCTATCAGCTCAGTCTGCCAGAAGGTTTGTCAGCGGTGCACGATGCCTTTCATGTGTCTCAGTTGAAGAAGTGTCTGCGTGTACCAGAAGAGCAGTTGCCAGTGGAAGGTCTGGAAGTCCAGGAGGACTTGACCTACATAGAGAAGCCAGCGTAGATTCTTGAGACTGCAAACAGAGTCACCCAGAGGAAAACTATCAGAATGTGCAAAGTCAGATGGAGTCACCACTCTAAGGAAGAAGCAACCTGGGAGCGTGAAGATGATCTAATGGCCAAGTATCCTGAACTCTTTGCTGGTCAACCTTGAATCTCGAGGGCGAGATTCTTTTAAGGGGGATAGGTTTGTAACGCCCTGAATTTGGGGGTAGAATTTTTCTTCTTTTTACTCACCAAATTCAGGCGTTACTCTCTTTTCTCTTCCCATTTCGCCCCTTCTTCCCAATTTCAAAGCAGTATAGCGACTGGTGTCCGTATTACGTGTAAACAAAACCTAAGTTGTCATGAGTGTTGCATCATGCCGAGGCATTTTTCTTGCCTAATGTTGTGTTTAATTGCGTGTGTTGCTCCGTCTCGTTTCGCGAATCGGATTCCGATTGGTGGTTGTGCGTGTCGTGGGTTTTTGCCCTACGATGTGACCCAGCCCGGCCCGGCCTGCTCCGACCCGCGCGCCCAGGCGCCCTACCCCTCTCCTGCGCGCCCCCTCCCCTTGTCTCTTTCCCCTCATTCAATTCTCCCGCGCACAACTCCCTCTCTCTCCCACCTCTCTCTCTTCCCCGTGGTGCCCAAGGTTTTGGAGACGGTGATCGCCGGATTTAGACCCCGAGGTGAGCTCCCTCTCCCTCTCCCTCTCTCTCTCTCTCTCCCCCTCCCCCTCCCCTTCCTTCTTCCCCGCGCGCGTTCCCTGCGTGCCCCTTTTTTCTTTTCTTCCTTCCTGCGCGCGTGCCCTGGCGGCGGCTCGCCCCGGCGGCCCCCGCGCCTGCGCCCCTCGCTGCCCGGCAGCGGCTCGCCCCCACGGCCCCACGCCCCGCGCCCCGGCGACCTCGCCCCTTTGGCGGCCGCGCGCCCTGCACGCCGGCGCGCCCTCGGCGACCCCTACATGCGGCCCTGCGCCCCCGCGCCCCGCGCCCTGGCGGCCTCGCGACCCTGCGGCTGCGCGCCCCGCGACCCTGTGCCCTCACGCCCTGGTGGCCGTGCTCGCGTCCCCGGCGGCTCGTGCCCCGGTGTGGCCTCGCGTGCGCCGACGCGGCTCACGTGCCCCCGGCGCGCGCAACGTGTTCTCGCGCACACGACTGTAGTTGCGTGACATTCAACTTTCAGTTTAATCCGTTTTTTATTTTAGTTTAGTCGATGTGCTGCGTCGCGCGCTTCGTCGCGCGACGATTCATTTTAAATTCATCTTTATTAATGAGCTGTGTCGCGCGCTTCATCGCGCAACGTTTCATTTTAAATTCAGTTCAGATGGCGTATGCCGTCATGCATTTCGTCGCGCGACGCTTAACGTCTCTTTATAATTAATGCAATTGTCTCGTTGCGCGCTCCCGTCGCGCGACAAGTTGTTTATTTCTTCATTAAATTTAAGTGTTGTGTCGCGCGTTTTGCCGCGCGACAATCCTTTTAATTTACCTTTATCTGTTCATAATAATTAAACATGGAACATGACTTTACCCTACGCTTAACGCGATGGCTAAATTAATACCATTCTGTTTAGACGAGTATTTTAATTTATAATCGTGTGACGTGATCGCTCGCCGGCCGTAGCCTCGACCATTACTTTCCCTTTCTCACTTAGTCGTAGGTGTGAGCCTTGCGTCAAACGTTTATTTATTTATTATATTTTATTGTATGGTGTACTGTTCTTTTGTATTAAATGTGTGGAATGTATGTTTGAACTCGTATAGATAACAGTCAGTTGGTGGAGTCCAAATGAATTGCAGGTGAAGACCCTGAGCAGCCGCTGGTTGGTGAAGGCAAGTGTCCCTTGACCCATCTATGTCCTACTCATTCTTATAATTCACTCCCCGCATTTATACAATTTATACCTAAGGATTGACTAACTTTTGTTTATCTTGTCCTTGCTTACCTATTTTGGTTGGATTATTCTAGTTTAGCTATATGCTAGTGCTTCACATTAATGAATGAACATGATGAGATTATCTATGATACGGTGTTTTCCCTTTTGATTATGATGATGGTACTGTGACATTTAAGGGGGCTCGAGCTGTTTCTCGAGTGCCTCTCCCTAAGGACTGGTTCGTTGGATGACCGCTCGGGAAAACAGTGCAACCATGAGGGTGGAGTGGGACACCCTTAGCTGAGTAATTAGAGGAACTGGGGTGTAGTTCGCTTCGCCGTCGTGCCATTAATGGGGCTTGGTGTATGTGGCTCGCTCTACCAAGGTTGGTTCGCCCCTTGGGGAGGAGTGCGGTGCATTTAGGAAACCTAACGGGTGGCTACAGCCCTAGGGAATCTTTGTAATGGCTACATAGTGAGACCCTGCCTATTCACCTTGGTAGTGTTTAAGGGTTTGATCGGCCCAAGGCAAGAGGGAATCACGGCTTGTGGGTGAAGTGCGCAACCTCTGCAGAGTGTTATGAAACTGATATATCAGCCGTGCTCGCGGTTATGAGCGGCCATGGGAGCTCCATTGATTAGAGATACTTGATCAGAAATGTATGGTTTACAGGTGGTGATGAGGATGAAGGTTTTGGTTATGACTATGGTGATGGTAAGTGGTATTCTTTCCGTTTGGAAAGGATACATTGGGTTAACAACTTGGGTTAATGCTAAAACTTGGCTTTCTACTAGTAATAATAACTTGACCAACTAAAAGCAACTGCTTGACTAAACTCCACATAAAGCTAGTCCACTACAGCCAAATAGGACATTGCTGAGTATGTTGATGTGTACTCACCCTTGCTTTACACACCAAACCCCCCAGGTTGTCCGCATTGCAACCACTTGTCAGGTGAAGATGAAGTCGTGGAGGAGGACTTCCAGGAGTTCTAAGAGTACGATGAGTTCTAGGCGTGGGTTAGCGGCAAACCCCCAGTCGGCTGCCTATGTAGGCCGTGTGTATCTACATTTCTTTTCCGCACTTTGATAATTGTTAAAGACTATGTGGATGTCCCGGACATTAAGATGTAATCGACTATTATACCTTGTTTTATGTCATTATTTGAGCATTGTGTGATGATGTCCAGTTATGTAACTGCTGTGTATGTGAATTGCTGATCCTGGCACGTACATGGTTCACATTCGGTTTGCCTTCTAAAACCAGGTGTGACAGTATACTTGCATACATATTTCCAATGGATGCAGTAGATGAGTACGTGCGCATTACTGAGTTGACAGCCATAGAAGCCCTAAACAAGTTCTACAAGAACGTAGTTGGCATGTTGGGGCCTAGTACCTTTGTGCACCTACCACAGGTGATGTTTCCAACCTTTAGCAGGTAAGCATAGCGAGAGGCTTCCCTGAGATGCTCGACAACATTGATTGCATGCATTGAGAGTGGCATAACTGGCCTACCTCTTTGAAGGGTATGTTCACCGCCCAAGGGAAGCATCCATCTATGATTCTAAAGGTGGTTGCTTCACACGACCTATGGATTTGGCATGCTTACTTTGGTATGCACTGGAGCAACAACGACATCAATGTCCTACACCAATCACCAATCTTTGAGCCAAGTGCATGGGGATGCCCCACCAGTGGAAATTATAGTGAGTACACAACATGGGTTACTACCTTGATGATGACATTTATTCTGACTAGCCTGCCTTCATCAAGATGGTTCATCAACCTCTTACACACAAGGATCGTTGGTTTGCTCAAATGTAGGAGTCAAGAGGTAAAGACATCGTGCATGCCTTCGGTGTACTACAAAGTTGTTGGGTCATTGTTTGGGGACCGTCCGGCTACAAGCATCAAAATCTCTAGCATATAATATAAGTTTGCATTATCATGCACAATATGTTTATTGATGACGAGCGTGACATGGAGTTGCCGTACTAATATGATAATAATGGCAATAATAACGGTCCGTTTCCATGTGGTGCATAGGAGCAATCTACGTTCATTGACACACACCATCATCTTAGGGATAGGATCACACCCGCTAAGTTGAAGCACGATTTAATTAAATACGTTTGGAAATTGTATGGCGATCCGTAAGTTGATGCATGAATCACAGACTGTTTGCCTTCAATGTCGCAAATAACAAATTGATTTAAATACCAAATAATGTAAATTTCCAAGGCAAAGGCTCAACACAAACATTGGATGAAATGGTGTGCTCACTTCATGTTTATTGCCCATCTTGCTAGAATCTCACACTTCATGGCTTTATAAAATGACCATACTGTTGGATTACAAGATTCTAAATCGATTCCAATAATCTGTCCATCTCTCTTTGCCCATGCCATAGCCATGAGTTCTACCACCCACTCCTCTTTCTTGTCCATGATGGCAAGCCACTCTTTGTCTATTTAAACAAGTTAGTGAATGTTGTCGCCAAGTGTGCCATCCGACCTCTCCTAGTATCCAATCTTCTTTGGTGTCAAATCCAACATCTTCAAGATGTACTCAACGCTACCGAATATTGTGCCTTATGACATATTCCTCTTGGTAGATTTGTTGATGTCCCTCTCGACCGGCCTCTTGTTATGGCTACAAAACTGGACATGAACTGCCATCATCCATGGGGGTGGAATCTATATTTTTGGTTACCAACATATCAACATTTTGATTGCCATGTTCCAAGGCTAACCATTTTGCTTCATTCTTGAGCCCTCACAACAATGAGACACAATGAATGACCTTTTTCTCCAAGTTATTGTACAAGGTGGTGGCAGCATCAATCTATAAAATGTATCATGTTAAAATGGTTTTGTGTAACGTACATGTATCATGCATAATATAATGAAATCAAGTTATGTTACCTTGTCGGTATCCAATAGGGCAATGTGGTTTTCGTTGATCACTTGCTGGTGATATGGCACAAACTTGGTAACTTGCTCTTTGATAAGATCCCGATAGTCTTCCAAGCTACATAGACTTTAGTTCAGGTATGATGCTCCCTGTAACTTGTTGTATTCACTTCCAACAACTTTCTAGAATGAGGACTTATACCCGTAAGACGATAGTATGTGTAGCACCCCGAAAATCCAAATCTAGAAAATTTCTCAAACCCACTCAAAATTCAAATTGAAATTTTAAATTTCATTTCAAAAAGTTTGTTTGCAAGTTGATCTCAACAAAGAAAATATAGAGCTCTATATTCTCTCCAAATTCTCCTCAAAATAACTTACAAATATTTTTCCACATGATCCCTTCAAATTCTTTCCAGAAATACTACCTAAATATTCCACCGATATTTCTCCAAATATTTTTCTCCTCAGAAATACCCTCAAAATCATTTTTGAAATCCCTAAAAATATTTTCTTAATAATTTTCCTTATGCTCATACGTATACGTACGCCTCCGGTGTCATACAATGAGCTCTACAAGCTAATTTCACTTATCCATGGCTAATACATGCTTATCTCCCACTAATCCTCGCCTCTTCCCACTAATCCTCGGCTCCTCCCCCTAATTCCCCCACCTTGCCTATAAATAGAGGGGCAAGGGGCTCCCTCATGCCATCCCAAGCCATTTCTGTAACACCCCAGGTGTTACCCAAGGCCCTAGCTTAATATATGCACCTATGGCCTATTATCACATGTGTTAAGTAGAAAGAGAAGACACCCAAAGCTTTAGAACCATGGCTAAACTAAGTGATGATCATGATGGGAGGGATACCCTAGCCTTCATGTATCTTCACCTATGAAAAAGGTTCTAAAACCCTAATTTCCCCTCTTGAGCCATTAAACCCCAAACATAGGATTGAAGGGAAAATTATGCAAATGGCCAATTCATGAATTGAACCCTTTACCAAAGTTGGAGTACATTAATGTACCTACAAAATGTAGTAAGGAAAGTATTACAAAAAGGCCCAACAAAAACCCCAAATCAAGCCCCCAAGTGGAGAGCACACTAGAGCCATTCATTTTTCTCCAAGTCCAAAATCAGCCCTAACCTAAAGATCAGAAGTGTTCACCCCTGTGCTGGTGCCAAAACCACTTGGTCCAAATAACAAAAAGTAGCCAAATTACCCAAGGCACACCCCTGAAAAGTTTGAAACCAAACCAGGGTCGTTTGACATGGTTTGGCATCTGTTTTGTCGCGGGGTGAACAGTGCAGACAGATAAGACTTGGCGCCACCATATCTTCCAAGCCAGACCCGATCTCTCCTTGGAACTCACGGAACTAGATAGCTCTAGGTGCAGGGAAGAAATCTTACACAAGACATATGGCAAGATTCGCACGTTTGGGAGCTCTGCAGGCGCAAGAACTCGGGCAGATTAACATGGCCACGTGTTCGACGCGCCGTGGCAAAGCTAGAGCACGCCCCGGCGCTCGACCCCGCACGCGCCCACGCTCGCGCCCGCGGCTATAAAGCCAACCCCGGCCTTGACCGAACGCCCCCGCGCGCTCCCAACCCTGCCCGAGCATGAGTTCATCGGCGTTTGCCCAGAGAACAGTGTGTCAGCGGCCGCGCGAGCCCCGGCCACCGTGGATCGGCCACTCCAGCCCTCCTCCACCCCATCTGACCCTTTAGCTAGCTTCCCTAAAGCTCAGTGAAGCTCCCCGAGCCGCAATCCAGACACCACCTCACCGGAGACGCCGGATTGACATCGCCGAACTTCAACCGGCCACCGTCGCACGTAGACCGAGCCACACAATAAGCCATTCGTCGATTCCTTGTGTCTACGACATCCTTGACCTCCAGTGAAGCTCCCTGTGCCATTTAATTGAACTATACCGCCGTGAGCAGGCCGGGGCACACGCCACCGATAAGCCCGACTGCCTGCGCATGCGGCCACCCCTATTCCGGCCATCACCGCCGGCGATTCGCCTCTCGACGTGACCGCCAGGACCTCCCGGACCTCACCCAGCCCTCCATAGGACTTCTCCCATAACCGGTAAGCCGCGCCACACTTTTTCCTCTCTGCGGCTATTGTTCCGGCGAGGAGGGAGCTCGGGTTGAGAGAGAGAAAAGCCAGGGGGTATTCGCAATGTCAGTGACACGGTGGAACAGTTCCGCAGGGGCACCGTTTAAATGATTTAGTTAAAGAAAACCCTAGGGGCCCTGGTGCAAACCTATTTTCCTTAAACCTTTAAGTTTTATTCTTTTAAATGAGTACAAAACTTGAAAAATTTATAACTTGAGTTTTATCCAACCAAATTTGGTCAAACCAATTTTGCTAGGTCCTAAATATTATGAACTATTCAGGAAAAATAATAAACACCCTGACTACTGCAACACTTTTAGAGTTTTAATTTAATAAAGTGTACTGCCCAAAACTAAATAAATAGAGGAAAAAATAGAAATACTTTTGGACTGAGGGTAAGAAAAATTAGAGACATACTAACTACTAACTACCCTGTTTAAAAATGTTAAACTCCTCAGTATATTAGATTAAGGAGGGATTAACCATTAAAACTTGTTTTGGTCCAAACCTTAAGAAAATAAAAAAGGGAATTTAAAATAAGAACCAGAGGGCAACCACATTTTTCCTAGCTTGCTTAAGTAACATAGTTCATAAGAAATTTTTGTTGAACCCTCTGTTAGTACAAAAGAAATGCACCACATTTTATTTCATAAAAATAGTAAGAACTTAGAAAAATCCTATAAAAATAACCCTAAGGAGAAACCACCCCAATCCTTGGGATAACTACTGATATGCTAGTATAGAACCCTCACCTAACTTAGAGCTGTAGTGCAAAGTGACCATCTACCCTCACTTTTGTTATTTTGCCCAAGGTTTATCTTAATGAATTCTAACCTCAAATTTGTAGAATAAACTACAGAGACCAATGTTTACCCACTGTAATTTTCGCAACATTTTTGGAAAATTCTAAGTCACCATGGTAATTCAAGAGCACTCAAAAATAAGCATAAATAGAAGGTAAAAAGGGAATTGTGGAAGAAATTAATAGTATACAACAAAATCTCTCTAAGAGTCTAATAAAACATAAAGGAGATGATTAAAATCCTTAAATTCACTCAAGACCCAAAAATAGTTGTGTTAAAACACTAAGAGCACCATCCGGTAAATAAACCCTAGTTTACCTACTGTTTTAATATTGTTTCACCATACATAGTATTTACTAAATTGACATATTAATAATATACATGTATCTTATTCATTGCATTCGATAGATTGTAATCTCGCTGATGGAGAGTACGTCCTCATTCCGAAGTAAGGAGTTGCTCAGGAGGTAGTCCAGGAGCCAGCACCAGAGCCTGCCACTAAGGATCTGCCTACCCCAGCTTTTGAAGGCAAGCCCCGATTTTATGCATAACTGTTATATATGCTATTTTACTGCACTTAATGATTGTAGGTTTATACTGTGCACTTAAGTGTAGAAGTTGTCTGAAAACCCTAGTTGCATGAACTCAGGATCCCTTTTGAGATGGATACTAGTATGCTCGGTCAAGTAGCTGCTTTGCTAATTAGGGATCTCAGTAGAAGTCGAGTGATTTTTCTAGCACTCGCGCGAGGTCAAGAAATTGGTTGTATCCATTTTGATAACGGAATGATGATGGTCTGTGGACACAGATCCATGCGGATGCGTTGTCTTTGAGACAAAATTGGAATAAGGATTAACGTGCGGATACCTGTGTCAAGCGTTTGAATGTACTAAACACATGCCGAGAAATATGGTAAATCGGCAAGCCTAGTACCTGAGTGAACATGCCCGCAGATTGACCTCCTCACGCGACCTGAGACGTGGTCTCCCATTCCGGTTATGGTGGGTACAAGTGCGGTCACTACACGATGGCAGTCGGGGTCAGTGAGGCATTGTACACCAAGGCGGTGGGCCTCTTTTTGTTGCTAGGGAATCGATGGGGACGGTTGATATGTGTGGGGACGGAATGCCTCGCCATGTCGTGTGTTTAGGTTTACCTTGCATGGTTAAAACTCGATTCGAATCGTCTGCTTCTCGCAGCTAATGAGACTGCTTGTACTGCATTGAGTAGTAAGTGGAAATGAGGTGATTGGCAAAAGATGTTGATTGATAAAATGTTTGATACCATGTATGAATAGCTAGGTACTCATCTAGTTTAAAAGGATCATACTAAAACTTGAAAAGCTAAAACTTGATTTTAGACTCAGCTAGTGCTTTTGGCAAACCAAACCCCTCAGCCAAACAACTGCATGTCTAGAGGTAGAGGAGTAGACTCCTCACACTGGGTAAGTCTAGCTGAGTATTAATATACTCAGCCTTGCCTGTGGCACAATTTTACAGGTACTCTAGACAAAATGGTTGCTGGAGTGACTTGGCCGTCCACCTTGCCACTGGGGTGGTGTAACACCCCGGGTTCCACAAACAACCCAGAATGCTACTGAACTACACTTCTGACGTCCATATATAAAATTTCGGCAGCATCCCCTTTGCAAGATTGCATAAATAATGGGGCAACAGGGTATAAACATATATCATGACAAAAACATACTAAGTATTATTAATCGGCTAGCAAGGAAAGATAAACGTACGACCTGAACTGAATTAACCAGTGCGCACGACTATATAAAAAACAAACTTCCTTTGACAATAAGTTTCTAATTAAATCATGGCTGCGCCTGGGCAGCGTTATTGTGAGAGTGTAAGTGGACGTGCTGCTACTCCCCTCATTCCCAACATGTATCAAGTACCTGCATTGAGTAATGCAAGAGTGAGATGACACATCTCAGCAAGTAAAATAATATCAAACTATTCAACCACATAAGAACATTGTTTTACCACCACCTGATTCCACAACCTTCTTATTACCAAGGTGCATCACGTATACAACGTACAACACACCTAGTTACCACACCTCGCAGGTAGAAAACCACAATAGTAACATAGTAATGTCACACTTCATATATTCTTCATGAATGCAAATGTCTGCAAATGCAAGGATGACTTCTGCCTTCATACCTCTAAGGATATGAAGCTGCATCGTACCCCTCCTCGGGCAACGTACGATGCTAAAAAATGTACCGGTACGGTCGGACCATAAGATCACGACATAACTTCAAAATGCAAGATGGATGATGCGATGTGCATGTCATGCCTACAACACTTCATATAACGTGATTCCAAAAAGATACTTCAACTTCATCCAAGATGGGAATCAACCACATATATCATAACCAAATTATGATCATCCACAATATTAGACAATTGAGAATTAATACTTCCAAACAAATAAACTTCATCATAGAATTCAATGATTAACATAATTAAAAACTTAAGCATACTCAATGACAGGGAATAGGATGCAAACCAAACGGTAGCAACCACCACTATATTTACTTGCCTTTACCGGAAGTTCGGGCAAATCCCTAAGTACGATCCGGAAGTCCACCACCTGTTTTTGACATACAACTTAGTGCACCTATTTCACATAATCAGGCTCATAAACAACGCCGCACCTACGCACAAACTCAAACCCCGCCGCGGGTTACATCTCTCCCCACACCCACCAAACTGCAGCGGCGCTGCTTAATAATTTCATAACTTTAAAATTATGACAACAGTGGTAACAAACAAAAACTCCAGAGGCATCTACATAAAATTCCCCACAAGTTTTGTATACAATTTATAATTAAATTCTAACATCTAATTAGCCCAAAACAGTCCACAAGCTGAACCCTGTAATCTGTTTTTTTGTCTTTTGGACAGCGACATACCCGGATTCAAACAGCGATATCTTTTAAAATATAATTCCAAATCAAGCGCATAAGTACTCATTAGAAAGATAAGACAAAGCCCTACATGGTTATCATACTGGTTAACAGTAATTACCCACGAAAAATTCACAGAAACTGCTAATACTACTGCTGTTCATCCACCTGAAAATCTGTTTTTTTGGACAGCAACATAACCGGATTCAAACAACGATATCTCCTAAATTATAACTCCGAATCGAGCGCATAAGTACTCGTTGGAAAGGTATGACAAAAATCTACATGATTCTCATATTGATTATCACTAATTTCCCACGAAAAATCCCCAGAAACTGCTAATACTACTGCTGTTCATCCACCTGAAAATCTGTTTTTTTGGACAGCAACATAACCGGATTCAAACAACGATATCTCCTAAATTATAACTCCGAATCGAGCGCATAAGTACTCGTTGGAAAGGTATGACAAAGATCTACATGATTCTCATATTGATTATCACTAATTTCCCACGAAAAATCCCCAGAAACTGCTAATACTACTGCTGTTCATCCACCTGAAAATCTGTTTTTTTTGGACAGCAACATAACCGGATTCAAACAACGATATCTCCTAAATCATAACTCCGAATCGAGCGCATAAGTACTCGTTGGAAAGGTATGACAAAGCTCTACATGATTCTCCCACTGATCCCCACTAATTGTCCACGAAAAATTCCCAGAAACCCCTAGAACTACTGCTGTTCATCCTCCCACAAAAAAATCTGGACAGCACCTATACCGATTCGCATAGGTAAACATGTAAACAATTGGATTGCAGCACAAATACTAAAAAGAATGATCTTAAAATCACCTTGGGTTCCTCCTTTCCTCCTTCCATTCTTCCTTCTTCCTCCCTCCAAACTCCAATGGAAGACTCGCACCCACACGACGGGGTACCAAGCGGGGAGGATGCACCATGGAGAGGAGGGGGGGGGGGGGGCGGCTAGGGTTGAGGGGGGGTGCTGCAATCACTTGGGGGGAGAAGGAGAGGGAGAGAGAGAGAGGGGGGTGGCGGCCACAAAGGGGAATAGGGAAGGGGGGGCGGCTGCAACCAAAGGGGAATAGGGGAGGGGACGGCTAGGGTTAAGGGGGGAGAACTAATGGGCTCCCCACCGCCGGATCGAGATCCACGGCCCAAACTCGCTCTCACGTCCGTTCCCGATCCCAGGGCACCAGTCCAACAAGAATTCTACTGTTTTACTAGTGAATGCTTCCTAAAAGTTCCAAACCCCTGATGCACAGGACCCGAAAGAGAAAACAAGGAAAAAAAAGAATAATCTTCAATTTCTCTTCCTTTTGGAAATTGGGTATCACACTCTACCCTCCTTAAAAAGAATTCGACCTCGAATTCCGACGCTTCTATCGGAATGACGAAAGAAAGATTAATGAATCAACAAAACTCACACATAACGAAAAGTTCGGGTACTTCTGCCGCATCAGCTCCTCAAGTTCCTAGGATTCTAAGATACGCAGCAGACGACACTCAAGAGTCTGGTCTTGCTACACAGGAATCGGCTCTAGCTCGATTAGATGGTCTGGATTCCACAAATACTTCCTCAACACAAATACATGGAATACATGGTGTACTCTGATCATAGATTCCGACAATTGCAAGTGATAAGCCCAGCTGCCACCTCGGCTAAGATAGTAGACGGTCCTATATACCTCGGACAAAGCTTTCTAGACACCAAATCAATATTGACATATGCAAGTACTTCAATGAATGTATATATTAATGCAATTCATATAGTGTTCCTATAGCCTAAACAAAACTTAGCTAAACAAGAGCAACTTCAAGGGAGCAACTTAATGCTTGCATATTTCTATACAACAACACAGCGGTTAATTATTTTGCTCCTAACTCACAAAATATGCATCGAAAATTAGTAAACTAGGACTTTATGGAAAGCTTATAAAGTCCACTATACCCTTGGTATTATCATCACAACAAGATTTGACACTTAGAAAGGTCAAACAATGCTAAACGTAAATTTTGTCCAGACTTGGACATAATTCAACTACTCAATTCAAAAATCCATAATTGGAGTCCCAATCATCCAATTCAGGTGCTCCCAGACTTTTTAGAAAGCTAGTAGAATTGTCTATAATTCATTTATAAACATATCAAGTTAATTCAATGCATATCAAGGTCAAAAGACACGAGAAAGGCTCTGCTGTCCAAATTTGGACAGATTCAGAGATCACACTTAAAACAGCTGTAACTTAACTTATAGATCTCCAAAAAAAAGTAATCCAAAATTTGTTGAAAAGATTAAGAAAAGTACTACAACTTCTTTATAATTTATAATAAGTTATTCGAAGTTTAAATTGGGCAAACAAGGTCAGCTTCGAAATATGTACAGAATCTGCACAGATTTCAAGACTGGACTTGAGAAAATCATAACTCCCAAACTTCTAGACCTATGGTCATGAAATTTTTACACAAGTAAGATAAAGAAGTTGGCTACAACTTTTACATATAACATCTCTACAGAAAAGATGGTTTACTTCATTGAACTAGCTGCATAACTAAAACTGGTCATGCAATCCCAACAACAAGCAATAGATTTTATCAGGTTCATTACTCTTCTAAGATTAAGTGGTCGTTGAAAAACTAATAACTTTAGGTTCTTCATTACGAGACACCTAGAACAAATATAAGTATAGAAGCAATATGATAACTTTTTAAATCATTTAAGCCTAATCTCACATCATGCAAACAAGAATCAATTTAAGCATGTTATGTCTGCCCACATATTCATCCAAGCACATTCTATACATTATATCATAACTCCCTGCAGCTAACAAAATTTTGCAAATATAAACTCATTGAAAAGATTATAACATTCCCTAGAACTCTTATTATAATGAGTGTCTTGGAATTGGTTTCCAAACTGATAAAACAATGCAACTCTTTTGTTGCAAAACTGATAGGATTGAAACAATGGACAACTAAAATTCAAAAACTTATAACTCCTGCTATACTCAACTTAAACTACAATGAACACGCGTTGGAAAAGTTTTGAAAATTGTCCACGACTTTTGCAATAAAGTTGCACCCAAATTTATCCTTATAGCCCTCAACTCTGCATGACCTACAGCTAAACTCAGCCTGAGATACTGCACATTAGAGATTCGACTTATATCCGGGCAACCACCTCTCCAAATCTATTTAACAGACAGTTACAAGTAAATACCCATTAAAAGGGTACTGAAAATACCTACAAGTTTTGCTTAAAGAGAATTCGCAAATTTGTGCTCTGCAACTATCAAAACGCGGTCGATTTATTGGTGATTATAACGACGCCTAAAGTTCAGACACAACAGTGCAACAACTTCAGAGCAACCTAACTCCAATTATATGCAATGAGAATTAGAAACCCATACTCTTTGAAAAGATCATGAAATTACTAAAACTTTCATAATCCACAAAGACCAAATTATACCGTCTTCAATGTCTACTCTTCCGTACAAAATTAAAGACTCACTCTGCTAGAGACACCAACAAAGATGTTTTAAGAAACCCATATCTCTCAAATGTTTAGACCAAACATGGTGATTAAGCATCCTATGGAAAGATGCAGAAACATACTACAAAACATTCTAGATAAGTGAAGCCTGATTCAGCCTCCAACTAATTTAAAATGCCTCCCGAAACCAAACAACACATTATCAACAATAATAAAAAAAACAATATAAAATGAAGCCCAAGTCATTGGCAGGTGCCATCAACACTAGGATTTTCCACTACCAAACTGGGATGCAACTCCACAAAGTCTTTAAATAACACTCTACCAAATAGGTTAGAACACTAAGCACAACAATCAATGAATTCAACAACCTCGTTTGTTAATGCCACTAAGGTCAAACATCCATGTACCGACAATGTATGAAACACCTGACATACCTGTCTCTAGCTCTATAAAACATGGTTGTTATTACACTAGAATCCAACTACTAGAAATCTCCAAAACCATTCTGTTGACGTGAAGCAAATGGTGCTCATGTCATATAACATCTTTTCCCCCTCTCAAAAGAGATAAAATTTGCAATACTCATAAAGCAATGGAGGGATAACAACAAGAAAAAAAAAACTAATGTACTTCTTGACACAGACTCATGCAAAAGCTTCATAAATATTACTTTCAACACTAAAATAATAACACGATACTATGCTCAACAGGAGTAATTGGACTTCAATAAGATAATCCACCTAACCCAACTACTTTGATTAACCTCACATACAACAATACCTCCTATTATTGCACTTGAACAATTTGTACCTAGTGATGTCATAGGATGACTTCAAAGTAGTAGACATACATGATCTATCAAACCATCATTCATATAAAAAAAATCTCCATCTGATGCAACAACATCATTATAGAGATAGAGGACTAACAAACATAAGCAACTTCCAGTTAAACATTGACTTTGTTTAAGATAAAGCGATCCAAATAATAATTCAACAAGCATGCATAGAGAACTGATCATATAAAAAAAAACTACCATATATCATCGGCGATTAAAAACAATATAAAACGGGTTGTCCATATCGTCCACACGACTAGCCTCCAACAAATAAAAATTATGCATAACCTTTTTGGCTATAGAAACAAACCATAGAAGGAAAACATGCATGCCTCTTCAACTATAATGTAGACATAAAATCCACTTAAAATCACCCTATTTATTATTAAAAATAAGGTTGCACACAATAAGAAAACTTATCATGTAAACATGGTTGAACTTATCTATCCACGTCATCTTACAAATTCACTTGAGTTCTACCAGCCTCAAGATTTCATAGACAGTCCAACATTGCCTTTGCTCTATGGAGACAAACCTATTGTACTCTAAGATCAAGTTGGCAAGTAGCCACACTAGCCAAAAAAAAGGTGAGGTGTAAAGCACTGCACCCATGGAAATATTACATTGATAAGTTGGGTTGTAACCCAACAGTCAATCAAACTCAACAACACCATAAAACTACGTTGTATAGTGTTTTCACACTACACCAAGTCGGAATAGATCCTTTATACACAAGCTCAATAAACAATCGGTCCTATAAGTACTAGAACCCAAGAATCCTTTTGGAAAAAAAAAACATCCACAGTCAAGCATACAGAAATGTATGATAGTAATAGCTCAGAGATTAGTAAACATTGCATCCAAAAACAACATTATGACGATATGTATATAAAACAAGTACATTAGTAGCTTCACTTGCATAATAATTTCAATAACAACCACATCAAGAAACCAATATTAAATAGTAGTAACATTTCATATCAAGCATTACGTCGTTAACGACATACCTCATCAAACCATAAAGGGGTTTGGAGTCAGGAAATTCTAGTCATCTATACAATAAAATACTAATATGAAAGATATATGAACCCATACCCTTCCTATATGTGCAAGTGTGTCAAATTTATCTTCAAATTGCGTAGAATCTAAAGCCTATCCTTTGATACCAACTGTAACACCCCGGGTTCCACAAACAACCCAGAATGCTACTGAACTACACTTCTGACGTCCATATATAAAATTTCGGCAGCATCCCCTTTGCAAGATTGCATAAATAATGGGGCAACAGGGTATAAACATATATCATGACAAAAACATACTAAGTATTATTAATCGGCTAGCAAGGAAAGATAAACGTACGACCTGAACTGAATTAACCAGTGCGCACGACTATATAAAAAACAAACTTCCTTTGACAATAAGTTTCTAATTAAATCATGGCTGCGCCTGGGCAGCGTTATTGTGAGAGTGTAAGTGGACGTGCTGCTACTCCCCTCATTCCCAACATGTATCAAGTACCTGCATTGAGTAATGCAAGAGTGAGATGACACATCTCAGCAAGTAAAATAATATCAAACTATTCAACCACATAAGAACATTGTTTTACCACCACCTGATTCCACAACCTTCTTATTACCAAGGTGCATCACGTATACAACGTACAACACACCTAGTTACCACACCTCGCAGGTAGAAAACCACAATAGTAACATAGTAATGTCACACTTCATATATTCCTCATGAATGCAAATGTCTGCAAATGCAAGGATGACTTCTGCCTTCATACCTCTAAGGATATGAAGCTGCATCGTACCCCTCCTCGGGCAACGTACGATGCTAAAAAATGTACCGATACGGTCGGACCATAAGATCACGACATAACTTCAAAATGCAAGATGGATGATGCGATGTGCATGTCATGCCTACAACACTTCATATAACGTGATTCCAAAAAGATACTTCAACTTCATCCAAGATGGGAATCAACCACATATATCATAACCAAATTATGATCATCCACAATATTAGACAATTGAGAATTAATACTTCCAAACAAATAAACTTCATCATAGAATTCAATGATTAACATAATTAAAAACTTAAGCATACTCAATGACAGGGAATAGGATGCAAACCAAACGGTAGCAACCACCACTATATTTACTTGCCTTTACCGGAAGTTCGGGCAAATCCCTAAGTACGATCCGGAAGTCCACCACCTGTTTTTGACATACAACTTAGTGCACCTATTTCACATAATCAGGCTCATAAACAACGCCGCACCTACGCACAAACTCAAACCCCGCCGCGGGTTACATCTCTCCCCACACCCACCAAACTGCAGCGGCGCTGCTTAATAATTTCATAACTTTAAAATTATGACAACAGTGGTAACAAACAAAAACTCCAGAGGCATCTACATAAAATTCCCCACAAGTTTTGTATACAATTTATAATTAAATTCTAACATCTAATTAGCCCAAAACAGTCCACAAGCTGAACCCTGTAATCTGTTTTTTTGTCTTTTGGACAGCGACATACCCGGATTCAAACAGCGATATCTTTTAAAATATAATTCCAAATCAAGCGCATAAGTACTCATTAGAAAGATAAGACAAAGCCCTACATGGTTATCATACTGGTTAACAGTAATTACCCACGAAAAATTCACAGAAACTGCTAATACTACTGCTGTTCATCCACCTGAAAATCTGTTTTTTTGGACAGCAACATAACCGGATTCAAACAACGATATCTCCTAAATTATAACTCCGAATCGAGCGCATAAGTACTCGTTGGAAAGGTATGACAAAAATCTACATGATTCTCATATTGATTATCACTAATTTCCCACGAAAAATCCCCAGAAACTGCTAATACTACTGCTGTTCATCCACCTGAAAATCTGTTTTTTTGGACAGCAACATAACCGGATTCAAACAACGATATCTCCTAAATTATAACTCCGAATCGAGCGCATAAGTACTCGTTGGAAAGGTATGACAAAGATCTACATGATTCTCATATTGATTATCACTAATTTCCCACGAAAAATCCCCAGAAACTGCTAATACTACTGCTGTTCATCCACCTGAAAATCTGTTTTTTTTGGACAGCAACATAACCGGATTCAAACAACGATATCTCCTAAATCATAACTCCGAATCGAGCGCATAAGTACTCGTTGGAAAGGTATGACAAAGCTCTACATGATTCTCCCACTGATCCCCACTAATTGTCCACGAAAAATTCCCAGAAACCCCTAGAACTACTGCTGTTCATCCTCCCACAAAAAAATCTGGACAGCACCTATACCGATTCGCATAGGTAAACATGTAAACAATTGGATTGCAGCACAAATACTAAAAAGAATGATCTTAAAATCACCTTGGGTTCCTCCTTTCCTCCTTCCATTCTTCCTTCTTCCTCCCTCCAAACTCCAATGGAAGACTCGCACCCACACGACGGGGTACCAAGCGGGGAGGATGCACCATGGAGAGGAGGGGGGGGGGCTAGGGTTGAGGGGGGGGGGGTGCTGCAATCACTTGGGGGGAGAAGGAGAGGGAGAGAGAGAGAGGGGGGTGGCGGCCACAAAGGGGAATAGGGAAGGGGGGGCGGCTGCAACCAAAGGGGAATAGGGGAGGGGGCGGCTAGGGTTAAGGGGGGAGAACTAATGGGCTCCCCACCGCCGGATCGAGATCCACGGCCCAAACTCGCTCTCACGTCCGTTCCCGATCCCAGGGCACCAGTCCAACAAGAATTCTACTGTTTTACTAGTGAATGCTTCCTAAAAGTTCCAAACCCCTGATGCACAGGACCCGAAAGAGAAAACAAGGAAAAAAAAGAATAATCTTCAATTTCTCTTCCTTTTGGAAATTGGGTATCACAGGTGGGCAGTCGAGTGGACCCTACCTCAGCAGGGGAGGAGCATGAGGAGTGATGGGCCAGGCTTCCCCATCCTCCCTTTTATTTACCGTTATTTAATTTCCGCTGCATCCCGAACAATGATTACTGCTTTTGCAAAACTCCGATGATGTTGTAATAACCTTAAGCACTTCTTTAAATTACGGTTTTATGCTTTATTGTATTTGCTCTATGCCTCACCTTCGAGTGAGTATGTGGTACTTGATCCTGTTAGTGGCCTTGTCGGACTAGATCCAAGGGACTGACAGTTTATTCCTATTTAAGTGTGGTCTAGCCTCTAAGGCGGGACTTGGGCACTTAAGTTGGAATAATTCGGGCGGTTCCGCCATAGCTAGTATCGGTGCTTGTACCACCTCAGAGGAATCAATAAATCATAATTACCGACCTTTTCAAAAGTAAAACTTGTTTAGAAACCAAGTGGGATAGCTACCAGGACGATAAGGATAGACCTAGGACGTGAAGCCTTAGGATACTAGATGGGTAGCTAGGTGGCTATTTGAGTAGGCCATACAGGCTGCTATGATATAGATGGGGGATTTCTATATTCCTATATACTTGATGTGAGGACGCTTAGGACGAGCATGCTTGCATTATTTTTCTATCCTCTTAGTACAATGTCATTACTAATAAGAAGCTACATGAACAAAGAGACACTCGTGATAAAATTTTAAATCTATATATCGAAGATCTCAACTTAACCCTAGAAAAGCCAAGTCCTCAGAAATTTTTCTCTAGTCTTTTGCACTAGCTTCCTTTTTATTTTTGGGATTCTTTTTCTTTTTTTGCTTACATTTGCCCTTGCGCAGATGACTTCTCACGTACCCATGGACGGAGGGAACGCACATTCCCACACAGACGGTCTTGCACGAGAGGGCTTTCCCCGCATTTTGTGGGAGGTACTGCAGGGAGCAGGTTACGCTACGCCTCCCTAGTACGCGGTGCAGCTGTTCGAGGAGCACCGGGTACCCCGCTGTAGGGTGAGGATGACCTTGGAGCCTCATCCCCTACAGCCTGGCTGGTGTTTCTTGGACTCAGAGTCTTTCGGTTTCAGGGCCGAGGATACTGTTGAGTCCATGGCTCTTCACGTGCTGACAACCTTCTGTGGATTTCACCCCTTGGAGCTGTCAACCCACCCCATTGGCTTGTTCCCCACTGAGAAGGAGGATGACCTGATGTGGAAGGATCGGGTTGAGCACGCCAAGGATGTGTGGGCTCTCTACCCTGGGCATACCGCTCACCTGACAGTTCGGTGCATGAGTGCCCTATATCGTCTGCAGGCCTTGCGAGGTGAGGCGATGTCCCAGCTTATGGGCCTAGTGGAGTCTACCAAGATCACCCTGGATAACTAGGAAGGCCTTGTTGTCGACTTGTCCACTGAGCTGGTGGAAAAGGATCTCTAGATGGAACAAATAGCCAACCACATACAGGAGCTTGAGGATCAGGTGGAAGCCAGGGAGAACACCATTGAGGTCCTAGAAGATTAGCTCCAGACCACCCAACAACAGCTTGAAGAAGCCAACCAACATTTTGATGTTTACCATCAAGAGATCGAGGATATGGAGGCAGAAGGGGCCGATGAGGACGTTGATATCGAGGGAGGAGAGGAGCCGGAGCCTGCATCTAGCTTAGACACTGCTGGCTCAGGTAGACCACCTTCCCTCGAGTCTAGCGTTGCCTCGTTTGCTCATTAGATTTCAGAGTCAAGGTAGAAGTGTGCATCAGTAGAACTCCTAGAAACTAGCTTAGCTTTTGCACCTTGAAGGTACTAGGCTACAGAGTTGAGTATTTTGGGCACTGCTGTAACTATTGGAAACTCTTTTGGCAAGATGAATGATAGATGGTTCCTATTTTAAGTTTATGAATGAAATTATATCCTGTTGGTACCAGTGGTGAAAAACAAGGCAATGTTTGGAATTTTGCAAACTTCTTTGTTTAAGTTCTTTTATCATGTGCAATCACGGATTTCAAAGTATGATAATAAGAACATCCTAAATTTCAGATGACAGAAAAAGCGCGCCGTGGACAGAATGAGCGCATTCCTCCACCACCGTCGCAGCCTCCTACCATGCAGGAGCTGATGGCTCAGCAGAATGAGATTCTGTGGCAGCTCGCTCAGCGTCAGCCACCACCTCAGCACTATGGGGGTGGTGATCATCACCAGCGTGCCCCAGCAGCGGCCACCTACCAGGAGTTTCTCAGTACTCAGCCTCCGTTGTTCACTCGGGCGGAAGATCCACTCGATGCTGATGTTTGGCTCAGGGTGGTGGAATCCAAATTCCCACTACTTAATGGAGATTGTTCAGATGCGGCCAAGGTCCGTTTCGCCACCCAGCAGCTTCGTGGGCCCGCTCGGACATGGTGGGACCATTTCCTCGCTATGCAGCCAGCTGACCACGTGGTTGAGTGGGGAGAGTTCAAAGCAGTATTCAGAGGGCATCACATACTAGCAGGCATCATGGACCGCAAGCTCAATGAGTTTCTAGCACTCACTCAGGGAAGTCGTACCGTGTTGCAGTACGCCCAAGCTTTCAATGACCTGTGTCAGTACACAGGCTACCATGCTGACACCGATGAGAAGAAGAGAGACAGATTCAGGAGGGGCCTCAGTACTAAGCTCCGTGACCGTCTCAACATAGTCAAGGCCAATAGCTACAATGAGTTAGTCAACATGGCCATCTCTAAGGAGGATTGCATCACAGCCCGTCAGGTAGAAAAGAAGAGAAAGACCCCTATGGCAGGACCATCAGCATAGCCTCAGCGCTTCAGGATTGTGTCCGACACTCAGAGCAGAGGACCTCAGCAGCAGCAGGGACGATGGGTGATCCGACCACAGCAACAACAGCAGCAGGCACCCAACCGCTCTCAACCCCCAGTTTAGAGGAACAACAACCAGCCACAACAGTAGTACCGTCAGGGCAATGATAATAGGTGTTTCACTTGTGGCAACACCGAACACTATGCTAAGAATTGTCCTAGGAAACAGCAGAAGCAGGGGCAGAATGCAAATCAGAACCAAGGCAAGAGGCAGAGGGTGCAAGTAAGACAGGGCAGGCTGAACTTCACCACATTGGCTGACATTCCGGAGGGAGCACCCATTATGACTGGTATCTTTTCTGTTTTAAATTTTCCTGTAGTCATTCTTTTCGATTCTGGTGCATCACATAGCTTCATCAGCGCAAAATTTAGTGCCAAGTGTTAGTTACCTTTTCACCACACAAAGGGGGATATTATGATCGCAACACCAGGAGGTAGAGTTGCCACCTATCAACTCAACCGACAAGTCCCCATAAAATTTGGTAGTATCATAGTCGGAACCACCCTCCTGATTATGGGATTAGAGAGTGTGGACATCATCTTGGGAATGGACTGGTTATCCTGATATCATGTTTTGATTGATGTCGCAACAAGAGCCATTGAAGTGCACTCACCGATTTGTGGAGAAATCACCTTGTACCTACCTGACCAAGGCTGTACCCATTCTTGTGCACTCACCGAGGTGGAATCACCCGTGGAGAGGATTCCAGTAGTCTGTGAGTACCCAGATGTCTTCTCGGACGAACTTCCAGGGATGCCACTGGCAGGGAGATAGAGTTTTCCATAGAATTGCAACCCGGGACTGCACCTATATCCAAGAGACCCTATAGGATGCCTCCAGCAGAGTTGGCATAACTAAAGAAGCAGTTAGAAGAACTGTTGGACAAGGGGTTCATTCGCCCAAGTACTTCACCATGGGTATGTCCGGCCTTGTTCATGAAGAAGAAGGATGAGAGTTTGAGACTGCGTGTCGATTACCGCCCTCTCAATGCAGTGACTATTAAGAACAAGTATCCTCTACCTCGCATTGATGTTTTGTTTGATCAATTGGTCGGAGCTAAGGTGTTTTCCAAGATAGACCTTCGCTCTGGCTATCATCAAATCAAGATCAGGGCCAGCGATATCCCGAAGACGGCTTTCTCTACCAGATATGGGCTTTACGAGTACTTGGTGATGTCATTTGGGCTGACCAATGCCCTGGCATATTTCATGTATTTGATGAATTAAATATTTATGCCCGAACTGGACAAATTTGTGGTGGTCTTCATTGATGATATCCTGGTCTATTCAAAGAGTGAAGACAAACATACAAAGCATTTGCACACAGTACTTCAGCGGCTACGCGATCATCATTTGTATGCCAAACTCTCCAAATGTGATTTCTGGCTAAGGGAGATCAAATTCTTGGGTCACACCATTTCTCAGGATGGGATATCAGTTGATCCTGAGAAAGTGCAAGAAGTGATGGATTGGAAGCCTCCTACCACCGTGCGACAGATTCGGAGTTTTCTAGGATTGGTAGGATACTATCGACGATTCATTCCGGATTTCTCCAGGATTGCTAAACCAATGACTGAATTGTTGAAGAAAGGAGTGAAATTTGAATGGGGTCAAAAATGTGAGGATGCCTTTCATGCATTGAGGCAGCATCTGACGACAGCACCCGTGCTAGCACAGCCTGACAACACCAAATCATTTGATGTATATTGCGATGCTTCGGGCACTGGACTAGGTTGTGTTTTGATGCAAGACAACCGAGTTATTGCCTACACATCTAGAGCACTTAGGCCTCATGAGCAGAATTATCCCACCCATGATCTGGAGCTAGCAGCGGTATTTCATGCTCTGAAAATATGGAGACATTACCTAATGGGAGCTCATTGTAATATTTATACTGACCACAAGAGTCTCAAGTACATTTTCACTCAGGCTGATCTTAACATGAGGCAGCGGAGATGGTTGGATTGATCAAGGATTATGATCTGGAAGTACATTACCATCCTGGCAAGGCAAATGTTGTGGCAGATGTCTTAAGTCGAAAAGCCCAGTGCAACTTTATAACCATGGACTCTAAGATCGCCACTCTGTGTGACGAGTTGCGCAAGCTGAACATGGAAGTTGTTTCCCCAGGTACCTTGGATTATATCTCAGTGGAGCCAACTTTACAAGAGCAGATAATCATGGCACAGATTGGTGACAAGGGTGTTCAAGTCATTAAGGAAATGCTCAACCAAAAGGTGGATAAGTACAAATGTTTTCGTCAGGACAACAAGGGTGTTCTATGGTTTGAAGAATGATTGGTTGTTCCCAAAAATCCAGAACTCAGGAAGAAAATCTTGGACGAAGCTCATCTCTCAAAATTTTCCATGCACCCCAGAAGTAACAAGATGTATCACGACCTCAGATCCTTATATTGGTGGACCAGGATGAAGAGAGAAATTGCTAAGTATGTATCTGAGTGCGACACTTGCCAAAGGATCAAGGCTAGTCATTTGAAGGTAGCAGGTACCTTACAACCTCTCCCCATCCCTTCTTGGAATTGGGAGGATATTTGCATAGATTTTATTGTGGGATTGCCCAGCACCTCCTGGCACCATGATTCTATTTGGGTCATTGTGGATAGGCTAACCAAGACAGCTCATTTCTTGCCTGTGCATACCACCCACAAGGCGGAAAAATAGGTAGAGATCTATATTGACCAAATAGTGCGTTTGCATGGAATCCTGAGGACTATTATGTCTGATAGAGGAGCACTGTTTGTGGCACGTTTCTGGGAACAGCTGCAAAAGTCACTTGGAGCAACCTTGATTAGAAGCTCAGCATACCATCCTCAAACTGATGGCCAAACGGAAAGAATAAATCAGATTCTTGAGGACATGTTGAGAGCGTGTGTGTTACACTATGGCAAGAATTGGGATAAGTGCCTTTCTTTGGCAGAATTCTCTTACAACAACAGCTACCAATCCAACCTAAAGATGGCACCTTTCGAGGCCTTGTATGGGAGAAGGTGTAGAACACCACTAAATTGGTCGCAAGCTAGAGAAAGGGAAATATTTGGACCTGACATAATGCTTGAAGCAGAGAATAAAGTCAGAGTCATTAAGAAGAACTTGGAAGCTGCTCAGACCATGCAAAAGAGCTATCATGATAAAAGAAGGAAGCTTCTACTGTTCACAGTGGGGGATCATGTGTACCTCAAAGTGTCACCCACCAAAGGTGTTCAGAGATTTGGGATCAAGGGCAAATTAGCTCCTCGCTATATTGGGCCCTATGAAATCAAAGAGAATTGTGGACCTGTAGCATACTAGTTGAAGTTGCCACCTCACATGTCTGCAATTCATGATGTGTTCCATGTGTCTCAACTAAAGAAGTGTGTCCGCTTACCAATGGAAGTGCTACCCGAGCCTGAATTGGAGATAGAACTAGAATTGTCATATCAAGAGCACCCCGTTAAAGTATTGGACCAAAAGGAAAGGTCGACTTGAGCAAACTCGATTCGAATGTATAAGATCTAGTGGAGCAACCATTCAGAAGAAGTGGCTACTTGGGAAACTGAGGATTTTCTGTGCTCTCACTACCCTAATTTTCTGCCTAAGGGAATCGGTACGTAACCCGAAATCCAAACCCCACCTGCCCTTTGAAACTAAGTATAAGAGAAATATAGTTAATGAGAATTGAGTAAATTGTGAAGCTAAATCTAGAAGGACTTCCTTCTGAAGTTGCAAAGAGGATGACATTCGAAAAGCAGTCTACTAGAGAACCTGGACAAAAGAAACCACACCTCGCAAGCACACACCTCCGTAGCACCCCTCTCAAGGATCCCTACCCAATCTCGGGACGAGATTCCTTTAAGGGGGGAGGGCTGTAACACCCCAGGTGTTACCCAAGGCCCTGGCTTAATATATGCACCTATGGCCTATTATCACATGTGTTAAGTAGAAAGAGAAGACACCCAAAGCTTTAGAACCATGGCTAAACTAAGTGATGATCATGATGGGAGGGATACCCTAGCCTTCATGTATCTTCACCTATGAAAAAGGTTCTACAACCCTAATTTCCCCTCTTGAGCCATTAAACCCTAAACATTGGATTGAAGGGAAAATTATGCAAATGACCAATTCATGAATTGAACCATTTACCAAAGTTGGAGTACATTAATGTACCTACAAAATGTAGTAAGGAAAGTATTGCAAAAAGGCCCAACAAAAATCCCAAATCAAGCCCCCAAGTGGAGAGCACACTAGAGCCATTCATTTTTCTCTAAGTCCAAAATTAGCCCTAACCTAAAGATCAGAAGTGTTCACCCCTTTGCTGGCGCCAAAACCACTTGGTCCAAATAACAAAAAGTAGCCAAACTACCCAAGGCACACCCTTGAAAAATTTGAAACCAAACCAGGGTCGTTTGACATGGTTTGGCATCTGTTTTATCGCAGGGTGAACAGTGCAGACAGACAAGACTTGGTGCCACCATATCTTCAAAGCTAGACCCGATCTCCCCTTGGAACTCACATGAAATAAATAGCTCTAGGTGCAGGGAAGAAATCTTACACAAGACATATGGTAAGATTCGCACATTTGGGAGCTCAGCAGGCGCAAGAACTCAGGCAGATTAACACGGCCACGTGTTCGACGCGCCCTGGCAACGCCAGAGCACGCCCCGACGCTCGGCCCCGCGCGTGCCGCGCCACGCTGCGTCAACCCTGCACCCACGCCCGCGCCCGCGGCTATAAAGCCAACCCCAGCCTCGACCATATGCCCCCGCGTGCTCCCTACCCTGCCCGAGCACCAGTTCACCGGCGTTTGCCTAGAGAACGGCGTGCCAGCGGCCGCGCGAGCCTCGGCCACCGTGGACCGGCCACTCCAGCCCTCCCTCCTCCACCCCGTCTAACCCTTTAGCTAGCTTCCCCGGAGCTCAGTGAAGCTCCTCGAGCCACAGACCAGACACCACCTCACCGGAGACGCTAGATTGACGTTGCCGGACTTCAAACGGCCACCATCGCACGTAGACCGAGCCACATGGTAAGCCATTTGTCGATTCTTGACCTCTAGTGAAGCTCCCCGTGCCATTTAATTGAACTATACCGCTGTGAGCAGGCCGGAGCACACGCTGCCGACGAGCCCGACCGCCGCGCACGTGGCCAGCCCTATTCCGGCCATCACCGCCGGTGATCCGCCCCTCGACGTGACTGCCAGGACCTCCCGAACCTCACCTAGCCCTCGATAGGACCTCTCCCGCCGCCGGTAAGCCGCGCCACCTTTTTCCTCTCCGCGGCTACTGTTCTGGCGAGGAGGGAGCTCGGGTTGAGAGAGAGAAGAGCCAGGGGGTATTCGCAATGTTAGTGACACGGTGGAACAGTTCCGCAGAGGCACCGTTTAAATGATTTAGTTAAATAAAACCCTAGGGGCCCCGGTGCAAACATGTTTTCCTTAAACCTTTAAGTTTTATTCTTTTAAATGAGTACAGAACTTGAAAAATTCATAACTTGAGTTTTATCCAACCAAATTTGGTCAAACCAATTTTGCTAGGTCCTAAATATTATGAACTATTCAGGAAAAATAATAAACACCCTGACTACCACAACACTTTTAGAGTTTTAATTTAATAAAGTGTACTGCCCAAAACTAAATAAATAGAGGAAAAAAATAGAAATACTTTTGGACTGAGGGTAAGAAAAATTAGAGACATACTTAACTACTAACTACCTTATTTAAAAATGTTAAACTCCTCAGTATACTAGATTAAGGAGGGATTAACCATTAAAACTTGTTTTGGTTCAAACCTTAAGAAAATGAAAAAGGGAATTTAAAATAAGAACCAGAGAGCAACCACATTTTTCCTAGCTTGCTTAAGTAACAGAGTTCATAAGAAAATTTTGTTGAACCCTCTGTTAGTACAAAAGAAATGCACCACATTTTATTTCATAAAAACAGTAAGAACTTAGAAAAATCCTAGAAAAATAACCCTACGGAGAAACCACCCCAATTCTTGGGATAACTACTGATATGCTAGTATGAATCTAGGAAAAATATAAGTTCTGTTGTTTGATATTTTTCAAATCACAAGTTAGTTATAAGTGCCTTTTTGACATTAAACTTTAGAAAATCACAACTAAATAACCAGTAAGTCACTTTCTGTGATTTTTGGCACAGAGATCTGTCATTACCCATAGATGTTAACAAAAATAAATTTTAGTACAGAACCCTCACCTAACTTAGAGCTGTAGTGCAAAGTGACCATCTACCTTCACTTTTGTTATTTTGCCCAAGGTTTGTCTTAATGAATTCTAACCTCAAATTTGTAGAATAAACTACAGAGACCAATGTTTACCCACTGTAATTTTTGCAAAATTTTTGGAAAATTCTAAGTCACCATGGTAATTCAAGAGCACTCAAAAATACGCATAAATAGAAGGTAAAAAGGGAATTGTGGAAGAAATTAATATTATACAACTAAATCTCTCTAAGAGTCCAATAAAACATAAAGGAGATGATTAAAATCCTTAAATTCGCTCAAGACCCAAAAATAGGTGTGTACAAAACACTAATAGCACCATCCGGTAAGGAAACCCTAGTTTACCCACTGTTTTTAATATTGTTTCACCATACATAGTATTTACTAAATTGACATATTATTAATATACATGTATCTTATTCATTGCATTCGATAGATTGTAATCTCGCTAACGGAGAGTACGTCCTCATTCCAGAGCAAGGAGTTGCTCAGGAGGTAGTCCAGGAGCCAGCACCAGAGCCTGCCACTGAGGATCTGCCTACCCTAGCTTTTGAAGGCAAGCCCCGGTTTTATGCATAACTGTTATATATGCTATTTTACTGCACTTAATGATTGTAGGTTTGTACTGTGCACTTAAGTGTAGGAGTTGTCTGAAAACCCTAGTTGCATGAACTCAGGATTCCTTTTGAGATGGATACTAGTATGCTAGGTCGAGTAGCTGCTTTGCTAATTAGGGATCTCGGTAGAAGTCGAGTGATTTTTCTAGCACTCGCACGAGGTTAGGAAATTGGTTGTATCCATTTTGATAATGGAATGATGATGGTCTGTGGACACGGATCCATGGGGATGCGTTGTCTATGAGACGAAATTGGAATAAGGATTAACGTGGGGATACCTATGTCAAGCGTTTGAACGTACTAAACACATGCCGAGAAATATGGTAAATTGGCAAGCCTAGTACCTGAGTGAACCTGCCCGCTGATTGATCTCCTCACGTGACCTGAGACGTGGTCTCCCATTCCGGTTATGGTGGGTGCAAGTGCGGTCACTGCACGCCGGCAGTCAGGGTCAGTGAGGCATTGTACGCCAAGGCGGTGGGCCTCTTTCTGTTGCCAGGGAATCGATGGGGACGATTGATATGTGTGGGGACGGAGTGCCTCGCCACGTCGTGTGTTTAGGTTTACCTTGCAAGGTTAAAACTCGATTCGAATCGTCTGCTTCTCACAGCTAATGAGACTGCTTGATCCATTGTACTGCATTGAGTAATAAGTGGAAATGAGGTGACTGACAAAAGATGTTGATTGATAAAATGTTTGGTACCTTGTATGAATAGATAGGTACTCATCTAGTTTAAAAGGATCATACTAAAACTTGAAAAGCTAAAACTTGATTTTAGAATCAGCTAGTGCTTTTGGAAAACCAAACCCCTCAGCCAAAGAGCTGCATGTCTAGAGGTAGAGGAGTAGACTCCTCACACCGGGTAAGTCTAGCTGAGTATTAGTATACTCAACCTTGCTTGTGGCATAATTTTATAGGTACTCTGGAGGATATGGTTGCTAGAGTGACTTGGCCATCCACCTTGCCACCGGGGTGGACAGTCGAGTGGGACCCTACCTCAGCAGGGGAGGAGCATGAGGAGTGATGGGCCAGGCTTCCCCATCCTCCCTTTTATTTACCGTTAGTTAATTTCCGCTGCATCCCGAACAATGATTACTGCTTTTGCAAAACTCCGATGATGTTTTAATAACCTTAAGCACTTCTTTAAATTATGGTTTTATGCTTTATTGTATTTGCTCTATGCCTCACCTTCAAGTGAGTATGTGGTACTTGATCCTGTTTGTGGCCTTGTCAGACTAGATCTGAGGGACTGACGGTTTATTCCTATTTAAGTGTGATCTATCCTCTAAGGTGGGACTTGGGCACTTAAGTTGGAATAATTCGGGTGGTTCCGCCACAATTTCAAGGCAACTCACTCTCACTCCCACACAAGCACAACACGAGCACAAGGATCGTTCGGTCGTTCATTCGATCGCTTGTCCAAATGTTCATAGCTTGTTCGTTCATTTGTCTAATCATTCGTTCGATCGTTCATGGTTCGTTTGTCTGGTCGTCCGATCGTTCGATCATTCGACCATCCAAAAAATCTTTGTTCAGCCGTTATGCTATCGAAATTCCGATCGTTCGTTTGATCGATCATTCGACCTTTCGTCTGTTCGTTCATAATCCCTTTTCATCATTCATTCATACGAACTATTCATCATCCATCGTTAGTTCATACTAATTATTCACCATTCATACGAATTGTGGACCAACTCTTAAAGTTGATTGCCACCTTTACAGGTTTGTCTCGTTTAAGTTGACCTGGAACCATCTAATGTATAAATGTGTATACAAGCCTCCTAGGACTAGTATTTGTATCACATTTGAGTCCCACAGGATTGGGACACTAGGTTGGGTGCAGGACGTAACCCTTAGGCTTGGACCAAAAGTTTTTTAGTCAAAACTATTTTCTTAACAAAATTCTTGCTGTCATCCCTCCATTTTAAAAATGTTTCCCTTCCTTTCCTTCTCTCAGAAGTCAGATGGAGGTTCGTTGCCAAACTAGCTTTTGCTGGAATGAAGATGGTTTCCCCAAGTTGTTAGAAGCATGCACAACATGCCTCGAAATTAGGAGCCAGACAGAATACGACAGTCGTGAGTTCCTCGAGCATGGCATAGAGAAGTGTGTCATGGCTGTATACATTAGTTCCAGTCCACACCATGTGGAATGGAGTGTCACTGCTGCGGGGCGCAGATTCAAAGACACCTGCCAAGTCGTCGCTCGCAAGGCATTGAGGGCCCTATGTCAAATTTATGAATAGGAATTGGCCGACACCCCACTCAGATTCTTTCCACCCTTTCAGAGAGTCCATCCTGTTTGGATGGCCAAGATGCGTGCCTTGGAAGGACAACAACTTCTTGAGGATGACCCTACAGTCGTGTACCTCACAACATACGTGCTTTCTCTGGATGCACAATACGATCTCTTGGCTCGGCACCACTATCAGATGATTGCCTGAGCAGAAGATATAGAAACGTGCAACCGTCATCTCCATGTGGAGCACCACAACTCAAGCCCGTGTAGCTGCCTTCGAAAGTTGTGAAGTCATTACTGTTGAAGCATTGAAGCAGGCCAAGGAAGAGCATGTCCAGAAGCTGGTTGAGGCCTACTTGGTCACCCACAAACAACATAGAGCCCTGCGGATCCAAGAGCTCACCTCATTCGACCCAGTTCAACCCATGAGAGCTGAAGAGCCCCAGATTCTAGAGGGCCTCCCCGTCTCTATAAAAGGAGAGAGAGGAAGGATTGGGAACTCCCGGAAAGAGCCATAGTCCTAGAAGGAATACCAGTCTCCCCTCAGGCTATGGATAAGCAAGAACACCACGAATCCTCCCAAGATCCACTATCGGATATGTTTGAGCCCCTCACCATGAAGAAGATTCTAGCACCCTCCCTTGAGGTCAAGGAAGAAGCCGCAAGCACCCCACCTGCACCATCGCTCTCTGAGGTCACCTTGGAGCTCAAGAGCTAGTCCCGCTAGGAGAAGAGTTCGACTCCATCCTTTCATCTCAGTCGCCGCCAAAAGAAGTCATCAACATCATCTCCCTATTGACCCATCTAGGAGATGTCTTAGAATGAAGTTGTGCACTTGCCTTGCCAGAAGAGAATCTGCAGGATCTAAAGTTAGTTATGCCCAGTCCTCTGCATGCATTCGACAGGGAATTTTTCTTTCACTTTGGCTAGAGCCCTGCATGTATGAGATGTAACCGTGTAGCCGCAAGTTTTAAAAAAACTCTAATTGTGTGGCCCCCCTAGGGCATTTCAAAATAATTTGTGCTTGATGTTTGCTCCCCTTTTGTGTGCATAGGTAATGCTTTAACATTAGTGCTCGTAAATCGCGTTCAACATAGTTCTCAATTCAGGAGCTGAGCAGTAGTCACTTAGCCCTTGAATCCGAGTAGTTCATGCTTTGGAAAACTCTATTCTTCCCTTATTCAAAACATTTGATTTGTTTGTGCTTATCATTGTTGAGCTTATGTGTCTTCTTTATTTTTAAGAAAGGTTTTCTCTAAAAACATCGATTACAAATTAGAGGTAATTCTCACCTTATGCTTCCATTCTCCTCTTAACCTATCTCAAGAGAAAAGCACCTCACCCAAGAAGATACCAGGAAGCTTACCCTTGAAGCGTAGAATAAGCTACAGAAGGAACCTGTCTAGTCACTCAGTCAAAAGGACCTACCATGATAATCAAAGCCCTGCACTTGGGTCAAGGTAAATAGGAAAAGTAAAAGAGCACAAAAAAAGTTATTACCATACAAAGAGGCAAAGATTCTTGGAACCAGAGATCACAAACATCAGGGTCTTCCACCCCACCACTCACCCGTGCCCCCCGCACTCGTGCCTCGCCTCCATGCGCACTACCACTGCTCAAGACCCCTTTGCAGCGCACCCACCACCGCCAACACCAGCCCCCTTCCCTTATCATGCCTGCTACCGTGTGGCACATGCTCCATCAGCACAACTCCGCACCCAAAGACCACCTCTCTTCTATAAAACCCCCACCAGCTCCCTGAGTTCCCATCCCACTCAAAGCACACACCTGATAAACCCCCCTCTGCCTAATCGCAAGCAACTCCTTTTTCCACAACCTCGCCCTTGGGATCACAATGCTTGGTGATTCTTGGGTTGAAAACTATGCTACATGGTTCATAGTGTTTGGTTTCCTCCTCTATGCGATGGGAATACTCTCTGATAGAATCCTCCAGTGGGAAGAACAAAGAGAAAGAAAGGGGCAGTGAAAAGAAAATAACAAAGAGAAGATAAGAAGAAGGTTATCCCAAAATTAACCCTATGACACTCATCTCTCCGTAGCCTGCTCAAGAAACAACAACAGAAGAAGGCCCCGTAGTACCCATGTTATGAGGTACTTCAAGGAGTTCAAATCCCCAAGATTCAAGAGTTGTACCCACATTCTTTTTAAGTGGGGTAGTGTTCCAGTAAGGTTGTTGCTATGGAGAAAATGGAGAAGAAATATGCATGCAACATGCTTGTGGAGGACCAGATCATCCAAGCATATAAGTTTCTGGATGAGAAGTGGTCACCCAAGTTTTTTTGATGAAGTGCTAGAAGACCAATCAAGGAAGGAATCCATGTGAGAGTTTGTAAGAGAAAGGTTTGCGTGTTGGCATCGACGCTTCTTCAATAAGCTAGCTGCCAAGCGAAACCTAGAAGCCTGAAGATGATCTTTGAGTAGCCAGAATCAGTGTTTGCAATCGGCAACAAGATGCTCCTCAAAGGCTAGATATTGTTGAAGTTCCATCTCCTTGAAGAGTCTACATAATGAAGATATGTAGCTGAAGTAAAGCTATACCCATAACCATTCTAAGCTAAATCTCGAGTACGTCATTCATTTTAAGTGGGGTAGATCTGTAGCACCCCGAAATTCCAAATCTAGAAAATTTCTCAAACTCGCTCAAAATTCAAATAGAATTTTTAAATTTCATTTCAAAATGTTTGTTTGCAGGTTGATCTCAATAAAGAAAATATAGTGGTATATATTCTCTCCAAAATTCTCCTCAAAGTGACCTATAAATATTTTCTAAGTGATCCCTTCAAATTCTTCCCAAAAATACTACCTAAATATTCCACCGATATTTCTCTAAATATTTTCTCCTGAGAAATACCCTCAAATCATTTTTAAAACCCCTACAAATATTTTCTTAATAATTTTCTTTATGCTCATACATATACTGAAAGTCGCCTAGAGGGGGGTGAATAGGCGAAACCTGAAAATTATAAACTTTGAACACCCACTTCACCCGGGGTTAGGGTTAGAAATAAATAATAGTGAATTCAGAGTGTAGAAGATAATTCTTCTTTCTATGAGTTGCTCAATCAATGCGGATAACTTTGGGAGCCAACTCAAAATGTTGTGAGCAAGAGAACGTTAGAGAGAGATGAGAGGGAAGAAACAAATTGAATGGTGAAGATCAACACAAGTGGACACAACGATTTATTTCCCGAGGTTCGGTTCTAAAGAACCTACTCCCCGTTGAGGAGGCCACAAAGGCCGGGTCTATTTCAACCCTTTCCCCTCTCAATCGGTAACTTAGACTGGTCAAGTGCTTCTTCTTAATCTCACGGGTCACTAAGACCCCGCAATGATCACCACACAATTAGGTGTCTCTTGCTTACTTTACAAAACACTTGGAAAGTTTAGAAGGAGAAGAAGAAGAAAGCAACCAAACAACAAGAGCAACATTTGAAACACAAATCACCCTCTCTCAAGTTACTAAACACTTTTGATCAGTTGACTTGATCATGGCACTTGGAGAGGATTGAAGGCTTTGAATGTGTATTTGGAGTGTATTCTTTGCTCTTGTATTGAGTGTAGAGAGTGGAAAGCTTGGATGACTTGAATGGTGGTGGTTGGGGATATTTATAGCACCAACCACTATTCTAGTCGTTGGTTGTTCTTTTTGTCGACGGGCACACCGGACAGTCCGGTGCGCACCGGACACTGCACTGTTCACTGTCCGGTGCGTGCCATGTCACCCGATCGTTGGGGTTTGGAGCTGTTGATCGTTGAAGTCATCTGTCCTTTTGGTCCACCGGACAATCCGGTGTGACCTGACATCATAGACTGTCTCTGACCTTCGGACGCTTCAGATTGCCGTGGCAGTCGACCGTTGGTGAAGTCGACCGTTGCTCGTGGGCTCACCGGATAGTCCGGTGATTTTTAGCCGAGAGCGCTGAGAATTCCCGAGAGCAGCCAGTTCGCTGGGCGCCCCAGCCTAGGCATCAAACATTGTCCGGTGCACCACAGGCTGGTGCAAGTCTATTTTGCTCCAAACTTGTAGAATTGCCCCAAGGTCATTTTCCTTGTATGTGTATGTGAACTTTATGCACCTGAGAAAAGATCAACTAGGCAAACTAGTTAGTCCATAAGGTTTGTGATGGTCGTCAACACCAAAATCGATTATAGGAAATGTTGAGGCCATTTTCCTTTCAATCTCCCCCCCCCTTTTTGGCGATTAATGCCAAAAATAACCAAATCAAAAATAGAGTGTAGAAATGTAGCTAGTTTGCATTTTGTCAGATGTGCATAAGTTACTTTGAAATGAAAACAATTCTAAGCATATATGGTTGTTTTGATATATTTAACATTTCGGACCACATTTGCACCACTTAGCTTGTTTTTGCAAATCTTTTGGAAAAGTCTTTTCAAATTCTTTTGCAATTAGCCAATGGTATAAGAATATGATTTCAAAAGCATTTTCAAGTTTTGAAAGATTCTCCCCCTGTTTCAAATGCTTTTCCTTTGGCTAATTAAAAGTTCCCCCTGAAAAAGTTCCCCCTTAGCTGTCAAGAGGGTTTTTGCAAATGATTTCAAATTGGAAAAAGTTTTTGGAAAATAGGGTGGTGGTGCGGTCCTTTTGCTTTGGCCTATTAATTTCTCCCCCTTTGGCATTAAGCGCCAAAAATAGAGAAATTAAGAGGCTTATAACACTAAAAGATATGAAAGTAAATACATGAGTAGGGCAAAGGATATATAATACCGACAGAGTCGTAGTGGAAGCCTTGCCTTTACCAATTACTCCATTTCCCTTTCTAAGACTAAGCATAAAAATACTCTTGGAAACATATTAGTCTTAAATTTTGGCATAAGAAGAATAAGGAATATGCATTTGTACCAAATGAAAGAGATATGTCATGATCAAAGGTATAAAATGTGCAATGTGTGCAAAATTTCAATCAAAGTTATGAGAATCTAAGATGTTTAGTTCATTCCTAAGCTTGCTAAAAGTCTTTCCATCCAAGGGCTTGGTGAAGATATTGGCTAATTGGTTGTGGGTGCTAACATATGCAATTTCGATATCCCCCTTTTGCTGGTGATCTCTCAGAAAGTGATACCAGATGTCTATGTGCTTAGTGCGGCTATGTTCAACGTGATTATCCGCCATGCAATTTGTTGGGGGCTTGTTCTCAAGTGCTAAGAGTTAAGAACAAGGCAACAGAGAAAATGTTAAATATTAAGGTCCTTCGTCCTTCATCACATTATATCCTTTCGGAATATAAGGGACTTCGGACGAAGGTTACGAAGGACGTACCTTCGTAAACATAATAATGAAGGATGAAGTATTCGTATAAATCATGATGTATAAAATAGACATTTAAATGTTAACATAGAATCATTTCCATTTTTACTAACATGAACGAATATAAATGATTTCAAATTACAAATGTACCTTCGGTCCTGAGGAAGGCGAGAGTACAAGTGTGATGCGAAGGCAAATGACAGGTTCGCGTGAACAGTACAGAGGTACTGTTCATCTATTTATAGGCACAGGTCGCAGCCTGTGACAAATTACAATTATGCCCCTTACAAAAGTTTACAACATTGACTCAGACCTATATGTATAAAAAGGTCATTCTATCTTTATGTCGGTTTGAAACGCCGAAGCTCCATGAAAAGGAACCTTCGGCCATCTCTTGGAGACGACTTCAGCCGAAGCTGCTTCTTCGTGTGAGACCTTCGGCGCACCGAAGCACGACCCCAACAGTAGCCCCTTTCGCGGTGCTAGATCGTTTTTCGTAACGAGCTTGACCCGTGAAAAAAAGCCTCTTCAGCTTCGGGAAGCCGAAGGTCCAAAAAAACACCTTCCCTGAGCTCGTTGCGGAGAAACGATCCGGCTTCCGAGCGCGTGCCAGGCCCACCTTGCAGAGTTACTGTTTGACCTTTGCGGTCCACTGCACAGCGAGTACAAGTGACTGCCCGCGTGGTGCAAAAATCCTGCCGCTTCGCCTTCTTACCTGCAGCACTATATAAACAAACGGGTAGGTGTGAAGTTACCACAGCATTCATTGCTATTTGCACTGTTTTGCTGCCAAAATTTTCCACCATAGCCGAAGCTTGAGTCTCAGAATCGAACGAAGGTCCATCTCGACGTCTGCTTCGTCAGAAAGAAGAGCTTCGGAGAAAAGAAAAAGGAAAAAAGTTTCTGACTTCCCCAAACTCAGAATCAAATGGCGAGAGTACGATCTACTGCCAAAGTTGTACGTGAGGGAGACGAAGCCGAAGGTTCGGACACTGTGCCCATCTCCGAAGCGATGCAGCGTTCCGGTCTAGTGACTGCGGAAGAAATGCCTGCTGCTGAAGCAAACCCGACAACTGCCGAAGGAGAAGATGAAAACATTGAAGGGACTGACCCCGAAGATGACTACCACATTGCTATGCCCAGCAAGCCCAGTCACCTGGATTTTGGGAAATCAACTGTTTCAAAAGCTGATCTTTCGAAGATGGTGAAAGCAGGTTATTTCAATGAAGATCAGAAGAAGCTACTCCGCTTCGGGGGAGAAGAAACCACCCCTAAGCCAGGGAAGGATGAGATTGTTATCTTCAAGAGCTTTTTAAAGGCTGGGCTTAGATTCCCTCTTCACAATATTATTGCGGAGATACTGAAGAGGTTTGGTATCTACTTTCATCAATTGACTCCTAACGCCATCGTTAGGCTCAATGTTTATATCTGGGCCCTCCGAAGCCAAGCTGTGGAACCGTTTGCCGACAGCTTCTGCCGAGTTCACGAATTACATTACCAAACAAAGGCCAGAAAAGATGGGCTACATGATAATTTCGGTTGCTATAATTTTGCCTACCGGAAGACAACAAAGTGTCCTGTCATCAGCTACCGAAGCAAATGGCCAGCAGGCTGGAAATCTGAGTGGTTTTATGTAAAAGTTGACGAAGACAAAGAAAAATTGGTACAAAGCCCTCTGGATTTAATCTTCGGAGAGACAAGGCCACGATGCCGCATCGGCGATCTAGAAGGTCCCACCTGGGCTGCTCTGGGTGAATTTGAAATTATTTCAGAACATATTGGCACCAGGGATCTAGTTCAGGAGTTCTTGGCATTCAGAGTTTTCCCTACTCTAAAAGAGTGGGAAATGCCGAAGCTGGAGGGGGAGAAGAAGAAGGGGGAGCTTGTCCGGCTTCCTTATCACTTCAAGTTTAAGAAGTACTTCAAAAAACCCTGCAAAGAGTGGTTAGATACAGTTGAGGTGATGTGCAATGAAATCCTGGGGAACTACTCCAAAAAAGAGGATCAACTAATGACAGCGGCCTTCGGTGCCCGACCGAAGCGAAGGCTGAACCGAGTGCTTGATGCCCTAGGCTTCGAGTACCCAGACTATGAGCAGTTGAACAAGAGTGCCGAGGGCCATAAAAGAAAAAGAGTAGCCGAAACTCTGATCAGGGATGAAGAAAGACCAGCAAAGGAGAAGAAAATTCCCAAGAAAAGAAAAATATCTACTCCGAAGCGCAAATCACCCGAAGAAGAGGGGTCCCCCACACCGCCTTCTACCAGCGACGTGGAGGAAATTTTAAAGGTAATGACTGAACCCATGCCCACGAAGCTAAGTCCATTAGGGCTCCAACTGACGAAGCTTTTTCAAAAGGTGGACGAGCCGGATCAAACGAAGATAAACAAACCCAAGCGGCAAAGAATTATTGCGGTAACTGAAGTTATCGACAAGACGCCGCCTAGGGCGTCAATTCAGAAAACGGCAGCTGCTGAAGGTACAGCAATCGTCGAAGGCGCACCTTCGGAGGTCGCGGCTACCGAAGCCGCTACAGCCGAAGATACAAACTTAGAAACTACCATTAAGGACATTAACAAGATTTTGGAAGACATAGCTGCAGAAGAAGCTGGTGCTACTACTGAAAAAACCATGGCCACAGTGCCTGAGAAAGGAAAAGAAATAGCCGAAGACACTTCGGACGACGAAGCCTACTCTTTCCAGAATTTAGTTGGGCAGAAACTGACGAAGGACGAAATAGAAGAACTCAAGGACTATGCCAAATCTTGCGGCTACAAGCCAGGAGCCCTTCTATTTGGAGGCATTGATGATGAAAAATTGGGCTGCATTCGAGACCAAACTGGAGCTAAGGTAATCGGTACTCTATCAAAGAGTATCGGTTTTCCGAAGCTAGAGACAGACATCAGCCGCTACCGACGACAACATATCGTCGGCAGCTTATTTTACTCCAACTTCAAGGTAAACAACCTTTTCTCTGGTTTTTATTGCTGTTAATAATGAAAATACTACTAACGTAAGTCGTTTCTGTACAGAGCATGCTACTGAGCAAAGCTCTGAAGATGCAACAAGACTTGGAGGACAAAAAACACGAAGCTATAATCGAAAATTTAGAGAGCAAGATAAAAGAACAATCAACTATCATTGAAAAGAAAGACTTCGAACTCCAATCCGCCGAAGGCCTGCTGGCAGAGACTGAGGCTAAGGTATCAGAATTGAATTCGAAGCTTATCAGTCAATCAGAACAATTCAATCAGGAGAAGCTGGAGCTTAATTCGAAACTTAAAGCCGAAGTCCAGACCAGTTCAGAGTTGAAGAAATCGTTAGCAAGCCTTCAAGACAAATGCTTAAAATTTAGCAACAATTGTATTGGTCGATTAAAAAAGATATTTTACTCTGTTGGAGCCAGCAGCGGGAAATTTAACCCTTCAGCGGAAAATTTACCACAGGCCTTCGATCATATCGAAGCCGAAATCGAAGAACTTGACGAAGTTATGGCCGGGCACGGCGACTTCTGTGCCTGGGTAGCTTCTCGGGGTACCGCTGCTGCATTCCTGAGGGCCGGTTGCGAGCATGGAAAGATTGTCAACAGGCCCAACTTCACCCTATCTCCATCAATCCTGGATGATATACCTGACCTCGCCCGAAGCATCTCAAATAGATTTATAAAAATGATATGGACAAAAGGCGGGCGGGAGAAGGCTGGAGACGAAGCACGAAGTCATCTTGATCCAGTAAGAAATGATACTTCGTACTTACCTTTTCCTTTGCACTTGATTTTTACTTACGATTCCTTGATTTATGTAGGATGACGAAGGTGAAGATGATACTTAAGTTATATCGCCGAAGCTGTCGCCGAAGCTGAAGCTTAATGAAGATCAGTAGAAATGTACTATAGGATAAAAACTTAGGATACTTTTGTAACAACTTTTGTAAATACATTTAAACTGTTCTCAAGGAACTTTGTACATACCTTGTAATATATTCTTACCCTTCGATTGAGGCGCTTTGATGTGGACGAAATCAGTATTTTGAGCCGGAGGCGAAAAAACACCTTCCCTTCTTTTCGTACACAACGAAGCATAAGAGCAATTCTTCTTTTTGCCGAGCAACGAAGCTTTTCTCTTTTGTATACAACAAAGCATAAAATCAATTCTTCTTTTTACCGAAGCTTCTCTTTTTTGTACACAACATAGCATAACGAATCATAAAAAACCACTTCTCCGAAGCTTTTCTTTTTGCCGAAGCAACCACTTAGGAACACAAATGCTATGAATGAATGCTTATGCATGCAAATGCCATGATGTAATGTAATGTGCGAATGAATGTCCGAAGCGTATGTCCGAAGCCACATTCTCAACCATTTCTTCTTTAGAACCAACCACACATCAGCTCTGCATTCCCTTAGGAACGACTTTGGAGCATCTTTGCCTTTTACTTAGGCAGTATCAGCGTTGACTTTTCGCTGTAAGCTCTGCATCCCCTTAGGGACGTCTTTGGAGCTTCTTCGCCTTTTACTTTCGGCGGAATCAGCGTTGACTTTTCGCTGTGAGCTCTGCATCCCCTTAGGGACGTCTTTGGAGCTTTTTCTTTTTTTTCAGTTTCGGCACTCGATGGTGCGCTCTCAGCTTTTACATTTACATTCTTTGGGGGATTTTGCTCTTATAAAACTAAAAAGGAAAATTACATATGATGGCCCCATTAAAAACCTTTCTCCCCCTTTAGAAAGGAAAAGGGTGCCATGAAAAAGAAAAGAAAAAACATACAAAATTACATCGAGTTATACATAAAATCGCCGAAGCTCATCCGCATTCCAAGATCTTGGAATTTCATTGCCATCCATGTCCTTCAGTCTGTACGAACCAGGCCTTGACGAAGATGCTACTAAGAAAGGCCCTTCCCATTTCAATTGTAACTTGCCCACTGTATCCGGGTTGGCCACTCTCCGAAGCACCAAATGCCCTGGCTCAATATTTTTTAGCCGGACCTTTCTATCTCGCCATTTGATTGTTTCAGCTTGATATTTATTGATATTCTCCACGGCCTGAAGCCTGATCCCTTCTAGGGCATCTTTTTCCACAAGACAAGTATCTTCGGCACCTGGTTCTGCCGAAGCTACCACTCTTATTGATCCAGCTTTAGCTTCTTCTGGAGTTATTGCTTCGTCACCGAATAATAACTTGAATGGGGTAAAGCCTGTAGACCTTGATGTTGTTGTATTGTGGCTCCACACCACTTTGGTCAACTGATCTGGCCACTTTCCCCTTGGTTGGTTGAAGATTAGCTTCATTATTCCTGTCATTATGATGCCGTTGGCCCTTTCGACAAGCCCATTCGACTCCGGATGCCTGACTGATGCAAAATGGATCTTCGTTCCAATTTGATCACAGAAATTTCTGAAATCTTCGGAGTCGAACTGTGTTCCATTATCTACAGTGATGGCCTTCGGTACTCCGAAGCGACAGACAATGTTCTGCCAGAAAAATTTTTGGACAGTGGCTGAAGTTATTGTGGCTAATGGCTTCGCCTCAATCCACTTGGAAAAATACTCCACAGCTACTATAACATATTTCAGATTGCCTTGAGCCGGTGGTAATGGACCCAGCAAGTCGAGGCCCCACCTTTGCAGTGGCCAGATGGGCTGTATCAGCTGTGTCAAAGACGAAGGTTGCTTTTGATCTCTTGCACATTTCTGACAACCTTCGCACTTTTGAACCAACTCCGCTGCATCCGAAGCTGCCTTCGGCCAATAAAACCCTTGGCGAAAAACTTTTCCAAGCAAGGGCCTGGATCCGATGTGGGATCCACACAGGCCTGCATGTATCTCTTTCATCAATTCTATACCTTCGGCTCTAGATAAGCACTTGAGCAGCGGGGCACAAACTCCATGCTTGTATAACTCTTCTTCTATCATGATATACGGACGAGCTCTTGCCTCTATTCTTTTATTATAAGCTTCGTCATCTGATAGGAAGTTACCCTGAAGGTAAGAAATTATTTCAGTTCTCCAATCTTCACTGTACACAGGAGAAATGTTAAGGACTGCTCTTTCAAGTAGCTCCACTGAAGGTGCCTTTATTGTTTCGAAAAACACATCCGAAGGTAACGGCAGCCCCTGTGCTGCAGACTTGGCCAACAAATCAGCATGCTCATTCTGTCCTCGAGGGATATTCTTAACAGAAAATCCTTCGAAAGAAGCTTCGATCCTTCGGACCGTGTCTAGGTATTTTTCAAGCTTCGGGTCTTTAGCCTTGCAACTTTTGTCAATATGACCCGAAACAACCTGGGAATCAGTTTTAAGAATCGCCCTTCTGATCCCCATTGCCTTTAGTTTCCGAAGACCCAGGAGCAAAGCTTCGTACTCAGCGATATTATTTGTGCAGCTGAAGTCAAGTCTTGCTGCATAGCAAGTTTTAACCTTGGACGGTGAGACCAAAACAGCAGCTGCACCTGCTCCGAAGGTTCCCCAAGAGCCATCACAAAACACTGTCCATGCTTCGGCATCTTTATTCGCTTCTTCGTCCTGAGCCCCTGGCGTCCAGTCGGCAATGAAATCTGCCAATGCTTGAGACTGGATTGAGGATCTATGCACATAATCAATGTAAAATTCATTGAGCTCCGCAGCCCATTTTCCAATCCGACCAGTAGCTTCTCTATTTCTCATGATATCCTTCAACGGCTGCGAAGAAGGAACAATGATATTGTATGCCTGAAAATAATGCCGAAGCTTCCTGGATGCCATTAAAACAGCATACAACACCTTCTCCAGCTCTGTATAATTTTTCTTTGAGACACTAAGGACCTCAGATACAAAATATACTGGGACCTGCTTCTTGACTTGTCCATCAAACTTCTCCTGAACAAGTGCCGCACTTACTGCTGAGTGCGAAGCTGCCACATACAACAACAGAGGAGCCCCTGGCGTTGGTGGAGTTAATGTTGTGAGATCTATTAAGTATTGCTTCAGCTCTTCGAAGGCTTTTTGTTGACTTGGGCCCCATTGAAAGACTTCAGCTGACTTCAGCACCTCGAAGAATGGTAAGTTTCTTTCTGCTGATCTGGATATAAATCTGTTGAGAGATGCCAGCCTTCCTGTCAATCTTTGGGCCCCCTTTCATGTGGTTGGTGGCTCCATTCGAAGTATAGCTTCGATTTTATTTGGATTAGCTTCGATTCCCTTTGTTGAAACCAAGCATCCAAGAAATTTGCCCTTCTTCACTCCGAAGACACATTTTTCTGGATTCAGCTTCAGACCAGCTTGTCTGAAGCTGGCGAAGGTCTCCTGCAGATCAGCAATATGATTTTCTTGCTTCGTGCTTTTTACAATGATGTCATCGACATAAGTCAACACATTCCTGCCTATCTGAGATTGGAGAACCTTCGCAGTCATCCTGCTGAAACTCCCTCCAGCATTCTTGAGCCCCTCGGGCATCCGAAGATAGCAATATGTACCACTTGGGGTGATGAAACTAGTCTTCGGCTCATCTTCCTTCTTCATCCAGATTTGATGATAGCCTGAGTAGCAGTCCAGGAGACTCATGAGCTCCGAAGAAGCTGCCGCATCAACTAAAGAGTCTATCCTTGGCAGCGGGAATTCATCCTTCGGACAAGCCTTGTTGAGATCTGTGAAATCAATACACATTCTCCACTTGCCATTGGCCTTCTTCACCATAACAGTGTTAGCTAACCACTCTGGATACTTCACTTCTCTGATGACTCCTGCACTAAGGAGTCTTTTTACTTCATTGCGAGCCCCTTCGGCCTTGTCATCAGACATTTTCCGAAGCCTCTGCTTTCGGGGTCTGAAGGATGGGTCAACATTGAGCGAATGTTCAATAACATCCCGATTCACTCCACAGAGATCATTGGCTGACCATGCAAAAACATCTTTGTTGTTGAATAAAAACCTTATCAAGGTTTTCTCCTGGTCTTCAGATAATTGCGAGCCCAACAACACCTTTTGCTCTGCTATGTCTTCACACAATAACATGGGCTTCGGCTGATCTGCTGAAGCTGCCTTCTCCCTCCTGAATTTGTACTGTTCACAAGCTTCAGCTCCATCTATGTTATGGATTGCCTTGGAGTCAGTCCAGCTTCCTTCGGCCCTTCTAGCAGCTTCCTGGCTTCCATGAATAGCAATAGGCCCTTGGTCCGAAGGTATCTTCATGCAGAGATAAGCTAGGTGAAGAATTGCTTCGAAGGCATTAAGAGTACCACGGCCGATGATAGCATTGTAAGGATACTCCATATCAACAATATCAAACACAATTTGCTCAGTCCTTGTGTTGTTAACAAATCCGAAGGTTACCGGCATGGTAATCTTCCCAAGTGCTACAATCTGCCGCCCTCCGAAGCCACAAAGGGGGTGCGTAGCATCATGAATCTTGTCTTCAGGCTCTTGCATTTGTCTGAAGGCTTTAGCAAATATAATGTCAGCTGCACTGCCTGTATCAACTAGGACATTGTGGACCAGAAATCCTTTGATCACGCAAGAGATAACCATGGCATCATTGTGAGGATAATCCTTAAGCTGAAGGTCTTCCTGAGAGAAAGTAATTGGAATGTGGGACCATTTTGACTTGATGAAGGGTCCCTGCACTCCAACATGCTGCACCCTTCTCTGAGCCTCCTTCTTCTGCTTCTTGTTAGCCGGCTCTGAGCAAGAACCTCCTGTTATCGGGAGCACCAGCTTCGAAGCCGAAGCAGCTCCAGCTTGATTGTTGAACGAAGCCATCAGCTCAGAAAAGTGGAAGTGAGTTCACCGGAGGTGGGCGCCAATGTTGGGGGCTTGTTCTCAAGTGCTAAGAGTTAAGAACAAGGCAACAGAGAAAATGTTAAATATTAAGGTCCTTCGTCCTTCATCACATTATATCCTTTCGGAATATAAGGGACTTCGGACGAAGGTTACGAAGGACGTACCTTCGTAAACATAATAATGAAGGATGAAGTATTCGTATAAATCATGATGTATAAAATAGACATTTAAATGTTAACATAGAATCATTTCCATTTTTACTAACATGAACGAATATAAATGATTTCAAATTACAAATGTACCTTCGGTCCTGAGGAAGGCGAGAGTACAAGTGTGATGCGAAGGCAAATGACAGGTTCGCGTGAACAGTACAGAGGTACTGTTCATCTATTTATAGGCACAGGTCGCAGCCTGTGACAAATTACAATTATGCCCCTTACAAAAGTTTACAACATTGACTCAGACCTATATGTATAAAAAGGTCATTCTATCTTTATGTCGGTTTGAAACGCCGAAGCTCCATGAAAAGGAACCTTTGGCCATCTCTTGGAGACGACTTCAGCCGAAGCTGCTTCTTCGTGTGAGACCTTCGGCGCACCGAAGCACGACCCCAACACAATTGCACTCTCATTGTCACATAGAAGAGGGACTTTGCTCAATTTGTAGCCATAGTCCCCAAGGGTTTGCCTCATCTAGAGTAATTATGCACAATGATGTCCTGCATCAATATACTCGCCTTTGGTGGTTGATAAAGCTACTGAATTTTTTGTTTCTTTCAAGCCTAAGACACCAGGGATCTCCCTAGAAATTGACAAGTCCCTGATATGCTCTTTCTATCAATTTTACATTCGGTATAATCGGCATCAGAATACCCAATTAGATCAAAGGTAGATCCCTTTGGGTACCATAGCCCAAACTTAGGAGTATAAACTAAATATCTCATGATTCTTTTCACGGCCCTAAGTTGGATTTCCTTAGGATTGGCTTGGAACCATGCACACATGCATACTGAAAGCATAATATCTGGTCGTGAAGCACATAAATAGAGTAAAGATTCTATCATCGACTGGTATACCTTTTGATCTACAGACTTACCTCCTGTGTCGAGGTCAAGATGCCCATTTGTTCCCATGGGAGTCTTGATGGGTTTGGCATTCTTCATTCCAAACTTCTTGAGTATATCTTGAATGTACTTAGTTTGGCATATGAATGTGCCCTCTTGGAGTTGCATGATTTGAAATCCAAGAAAATGAAGCATTTCCCCCATCATGGACATCTCAAATTTTTGTATCATAATCCTACTAAACTCTTTACAAGATGACTTGTTAGTAGACCCAAAGATAATATCATCAACATAAATTTGGCATATAAACAAGTCTTTATCAATTCTTTTGGTGAAGAGAGTAGGGTCAGCTTTACCGACTTTAAAACCTTTAGTGAGAAGAAAGTCTCTTAGACATTCATGCCATGCTCTTGGGGCTTGTTTGAGCCCATAAAGCGCCTTTGAGAGATTATAAACATGTGTAGGATACTCACTATCTTCAAAGTCGGGAGGTTGCTCAACATACACCTCTTCCTTGATAGGTCCATTGAGGAAGGTACTTTTCATGTACATTTGATACAACTTAAAGCCATGGTAAGTAGCATAGGCAAGTAATATTCAAATTGACTCAAGCCTAGCTACAGGTGCATAGGTTTCATCAAAATCCAAACCTTCGACTTGTGAATATCCTTTGGCAACAAGTCGGGCTTTGTTCCTAGTCACCACACCATGCTCATCTTGTTTGTTGCGGAATACCCACTTGGTACCTACAACATTTTGGTTAGGACATGGAACTAAATGCCATACCTCATTACTTGTGAAGTTGTTGAGCTCCTCTTGCATTGCCACCACCCAGTCTGGATCTCTAAGTGCATCCTCTATCCTGTATGGCTCAATAGAAGACACAAAAGAGTAACGTTCACAAAAATGAGCAACTCAAGATCGAGTGGTTACCCCCTTGTGGATGTCACCAATTATGGAGTTGATGGGGTGATCTCTTTGAATTGTTTGGTGGACTCTTGGGTGTGGTGTTCTTTGATCTTGAACTTCTTGTTCATCTTCCTTTTCTTGATCATCTTCATCTCCCCTTGATTAATGTCCTCCTCTTGAGGTGGCTCATCTTATTGATCTTGATCCTCTTCCTCTTGAGCCATTTCCTCATCTTGAGTTAGTGGAGCTGCTTGCATGGAAGAAGATGATTGATCTTGTGCTTGTGAAGGCTCTTCGGGTTCTTTTGGACACACATCTCCAATGGACATGTTCCTTAGCGCGACGCATGTAGCCTCTTCATCATCTAATTCATCAAGATCAACTTGCTCCACTTGGGAGCCATTAGTCTCATCAAACACAATGTCACAAGAAACTTCAAGTAATCCAATGGACTTGTTGAAGACTCTATATGCCCTTGTGTTTGAGTCATAACCAAGTAAAAAGCCTTCTACTGCTTTAGGAGCATTTTTTGAATTTCTACCTCTTTTAATAAGAATAAAGCACTTGCTCCCAAAAACTCTAAAATAAGAAACATTGGGCTTTTTACCAGTGAGGAGTTCATAAGATGTTTTCTGGAGGATTCGGTGAAGGTATAGCTGGTTGATGGAGTAGCAAGCGGTGTTAATCGCCTCCGCCCAAAACCGATCCGGTGTCTTGTATTCATGAAGCATGGTCCTTGTCCTATCCAAGAGAGTCCTATTCTTTCTCTCCACGACACTGTTTTGTTGAGGTGTGTAGGGAGAAGAGAACTCATTCTTGATGCCCTCCTCCTCAAGAAATCCTTCAATTTGAGAGTTCGTGAACTCCGTTCCATTATCGCTTCTAATCTTCTTGATTCTCAATCCGAACTCATTTTGAGCCCGTCTCAAGAATTTCTTTAAGGTCTCTTGGGTTTGTGATTTTTCCTGCAAAAAGAACACCCAAGTGAAGCGAGAATAATCATCCATAATTACAAGACAATACTTACTCCCATCGATGCTTATGGAAGCAATCGGGCCAAATAGATCCATGTGGAGTAGCTCAAGTGGCCTCTCGGTCGTCATGATGTTCTTGTGTGGATGATGAACTCCAACCTGCTTCTCTGCTTGACATGCGCTACAAATCCTATCTTTCTCAAAACGAACATTAGTTAGTCCTAAAATGTGTTCCCCCTTTTGAAGCTTGTGAAGATTCTTCATCCCAACATGTGCAAGTCGGCAATGCCAGAGCCAGCCCATGTTAGTTTTAGCAATTAAGCAAGTGTTGAAAGAGAAATGTGCCCTTGGGCCATTTCTATAAATGTTTTGGTGATTAGATGCCCAACACAAATTACTTTGATTCAAATGTGCTAAAGAAGATACAAAGCAAGAATGAAGGTATGTCTCTAGTCTTAGTGAATTGTTTTTTATACTAACATTTACCTAAGTGCTAGGAAAAACATCAAAAGAAAGTGGAGAAGATTTGGCTGAGTTCAGCCAAACCAGCACCAGCTTGTGGTGCACCGGACTATCCGGTGTGCACCAGACAGTGTCCGGTGCCCAGGCTGGCCCGGCGATGAACTCGTCGCTCTCGGGAAAAAGACAGTGGCACTGCGGCTAAAATTCACAGGACTGTCCGGTGTGCACTGGACTGTCTGGTGTGCCAACGGGACCGAAGGTTGAACGGTCGGGTGCGCCCGATAAGGAAGGAGATCAGGCACCGGACAACTACTGTTCATGTCGATAGAAGGCAAGAATTGCCTTCCAATTGGATCTCCAACGGCTCCTAGCTGCCTTGGGGCTATATAAGGGACCCCTAGGCGCATGGAGCAAGACACCAAGCATTCACAAAACATTCTAAGACACCTAGACTCTGCAACCACGCAATCGGATCATCGTGTTTGAGATTTGAGCACTGTTTGAGTTGTAAACTCCCTGCGCTGTGTTTGTGTGCTCACGTCTTGACTTGTGTGCGTGTGCTTGCTGCGATTCGAGTCTTGTGTGTGTTTCTTTCCCTTTCTTACTCTTGTGCTTTGTGTTGTGATCAACTTTGTAAGGGTGAGAGGCTCCAGCTTGTGGAGATTCCTCACAAACAGGAAAACTACTATAAGGAAGAAACTATGGTATTCAAGTGGATCATTGGATCACTTGGAAAGGGTTGAGTGCAACCCTTGTCCATTGGGACGCCACAACGTGGAAGTAGGCAAGTGTTATACTTGGCTGAACCACGGGATAAAATCATTGTGTCTCTTGCGTCGCTCTTGTGTGTGATTGGTTTCTTCTCTCGAGTTCTCGCTTAATCACTTGTGCTATTGTTCCATAGTTCAATACTCACTCTAAAGGAACAATCAAGTGAAGAGTTCTCGCTTTAACAACTTGGCTTAACTCTTTATAACATTTATAAACCAAGTTTGTGCTATTCAATATTTGATTTTACAGGATCACCTATTCACCCCCCTCCAGGTGCTCTCAATTGGTATCAAAGCTGTACTCTTCATCTAAGGGACTAACCGCCCGAAGAGATGGATCCTAAGGGCAAGGGGATGGTGATCAACGATAAGGAGAAGGAGTCCCTTCTTAACGAGCCAAGAGAGGACAAGCCCACTGACTCAGGCTCAAGTCACAAGAAGAGGGACAGGAAGAAGAAGAGGCGCATCAAGAAGATTATCTACTACGACAGCGACGCCTCCTCTTCACCAAGGGATGACGACGACTCGTCCAAAAAGAAAACGGTAAATCAAAATTACTCCTTTGATTATTCTCGCATCCCTTACAATTCAAATGCTCAACTACTCTCTATTCCACTCGGTAAACCCCCACACTTCGATGGAGAGGATTACTCATTTTGGAGTCATAAAATGAGTAGTCACCTATTTTCCCTCCATCCTAGCATTTGGGAAATTGTAGAAATTGGAATGCATTTTGATAGCACTGACAATCACATATTTATTAATGAACAAATACATAAAATGCCCAAGCTACTACTGTTTTGCTAGCATCTATTTGCAGGGATGAATATAACGAAGTAAGTGGCTTGGACAATGCCAAGAAAATCTAGGATACCCTCAAGATCTCTCACGAGGGGAATGATGCCACCATGATCACTAAAATGGAACTGGTGGATGGCGAGTTGGGGAGATTCGTGATGATAAGGGGAGAAGAGCCAACACAGACGTACAACAGGCTCAAGACCCATGTCAATAAAATCCGAAGCTACAGGAGTACAAGATGGACGAATCATGATGTCGTCCAACTCATGCTTAGGTCATTCACTGTTATTGATCCTCATCTTGTAAACCTTATTCGTGAAAACCCCAGGTACACCAAGATGACGCCCGAGGAAATCCTTGGAAAATTCGTAAACGGGCGTATGATGGTGAAAGAAGCACGATATGTGGATGATGCCTTGAACGGTCCACTTCCCGTCAACGAGTCGCAGCCCGTTGCTCTCAAAGCAACCAGTAGAAAGGAGGCGCTACCTAGCAAGGTAGCACAAGTGGAGGCTGTCGGGCTCAATGAGGATGAGATGGCACTCATCATCAAGTGCTTCAAGACCGCACTGAAAGGACACAAGGAGTACCCCAACAAGAACAAGTCAAGGGGAAAACACTCCTGCTTCAAATGCAGTAAGTCTGGTCACTTTATTGCACAATGCCCTGATAATGATAATGACCAGGCATAAGAGAAGCGTGGGAAGAGGGAAAAGAAGAAAAACTACAGGAAGGCTAAGGGCGAGGCACACATCGGGAAGGAATGGGACTCCGACTGTTCCTCATCCGACTCCGAAGATGAAGGACTAGCTGCCTTGGCCTTCAACAAATCTTCGCTCTTCCCCAATGAACGCCATACGTGCCTTATGGCTAAGGAGAAGAAGGTATGTATTCAAGACACTCCCAAATATACTTCTTCTAGTGATGAAGAATCATCCGATGATGAGGTAGATTATAATGATTTGTTTAAGGGATTAGATAGAACTAAGACAAAATAAATGAGTTAATTGATGCTCTTAATGAAAAGGATAGATTGCTAGAAAAACAAGAAGATATTTTGTATGAGGAACATGATAAATTCATTAGTGTTCAAAAATCTCTTGCTCTAGAAGTCAAGAAAAATAAAATACTATCCTCTGAATTGTCTACCTGTCATGAATCTATCTCTAGCCTAAAGAATTTAAATAACAATTTGAATGCTAAGCTAGAGAAAGTCAATGTAGCTAATTCATGTGTGGAGCATGTTGTTATTTGCAATGGATGTAAAGACTTTGATGTTGATAATGAACATGTTTCTACTATTGCTAAGTTAAACAATGATGTTGCAAGTCTTAATGCTCAACTTAAGACTTGCAAAGAAAATTATGAGAAACTAAAATTTGCTAGGGAAGCCTAAACTATTGGTAGACACCCCTCAATTAAGGATGGACTTGGTTTCCAAAAGGAAACCAAGAACTTAACAAGCCAAAGGACTTTCGGTCTCAACAAGGAGAAAGGGAAGGCTCCTATGGCTAGTAGTTCTCAAAAGAACCATGCCTATCTTTATGATAAGAAATTTACTAGTCGTGCTCATAATGATATGTGTTATGATAATATTGTTTCTCATGATGCTGCATTTAATCCTCATGTTATGTTTGCATCTAGCTCTACATATGCTTATGGTAGAAATAGTCCTAGGCGTAATCATGTTGTGTCTCATGCGCCTAGGAAAGCATGCACTGGTCCTAATACGGTTTATCATGCATGTAATGCTTCTTTTATACTTTCATGCAAAAATGCCAAAGTAGTTGCTAGAAAATTGGGATCTAAATGCAAGGGAGACAAGACTTGCATTTGGGTTCCAAAAGTTGTTGTAACTAACCTTGTAGGACCCAACAAGAGTTGGGTACCTAAAACCCAAGCTTAATCACCATACAGGTTTAGGCATCCGAGGGCTCAAGCTGGATTATCGACAGCGGATGCACAAACCACATGACGGGGGAGAAGAAAATGTTCACCTCCTACGTCAAGAACAGGGATTCCTAAGACACCATCATCTTTGGAGATGGGAATCAAGGCAAGATCAAAGGCTTAGGCAAGATAGCCATCACATCCGAGCATTCAATCTCTAATGTGTTTTTAGTTGAATCGCTCGGGTATAATTTATTGTCTATGAGTCAATTGTGTAACATGGGCTATAATTGTTTATTTACAAATATTGATGCATCTGTCTTTAGAAGGAGTGATGGTTCATTAGCCTTTAAGGGTGTATTAGACAACAAGCTCTATTTAGTTGATTTTTCGAAAGAGAATGCCAATCTAGATGCATGCTTAATTGCTAAGACTAATATGGGCTGGCTTTGGCATCATCGTCTAGCACATGTTGGAATGAAGAACCTTCATAAACTTCTAAAGGGAGAACATGTGTTAGGACTAACCGATGTATGTTTTGAGAAAGACAGACCTTGTGCAGCATGCCAGTCAGGAAAGTAGGTGGGAAGCACTCATCATAGCAAGAATGTGATGACAACTTCAAGACCACTGGAACTTCTACACATGGATCTCTTTGGACCCGTGACCTATCTCAGCATCGGGGGAAGTAAGTATGGTCTTGTTATTGTAGATAACTTTCCCGCTTCACTTGGGTATTCTTCTTGCAAGATAAATCTAAAACCCAAGGAACCCTAAAGCACTTCTTAAGGAGAGCTCAAAACAAATTTGAGCTAAAGGTGAAGAAGATAAGAAGCGATAATGGGTCTGAGTTCAAGAATCCTCAGGTCGAAGAATATCTTGAGGAGGAAGGCATCAAGCATGAATTCTCCGCTCCCTACACACCACAGCAAAATGGTGTAGTAGAGAGGAAGAATAGGTTGCTAATTGATGGCAAGGATGATGCTCGAGGAATACAAGATGCTTGAGCAGTTTTGGTCGGAAGTTGTGAACATAGCTTGCCATGCCATAAACCGGCTCTATCTGCACCGCCTCCTCAAGAAGACCTCCTATGAACTCTTAACTGGTAACAAACCTAATGTTTCCTATTTTTGTGTATTTGAGAGCAAATGCTACATTTTGGTAAAGAAAGGTAGGCATTCAAAGTTTGCTCCCAAAGTTGTAGAAGGTTTTTTACTAGGATATGACTCAAATACAAAGGCGTATAGAGTCTTCAACAAATCATCAGGATTAGTTGAAGTCTCTAGCGATGTTGTATTTGATGAGACTAATAGCTCTCCAAGAGAGCAAGCTGATCTTGATGATGTAGATGAAGATGAGGTTCCGACGGCCGCAATGCGCACAATGGCGATAGGTGATGTGCGATCGTAGGAACTACAGGAACAAGATCAACCCTCTTCCTCTACGATGGGTGTTGGGGGCCTTCGGCTTCCGAAGGTCCTCAAAAACGAGATTTGACAATATTTCTGGAGTATAATACATGAACAGGTACCTTCAGACATGGACTCTTTGGACAAATCAAAATTGTTGTACGAAGAAACACAAAGAGAACTAAGGATGGAGCAGAGCCGAAGCTGTGCGCAAGGAAGCTTCAGCATGATAGCAGAGAAGAGGAAACCGACTTAAAAAAGAAAAGACTATCTAGACCTTAATAGATTATTATAGAGTTGTTATCAAAAGCAAAGGACTTGGATGTAATTTTACATGGGCTGCGACCCGTGCCTATAAATAGGTGAACAGTACTCCCGTACTGTTCACGCTGACTTGGCATTCGTTTTTACGTCACGCTTGTACTTTCATTCGAGCCAAAGGTACAAATGTAATTCAATATTGTTCTTATTCATTCATGATTATATAATAAAAGATATATGAACAGTGTCACATGATTATTCATGTTATCTCTCATGTTTCATATGTTTCGTCTTTCATTAGTACATACTGTTATGATGAAGGTACGTCCTTCATGACCTTCGTCTGAAGATCGTTATATCCTTAGGGAAATAATACTTCGAAGGACGAAGGGTGTTAACCATTAACCTATTTTTGTGTTGCCTTGTTCTTGACTTGAAGCATTTGAGAACAAGTCCCCAACATTGGCGCCCACCTCCGGTGAAGTCACTTCCACTTTTTGAGCTTTGACCACCTTCGGCAAGCATCGACCTTTGTCATGCCGCCAAAGAGCTTCAGCGACAGGGGCTGGTGCTCTACAACCACTGGACCCGAACCAAGATACCCTTTCTCTTCGAGAGGCCCGAAGCCAGAAGAGGAAGGCCACTAGTCCAACACCCCAAGAGGATGACTTGGACCAAGAAATCAGGAATATGGAAATGTTGCATCAACAGGTGCAAAGGAAGAAAGAAAAGATGGCCCGGCTAGCTGACCTACAAAGGCAGATAGACGAAGCCTCTGAAGAGGTTCGTCATCTCACTCAAGATGAACAGAACCGAAGGCCCCAGCACAGAGAGTTGCACCAAGAAGGCTTCTTCAACGAGGACGACTGGTATGAGGATTTCCATCATGGGAATTTTGCTTTTGATGATGCTTCTCCTCTGTCAGCAGAGCTACAGGCTACACCTTGGCCCCCATCTTACAAGCCACCCCAGCTCCCCATGTATGACGGACACTCAGATCCGAAGCAATTTCTAATGAGTTATGAAGCAACAATATCTTCGTATGGTAGCAATACTGCGGTCATGGCGAAATCCTTCGTCATGGCAGTCAAAAATGTTGCACAAACCTGGTACTCCTCTCTTCGGCCAGGAACAATCACGTCATGGCAGAAGCTGAAGGACATGCTAATTACCAGTTTCCAAGGATTTCAGACGAAGCCGGTCATTGCTCAGGCTTTGTTCCAATGCACACAAGATCAAGAAGAATACCTCCAGGCCTATGTCCGAAGGTTCTTGCGATTGAGGGCACAAGCACCAATAGTGCCCAATGAAATTGTCATTGAGGCCATGATCAAGGGGCTTCAGCCAGGACCTTCAGTCCAATACTTCGCCAGGAAACCCCCTCAGACCCTAGAGAAACTGCTTCAGAAGATGGATGAGTACATCCGCGCTGACAATGACTTTCGGCAGAGAAGGGAGGAAGCTTACAGGTTCTCCGAGATGACCAAGGGCTTCGGAGGGAGAGTTCACCCCAGGCATGTCAGATCAATTCATTCTACTTAGAATGACGACAGGGGAACCCAGCAACAGAGGCCACAATATTCTTCTCAAGCTTCGGGGCAACAACAGAGTTACCCTCGGCCCCCAGCTCCAAGGGGCAGAGGCGCTAGGGGCTTCGGAGGAAGGTTTGGGGATCAACCCAGGAAAATTTACTGCCTATTCTGCGGAGAGGACAAGGGCCATACCACCAGGATGTGCCATGTCACCATTCAAAAACAGAAAGAGATAGCAGAAGCTGCAGCCCAACAGAGTCAGCCGAAGCAGGTCATGCATACTCCTTCGTATCATTCACCATACATTCCAGAATATGTTGGCAACCATTCTGTAGCTTCTGTTGCTTCGGCAAGCCAACCTCAGGCATCTTGGAAACAGCCCTCACCTCCACCACCAATGCAACCCGCTTATCCCCAAGGCCAGCAGCCAGAAGGGAGCCAGCACAGTCACCAGTAGAGAGACTTTAGGGAGCAGTCTGAAGCTCGCACAGTCAATAGTTCTGTGCCAGAATCAAAGCACATCTACTAAGATATATCCTACCTCAGAAACAGCCTTTACATTTGTCATCATTTACCTTTTCAATAAAGAACAATCATCAAAAATTCAGTTCTTTTGTTGTTTTCAATTTCTTGTAATAACTTTGTCATTATCATAATGAATATATCCTCTTCGAATATTGACGAAGTTCTAAAGGTTCTGACGAAGGAATGCATTGCAAGTTATCGTCGAAGCAACAAAAGTCGTTTTTAAGGGGACGCAGAGTAAGTTTTCTGCTCAAAAGTCGTTCCAAAGGGAATGCAGAGCTTACAGCGAAAAATAAACGCTGATACCGCCGAAGTAAAAGGCGAAGAAGCTCCTAAGGGAGGCTTACAGCGAAAAATAAACGCTGATACCACCGAAGTAAAAGGCGAAGAAGCTCCTAAGGGAGGCTTACAGCGAAAAATAAACGCTGATACCGCCGAAGTAAAAGGCGAAGAAGCTCCTAAGGGAGGCTTACAACGAAAAGTCAGCGTTGATGAACCGAAAAATGACCAAAAGATTGACTGGGGAATGTGTGTAGGCCTTCGGCGCAAATATCACTTTGCATATCATTACATCATTACATCATGTGCATAGCATAGCATCATACATCATATGGCATCAATGGCACAAGAAGGGGGTGCAATATGGATCTACAGAAGGGTACACAATGTTGGCCTACATTACTGAGCTTCGGAGATCGGTCCGAAGATGTGTCAAGGCACAAAATAGGTTTTCAAGAAATACAGCTCCGTCATTATGATACGAAAAGGAGATCCATTGGTCACAAGGCTTAGATGTTTTTTCGGAAACCGTAATATTTTTACGGAATATGGATATTCTTTACGAAGCATGAAAAGAAGGGAAGGTGTTTTTTCGCCGAAGGCTCAAAAATGGTATGTACGTAAAGTTTCATGCATCGTAAAGAGTTGAATCATAAACAACTTATATATTACATTCAAAATTACAAAATATTATACATATTGTCCAGCAAATATTACACTCCAAATGGCTTTACAATAACAGCTAATCTTCTCGTAAAACTACTTTTGCAGCTTCGTTTAGTAGTTGATCAACAACTTTATCCATAATAGCTTCGGCCATTTTTCTAATCTCATCATCCCCCTTTGCTTTGGGGTCCGCCAATGGATCGTCGGGCTCTAGGGGAGGAGTTTGTACGGCTGTGTTACAAAGTGTAAATAAGTCCGAAGTCATAAAATTATAACATAAAGTCAAAAGTTAGTAGTCAATACCTATTCGCCTCTCGAGATCCGCACTTTGCTCAGCGGTCTCTGCCACTTTTCTAGCATCGTGAATACCTTTTTCACTTCTCCTTATGATTTCTTGAGCCATCTCCCGACCGCCATTTTCCCAGATGTCGGTGAAAAATTTTCCACCAACCAAGCTTGCTTCGGCCGAGGGGTCTTTTACATCTTCAGTAGTTAAGGCGGCCTCGGTTTGCGCCAAAGATTTCACATGATCGCAGCCTCTTCTCTCCAAAATAGTAGCAATCCCCCTAGCACCCGAGAAGGCGCATATGTCCCCACGGCCACTCAAAATTTCTTCAAAGGCTTCGGCCTCGCCGTTGATCCAGTCGATTGGACCTTTGGGATCTCCTAGTACGAAGTTGCTTTCATCCAAAAATGCGCCAGCGCTTGTGAAACTACTCCTAATTGTTTCCACACATTTCATGGATTTTTCATAACATTTTTCTTTTGAAGACCGAAGTTCTACAGCTGTTTTCTCCCAATGGTTCTTCCAGTAGTTGCTGGTTTCAAGGTTAGCTTCGGCAGTTGCACACTTTAGGTTCACCTCAGCCAGCTGTTTCTGAAGATTTTCAATTTTGCACTTCTAGGCTTCAGCTTGAGCCTTGAAAGCAGCTTCGTCCTCTTTTATTTTGTTAAACAATGAATGTAAAATTTTGTCTTTCTCAAGACCTTCGTTCCTTAGCTCAATCACTTCGGAACGAAGGTTATTCAATGCCATGGTACATCCCTCGTCTTCAGCGTTTTTCTGCGCTCTGAGGGCATTGCTGAGAATAAGGCCCTGCAAAAGGAATGTGATGATAAGAAATAAACACACGAATTTCTAACCAGTCAAAAAGTTTATTTTCTCACCTTTAAGCTGTTATATGCTAAGCTGTCGCCTATTTCATCTTTTGACAAAACTGAAAGCCCATCTTCCAGAGTTGGGAATCCGAAGCTTCTTGCCATCTCCCGGCAGACAGAGATCTCCTTGTTGTCTGGGAGACAATACAAGAAGTCTTCTTCTCCGCTGCCATTGAATATCAATGCCCCTTTCGGATATTTTAGTTTCTGGGCATAATGATGAGCTTCTCGTTTTTCTTCTTCAGATAGTATTTTGCCCGAAGCATGTCGCACGATATAATCAGGCAATTTGAAAGATGCTTCGGGAGTGGAAGAAAGAGTCTTTTCACACAGAATTTGCTTTAAAGTCTCCTCTTTATTTTCTTCTTCAGTTTCCAAAGATTTTTCTTTGGCACACTCTGAAGGTCCAGTTTTGATTTCAGCCTGGTGCTTTGTAGCTTCGCCTCTAGAGGCTGTTGTTTCAATTTGTGCTTTTTGAGCATCGGCAACTTTTTTCGGCGTGGAGCTTGAAGACTTTATTGTCTCCAGTACATCCAAAACATTAACCATCCTTTTCCTTTTGGGGTTCACAGCTGGACCCTTCTGAGTTTGTGGCACTCCAACTTCTGATGAAGGACTTAAAACTTCTGATATTTTTGTACCTTCAGCTTTCGACTCTTCAGTTCTTTCAGCCTTCGGTGTTGCAGACAACTTTTTAGCTTTCTGCACAGATATAGATTTTTGGCTTCGGTAGCCGAAGGAGCCTCGTCAACAAACTCGAGCAATGTGGCCGGCTCTATGTAGCGTGGCCAGTGCGTAAGAACCATCACCTTTTTTCTCTTTGGCGCTGGCTCACTAGGAGCGGCCGAAGCAACTTCCTTCACAGAAGCTTTACCTTTTCGTTTTTCACCCCATATCGGGTAACGGTAATCAGGATAGACGAATCCAATAGCATCAAAAACTCTGTTCAGCCTCTTCTTTTTCTGACCACCGAAGGTCGCTGATAGCGCATTATCTTCCGTCTTGGAGTATGGCCCAAGCAGATCATCGCTTGTGGCTTCAATACATTTCAGCCAATCATCATCTGGCTCGATAAATTTATCATCATATCTGAAGGGGATTTTCATCCTAATCAGCCCACCTTCGTCAGGCTTGGTAATAGTTTCTTTTGGCATTTCCCACTTTTCTACAAGAGGCCATACTCTGAAAGCTATGTGCTCCTGGACCAAATCTCTTGTCCCAATGAAGGAGCAGACTATGCCGAAGGCCCTCTGGCATTCTTCGGCTGCTTCATCCAATTCCACCTTCGGTTTCTGGAGTCCGAAACGCTGCCAGATAGGGCGCATGATGACATCTTTAATATCTGCTCGTGCCTTCAAATTGTTTTTCACATAGAACCATTCCTTCATCCAGTCCCCGGGCCATCTCTTTCGAAAAGTTGGCACGGGATAGCTTGACCCAGAGTGGGCACCGAAGCTATAACAGCCAAAATTGTTATGATATTGCTCTTTACCCCAGGGTTTCGTCTCATATATTAGCTCATGTATGTTACAAAAGCTTTTTGCATTTGGTTCCAAGCCCTGGCTCTTCACGGCCTAGACAAAGATTCCCATTCTTATAATTGCTTCGGGCGTAATTTGATGAAGGTAGATTTGATAAATCTTCAAAACCTCAACCACAAATTTGCTTAATGGAAACCGAAGCCCAGCCTTAAAAAAGCTTCGGAAGATCACAACTTCATTTTCTTCAGGAGTAGGCACAGTCTTATCTCCGTCATCAGCCCTTACAATAGACATGTCCCGAAAGTATCTTCCCCTCATATTATCAAAATGGCTTTGCTTAATAGTCGATTTTCCAAAAACTGCATGACTTGGTCGCCAAGGTCGATCTTCGGAGTCTTCTCCGCCGCTCTCCACATCATAGCTGTCACTTTCACTGGTATCTTCAAACAAACCCTCCAGAGTTTCCCTGGCAATCTTCTCCGCATTTGTCCTTGCTATCGACTCAATAAAGCCAAGATTCATCTCCTCAGAAAGGCTCAGCTTCGTCTCAGCGGTAGCCTTCTTATCCTCAGACATCTTCGAAAGAGCTGAAAAAAGCGCTCTCAAAGTCGAAGCTTAAAAATTTAAAAAAAATCTGGTCAAGAGTGGGTAAGCAAAGAGCTGTTTGAGCAGGCAAGGCAGATGGCAAGAAAGCGTACCAAATGAGCTAGCGGTGCGCTCTTATTTATACGTCTGGTGTATTGTGTGCGGGAGGACCCGCTTGTCAGTAGCTGTTGCTATTCTAGCAAAAGGAAAGGTATTTTTTCGGACCTTCGGCTCGGAGCCTTCGTCCTTGTCGCAATCTAAATTTATCATTCTAACAAATTAATATTGCAAGGGGCTACTATTGGGGGCCTTCGGCTTCCGAAGGTCCTCAAAAATGAGATTTGACAATATTTCTGGAGTATAATACATGAACAGGTACCTTCGGACATGGACTCTTCGGACAAATCAAAATTGCTGTACGAAGAAACACAAAGAGAACGAAGGATGGAGCAGAGCCGAAGTTGTGCGCAAGGAAGCTTCAGCATGATAGCAGAGAAGAGGAAACCGACTTAAAAAGGAAAAGACTATCTAGACCTTAATAGATTATTATAGAGTTGTTATCAAAAGCAAAGGACTTGGATGTAATTTTACATGGGCTGCGACCCGTGCCTATAAATAGGTGAACAGTACTCCCGTACTGTTCACGCTGACTTGGCATTCGCTTTTGCGTCACGCTTGTACTTTCATTCGAGCCGAAGGTACAAATGTAATTCAATATTGTTCTTATTCATTCATGATTATATAATAAAAGATATATGAACGGTGTCACATGATTATTCATGTTATCTCTCATGTTTCATATGTTGCGTCTTTCATTAGTATATACTGTTATGATGAAGGTACGTCCTTCATGACCTTCGTCTGAAGATCGTTATATCCTTAGGGAAATAATACTTCGAAGGACGAAGGGTGTTAACCATTATCCTATTTTTGTGTTGCCTTGTTCTTGACTCGAAGCATTTGAGAACAAGTCCCCAACAACGGGGCATCCCCCAACTCAAGATGATGAACAAGTACCTCAAGAAGAGGGGCAGGATCAAGGGGGAGCACATGAGGAACAAGATAAAGAAGAATCACGGGCCCCTCCAACTCAAATCTGAACGACGACCCAAAGAAATCATCCAATGGATCAAATTCTGGGTGACATCAGCAAGGGAGTAACAACTCCCTCACGATTAGCAAATTTTTGTGAGCATTACTCGTTCATTTCTTCTATTGAGCCTTTCAGGGTAGAAGAAGCCTTGCAGGATCTGGACTGGGTGTTGGCCATGCAGGAAGAGCTAAACAACTTCAAAAGGAATGAAGTTTGGAGCCTGGTGCCACGTCCAAGGCAAAATGTTGTGGGAACCAAGTGGGTGTTCCGCAACAAGCAAGACGAACACGGAGTGATGACAAGAAACAAGGCTCGACTTGTGGCAAAAGGTTATGCCCAAGTCGTAGGTTTGGATTTTGAGGAGACATTTTCTCTTGTAGCTAGGCTAGAATCAATTCGGATTTTATTGGCCTATGCTGCTCACCATTCTTTTAAGCTGTTCCAAATGGACATGAAGAGCACCTTCCTTAATGGACCAATCAAGGAGGAGGTATACGTGGAACAACCCCCTGGCTTTGAGGATGACAGGTATCGCAACCACGTCTACAAGCTCTCTAAGGCGCTCTATGGACTTAAGCAAGCTCCAAGAGCATGGTATGAATGCCTTAGAGATTTTCTTATTGCTAATGCTTTCAAGGTTGGGAAAGCTGATCCTACTCTATTCACAAAGACTTGTAATGGTGATCTCTTTGTATGCCAAATATATGTCGATGACATTATATTTGGTTCTACTAACCAAAAGTCTTGTGAGGAGTTTAGTAGGGTGATGATGCAGAAATTTGAGATGTCGATGATGGGCGAGTTGAACTACTTCCTTCGATTTCAAGTGAAGCAACTCAAGGAAGGCACTTTCATCTACCAAACGAAGTACACTCAAGATCTTCTCAAGAGGTTTGGGATGAAGGATGACAAGCCCGCAAAGACACCCATGGGAACTAACGAACATCTCGACCTCAACAAAGGAGGTAAGTCCATTGATTAAAAGGCATACCGGTCAATGATAGGATCATTACTTTATCTTTGTGCTAGTAGACCGGACATTATGCTTAGTGTATGCATGTGTGCTAGATTTCAATGCGACCCCAAGGAATGTCACCTTGTGGCCGTTAAGCGAATTCTTAGATATTTAGTTTCTATGCCTTGCTTCGGGATCTAGTATCCAAAGGGGTCTACCTTTGACTTAATCGGATACTCAGACTCCGATTATGCCGGGTGCATGGTTGATAGGAAGAGCACATCAGGGACATGCCAGTTTCTGGAAGGTCCTTGGTGTCTTGGAGCTCTAAGAAACAAACATCCGTTGCCCTATCCACCGCTGAGGTTGAGTATGTTGCCGCAGGACAGTGTTGCGCGCAACTACTCTAGATGAGGCAAACCCTCCGGGAGTTTGGCTACAATCTGAGCAAAGTCCCACTCCTGTGATAATGAGAGTGCAATCCACTTGGCGGATAATCCTGTTGAACACAACCGCACTAAGCACATAGACATCCGGCATCACTTCCTGAGAGACCACCAACAAAGGGGAGATATCGACATTTACCATATTAGCACCGAGAACCAGCTAGCCGATATCTTCACCAAGCCTTTAGATGAGAAAAGGTTTTGCTAGTTGCGTAGTGAGCTAAATATCTTAGATTCGCGTAACTTGGATTGATCTATAGCATACAAGTGTTCTATGCCTTTGATCATGTTACTTTAAGCTTTATTGTCTTTATTGCTTATATTTGGTGCTCAAGTTGTACAAATCATCCCTGGACCTCACAAGTCCTTATGCAAATGTTGCACATGTTTAGGGGGAGGAAGTGCTACAACTTGACTCCTTTGCGACTAACTCATTTGTTTAAGTGCTCTTTTAATAGTCACAAAGGAATATTGAAAGGAAAATGTGAACTTGGACAAAGCAAAGGGCTTCCACTGCATTCCGGTAAAATGTATCTTGTCCTAAGTTCTTTATTGTGTTCTCATTGCCTTTTTGCTCTTATTTGACATTTTGGTGAGGCAATGGGGTTAAAGGGCCAAAAGTTATCCTGTTTTGGTGCTTAATGCCAAAGGGGGAGAAATTAAGGGCCAAAGCAAATGGATCAGCCAAGCACTTGTGAATTTTAAAAATGTAGAGGTAGAAACCTTGTATTTGATCAGAACCCAAAATTGTTCTCTTACGGGGGAGAAGTTTGATTATGGGAAAAAGTGGGAGTTTTATGTACTGGATAAAATTTGCTCTTGATAGATCTCTTGATTCGCCCAAACAAGTGTGTTTGACTTAGAGATAGGAAAAATAATTTGTTTTATGAAAATAAACCAAGTGGTGGCAAAAGTGATCCAAATATGCCAAATCCTAAGTGAAGAAAATTTGGTCTTCAATTTGCACTCTTTAGTTGCCTTTTAGTGTGTTGGCATGAATCACCAAAAAGGGGAGATTGAAAGAGAAATGTGCCCTTGGGCCATTTCTATAAATGTTTTGGTGATTAGATGCCCAACACAAATTACTTTGATTCTAATGTGCTAAAGAAGATGCAAAGCAAGAATCAAGGTATGTTTCTAGTATTAGTGAATTGTTTTTGATACTAACATTTACCTAAGTGCTAGGAAAAACATCAAAAGAAAGTGGAGAAGATTTGGATGAGTTCAGCCAAACCAGCACCAGCCTATGGTCCACCAGACTGTTCGATGTGCATCGGACAGTGTCCGGTGCCCAGGCTGGCCCGATGACGAACTCGTCGCTCTCGGGAAAAAGACAGTGGCACTGCGGCTAAAATTAACTGGACTGTCCGGTGTGCACTGGACTGTCCGATGAGCCAAAGGCGCCCGCGCAACGGTCGGTAGCGAAATCAGCGGGCGACGTGTGGCCCGCGCCAACGGTCAGTTGGTCACACCAGACTATCCGGTGTGCACCGGACAGTGTACGGTGCGCCAACGGAACCGAAGGTCCAACGGTCGGGTGCGTCCGATAAGGAAGGAGATCGGGCACTAGACAACTACTGTTCATGTCCGGTGGTGCACCGGACTGTCTGGTGCGCCACCCGACAGAAGGCAAGAATTGCCTTCCAATTGGATCTCCAATGGCTCCTAGCTGCCTTGGGGCTATAAAAGGGACCTCTAGGCGCATGGAGCAAGACACCAAGCATTCACAAAACATTCTAAGAGGCCTAGACTCTGCAACCACGCAATCGGATCATCGTGTTTGAGATTTGAGCACCGTTTGAGTTGTAAACTCCCTGCGCTGTGTTTGTGTGCTCACATCTTGACTTGTGTGCGTGTGCTTGCTGCGATTCGAGTCTTGTGTGTGTTTATTCCCCTTTCTTACTCTTGTGCTTTGTGTTGTGATCAACTTTGTTAGGGTGAGAGGCTCTAACTTGTGGAGATTCCTCACAAATGGGAAAACTACTATAAGGAAGAAACCATGGTATTCAAGTGGATCATTGGATCACTTGAAAGGGGTTGGGTGCAACCCTCGTCCATTGGGACGCCACAACGTGGAAGTAGGCAAGTGTTATACTTGGCCGAACGACGGGATAAAATCACCGTGTCTCTTGCGTCGCTCTTGTGTGTGATTGGTTTCTTCTCTCGAGTTCTCGCTTAATCACTTGTGCTATTGTTCCATAGTTCAATACTCACTCTAAAGGAACAATCAAGTGAAGAGTTCTCGCTTTAACAACTTGGCTTAACTCTTTCTAACATTTATAAACCAAGTTTATGCTATTTAGTATTTGATTTTATAGGATCACCTATTCACCCCCCTCTAGGTGCTCTTAAGTGTTGAGTTCAGCATTGTTATCATTGAAATCAACTAAATATAGCGGGCCATCTAACACTCCCTTAAAAGCTATTGAATCATCACTTCTTCAAAAGACGATAACACCAACATCAATAAATAGACAGTTGTAGCCCATTTTACATAATTGAGAAACAGAAAGCAAGTTGTAATCTAAAGAATCTACAAGAAAAACATTAGAAATGGAATGGTCAGGAGATATAGCAATTTACCCAATCCTTTGACCGAACCTTGATTTCCATCTCCGAATGTGATTGTTCTTTGGGGATCATCATTTTTCTCATATGAGGAGAACATCCTTTTCTCCCCCATCATATGGTTTGTGCACCCGTTGTCGATTATCCAACCTGATCTATCGGATGCATAAACCTACAACACAGATTTAGGCCTTGTTCTTAGGTACCCAAACAGTCGTGGGTCCTTTTACATTAGAAACAAGCACCTTGGGTACCCAAACACAAGTCTTTGGGCTCTTATGTTTGCCCCCAACATATTTGGCAACTACCTTGCCTGATTTGTTAGTAAGCACAAATGATGCATCAAAAGTCTTAAATGAAATGCTATGTTCAGTTGATGCATTAACAATCTTTTTCTTAGGCATTTTCATATGAGTTGTATGCCTAGAGCTAGAAGCCTCATTACTGTAAATAAAAGCATGATGAGAAAAAGAATGAGATTTCTTAGCATGAGTTTTTCTAAACTTATGCTCAAGATAGTTCTCAGGATATAAAACGTAACCTTCCCTATCCTGAACCATGGGAGCCTTGCCCTTAACAAAGTTAGAAAGCTTGTTTCTAGGGGCATTAAGTTATAAAGCATATTACGAGCAAATTTAAAATTTTCATTCTCTAGCTCATGCTCGGCAATTTTAGCATTTAATTTAGCTATGTGATCATTTTGTTCTTTTATCATAGCAAAGTGATCATTCATAGCATCAATATTAACATATCTACATCTAGTGCAAATAGTAACATGCTCAATAGTAGATGTAGAAACTTTGCAAGTATTCAATTCCTCAATCTTAGCAATTAAACTAACATTTTCAGTTCTAAGACAAGAAATTGAATCATTGCATATGTCTAGATCTTTAGTCAAGATTTGGCATTTTTCAACTTCAAGAGCATAAACATCTTTTAGCTTAACAAATTTTTTATTTTCCTTAACAAGCAAGTCCTCTTGGCATTCCAAGATCTCATCCTTCTCATTAATGGTTTTTATTAATTCATTATTTTCTTCTTTTGTTCCATGGTAAGGTTTACAAAAAGAGAAGTCAAATTATCATCATTTTCACTAGAGCTACCCTCATCATAGGAAGTAGTGTATTTAGGGGTATCTCTAGAATGTACCTTCTTCCTTTTGCTATCCTTGGCCATTAGACATTTATGGCCGACGTTGGGGAAGAGAAGGCCTTCGTTAATGGCGATGTTGGCGGCGTCCTCATCGGAGGAGGCTGTGACGGAACCTCCCAAGTAATCAGGCCCACCTACAGTTGTCCTTGTCTAACAGACATCAGACACCCTGTAGATGTTCCTAGGTTACTTGACAAGCTCGGTATCTTTCCTTACCTCACCAGGAACGTTTCACCCGTCTTGCAGACATTACAGACCATCGGAGATGAAGATATGCGGAAGCGAATTACATAAACTTACATTTATTACCAAAAGCAAGCTCGAGTTATATTATTACAGACCAGTCTAAAAGCGAGTGCATAGAAGTAATAATTATACAAACCAGGGAGACACAACCTTCTCCCGAAAGACTATAAACAAAAGACCCTAGATGGAGGACCGAGTCCTCCCGCACTTCAGTCTTGGTTTTCTTCTTTGGGAACCACCTTAGCACAGAAGCAGCAAAAGTCTGCTACTTCCCCACCTAAAAACAACAAAGGGATAAACCCTGAGTATGGAATTACTCAGCAAGTCTTACCCGACTAAGGAAAAGACTCTCAAGGGTATGCTGGTTATATGGGAGTCAAGGTAAGGCTTCTCAATAATCAAAGACTCTGTTTGCAGAAATGCTTACTAAAGTGGATCCTTAAAAATCCAATTTTATTTGTCAAGTTAGGTAAAATTACCTGCACTAGAGTTCTTTCTACCCTAGATCAATCACTGGTCCTGCACTAGCTAATTTCTTAACAAAAACCCATCATCTTTAGTGGAATGCTACGTGTAAGTCAGTGGCCAAGTCTCCATAACCGCGGAGGTACGGCGATCCGAATCGATTATACTCAGCTGAGGATCTCCAATCACACGACATATGTAGCACTTAACCCTTGCATATGTCAACCCGCCACCGGGGTTCTTAAGACCGGATCAGGTTCACGCAAACCGAGAGCACAGATACACCACCGTCCAGCCTCTTGCCACGGAGGGTACACGCTACTCTCGCCACCGCTCCACTCCCATTTCGTGTTATCTTATTCCGGCCTTAGTCTGCCCGAGGCAAGGCTTACCCATGACGAGGCATGTGACCAGTTAAAGGGTCCTCGGTCAGCAGGCCTACATCGACAAGGTCCTTAATCGACTCAGACGGAGACACTACACCGAGACTCTCTTCTCGTGCAAGTCACCCGCCCGGTCTCAGCTTAATCATTTCAACCCAAAAACTTGGTACCTGACAGAGGTACATCTTTTCCGATGTTGGACCCATCAAGGCCTTGATGGATCCACCATCAAATTTTGTTTTTGAAAACATCCCTCCCACTTTGCCAAACATCTTTTGTAAAACAAATCCTTTTGTTTTTCTAAAGCAATACTAAGCATAGTAAAACCTTTTTGTAACAAAACAGGATGTCAAGGAGGGTAATTAAGATCAAGGAAGGTAATGCAGGAATTGTTTAATCAATCAACTCCTATCACCTAATGCAGCAAGCAAGTGAGAAAGATTTTAAAACATCAAGGAAGGTGGCAAATGCACCGGGGCTTGCCTTTGTTATCAGAGGTGTCCTGCTCGGATCCACAGATATCGAAATAAAAGCAGTTGTCTGCTTGAGGATCAGAGGTGGGTGGTATCCCCTCTTCAGAAACTTCTTCTTCTTCTTCTTGCTCTAATATCACCATATACATGCATAAGAATGGATGTCATGGAATGCTCATGAGGATGCAAAGATAACCTAAACTTATTATTTATGTCTTGAGTACAACTTTCCTTCACGGTACTCCGAGAACCTAGGGTTTCCGGAGTCAGTAAAGGAGTTCATGGAGCAGGGGGGGTGTGGTTTTGGGTTTTGTGATCAAACAAGGTCCAAATCAACCCAAATTCTACCCAAGGCTTCTAAATAATGTGAAAAGCTCACATAAAAAGTTTGGGAAATTTTGGACTTATTATTTATTTTCTAAAAATCCAGAATCAATGGTTTAGGTTATTTTAAATACCCTAAAATTCCCTATTTGATCTAAAAATCATAAAACTATTTTTATTAAATACTATGGAAAATAACAAGCCTAGGAAAATTGGTCTCATATTTTTAGGATTTTCCTACCATTTTCTACAGTTTTTTAAAGTTTTGCTGAAAAAGAAAAAGGAAAACTAGGAGCAGTACTGGGCCGATTCTGGCCCAACAAGCCCAGGTCCAGGGAGAACAGCGCGCTCGCGCCCGCGCGCGCGCGCCCGCGCCCAGGCGATTTTGCAGAAAGGGCCTCGCGCTTCTGGCTAAACAGAAATAGGTCCTTTCACTATTGGGTTGAGTCACTGACGGTTCACGAAAAGGCCCTCGGGTTTCTATCAATTCACGACTAAAAGTCCTCGACGCCGTTCACGCACGGCCGCGCTCCGGCGAGCCAGCAGACCGGCCGAACGGGGCAACGGCTGGGTTCTCCGAGCGGTGGACATGAAATTGGGGTCGGCCTAACTACTTCCCCTAACTTAATTGCACTATTGGTGGATCATGGAGCTCCGGCCACGGTGACCGTAAGCAAAGCGGCGTAATGATTGTGTTCTCGGCGACCCATGGCGGTCTAGCTCGATTCAATGCTTCGGTAAGCATCAAGAGGAAACAAGGATGTTGAAACAAGAGAACCGAGGGTGAGATCGGACCTGAAACGGGCTGCCCACGGCGAGCTCACTACTACGGCGGCGGAGAACCGAGTTGGGGGAAACTCCAAATTCAAGCGCGCGAGTGGATGATTGTGGCCGATTAGCGGTGGCTGGATGCGTAAGGATATGGTGAAGCTCACGGCGGGGTCAATTTATAGAGCCCCGAAGCGGTGGCGCTTAATTTGATCGCGATGTATCGACGGCCGGAGAGGAGGAAGAAGCACTGGCTTCGCGGGTACGTGGCCAACGACGTGGCAGTAACTCTGGTGAGCCACGGAGGGTTCAGAGGAGGTCACGGCGACACGGTAGAAACGCTAAGCCACGCGGCGCAAGGCTAGGAGGCGGCGATCACCGGTGTTCTTATCCACTTCCGCCGCGGTAACGATGGTACGGTGGCCGGAGTTGTTTATGGCCGGAGTTATCCACGGCGAGGATCTTTACGTGACCCAAAGTGTTATCCAGCCAAGCCAAGCTCGAATCACGGCAGCCGCGGCACGAATCGCGGTGGAGGGTGCCGTCGGCGGTGAGATTCTTTGCCGTGGCCGATCTGATCCATTTGAGCACTGTACCATGGGAATATCGGTTCAGAGTGACTGACAGCCCAGTTTCCAGAGCCCACAACTTCCAAGTTTGTGCAGCAACTCGATTGCCTTTCTTAAACAAAATTGTAGAGCAATATACCATCTACAATTCGACTATAGTACTTGAACACATTTGAGCACTGGATCATGCTTGAATCTGAGCTAGAAGTTGATGTCAGTTCACTGCTAGTCTGAAAATTCAGACCTAACAGCCTGACAGCCCAACTTTAGGCTTGGATTTCTCTAATTTCTTCTTAACAACTAAGCTCACAACCTTAAGCAAAGTTGTTCTCCTACAATGGTTCTTCAACTTTGATGTGGTAACCTAGGGTAAAAACCCTATATCCTGAAAGATACAAAGCCCCAAAGTTGAGCCCATTTACTGCTTTTTCAGACTTAGAGTAAAACTCAAATGAGGTCCATTTTGCATTTAAGTCCAAAACTTAGGGTTTGGCCTTCAAATCCACATATTTGTGATCCAATTGACTTAAAATACTTATTTGACTTGGTTTTTGCACTTTAGCCCAAAAGTGGACAAATCTTGCACTTAGGCCCCTAGGGTTTGGTTTTAGGGTTTCCCAGGGTTCCAATTAGGGTTTCTGGTATTCCAGGGGTATAAATGTGATTCAACTTGGTGTTTGGGGATATTTTATGACTTTTCTCAAAAGCCCTAAGGTTTTTCTCAACTTAGGTTAAGTTTTACCCCTTTAATCACTATTTAGAGTTAAGTTCTTTAACCAGGGTCCTATTTGTAAACTTTAAAACAATACAACTTGTTTGAAATTTTTGCCTAGTGAATGCACTCTAGGTGTGTCAAACATATGCAATGCCCATGCTCATGATGCCATGCTCAAGTTTTAGTTATAGTAACACCAGGGGTGTTACATCCTTCCCCCCATAAAAGAATCTCGTCCCGAGATTTAAAGTCCTAGGGTGAGTAATGGAAAAGGAAATGTGTCACATTTTTATTTCCTTATTTTTGGTACAAGGCAGGGGTGGTGTGGGGGTTCATTCCTTTATTACACAGCTATCCAAACTTTACAACTTACAAGAGGCTAGAAAGCCTGGGAAATTCTTACCTAAGAAATCTTGGGTTTCCCATGTAGCCTCATCTTCCGAATGCTGGTTCCACTGTATCTTATAAAACTTGAGAGTCTTTCTTCGGGTAACCCTGTCCTTTTGATCCAGAACTCGAATAGGATATTCCGAGTACGTTAAATCTGGTTCCAGGACAACATCAGTCACTTCAACGGTTCGATCGGGAACCCGAAGACACTTCTTCAATTGTGACACGTGGAACACATTATGCACAGCAGACAATGTTTCGGGGAGCTGGAGTCGGTATGCCACTGGTCCACATTGCTCAAGTACCAGGAATGGACCAATGTACCTGGGTGCAAGTTTTCCTTTAACCCCAAAACGCGATACGCCTTTCATTGGTGAAACCTTTAAGTAGACGTAGTCTCCTTCTAAGAAGTATAAGGGCATTCGCCGTTTGTCTGCATAACTTTTCTGACGAGCCTGTGCCTTCTTCATATTATGAACTATTTTCTGAACCTTTTCTTCGGTTTCTTTTACCATATCAGGCCTAAAGAAATACCTTTCACCAGGTTCAGACCAATTTAGCGGAGTTCGACACCGACGCCCGTATAAAGCTTCAAAAGGTGCCATCTTAATACTTTCCTGATAACTGTTATTATATGAAAACTCCGCCAAAGGTAAGCATTCATCCCACTTTGTTGAGAAATCCAGGACACATGCCCGTAACATATCTTCAAGTATTTGGTTCACTCTCTCAGTCTGTCCACTGGTTTGGGGATGGTAGGCCGAACTGTGGAGTAACTTAGTACCCAAAGTTTTGTGAAGTGCTTCCCAAAACTTGGCTACAAATTGAGGTCCACGATCCGACACTATGGTCTTTGGAACACCATGCAGACTAAGAATACGAGCAATGTACAATTGGGCGTAGACAATAACCGGGGAATTTGTCTTGACCGGCAGAAAGTGAGCAATCTTTGTAAGTCGATCAACAATCACCCAGATAGAGTCATACCCTTTTGTCGTCCTGGGCAATCCCACGATAAAGTCCATGCTTATATCTTCCCATTTCCATGTTGGGATCGGCAGAGATTGTAATGGACCAGCAGTTTTCATGTGTATGGCCTTGACGCGTCTGCAAGTGTCACATCTAGCCACATAGCGTGCAATTTCAATCTTCATCTTTGTCCACCAGTAATGTTGCTTTAAATCTTGATACATCTTAGTGCTTCCCGGATGAATGGAATAGCGACTAAGATGCGCTTCATCTAAGATTTGCTGGCGGAGTTCTTCATCCCTTGGCACTACTATGCGGTTGTTAAACCATAACACACCTTGATTGTCTTCCTTGAAACATTTGGCTGCTCCAGCCTTTATCTTCTCTCGTATGTGTTTCATGCCCAGATTATCCTTTTGAGCATCAATTACCCTTTGCAAAATGGTTGACTCAAGCTTTAGCTGATTTAGAGTCCCTTGTTGGATTATCCCCAGGTTTAACTTCTCCATTTCTTGACATAAAGTGTTTTCGGAGGTCTTTACCAGAAGACAGTGGCAGGAAGTCTTACGACTCAATGCATCTGCCACCACATTGGCCTTGCCTGGGTGATAATGGATCTCCAGTTCATAGTCTTTAATGAGCTCAAGCCATCGTCTTTGCCTCATATTTAACTCTGACTGGGTAAATATATACTTCAAACTTTTATGATCTGTATATATGTGACAGATATTTCCCAGCAGATAGTGACGCCATATTTTCAGGGCATGAACCACAGCAGCTAGCTCAAGATCATGTGTTGGATAATGCTCTTCATGTCGGCGTAACTGCCTTGAAGCATACGCAATTACTCGGCCCTCTTGCATCAGCACACAGCCGAGTCCACTGCCTGACGCATCACAATATACATCAAAAGGCTTAGTGATGTCCGGTTGAGCCAATACCGGAGCAGTGGTCAATAGTGTCTTCAGTTGCTCAAAGGCTTCGTTACACTTAGAAGACCAATTAAACTTAGTATCATTTTTCAATAAACTTGTGATTGGCTTCACAAGCTTAGAAAAATCTGGTATGAATCTGCGATAATACCCAGCCAGTCCAAGAAAACTCCGGACTTGGTGAACAGTTGTTGGGGGTTTCCATTCCAGAATATCCTTGACCTTGCTAGGATCTACCGCAATTCCTTTGGCTGATAACACGTGCCCCAGAAATTGAATTTCCTCCAGCCAGAACGCGCACTTGCTGAACTTGGCATACAGTTGATGTTCCCTCAGGCGCGTTAATACAATCCGTAAGTGCTGAGCATGCTCCTCTTCATTTTTAGAATATATCAAAATATCATCAATGAAGACCACGAACTTGTCTAACTCGGGCATGAACACCGAGTTCATCAAATAGGTGAAGTGGGCAGGAGCATTAGTGAGCCCGAAAGACATTACCAAGTACTCAAACAATCCATACCGCGTAGTAAACGCGGTCTTCGGTATATCCTCGGGCCGAATACGGATTTGATGATAGCCCGACCTGAGATCAATTTTAGAAAATACCCTCGCCCCAGTCAGTTGATCAAATAAGATATCGATCCTTGGAAGCGGGTACTTATTCTTGATGGTGACCTCATTCAGGGGCCGATAGTCCACGCACATGCGCAAGGTTTGATCCTTCTTCTTCACAAAGATGGCGGGACAGCCCCACGGGGACGAGCTTGGCCGGATAAATCCCTTATTCAGCAGATCTTGTAATTGAATCTTCAATTCTACTAATTCATTAGGGGGCATACGGTACGATCTTCGGGAGATGGGAGCCGTACCGGGCTTTAGCTCAATTACGAACTCTACATCTCTTTCAGGGGGTAGTCCAGGCAAATCTTCCGGAAATACATCTGGAAACTCACATACTACCGGAATGTTTTTGATCTCCGGTACAATGGCTTCAAATATTCTACCAGAAGCTTTGGCTGGATTGGTTTTGGGGAGAGACAAGAGAATTTCTTCTTGATTATAACTCAACCTGACGGTTCTGAGTTCAGTATTGAGAATTGCCTTGTGTTGAGTTAACCAATTCATACCCAAAATTACATCTATATCCTGGCCTTTCATGTCGAGGAGCCAGTTGATGCCGGGGTACTCCAATTGGTCCCGTTGATTTTCGTGCCGTTAGCCTCGTGCGTGGCGGCATCTTTCTAAGGGGGAAAATTTATTAGCATGATTCTTAGCATGATGCATGAGTAAGTACAGAATCAACCTTGGTTGATTCAACCTTCTATACGTTGCACTCTTCCTATCTGGTCTTTAAGATAAACTCTTTAGAATACTTAGGTAAGAAGAGAGAAGAATCTTTAGGTAAGACTTTTGAAAATCTTTTTGAAGATGCCTTAATATCTGCAAAGAAGGGCTACGCTCCGATACCAGCTGTGACGGAACCTCCCAAGTAATCAGGCCCACCTACAGTTGTCCTTGTCTAACAGACATCAGACACCCTGTAGATGTTCCTAGGTTACTTGACAAGCTCGGTATCTTTCCTTACCTCACCAGGAACGTTTCACCCGTCTTGCAGACATTACAGACCATCGGAGATGAAGATATGCGGAAGCGAATTACATAAACTTACATTTATTACCAAAAGCAAGCTCGAGTTATATTATTACAGACCAGTCTAAAAGCGAGTGCATAGAAGTAATAATTATACAAACCAGGGAGACACAACCTTCTCCCGAAAGACTATAAACAAAAGACCCTAGATGGAGGACCGAGTCCTCCCGCACTTCAGTCTTGGTTTTCTTCTTTGGGAACCACCTTAGCACAGAAGCAGCAAAAGTCTGCTACTTCCCCACCTAAAAACAACAAAGGGATAAACCCTGAGTATGGAATTACTCAGCAAGTCTTACCCGACTAAGGAAAAGACTCTCAAGGGTATGCTGGTTATATGGGAGTCAAGGTAAGGCTTCTCAATAATCAAAGACTCTGTTTGCAGAAATGCTTACTAAAGTGGATCCTTAAAAATCCAATTTTATTTGTCAAGTTAGGTAAAATTACCTGCACTAGAGTTCTTTCTACCCTAGATCAATCACTGGTCCTGCACTAGCCAATTTCTTAACAAAAACCCATCATCTTTAGTGGAATGCTACGTGTAAGTCAGTGGCCAAGTCTCCATAACCGCGGAGGTATGGCGATCCGAATCGATTATACTCAGCTGAGGATCTCCAATCACACGACATATGTAGCACTTAACCCTTGCATATGTCAACCCGCCACCGGGGTTCTTAAGACCGGATCAGGTTCACGCAAACCGAGAGCACAGATACACCACCGTCCAGCCTCTTGCCACGGAGGGTACACGCTACTCTCGCCACCGCTCCACTCCCATTTCGTGTTATCTTATTCCGGCCTTAGTCTGCCCGAGGCAAGGCTTACCCATGACGAGGCATGTGACCAGTTAAAGGGTCCTCGGTCAGCAGGCCTACATCGACAAGGTCCTTAATCGACTTAGACGGAGACACTACACCGAGACTCTCTTCTCGTGCAAGTCACCCGCCCGGTCTCAGCTTAATCATTTCAACCCAAAAACTTGGTACCTGACAGAGGTACATCTTTTCCGATGTTGGACCCATCAAGGCCTTGATGGATCCACCATCAAATTTTGTTTTTGAAAACATCCCTCCCACTTTGCCAAACATCTTTTGTAAAACAAATCCTTTTGTTTTTCTAAAGCAATACTAAGCATAGTAAAACCTTTTTGTAACAAAACAGGATGTCAAGGAGGGTAATTAAGATCAAGGAAGGTAATGCAGGAATTGTTTAATCAATCAACTCCTATCACCTAATGCAGCAAGCAAGTGAGAAAGATTTTAAAACATCAAGGAAGGTGGCAAATGCACCGGGGCTTGCCTTTGTTATCAGAGGTGTCCTGCTCGGATCCACAGATATCGAAATAAAAGCAGTTGTCTGCTTGAGGATCAGAGGTGGGTGGTATCCCCTCTTCAGAAACTTCTTCTTCTTCTTCTTGCTCTAATATCACCATATACATGCATAAGAATGGATGTCATGGAATGCTCATGAGGATGCAAAGATAACCTAAACTTATTATTTATGTCTTGAGTACAACTTTCCTTCACGGTACTCCGAGAACCTAGGGTTTCCGGAGTCAGTAAAGGAGTTCATGGAGCAGGGGGGGTGTGGTTTTGGGTTTTGTGATCAAACAAGGTCCAAATCAACCCAAATTCTACCCAAGGCTTCTAAATAATGTGAAAAGCTCACATAAAAAGTTTGGGAAATTTTGGACTTATTATTTATTTTCTAAAAATCCAGAATCAATGGTTTAGGTTATTTTAAATACCCTAAAATTCCCTATTTGATCTAAAAATCATAAAACTATTTTTATTAAATACTATGGAAAATAACAAGCCTAGGAAAATTGGTCTCATATTTTTAGGATTTTCCTACCATTTTCTACAGTTTTTCAAAGTTTTGCTGAAAAAGAAAAAGGAAAACTAGGAGCAGTACTGGGCCGATTCTGGCCCAACAAGCCCAGGTCCAGGGAGAACAGCGCGCTCGCGCCCGCGCGCGCGCGCCCGCGCCCAGGCGATTTTGCAGAAAGGGCCTCGCGCTTCTGGCTAAACAGAAATAGGTCCTTTCACTATTGGGTTGAGTCACTGACGGTTCACGAAAAGGCCCTCGGGTTTCTATCAATTCACGACTAAAAGTCCTCGACGCCGTTCACGCACGGCCGCGCTCCGGCGAGCCAGCAGACCGGCCGAACGGGGCAACGGCTGGGTTCTCCGAGCGGTGGACATGAAATTGGGGTCGGCCTAACTACTTCCCCTAACTTAATTGCACTATTGGTGGATCATGGAGCTCCGGCCACGGTGACCGTAAGCAAAGCGGCGTAATGATTGTGTTCCCGGCGACCCATGGCGGTCTAGCTCGATTCAATGCTTTGGTAAGCATCAAGAGGAAACAAGGATGTTGAAACAAGAGAACCGAGGGTGAGATCGGACCTGAAACGGGCTGCCCACGGCGAGCTCACTACTACGGCGGCGGAGAACCGAGTTGGGGGAACTCCAAATTCAAGCGCGCGAGTGGATGATTGTGGCCGATTAGCGGTGGCTGGATGCGTAAGGATATGGTGAAGCTCACGGCGGGGTCAATTTATAGAGCCCCGAAGCGGTGGCGCTTAATTTGATCGCGATGTATCGACGGCCGGAGAGGAGGAAGAAGCACTGGCTTCGCGGGTACGTGGCCAACGACGTGGCAGTAACTCTGGTGAGCCACGGAGGGTTCAGAGGAGGTCACGGCGACACGGTAGAAACGCTAAGCCACGCGGCGTAAGGCTAGGAGGCGGCGATCACCGGTGTTCTTATCCACTTCCGCCGCGGTAACGATGGTACGGTGGCCGGAGTTGTTTATGGCCGGAGTTATCCACGACGAGGATCTTTACGTGACCCAAAGTGTTATCCAGCCAAGCCAAGCTCGGATCACGGCAGCCACGGCACGAATCGCGGCGGAGGGTGCCGTCGGCGGTGAGATTCTTTGCCGTGGCCGATCTGATCCATTTGAGCACTGTACCATGGGAATATCGGTTCAGAGTGACTGACAGCCCAGTTTCCAGAGCCCACAACTTCCAAGTTTGTGCAGCAACTCGATTGCCTTTCTTAAACAAAATTGTAGAGCAATATACCATCTACAATTCGACTATAGGACTTGAACACATTTGAGCACTGGATCATGCTTGAATCTGAGCTAGAAGTTGATGTCAGTTCACTGCTAGTCTGAAAATTCAGACCTAACAGCCTGACAGCCCAACTTTAGGCTTGGATTTCTCTAATTTCTTCTTAACAACTAAGCTCACAACCTTAAGCAAAGTTGTTCTCCTACAATGGTTCTTCAACTTTGATGTGGTAACCTAGGGTAAAAACCCTATATCCTAAAAGATACAAAGCCCCAAAGTTGAGCCCATTTACTGCTTTTTCAGACTTAGAGTAAAACTCAAATGAGGTCCATTTTGCATTTAAGTCCAAAACTTAGGGTTTGGCCTTCAAATCCACATATTTGTGATCCAATTGACTTAAAATACTTATTTGACTTGGTTTTTGCACTTTAGCCCAAAAGTGGACAAATCTTGCACTTAGGCCCCTAGGGTTTGGTTTTAGGGTTTCCCAGGGTTCCAATTAGGGTTTCTGGTATTCCAGGGGTATAAATGTGATTCAACTTGGTGTTTGGGGATATTTTATGACTTTTCTCAAAAGCCCTAAGGTTTTTCTCAACTTAGGTTAAGTTTTACCCCTTTAATCACTATTTAGAGTTAAGTTCTTTAACCAGGGTCCTATTTGTAAACTTTAAAACAATACAACTTGTTTGAAATTTTTGCCTAGTGAATGCACTCTAGGTGTGTCAAACATATGCAATGCCCATGCTCATGATGCCATGCTCAAGTTTTAGTTATAGTAACACCAGGGGTGTTACAGAGTCGGTGGAGCTCTCGTCGGAGTCCCATTCCCGTCCTATGTGCGCCTCACCACCCTTCTTCTTGTTGTAGTATCTTTTCTTCTCCATCTTCTTCTTCCCTTTCTTGTCGTCGTCCCTGTCACTGTCACTTGTATATGGACATTTAGCTATAAAGTGACCGAATTTACCACACCTGTAGCAAACCCTCTTGGAGCGGGGCTTGTAGTCCTTCCCCTTCCTTTGCTTGAGGATTTGTCAGAAGCTCTTGATGATAAGAGCCATCTCCTCGTTGTCAAGCTTGGAGGCGTCAATTAGGAGCCTACTTGCTGATGTAGGCTCTTCCTTCTTTTCTTCTGTTGCCTTGAATGCAATGGGTTGTACCTCGGGTGTGGAGGTAGCGCCTTGCTCCAAGTTGACAATATGTTTGGAGTCTTTGATCATAAGTTCAAAGCTCAGAAACTTGCTTATCACCTCCTCGGGAGACATCTGTTTATATCTAGGATCTCCACATATTAGTTGCACTTGAGTGAGGTTACGAAAGACAAGAGATCTTAAAATAACCTTAACCATTTCATGATCATCCCACTTGGTGCTCCCGAGGTTGCAGACTTGGTTGACCATCATCTTGAGCCGATTGTACATTGCTTGTGGCTCTTCTCCATTGTTGAGGACGAACCGACCAAATTTTCCCTCGATCGTTTTGCGCTTGGCGATTTTGGTCACCTCGTCCCCTTCATGCACTATCTTGAGGACGTCCCAAATCTCTTTAGCACTCTTCAACCCTTACACTTTGTTGTACTCCTCCCGACACAAGGAGGCGATGAGTATGGAGGTAGCTTGGGAGTTGAAGTGCCTTATTTGGGCGGCCTCATCGGAGTCATAGTCCTCATCGCCCACCTGTGGTACCTGCGCTCTAAACTTAACAATATCCTGTATGCTTTCGTGGAGTGAGGTTAGATGATGCCTCATTTTATCACTCCACATGCAATAATCTTCATCATCAAAATATGGTGGTTTTCATAGGGGAATGAAAAGTAAGGGAGCGCGTTTAGAAATACGGGGATAGCAAAGTGGGATCTTATTATATTTCTTACGCTCTTGGCGCTTCGAGGATGTCGACTCGGCGCTGGAGGTTGAGGGTGAGGAAGAATCGGTCTCGCAGTAGACCACCTTCTTCATCTTCTTTTTCTTTTTGTCACCCTTCTTATGTGACTTGATGGAGTCGGCATATTCCTCCTTATGCTCCTTGTGCTTGTCACCGACCTCCTTCGATGGAGTCCTTTCTTCATTCTTCTTACCCAAAGATCTTGGTTTTTCCCCGGTGACCATCACCCTTTTGGCGTGTTCTCCCGACATCACTTCGAGTGGTTAGACTCTAATGAAGTACCAGGATTTGATACCAATTGAAAGTCACCTAGAGGGGGGTGAATAGGCGAAACCTGAAAACAGAAGATAATTCTTCTTGCTATAAGCTGCTCAATCAATGCGAATAACTTTGGGAGCCAACTCAAAATGTTGTGAGCAAGAGAACATTAGAGAGAGAGGAGAGGGAAGAAACAAATCGAATGGTGATGATCAACACAAGTGGACACGGCGATTTGTTTTCCGAGGTTTGGTTCTAAAGAACCTACTCCCCATTGAGGAGGCTACAAAGGCCGAGTCTATTTCAACCCTTTCCCTCTCTTAATCAGCCACTTAGACCGGTCAAGTGCTTCTTCTTAATCTCACGGGTCATTAAGACCCCGCAAGGATCACCACACAATTAGGTGTCTCTTGCTTTCTTTACAAAACACTTGGAAAGTTTAGAAGGGGAAGAAGAAAGCAACAAGAGCAACAATTGAAACACAAATCACCCTCTCTCAAGTCGCTAAACACTTTTGATCACTTGACTTGATTATGGCACTTGGAGAGGATTGAAGGCTTTGAATGTGTCTTTGGAGTGTATTCTTTGCTCTTGTATTGAGTGTAGAGAGTGGAAAGCTTGGATGACTTGAATGGTGGTGGTTGGGGGTATTTAAAGCCCCAACCACTATTCTAGCCGTTGGTTGTTCTGTCTGTCGATGGGTACACCGGACACTGCACTATTCACTGTCCGGTGTGTGCCACGTCACCCGACCGTTAGGGTTTGGAGCTGTTGACCATTGAAGTCGTCTGTCCTTTTGGTTCACCAGACAGTCCGGTGCGACCTGACACTACAGACTGTCTCTGACCTTCTGATGTTTCAGACTGCCATGGCAGTCGACTGTTGCTCGTGGGATCACCGGACAGTCTAGTGGCACACTGGATAGTTCGGTGATTTTTAGCCAAGAGCGCTGAGAATTCCTGAGAGCAGCCAGTTGGCTGAGCACCCCAACCTGGGCACCGGACACTATCCGGTGCACAGCAGACACTCCGGTGCACCACCGGCTGATGCAAGTCTGTTTTGCTCCAAATTTGTAGAATTGCCCCAAGGTCATTTTCCTTGTATGTGTATGTGAACTTTATGCATCTGAGAAAAGATCAACTAGGCGAACTAGTTAGTACATAAGGTTTGTGATGGTCGTCAAACACCAAAATCGATTATAGGAAATGTTGAGGCCATTTCCCTTTCATATACATACGCCTCCCATGGCTAATACATGCTTATCTCCCACTAATCATCGCCTCCTCCCCCTAAACCCCCACCTTGCCTATAATAACGGGGCAAGGGGCTCCCTAATGTGATCCGAAAAACCATATGGAACTAGGAGAAAGAGTGGTTCCAAGTGGAGCTGTCTGAATTGGGATTTTTAGACTTGTGCAGTTTACTGAAACTGAATTTTAGTGTATTTTTCTTGGAGATAAGAGAAGACGGCCTTTGTTTCTCCAAGTTGGTGATTTTGTGTATCTAAAAGTTTCACCCATGAAAGGAGTAACTCATTTTGGCGTCAAGGGAAAGTTGGCACCACATTATGTTGGTCCTTTTAAGGTACTAGAGCAGTGTGGATCCACGGCTTACAAAGTGCAATTGTCTGAACATCTTTCAGTTCTACATAATGTATTTCACGTGTCACAATTGAAGAAGTGCCTTCAAGTGCCGACAGAGTAGTGGAGGTATCCGATGTTAATCTGGAGCCATATTTAACTTATTCTGAGCACCCTATCAAAATTCTAGGTTAGAAGGAAAGGATCACTCGTAGGAGGACCATCAAATTCTACAAAGTGCAATGGAATCAACATTCTTAGGATGAAGCTACATGGGAATCCGAAGGCTACCTAGATAGTCATTTTCCTAAATTTTTAGAATCCTATAAACCTTAGGTTTGTTGTAATCTATCACGAATGTACACCAACTGGGGCACCCACACCCCTGCCTTGTAAGAGAAATTAGGAAATAAACTTGTGACACATTTGCTTTTCCATTACTTAGCCTAGAGCTTTAATCTCGGGACGAGATTCTTTTTAGAGGGGAAGGATGTAACACCCCTCATTGTTGGGGGCCTTCGTCCTCCGAAGGTCCTCAAAAACGAGGTCTAACAAAATCTTCCAAGTATAGCATATGAACAGGTACCTTCGGACTTGAGCTAAAAGCATGATCGCGACGAAGGCTGGAGTTGCTCCGAAGCTACGCACGGAGGGAGCTTCGGCTAAATGACAGAGAAAGGAACCGACTTAAAGGGGAAAAGGCTATCTAGTCCTCATAGAGTTGACTATTAGTTAACAATGAATGTAAAGGGCATGAATGTAATTTCTCACAGGCTATGTCTTGTGCCTATAAATAGATGAACAGTTCCCCCGTACTGTTCACGCTAACTTGTATTCACTCGTGCGTCACGCTTGGACTTTTATCTTCTGTCAAGCCGAAGGTACAAATGTAATTCAATATTGTTCCTATTTATCTATGATTAATAAAAGGAAGATATATTAATGATGTCATATAATTATTCATGTTGTCTCACATATTCCCTATGCTTCTTCTTTTATTAATATACACTACGATGATGAAGGTATGTCTTTCATGTCCTTCGTCTAGAGATCATTATATCCTAAGGGAAATAATGCTTCAAAGGACGAAGGATAATAACATTTAACATTATGTGTTGCCTTGTTCTTAACTCATAGCATTTGAGAACAAGTCCCCAACATTGGCGCCCACCTCCGGTGAACCCTTTTCGACCACCTTCGACAAGCACTAACCTTCGTCATGCCGCCGAAGAAAGCTTCAGCACCAGGGACCGCTACACTACAGCCGCTGGACCCAAACCAGGAAACTCTTTCTCTTCGAGAGGCTCGAAGCCAGAAGAGGGAAGCCACCAGTCCAACACTCCAGGAGGAGGAGTTGGACCAAGAGATCAAGGATATGGAGATCATCCATCAGCAAGTACAAAGGAAGAAGGAGAAGATGGCGCAATTAGCTAACCTTCAAAGGCAGATCGACGAAGCCACTGAAGAAGTGCGCCATCTCGCTCAAAACGAACAAAACCGAAGGCCCCAGCACAGGGAGCTTCGTCAAGAAGGCCTATTCAATGAGGATGCATGGTATGATGATTTTAATCATGATGCCTTCACTTTTGATCATGCTTCTCTCTTGGCAGCAGAACTGCAGGCTACCCCATGGCCCCCCATCATAAAAGCCACCCCAGCTCCCCATGTATGATGGACACTCAGATCCAAAGCAGTTTCTGATGAGTTACGAAGCAACTATATCTTCGTATGGGGGCAACACTGCGGTCATGGCTAAGTCCTTCGTCATGGTAGTCCGAAATGTAGCCCAAACTTGGTATTCTTCTCTTCGGCCAGGGACCATCACGTCGTGGCAGAAGCTTAAGGACATGTTGGTTACCAGCTTCCAAGACTTTCAAACGAAGCCGGTCACAGCTCAGGCTTTGTTTCAATGTACGCAAGACCATGAAGAATACCTTCAGGCATACGTACAAAGGTTCTTGAGACTAAGGGCACAAGCGCCTACAGTGCCCAATGAGATTGTCATTAAGGCCATGATTAAGGGCCTTCGGCCAGGACCTATGGCTCAGTACTTCGCTAGGAAGCCCCCGCAAACTTTGGAGAAGCTGCTTCAGAAGATGGATGAGTATATCTGAGCTGACAACGACTTCCGCCAAAGAAGGGAGGAAGCTTATAGATTCTCCGAAATGACCAGGGGCTTCGGAGGAAGAATCCATCCGAGGCACGTCAGGTCAATCCATAACTCCACTCAAAGCGATGACAAAAGGAAGTCAGTCTCAGAGGTCACAGTATACCTCACAATCCTCGAGGCAACAGCAAAGCTCCTTCAGGCCGCCAGCTCCAAGGGGCAGAGGCGCCAGGGGCTTCGGAGGAAGGTTTGGGTATCAGCCTAGAAAGATCTACTACTTATTCTGTGGTGAGGACAAGGGCCACACTACAAGAATGTGCCAAATCACTATCCAAAAGCAGAGGGAGATTGCAGAAGCCGAAGCTCGGCAAAATCAACCAAAGCAGGTCTTGCACACTGCTTCGTGCCATTCACCCTATATACCAGAATATGTGGGTAATCACTCTGCAGCTTCTGTTGCTTCGGCTAGTCAGCCACAGGCTTCTTGGCCACAGCTTCCACCTCCGCCACCACTACAACCTACTTATTCATGGGGTCAACAGCTAGAAGGGAGCCAATACACCCAGCAACAGAGGGATTTCAGGGAAGAATCCGAAGCTCGCATAGTCAACAGTACTGTGCCGGAGTCAAAGCACATCTATTAAGAGATATCCTACCCTCTGAAGCACTTTTTTACTCTATGCCATTTTGTTTTTTAATAAAGGACAAGTAATGAAAATCTAGATTTAATTCTTTGTAATAGTTTCGCTTCTGTTAAAATGAAATATATCTTCTTCACAGATTTACGAAGCTCGAAAATTGCCGAAGCTTCAAAAGTCGCTCTTAAGGGAGCGTAGCAAAAGTCTTGCCGAAGCTTAAAAAGTTGTTCCCAAGGGAGCGCAGAGTAAGTTTTTTGCTCAAAAGTCATTCCTAAGGGAATACAGAGCCAAATACCGTCGAAATACAAGGCGAAGCGCGAAAAGTCAACGCGAAGAATACCGCCGAAATATAAGGCGAAGCACGAAAAGTCAACGCGAAAAATATCGCCGAAATAGAAGGCGAAGAAGTTCAAAATACGTTCCTAAGGGGATGCAGAACTTACACCGAAAAATAAGCGGTGAAGCCAAAAAATAAATGGCAAAGAGATTTTGATCGTTACTAAGGGGAGGCAGAGATGGTGTGTTCCAGTGTGGGTGTGTGGGTGCGTATCTTCGGCATTAGCATCATCTTTTGCATCATATCATCACATCATCTCGCATATCATCACATCATACATCATATTGCACCAATGACACGAATTGAATACGAAGTCGATCTTCAGAGGTTTTATAAAAAATGGAAGCATGCTAAGGCACAAAGCTGAGAAATACAGTTTCGTCTGTTCTAATGCCAAAGAAAGGATCCTTTGCTTACGAAGATGGGATGTTTTTATGAAGCAAGGATATTTTTTCTGAAGCACGAATTTTCTTCTTTACGAAGCATGAAAAGAAGGGAAGGTGTTTTTTCGCCGAAGGCTCAAAAAGCGGTATGTATATAAAGTTTCATGCCTCGCAAAGAACTGAATTACAAAAAAATTACATTAAAAAACATATACATCGAGCATCGCAGTCTTGATACAGCAAAGTTACATTGATTATCTAAAAATGTTTTTACAAACAACTACTAGTACTCTCTGAGGACCTTCTCCGCAACTTCATTTAGCAGCTTGTTAACAACTTCGTCAACAATAGATTCTGCTACATTAATGATATCTATTGCTTCTTTCGTTTCTGGGTCTGCCAGGGGGTCGAACGGTTTTAGTGGAGGAGATAGTTCAGCTGCGATAGAAAAAATCAATCAGTTCGAAGCCACGAAAACAAACGACGAAGCTAAAACCAATTAAACGATACCTATCTGTCTCTCGAGTTCTGTAGCTTTCTCAGCTTCTTTCGCTGCTTCTCGAGCGTCATGAATATCTTTTTCGCTCTTCTTCATTATCTCATGGGCCATTTCTCGGCCACCATTCTCCTAGATGTCAGTGAAAAATTTTCCGCCCAGAAAACTTGCTTCGGCCGAGGGATCCTTTGCGTCATCCACAGAGAGGGCAGCTTCGGCCTGGGCCAAGGTTTTAACATGATTACAACCCACCTTCTCCAAGATAGCTGAAACTCCTCTCGCACCAGAGAACGTGCAGACATCCCCACGATCACCTAAGATTTCTTCAAAAGCTTTGGCTTCTCCGGTGATCCACTCGATAACACCCTCAGGGTCGCCTCGTATGAAGTTATCTTCGTTTGAATAGGCGCCCACATTGGCGAAGCTAGCCTTTATCTTCTTCACGCAGCCCAAAGATTTTTCAAAACATCTTTCCTTGGATGCGCGAAGTTCTTCAACTGTTTTTTCAAAATAGTTTTTCCAATATTCACTGGCCTCTCGATCAGCTTCTGCAACAACGCATATTTCCTTGGCTTCTGCTAGTTGTTTCCGAAGCTCTTCAATCTCATTCTTTTGGATCTCAGCTTGAGCCTTGGAATTAGCGTCGTCTTCTTTTATTTTGTTTATCAATGAAATTAATATCTTGTCTTTTTCAAGGCCTTCGTTCCTTAGTTCAATCACCTCTGAACGAAGGTTGTTCAGAGCCATTGTATACCCTTCATCTTCAATGTATTTCTATGCTTTAAGGGCATTGCTAAGGATTAGGCCCTACAAGAGGAGGACAAGATCAGGTATAAGCAAATGAAGCAATTCGTTTTCAAATACAAAACTAGCTTTTATACCTTTATGCTATTATATGCTAAACTGTCAGCCAATTCATCCTTTGATAACACCGAAAGGCCTTCTTCTAGCTTTGGAAGTCTGAAGCTTCTACTCATCTCCCGGCAGACGGATATTTCTTTATTATCCGGGAGACAGTACAAAAAATCTTCCTCCCCGCTGCCATTGAACACTAATGCCCCCTTTGGGTATTTTAGTTTTTGGGCATAATGTTGAGCCTCTCGTTTCTCTTCCTTAGAGAGTCTCTTTCCCGAAGCATGGCGGATGATGTAATCAATGGTCTCTTTTAAAGCTTCGGGAGCAGGAGTGGTAACCTTTTCAAGCGAAACTCGCTCTGTGGCCCTCTCTTCTGTTGCCCTTTCTTCAATTTCCGAAGGCGTTTTCTCAGCGGGCTCTGAAGGCCCAGCTTCGGTATCAGCTTGGATTACTGCAGCTTCAATTTTGGCCGGCTTTGTTTCAGCATTGGTTGGCACTTTTGAAGCCTCGGCAACCTTCCTTGAAAGAGTAGAGCTCAAAGTCTTTACTGTTTCTAACACATCTAGTACATTTGCCATCCTTCTCCTCTTGGGAGTTGTGGCAGAACTTTTTTGTGCCCTCAGCACTGTTACTTCTGATGAAGGGCTTAGAGTTCCTAGCGCTTTTGTTTCTTCAATGTTTGGCTTTTCAGCTTTATCTTTATCAGTCTTCAACTCAGCCAGCTCGGCTGAGGATACCTTCGGCATTTCAACCGGCTCTTCAGTTTTCTGTGTGGGAGGAACGGGTTCTCTTGGTTCAGCAGCTGAAGAAGCCTCCCCAACAAATTCAGGCACCACGGCTGGCTCAATATAGCGTGGCCGGTGGGTAAGTACCTTCATCTTTTTGCTTGTGGATAGCGGTAGTCGGGATAGACGAAGCCAATAGCGTCAAAAACTCTGTTCAATCTCTTCTTTCCCTGACTTCCGAAGGCTGTGAACAATGCATTATCTTCTACCTTGGAATATGATCCAAGCAGTTCATCACATGTTACTTTGATACATTTTAACCAGTCATCGTTTGGCTCATCGAATTTATCCCCATATCTGAAAGTATACTTTAGCCGGACCAGCTCACCTTTGCTTGATTCGGCGACAGTTTCCTTCGGCATTTCCCAGTTCTCTACAAGTGGCCATACTCTGAAGGCTATATGCTCATGAATTAAGTCTCTTGTACCAATGAAAAAACAGACAGTACCAAATGCCTTCTGGCATGCTTTGGCGGCTTCATCAATTTCAACCTTCGTCCTTCGGAGGCCAAAGCGGGACCAAATGGGGCGCATAATAACTTCCTTAATATCCTCCCTCGCTGACAAGTCGTTCTTCACATAAAACCATTCTTCCATCCAATTCCCGGGCCATCTCTTCCGAAACGTCGGCATACGGTGACTGGCATTGGGACGAGCAATAAACCCATAACAACCGAAGTTGTTATGATACTGCTCTTTCCCCATGGCTTTTGTCTCATACAAAAGTTCGTGCATGCTACAGAAACACTTCGCACTTGGTTCTATCCCTTGGCTTTTCGCTGCCCAGAGGAAGATTCCCATCCTCAATATAGCTTCGGGGGTCAGTTGGTGAAGGAAAACTTGGTAGGTCTTCAATACTTCAACTACAAACTTACTCAGCGGAAACCGAATCCCAGCTTTGAAAAAGCTTCGGAAAATCACAACTTTGTTTTCCTTAAGGGCCGGGACGTTATTGTCTCCGCCAGCCCTCACAATAGACATATCTCGAAAGTATCTTCCCCTCATGTTTTCGAGGTGACTTTGCTTAATGGAAGATTTTTCGAAAATTGTATGGCTAGGCCTCCAGGGCCGATCCTCAGAATCTTCGCCACCACTTTCTGCATCATAACTATCACTGTCACCAGTATCCTCAGACGGTCCCTCCAATATCTCCTTAGTAATCTTTTCTGTATTTGTTTTTGCCATTGACTCGACAAATCCAGCAATGTATGGATTCACAGCCTTCTTCTCCTCAAAAAGCTTCTCCTCTTCAGCAAGCTTCGTCTCAGCAACAACCTTCTTGTCCTGAGACATTCTTTCTTTCTTTCAGAAATGACGAAAATGTGTCTTTTAAACCGAAGCTTGAAAATCTTTGAAAAACTAGCAAGTGTTGGTGAGCAACAGCTGTGAAATTGAGAAAATAAAGCAAATGGCACAGGTAGTGTACCAAATGAGGTCGATGCGAGCTCTTATTTATACGCTCGGCGCGCTCCAAACCAAGGGTCCCCACCTGTCATTGACTGTTGCTATTCTAGCAAAGGGAAGGTGTTTTTTCAGACCTTTGGCTTTGGGCCTTCGTCCATATCGTAGTCTGAATTCGTTATCTTAAACAAATTAATACTGCGAGGGGCTACTGTTGGGGGCCTTCGTCCTCCGAAGGTCCTTAAAAAAGAGGTCTAACAAAATCTTCCAAGTATAGCATATGAACAGGTACCTTCGGACTTCAGCTAAAAGCATGATCGCGACGAAGGCTGGAGTTGCTCCGAAGCTACACACGGGGGGAGCTTCGGCTAAATGACAGAGAAAGAAACCGACTTAAAGGGGAAAAGGCTATCTAGTCCTCATAGAGTTGACTATTAGTTAACAATGAATGTAAAGGGCATGAATGTAATTTCTCACACGCTGCGTCGTGTGCCTATAAATAGATGAACCATTCCCCCGTACTGTTCACGCTGACTTGTATTCACTCGTGCGTCACGCTTGGACTTTTATCTTCTGTCAAGCCGAAGGTACAAATGTAATTCAATATTGTTCCTGTTTATCTATGATTAATAAAAGGAAGATATATTAATGATGTCATATAATTATTCATGTTGTCTCACATATTCCCTATGCTTCTTCTTTTATTAATATACACTACGATGATGAAGGTATGTTTTGCATGTCCTTCGTCTGGACATTATTATATCCTAAGGGAAATAATGCTTCGAAGGACGAAGGATAATAACATTTAACATTATGTGTTGCCTTGTTCTTAACTCATAGCATTTGAGAACAAGTCCCCAACACTCGTGTTACTAGAACTAAAACTTGGCATGACATCATATGCATTGGCATATTGTGTTGTAATACACCTAGAATGCATTCACTAGAATAAAAAACAATCTATATTTGATGTGGTGGTCAGTTGAGATCAGAAAACCTAGTTTGAGAAACTTCAGTTTTAACCCCAAAAGTTGATTTTGTAACCTAACAAAATTTTGCCAAAAGTCAAAATACCAAAGTTATAGAGTCTCCTAAACCAAAAAAGTTTTATGTGTGGAGATTTTCTTGTTTTATAGCAAAAAGTGGAGAAAAACTCACAATTTAGTTTTGACCTAGGGTTTGGATTTCTGAGAATATTATCAGCTAGCTGTATTTGGACCTTTGTAACTTTTGATCTATGGATGTTTGGAAGATCATCGCTGTAGAAAATCTTTAGAGCTACACTAGGTGCACAAATTTGATTAAGTTGCTCAGCCCTAAAACCGTATGGAACTGTTTGTAAACGTTGCTCAAAAGTGGAATATTTAATTCTGAGACTTAATAAAATAATCAGCACTGCAGTTTTTGCAGTCCGAAGCAAATTTGGAAGCCTGTTAGTGGCAAATCTATACAGTTCTGGACTGAGGGCATTACAACAAAATGGAAGACCACATGTTGGTTTGTAAATTGTCTTTAGGTGAATACCTTTGAAACTATTTGGAACTGGTTGAAACAGTGGTTCAAAAGTGTAATGTTTAATTCTAGATTTTCAGACTTAGTGAGAAACCAAAGTCTGAACTTTGTGTTTTGGGGGGCAATTTTAGAGTTCTCTACTGCTCTATCCATGTGGTTATAGGTTATAGTCATTATAACAAATATGTAGTGTGACTATAGGAGAACAAACTTTGTCAGGTGGGATACCCAAAAAACCATATGGAACTAGGAGAAAGACTAGTTCCAAGTGGAGCTGTCTGAATTGGGATTCTCAGACAGTGTAGTTTACTGAAACTGAATTTTAGTGTATTTTGCTTGACTTCATAGCTCTTTTCTGGCAAATCCATAAAGTTTTGGACCAAGGTGTCTATATTGAATTGGTAAACTATAGAAATATGAACAAATTTATTCAGGGGGAGTGGGTTTGGTGCTGTTGACGCCTTTTTGGAGCGCCAAACACTCAACAAGAACTGTGGCGGTGCCCTCTGCACAGGGGCGGACGGTCCGCGCGCAGGGGCCGGACGGTCCGCGGCCTGGTGCGAGGCGCGGTGGTGCTCTCTGCGCACGGGCGGACTGTCCGCGGCCTGGGGCCGGACGGTCCGCGGCCTGGTGCGCGGCTAGGGCTCCTGCCTGACGGCCGGACGGTCCGCGCCCTGGGGCCGGACGGTCCGCGCGTACGCAGGGACGGCGGAAGATCGCCGACGGCGCCTGGATCTCGCTCCCGGGAGGGACCCCGTCGGGGAGTAGAGATCCTAGGTGGTGTCTAGGCTCGGGCCGGCCGACCTAGACTCCTCTAATCGACGTAGAGCCGAAGAGAGACGAAGAATTTGGGGATTGGATAGCTAAACCTAAACTAGACTAGAACTACTCCTAAGATAAAATGCGAAATAGAAATTGTATTGATTCGATTGATGATGATTACAAATCGGCCGTAGACCTCTCTATTTATAGAGGAGGGGGGCTGGACCCTTTACAAACTAATTTCCGAGCTTTTCCCGTGATTTTAGCTAACAACCGTAACACAAAACTCGGAACCCTAATCTGTTCTGCGCACGCGCGGACCGTCCGGCCCACAGGCGCGGACTGTCCGGACCGCGGACCGTCCGGCCTCAGGGCCGGACCGTCCGGCCGCTCATTTTTGGTTCGAACATATGCCCCCCTGCCTTTTGGTGGAGCTGGGCGAACCAAAAGCAACTAACTCGATGTGATCACATCGGTTTTCTTAGGCATCTTGCCACATACTAGGATGGTACTGTTTGAGGAAACGCCCATTCAAAGCCTTAGGTAAATCCTTGCCTTGTAATGTTTGTAGTAAATAAGCGTTACCAGACATCACCTGCTTCACTTTATAAGGACCCTCCCAGCTTGGCGACCATTTCCCGAACTTTCGATCTTTATTCCTTAGAGGTAGAATGGTCTTCCACACCAAGTCTCCTACTTGGAATGATTTTGCTTTGACCTTCTTGTTGTAGGCCCTGGCTACCATGATCTTGTCCTTTTCTATTGCTCCCAAAGCTATCATCCTCTTGTCGGTCACCTCATCAATATTATCCATCATTGAATTATAATAATCAGTAGCAGTTAGGTCATTTTGTCTGGCGAACCTGACAGCATTCAAACTTATTTCCACAGGCAATACTGCTTCCTGCCCATAGACAAGCTCAAAAGGAGATACTTTAGTAGCACTATGTTTAGATATTCTATGAGCCCATAAAGCTTCGGACAAAATCTTATGCCAATGTTTAGGATTATCAGATATCTTCTTTTTTATCAAATTAATCAATGTCCTATTACTAGACTCGGCCTGTCCATTGGCCTGAGCATAATATGGAGATGAATTAAGCAACTTAATTCTGTATAATTTAGCAAATTCACGTACCTCCTTTGACATAAAAGAAGTCCCTTGATCTGTAGTCAAGGTCTGAGGAATGCCGAATCTATGAATAATATGCTCAGTTATGAACTCAATTACCTCCTTGTGCGTCATGTTTTTCAGAGCAACGGCTTCAGTCCATTTGGTGAAATAGTCAGTGGCAACTAACACAAACCGATGCCCCTTTGATGATGAAGGATGAATTTCTCCAATAAAGTCTAATCCCCATCCTCTGAACGTCCAAGGCTTGATGATAGGATGCAATTCGGCTGCAGGGACCAACTGTAGGTCGCCGAATTTTTGACACACTTGGCATCCCTTGTAGTACTTGAAACAATCAGCTATCATACTAGGCCAATAAAAACCAGACCTTCGCAACAACCACTTCATCTTTGGAGCCGATTGATGAGTACCACAAATTCCTTCATGTACTTCGGCCATGGCTAATATAGCATCATCTGGGCCCAAGCACTTCAGCAGGACATCACTGACTGTTCGGCGGTAAAGTTCATCACTCATCAAAACATACTTGAAAGCTGTTCGCCGAATGTTCTTATCTGTCCTAATATTGGGATTTCGTAAATAATTAAGTATAGGTGTCCTCCAATCACTTACATCGGCTTCATTGTCAGCCGAATCAATTGAGAAAACATTTCTGGAAACCCCGGACGGTCCGGCGTCGTCACGCGGACGGTCCGCGACCTGGGAATTTGGCTCTGCACTGGTTATCGGAATTTCAGTTTTGTGAAATTTCCCTCTCTTTATCCGATAACCTGATGCATCTTGTGCCAAATCGTTAACTCTATGATTCTCAACTCTAGAGATATGTCGAATACTGAATTCGTCAAAAGAATGGATTATGCTCCAACATTTCTCAAGATAACTATTTAGAGTACCATCAAGACATTGATATTCTTCTAACACTTGTTGGATAACCAGTTGAGAATCACCAAATACCTTCACATGTTTTACTCCCATACTATTTAAAAGTTCTAAACCGAATAGGAGGGCCTCATATTCAGCTTGATTATTAGTGCAATAAGTTTTCAATCGGCTAGAGAAGTCAAAGGAGACATTACTTGGTGAAACAAGCACAATGCCAATTCCTTGCCCTTCACTGCAAACCGATCCATCAAAATATAAAGTCCAAGGAGTAACAGTGAGGTATGACATGTCTAGTTCATGAATATCATTAACCCGATGTTCTACAATAAAATCCGCTACGACTTGGCCTTTCATAGATTTCAATGGTTCATAGGCCAAGTCATATTCTATGAGTGCATAAGCCCACTTACCAATTCTACCACTCATAATTGGGTTATGCAACATGTATTTGATTACATCGGCTTGACCAGAAACAGTGCAATGACTAGACAGTAAATAACATCTACATTTGGTGCATGCATAAAACAAGCATAAACATAACTTTTCAATAAAAGTGTACCTTGTTTCAGCATCCACCAACCTTCGGCTTAGATATGTCACCACATGCTCCTTCCCCTCAGTTTCTTGTGTCAGAACAGCCCCAATAACCTTGTCTTCAGCTGCAATGTATAATCTGAATGGCGCTCCTACTTGTGGTGCTTTTAACACGGGAGCCGAAGACAAATATTTTTTAATGAGATCAAATGCGTCCTGCTGTTCTGCCCCCCAAGTGAATTCAGCATCATTCTTAAGCCGAAGGATAGGGGTGAAGGCATCAATCTTCCCGGCTAGGTTAGAAATAAACCTTCGTAAATAATTCACCTTGCCGAGAAACCTCTGCACTTCGACCTTACAAGTCGGAGGCCCCACATTCCGAATAGACTTGATTCGGTCAGGGTCTATTTCTATACCATGTTCATGGATGACAAATCCTAAAAACTTACCAGCCGACACTCCAAAAGCACATTTACGTGGGTTCATTTTTAAACCATACCGACGCATTTTATCAAAGGCTTTGCGCAAATCAGCTATATGAGAACTAAACTTAGCCGATTTGACTACAATATCATCAATGTAGACTTCCACAGTGTTTCCTAACAACTCATGGAAGATCAGATTCATAGCCCTCTGATAAGTAGCACCAGCATTTTTAAGACCGAATGTCATGACAACCCATTCAAATAAACCAATGAAGCCTGGACATATAAAGGCCGTTTTAGACGCATCTTCTTCGGCCATGAAAATCTGATTATATCCGGCATTACCATCAAGGAAGCTAATAATTCTATTTCCTGATGCATTATTGATTAATGTGTCGGCTATGGGCATGGGATATTCATCTTTAGGAGTCGCTTTATTTAAATTACGAAAATCAATGCATACTCTAAGTTTACCTGACTCCTTCTTCTCCACCGGCACAATATTGGAGACCCACTCTGCGTATCTGCAAGGTCTAATAAAATTAGCTTCTAGCAGCCGGTGGATTTCGTCCTTGATTCGTGGGAGAAGATCTGGACGAAATGTTCTAGCTTTCTGCTTGAAAGGTCTGAAACCAGACTTAATGGGCAGCCGATGTTCGACAATCTCTCGGCTTAGTCCAGGCATTTCAGTGTAATTCCAAGCAAAACAATCTGAATATTCCTTCAATAGACCGATCATCTCAGTTCTAGAATCGGTCTCCAGGGTCTTGTTTACAAAAGTCGGCCTTGGAGTTTTACCATTCCCTATGTCAATCTCCTCCAAAGGATCAGCCGATGTAAACCCCTGTCCTAGTTTATCAAGATCTCTGAATTGCTCTATCATGTCCCCCACAGAGGAATCAGATGATCTTTGTGTGATGGAGGACTTTCCGGTCTCGGGGACCGGATCATCCGTAATACTGTCTTTTTGCTGTGATAGATGTTCGGTCTTAAAGTCCGAACTGTTTTGCGAAAGACCGGGCCATCCGGCTTTGAGAGCCGAATTGTCCGTGATCAAAGACTCATGAACTTTGTGTGTATTCATCATTTAAACTCTATTTAGGATTCAGCCGATTCTCCATCGGCTCTAGCATTACAGGAATGAAACCCTTCCTATCTATACTTATGAACTGATAATCAGAAAAATCTACTCCTGTGAGACATGTAGCAGTCTCATAAGTCCAGAGTACAGGGGCATCGGCCACAGCGATGCAGGCCGATACATCAGCATGTACTTGTTCTACCTCATCGCCTACCCATTGTATTAGCATTTGATGTAATGTAGAAGGTATACATTGATTGGCATGAATCCAATCTCTGCCTAGAATTAAACTGTAATTCCCTTCTACATCAGCGACGAAGAATGCAGCAGCAAGGGTCTTAGTCCCGATGGTTAATTCAACGGACGTGACTCCCCTGGCTTTAATCGAACTATCCCCAACACCGCTGAGGGTCATGTTGGTTTTAACAAGTTCGTCATCTTGTTTACCTAATTTTCTGTATAATGAATAAGGCATTAGATTTACAGCCGCCCCTCCATCCACCAACATCTTAGCAATCGGTATTCCATCAATGTGACCGCGCACGAAGAGCGGCTTTAAATGGTTTACCGATTCCTTTGGTTTAGTAAAGGCGGCTTCTTTAGGACCAAAATCGAACTGGGCAGCAACAGGTTCATCGTCGCCAATGATAGTGCAATCGGAAGAAAATGTAATAATATTTACATCCATACCTGGGCGTTCTGGAGAAGCCTCGTAGTCGACCAGGTCTTCTCCTAGCAGGTCGTCCTCTTCCATGGATGTTGTCGTGTTGTTGGAGGCTTCCTGATGAACGGCGGACGGTCCGCACGCGGGTGTCGGACGGTCCGCGCCTGGTGCAGGTTGTCCAGAGCCTTCCTGGTGAACGGCGGACGGTCCGCACGCGGGGGCCGGACGGTCCGCACCTGGTGCAGGTTGACTTTCTATTTCTGTGGCCGTTTGTTTTTTCTCAACGGCCTTCGGTCTCCATTTCTTTTGTGGTGGCGGGTATAGTGGATGTGTGTCATTAAATGTCTTTTCCGCCTCCTTCTCCTGGCTCTCCTTCGCTCTTAGGCGCTGTAACTTTCTCTTTTGAGATCGTGTCAATCCTGCTGGGCACCATCGAGGCATGGAGTATTTTGGATCGGCTGTTTTGATGGTAGCCGTATCCTTTTCGGTCATGTTGGCCGATTCGCCGAAAATCATCGGCCCTTTATTGTCTCCTTGTATGACAACATCTGCAGTGCCTATTTTGATGATATCCTTTTTTGTTGTTTTTTGAGTTGCTGCAGGCATATGCCCCCCTGCCGGATTGGTCGGCCTGGAAGGCCGAGTAGTCCGGCAATCCTGTTGGGTTTGTGCCTGGTGACCGGATTGAGCAGTGCTCAATCGGTCTTGTACTGGTGGCGTCAACCTGTCAAAAACAGATATTTGGGGTGCCCCCCAGGCGGGGTACTGAGGCATCCCAAATGGATATGGTGGCATGCCCCACATTTGATTTGGGACATATGGCGGAGGTAAATATGTGTATGGATATGGCATAGGTGGATATGGAGGTGGAGGTGTCCATGCAGGTACGTTAGGTCTCACTTGTACAGTATGACCTTTCATTTCTTCCGATTGGTGGGGTGGTCCAATCGGCCTAACCTGACGCTGCTCATTAATGGGTGAGCGGGGTCGCTTTGCTGGCCGGTCACTAGGGCCGGCCTTCTTTTTTACGTATTTAGACAATAATTGATCAAAAGTTGGGCCGGCTTTAACCAACCGACCAGCTGCTTTGAATGTATTTGTTTTCCACGTACCTATCTCTGGTCGTCGTGGTTTGAAAGTACGTGGACGTTGTGAATCTTGAGTATGGCCGGACCGTCCGCCGGAGCTCTCCGGACCGTCCGGTGGAGTCCCGGACCGTCCGCGCCTACGTGCCGGACCGTCCGGGATACGCAGCACGGGCTCCTGCATTTGTCTCCCTGCCTGCGCTTGCCCCCCAGTACTGGAGGCTGTGATGGTCACCTTTAGGGTCTCCCCTCCATCGGGAGTCTTCTCGGCCACCACTTTCCTGCAAGACACTTTACGATCTCCATCGGCCTCTTTAGCATTGCCGATGATTGTCTCTTTGCTTTTTTCTTTATCGGCTGTGTTTGGCCGAACTAGGACCTTCTTGCCCTCGAAGTCAATCATGTTCATCGGAAAAGGCTCTGTATCCACCTGCATTTCCTGAAATTTCAATCGTCCTTCGTTAATGGCCGATTGAATCTGTCGACGGAATACATTACAATCATTAGTGGCATGAGAAAATGAGTTATGCCACTTGCAATATGCACGACGCTTTAGCTCGTCGGCGGATGGAACAGTGTGATTTATTTTAATGTTGCCATTTTTAAGTAATTCATCAAATATTCTATCACACTTACCAACATTAAATGTAAACTTAACCTCCTCTTGCCGTTTCTTTTGAACCGGCTGTAAGGAAGCACAAGCCGAAGATTTGGCCTGCTTTGGCCAAACCATTTCAGCAGCATACACCTCTGCTGATTCGTCTTCTGAGCTACTTTGGTCGCATTCTACTACATGTACGTTGTGACGAGTTGTTTTAGCAGTTTCTTTGCTTCGGCTTTCACAAGCCAAAGCTCTCTGGTGTAATTGTGCTAGTGTAAAGAATTGGATGCCTTCTAACCTTTCTTTTAAATAATATCGCAGACCATTAAAAGCTAATCCTACTAGCTGTTTCTCTGCTAAATGAATTTGAAAGCATCGGTTTCTTGTATCTCGGAATCTCCGGATGTAATCATTAACCGATTCATCTTTTGTCTGTCGCAACGACACTAAATCTACTAAATCCAACTCATAGTCACCGGAGAAAAAATGATCATGAAATTTTTGTTCTAAATCCCCCCATGATGAAATGGAATTAGGAGGTAAAGTGGCATACCATGCAAACGCGGTTCCTGTTAGCGATAATGAAAATAAACGCACGCGAAATGCCTCTGTGTCGGCCAATTCTCCCAATTGTGCTAAGAACTGGCCTATATGTTCGCGTGTGTTTTTCCCTTGATCACCCGAAAACTTTGCGAATTCGGGTATCCTGGTTCCCTGTGGGTATGGGTGGTGATCAAATCGGCTGTCATAAGGTTTCCGATATGATTGCCCCCCAAGGACCATGCTTACTCCGAGCTTATCTCGGAACGCCCCGGCTATTTCTTCCCTTACTATATCAATGGCAGCCGGTGCGAGACCACCGGCTCTCTGGTCAAACATAGATGGGGTTGGCTGGATATTAGCATGCTGTCTTTCCCCCCATTGGTTTGAGTTACGTGGTGCATTTTCATTTGCCCTATATGGGTCATAGGTTTGATCGTTTCTTTCCGGCCTCCTGGGTGGGGCCGGAAAGCTTTCCTGGGCTCTGGATCTTGAATTAATGGGTTGATGCATTGTATAGTGTGATGGGAAGTGTTGCTGGGACGGGCGAGGATTTATGTAATAATCATCCTCAAAAGACTCCTGCACGGACTGTCCGGATACGTACCCGAACCGTCCGGCTGGGTAGTTTGGGTTCTGTGTCGTGTGTGGTGGCTCGGGCGCATACCTAGGTAACTCATTAAAAATAGGCCCGACTGTTGCTGGCCCGGACGGTCCGCGCTCACGTGCGGACGGTCCGGGCATGTGCAGATCGGCTGGTTTGCTGCCGATTTGCGGTTGCTTAGGGTATGTGTCCATCGGCATCCCATAAAGGGGTTGTGACTGGTCGTGACAACCTTTAGCCGATGTGTTACACGCGTTATTTCCTAACTCAACCTCGTGCGAAGGAAAATTTGCGGTACTAGATTTATCAAATGCACGTACTAGTCTCTTAAGATCGCTTTGCATACCCCCTATGATGTTTTGCATTTGTTCACGCTGATCTTCTACATAATTTCTAAGAGATTGCAGATCGTTGGTATTAGTTACATTGGGGATATCTGGCGTGGGTTGGAGCGAAGCCGGATCCGTCGCCCGATGTCGGACGACCTTGTTGTTCCTGTCCACTTTGAAGTTGGCCAAGAACTTTGCTTTCGCCTCCTGGATCATCCGCTCCTTGTGCTCCTCGAACTGGAGCTGCTCGTCAGCCGGCAAGGTTTCCCAAGTCGGCTCTATGATGTTGCTTGGAGAAATATCAGAGCTATCCCTTGAACCGGCCATTGAGGGCCGATTTGATGAGCTTAGATATGTCTTCCCCAGCGGAGTCGCCAAAAAGTATGTTGACGCCTTTTTGGAGCGCCAAACACTCAACAAGAACCGTGGCGGTGCCCTCTGCACAGGGGCGGACGGTCCGCGCGCAGGGGCCGGACGGTCCGCGGCCTGGTGCGAGGCGCGGTGGTGCTCTCTGCGCACGGGCGGACTGTCCGCGGCCTGGGGCCGGACGGTCCGCGGCCTGGTGCGCGGCTAGGGCTCCTGCTTGACGGCCGGACGGTCCGCGCCCTGGGGCCGGACGGTCCGCGCGTACGCAGGGACGGCGGAAGATCGCCGACGGCGCCTGGATCTCGCTCCCGGGAGGGACCCCGTCGGGGAGTAGAGATCCTAGGTGGTGTCTAGGCTCGGGCCGGCCGACCTAGACTCCTCTAATCGACGTAGAGCCGAAGAGAGACGAAGAATTTGGGGATTGGATAGCTAAACCTAAACTAGACTAGAACTACTCCTAAGATAAAATGCGAAATAGAAATTGTATTGATTCGATTGATGATGATTACAAATCGGCCGTAGACCTCTCTATTTATAGAGGAGGGGGGCTGGACCCTTTACAAACTAATTTCCGAGCTTTTCCCGTGATTTTAGCTAACAACCGTAACACAAAACTCGGAACCCTAATCTGTTCTGCGCACGCGCGGACCGTCCGGCCCACAGGCGCGGACTGTCCGGACCGCGGACCGTCCGGCCTCAGGGCCGGACCGTCCGGCCGCTCATTTTTGGTTCGAACAGGTGCTGTACAAAAACTTGAGTTAAATGCCCCCAAACATTCACTGTCGGCCTACGCTTGAGACTGAATGTGAATCAGAAGTTGAAACTGAGTTTCAGAGAATTGTGACCAAGTTTGGAGTATCATAACTTGAGATCCAAACACTTTTGGCTCCATTCTGTTAAAGAATTAAAGACCATATATAGGGTAACAAATTTCTTTAAGTAATTCTGAGCTAGTGCTACAATAAAATGGGAGTAAAATACCTCTAGGAAGGTGCTGTCAGTATACATAAACTTTGAGTTCCACGTATTTACCTCTAGAAGGGACTAAAACTTATCCACTGTCAGGGGGCTGTATTATTTGCTTGTTTTGTCAATGTCTCATTGATTTTCCATTCAGTGACTCGCTAGAGCTTGGGTCTTGCGTGGTGCTCATGCAGTGCAACTGCATGTCCACACTGTTGTAGCTATTGACACCTCGGTGTCCTCCTCGTCGTGATCCCATTTAAACCAGGCAGTGTCTACCTCGCTCCCCCCGAATTTAGTCGAACTCGCCGTGTGCTACTGCGTTCCATATTCCCATGCCTGAGTAATCTTCCTCATCCCTCCGGGTGCTAGCCAGGTGTGTCGCGCGCTGTCCTTGCCCTGACCGGTGACCACGCCATCGACATCTCGCCTCCACCGTGGTCAGCCAAGCACGGTTTACTTCTATGCTTTAAACTTAGTGTTCTAGTACTTGCATAGGGCAGTGAAGCTTATGGATCTGCCTGTTTTGTTTTTTCTAGTAGCGAGTTGACCCGAACACTGCCGCGACGCCATTGATCTTTGCCGTGAGCCACTCCATCGTGTCGGCCGTTCTGTTTGCGCTCTCCCTGGTCATGTTTGTGTGACTTGCTGGTCCTTCCCATGCCCTCCCCTTGAGCTCTACTGTGCCAGCCTCACCGGGATACCTCTCAACGGACCCAGTTGTTACTGGAACCGTGGTCATGGCATGGTGGTCTTGATATCGCTTGTTCCTTGGGTCCAAGTGGGCCACCATCGTGGGGAACATATTTTAGCATAGGCTCGACTAGCGTCCTAGTTGTATTCCACTGTCCCAAGTCTTTGGCTCGTCGGAGGGGGATGGTGGGATTCGGGGATGTGGATTTGTGAATTGAATAGAAGACAATAGAGATGGCAATGAGTAAATATTTATCGGGTATTACTACCCTATATCCATACCCACGACACAAAAATAATTCCATCGGGTCATCCATATACACTAGTGGGTATTGATTTACCTCCATACCCATACTCATGTGGGTATGGCTCACCCATCGGGTCACCCGTACCCACAAAAGCTAAACATGTATCAAAATATTATATGATACAAATGTCAAGTATATCCATCTAAATACCATTACAAAATTTGTAGCATCATTTAACCATCCATTCAACACACCAAAGATAATTGGATAAAGTAGTAACACTATGATAGTACTACATAGCACATTACGTGTTCCATTACATGGTCATTAAATTGTCGTTAAGCCTTCTATGACATTATGGCCTAAAAGGTTGTTAAATAGTAAAAAAAGGATGACTAAAGTCAAAGTTTATGCTTGGGCTAAGTTTATATTGTATTTTATACCCACGGGTTAACGGGTATGGGTGAAGGCGGAACGTTCTAAACTTCTAATACTCGTTTACCCATTGGGTGAAGATTTTTGCCCAATAACAGACCCACGGGTAGAATATTTAGCCCACATACATACCCTAATGGAGTAAATAACCATCGGGTATTGGGTTGCGGGTACCCATTGCCATCTCTAAAAGACAAGGGTGTTTTGTGAAGTCCTATGACTCTTGGGAATAGTACATCAGTTGGTTCTAGTTTTCGGGAAACCCTAGGGTGTTAGGTGTAAAAATGGGGCAACGGGCACAGACTTCACGCGCGGGTGCAGGAATTCCTTCGTCGCTGGGCCAGAGCAGGCCAGTATTGGCCCAAGTATTGTTCAATGTTTTCTATTGTTATTTTTGCTGCAGCTGGTAAAATCCACAAAAAATCATAGGAAAATGACGAAGTATATATCAAGAGAATGCAGGATAGGACAAGACCATATAAGATAATAGAAGTGGAACTTTTAAACAAGTAGTTTGCTCGCCTCTTCTAAAATGCCTATCAAGAACTGATGGTCAAAAATTAATGAAGGAAGTTCATTCTAACATATGTGGTTCTCATATTGGATCCAGTACACTCCTGGGAAAAGTTTTTCGATAGGGATTCTACTGGCTGAAGGCAGCTTCATACGCAGTAGAATTATTCCAGAAACGTGACAATTGCCAGTGGTGCGCAAGGTAACCGAAACAATCTTCGTTTTTAACTCAATTAATTCAGCTAACATGGTCGTTACAGAGATGAGGCATGGATTTACTTGGCCCATTGCCAGCATCACAAGGGAATTTAAGGCATGTTGTTGTAGTAGTCTAATACTTCTCCAAGTGGATCAAAGCTAAACCCTTGGCCATAATAACTTTGGCAACAATCCAGAAATTTTTCTGGCAAAACATCACCTGCCGCTTCGGAGTACCAAAGATTTTAACAGTTAACAATGAAACTCAATTTGATTTTGAAGCCTTTAAAAATTTCTGTAACCAAGTGGGCACCAACATACATTTTGCATCAGTAAGACATCCATAGTCCAATGGTTTAGTTTAAAGGGAAAATAGCATCATTTTGGTGGGGATCATGAGATCAATCTTCAATTTGTCAAAGGGAAGATGGCCAGATGAGTTTGTTAAAGTAGTATGAAATCATAATACTTCAGTCTTGAGGTCCACAGGATTCACTTCTTTCAAACTATTATATGGAGATGAAGCTATAACCCTAGAAGAAGCAAAAACAGGTTCATCGTGAACTATGGCTTCAACCGATGATAAAGATAGCTAGAAAATTTTAAAAGATACCATAGAAGGGATCAGACTGCAAGCAATCGATCACATCAATGAATACCAAGCAGAAACAGTTAAACGACACGATAGAAAGGTCAAGTTAAAAACATCGAGCTAGGTCATCTTGTGCTCCAAAGGGTAGCCAACCTAGAAATAGTGGGGAAGTTACAAGTAAAATGGGAGGGTCCCTTCCTGGTCATATCTTCAGGAAGACCAGGGTTTTACAGATTGAAGGACATGGATGGAAATGAAGTTCCAAGATCATAAAAAGCACATGAGCTTCGTCGATACTATGTATGATTAATCATGTAATTTTTCCATTTCTTTTATGGTTCCCTTTTTTCCTTTCAAAAGGAGGAAATGTTTTAACGGGGCCATTCTTGTAATTCACATGTTCTAGCCCAACATATGTAAGGGCAAATTCCCCACACGATGTAAAATGTAAATCTGAAGCTACACCATAGAGTGTAGATGAAAAAAGAGAATGGAATTAGTGCACCTAGTAAAGGTGTTGAAGGTTCAAAAGTCATTCCTAAGGGAATGTAGAGCCATAGAAATCACCTATTAAAGGTAAAAAAACTTCGAAATCGTTTCTAGGGAATGCAGAGTAAGATAAAACCACCTAGTAAAGGTGAAAAGACTCGAAACTCTCGAATTTTGTTTCTTACCTTCATCTTTATATCATATTATGCCCTCATTCATTTAGACATCATAGTTTCATGGCATCATAACATCATGCATTTAAGCAAGGGAAAATTTCTCAAAAAACGCTTCATTATGAACGAAAAGAAGGGAAAATGTTTTTCGCCTTTCGACTCAAAATAACGTGGCTTAATCTACAACGAATCATGTGGACGGAGCAGAGGTAACAATACCAAGTTGTTTACATACATGTTACAAGGATTTTTATATTACAAAGCTTGTATCATTGAAATATTCTAACAAGTTCCCTAAGTTTCTTCAAAGATATTCTTTAAGCTTTGGCTCCCTCATCATCATCATCATATTGCAAAGAATGTGAGTATATCAGCACACTGCAAGAAAAAAGGGAGTATAAGGAGTCAATTGAAAGAAAACTTAAAGCATAGTTCATCCGAAAGTGCTCTAGCTTCATCTCCTACGTTTTCCCTGCCACCCTTCGACTAGATCTAAGTACTAGATCTATTTCCAACACTAAAATCTTTAGTGGATACAATAGCCAAGTCATTCATAGAAATGTCGAAGTTAAGTTTATTCACGACCTTCAGATGGGTGCATCCTGCTTTCTCAAAGACAGAAGCCATCCCTCGAGCAGCGACAAGAGCACAAAAGCCACTTTAGCCCTCAATCACCTCATCAAAGGCATCTACTTCATCTTCTACCCATCATAGCGCACCAGCCAAGTCATTAGAAGCATAGTTGGTCTCCTCCAAAGCTGCTCCAACAAAGTGGAAAATTTCACATAGTCGCGCAGAACATTAGCTAACAAAGTCGAAGCAAGTATCATGAAAATTCTTTAATGTTTTGCCCAGTCTCGAGTTTTATTTACCCGTCATCTCAACCTCTTGTTTTAAATTGTCAATTTCAAGATCAAGCCATGAAATGTTGTCATCGTGACTGGCTTTCATCTTCTCTATTTCATTCTTCAACTCGTGGATGACTTTGTTCTGCTCTGCAATCTTTTCATCCTTCATCTTTCTTTCTAATTCTGTATTTTTATTCAATTTTTGAGCTTTGACTAAATTTTCCTTGAGTGATTTGACTATACTAATTTTCTCTTCGAGCAATCCTTCAATATTTCCAGTCTTCTTTTCTAATTCAGTAATGATAAATTCATGTTTACAATCCTTCGCTTCCTGTTAAAGCTTCAATGCTTTGCTCATCAAGAAACTTTGGAGTAATAACGAAGAGTAATAAGAACCTAGGTAATATGCCTTTAATATTTCATAGAAATAAATTACATAAATAGAATCGTACCTTAAAATTAGAATAAACTAAGCTACCAGTTATATGCTGCTTCCTGTAGTTGCTCAACTCGCTTTCTAGCTTTAGAAAACCGTTAGACTTCGTTAGAGTGTTAGCCACCCTAGCTTCGTCTCGGTCAGGAACACATTCCAACACCTCTTCGTCCACACCTCCAAAAAAGAATAGTGCCAGGTTCGTAGCTACCCGCAACAACAAACTCCTTTAGTTCATAAACGTATTCGACACTCAATTCTCCGCCAACCAAGTGCCCTAAATCAAAGACATCTTTGTCACTAGGAGAAGCACTAGCCTTATCCATTCTTGAGCATAAAGCTTTTGCTAAAGCTTTCTTTTTCTTTGTAACCTCAGTCACTGCACTTGATTTTTCAACTGTTTCTTTAGCTTCCTCGACAATAACTCTTTCGATTTCAGACATAATAGTTCCATCGATGCCACCACTACCTTTGGTTTCTTGAGTTGCTTCAACAGTAACGGGTCCTTTAGTGTTTTCATCACTAATCAAAATCTTCTTCATGACCCCTACTAGTGAGTTTTGTAGATAGCTTTCATCACTACCTTAATTCGGCGTTTATTCTGCGGAGCACTTTCGACGTGTGCCTTAGCCATCTTTCCCACAACTTCCCCTAAAGGGACCTTCAGCGCCCCCTCTTCGACAGTCTTGTCCTTCATCAACAAGCTAGTCAAGTCTGACCCTACATGACTCAAAATAGAGACACGTAAAGGTCGAGTCATTACCTCTAAAATGTTTATAACTTCGACAGAAAAAGCCGAAGGGGTCTCAAAAGCTTTCTTCAGTAATTCCGAAGATCTCTTTGCAATATGGCCAGCCTTTTCCATATTTCGCTTCTTGGGAAGGGGAGATTTTAGCCCCGACTACGAGGACTCCTCTTGATCAACAGCTTTCATCTTCGGCTTCATAGCTATCTCCTTCTTCCTTTTGTTCATGGACCTTTCTACTTGTCTTTTCATAATGCTAACAATTCTTTTTCTCTTCATGCTAGCAGCTTCTTCTTCTTCTACCTTCGGATAATCTAGGTAGTCGAACTATAGGGCATCCATGACCTTGTTTAACCTTTGATTCTCGCGATTACCAAATGCTCCAGTCATCAGTTGATCTTCTTTCTTCGTAAAATTTCCTAGAATTTTGTTACACATGGTTTCAATAATCTCTAACCATTCGGAACATGGCTCCCTGAATACATCCAAGAATTTAAATTGGTACGACAGCCTAACAAGATTCCCCTTGTCCACATTCTCCTTCCACTTCAACATTCCCTAGCCAAAAACCATTGGAAACACTTTGTAACAAATAAATTATTGTACCAAATCCCATGTGCATGCTGATATGCTCAATTACAGTACTGAAGATTACTTGGGCTACTTGCGGTGGTGACCCAAGAGCCATGCAACAAACTGATCGCATTAAGCCAAAGTTCAAACTCATCGGGCTCATCACAATATTCTTAAATTCATGCCTACCTTTGACATCAGCCTTCATATAGAATCACTCATTGGTCCAACCAGTTGGCTAGTTCGTCCGATATCGTAATAACAGAGCCTTGGTATCCTTTCTATATGCAAAATTGTAGCACCCAAAGTTCTTATGGAGACCATATGAGAATATTGAGCTTGTCTCATAATGAAGTTCATGAATTATGCAGAACCCTTCGACATTTACTCTTAAACCTTAACTTCGAAGGGCCCATATATAAATACTGATTCTGATAATTGCATTTGACATCAGCTGATGAAGGAATATTCTAAATTTTTTAAGTACAACAACGATCATTTCATGCATCGGGAAGCAAAGCCCAGCACAGAAGAAGCTCTTGAAGACAACGACTTCATTATCCTTCGGTTAAGGAATAATGTCATCACCAGCGAACCTAATCACAGTGTCATGGTTTTGACCAATATATCCCAGCTTTTTCAACACATCTAGATCTTCGGCCTTTACAGTCGATTTGCCAAATTCAACGTGATTGGGCTTGCTCGGGAGAAGAACATTAAGATCTTCTTCATCGCTATCTACTTCACTCTCTGAATCACTCTTCTCCACAATATCAATGTCCTCAGCAACCTTCGGCTCAACAATCCTAGACTCTCTCATTACCTCAGAAATCGGAGCTGTCAACTATATCCATTGTCTCGCCTTCACTGGTTAATCTATTGGTCGAGCGAACCCTAGCCATTGGAACAAAGCCGAAGCTATATGCGAAGGCCTGTATGCAGGAAAAAGAGCTTTGGGAGCAGTGAAAATTTGGGCAGCAGGTTGGCAGAAAAGCAATAAATGTTGTAAGAATTTACATCCAGCTAACTGGCTTATATAGCCCGGTAAGCGGTGAAGGTGAGCGGTCGCACTGCTCACGCTCTCTGATCGGTGCGCCGACGCCGAGTATTTTCTACCTCATTTTTAAATAACACGCTCAAGGAAGGTGTTTTTTGGACCTTCGGCATAAAAGGCTTCATACATTTCGCATGTCGAGCTCGTCATGAAAAAAACGAACTAATATCGTGAAGGGGCTACTGTTGGGGCCTTCTTCTACCGAAGGTACTGAAAACACTAACAAAATAATTGTCTTCTACCTTGTTTTATGTGTTGTAGGTGTAATGTCTAAGGGCTAATGTCGAAGGTGAATTTCGACTAAATCTACTAGTACACATGTGCTATAGAGAATAAGCTTTCAACACACATGAAAGTCGCCTAGAGGGTGGGTGAATAGGAGGAATCTAAAAATTATAAACTTTAAGCACAACTACAAGCCGGGGTTAGCGTTAGAAATATAATTGAGTCCGAAAGAGAGGGCGAAAACAAATCAACCAAAGAAATAGAGCGGATGACACGGTGATTTGTTTTACCGAGGTTCGGTTCTTGCAAACCTACTCCCCGTTGAGGTGGTCACAAAGACCGGGTCTCTTTCAACCCTTTCCCTCTCTCAAACGGTCACTTAGACTGAGTGAGCTTTCTCCTTATCTCATGGGTCACTTAGACCCCGCAAGGATCACCACACACTTGGTGTCTCTTGCCTTGGTTACAAAACACTTGAGAACAAGAAATGAGGAAGGAAGAAAGCGATCCAAGCACAAGATCCAAGCAAAAGAACACAAATATCACTCTCTCACTAGTCACTATTTGATTGGAATGATCTTTGGACTTGGGAGAGGATTTGATCTCTTTGTTTGTGTCTTGGAGTGAAGTCTAGAGCTCTTGTATTGAATGCAATGGCTGAAAACTTGGATGCCTTGAAGTGTGGTGGTTGGGGGGTATTTATAGCCCCAACCACCAAAGTGGCCGTTGGGGATGGCTGCTGTCGTATGGTGCACCGGACAGTCCGGTGCGCCACCGGACACTGTCCGGTGCGCCAGCCATGTCACCCAACCGTTAGGGTTCGACCGTTGGAGCTCTGACATGTGGGGCCACCGGACAGTCCGGTGGTGCACCGGACAGTCACTGTTCACTGTCCGGTGTGCCTTCTGACGCCTGCTTTGACTTCTGCGCGTGCAGGCGCGCACTGTAGCATTTCACTGTTCCTTTGCAGATGACCATTGGCGCAAGTAGCCGTTGCCTCCGCTGGCACACCGGACAGTCCGGTGTTACACCAGACAGTCCGGTGAATTATAGCAGAGCGGCTCCCCGAAAACCCGAAGCTGGCAGGCTCAGAGTGGATCCTCCCTGGTGCACCGGACAGTCCGGTGCGCCAGACCAGGGCAGCCTTCTGTTGTCTTTTGCTCTTTTTATTTGAACCCTTTCTTGAACTTTTTATTGTTTGTGTTGAACCTTTGGCACCTGTAGAACTCATAATCTAGAGCAAACTAGTTAGTCCAATTATTTGTGTTGGCCAATTCAACCACCAAAATTCATATAGGAAAAGGTTTGACCCTATTTCCCTTTCAATCTCCCCCTTTTTGGTGATTGATGCCAACACAAACCAAAGCAAATATAAAAGTGCAGAATTGAACTAGTTTGCATAAGGTAAGTGCAAAGGTTGCTTGGAATGAAACCAATAATTATTTCTACTAGATATGCATGGATGCTTTTTCTCCTTATTTAAAATTTTGGACCACATTTGCACCACGAGTTTTGTTTTTGCAAATTCTTTTGTAAATTCTTTTCAAAATCCTTTTTGCAAATAGTCAAAGGTCTGTGAGTAAGATTGAAAGAAGCATTTTCAAGTTTTGAAATTTTCTCCCCCTGTTTCAAATGCTTTTCCTTTGACTTAAGCAACAACTCCCCCTTAATGAAATTCTCCTCTTAGTATTCAAGAGGGTTTTACAAATTTTAAAGATACTCCCCCTTTTTGAACACAATAAGATACTAATTTGAAAACTTCATGTTTTAAAATTCGGTGGTGGTGCGGTCCTTTTGCTTTGGGCTGATACTTTCTCCCCCTTTGGCATGAATCGCCAAAAACGGATACTTGTGAGTGAAATATAAGCCCTTAACTTTCTCCCAATGGTAAACAAAAAATATGAGTGAAGATTATACCAAAGTGGAGAACTATGTGGAATACCGGCAAAGAGTAGATAATACGATGAAGTTGAGTGGAAGCGTCGTCTTTGCCGAATACTCCATTTCCCTTTCAATTCTATAACTAAGCATGAGAATACACTTGAAAACACATTAGTCATAGACATCAAAGAGATATAATCAAAGGTATATAAATGAGCTATGTGTGCAAAGTATCAATCAAAGTTCCGAGAATCAAGAATGTTTAGCTCATTCCTAAGTTTGGTAAAGGTTTTCTCATCTAAAGGCTTGGTAAAGATATCGGCTAATTGATCTTTGGTGTTAATATAGGCTATCTCGATATCCCCCCTTTGTTGGTGATCTCTCAAAAAGTGATACCGAATGGCTATGTGCTTAGTGCGGCTGTGTTCAACGGGGTTATCCGCCATGCGGATTGCATTCTCATTATCACATAGGAGAGGGACTTTGTTAAATTTGTAGCCATAGTCCCTAAGGGTTTGCCTCATCCAAAGCAATTGCGCGCAACAATGGCCTTACTCGGCTTCGGCGGTAGAAAGAGCTACTGAGTTTTATTTCTTTGAAGCCCAAGACACCAGGGATCTCCCCAGAAACTGACAAGTCTCTGATGTGCTCTTCCTATCAATTTTACACCCTGCCCAATTAGCATCGGAATATCCTAATAAATCAAACGAGGATCCCTTTGGGTACCAAAGACCAAACTTAGGTGTATGAACTAGATATCTCAAGATTCTCTTTACGGCCCTAAGGTGAATTTCCTTAGGATCGGCTTGGAACCTTGCACACATGCATACGGAAAGCATAATATCCGGTCGAGATGCACATAAATAGAGTAGAGATCCTATCATCGACTGGTATACCTTTTGATCTACGGATTTACCTCCTGTGTCAAGGTCGAGATGCCCATTGGTTCCCATGGGTGTCTTGATGGGCTTGACATCCTTCATTCCAAACTTGGTGACTATGTCTTGAATGTACTTCGTTTGGCTGATGAAGGTGCCCTCTTTGAGTTGCTTGACTTGAAATCCTAGAAAATACTTCAACTCCCCCATCATAGACATCTCGAATTTTTGAATCATGATCCTACTAAACTCTTCACAAATAGATTTGTTAGTAGACCCAAATATGATATCATCAACATAAATTTGGCATACAAACAAATCATTTGCAATTATTTTAGTAAAGAGAGTAGGATCGGCTTTGCCGACTTTGAAGCCATTAGTGATAAGAAAATCTCTTAGGCATTCATACCATGCTCTTGGGGCTTGCTTGAGCCCATAAAGCGCCTTAGAGAGTTTATAAACATGATTAGGATACTCACTATCTTCAAAGCCTGGAGGTTGCTCAACATAGAGCTCTTCCTTGATTGGTCCATTGAGGAAGGCACTTTTCACGTCCATTTGGTAAAGCCTAAAGCCATGGTAAGTATCATAGGCAAGTAATATACGAATTGACTCAAGCCTAGCTATGGGTGCATAGGTTTCACCAAAATCCAAACCTTCGACTTGTGAATAACCCTTGGCCACAAGTCGTGCTTTGTTCCTTGTCACCACACCATGCTCATCTTGTTTGTTGCGGAACACCCACTTGGTTCCTACAACATTTTGGTTAGGACGTGGAACTAAATGTCATACCTCATTCCTCGTGAAGTTGTTGAGTGTTGGAACTTGCTCTCAACTGCAAGGGGGATCCAACACAGGTGTACGGTGATGACAACAGGGCACTCGCGTGTGATGGCAAAAGCTCTGTTAATCTGGCCTCTCACGGGCACTGTACAGGGGTATTTATAGGTACCTGAGCGCACAGCACCTCGAGCTAAGGACGCATGTGCCCTCAGGCACCTAGGTTATCCCAAGAATATTCCCATAAAGCGGGGTTACAGACCATAATTACAGGAATGCTTTTACAACATAGGCCCGTAACACAGGGCGGCCAAGCGGGGCCCGTTATGACGGGCCGGATTGCACGTGGGCCTCCGAGCTGGACGAGGCCGCGCCGTGGGATGCCCTTCGTCGCCAGTCTTCGCCTGGAACGGAAGGAGCGAAGGGTGTCCCCGCCTGTTTTGTTTCTGTCAGTTCGGCTGCTGCAGCGAAGACTTCGAGCGAAGGGTGGCGCCTTTGCCTTCGCCCCAACATTTGCCCTCCGAGGGACCAGTTCGACAAAGTCACCTGGTGCCGAAGACGTCGTTAGATGGCGGAGACGCTGCCCTCGCTCGAAGTGGTTCCGCGGGGGTTTTTGATGTGACCGTTGATTGACGGCGTACTGTTGGATTGCGGGTTTCCCGAAGCGTCGCGTCCTGTCTATAAAAGGGGGCGGGGGCGGCGCTTTTTGAAATTCACTTTCCGCGCTCCGCGAAAAAACCCTAGCCGCCCTTTCCACCGACTTGCTGCTCGTCTTCCCGCCGCGGTCTTGTTCGCCGGAGATCTGGCTCGAGTGAAGCAGACCGCCCGCCGCCGCCGACGGTATGTTGCGATGCCGTCCTCGTCTTCTTCCGCTGCCGCTACACCGCCGGCCGCCGCCTCGTCTGAGGATACGCCGAGTAGCTTAATGGTGGAGGAGTTGCACGCCGGCGACTCTGTTGATTTCGGTGTGTCGCGGATCTCGTCGGCCCGCGTGCAAGATATGCAGCGGTTGGGTTACTTCGGCAGCGGAGTTGGTCGGGTCCCGGGGGCGGAGGAAGTCCCCGAGCCAGAGGGCGAGTTGGTCGTTTTCGAGGCATTCTTCGCCGCCGGGCTCCGCCTGCCTGCGCACCGGTTTGTTGGCGAAGTCCTACGCAAGTTCAACGTTCAAATACATCAGCTGACACCGAATGCCATAGTGGCACTGTCGAAGTATGTCTGGGCGACGACTTCGTACGGCGGACAGCCGTCGGTGGAAGTTTTTGCGAAGTATTATTGTTTGCATTGGCAGAAGAGGGTGATTGAAGGCGAAGTCGCTCAGTTTGGATCCTGCACATTCACGCCGAAGACCGGCAAAACCACGATGCAGGTGGTCGAGTTGGTTCCTTGTGCCCGCAACAAGTGGGGCAACTGGAACGAATTTTGGTTTTACGTCACTGAGGGTACTGTCGAAGGCCATGAGGGACTCCCCGTGTCCGCGATGTGTTCTCATTTTTACTCAGCGTATCCGCCCTTTGAAGTGGCGGAGGAGGATGAGGACGAAGGGGCTCTTCGGTGCGCCGCCGGTTTGAGCAGTGGGCGCGACTTGGTTGAGGAGTTTGTGGCGTATGGGGTGTGGCCATTGGCGCGTGGCTGGGCGTTGGGCGAAGTATGCCCTCGCCAGATACCTTTTCATGGTGGAAGGGTGGTGCGGAGTCCCGCCTTCGCCCTGAATCTGCGAAGTCGCGATCCGGCCGCCGTTGTGCGTGAGGCGGAGGATGGGGCGGTGCGGCTTGTTGGACGCTACGTGCCGAGGACAGAGGGTCAGCGCAGCTGGGATATCCGCGGGTCGAATGACCGCTTGAACAGGGTGTTTGAATTAAATCAATTGCCGTATGACGGCTACCCTGGTCAAGACGATGTGGACCGCCGTGGAAAGAGACCGGCGGTGGAGACCGGAGACGACCCCGCGCCGGCGGCCGCCCCGTCCTCTAAAAAGAGAAAATTAGGTACTGCTATGGGAGGACTTGGGGTTTCTGATCGTTTTGCTAGAGAGTTGACGAAGACGTGCGCGGCCCCGGGGGAAAGGATATCTTCGCCCGAGCTCCGGGAGTCTTCGGCTCGGATGCTGAGGGTTACCGGGGGTTGTTGGCCTAGGAATGTTCCTGTCCCCCGCGCGGCCGGCGAGGACTTTTTTACATCTCGTATGGTTCGTGAATGGAGGGTTTTTCCTTACGGGCGGAATATTGCTGCTGTTGTGTCAGCAGTGATGGACAAGGATCGCCAGGGAGCTGCGCAAAAGCGCCTGGCGGCGATCAGGCTCGTTGAAGCCAGGCCGAAAAGGCAGCGGGGGACGGCGAAGGCTGCGGCATCCGGCGGAGGCCGGCCGCCGCAGGCGGCGAAGTCAAGCGTCCCTGCATCTAGCAAGGCGCAGGAGGCAACAGCGGGCGCCGAAGGCTCGAAGTCGGCGAAGGCGGCGCCGCCGACTGGCGGAATGGCGGAGGTCGCGAGGGCGGCTCGAGCGTTGCCGTTGGCGGGGAAACGCGTCGCCGACTTCGCCACCGATATTAGCGTGGACGACTATCTCGGTGGTAAGTCTCTCTCTTTTTTTTTTAAATCGGTTCATCGGTACGCTGCAGGGTTGGGCGAAGGCCAACATGCTGTGGTTGCGCCTGGCGCGGCGGCCATGACGGCCGCCGCAGCGCCGAAGGCGAAGGGCGGGGTTCTGAGCGCCGGTGGCGAGGCGTCGGCCCTCGCGGTTGTCATGGATGAGGCTGGCGCTGCGTCCCGCCGGCTGGCGGAGGCGACGGAGGCGCTACGTCAGGTCTGCTGAGTTGGATCTCGTCCCCCTCCCTCTTTTTTTTTTACACCGCAGTCTTGTGATTGTTCTGCAGGTGGCTGACTTCGCTAGCCGCACTGCGTCGGGGGCCCTCATGGCAGCCGTGGCTGCCGAAGTCGAAAGGCTTCGGACGCAACACGCTGACGCCGTCCACGAAAAATCGGCCGCCGACAGCAAGTGTCGCAAGCTGGCGGAGAAGGTGGCCACACTGGAGGACGAGAAGGCCGCCCTCCGTCGCCAGCTGGCGGGGGAAAGGAGGGAGGCAAATGAAGCCCTTGTCAAGGCGCAGGCTGCGCAGGCGGAGGCCAACCTGGCATGGGCGGAGGGCAACCTTGCCAGGGAGCGCGCCGAGCAGCTGCAGGAGCGGCTCACCGCCCTGGAGAGCCGCGTGACGGGGGCCGAGGCCGCGGCACGAGCGGAGGCAGAGCGGACGCGCCAGCTGCTCGTGGATACATACCGTGGCCTGGGCGCAGGTACCGGTGAATTCGAAGTACCGGACCGAGAGCCCGGACTTCGGTGCCTGGAGTGGGTGCAGGAGGAGCTGCAGGCGCTCCCCACCGTCGTGGAGGGTTTTATGGCGTATGCCTCCCTGGTCACTTGCGAGGGGGCGATGAACGCGCTCTCCCGCGAAGGGTGCCGGCACTTCGAGGTCTTCGACCAAATCGAAGAGGACTTTGAGCGAGATATCTTCAAGGTTGAGGACCCCGTAGTGAAGGATTCTGCCGGGGCTATCTTCGACCGGCTGTGGGGTTCATACGGGAGCGATGTGGTCAGGGAGCGCGCCGCGACGGCGAGGGCTCAGGTAACGTTTACGCTTGTTTGGTATTTGTTGGACGTGGGCTGTGTGCGTGTTTGATGAATTTTGTGTGTTTTGGCTTAGGCGGTGCGTGGCGAGAGGGTCGACGACTTCGGGGCGCTGAACAGCATGTTGGCTGACCCGGAGTCGGCCCCGGCGGAGGCTGTGTCCGAGGTCGCCCTGGCGCCGACCCCGGCCGCATCCGCCGCGGCCGGCGAAGGCCTGCCCCCAGAAGCCGCCGAAGGCGCGCCTGATGCGTCTGCAGCTGCCGCGCCGAGTGCTGAGGATCTCGCAGCAGTAGCGGTGGAGACAACAACGGAGGCAGCGGCAGAGCCAATAGCGGAGGCGCCCGCAACGTCAGGGCCGACGCAGGTGGCGTAGCAGGTGTAGGGGGTTGAGGAAGTTTGTACATGTTACTAAATTTTGGTTGCTGCGCAGGTTCAAGATTTTGGGCCTGCGCACGCAACCGCTACTACTAAATTTTTGGCGGCTACGACCGCGGAAGATGGTAATGACTGTGGTGGTTCCTCATCTGGGTTTTTTGACTGTGCTGACTCTGAGAGCTCGATTGAGTGGACGGAGTCGTCGGAGGACTTGGACTACTTCGCGGCCTTGGATGTGGCTGCGACGGAGGCCTCGCCGCACGCCACGGATGCAGGAGATGTGCGAGGTCCTTGCACCGGGCGACGGCGGCGAAGGGCAGTTGCGAAGCGTATGGTTAGTGGGGTGGAGGGGGCCCGGCTTGGCGTAAGTGGGGCTGGTCGGCAGGAACTGTTATCTTTGCCGACCGCCGAGGGTGTAGGTGAAGGGGAACTGCGAAGTCTTTTTGCGGGTGAGGAGCTCAGGATAATGTTATTTAATTATAGGGAGATGGGAATTATTCCTAAGGTTGAGCCGATGTAGAGTGTGGTGCCCTCGCTTGTATATGTAGAGGCTTGTATGATGAAGTTGTGTGCCCTCGCGTGCGTATGTGTGTGCGAAGGCGTTGTGTACTTTGTCTGGTTTGTTTTGTTGTGCTGTGTTGGCGTGATTATAGTTGGTCTTGGCGTGGGCGGCTTGATGCTGTTGTTTTAGCCTTTTGTTGAGCTAGTCCGGTCTTCTGCACAGATAGTCTTTGGTTTTTTTTCGCGCTTGTTGTGCTAATCCAGCTGCGCCCTTAGGCGACTTCTGCGCGGATAGTCTTCGCGACAGACTTAGATTTTTTTCCCGCACTTGTTGTGCTGATCCGGCTGCACCCTTAGGCGACTTTTGCGCGGATAGTCTTCGCGACAGACTTAGATTTTTTTTTCGCACTTGTTGTGCTAATCCGGGTGCACCCTTAGGCGACTTTTGCGCGGATAGTCTTCGCGATAGACTTATATATATATATTTTTTTTCCGCACTTGTTGTGCTAATCCGGCTGCACCCTTAGGCGACTTTTGCGCGGATAGTCTTCGCGATAGACTTATATTTTTTTCGCACTTGTTGTGCTAATCCGGCTGCACCCTTAGGCGACTTTTGCGCGGATAGTCTTCGCGATAGACTTATATTTTTTTTCCGCACTTGTTGTGCTAATCCGGCTGCACCCTTAGGCGACTTTTGCGCGGATAGTCTTCGCGATAGACTTATATTTTTTTCGCACTTGTTGTGCTAATCCGGCTGCACCCTTAGGCGACTTTTGCGCGGATTGGTCGCACGCGAGGGTAGCTAGCGCTTAGCCTCGCGGTGACCTCGTGGTGGTCGAATGTCGAAGACCGTCATCGCGGTCTTTTTCGACACATGTCTTTGCGGGGGATTTTTCACGCATATATTACATGGCTCCGCCTCGTTAAAAACCTCACCCCCTGGGAGGAAAAGAGTGCGGGCCGCTGCAAGATTGTTTTTGCGAATTACAAGGGCGAAGACAGCCCTGAGGAGTCAAACAAAAAATTTGCGGAGGTTGTCGATGTTCCAGGAGTGCTCCAGGTCCTTGCCGGTTGGCGTTGTGAGCCTGTAAGCGCTGGGGGAAGCTTTTGTCTTGACGATGAAAGGGCCCTCCCACCTGGGCTCCAGCTTGCCCTTGGACTCCGTCCGAGCTGTTCGAATGAGTACGAGGTCCCCCTCGCTGAACTCCCTCGGGGTGACTGAATGGTCGCGCCATGCTTTGGTCTGGGCTTGATACTTGTTCAGGGCCTGTAGGGCGAAGACACGGTCTCCGTCGATGAGATCCTTTGAAGTTGGCTCGTCCACATCTGGGACGGCTGACGGAACTGTTCGCGGGGACCCGTGCTTTATTTCTTGCGGGGACATGGCCTCCGATCCGTATAGAAGACGGAAGGGAGTGAACCCGGTCGCCCTGCACTCAGTCGTGTTTAGTGCCCAGACTGCCTCAGGTAAGAAATCGGTCCATCTGCCCTTTTTTTCATCAAGAAGCATTTTTTTGATAGCTGTGAAGATTTTCCCGTTGGCGCGCTCCACGACCCCGTTGGACTGCGGATGATAGACTGAGGCGAAGGCAAGCTTGGTGCCAATGGAGAAACAAAAATCCTTGAAGTCTTGGTTATCGAACTGCTTGCCGTTGTCGACTGTTAATTCGGACGGTACTCCGAAGCGGCAAACGATGTTCTGCCAGAAGAATTTTTGGGCAGTCTTTGATGTTATTGTAGAGACAGCCCGTGCCTCGATCCATTTGGTGAAGTACTCGACCGCGACGAAGGCGAACTTAAGGTTCCCCTGAGCGGTGGGCAGGGGTCCGACGATGTCGAGGCCCCAGCGCTGGAGAGGCCATGTATGGGCGATCAGCTTTGTATACTGCGAAGGGCCGCCTGACCGAGGGGAAAACTTCTGGCAGGCTTCGCAGGATCGAGTGACCCGATTTGCGGCGCAGATCATTGCGGGCCAGTAAAAACCCTGGCGGATTACTTTAGCAGCTAGGGCCCTCGGCCCCGCGTGTGAGCCGCACGTGCCACTGTGGACCCCACGTAGAATCTGCATGCCTTCGGCCTCGGTGACGCACTTAAGCATTGGCTGACTGACCCCTTTTTTGTAGAGTTGGCCTTCAATCAGAGCGAAGTCTCGGCTTCGATGTCTGAGACGCTTGGCCTCACTGATGTCGGATGGATGATAATACCCCTGTAGGAACAGGGTTATGGGTGCTCGCCAGTCTTCGGTCATGATGAGGTTGACTGTACGGTGGCCCTCGCTGTCATTGGTTATTTGGAGCCCTTCGAGGCTCCGGACTGCTGGCGTGCCGATGACATGGAAGAACACGTCGGAGGGCAGAGTTTCGCCCCTGGCCGCGGCCTTGGCCAATGCGTCGGCCTCCTCATTCTTGGCCCGGTCCACATGCTGCACGGTGAACCCCTTGAACTGCCTTTTGAGACTTCGGATGGCCGCGAGGTACTGCATGAGTGCGGGGTCCTTGGCTGCATAGTCTTTCTCGACCTGGCCGGCAACTACCTTGGAGTCTGTTTTGATGATGCAAGTGGTGACTCCGAGGGCCCTTAGCTTGCGGAGGCCGAGGATGACTGCTTCGTATTCTGCTATATTATTTGTGCATCTGTCGGATTCCATATTGAAGCTGAGTCGTGCTGCATATCTGTGCTTGACCCCGACTGGTGAGGTTATGATTGCAGCGACGCCTGCTCCTGCATGGCACCATGCGCCGTCGCAATGGATCGTCCAAGTCTTCTCTGCGGACGGATCCGGCTGTGTAGTTGGCCCAGTCCAGTCGACGATGAAGTCTGCCAGGACTTGAGACTTAATGGCTGTCCTGGGCTCGAAGCAGATGTGGTAGCCGGAGAGTTCGGCCGCCCACTTGGCAATCCTTACCGACGCCTCCGGGTTTCTGAATAATTCGCCGAGCCCCCTGTTTGAGGTGACTCGGACCTTGAATGCTTCGAAGTAATGGCGCAGTTTGCGCGACGACATGACGACTGCGTAGGCAATCTTCTCCAGCTCTGTCATGTTACACTTTGACGGTGTCAGCACTTCAGAGACATAATACACGGGGCACTGCCGAACCACGCCCTCGACAGTCTGCTCCTGCACTAGGGCCGCGCTGACCGCATGTGGCGAGGCCGCGACGTAGAGCAGCAAGGGGAGCGAGGGGTCGGGGCTGGTAAGGACGGCCAGCTCTGTCAGGTACTGCTTTAATGAGGCGAAGGCCGCCGCCTGCTCTGGTCCCCAAGCGAAGTCTTTTGCGCCGCGGAGTGTTTTGAGGAAGGGGAGACTTCGCTCGGCGGACCTGGATATGAATCTGTTGAGAGCGGCCAATCTGCCTGTCAGGCGCTGGACGTCCCTGACGGACTGCGGAGGCGTCATGTCCAAGATAGCCTGAATCTTGGTTGGGTTGGCCTCGATGCCGCGGTGTGATACCAGATAGCCCAATATTTTGCCCTGGCGAACGCCGAAGACACACTTTTCCGGGTTTAGGCGGAGTTGTGCGTCCCGCATATTCGCGAATGTTTCGGCGAGGTCGGCGAGGTGGTCCTCCTTGCTCTTGCTGGCGACGACAATGTCGTCTACATATGTGAATATATTCCTGCCAACCTGCCCCTCGAGCACTGTTTTAGTGAGCCTGGAGAAGGTGGACCCGGCATTCTCGAGTCCCTCCGGCATTCTGATGAAGCAATATGTGCCGAAGGGTGTTATGAAGCTGGTGCTAGCCTTGTCCTCTTCCTTCATGTATATCTGGTGGTAACCGGAGAAGCAATCGAGGAGGGACATGACCTCGCATCCGGCCGCGCTATCGACTATTTTGTCGATCCGTGGCAACGGGAAATTGTCCTTTGGGCAGGCTTTATTGAGACTGGTGAAGTCGATGCACATTCGCCACTTCCCGCTCTTTTTCTGCACCATTACGACATTGGAGAGCCATGTGGGGTAAGCCACCGGCTCGATGAATTTGGCCTCCAGGAGGCGGTGCACCTCTGCCTTGGCAGCCTCCGTCTTTTCGTCGAACATCTTGCGAAGCCGCTGCTTTTTTGGTCGTACCGAAGGGTCGATTCCCAGACTATGCTCAATTATTGAACGGTTGACCCCGACCAGATCGAGGGCCGACCAGGCGAAGACATCTTTGTTCTTGGACAGGCAGCAGAGGAGCTTTTCTTCTTCATGCGAAGTAAGGTCTTCGCTGATAGTGACTGTCTGCCTGGGCGTGGCCTGGTCGAGGGGGATAGTCTTGGTGCCGTCGTGGCTCTGCAGCTGCGCCTTGTCATGTTGCTTATTGGTTGGGTTGGCAGGCGCGGGGGCTTCGCGTTGGGCCGTGAGGCAGTGCACGTTTCTTTGACCGGGCACGAAGTCCCGTTCTATGTTACGCGTAGTCTGCTGATTGCCGAAGACTGTGATAACGCCTAACGGACCTGGTATCTTCATACATAGATACAGTCCGTGGATGGCTGCTTCGAACTTATTAATGGAGCCCCGGCCCATGATGGCATTGTAAGGGTACACCATATCCACAATGTCAAAGGTTATTTGCTCGCTTCGGGCATTGGGTGCTACACCGAAGGAGAGAGGCAGCTCTATTTTGCCGACGGGGAAGGTGCCTTTGCCGCCGAAGCCATACAACGGGTTGTCCGAAGGCTTAAGCAGGCTGTGGCTTATGCCCATGCGATCGAAGGCGTGGAGGAAGATGATGTCCGCCTGGCTGCCGTTGTCAACGAGGACCTTGTGCAGGTCCCAGCCTGCCACGCTGCAATTGATGACCATGGCATCGCAATGGGGGGCGCTGCGCAAGTCGACGTCCCGTGCGTCGAAGGTTAGCGGTATATGGGACCACTTTGTCTGCACAACTGGGCCCGTGACGGCGACATGGTTGATGCTGCAGTAGTGGTCCCGCTTCTGCCGCTTGGTGTCGAAATCGGTGCTGGACCCCCCAGTTATCATGTGGATGACTCCGCGATATGGTTGATCGGCGAAGTCTTCCTGCTTTGGGGCATGAGGGATGTTTTGGTGGTGTTGGTGTGGTGGTGGGGGTGGAGGAGGTACGATTTGTACTTCCTGATGGTGTTGGTAAGCGTGGTGCGGTGGATGCGGGGCGGGAGCGTGGATATATGGCGGAGGGGGCTGCTGGTAATTGTGCGCGATAATTCTGGGATTGTCGGCTGGCTGCGCTCGTGCCATTCTGTCTCTGGTAGCCTTTGTTTCGGGGTAGTCTTTGGTTGGGTGGGCGCAGTCTTCGCCATGGAAAAGGCAGTAGAATCGGCGCGGCTGCTGCGCACGCCCTCGGCCCCTGCCACGAGTGCCGTTTCCGCGGCCCTGGGGCGGTAGTCCTGGCGACGAGGGGGGTCGGCAGCGGGATGCTGGTTGGCGATGTTGTGCACCTGCTGCTGACCGTGGCCTCCGTCTCGACCGGAGTCTGGCTGCGGAGTCCTTGTCCACGTGCGGCTGGACTGTGGAGCATCTTTTGGCTTCCGCTGGGACTCAATCTTGCGCTGGTGGAGGTCTTCGGATCTGGCGTACTTTTCAAACAGCTGATATAGCTCTTGGAGGTTCTTTGGCGGATCTCTGATGCAGTGGCTGTAAAGTACGCCGGCGCGAAGACCACTGATAGCATAGTGGATGGCAACCTGGTCGTCGACTGAGGGTAGCTGTGACTTGAGTGTCAGGAATTTGCGGTAATATTCTCTCAGGGTCTCCTTCTCTAGCTGCTTGCAGAGCGAGAGCTCGACCAGGGCGTCGGTGTCTGGGCGGTACCCTTGGAAGTTGAGCAGGAACTTGTCCCGGAGACTTCTCCAGGAATCGATGGACAACGGAGGCAACCTGGTGAACCAGGTGAGTGCGGGGCCCTCGAGGGCGATGATGAAAGACTTCGCCATTGTGGCGTCGTCCCCCCCGGACGATGCAACGGCGACCTGGTAGCTCATTATGTATTGAGCCGGGTCGGTGCTGCCGTTGTACTTGGGATAGGTCCCTGCCCGGAAGTTGGCTGGCCACGGCGTCACTTGCAGGTGAGGCGCCAGGGGACTTTGCTCATCGAGATAGTTGACCCCTTGGAATGGCGCGGCGTGCGGGAAAGTGTAGTCACGCTGAGGGAGACGCGCGTCCTCCGGTTGCGCGCGGTGTTGCAGGGGTGGCCCATGCTGCAGGCCGGGGTGGCCTTCGCGCGTGTCTTCGTCTTGTGCGCGCTGCTGGAGGGGTGACTCGTGCTGCAGGCCGAGGTGGCCTTCGCGCTGCATCAGCGCAATCTCCCGCTCGAGTTCCTGGGCCTTGAGCTCCTCGTCGCGTATCATCTGCCGCACTTTGGCGAGTGTGGACACACGTTGGCGCTTGGCCTCCAGTATCTCCTTCTGCCTCTGGAGGTTGCGGTTCTTGAGGCGTAGGGCGCGCAGCTGTAGCTGTTCTTCTGCTGAGACGCCGAGGACCTCACCGTCCTCGGCGAGGTCCGCGTCCTCCGGTGGCGCGAAGTCTGAGGGTGGTGCGAAGCCTGAGGGTTGTCCCTCGGGGTCGCAGGTGCGGAGGGTGTCGTCTTCCGTGGCCTCTTGGTGGGTGGATTGGGTGAGGGCGAGGGCCTTGCCCTTTTTTGCGGCGAGCAGTGCTGCCTTCGCAGCCTCGTCGGCCTTTGGGTTAGCTCTCTTGGGTGCCATCGCGGGTGGTTTTCTCGTAGCACGAACGGTGGGCGCCAAATGTTGGAACTTGCTCTCAACTGCAAGGGGGATCCAACACAGGTGTACGGTGATGACAACAGGGCACTCGCGTGTGATGGCAAAAGCTCTGTTAATCTGGCCTCTCACGGGCACTGTACAGGGGTATTTATAGGTACCTGAGCGCACAACACCTCGAGCTAAGGACGCATGTGCCCTCAAGCACCTAGGTTATCCCAAGAATATTCCCATAAAGCGGGGTTACAGACCGTAATTACAGGAATGCTTTTACAACATAGGCCCGTAACACAGGGCGGCCAAGCGGGGCCCGTTATGACGGGCCAGATTGCACGTGGGCCTCCGAGCTGGACGAGGCCGCGCCGTGGGATGCCCTTCGTCGCCAGTCTTCGCCTGGAACAGAAGGAGCGAAGGGTGTCCCCGCCTGTTTTGTTTCTGTCAGTTCGGCTGCTGCAGCGAAGACTTCGAGCGAAGGGTGGCGCCTTTGCCTTCGCCCCAACATTGAGCTCCTCTTGCATCGCCAGCACCAATCCGAATCTTTAAGTGCATCCTCTACCCTATGTGGCTTAATAGAGGAAACAAAAGAGTAATGTTCACAGAAATGAGCAACTCGAGATCGAGTGGTTACCCCCTTATGAATATCTCCTAGGATGGTGTTCACGGGGTGATCTCTTTGAATCGCTTGGTGGACTCTTGGGTGTGGCGGTCTTTGATCTTGTTCATCTTCCTTGTCTTGACCATTGGCATCTCCCCCTTGATCATTGCCCTCCTCTTAAGGTGGCTCATCCTCTTGATCTTCATTTTTATCATCTTGAGCTTGATCCTCATCTTGGGTTGGTGGAGATGCTTGCATGGAGGAAGATGGTTGATCTTGTGTTGGTGAAGGCTCTTCGGATTCCTAAAGACACACGTCCCCAATGGACATGTTCCTTAGCGCGACGCACGGAGCCTCTTCATCATCTAGCTCATCAAGATCAACTTGCTCTACTTGAGAGCTGTTAGTCTCATCAAACACAATGTCACAAGAAACTTCAACTAGTCCAGTGTACTTGTTAAAGACTCTATATGCCCTTGTGTTTGAGTCATAACCAAGTAAAAAGCCTTCTACAGCCTTAGGAGCAAATTTAGATTTTCTACCTCTTTTAACAAGAATAAAACATTTGCTACCAAAGACTCTAAAATATGAAACATTGGGCTTTTTACCGGTGAGGAGTTCATAAGATGTCTTCTTGAGGATTCGGTGAAGATATAACCGGTTGATGGCGTAGCAAGCGGTGTTGACCGCCTCGACCCAAAACCGATCTGAAGTCTTGTACTCATCAAGCATGGTCCTTGCCATGTCTAATAGAGTTCTATTCTTCCTCTCCACTACACCATTTTGTTGTGGCGTGTAGGGAGAAGAGAACTCATGCTTGATGCCCTCCTCCTCAAGAAAGCCTTCTATTTGTGAGTTCTTGAACTCCGTTCCATTGTTGCTTATAATCTTTTTGATCCTTAAGCCGAACTCATTTTGAGCCCGTCTCAAGAATCCTTTCAAGGTCTCTTGGGTTTGAGATTTTTCCTGCAAAAAGAATACCCAAGTGAAGCGAGAGTAATCATCCACAATAACTAGACAGTACTTACTCCCGTCGATGCTTATGTAAGCTATCGGGCCGAATAGATCCCTGTGGAGTAGCGCCAGTGGCCTGTCAGTCGTCATGATGTTCTTGTGTGGATGATGAACACCAACTTGCTTCCCTGCTTGGCATGTGCTACAAATCCTATCTATCTCAAAATAAACATTGGTTAGTCCCAAAATGTGTTCTCCCTTTAGAAGCTTATGAAGATTCTTCATCCCAACGTGGGCTAGTCGACGATGCCAGAGCCAACCCATATTAGTATTAGCAATTAAGCAAGTGTCGAGTTCAACTCTATTAAAATCAACTAAGTATAGCTGACCCTCTAACACTCCCTTAAATGCTATTGAATCATCACTTCTTCTAAAGACAGTAACACCTACATCCGTAAAAAGACAATTGTAGCCCATTTTGCATAATTGAGAGACAGAAAGCAAGTTATAATCTAAAGAATCTACAAGAAAAACATTGGAAATAGAATGGTCAGGTGATATTGCAATTTTACCAAGTCCTTTGACCAAACCTTGATTTCCGTCCCCGAATGTGATAGCTCTTTGGGATCTTGGTTTTTCTCATAGGAGGAGAACATCTTCTTCTCCCCAGTCATGTGGTTTGTGCACCCGCTATCGATGATCCAACTTGAGCCCCCGGATGCATAAACCTACAAAACAAATTTAGGCCTTGTTCTTAGGTACCCAAACGGTCTTGGGTCCTTTGACATTAGAAACAAGCACCTTGGGTACCCAAACACAAGTCTTTGACCCCTTGTGTTTGCCCCCAACATATTTGGCAACTACTTTGCCTGATTTGTTAGTGAGCACATATGAAGCATCAAAAGTCTTAAATGAAATGTTATGATCATTTGATGCAATAGGAGTTTTCTTCTTAGGCATTTTAACATGTGTAGAACGCCTAGAGCTAGAAGCCTCATTCTTATAAATAAAAGCATGGTGAGAAACAGAATGAGTCTTCTTTGCATGAATTCTCCTAATCTTATCCTCAGGATAACCAGCAGGGTATAAAATGTAGCCCTCCTTATCCTGAGGCATGGGAGCCTTGCCCTTAACAAAATTAGACAATCTTTTAGGAGGGGCATTAAGCTTGACATTGTCTCCCTATTGGAAGCCAATGCCATCCTTAATGCCAGGGCGTCTCCCACTATAAAGCATGCTACGAGCAAATTTAAATTTCTCATTCTCTAGTTCATGCTCGGCAATTTTAGCATCTAGTTTAGCTATATGATCATTTTGTTGTTTAATCATAGCAAGGTGATCATGAATAGCATCAACATTAATATCTCTACATCTAGTGCAAATAGAAACATGATCAACCGTAGATGTAGAGGGTTTGCAATCATTTAATTCAACAATCTTAGCATGTAAAATAGCATTATCATCTCTAAGATTGGTAATAGCATCATTGCAAACATTTAAATCTTTAGCCTTAGCAATTAATTTTTCATTCTCAATCTTAAGGCTAGCAAGAGATTCATTCAACATGTCAATCCTAGCAATTAAACTAGCATTATCATTTCTAAGATTAACAATTGAATCATCACAAACATTTAATTCCTCAACCTTAGCAACTAATTTGACATTTTCATTTCTAAGCTAGAAATAGTGTCATGGCAAGTGCTTAGCTCACTAGTTAATTTTTCACGTTTTTCTACCTCTAAAGCATAAGCATTTTTAACCTTAACATGCTTCTTGTTTTCTTTAATTAGGAAGTCCTCTTGGCTATCCAAGAGTTCATCCTTCTCATGAATAGCACTTATCAATTCATTTAATTTCTCTTTTTGTTGCATGTTAAGATTGGCAAAAAGAGTGAGCATGTTATCCTCATCATCACTAGAATTATCCTCAACACCTAGAAGTTGCATACTTAGTGGAGGATCTTGATTTTACCTTCTTCTTCTTGTCGTCCTTTGCCATGAGGCACTTGTGGCCGACGTTGGGGAAGAGAAGACCTTTGTTGATGGCGATGTTGGCGGCGTCCTCGTCGTCGGAGGAGTCGGTGGAGCTCTCGTCGGAGTCCCACTCCCGGCAAACATGGGCATCGCCACCCTTCTTCTTGTAATACTTCTTCTTCTCCTTCTTCCCTCTCTTGTTGTTATCCCTGTCACTATCACTAGACAAAGGACATTTAGCGATAAAGTGACCAGGCTTACCACACTTGTAGCATAATTTCTTGGAGCGGGGCTTGTAGTCTTTCCCCCTCCTTTGCTTGAGGATTTGGCGGAAGCTCTTGATGATGAGCGCCATCTCCTCGTTGTCGAGCTTGGAGGCGTCGATGGGGACCCTACTTGGTGTAGAATCTTTCTTTTCTTCTTTCGTCGCCTTAAATACGATGGGTTGCACCTCAGATGTTGAGGTGGCGCCTTGCTCGATGATTTTCTTGGAGCCTTTGATCATCAATTCAAAGCTCACAAAATTTCCTATCACTTCCTCGGGAGACATTAGTTTATATCTAGGATCACCACGAATTAATTGAACTTGAGTGGGATTAAGAAATACGAGTGATCTAAGAATAACCTTGACCATTTCATGGTCATCCCATTTGGTGCTCCTAAGGTTGCGCACTTGGTTCACCAAGGTTTTTAGCCGGTTGTACATGGCTTGTGGGTCTTCTCCTTGGTTGAGCATAAACTGACCGAGCTCCCCCTCGATCGTCTCCCGCTTGGTGATCTTTGTCACCTCATCTCCTTCGTACGCGGTCTTGAGCACGTCCTAAATTTCCTTGGCGCTCTTCAACCCTTGCACCTTGTTATACTCCTCTCGACTTAGAGAGGCGAGAAGTATAGTGGTGGCTTGGGAGTTGAAGTGCCGGATTTGGGCAACCTCGTCCGAGTCGTAGTCTTCATCCCCCAGCGATGGTACCTGCACTCCAAACTCAACGACGTCCCAAATACTTGCGTGGAGTGAGGTTAGGTGATGCCTCATTTTATCACTCCACATGTTATAATCTTCACCCTCGAAAACGGGTGGTTTGCCTAACGGGACGGAAAGTAAAGGAGTGTGTTTTGAAATGCGAGGATAGCGTAGGGGGATCTTACTAAACTTCTTGCGCTCATGGCGCTTAGAAGTTACGGACGGCACGTCGGAGCTGGAGGTAGTTGGCGACGAAGAATCGGTCTCATAGTAGACCACCTTCTTCATCCTCTTCTTCTTGTCGCCACTCCGATGCGACTTGTTGTGGGAGTGTGATTCTCCATTTCCTTTGGAGCTGGACTCCCTTGATGGAGCCTTCCCGTGGCTTGTAGCGGGCTTCTCGCCAGTCATGACCTCCTTCTTAGCGTGATCTCTCGACATCACTTCGAGCGGTTCAGCTTTAATGAAGTACCGGGCTCTGATACCAATTGAAAGTCGCCTAGAGGGGGGGTGATAGGTGGAATCTGAAAATTATAAACTTTAAGCACAACTACAAGCCGGGGTTAGCGTTAGAAATATAATCGAGTCCGAAAGAGAGGGCAAAAACAAATCAACCAAAGAAATAGAGCGGATGACACGGTGATTTGTTTTACCAAGGTTCGGTTCTTGCAAACCTACTCCCTGTTGAGGTGGTCACAAAGACCTGGTCTCTTTCAACCCTTTCCCTCTCTCAAACGGTCACTTAAGCCGAGTGAGCTTTCTCCTTATCTCATGGGTCACTTAGACCCCGCAAGGATCACCATACACTTGGTGTCTCTTGCCTTGGTTACAAAACACTTGAGAACAAGAAATGAGGAAGGAAGAAAGCGATCCAAGCGCAAGAACTCAAAAGAACACAAATATCACTCTCTCACTAGTCACTATTTGATTGAAATGATCTTTGGACTTGGGAGAGGATTTGATCTCTTTGTTTGTGTCTTGGAGTGAAGTCTAGAGCTCTTGTATTGAATGCAATGGCTGAAAACTTGGATGCCTTGAAGTGTGGTGGTTGGGGGGTATTTATAGCCCCAACCACCAAAGTGGCCGTTGGGGATGGCTGCTGTCGTATGGCGCACCGGACAGTCCGGTGCGCCAGCCACGTCACCCAACCGTTAGAGTTCGACCGTTGGAGCTCTGACATGTGGGGCCACCGGACAGTCCGGTGGCGCACCGGACAGTCACTGTTCACTGTCCGGTGCGCCTTCTGACGCCTGCTCTGACTTCTGCGCGCGCAGGCACGCACTGTAGCGTTTCACTGGTCTTTTGCAGACGACCGTTAGCGCAAGTAGCCGTTGCCTCCGCTGGCACACCGGACAGTCCGGTGTTACACCGGACAGTCCGGTGAATTATAGCGGAGCGGCTCCCCGAAAACCCAAAGCTGGCAAGTTCAGAGTGGATCCTCCCTGGTGCACCAGACACTGTCCGGTGGTGCACCGGACAGTCCGGTGCGCCAGACCAGGCTAGCCTTCGGTTGTCTTTTGCTCTTTTTATTTGAACCCTTTCTTGAACTTTTTATTGGTTTGTGTTGAAACTTTGGCACCTGTAGAACTCATAATCTAGAGCAAACTAGTTAATCCAATTATTTGTGTTGGCCAATTCAACCACTAAAATTCATATAGGAAAAGGTTTGACCCTATTTCCCTTTCAACACAAAACTTCTAGATGATGAAAGAAAGGACAACATTGCCCTCAGGATAAACCATAGTTTAAATACAGACTCTAGGGTACCAATGTAAATTCACTAAAACTATACTCCATTTCTATAAATAGATGAACAATGTCACCCGAAAGGGGAGGAGGGATTCTTATTTTTCCTCAATTGTAACCGGGCGCTCCATTCTCCATATGAAGTTGTATCTATTTCTTTCTTTCTCTTTGTTTTAATCTTACGAAGCTAAAGGTATTAGCATAGACCTCTTGATTAACAAGAGAAGAAGATAAGTCTATATAATATTGTTTTCTATGTCTGAATCATGTTGTTATTAAATTTATCTTCATATTATATTTACTTTTGCCTTCGTTTCTGTTAAGAACGCTTCATATATCTATCTGTTTCTTCATATTCTCCCTTCTTATTAAGCTTCTTCCTGAAGTTGATAGAACAATCGAGTGAAGATGAAGCCTAATTTAACTTTGTTGTCTTGATTTTAATACCTCGAGGGAATAGAAATCAAGTGCCCAATATCTAAGCATGAAAAGATGTCTCTCGATGAGGTGATTGGTAAGTTTGTGAGCTTTGAACTTATGGTCAAAGACACCAAACACATTGGAAACATGGACCATGGTGCCACCTCTACACCTGATCTACAACTTGTTGCATTCAAGGACTCATGAATCAATTCGAATTGTCGTTCTCACGATCATGAGCAATGCTATTTTCCATCGGATACATTGTAGCATCACATTTGATGGAAGACATGTTGTGAGTTCTTGGTTATGGTAATATGGATGCCTTCATTTAGCTCACACTTAATTCTCGTTGTTGCTAGACACTAAAACTTGAGGGTTGGGCAAGAAAAATAAAAAGTGATTAGGAGTCATAGGAATGTATCATCTTTCATGTCAAAAGCTAAGGAGTTGGCATTATCATACCGTAGGAGGTCATTCTTTTGAGGACTGTCAAAACCTAGGACACTCGTAAGAACCTTAAGTATTGTTGAACTCCTTTATCACTCATGTAACCGAACTATGTGCGTACTTTAAAATTTGCTTTCTATGGTATGTTGTAATGTGAAACTTGTGAGGTACATGTGTCGATCCTGGCATAACATGTACCGGGACGACCCGATTTTCTTTTGTTATAAGTGGATCGCCTGTCATCATCCTTCGTTTTGAAGGAAGGTTCGTGTATTTGGCTCATGTGGTGAGCACGTGTGGTATGCTCTCATAACGAGGTGGTTGATGATCCATTTAAGCCGAGTGCAAATTGGAGGTTCATCACACATTACATTTAGTATTACGTAAATCACTTTGCACTATCGATGCGGATTCTAACATAATGTTCCAATGTCAATTCGACACAATGTTTCATCACACATGATTTCACAACATGCTACGTGAAAAGGTTCTATATATTTTTATATAAAACTGGAAGGATATAGCCAACCGAATAATTACAATTTTATATTTCCAGAGCTAGTTAAAGACCAGACAAAAAATGGAGAATTTTTGACAAGAAAAAAAAAGAAGGGCCAAACAATCACTGTAGTTAGCGACGGTTTTCTATATTGTCACGATTTGGTGCCTTCTGTACAAGTTATTTTTACCCTAGTGTTTGAAGTGTCTCTAGACAAGAATTCCTTTTTCCTAAGGTGTGTACACATTCTGATACCGGTAGTTTATAACGTTTGAATAATTGAATTGATGGTCACATACGTACGGTAGTATTATTATGTCATTTCCAGATGAACCATGTTTTATTTAGGCACCACCGTCTATCCCACCTGCCACCGTAAATCGTAAGCCGGGCCGGAGGCGCTGACGCAGGTCGTTCCCTACTCTACCGCTAGAGGGTAGCTAGACCACGTGTAAAATAGGCCATGGCACATGTAGTAGTGTGGGTGGTACATTCAATTGAAGTTTTGACGGATAAGGACTCGTGAACCCGACGGATAAAAGCCACTGTCGCAGCAGCAGCGCACACTTGAATAATATCTGGAAAAAAAAAGAAAGAAGCAATCTTTATTTTTTAAGAGTGGGAAGTTGAAAGCAACCACTAACCTTAAAAAAAAAACTTTTCCCATGGTGGTGGTACCACCACATGGCGGTGCCACCGCCGCCGCCTTCACAATCAGTGAATGAATGCATCAATTCGGACACGAGCTTGTTTCCGTGATATGAAGCGCCATACTTGGGCCACGTACGTACGCACGCTCTGGCCTTGGCATACTCTGGCTGTACGTACGTACGTACGTGGCTGCGCGACGTGCCGACATATCAATGCAGTATAGCAATCTAATTGAAAACAAATGTGGGGACGGATGCTCATGATCATGATGACAGGGAGATGTATATTTCTTTTTTCTGAAATTTTCCATGCATGCCCCCCTAGTCTGCCCGCGTGGGCCCTGGTAAGGTTCTTTCTCCGTACGTGGCTGGTTAATGGATCGGAGGAAGCAAGGCGGCAACAGCAGAGAGAGAGAGAGAATATGGAGACTTGCTGTTTTTGCATCTGCCTTTATTATGTTCTTATTACATACAGTATACACTAAGTCAAAATGACCAGATTATACGGTAAACGGTAAAGATCTAAAAAAAAGTTAAAACTGATTTAAAAATTAACGACCGAGGAAGTAATACAGTTTTGTTTTGTAAGAAAGGAGGAAAACAGAAGCGAAAACTAAGTCGCGAAACGGGTGTCAGCAAGGCTGAATATACATATACACGTGGGGGTTAATACATTTATATAGTATTCTAAATAATATGAGAGATAGCTAAATTTATGCTATAAAGGAATGTTTTATAAGTTGTACATTAGAGTTGTACATTAGAAAAATAACATATAGATCAATATAAACAATTTACATCTCTCGTCATATAAATTTGAAATAGCCTTGTATATAAACTTTGAAAAATTATAAAGCGTCATGTTCTAAAGAAATAGCCTACTCTATTTGATATCTACACTAGTACGTAATGTATTTTCAACTGATTAATTAGGTTTAACATCTACTAGTACGTAAGCAAAGGATAGTAATTATTGAAGTAGTATATATAGCCGAGTTATTGATATTATTCTCTCTTTTTTATCAGAGTAAGGTTCTATTTGACATGGCTTCCTTTCTTGAGGGTCTTCAGCTGTGACTCTTCAAATCTTTTGGATGAAACTATATACCAAAAAAAATCTAACTAGAAAATAACTTCGTCGGAGAAGTTCTAGAAGGGGGAAACCGGTTAATATGGAAGGGGGTTTAAACGACTTTTGAGTTGAATTGATAGTTGAATCAACTCAATTGAGTATCTGAATCAAACTTTTTAAAGTTTGAATCTTGGTCGCGAACGCTGAAGTATTAAGGTGAACTGTCCGCTTTTTTATTTATCCACTTAGTCTTTTTGCGGTCGATATACATTCACACGTGCATCCCAGGCTACACTCGCCCGTGGAGATGATGCAGTGGATGGTAGTACATCATCTAAGACTAAGGCTACACTCGCACGATAATTAGTTCCGTGAAGGACTGTTTCTCCGGCCCTTTTTTTTACCAATTCTGCAAGCTTGTCATACAAAAAAGTCAATCAAGATCCTTCATTCAGAAGAAAAGTCCCCACTAAATGTCCCCTCTAAGCAATTTTAAAATTAGATTACGGCGTGCTCATGTTGAATTGAACATGTGTTGTGCGTTGTTCAAAGAACCTGCTCCGGCTCTCGTAATTATCGTGCCTTATTTTAGTAGAGGTGATTCTGCTTTTGGATCTGGGAAACGACTTCAAAGGAAATACTTGGAGACATGGAATGAAAGAAGAAGATTCTAGACTATCGCTTTGACAAAATTCCTCCGAAATTGATTCGTGATATACTAGTTTAAGTTTTCGTAGCTCCCCTGGAAATGGAATCAACCGTGGAGAGACATGGGGAGCTCTGCAATCTGGTGCTTAATTTGTACAATTCCTCCTGATTCCTGAAAGCGACCTGTCGTCCACCCTGTTTATTATGTCGCCAGGATCCGCGTTGGAACAAGTCCAAGCATCCAAAGTCATTAAAAGCCTAATCGAAGGAAATATGAAACGTGACACAAACCTCTTTGCACATGTTCTACTAACTAAGTGTGGTAGGGAGCTTTGCCAGCACATCGTGGAAGCTGCAACCGTCGACCAGTTTCAGACTCTGTTAGTGAACTTTGCAATTTGATCATTGCATTTGGGCCTAGTATTCAAGACAATGTGTTGCCTTGAAGAGGACATGCAAAAGAGTTTTTGGTCGATACTTATTGAATACATCTTTGTCCCTTATTAGCAAGAAGATAGACCAACAGTTCACGGTTGCTTCTGTCAGTGAAAAGGATCTAAAAAGTTTCGGACTTTAAGGAGTGAAAAGGACTGCATCTTTGTTGGTTTCTGCCTCAATACAAAAGTAACAAGTCATATTACCCTTCGAATTTCCTCTTTGATAAATTACTTTTGTGGGAATGCATGACCCTCTTCTTTATAGAACCATATGAAGATTTTTATCATATAGGAGGTATCTTTAGGGCTACTTTGGGAATCTCGAATCTCCTTCGGGATTGGAGGAGATTAAGGTGAAAATGAACTAATTTCCTTTTCAATCCACTTCAATCCGGAACGGAATTTAAGTTTACAAACTAGCCCTTAGATGTATCAAACTATTCGTGAAACTTTAACATAGAAGGTACCATTAGTATGTAGGCTCCAAATAAACACTAGAGGCTCATGTTGCAGATTTACTTTAGCCACCCCCAGCAGCTTGGTTATTCCACTCTATAAGTTTATTGCCAACTAATGCCTCTCAAAAAGAAATAATAACTAGTGTTGTGCTCAGTACCTCTACTACCTTAGCATGTACGTTTAATATGTGCTATATTATACAAACTTGGGTATGTACCTTGTCAATCATGTAGCCTGAAAAGAAATTTGTTAAGGAGACATTCATTTTACTTATCTAAGTTTTGGACCTCCAGACCCCTTATTGTTTGGTTGGCATAAAATAGGTAATCTAACTAGTATTTATTTCTTATCCTTCTGACAAAAGAAACAAAATCTATAATACTCTATTTTCTTGAAGACTCCCGTTCGAACTTTGAACAACGTTATCATAAACATAGGTAGAACGAAATTGAATTAATCAACACTATTTTCCACCCCACACAAACGTTTTCCTTTCTAGCCACAAAATATTTCTTTAAATCTTACCTCTATTTTCAATCTTTGTTATTTAAGTTTTGATATATCATCCATAAACCTAGACAACGAAAAAAAGGAAAGATCCTATTGTTACCTATAAACTTGAATAGAAACCTTCACGTTGTTTTGCCTCGGCAAAAAACAGATCTCACCTTTATGGAAGTTAATTTTTATGACTTGATATTTGCTCAAATACACATAGAGGTAACTTAATATTTTTCACGTCTAAGATCTTGATCCAAAAATAACACTGTGTCATTGGCATATTGCAAGACGGAAAGACCTTTGTATACTAAATGAGGCACTGGTCCATTTATTTGTCCATATTCTTTAGCTCTATAAATAATAATTGCTACCATATCCACCACTATACATTAATTGTCACATCCCGTTTCGACGGGTATATATATAGTTTATATATTAGAGCTCTTGTCTCACATTAACAAACAGAAGCCCTGATCTAAATTAGTTGGTTCGACCCCACTAGCTTGGGATTCAGACCCACCCAAATCCAATGTCAGTTAGAAAACAAATACCCCATGTATCCCACCTCAATTATCGGTGGATGCCTTCCTAAACAACCGTTGTGCGCTCTCCATTTCACCCTCTTTCTCCGCGCTCGCCAGTTCTTCTCTCCATCTAGGCGACTGGGAGGCGAGGCGAAGTTTTTATCCGGCGTGGGGGAATCTTCTCTAGCAGTGAGTTTCGACGGCGCGCCGAATAGGGCATCTCGCCCTCACCCACATCCAGTTGCTGAGTCGGCTGACAGTTCCATCGCAGGTGAGATTTTTTTGGGCCACCGTTCCTCCCATAGCTAGTAGTGAATATCCGGCTCGCCGTCGTCGCTCGTGGTTTTCCCCTTTCGCATTGCTGGGTTTTTCGGCATTGGGGTTTTCACATTTTATCGGCATTAGGGTTTTCAAAGTGTTTACTAACATTGCAAGATACCTCGTGCAATCCGTCATTTTTCATGTAGCATATGCCAGTGACCTAATATGTTCATCGGATTCGAAGGCGTGCCCAATTTCGAGTTTTTACAATTGGTATTGTTGCAACCGAGCTATCTAGGGTTTTGATTGCAATCTGAAATTATGTTCTAACATATTGTATGGTATCCATAAAAATAAACCCCGAACAACGGATAGGGGAAACCCTAAAGTTTGTTCGGTGTTCATTTGTTATGCACATGAACAATGGCACACATTTAGTTAAGTGGAAACAAACATGCACAATTGCACACATTTAGTTGGCTTTGGCAAAAACCTTGCAGTATTTATGTGGATTACGTTCATATTTGTGATACTAATTAATTTACAGAGAATCATATTAGGAATGCATAAATGTATTATACATGTAGGCAGATGGATGATGTTTGCACTTATGCTATTTACGTAACAGAGACCCACATCCGTCTCTTGATTTTTTATATAGTTAGAACATATATGTTTGCTGTTATGCTGATTACGTACATAGTTATGACAATAATTATATACAGAGATGGACAGTAGTGTTTATGCCCTCGTATTATATGCTAACATATGGATGTAGTTATATTCAATTAAATGCCATTTGGAATAGTGAACGAAGGTATCAATAGAATTCATACAATGTCAGTTTTTATATGTAGCGTGTGTGTGGTTGTTCATAATACATGTTTTAAATGTGTAATATATATCTCAAATATTTTACATACCATTTATGCAGATTTAGCATTGTTCAGAAGCTAGTCTCATAATGAAATCTGTTGATCATCCTCCCTCCAATCCAAAGATAATTACAATCGAATCAAGTCAGGAAGTATTCACTATTGAAATCCCCCACCCTGGGAATAATGCCAACAAGCCGAGGCAGTCGATTGCTACAAATGTTGATACACCAAAGCAAATGAAGCAACTTTATGTTAGGCGTAATACAAAGCGGTCTACAGGACGCGGGAAAAAACAAACTAACGTAAGTGAAAACATAGATGATGATGATGATTTCATGCCTGCACCCAAGAAGAATCGACATGTCAAATTTGATGAGAAACCAATGTCTCCTCAGCGACAATCGCCACGTAGACATGTTATTTACCATTCACCAAATCTGCCAAAGCAAAAAATATTGTTGAAGAGACAACTATCAAGCAAACAAATATGGTGAAGAATAGAAACGAAAACAAAACCAGGGATAGAAGAAAACATGTTGGTGGCAATGGCATCTAAGTTTATTACTACTGCAACAATTATTTTTTATGGATATTTAATCATGTTGGGTCAGTTAATTACATGTTTGTTACTTGGTAGTATATGAGGTCTTCATCTAATATTTATGAATCAAAATCATTCATGTGGTTTTATGCCTTTTTCAGTTTAGCAGCATGTATTTTTGTGACCGATCATTTTTTATTATATTTGTTTACATGTTTATATTTTTTTCACACAGAAACTGAACATCCGATGCATCTCGTATGATGTCATAATGTCTATATGGATAATGAATGACCTTCAACACAAGGCTGTAGCGAGGAAAGGCTTCCAAAGTATACTGCAAATGTCAACAAATGGCATTGCTTTTGGATCGTTAATGAATTGGTTGATGGATAACAAAGGAAAGATCCTATTGTTACCTATAAACCTGAATAGTAGATACCTTCACGTTGTTTTGGCTTGGCAAAAAACCGATCTCACCTTTATGGAAGTTAATGTTTATGACTTGATATTTACTCAAATACACATAGAGGTAACTTAATATTTTTCACGTTTAAGATCTTGATCCAAAAATAACAGTGTGTCATTGGCGTATTGCAAGACGGAAACTATCACACCCGGTTTTAGAAGGCAAACCGAATGCGAACCATGTACGTGCCAGGATCAGCAATTCACGTACACATCAGTTACATAACATGGACATCATCACACAGTGCTCAAATCATAACATAAAAGGGGAAGATAATAGTCGATTACATCATATCCTGAGACATCCACATAGTCTTTACAATAATCAAAGTGCGAAATGAAACGTAGATACACGCAGCCTTCACAGGCAACCGACTGGGGGTTACCGCTAACCCACGCCTAGAACTCGTTGTAATCTTGGAACTCCTAGAAGTCTCCTTCCACGACTTCATCTTCTCCTGAACAGTGGTTGCAATGCGAACAACCTGGGATGGGGAGTTTGGTGTGTAGAGCAAGGGTGAGTACACATCAACATACTCAGCAAGTATCCTGTTTTGGCTATAGTGGACTAGCTTTATGTGGGGGTAAGTCAAGCAGTTGCTTTTAGTTGGTCAGATTATTATTACTAGTAGAGGAAGCCAAGTTTTAGATTTAACCCACGTTATTAACCCAAATGTACTCCTTTCCAAATGGAAAGAGTACAACTTACCATTACCAGAGTCAATACCAAGAACCATCAATCTCATTGCCACCTGTAATCCGAACATCTCTGATCAAGTACCACTAATCATTGGAGCTCCCTTGGTCGCTCATAACCGCGAGCACGACTGATATATCAGTTTTCGAACACTCTACAGAGGTTACGCACTTTACCCACAAGCCATGATTCCCTCTTGCCTCGGGCCGATCAAACCCTTAAACACTACCAAGGTGAATTGGCAGGGTTTCACTACGTAGCCTTTACAAAGATTCCCTGAGGCTGTAGCCGCACGTTAGGTTTCCTAAATGTACCGCACTCCTCCCCAAGGGGCAAACCAACCTTGGCAGAGCGAGCCACATACACCGAGCCCCAATGACGGCACGACAGTGAAGCAAACTACACCTCAGTTCCTCTAATTATTTAGCTAAGGGCGTCCCATTCCACCCTCATGGTTGCATTGTTTTCCCGGGCGGTCATCCAACGAACTAGTCCTTACGAAGAGGCACTCGAGAAACAGCTTAAGTCCCCTTAAATGTCACAGTACCATCGTCATAATCAAAAGGGAAAACAGCGTATCATAGATAATCTCATCATGTTCATTGATTAATGTGAAGCACTAGCATATAGCTAAACTGAAATAATCCAACCAAAATAGGTAAACAAGGACAAGGTAAACAAAAGCTAGTCAATCCTTAGGTATAAACTATGTAAATGCGGGAAGTGAATTATAAGAATGAGTAGGACATAAATAGGTCAAGGGACACTTGCCTCCACCAACCGACTGCCGCTCAGGGGCTTCTCCTGTGAATTCTTCGGGCTCCTCAACCAAATCGTTCTCTATGCGAGCGCAAACATACATACATCCATCCATTTGAATTAGGAAATAAACAGTACACCATACAAGAGAACAGATAGATTGAATATGCATAGAGTATGACATACGATATTGCATTTGCCATGGCTAGAAAGAGAAGAAGGAAGGTCTCGCTGTGGTTAAAGCTATACTCGAGGCGTATTACGGGTAGACGCATAACTAGTCATTACGTGCTCTAGTTCCACTTAGTTCCAATAATAAGGATTAGTCACATGCACTAATAGAATCATAACCATTTTCAGTTGATCGACATTAAATAAGGTAGATGATTAATTACCTGAATTAACTAACGTAACCGATTTCTAAATTGAGATTCCATTTATCGAATTCAATAACGTGATCACTACGCATGGAATACACGGGGGGGGGGGGGGGGGGGTAGATGGGCATGTCTAGGGGGTAGACGAGCGTGCCAAGGGCATGGCGAGCCGTGCCAAAGCACCACGCGAGTGCGCGTGCGCAAGGCCACACTAACGTGACGCGAACGAGCCGTGCACACGTCGGGGCCGAGCAGCGCACGCGGCGAGCGGCAACGGGGGCACGCCGGGACGAACGCGCGGGGCCGCGCGCTGGCCGAGCTCAAGGCCGCACGCCATAGGCACGCCGGGCCGAGCTCAAGGCCGCGGGGGACGGGGCGCTGCGCCGCCGCGCTGAGCCTCGGGCCGCGCGCGCAGGGGCAGGGGAACGGGGTAGGGAGGTCGCGCCGGCGGCGGGCCGAGCGCCGCACACCGGGCGGGGCAGGGGAGCGCGTCAGGCGGGGCCGAGACCGCGCCGCGCCGAGCACCACCGCTGCACCGAGGGCGGGGGGAGAGGGCCGCGCCGCGCAGGGAGGGGGAGAGGGCCGCGCAGGGAGGGGGAGAGGGCCGCGCAGGGAGGGGGAGAGGGCCGCGCCGTGGCTGGGCTGCGCCGTGGCCGGGCTGCGTCGTCGCGCCGAGCGCCACGGGCGGGATGGGACGCCGAGCCACGGCGAGACGCCAAAGCCACGACCACGCGGGGAGGGGCAGAGGCGCCGAGCCGGGGCGGGCGCGGGGAAGTGGGAGGGGGACGCGGCTGAGCCAAGGAGGAAGAGGGGGGCTGGGGGAATGGGGAGGGAGAGGGCTCACCGCGGTGGAGCAAAGCCGGCGGCGTCGAAGGGCGTCGATGGCGTCTAGGAGGGGTGAGAGAGAGATCGTGCGAGGGGATGGAGGGAAGCGGTTTTGGGGCGCCTGGCGAGCGGGCCCCACTCGGTAGGGCGGCGGCGGCCTAATCGCCCGCACAGGGCGCGGCAAGGGGAGCGGCTAGGGGCGGCTGGGCCGCGCCGGCTGGGCTGCGCGGGGCCCACAACGAGGAGGGGAGGGGGAAGGCCGGTTGGGCTGCGAGGCCAGCTAGGCCGCTCGCGAGTGGAGGGGGGAGCAGGGCTGAAAGGGGAGGAAGGGGGGGGGGAAGAGAAAAAAGAGAAAAGGTTTTCCCCTTTTAAAATCTATTTTCTAGATGAATGATTTCATTGTTTCAATCAATCAAAACAAATGCATGGTTCGGCATGGTGCATCAAACAAAATAAAGTATTTCTTTGGTTTACTTTACACGAGATCTCAAGTCGAATCTCGCTACAACTTTGGAAAAGATCAAGGCTTAGCGAGGGAAAAAGGAAAAAGGAAAGGGTAACGCCCGAATTTGGCGAGTGAAGAAAAGAAAAAATTCAACTCCAAAATTCGGGGCGTTACAAACCTATCCCCCTTAAAAGAATCTCGCCCTCGAGATTCAGGGTTGGCTAGCAAAGAGCTCAGGGTAATTGGCCATCAAATCATCTTCGCGCTCCCAGGTTGCTTCTTCCTCAGAGTGATGATTCCATCTGACTTTGCATATTCTGATGGTCTTCCATCGGGTGACTCTGTCTGCAGTCTCAAGGATTTGCGTTGGCTTCTCAATATAGGTCATGTCCTCCTGGACTTCAAGACCTTCAACTGGCAACTGCTCTTCTGGCACACGTAGACATTTCTTCAACTGAGACACATGAAAGACATTATGCACGGCAGACAAATTTTCTGGTAGACTGAGCTGATAGGCCACTTCTCCACGCCTTGCGAGAATCTGATACGGACCAATATAGCGGGGTGCTAGCTTGCCTTTGACTCCGAATCTTCTGACTCCTCTGACTTTCAGATAGACAAAATCTCCAACTTCGAAACTCAGCTCTCTTCTTCTTGTGTCTGCATAGCTTCGCTGCCTTGATTGTGCTATCTTCAGATTCTCTCGAACCATCTTGATGTTCTCTTCAGCTTCAAGCAGAATGTCTGGCCCGAACACTTGCTTTTCTCCAGGCTGATCCCATTGCAGTGGAGTTCTACAATTCCTTCCATAAAGCGCCTGAAATGGTGACATCTTCAAGCTGGCCTGGTAACTGTTGTTATAGGAGAATTCTGCATAAGGCAACCTCTTGTCCCATCCGAACTGATCTTGTAACGCACAGGCTCTCAACATGTCTTCAAGGATTTGATTGGTTCTTTTGGTCTGACCATCTGTCTACGGATGATAAGCTGAACTGAAATTCAGATGTGTGCCCAAAGCCTCATGCAACTGCTGCCAGAAATGAGACGTGAATTGTGTTCCTCTGTTTGACACTATCTTCTTTGGCACACCATGAAGACAAACGATCCGAGACATGTACAACTCTGCCAATACTGCACTACTGTAGTTGGTCTTGACAGGTATAAAGTGGGCTGACTTGGTCAAGCAGTCCACTACTACCCAAATGGAATCGTAGCCGGCTTGAGTGCGAGGCAATCCGACTATGAAATCCATACCGATTTCATCCCATTTCCACTGAGGAATTTGCAACGGCTGCAACAATCCAGCTGGTCTCTGGTGCTCTACCTTGATCCGCCGACAACTATCACACATAGCTACATGCTCTGCGATCTCCCTCTTTATTCCGTACCACCAGAATTTCTTCTTCAAATATTGATACATCTTCTCACTTCCAGGGTGTATAGAATAAGCTGACTCATGAGCTTCCTTGAGGATCAATTCCTGAATAGATTGGACATTAGGAACACACAAGCGGTTCTTGAACCATATCACACCTTCTGCATCTTCCCGAAAATCCTTACCTCTGCCATCTAGAATCAGTCGTCGGATTTCACTAATTTTCTCATCATTCTTCTATGCTTCTTTGATTTCCCGCTCCAAGGTGGGCTCTAACTCAACTGTGACTCCTCGCGTATTGTTCAGAAACCCGAGACTCAACCTGTCAAACTCTTTGGCCAACTCATAAGGCATCGGATGAGCGACCATCAGATTGACCTGACTCTTCCTGCTCAAAGAATCTGCCACTACGTTTGCTTTGCCTGGATGGTAATGAATCTCCAATTCATAGTCTTTGATCAACTCTAACCATCTTCTTTGCTTCATATTCAATTCTGACTGAGTGAATATGTACTTCAGACTCTTGTGGTCTATGTAAACATCACATTTCTGCCCATACAGATAGTGCCTCCATGTCTTCAGTGCGTGAACCACTGCCTGCCAACTCCAGGTCATGGATTGGGTAATTCTTCTCATGAACTTTCAGCTGTCGGGACGAGTAAGCCACAACTCTTCCCTCCTACATCAACACACATCCCAAACCAGTGTAACAAGCATCGCAATACACCGAGAAGGGCTTGTGCACATCAGGCAAGACTAAGATAGGCGCTGTAGTTAACTTCTCTTTCAGCGCTTCAAAGGCTTCTTGACATTTCTAGGTCCACTTGAACTCAACCTTGTTGCCTAGCAAAGCTGTCATTGGTTTCGCAATTTTTGAAAACCCTTCAATGAATCACCGATAGTATCCCGCCATTCCAATAAAGCTCTTGATTCCTCGAGCATCTATTGGCGCTTTCTAGTTCAGAATGTCTGCCACTTTCTTCGGATCCACAGCCAATCCTTCTTTGTTGATTATGTGACCTAAGAACAGGACTTCACTGATCCAGAACTCGCACTTGCTCAACTTTGCATACAACTGGTGCTCTCGCAATCTCTGTAATACCATCCTCAAATGATCTACATGCTCTGCTTCGCTTTGAGAATATATGAGAATATCATCAATAAATACCACCACAAACTTATCAAGATAATCCATGAATACACTGTTCATCAGATTCATGAAGAAGGCCGGTGCATTGGTTAGGCCAAAAGACATCACTGTGAACTCATACAACCCATACTTGGTAATGAATGTCGTCTTCGGAATGTTTGAAGGTCGAATCCTAAGCTGATGATAACCCGACCTCAGATCTATCTTGGAGAACAACTGGCTCCTCTGAACTGGTCGAACAGATCTTCTATTCTGGGCAAGGGGTACTTGTTCTTGATGGTGACCTCATTTAGAGCTCGATAATCGATACACATCCTTTTGGTGCCATCTTTCTTTTCCACAAATAAGACAGGGGCGGCCCAAGGCGAGGTGCTTGGCCGGATGTATCCTTTCTCTGATAGCTCATCAATTTGCTTCTTGAGTTCAACCAACTCAGGTCCAGATATTCTGTAAGTTCTCTTAAAGATGGGGGCGGTTCCAGGAAGAAGCTCTATGGCAAACTCCACTTTTCTCTCTGGTGGCATACCTGGTAAGTCCTTTGGGAACACATCTGGGAACTCGGGCACAACCTCAATAATCTCCAGTGGATCTGCTTCACTGCTATCAATAGCCATCTGATAACAACTTCCTTTCTTCAGCTCAGGCGGGACTAACTCGGTCACCACTTCCTCTCCTAGTGGGGACATCAACTTGATTGTCCTCTTATCACAACTGATAACTGCCTGATACTTATCTAGCCAATTCATCCCTAGGATGACATCTATTCCCTGAGTATCCATTACTATAAGATTAGCGGGAAACGCTATTCCCCTTATTTCCACACTTACATTCAAGCAAATGCTATCGACTCGAATTCTACCACCGGCTGAGTCAATTTGAATGGGGGTTGACATGGTAGTTATTGGAAGATTATGTGCTTCTACCCATGATGCAGTAATGAATGAATGCATTGCTCCAGTATCAAATAACACTTCTGCAATATGGGAGTCGACTGGAAACATACCTACTATCATGCCGGGGGTCTCCTGAACTGCTTCAGCCTCCAAGTGGTTCAGTCTCCCATAGTTATAGCATGGCTGAGAGCGGTTGCCTGCTCCAGGCTGAGACACATTCTGCTTTGCTGGGGCACTGGGGCCTGACTGCTGCTGGGCTGCCTTCTTCGGACATTACATCACCCAATGGCATTGCTCTCCATAGTGGAAACATGCTCTGTTTCCACCCTGAACTTGTGCTGCTTGACTGTTCTACTGGTTCACTGGGGCAGGAAGACGAGGTGCCTGCTGATTCAGCCTCTGGAACCGGCCTCCTCCTGACTGATTGTTCTGGCGATTCTGGTGCTGAGGATACTGCCTTTGAAACTGCTGATGCTGAGGTGGACGCTGGTTCTGCCTAAACTACTAAGGTGGATTGCTTGAGAAACGAGGGCGATTGCTGCTTCTAGGCTGGGGTCCACTGATCTTGCGCTTGTGATCCTCCATCTCTTTGTGCTTCCTCTCTGTCATGATTGCTCTGTCAATCAGGTGCTGGAATGTCGGGAAGGTATGATTCATCAGCTGATACTGTAGAGGGTCAACCAAGCCTCTCAAGAAACGATACTATCGCTTGGCGTCGGTGTTGACATCTTCGGGAGCATAGCGAGACAACTGCAGAAACCTGTCCCGGTACTCACTAATAGACAATGACCCTTGCTTGAGGGCTAGGAACTCCTCTTTTTTCACTGTCATCAGACCTACAGGAACATGGTACTATCGGAAATTGCTTCTGAATTCCTCCTAGGTGATGGTGTCGAGGTTGGCATGGGTGGCGAGGTAGGACTCCCACCAAGACTGAGCTGCTCCTCTCAACAAACGGGGACCATACAGAACTTTCTCCCTGTCATCACACTGAGCGATATGCAACTCCCGCTCCACAGTGCGCTAGCCAGTCTTCAGCATCCATGGGGTCAGGAGGAATGAGCGAACGTTGGGGGATGACCTCTCATGAACTCAGCACACTTGTCCCTAGGCATCTGAGGCATCTGAGGCTAGGGTGGTGGCTGCTGCTGCTGCTGCTGAATGGCGGCCAAAGTCTGACCAATGGCTTGAACTGCCTGAGTCTACATCATGAACATCTGCTCGATCGACATCGGGGGCGGGGGTGGTAGCTGCTGTTGCTGGGGTGCCTCATCCTGCTGAGCTGCCTGCTCCTGTTGAGCACGCCTTCCTCCTCTACGCCTGTTTTCTAACATCTGCAGAATGCAACCACACATCAGAACTGATCTGGCAAATCCTGCAGCATAAGAAAAGAGTATAGAATTCTCCACCACACTGAACAAATGAACATCTTCACTGATCTCCAACACAGACCAACACAAGCTTCTCAGATAAAGAGGAGAGTGGAATAAAAGGTTTCCCAACTAGACAGCTAACTTTACTAACATATAACAGATAAACCAAAATGCAGGGGATACCCACACTCTGGTGACAGTCATAACAAAGATCCAAATCTAGCATAGTTCACCATGACAAACATAAATGCACAGGATAAGCAAACTACCCTGTCTAACTAAGACTAACGCAAGGCTAACGCTAAGACTATAGCTTCTATATATTTTCGTATTAATTAGAAGATACGACGCTGACGACCTATGGTTCTAAATTTATCTTGGTCTTGTAGTCGGGGTTGCCATAAGACTAGTGTCCACGCTGAGGTGAGCGGTACGGGTGCTGAGTCTCGACGGGAGCGGGGGAGCCATCATCCAGGTGACGACGTTCCGCGCGCTCTGCCCGCAGCTGGGCAATCTCAGCACGAGCCCTACTCAGCTTGTCTAGTGCATGGTCCAGCTCCGTGTTTAGCACGGCGGCTAGGTTGACTATGCTGCTCAACCTAGGATTGTCCTCACCAACAGGTGAGACAATCACGCCTCCTGTGCTGCCGGGTGGACGGCAGGGGTAATACTTCAGGTTGAGACCATCGGCTACCCCAGCCGAAAACTGAGCAGTAGTGCGAAAGCGCACGCCATGCGGACATCTTGCATGGCCGCCTCAGCTGAGTCCCGTTCAGAGATGGAATAATGCTCTGAGCAGACCTCCGCACCCCGGAGACTGTTCTCCGGACGACGCACCAAGCAGGTCGCGTCCCAGCGGTCCGGGTAGACCCCGCGACTGTGCTAGAAGACCACACAGCGATACTCGATGGACCAAGTACGCCGGTCAAGTGGCTTGATGTAGCAGGGTGTTGAGCGCATCGTGGAAGTGACACCCGTGAGCAGTGTCGTGAGTGATGGGTCGAGCAACCCATCCTTCCGGCTCCTGGTCGGCGAAAAGGTAGGTGCTGAAGCTCGAGCTGCTGTCACCACCTCCGTCATCTGGGTCTCCTCCAGCAGCTACTGTAGCTGGCTGGGGCGCTCAGTGGTGGTGCAGGGGGCGCCTCCAACGGAAGCACGGGGGAGCAGCTCCTCATAGACTCTATCTCTTGCTGGAGCGAGAAAGAAGAACCCTGCTGCTCTTACTCCTATCATCGACGCTCCTGCTCCTCATGTAGGCGGTGGTGCAGCCTCTCCAAGTGGCTGGACTGGCCGGTCACTGGACGGCGAAGCGGACGCTCAGCGAGACGAGAGGGTAAGAAGCGGATGACAGACTTCCGTGCAGTATATCTAAGACGAGCCATCTACAAAAGACACCGTAAGCATAAGAGTGAGAACAGAACTAATATGACCAGCAAGTAAACCATAAATAAATGAAGGATTAGAATAAAGCACAATTTTCAGCAAGGTATAATATATAGTAAAACATAGGTTTGGTCGATACGACCAACTTTTGAAGGGATATCCAAAGTCAAGGTGATAATAGGGGTTTATAATCCTTAGAGCAACCATTCTACTCTAGGTTAGCGGTCCTACAGCCAGCACGGCTTTGATACCACCTATGTCACACCCGGTTTTAGAAGGCAAACCGAATGCGAACCATGTACATGCCAGGATCAGCAATTCAAGTAAACAGCAGTTACATAACATGGACATCATCACACAGTGCTCAAATCATAACATAAAAGGGGAAGATAATAGTTGATTATATCATATCCTGAGACATCCACATAGTCTTTACAATAATCAAAGTGCGAAAACGAAACGTAGATACACGCTGGCCTTCACAGGCAGCCGACTGGGGGTTACCGCTAACCCACGCCTAGAACTCGTCATATTCTTGGAACTCCTGGAAGTCTCCTTCCATGGCTTCATCTTCTCCTGAACAGTGGTTGCAATTGTGGACAACCTGGGGATGGGGGGTTTGGTGTGTAGAGCAAGGGTGAGTACACATCAACATACTCAGCAAGTATCCTGTTTTGGCTATAGTGGACTAGCTTTATGTGGGGGTAAGTCAAGCAGTTGCTTTTAGTTGGTCAGATTATTATTACTAGTAGAGAAAGCCAAGCTTTAGATTTAACCCACGTTATTAACCCAAACATACTCCTTTTCAAACCGTAAAGAGTACCACTTACCATTACCAGAGTCAATACCAAGAACCATCAATCTCATTGCCACCTATAATCCGAACATCTATGATCAAGTACCACTAATCACTAGAGCTCCCTTGGCCGCTCATAACTGCAAGCACGGCTGATATATCAGTTTTCGAACACTCTGCAGAGGTTGCGCACTTTACCCACAAGCCGTGATTCCCTCTTGCCTCGGGCCGATCAAACCATTAAACACTACCAAGGTGAATTGGCAGGGTTTCACTACGTAGCCTTTACAAAGATTCCCTGAGGCTGTAGCCGCCCGTTAGGTTTCCAAAATGTACTGCACTCCTCCCCAAGGGGCAAACCAACCTTGGCAGAGCGAGCCGCATACACCGAGCCCCATTGACGGCACGACGGCGAAGCGAACTACACCTCAGTTCCTCTAATTATTCAGCTAAGGGCGTCTCATTCCACTCTCATGGTTGCACTGTTTTCCTGGGCGGTCATCCAACGAACCAGTCCTTACGGAGAGGCACTCGAGAAACAGCTCGAGTCCCCTTAAATGTCACAGTACCATCGTCATAATCAAAAGGGAAAACAGCGTATCATAGATAATCTCATCATGTTCATTGATTAATGTGAAGCACTAGCATATAACTAAACTGAAAATAACCCAACCAAAATAGGTAAACAAGGACAAGGTAAACAAAAGCTAGTCAATCCTTAGGTATAAACTATGTAAATGCGGGAAGTGAATTATAAGAATGAGTAGGACATAAATAGGTCAAGGGACACTTGCCTCCACCAACCGACTGCCGCTCAGGGGCTTCTCCTGTGAATTCTTCAGGCTCCTCAACCAGATCGTTCTCTATGCGAGCGCAAACATACATACATCCATCCATTCGAATTAGGAAATAAACAGTACACCATACAAGAGAACAGATAGATTGAATATGCATAGAGTATGACATACGATATTGCATTTGCCATGGCTAGAAAGAGAAGAAGGAAGGTCTCGCAGTGGTTAAAGCTATACTCGAGGCGTATTACGGGTAGACGCATAACTAGTCATTACGTGCTCTAGTTCCACTTAGTTCCAATAACAAGGATTAGTCACATGCACTAATAGAATCATAACCATTTTCAGTTGATCGACATTAAATAAGGTAGATGATTAATTACCTGAATTAACTAATGTAACCGATTTCTAAATTAAGATTCCATTTATCGAATTCAATAACGCGATCACTACGCATGGAATACAAGGGGGGAGGGGTAGACGAGCACGTCTAGGGGGTAGACGAGCGCGCCAAGGGCACGACGAGCCGTGCCAAAGCAACGCGCGCACCACGTGAGTGCGCGTGCGCAAGGCCACGCTAACGTGACGCGAACGAGCCGCGCACAAGTCGGGGCCGAGCTGCGCATGCATCACGCTGCACGCAGCGAGTGGCAACGGGGGCACGCCAGGGACGAACGCGCGGGGCCGCGCGCTGGCCGAGCTCAAGGCCGCGTGCCATAGGCACGCCGGGCCGAGCTCAAGGCCGCGGGGGACGGGACGGGGCGCTGCGCCGCCGCGCGAGCGCGCGCGCAGGGGCAGGGGAACGGGGCAGGGAGGTCGCGCCGGCGGGCGCGCCGAGGCCGCGGCCAGGCCGAGCGCCGCACACCGGGCGGGGCAGGGGAGCGCGTCAGGCGGGGCCGAGACCGCACCGCGCCGAGGGCAGGGGGAGATCGGGCGGGCACGCCGTGCAGGGAGGGGAGAGGGCCGCGCCGTGGCCGGGCTGCGCCGCCGCGCCGAGCGCCATGGCCAGGACGGGACGCCGAGTCGCGGCGAGACGCCGAAGCCGCGACCACGCGGGGAGGGGCGGGGGCACCGAGCCGGGGGGGCGCGGGGAAGAGGGAGGGGGACGCAGCTGAGCCAAGGAGGAAGAGGGGGGCTAGGGGAAAGGGGAGGGAGAGGGCTCACCGCGGTGGAGCAAAGCCGGCAGCGTCGAAGGGCGGCGATGGCGTCTGGGAGGGGTGAGAGAGAGAGATCGTGCGAGGGGAAGGATGGAAGCGGTTTTGGGGCGCCTGGCGAGCGGGCCCCACTCGGCAGGGCGGCGGCGGCCTAACCGCCCGCGCAGGGCGCGGCGAGGGGAGCGGCTGGGGGCTGGCTGGGCTGCGCGGGGCGCACAGCGGGGAGGGGAGGGGGAAGGCCGGTTGGGCCGCGAGGCCAGCTGGGCCACGCGCGAGGGGAGGGGGGAGCTGGGCTGAAAGGGGAGGAAGGTGGGGGGAAGAGAAAAAAGAGAAAAGGTTTTCCCCTTTTAAAATCTATTTTCTAGATGAATGATTTCATAGTTTCAATCAATCAAAACAAATGCATGGTTCGGCATGGTGCATCAAACAAAATGAAGTATTTCTTGAGTTTACTTTACACAAGATATCAAGCCGAATCTCGCTACAACTTTGGAAAAGATCAAGGCTTAGCGAGGGAAAAAGGAAAAAGGAAAGGGTAACGCCCGAATTTGGCGAGTGAAGAAAAGAAAAAATTCAACTCCAAAATTCGGGGCGTTACAGAAACAAGACGGAAAGACCTTTGTATACAAAATCAGGCACTGGTCCATTTATTTGTCCACATTCTTTAGCCCTATAAATAATAATTGCTACCATATCAACCACTATACATTAATTGTCATATCCCGTTTCGACGGGTATATATATATATATGATCTAAATTAGTTGGTTCGACCCCACTAGCTTGGGATTCGGACCCACCTAAATCCAACGTCAGTTAGGAAACAAATATCGCACGTACCCCACCTCAATTATCGGCGGATGCCTATTGGAACTTGCTCTCCTAGGCAAGGTGATCCAACGAGGGAGTGGAAAGAATGTTTACGAGGTTTAGTGTGGAATGCCAAATGCTTTCTCCCCTGTTACGGGCACTGTACGGGGGTATTTATAGGCACTCGAGAGGCCAGTCTGTCCCTTGTCAAAGACGTTTATGGCCTTCGAGTACCCGGTTTATCCCCAGAATATTCTCACGAGGGGAGGTTACAGACAGTCATTACGGTAAATGCTATTACAGACACAGCCCGTAATGCGCTTATCCTCGCGAGGGCCCGTTCCCATGGGCCGGATTCCACATGGGCCTTCCGTAGCGGTGACTGACGCGGGAGACCCGTAGCCTTCGACGAAGCTTTTGACAAAGCCTTCGGCTTGCAATAGCGAGAGCGAAGGGGACCTGCGCCGGTTTCCATCCAGTCGGTGCCTTCGGCTTGTTCGGACGTTGTTTCGATGTAACCTTCGTTGGAGTGAAGAGTGGACGAAGGCATAGAGCGAAGGGTGGCGTGTTCGCCTTTCGCCCCTAACATTTGCCCTCCGAGGTACCAGTTCGACTAAGTCATCTGGTGCCGAAGACACCGATAGATGGTGAAGACGCTGCCCTCGCTCGAAGTGGTTCTGCGGGGGTTTTTGAAATGTGACCTTTGATGGACGTGTTATTGTTGGACTGCGTGTTTCTCAAGGCGTCGCGTCCTGTCTATAAAAGGGGCGGCCAGTGGCCGGGGCTGTTTTCCACCCATACAGCGCTATAGAAAACCCTAGCTCTTGCAAACCACTCACTTGCCCTCCTTGCTCTCCCGCTTCGGAAATCTAGCCTGTGTGAAGCAGACCGTGCGCCGCCACCGATGGTACGTAGCAATGTCCTCTTTCTCGTCTGCTGCGAGTGCATCGTCGGCTGGCCCGTCGTCCAAGGATACGTTGAGTGATTTGGCGGTGATGGATTTGCAATCGGGCCACACTGTAGAGTTCGGCACTTCGAGGATTTCCTCGGTCCGCGTGCTGGAGATGCAGCGACTTGGATACTTTGGTGACAGTGTCAGGCGGGTTTCGGGTGCAGAGGAGATCCCTGAGCCTGAGGGCGAATTGGTTGTGTTTGAGGCAATTTTCATTGCTGGCCTTCGTCTTCCGGTGCATCGATTTGTGGCGGAGGTTTTGCGGCGGTTCGAAGTGCAGGTCCACCAGTTGATGCCTAACGCTGTGGTTGCACTGGCGAAGTATGTTTGGGTGGTTGCTTCTTACTGGCGGGCAACCGTCTGTGGAGGTCTTCGCCAAGAATTATTGCCTGCATTGGCAAAAAAGGAAAATAGGAAATAAGATTGCACAATGTGGATCATGCACCTTCACGCCGAGGACCAGAAAGACTTCGGCGGAAGTCGTGGAGATAGTCCCCTGTGCCAGGAATAAGTGGGGCAACTGGTGGGATTTTTGGTTTTATGTTTCTTGTGGGGAAGTCGAAGATCTACCGAGGCTCCCTCTGGCCATTCTGTGCTCTCACTGCTATGTGGCGTTCCCTCGATTTGAGGTAGCGAAGGATGACGGGGACGAAGGGGCCCTTCGGTACGTTGCCCGCTTGAGTAGCGAGCACAATTTGGTTGAAGAATTTATTGGCTATGGAGTGTAGCCCTTGGCACACGGCTGGGTACTCGGCGAGGTGTGCCCTCGCCGGATGCCGACCCTGGGCGGTCAGCTGGTGCGAAGTCCTGCCTTCGCTGTGGATTTATGGGCCCGAAACCCAGGCTGCATTTGTGCGCGAAGTGGAGGCCGAGGCCACAAGGTTGTAGGGCGATATGTGCCGAAGGCTAAGACCCTACGGAGCTGGGATATACGCGGTTCGAACGTTCGGTTGAACCCTATATTTGAGTTGAACCGTCTACCATATGCCTGATACCCAGGGGACGACGATGCTGTTGTTGGTGACCACCGGGGGAAAAGGGTGGTGGCAGCGGTTGACGAAGGCCCTTCGCGAGGAGCAGTGCCGGCTGTAGCCGCCAGAAAGAGGAAACTAGGTACAACAGCTGAGGGGTTGGGGGCTTTCGATCGTTTTGCTGTGGATTTATTGGAAACTTGCTGCAGCTCCCTGGGAGACGATGTCTTCGCCCGAGCTCCAGGAATCTTCCGCACGAATGCTGAAGGTTACCGAGGTCGCTGGCCTAGGAGTGTTCCGATCCCCCTGGGCGGCCGGGCGAGGACATGTGTACGTCTCGATTAGCTAGTGAAATGAAGATTTTTCCTTATGGACGGAATGTTGCTGCTGTTGTATCGGCAGTGATGGAAAAGGATCACCATGATGCGTCGCAGAAACGCCGGGCGTTCGCGAGGGTTGGGGACCCATGCCGCGAGGTCAAGATGGCGCGTGGGAGCATGAAATCTGCCGCCCCCGGCACCAGCAAGCCTTCACTGGGCACGAAGGCCGCCGCCCTCAGGCCCCAGCAAGCCGCTCCCTACCGCGCCCGTACAGGAGCTGAAAACCTCCATCCCCGCCTCGTACTACTGAGACAGAGGTGGGTGGGGCTGAGGTCTCCATGGATATTTCCTGTGGAGGACTATCTTGTGGGCGGGGTCGCGATCTTCAATGCCCATATAGGGCGGGGCTTGTCGGTGAGTTTTTTTGGGTTTGGGTGTTTGACGAGACTGTGGTGTAGGGTCGGAGGCTGGGCAACTGGTTGTTGTCCCGGTGCCTACAGCGGCTGGGTCGGTCGGTGTGACGACTGGGGCGAAGGGGTCTTCGCAGGACCCATGGTCCAGGTTTTGCGCCAGCGGCGAGATCGCTTTGGCCGCCGCCACTAAGGACGTGGCAGGGCTTAGTTGCGTAGAAGCTGAAGCACGTGAGTAATTTTTGACTTTGGCAGTTTGCCTTTTCTTATGTGATTTCGAATTTGATGGCTTCTTATGCCAGGCGACCACCTTCACCTGAACATATTGCATCGGGGGCCCTGACCTCGGAGTTTGCCGCCGAACGACGATGACTCGAGGGGAGGATTGAGTGCCTCCGGACGCAGCATACAGAGGCCAGTCTGGGACAAATCAGCCGTGGAGAACAAGAGCCGCAACCTGATAGAGAAGTTGTCGGCTTCGGAGGCCGAAAAAGAGGACCTTGCCCGCCGGCTGGCGACGGAAAAGGAGGATGCAGACAAGGCCTGCGCGGAGGCCCAGGTTGCGCGTGCCGAGGCTAAGCTCAGCGCGCGTCGAGGCCAACCTCGCTCTCCAACATGCTACGGAGGCGAAGGAAAACCACAGGAGCCTGCGTGGCTATCTGGACAAAGCGGAGGCCTCTACCCGCACAGAGGTGGACCGAGCACACGCGTTGCTCGTGGACTGCGTACCGGCAGCTTGGTGCGCGTACTGCCCCCTTTAAGGCGTCTGGTAAAGAGGTGGGCCTCCACTTCCTTGTGTGGCTGCAGGAGGAACTGGAGGTGCTTCCGTCGATCGTGACGGGTCTCATGTCCTACGCCTCACTCATCACCTGCGAGGGGGGCCGCGAATGCCTTGTCCCATGAGGGATGCAGACACTTCGAAGTCTTTGACAAATCCGATGAAGACTTCGACCGCTGGAATTTTATAGGTCGAAGATGAGGTGCTAAAGCGGTCTGCTGGGGCGCTTTATGATAGGATGTGGGGCCCTCACGGCCGTGATACTGTCCGAGAGAGGTCTGACCGGGCGATGGAGTAGGTACAGATTGTTGTTGTGTTGTTTTTTTAGAATATGTATTTATATTTGATGCTATGCCTGTAGATGGCGAATGATGAGGAGCTCGACGACTTCAGGGGCCTTAAGAGCACAGTGCCTCTGGCGGAGGATGCGAGGTCAGGGATTAGGGGAGCAACCAGTGCCACCGACTGGTGCTGGCGAGGACCCTGTGGCGGCCGCCATGCTGCCTGATGAAGGTGCTTTGATGGTAGCTGCGCCAGCTGCCGAAGGCCCTGCAGCGCCGGTCGGCCCTTCGCAGGTGGCGGGGTAGAGTTAGGGGTGTTGGATGTAGGGCTTTATTTTTGTGATGCTGAAAATCGGTTGCTGCGCAGGTTCCGACGTCTGGGCCTTCGCAAGCAACCCCTACTGATGATACTAATTTTGTGGAGGCCACAACCGTAGTGCCTGCCTAATGATAGTTTGTCTAGTTTTGAATCTGGGTCTTGGTCATCTGATGGTGGTGAGTTTGGTAGCCCGTTTTCCCGGGCCGAAGAGTCTTCGGATGAAGATTTGGATTATTTTGCTACGTTAGATGTGGTTGCTGAGGAGTCCTCGCCGTGGCTGGAGGTGGACGAAGCGTCTGATCCCCAGCTGGCGCGAGGATCGAGCACCAACGACGAAGAGTGGTGTCGAAGCATAGCATTGGTGAGATGTCGCGAAGTGGTAGGCGCCATCAGATGGGGGTGGAATGAACCCGCCTTTGAGTAGATTGGTGCGGCCAACGAGATCTGCTGTCCTCGCTGTTTGGGACGAGTATTGGTGAGGGGATCTGCGGAATCTTTTTGAGGGTGAGGAATTTAAAATGATGTTATTCAATTATCAGGAGGCGGGCATTATCCCGAAGGTTGAACCGATGTAGTATGTTTGGTGCCCTCGCTCTTGTCTTGCGGTAGTGAGTGAAAACGCTGGTGCTCGCTCGACTCACAACAAAGAGGGAGGAAAATACACGATTGTACTTTTTTGTGTGGCAGGGTTGGTGGCCCCTCGCTGTGTATATGTAATTTATGACTATTGTGTACTGTGGTCGGTTACCCTTCGCTTGCCAGTGCGATGTTGTTGAATGAGGTGGGTAATTCTTGTGTTGTGACTATCCGGCTGCACCCTTAGGCGATTTTTGCATGGAGTTGTCTTTTAGTGAATACTTCGCATTGTGCACTTGTTGTGCTTGTCCGGATGCACCCTCAGGTGACTTTTGCGCGGAGTTGTCTTTTAGTAAAGAGTTTGTATTATGCACTTGTTGTGCTTGTCCGGCTGCACCCTTAGACGACTTTTGCGCGGAGTTGTCTTTTAGTAGAGACTTTGCATTGTGCACTTGTTGTGCTTGTCCGGCTGCACCCTTAGGCGACTTTTGCGCGGATTTTGTCGCACGAGAGGGTAGTCTGCGCTACCTATCGTGGTGACTTCGAATTGGTCGAATGCCGAAGACCCTCGTAGTGGTCTTTTTCGACATGGTGATACTTGGAATCTTTTTGCGGGGGATTTTCGCTGGTATATTACATGACACCGCCTCGTTAAAAACCTCACCCCTAGGAGGAAAAGAGTGCGGGCCTGAATGACGTTTGTTACAGAATTACAAAGGCGTGTAGGCCTTAAAACTTTAAACAAAGAATTTCCAGAGATTATCAATGTTCCAGGTATGTTCTAAGTCTTCGCCAGATACTGTTGTCAACCTGTAAACGCTGGGGGACGCCTTTGTCTTGACAATGTATGGTCCCTCCCACTTCGGCTCGAGCTTGCCCCAGGACTCTGTTCGGGTTGTTCTCACGAGTACGAGGTCCCCTTCGCTAAATTCTCTTGGGACGACTGTGTTGTCGCGCTAGGTCTTGGTTTGAACCTGATATTTGTCGAGGGCCTGCAGGGCGAGGACGCGGTCGCCATCAATGAGGTCTTTGGAAGTTGATTCGTCGACATCGGGGATGGCTGATTTATTTGTTCAGGGGGACCCGTGCTTTAACTCTTGCGGCTCATGGCCTCAGGTCCATACAATAGACAGAAAGGTGTGAACCCGGTTGCTCGGCACTCTGTCGTGTTCAGGGCCCTTACAACTTCAGGTAACTGGTCGGCCCATTTGCCCTTTTTGTCGTCAAGAAGCCTTTTCTTGATGGCACTAAAACCATTGCCATTGGCGTGCTCAACAACACCGTTGGATTGTAGGTGGTACACGAAGGTGAAGACAGGCTTGGTGCAGATGGAAAAACAGAAATCCCTGAAGTCTTGGCTGTCGAACTGTTTGCCATTATCGATTGTGAGTTCAGACCGGACTCCGAAGCAGTAGACAATGTTTTGCCAGAAGAATTTCTGAGCGGTCTTCATGTTATTATGGATACTGCTCTGGCCTCAATCCACTTTATGAAATATTCGACGACGATGAAGGTGAACTTGAGGTTCCCTTGAGTTGTAGGCAGTGGTCCAACGATATCCAGCCCCTAGCGTTGAAGTGGCCATGTGTGGGCGATGAGCTTGGTGAATTGCGAAGGGCTGCCTGATCGAGGAGAGAACTTTTGGCATGCTTCACATGACCTTGTGACTCGATTGGCAGTGCAAATTATTGCAGGCCAATAAAATCCCTGACGAATCACCTTGGCAGCGAGGGCCCTGGGTCTTGAGTGGGAGTCGCAGGTTCCGTTGTGGACTTCACGGAGGATTTTTATGCCTTCGGTTTCAGTTATGCACTTCAGCATTGGCTAGCTGATCCCCTTTTTGTACAGCTGACCCTCTACTGATGCAAATTGCTGGCTTCTGTGCTTAAGGCGTTTGGCCTCATTACTGTCGGTTGGATGGTAGTGGCCTTGCAGGTACAGTGTTATTGGGCCCCGCCAGTTTTCGGCCATGACGAGGTTGACGATGCGGTGGCCTTCGGTGTCCTGAGTTATTTGTAGGCCTTCGGGGTTGCGAACAGCTGGTGTGCCGATGACGTGGTAGAACATGTCGGAGGGCAAGGCCTCCCCCTTGGCCGCTGCTTTGGCCAACACGTCGGCCTCTTCGTTCTTGTTGCGGTCGACGTGTTGTAGGGTGAAACTCTTGAATTGTCTCTCGAGGCTACGTACAGCTATGAGATATTGCATGGGCGCAGGGTCTTTTGCGGAGTACTCCTTCTCAACCTGGCCGGCGACTACTTTGGAGTCTGTCCTGACTATGCATGTGGTGACACCAAGTGCTCGTAATTTGCGAAGTCCCAGAATGACGGCTTCGTACTCTGCTATGTTGTTAGTGCATCTACCGGATTCCAAGGCGAAGCTGAGGCATGCTGTGTATCTATACTTGATGCCTGTGGGTGATGTTATGATCGCCGCGACGCCTGCCCCCGCATGGCACCATGTGCCATCGCAGTGGATGGTCCAAACTTTCTCGGGGGACTCTTGTTGCCATGTTGGTCCTATCCAGTCAACGATGAAGTCTGCTAGGACTTGTGATTTGATTGCTATTCTGGGTTTGAAGGTGATGTGGTACCTGGAGAGTTCGGCTACCCATTTGGCGATCTGGAATGATGCTTCTAGATTCTTGAACAATTCTCCTAGACCCCTGTCCGAAGTGACCCGCACTTTGAATGCCTCGAAGTAGTGGCGTAGTTTGTGCGATGCCATGATGACTGCATATGAAATTTTTTCTAGTTCAGTCATGTTGCACTTGGAAGTCGTGAGAACTTCGGAGACATAGTACACTGGGCACTGCCGACTTGTGCCCTCTCTGTCCTGCTCTTGGACCAGCGCTGCGCTGACTGCACATGGTGAGGCCGCAATGTATAGAAGAAGAGGCAACGAAGGATCGGGGCTTGTGAGGGTTGCTAAGTCGGACAGGTGTTGTTTGAGCGACTCGAAGGCTTCCGCCTGCTCTGGTCCCCAAGCAAAGTCTTTTGCACCATGCAATGTCTTGAGGAAAGGTAAACTACGCTCTGCGGATTTGGAAATGAATCTGTTCAGGGTGGCCAATCTACCTATCAGTCGCTGGACATCCCTGGTGGACTGCGGGGGTGCCATATTGATGATCGCTTGGATCTTAGCTGGGTTGGCCTCGATCCCTCAGTGCGACACTAGGTAACCAAGTATCTTCCCCTAGCGAACTCTGAAAACACACTTCTCAGGGTTGAGCCGAAGTCGTGCATCGCGCATATTGGCAAATGTTTCTGCGAGGTCGGCTAGGTGATCCTCTTTGTTTTTGCTTGTGATGACGATGTCGTCCACATAGGTGAAAATATTGCAGCCTACTTGACTTTCGAGGACCCTCTTGGTGAGGCGAGAAAAAGCTGACCCAGCGTTTTTGAGTCCTTCTAGCATTCGGACGAAGCAGTACGTGCCGAAGGGTGTGATAAAGCTTGTGCTGGCCTTGTCCTCCTCTTTCATGTAAATCTGGTGGTAACCGGAGAAGCAATCGAGGAGGGACATGACTTCGCAGCTGCTGCGCTATCGACTATTTTGTTGATCCGTGGAAGAGGGAAGTTATCCTTGGGACAAGCCTTATTGAGGCTTGTGAAGTCTATGCACATGTGCCACTTGCCGCTCTTCTTTTGCACCATGACCACGTTGGCGAGCCATGTAGGATAGGCGATGGGCTCGATGAATTTGGCTTCTAATAGGCGGTGCACCTCGGCCTTGGCGGCTTCGGTCTTCTCATCAGACATTTTGCGCGGTCGTTGCTTTTTTGGGCGCACTGAAGGGTCGATGCCTAGGCCATGCTCGATGATGGTGCGGCTGACCTAGACCAAATCGAGGGCAGACCAAGCGAAAACGTCCTTGTTTCGGGAGAGACAAGATATGAGTTTTTCCTCGTCTCGCGAGGTCAGGTCTTTGCTTATTACGACAGTTTGCTTAGAAGTTGCCGGGTCGAGGGGGACCGCCTTCATTCCATCATTACTTTGGAGCTACGCTTTGACTTTTTCGTCGGCGACTAGGTCGGTCCCTTCAAAGCCTTCGCGCTGTGTCATGAGGCAGTGTATGTTCCGCTGCCCCGGGACGAAGTCCCTCTCAATGTTGCGCGCTGTCTGTTGATTGCCATAAATTGTGATCATGCCTTGCGGACCTGGGATTTTCATGCATTGGTAGAGTCCGTGAATGGCTGCCTCCAACTTGTTGATGGAGCCCGGACCCATTATGGTGTTGTATGGGTAGACCATGTCAACGATATCAAAAGTGACCTGCTCACTTTGTGCATTGGGTGCTACACCAAATGATAGGGGTAGCTCTATCTTGCCGACGGGAAAGGTGCCCTTACCGCCGAAGCCGTATAGGGGGTTGTCCGAAGGCTTGAGTAAGCTGTGGCTTATGCCCATGCGATCGAAGGCGTGCAGGAAGATGATGTCAGCTCGACTGCCATTGTCGACCAGGACTTTGTGTAGGTCCCAGCCTGCTACACTATAGTTGATCACCATGGCGTCTGCGTGAGGAGCGCTGCGCAAATCGACGTCTCTGGCATCAAAAGTGAGTGGTACATGAGACCACCTTGTTTGCACTACTGGGCTAGTGAGAGCGACATGGTTCACACTTCAGTAGTGGTCCCTTTTCTACCACTTTGTTTCGAAGTCCACGCTAGACCCTCCGGTGATCATGTGGATGACTCCGCGATATGGTGGTTCGGTGAAGTCTTCCTGCTTGGGTGCTTGTGGGGGGTGGTTATGGTGTGGTGGATTTGAGTGATGCGGAGGCGGTGGAGGTAGAACCTGCACTTCTTGACGGTGCTGGTACATGTGGTTGGGTGGATGCTGGATTTGTTCATTGTGGTAGGGTTGCTGGTGGTGGTATGTGTGCGCGATGACCCTCTGGTTATCGGCTGGTTGTGCTCTGGACATTCTATCCCTAGTGGCCTTAGTTTCTAGACAGTCCCTTGTTGGGTGCGCGCAGTCCTCGCCATGAAACAGACAGTAGAATTTGCGTGGTTGCTGCGTCCGTCCCGACCTCTCCCTCTGGTGCCGTTGCCACAACCTTAGGGGGGGTATTCCTGACGACGAGCAGTTTCTCCGGCTGTGTGCTAATTGGCTATGTTGTGCACTTGTTGGTGACTGTGGTTGTCCCGTCCGGAGTCTGGCTGCGAAGGCCTGGTCCAGGTTCTGCTAGACTGTGGAGGGTCCTTAGGCTTCCTCTGAGATCCAACCTTGTGTTGATGCAGCTCTTTGGTTCTGACATACTTCTCGAATAGTTGATATAGCTCTTGTAGGTTTTTGGGTGGGTCCCTGATGCAATGACTGTACAGGATGCTGGCCTGAAGACCGCTAATAGCGTGATGGATCACAATGTGGTCGTCAACCGATGGCAGTTGCGATTTGAGCGTCAGGAATTTTCTGTAGTACTCACGAAGGGTTTCCTTCTCCTTCTGCTTGCAGAGAGATAACTCGGCCAGGGCATCGGTATCAGGTCGATACCCTTGAAAGTTGAGCAGAAACTTGTCATGGAGTCCTTTCCAGGAGTCAATGGATAGCGGAGGTAGCCTAGTGTACCAAGTCAAGGCCGGGCCTTCGAGCGCGATGATGAAGGATTTGGCCATTGTGGTGTCGTCCCCTCTGGACGATGCGACGGCAACCTGGTAGCTCATGATGTACTGTGCCGGGTTAGTACTGCTGTTGTGTTTGGGGTAAGTGCTAGCCCTGAAGTTGGCGAGCCAAGGCGATGCTTGGAGTTATGGAGCCAGGGGCTTCACTCATCGAGATAGTTGATCCCTTGGAAAGCTGCGGCGGGTGGAATGAAGGGGCCACGCTGTGGTATGAATGGGCCTCCGGCTTGGACACGCTGCTGGAGGGGTGCTTGCGGTTCAAGTAGTCCATGCTGCAGATTGTACTGGCCCTCGCTCTGTAAGAGCGTGATCTCTTGCTCTAGCTCCTGAGATCTCTACTCCTCATCTTGTATCATCTGACGCACCTTGGCCTGCACGGTGACACGTTGGCGCTTGGCCTCGAGGATTTCTTTCTACTTTTGGAGGTTGTGGTTCTTGATGCGTAGGGCCCGTAGCTGTAGCTGGTCTTCGGCGGAGATGCTGATGACTTCTCCGTCTTCTGTTGCATCTTCACCCTCTGGTGGAGCAAAACCTGGCGGTGGTGCTTGCGGTACGCCTCCAGAGCTGTAGGTGCGTAGGGTGCCTTCAGGGGTGGGTTGGTCTTGGCGTTGTCTTTTACTGATAGCTTCATCTTTGAAGGCCTCTTGGGGGGGGTGTTTTCTGCGAGGGCCTTGCCTTTTTTCCGCCAGTAGTGCTGCCTTTGCTGCTTCATCGATGGATGGGGCTGCCTTCGAACTAGCTCGCTTGGGGGCCATCGCGGGTTGTTTTTCGTAGCACGAACGATGGGCGCCAAATGTTAGAACTTGCTCTCCTAGGCAAGGTGATCCAACGGGGGAGTGGAAAGAACGTTTACGAGGTTTAGTGTGGAATGCCAAAAGCTTTCTCCCCTATTACGGGCATTGTACGGGGTATTTATAGGCACTCGAGAGGCCGTCTGTCCCTTGTCAAAGACGTTTATGCCCTCGAGTACCCGGTTTATCCCAGAATATTCCCACGAGGGGAGGTTACAGACAGCCATTACAGTAAAGGCTATTACAGACGCGACCTGTAATGCGCTTATTCTCGTGGGGCCCGTTCCCATGGGCCGGATTCCACATGGGCCTTCTGTAGTGGTGACGACGCGGGAGACCCGTAGCCTTCGACAAAGCCTTCGGCTTGCAACAGCGAGAGCGAAGGGGACCGCGTCGGTTTCTGTCCAGTTGGCACCTTCGGCTTGTTCGGACGTTCTTTCGATGTAGCCTTCATTGGAGTGATGAGTGGACGAAGGCATAGAGCAAAGGGTGGCGTGTTCGCCTTCGCCCCAACAATGCCTTCCTAAACAATCGTCGTGCGCTCTCCATTTCACCCGCTTTCTCCTTGTTCGCCAGTTCTTCTCTCCATCTAGGCGATTGGGAGGCGAGCGAAGATTTTATCCGGCACGAGGGAATCTTCTCTAGCAGCGACTTTCGACGGCGCGCCGAATATGGCATCTCGCCCTCACCCACATCCAGTTGCTGAGTCGGCTGACAGTTCCATCGCAGGTGAGATTTTTTTGGGCCATCGTTCCTCCCATAGCTAGTAGTGAATATCCGGCTGGCTGTTGTCGCTTGTGGTTTTCCCCTTTCGCATTGCCAGGTTTTTCAGCATTGGGGTTTTCACATTTTATCGGCATTGGGGTTTTCAAAGTGTTTACTAACATTGCAAGATACCTCGTGCAATCCGTCATTTTTCATGTAGCATATGTCAGTGACCTAATATGTTCATCGGATTCGAAGGCATGCCTAGTTTCAAGTTTTTACAATTGGTATTGTTGCAACCGAGCTATCTAGGGTTTTGATTGCAATATGAAATTATGTTCTAACATATTTTATTTGGTGTTCATTTGTTATGCACATGAACAATGGCACACATTTAGTTAAATGGAAACAAACATGCACAATGGCACACATTTAGTTGGCTTTGGCAAAAACCTTGCAGTATTTATGCGGATTACGTTCATATTTATGATACTAATTAATTTATAGAGAATCATATTAGGATTGCATAAATGTATTATACACGTAGGCAGATGGATGACATTTGCACTTATGCTATTTACGTTACAGAGACCCACATCTGTCTCTTAATTTTTTTATATAGTTATGAACAAATATGTTTGTTGTTATACTGATTACGTACATAGTTATGACAATAATTATATACAGAGATGGACAGTAGTGTTTATGCCCTTGTATTATATGCTAATATGTGGATGTAGTTATATTCAATTCAATGCCATTTGGAATAGTGAACGAAGGTAACAATAGAATTCATACAATGTCAGTTTTTTATATGTAGCGTGTGTGTGGATGTTCATAATACATGTTTAAAGGTTCAATATATATCTCAAATATTTTACACATCATTTATGCAGATTTAGCATTGTTCAGAAGCTAGTCTCAGAATGAAATCTGTTGATCATCCTCCCTCCAATCCAAAGAAAATTACAATCGAATTAAGTCAGGAAGTATTCACTATTGAAATCCCCCGCCTTGGGAATAATGCCAACAAGCTGAGGCAGTCGATTGCTATAGATGTTGGTACACCAAAGCAAATGAAGCAACTTTATGTTAGGTGTAATACAAAGCGGTCTACAGGACGCGGGAAAAAACAAACTGACGTAAGTGAAAACATAGATGATGATGATGATTTCATGCCTGCACCCAATAAGAATTGACATGTCAAATTTGATGAGAAACCAATGTCTCCTCAGCGACAATCGCCACGTAGACGTTATTTACCATCCACCAAATCTGCCAAAGCAAAAAATATTGTTGAAGAGGCAACTATCAAGCAAACAAATGTGGTGAAGAATAGAAACAAAAAGAAAACCAGGGATAGAAGAAAACAGGTTGGTGGCAATGGCATCTAAGTTTATTACTACTGCAACAATTATTTTTATGGGTATTTAATCATGTTAGGGTTAGTTAATTACATGTTTGTTACTTGGTAGTATATGCGGTCTTCATCTAATATTTATGAATCAAAAGCATTCATGTGGTTTTATGCCTTTTTTAGTTTAGCAGCATGTATTTTTGTGACCGATCATTTTTTATTATATTTGTTTACATGTTTTTATTTTTTCACACAGAAACTGAACATCCGGTGCATCCCGTATGATGTCATAATGTCTATATGGATAATGAATGACCGTCAACACGAGGCTGTAGCGAGGAAAGGCTTCCAAAGTATACTGCAAATGTCAATAGATGGCCTTGCTGTTGGATCGTTAATGATTTGGTTGATGGACAAACTTGATCCAGTTGACATGACCATACGGCCTGGCCCAGGAAAGGAGCTGAAGATAACAAAGGAGACTGTTCGCCTAATTCTTGGGTTGCCTAGTGCTGGGGGAGGAAAACCATTTATGGATTGGTATGGAGAAGTTGATGCTGCTGGCAGGCTTAGGAAACAACTCAAAATTTCGAAGGATGAGTTTGATATTGCCACCCTTTAGGAAATAATTGTTATAGGCCGTCATGATGATCTAACCATTAGGTGTTTCTTCCTTATCCTATTCAACCGGCTGTTGTTCTCGACTTCTTCATGGTCAATCTCCAACAACGAAGTTCTAATGACAGAAGACATGGACCACTTCCCAGACATCGATTGGTGCCAGTTAGTATTTAATGATTTGTGTGAGGCTGCTGCAAAATGGCATAAAAGGAACACTAATCATGTCACCGCTACGATATATGGGTGTTCCATAGTCATTATGGTAATTCATGTGATGCATGTGACTATTATGTTCATATTGGTATATTTTAAATAGGCCAACTTTCAGATACAAATTTTCGTTGATGTCTATTATTTGTTTGTAATTTTCTTAGATATATTATCTAGACCATCTTCATCACGAGGCAGCTCTAGAGAACAAATATGGCACTCCACATATTAAATACTTTGATAAAGAGACAATTGATGCACTGACCAAGGCTGACAGGAGGAAGCCTCGTCATGCTGGCGAAACGTATGGTCATTGTCATGTAAGTTCATTCCCATATTATAAAAACAGTTTCTTTTATATAATTTTATGCACCCATTTTTTAATGTTTTGTTAATGTTGGTTAGTAATTTCGCGTGTTTGGTACTGTTTGATTAGTTTCGTAGTAGGATAGACACATGCTATGCTGCTGCTCCTGAACAACCAGCAAATGATACGTTCCATATTCATGTTCCTCGCATGAAAGATTTGATCTCTAGCAAGGTTAATTGCCTTCCACCACCATACCATTCTAGTTTTGACTCTTTGTTGAAAGCTCATGACAAAGAGGTTGATAAGTACCGTGCAACGCTTGAATGTGCTCACCGCAAATTAGCATCAAAGCAGCTCCAGCTAGCTGAGACATTTGCAGACATGATCGACGATGTCATTCGTCTCGGATCACAGGTTCAAGAATCCCAGCAGCGAGACACACAAAAAGATGATTCAGGTTTTTTTGTATGTTTTGATTATGTACATAGCAAATACAGTTCAATAACTACAACATAAATAGGGACGTGCACCAGCAATTGCATGTCTACATGTAAAATTTAAATATAATATGCAGAATTACTAATTTACGCATATACTAATAACAATTTATGCATTACTATACATGTCTAGTATCACTTATGAAAGAACTTATAGATAATAATGAAATTAAGTCTGCAACACATTTTTTGGAATTTTGTAGAACAACCTAGCCAGTCTGATGTCAACATCCCCAATGACCTGCACACGGGTGTAGCTGATGATGTGATGCCAGAAGCAAATACACATTCTAAAAATTTTGATATTCAGATAGACGATCTTAATGCAACTGATCATTGCAGTGATGAGATGCACAGCATGCCTGAAGACATCTCTATCAAAACCGGCCAAAACTCATGTTCCTCCATCGCCTGACTCACCTATCAAACGCAAGGTTTATGAACAACTCTTTTTTATTACACCCTGTCAATATGATCAAGTTACCATCATTACAGTCTTCAATACATGTCTTACTTTTAGAAAAATTAGGAATACCCAGTAGAAACCGATGATGACCTAGTATCGACCATCAATAAGATAGTTGATATGCTTGGCCAACACAAAGTTCAAGAGACATACAAAGATTGTAGCCCACAATTTGATGCAACCCCAAAAATCAATGTATGTCTTCATATAAACATCTTACCCCTTTTCATTTTTGATCACATTATGAGTTTCAGGATCAATAGTTATACAAATTGTTGTTCATTTTATCAGGTTGACATTTCACATGGCAAGGGCGATAAAGCCAAAAACCTGGCTGACACCTCTGTTCGTCATACTATTTGTTTAATTTTAAAAACATTTGTTGTGTTTTTATCTTTGTCATTATTTTATTAAATTATTTCTAATATATCCATATTTTCATTAGTGTCAGGCATCCAAATGGGTTATAATGTTGTAGTCCATCTAGAGAACATCCCTCCCCAACCTTCATTTGATAAGACACCTATTGCACAGGTTAGTTTTTCAATTTCCCATAGATATGTACATAATCAATAAACATTACATTGTACTAATCTTCATAATTTATGTTTTGTATAATTATTTACTTCAGGGTTCATCAACGAAATTGTTGGTTGAAGTCCGACCGAAGGATCTCCCTGTTTTTGACGAGACGTCGGTCACCGAGGTTAGATTGTTTTCAATCCCATATCAACTTATTATAAATTATGAATTGTACACATTTTATTTGTAAACATAGTTGTATTTACTTCAGCCAGCAATGCACACCTAATCGACCCCATCATATCAATCCGCAAAAAAGATGTCACGTTTCGAATGTGCTTGTGCTCTGCACCAATATATATGTTCTCCAGATTTTGACAAGAGCAGGTACATGGTTTAAACAATCTATAAATTTAATGTCATGCACACCATCTTGCTATGTTAACCACACAATCCATTTTATACGGTATACTAACACATTTTATACATCAAATTTCATCTCCAGGACCATCATGCACATTGGACAATTTCCCTGTTCATGCCTTGACATTTATGAATCATTCTCCAAAACGATGTGCTTGGACAATTACTTCACGCAGGGGTTCATCGACTGTGTTCGGTCAGAGCATGCTCCACACACTCCTGATCCTATCACAGACGTTGTAATTCTCGATGTCAATGTTGGGGTATGTTTTTTTATTAAATTTTATGGTTAGTTGTTTTTGATAAAGCCAAATAAAAAAATGCTTATGATTCCTTTTCAAATTATACAATTGACTACACAACAGTGCTACCTTTTTCATGCATCATTCGTTTAATATTTACGCAACTATATTAGCTTTTTATCCCGTACAACAACAAGGTTGTACATTAATATTAGTATCATGTAACACTCCTTTATTTGTAACGAAAGTATTTGTATGATCTAAATTTTTTCATAATTAATTATTACAGGATATACTTAACATCGAAGAGCGAGATCAATACAGCAAAGATCCTCAGGCATTTCAAATAACTATATTATCTGATTACCTGGCTCACATTCTTCCTTCGACTATGATTTTCAAAAATGCAAATGCATATGTCACAACACTTTTTCCTTTCCCATTTCATTTCAATTGCATATTGATGTTTACTACACTCAATTTTTTATCAGTATTCCACACCGATCATTTTGATAATATATTTTTTTACTTCCAGTTAATGGTGCCAATGTTACGTCGGGGACATTGGACATTATATGCTGTTAACTTCCATAGGCGCTACATAGATATCTTAGACTCAAACCTGTATGGTCCTGCAATTGGCGGTACCACCTGGAAACATTATCACAATGAAATCATAACTTTTGAGAAGAAAAAGTATGCTTGGTCCAGATTGATGATGTCCCGACTCAGCATGGGAATGCAACTAGCTAGGCCGAAGGCAATGCTTCCTAAATTTGAGAATTTCAAGATCGATCTTGTTAAAGACTGTCCAACTAAGCCAGTAGGCTCAAATGATTGTGGCTTCTTTGTCACTAGATTCATTATCTTTTATGAATATACAGAAGGGTATATGCCTGATGAGATTGACACGGTATTTTAACTGATATTTTCACACTTAATATACATGCATTGAAAACTTTAATTTTATTTTGACACGTATACTTGTATTGCAGGACCTTTCCGTTGAGAACCATGCTACTCTTCTATACTACTTGACATTCCACAGTTTGAACAAGATCAAGCCACTCCGAGCTGATATTAGGAGGTTCAGTTATGATCGTCACAATAAAGCCTCTGAGTAGACTGAATAACATGTAGTACTATTTATGTTTTTAGGCAGATGAAACACTATAATGTGTGTTTGTTGACACAAGTGTGTTCATAACACTAGGCATGCTGTGCTAGCTGGTCTCACAAAACTAGTCTTTTGGTTGGTGAATTCTGGGTTTAATCGTCATGAACATCTTAAATGACGTATGACATTATGTTTATGTCTTTTTTTCATCTAAATCTAAGCTACCTGTTCCTCCTACATGTACTAATTTTTTTCCTTTTATCTCCATGTTTTCAGCTCATCGTGTATTAAATATTTATGCACATCATAGACAACTACTATACTGTCTATGCAACATCCCAATAAAATGCATTCAATATTTATAAACTTATAATTGCTACAAGTAACCACGACGCCTCAAACATACTTTTTATACTATATACAAACTACAGCTCTATGTCAATTACATTGTTATATATGTAATTTTACGGATGATCATTCGGCTTATTATGCATGCTAACATTCATTATTTACGAAATATTACATTTCAACGTTTATTTCTTCATTCATCTTCAGTCCCATTTTATATGTGATTTAGTATATTTCGATGCCATTTAAAATTTTCAAAATAACATCATAACAACAAACCTTACTGAACCACGTTATTATCCACTTTATATCCATCTCATAAACTTTTAACAGTAATAAACAATCCATTCAACACAAGTACGATTACATTTCACTACCTGACTCATCACTCGTCTCTAGACTCATCACATGCTTCTTTGAAGTAGTTATTTCATTCTATTCTGGAGCTCTCGATGTATTAATGTTCCTCGACCCTGGTGGATGCCCTCTTTTTCTTGGGTTAGCAAGGATTACCAAACGAGCTCTATTTTCTTCGATTGAAAGGCAAGTTATGCTATTATGACCATCTACAACTCCGCACTTCTTGCACCTACTGTTCATCTTTTTTTTCTCCTTTAGCGCCTAATTTTACATCCTTACGTATCATTTTTCTAATTGTTCTTCCTTTTGGTTTCGCATTTATTGGTTTATCCATACTTCTCCAATGTTAAAATCTAGCTTCTACATAATAAATTAATATGTACAACATTAAAAACATACACATCAGTTGTGCCCTTTTAACACATTAGTTGTTATTGATACTGCATTGTATTTTCATTTATTACCTTCCTAGACTGTTTGTCCATTTCACAACCACACCATCCTTCTATTCCAATGCCTCCCACCATTTTTCTTATGCCAACGACATCCTGTCAACATATTAGAGTGTCATAATTTATTATGGTATTTAATATAAATACAACTATTATAATGCATAAATTCTTACATGTTTAACTCTTACTAAAGCATTTGATGCACTAGGCTCACACCCAGCATTATCACCTACGTTTTTATCACCAATGTCTTGCAACACAGACTTACTCTAATACAATAAACATTACCAGCATTGTTTCAATAAAAAATTATTCATATAAATGATGTAACACATAATTTTCTTACATTTTGTTCAGATTGTTCAGTTTGGCCTCCTGATCCCATAACCCCAGCAAATACACCGACCTCCCGCACTCAATAATAATACAATAAATTATTAATTACTTAGTATATATATATATATACATACATGAAATCAAGTAGATCAAAGTTCACCCATCACTTGATTTTCATCACAATCAATACCGTCGTCGCTGTCATCACACCCTATATCAGGTTCTGTCCTTGACAAAATTCGGACCAGTTCGTCTAATGTATCAAGTGCCTTTTCATATCCTGCTTTGGACATACTTGCATGACAAACAATCGCAATTGTTTTCATTAGCAACATTTTCTGTCTATATGATTTGGTAATCCCATCTTTTCCTCTAGAATTTTTATCTAATCTCTAAAATGGAACATCCTGTCTAGCTAAATTAGTATATCTTTGTAGGATGTACTCCTTCGGTATTCGATCTATCTGAAGGTGCATAAAAGCTTTCAATAAGTGTACACAAAGAAGACCTGCATATATCATTATGTAATGTTTTATCAGGTTACCTATCCAGCATGTAAAACATTAATATTATTAGGTTTAGAAAACTAACCTGTATGTTCCCAATTCTTGCACTCGCAAGTATACTTACCGTCATCCACGTTTGCTATAACTTTGAACTGGTGTTGTCCCCACACAATTCTACATGACCTATTCGTGTGTTGCAACACTCAATGATTTGGTCCACCATTTGGATCTTGGGATATTTTGTACGCAGTGGCATACTTCATTGCTTCCTCAAATCTATTCATAACAGCTCTAGTGTATGCCCTTGCAATTCTGATCTCAAACATATATAAGGTATCAGTTGCTTTATTTCCCTACAATAATGAATTATAATCAATATTAAACAACGTCATATATTAAAGTATTTATTTTTCCATACCTTGCACACCAATACTTCCTTCGACTCCTTCATCTTCCTGCTATGTAACTGTTTCATCACTTGTTTTGCAAATACATGCAGTGGGGTGCTTGCATCCACATGACAACTCATCACTAGTTTGTTCAAGCTCTCACTTTGTTGTGTTGAAACCATAACACCACAAAAACCTTTTTTGAAAAATGCAAGGATCCAACCATTCTGAATTTCATAAAGTTTCCTTAGCACAACATCTTCATGTAGTTTAAATTCATCAAGCTTCATAGCCCATGCAGATTCAAACTCATATGGTGTCAGTGGATGATGCACAATAGATTGAAACTTGGTTTTGAAGTCTTGCTCCGAAAATCTTGCATATAATTCATTAAGTAATGGCATAAATCTGTTCTGCACATGCCATAAACAAAGTCTGTGAATTGTATTTGGGAACACCTTTCGTAGTGCAACTGGCATCGCAGGATCTTGATCTAAATCATATGTCATAAAACTATTAATTTAACTTAATAGTTCCAAATTGATACATATTCAGTAAATTCAATAAATTTCATACCTGATAGCATAACTCGTGGACCTTCATAGCCCATGCATGTTTTGAATGCATTAAAAGCCCATTCGAATGTATCTACGGTCTCATCCCCGAGTAACACAAAACCAAACAATGTGTAATGAAGATGATGGTTAGCTCCAACAAACATTCCTAGTGGTTTGTCGTACAGATTTGTTTTATGTGTTGTATCAAAAGTTATAGCATCACCAAAATCAACATATTCTGCCTGCATGCTAGTATGTGACCAAAAATGCTTTTTATCTTCCCTTCAGCATCAAGCTGAAAGTCACAAAAAAACTGAGGGTTCTGTTTTTTGCAAATAGAAAAAATTTTCAAAAGCTTAGATACGTCATTAGCACAACTCTCTCGTTTCCTAGCCTCTTTCATGTTCATTATACAAAACAAATTACTCAATTGCATCACAACCTATTATCAAAATGACGATGTAATTCGTAAATGAAAATTAAACTGAGATTGGAGTAACAGCTCTTACAAGTTTTTCAAATCTTGTGTCGTAATAGGAACATTTTCTAGGCCATCATGCATGTCTGAAATCATATCCACAATACAGAGTTGTGGTACCCTACTGTCATGCATTGCTCCAACAAAGTCCATAAATTCCGGGTCACGTGTCTTGTTACAGCGGAGGTGTTGTTTCTCAGTTTCTTGGGTTGCAAAATCATGATTGTGCTTAAGGTTAACTAGTTCAATCCTGACAGTTATGACACTTTTTTTGCATCAACATAAATTTTTCTAAGCTTTATGTGTTCGACTTGTGTATTTGTTCCGGACTCTAGGGTTACCATATTTTCTTTCTGCACATCTCCCCTCTCTAGAGCAATTTAACCATTTACTATTTGTCTTTTCCCTATACCTTTTCAAAGGAAATCCGACCTCATATGCATATTGTTTATAGAAATTATACGCATCATCAACATCTCAGAATACCATACCAATCCTAGGAATTAAACTAGGATCAATCGAATCTGGCTGTGCAGAACATATAAAATCATTATATCAACATCAACTTTTCATTTCTCCCAAACATAATAGCATCGCTAGAGAATTCAAATCATAAACATAGGTAAAAGCACTGAACTTACGTGCGATTGTAATATATTTGGTGTATCCATCTCACCAGATCCTATTGTATTCATCGGTCCGCGCATCACAGTTGTCAGAACACCATCTCCTCCACACACCTCATGGCTACCAGGTCCACGTAGAGTTGCAGGTGGCGTCTCGTTTCTAGGGAAAGCAACAATGGCTCCTGGAGGACGCATCAGGGAGAACCGCGTAGTCGGCGATCTATGAATGGTGATGACATAACCGCTCAAGCCTGGGAGTATGTGGAGAACCAAGATGGTTTTTTTCGCTTTGTATGTTTACTTTGAACTGATTAACAACTGTTCAATAAGCCAATACTTCCGCGCCAAACGCCTTATTTTCAGGGATTGCCCACATCTCAAACCATAACGGGTCGGGATATTCCCCCAACATACCTTTTATGTTTTATGAATTTTTATAACACAATTTATGTAAAACCAATTACAAATTAGGCTGATTTGTATACCCTACACCACTGTTATTTTTGCTTTTAATACGACTCAGAATACTTTTATTTAAGCCATCCACATCATCTTTTTATCCATTTCACTATACCTTTCAAACATAACATGATAATTTTTATGAAACATTATACCAGAAAGTATATCATTTATAATCTTTCCTCGGTATTACATGCAGATATGAACCTCCGTAACAATTTATGATCTATCATTCGCAATAACCGTCCCATAATTTCGATCATGCATATAATGCAATCCGGTTGATTGTGTTACATGCAGTTTAATAACCCACCATCCTACATCGCGTGGATGGCCCCACCTTTTAAAACCGTTGCCTGCCATTACTATGTCTATCACGCTGGCCACCCTGGTTCACATCGGTCGATCCAGGCTGGTATGCTCGGATAGGGGGCGGCTTAGAATGGTCTCGTCGGATGGTGCAGGGGATGGCTGGGGCTTCCACCATGTGTTTGGAAGCCCAGGGCTCCCAATAGCCTTACCCTATATATAGGTTGTATATTATGAGCCCTGGGCTTCCAATAACAAGAGGAAGCCCAGGCCAGATGGTGCAATCCAGTCGAGCCGGACCAGGTCCAGACGTTTATAAAAGAAAAACCCGGAGTGCTAGGGTTCAGTTTTTCACGCCCTATCCCGATTCATTAGCGACGACGGTTGCACAAGAGCACGCACAACGGTGGACCCCCGGCCGGTGGTGGCGGCGACCCCCCGATCCAGAGGACGAGCAACGGTGGGGCCCTTGCATAGACAAGAGGCGGCGTCCCCGGGGCCCTGAGGTGGCGACACTTCCAAGACCTGCGAGCAAGCAACGCCCCTTGACGTGCGAGTAGCGACGACGACGCACGAGGCACGAGGTTCGAGCGGCGTCACAGAAGGTGCAAGGTGTGCGCAGCGACGATCGCGCATGACATCCTCTGATCCGGCACAGTTCAGGCAGGCCGAGTGACGTCCTACATCTGTGCTTGTGTCATCGACGACATCCTCCGGCGACTACCTCCTCCGATTCGTGTTTTCTTTTCGATTATTGTGTTTTATGCCTAGCACATGTATTGTTTAGCAAAAAACTGTATAATTTTATGCTTGAACACGGAGTTCGTATATCAGTTTACTGCATCCATATTTTTTGCATGCACATTGGAAAGACAATTCCTTGATTTATGTTGTTCGTAATTACCATAAAAAATCAAATCATTTATGTTCGTAAATGTCAGATTTGTACGTCTGCCATAAAACTATCCCTAATTCCCGCATGTTCGTAATTATTATAAAAAATCAAATCAAATAACTTATGTCCGTAAATGCCAGATTTTTACGTCTGCCATAAAATTGTCCCTAATTTCCGCTGGCGTTCTTAGTTGGACCGATATTAGGTTTTTTTATCAATTATACTACACGGTGTAAGTATTTATGCGATGCTGTATAAGAATTTATGCTCTATGTGACTCATATCATCCAATTTTTAGCGCGCGTGAACTAGAAAGGAAAATATAATCCTAAATTTGCGTGCATGCAATAGAAACTCCCACGATTTACCATAATTTTTAGATCTATATAAAAATAGAAACTACATGTTTGCGACTGCCATGTTTTTTGGATCTGCCGTAAAAATAGGATCGTAATAACAACCTACTAAAGCTATCAACCTCTCACATTGGCTCGGTATTTACTGTTATAACTGAGGGTTTTATGCTCAAAACTTAAGGTTTTTACGCTCGAACCTGGAGATGCATCCATCAATGAACAACATGCCAGATTTTTTATGCAGTGTACCTCATTGTATAAATACTTACATCGTGTAGCATAATTTGTATAAGTATATATCATAAACTTGTCTAACAGGCTAGCTGTATGGTTGTTGGAGCGATCCTATAGTTATGGAGGAAATAAAGCATTTAAATAAGTTTTTTGTTTCCATGCATGCCAATCGATTTCCTTTCATCATAAATCTTGTCATCCTAAATTTGTGCGCATGCAGGAGGAAATAGATTTTTACGCAGTGTACCGAATTGCATAAATACCTACACCGTGTAGTATAATTAGTATCAGTATATATCATAAACTAGTTCTAACGAGTTTAGTTGCATGGGTGTTGAAGGGATCCTATATTTATGGAGGAAATAAAACATTAAATACAATTTTTTCTATGCATGCCAATTTTTTTCGTTTCACTGCACATTGTTTCCATCATAAATTCGTACGCATGCAGCGGGTAACAGATTTTTACGTAGTATACCAAATTGCATAATTATCTACATAGTGTGGCATATTTAGTATCGGTATATATCATAAATTGGTCCTCACGAGCCTAGTTGCATGACTGTTGCAACGATCCTATATTTATGGAGAAAATAAAGCATTTAAAAATAGAAACCGCCACACATCTCTTTCCTAAATTTACGCGCATGCAAGGAAACGTGTTTGATTCATGCATGCATTTCTTTTTTGCGCGCACAGACTTTGGGTGGGTGGCGTACCCGATAGCCTGCTTGAGTCAGCGCGCCAGGTAGAACCAGGCTGCAGGGACGGTCGGCCTAGACTTCCTCTAACTATTAGAAGCCTAGGGCTCATATTATACCTGCCCTATATATATATATAGTTTGTATATTTGGAGCCCTAGGCTTTAGCGGGTTGGCGGTTCCCTCGGGCAAGCGAGCGGCGACGGCGGTTTCCTCGGGCGTGCGAGTGGCGGCAATCCCAGGGGCTAGCGGTTGTGGCGCTCCAAGGCGGGCGACCGGCGGCGACGCTCCTATGGTGGACGGGCAAGCACCGACGGCGCTCCCGAACCGGATGAGCGGCGGCGGCGGTGGTTTTCTCGGGCGTGCGAGCGCGGCGTTCTCGGGGGCTAGCGGCTGTGGCGCGCCGAGGTGGCGATGCTCCTATGGCGGCGATCTCGGTGGTGACGGTGGTTGCGCGAGGCATGGTAGGCGTCGGCAGCAGCAGCGGCGGATCTTGGAGGAGCACACACGACGGCGAATCCCGGAGGCGCGCGCTGTGGAGTGGCGCCCACTGGCGTCCCCTCCCGCGACGACATCGGCCTTCCCTAGGTGCGAGCGACGACGACGAACTTCCCTAGGCAGCGAGCGATGGCAGATCGACGACCTTGTCTTTATGCTATTTTATTACATATTTATACCAACGTCAATAGTTTTTATGATATTTCTGTTCACATTTTATGTATAAGTTTGTTAATTTTTCCGTAATTTACCGCGATGCATAAATATCTTCGACATGTAGCATAATTAGTATCAGTATATATCATAAACTGGTTCTAACGAGCCAAACTGTATGGCTGTTGGAATGATCCTATATTTATGGACGAAATAAAACATTGAAAACCATATTTTTGTTTCCATGCATGTCAATCCGTTTCCTTTCAACTCACATTCTTGTCATTCTAAATTTGTGCGCATGCAATAGTAAACAGTTTTGTACACAGTGTACCGCATTGCATAAATACCTTCGACATGTAGAATAATTAGTCTCAGCGTATATCATAAACTGGTTCTAACGAGCCTAGATACATGGCTGATGGAGATATCCTATATTTATGGAGGAAATTAAGCAATTAAATCAGATTTTTTTGTTTCCATGCATGCCAATCTATTTTCTTTCAATGCACATTTTCTTACCATCCTAAATTTGTGCGCATGCAGTAGGAAACAAATTTTTTTCACGTTGTACCACAGTGCATAAATATCTATACCGTGTAGCATAATTAGTGTCAGTATATATCGTAAACCGGTTCCAACGATCCTACCACAGTGCATAAATATCTATACCGTGTAGCATAATTAGTGTCAGTATATGTGTGGATGGATTGGCATATGCATCACAAGGACTATGTCACACTATTTGTTTTGCACCCCTTAGATATTTGTCTAGTGTGTGAATTATTCACCTTACTCCAAATGTGTTGCAAAATTGACATGTTAAGTCAATGTTGAACTTCGAATCATATGCACACATTTAGGGGGAGTCACGCATACACAAGTATCCAAAAGCTTGTAATTTTGTAAATTTTATCTCTATTGACTTTATTTGTTTTGGCATTAATCACCGAAAAGCGGTAAATTGTAAGTGCAATCAACCCAATCGAGAATTTTGGTGATTAAATGACAAAACAAATAAAGTTTCTAACAATTTTGCTCCTAGTGTATGTTCAGTTATTTTAAAGACAGAAGGAGCAAAAGCTTGATTTGTAAGCGAAAAAGGAACACATTGCGGCTTACTTATATACATCATATGGCACCCATTGTGTGATTTCCGTGCAATGACCACTTCAAATTTTATATTTCATTAGTTGTAGGGGTCACCGTAGAATCAAGAGGGATCTATAAAGGTAATCGTGTTTGCAACGCTTAAGTTTCTCATTTCAAAAACCAAGTTTTTGGATAGTCTGCGAGTTCAACTATTGCAAGGTTTTGGGGTTGGAGAACCTCCCTAGTCAAAAGCAGTTGAACCCGCCCTCAGGGCAGTTCAACCTGCCTTGAGCAGTGGACCCCTCTGCTCAAAACTGGTTGAACCGAGCCCTATGCAGTTCAACTAGGTTTTCTCCCTGAACACTCTGCTCGATCCTGGTTGAATCGATTCTATGGGCGGTTCAACTGGTGTTAGGGCTGACTAGCCATTCTGCCACCCTTCTACAGGTCATAATGGCAGACTGTCGCACATGCGATTGAACCGGCCCTGAGGGGTGGTTCAACCGGTCTGGGTCGGCTGAGTTTCTAGTTGAACTAGTATGTTGAACCTAGATTGGCTCTTCTCAAAACTAGTGAATTTAGGGGAGGTTCAACCGCTTTCCACACAGAAAGTTCCAACCGTCAGCCAGTTGTGGTAGAACCGCCTAAATTATTCTAGCTTAAGTTCCCAAGTCCTGCCTTAGAGGCGACGACACACTTAAATTGTAATAAACTGTCAATCCATCGGATCTAGTCTAATAAAACCACTTAACAAGGTTCGAATACCACTTGCTCACTCATGGGTGAGGCAAGAGAAATACAATAAAGCATAATACCATAGTTTGAAAGTACCAATAGTGATTACATCATTTGGAGTTTAAATGTAGTAACCATTGTTTTTGTTACAACAGAAATTACTAACGAAGGTAACCGAGAAACATGGCGAAGCCTGGCCACGCTACTGCTCCTGGTCCTCTCCTGCAGAGGCAACACCCCACTCGACCATCCATCTTGGTGTCAGGGTGGATGCCCAAGTCAAACCATCAACCATACCTTGCAGAAAGCCTGAAAAATTTGGTGCCACAAGCAAGGCTGAGTATACTAATACTCAGCTAGACTTAACCGGTGTAAGGAGTCTACTCCTCTACCTCTAGATCATGAAGGTGTTTGGTTGAGAGGTCTGGTTTGCCAAAAGCACTAGCTGTATCCAGGTCAAGTTTTAGCTTTTCTGGTTCTAGAATAATACTTATACTGGATGAGCACCTAACTATCTATACATGGTATCAAACATTAAGTCAATCAACATCTTTTTGCAAGTATCCTCATTTCCACTTATTACTCAATGCAGTACAATGGATCAATCAGTCCATTAGCTGCGAGAAGCAGACGATTCAAATCAAGTTTTTAACCATGCAAGGTAAACCTAAACACTAGACATTTAGGATATCTCTGTCCCCCACACATCAATCGTCCCCATCGATTCCCCGTTCGTGGCTAGGACTCACTGCCTTGGCGTACAATGCCCCACTGCCCCGGGCCTGGCCGTGAAGTGACTGTCGTTGTACCCACCATATCCAAAATGGGAGACCACATCTCAGGACACATGGGGGGTAAAGTCCATACTCGGCTTCACTCATGTACTAGGCTTACCAATTACCATATTTCTCGCCATGTGCTTAGTACGTTTAAGCGCTTGACACAAGTATCCACACGTTAATCCTTATTTTGATTTCCATCTCATAGATAGGGCATCCCCTAGTTATTCTTGTCTACAGACAAACATAATCTCGTTGTCCAAAAATTGATGCATCCAATTCCTGACCTCGCGCGAGTGCTAGGAAAATCACTCAACTTCTACCAAGATCCTTGATTAGCATAGCAGCTACTCAACCTAGCAAACTAGTATTCATCTTATAAAGGAACCTGAGTTTATGCAACTAGGGTTTCAAACAACTCCTACACTTAGTGCACAATACAAGCCTACAAACATAATTGTAGTAAAATAACATATATAAAGGTTATGCTTAAAACCGGGGCTTACCTTCCATTGTGGGTGCAGCGAGGAGATCCTCAGCGGTAGATTCAAGGGCAGGCTCTTGGACTTCTTCTTGCTCAGCTCCTTGCTCCGGAATCAGCACACACTCTCTGTCCACAAGGTTGCAATCTAATGAATGCGATGCACAAGATATATGTGTGCTATGATATGCAAAAGTTTATTGAGGATGCATTGTGAGTAATACTATGTTACTTTGTGAGAAGTGAGAGTTTATACTTGTTGAAATAAGCCTTTATAGGAAATGGCACCTAGTGGTCCAACTAAGATCTGACAAAAAGGAGAAAGGTGGATTAAGACTTAGGTTATTCCCTAAAAGTATTGTTATGGCTCAGGTAGATATGCTGATATTATTTTAACTTAAATTGGTTAATCCTCTATTTCTCTTTTTCCTTTTTCTATTAAGCTTTTAAGGGTAGTTTGAACTACAACTATGATTTAGAAATTTCCCAAAATTATGAAAAAAATACAGTACCTTTCTACTGATTAAAATAGGTTGTCCTAGAAATTTGGGGTCAAAAATAACTAGGGTCTGCTCTGGACAAAAATAACAAAAACTAGGGCAGAGGGGGCACATTACACTGCACCTTCTATTTAGAAGTGGCTATTGCCCTAATGGGTATTTTTACTGGTATTTAGGTGTGATAACATCGTCTTGTGCCAATGTTTACCAAGAGATACTTAGTAAATGTTTAGTTGTGATTTTCTAAAGTTCAATGGCTAGAAGGTGCTTTCAACTAACTTTCTTCTTAAAAAATATCGAACAACAGATTTTGAATTTTTTCTAAGTTTTTCTTTGCACAAGAGCAATGATTCCTACAATTGGAGGTTTTTCTCTTGAGGGAGGGTTTTCTATGATTTTCTAAGTTTTTCCCTATTTCTTTCATTGGGTAGGTGGCCCTATATTTTTCACTGGAATAGGACTCACTATAATTTTCTCTGATGCTATATTACTTAGGCATCCCAAGAAAAATATGGTTGCTTTTTGTTTCTCATTTTTATGTCCCTTTTCCATTTTCTAAAAGAATGGGTCGAAACACATTTTGGGGGTTAAACCCCACATAGACTTGTGAACCAGGGTGCTTAATATTTTTATATGATGTTACTGTTTAACAAGTACTTACTCAATTTTTCTTAACCCTAGCATAAAAGTTACTTCTCAAAGCCTGGGCTCTTCACTTTGCTTGATTTGTCCACTTGACTTGTGATGATTTGGGAGTTTGATTTCAAAACTGCCCTTCTTACGCCCATTGCCTTTAGTTTTCTCAATCCTAGAAGTAGAGCTCCATACTCTGCTATATTGTTTGTACACTGAACTACAACTTGGCAACATACAAAGTTCTTACTTTAGATGGTGAAACAATGACATCTGCAGCACCAGCCCCGAAGGACCCCCATGAACCATCATACAAGACTGTCTAGAAAGCTTCATTTTATTGGGTTGCTTCGTCATGTGAGCCCGGAATCCAATCAACAATAAAATCTACTAATGCTTGAGATTGAATAGAAGATCTATGAACAAAGTCTATGATAAACTCATTGAGTTCTGCTGTCCATTTTCTAATTCCACCTGAAGCCTCTCTATTTCTTATGATATCCTTAAGTGGTTGGGATGACGACACAATAATGTTGTGGGATTGGAAGTAGTGCTGAAGCTTTCTTATAAAGCCATTAGGACTGCATACATGACCTTCTCCATCTCTGTATAATTCCTTTTAGATGGGCCCAATACTTTGGATACGAAGTAGACAAGCATTTGCTTTTTCACACCTTCATTTACATCTTCTTGAACCAAGGCAACACTTACAGTTGATTGCGAAGCTGATACTAAAAGTAATAGAGGAGCCCGTGGCAAAGGTGGAGAAAGTGTTGTTAGCTTTATCAGGTAGTATTTCAATTCATTGTAGGCTTGTTGATGAGAGGGTCTCCAGTGGAAAACCTCTGCTGATTTCAGGACCACAAAGAACGGCAAGCTTTGTTCAGCAGATCTTGATATGCATCTGTTTAGAGAATCTAGTCTCCCTACTAATCTCTGAGCCCCTTTTCTTGACTTTGGTGGCTCCATCCGATTTATTGCTTCGATTTTGTTTGGGTTTGCTTCTATTCCCTTTGGTGAAGGTTTCTTGAAGATCTGAAATGTGATCTTGTTGCTTCATACTTCTACAATAATGTCGTCACATAAGTCAAAACATTCCTACCTCGTTGCGAACTCAACAATTTGGATGTCATTATACTGATGCTTCCTCCGATATTCTTGAGCCCCTCGGCATCCGAAGATAGAAGCAAGTGCAACTGGGAATTATAAAACTAGTCTTTGGCTCATCTTCCTTCTTCATCCGAATTGGGTGGCACCCAGAGTAACAATCCAACAAGCTCATGGGCTCTAAAGTGGCAGCTGCATCTACAAGAGAATCAATTCTTGGTAATGGGAACTCGTCCTTCAGACATGCTTTATTGAGATATGTGAAGTCAATGCACATCCTCCACTTGCCATTGGATTTCTTGACCATAACTATGTTCGCCAACTATTCTGGGTATGCAACTTCTCTTATGACTTTGGCAGTAAGGAATCTCTTAAATTATGCCTTTGCACCTTCGGCCTTGTCTTCAGACATCATACAAAGCTTTTGCTTATGAGGTCTGACACTTGGATCCACGTTTGGAGCATGCTCTATTATATTTCTATCCACTCCGCACAGGTCATTTGCTAACCAGGCAAAGACATCCTTGTTGTAAAACAAAAACCTTCAAAGATTATATTCTTGCTCCAAAGTTAGCTGATTGCCAAAGAAAACCCTCTGCTCTGCAACATCATCATAGAAAAGTACTGGCTCTGAATGATCCTCCGAAGATGCTTTTTCTTTTACCTACCTTTTAGATTCCTGGAATTGTACTTCAGCTTCGTCTATGTTGTAGATAGTCTTTGGTTCTTGTAGGGTCCCTTCTACCCTTCTTGCCTCTTGACTGCCATAAACCGATATGATCCCTTGATTGCTGGGAATCTTCATGCAAAGATAAGCTGAATGAATAACCGCTTCGAATATATTTAGAGTCCCTCGTTCAATGATTACATTATATGGAAATTCCATATCAACAATCTCGAATATGACTTCCTCTATTCTTATATTGTTGGCATAGCCAAAGGTAATGGGCATAGCCAGCTTTCCTGGTGCCATCACCTGCTGCCTTCCAAAGTCACAGAGAGGAAAGGTTGAATCCTAGATCTTATTTTCGGGCTCTTGCATTTGCTTGAAAGCCTTAGCAAATATGATGTCTGCAGCACTGCGTGTGTCGACCAGGACATTGTGTACCACAAAGCCTTTGATAACACAAGAGATAACCATGGCATATTGTAACACCCGAAATCATATTTTGAGATTTATAGAAGTTTCTCCAAAAGATTGAGATAAAATGACTACTAATAATTATTTCCTTCCTTTAGAAAGTATATCTCTCTAAAATAAATAAATAATAATAAGTAAGAACTTGGTATTCAAAGCTTAGATCCAAAACTTAAAACTAAAAGTTGGACCAAAATTTAAAAGAGAGAGTTTCAATTTATTTATTATTCCCTTTTATAAAATATATAATGAAAGCACTATCTAAAAATATTTGAACTAAAATAATTCATGGTAAAGCTTATACATTAAACTTCTCCTGAAAGAAACAATTAATGAATATTAATTTATGAATACACTTTAAATTTAAATGTAAATTTTAAATTTCTTACATAAATAATATATGTGTGCTGCATATTTGAATTATTCACCTAAAATAGTTATAAACAAGCAATATAAAGATTTTATAAAAACATTTGCATCATTCTAGATTTTGGTTGCGCATATAAATTGGAATCTCAAAACTCAAAACTGGATTGAAATTTGAAACTTGAAAATAAATCTGAAATAGAAAAAGAAAAGGAATAGAAAATATTAAAAATAAATAAAATAACCTTCTCTCTACGGGTCGACACCACCCCCTCAGCCCATCTCGCCCCAGCATTTCAGCCATAGTCCAGTTCCCTTTACGGCCCATGTCTCACACCTGGCAGCCCACAACCACGCCATTTTCGCTGACCAGCGGGGACACCTTTCCATCCACTTAGCTCTTTCAACTGTGCGCGTGCGAATGCTTCATCGCACCACCATGTGGGGCCCATTCATCAGACTCTTCATCTCCGTCAAAACAAACTCCACCGGGTAACTCGAAGGCAGTTGCAACCAAACGCTAGCCTAGGGCTTGCTCCCAAGGCCATATATACAACTCGCACCACACCCTTTCTTCCACATGCACCTCTGGACTACACGAATGTCGAGAGGTCCTAGTAGCCTCCACCATCATCGGGAGAGGAGAATTGCCGCCATGAGCAAAACCGATGGGCGCCGCCGTTCGGGGCCTAGGACCGTGGCAGGGAGCTTCACGGTACCATAAGGAAGATGGGCAGTACAGACTTCGGGCTCAAGATCATGCAGATCAAAGGGAATTTGTCCCTGGAGCTCGAGCTCTACCCCAGAACCGCACTTCGCCGTGGTTGGGGCTGTCCGCGCGGCAATCGACGGTGAGTATCCCTCAAACCATCTTGCTTTCATCCATACAATGTTTAGCATCCTTCGGGAAAAGGAAGCGGGGCATCAGTGCGCTAGATTGATCAACTCCGGCTAGCCGCCATCGAGTGCGTTGGGTGCCACCGTCACGCGTAGGTGTGGGAGGGGGAAGAATGCCAGAGCCATTGATCGGCTAATGAACGGCCAAAATTAGAATAAGGAATACATGTTCGGTATTTTGAAATCTGGGCGTTGATCTAGAATCGGGGGACCAATTTAGATCAGGAGCGTGGGTGTCTTGGATGTCGTGGATATATGATCCGATGGTCAAGAGTGTGTATCGATTCATAAAACGCGTGGTCTAATCCATGCCACCGACTGTTGATCCAATGGTCCACATAGGATGATACCTCTTCAACCACAACCTTTTGCATAAGAGTCCAGAGGAACCTATGAATTTACCCGCCATCCATGTAAGAGGAAAGAGCATCACAACTTAGTCCAAGATCTTAAAAACTCGACCATGAATATAACCCAAAACCCTGTGAATTTATATATACTTAATAAAACTCCGGAAAATGATCTTTAGTGTGGAAATAAATCTAGAATACTAGAAAATTTATATCTTTTTCAATTTAACTCTAATTTAGGACATTCAAATTGCGTTAGCTTCATATTAATATTGCCTACATATTAAAAGTATTTGTTTTAATGTTTTCAGAAATAATTAAATACTTGTTTATTAGATCAACTTTTCTAATCAAGGTTAATGTGATATTTTAAATTAATCTATGACTATAATCAAGTTATAACATAGATTAAGGATGAACTAGTTATTTTGGAATATCTTTCTCATGATTTATAAAATCAACATAAAACTTAGTTCTAATTGGTTAATCACGTAGGTCCCCCAGAAACCATATGTTTTCAACCTTAATTCCGATTTTAGTGGTTCTTGAACATACGATCTCGTAGCAACGAGTAAAATATTCTTACGCATTTTGTTCTTGTGTTTGGTGTAATGTTAGCATATCCATTATTTGCTTGATTATATGTATTTCTATGAGTAGAGGCGAGGTGACGAGGGACCTGAAGCCCAACCTTTGGGAAGTAACTGGAGTTGCACCAAAAGGCAAGTTGTGTTCTTGATCACTTTCTTTACCTAATAATGTTTCTGATAATCAATGTGACATGCTCAGGTTAACTTGATGGGACGTAATAGGTTACCTAGTTTTGTTTACCCTACACCTTGCAAACAAATGAATTATTGGGTAGTCTTGCTATTACTCTACCTGTTTTTGGGTTAATACTACTTATGAATCACGCTCATGTTCCATTATTATTTATTACTTTTGACTTTAGTATGATACATGATAAGATCATATTGTTTAATTGGAGCATGAAGCGACCATCCGAGACAACAGTGCAACCATAAGAACTATATGGCTTTGGTCTTGGCCAATTAATTAGAAAAGCTAGTGTGAGATAATTCTTTCCTAAAATGAGCAAGTGACTAAGCATCGCTGCAAAGTATTGTGGTGGCTGTAATTACTGCGATGGGGTTACATAACATGGAAAAGGCATATGCTTCCTTCGTCTTGAAACCGTAGCGGCTTTTCTCATGCTAGTGGAACTTTGTAAATGTCTCGTAGCGTCACTATGCCACCACACCTCGGTAGTGTGGTATTGTGCTGGGCGGCACATGCGTGGTTGGGTGCAAAGTTCTCTAAACTTTTACACGTCTTGTGGGTAAATATGTGCCACCTCTATTGAGTGTTAAACTGATATATCAGTCATGCTCATAGTCATGAGCGGCTCGAACCCTCACATGAGTAATTTATGGAATTAAACTTAACATGTCATTTGCATTGCATTGTGAGATGTATTATTCGTTATGGTCAGTTATTTAAATGGGATGGTATCTACGTACACTTAGCAACTGCTAATAAATTTTTGACCAACCTATTAAAAGCAATGCTCAGCATTAACCATTCTTCTTGGTAAGCCTTACACTTCACATGAGCCCCCACCGTTAGAGAGCTCATGCACATTATTCTCCACAACTTGTTGAGCGATAGACGTATGTGAGCTCACCCTTGTTGTATTCACACAAGGTCAAGAACAGGTACCACTAGAGAAACATGAAGGATGATGCAATGAGTTCGGAGAGGTCTAGCCCATCGTCTCCCAGTTAACTATGGTTGTGGAGGATCGTTGTCGTCATATGATGTAATTTATTTAGTTATTTTGTACAGAACCCCTATTATATAATAAAGATGTCACATTGATTTCTGTACCATGAGTCATCATATGTGTGAGACTTGATCCTAGCATATATTTGAGACACGCCTGTGTTTGCCCTTAAATCCGAGTGTAACACATCTCTATGTGGATACTTTTTCAGATGAAGGCCATCCTAAGAGACATGGGACAACTTGATCCTAATGTAAGGTCCTTAGAAGCCTACATGATGTAGCAATCTTTGGGCCTCTTTCTTTTGCTTTTTGTTGCTGGATTTGAAGGTCGAGCCCCTGTGATGAGCAGCATAAGCTTCTCCATGGATGGTGGCGAAGCTTGATGGCTTGCCATGCTCTTTGTAGTGGTGTAGTTTGTTGTGGTCGTGAGATCACCAGAGGTAGGCGCCAACGCTGGTACCTGATTTCAATCCCCTAAAGGCATCAAAAATCAAGGCAACACAAGTTAAATATTAGGACCTTTGTCCTTTGGTTTAACACTTCTTTGAAGTGTTAGCGCGAAGGACGAAGGTTTTCAAAAGGTAGTGTGAATGAAATAATATGAATATAGTGTAAAGCGGTGTATGGAACTCATCTCATGTGCATTTAAATTTTTATTCCATCCTCCTTTCTATCGAATGAGTTTATAAGCATACCTTCGGCTCCTTAACACAAGATGGCACGAAGGTTCTTTGAATGCTAAGCAACACGAAGCTATGGCCATCAAAAAAGGTACTTTATGTAGGGCATTATTTACCTATTTATAGGGAAGTTGACCAGCTTCGTAGAAAATTACATACATGCCCATGGGGTTTACACACATGGTTTACAAATGTTGCAAGGACATTGCTGTCTTTTTCCTTTATTTCTTGTGGCACAAGTCTTCTAACTTCTTTTCCTTTGGCTGACTCATGTCTGAAGCTCTTCTCCTTTGCTGAAGCAATCAACTTTGGCTCACGCCTTTATTACTTGCGCGTATAGGCAAAGCTTCTTTATACACTGTTTCGGTCGAAGGCTAGCTTCATCCATTGATTGAAGTGTACCTGAAACACCCTTGTTCATGTCGAAGTAACGGTTAAATGAGGACCTTTGGCAAAGGTACGCACCCAACAGAGATCTATATGGCAAATTGACTATGGAAATGCTTACTATATAAATTCATTTATATTAGTATAAATGTAGCGCTAAACCAAACCATTATGAATCTAGATTTATTATCTCTACTAGAAAACACGCAGGTTATGAATCCTTTTAAGTTTTCATTTGAAAAACTATACTAAAACATTATAACGTTGTTTATAAGACACATAACCTATAGTTCATTAAACTACTATTTAGACTATAGTAGACACGATCATGGCTATATCATTTCAACACTAATAGAAATTCTATTATTTCTTAGTGAATAAGCAATATGTATATAAACACATGGGTTTTGACTAAAAATCTAAATTACGTTATAAGCAAAGGTAACATATAAATTGTTATCTTGCATTCTTTTGTTATGAAGATGTGGTCTACCTATACCTTAATCCTTTACTCTAACAAACTATATTTAAATTAATTCTCAATGTACATAATCAAATTACAATATACAAATGCGAAAGACAGCAAGGTCACTAATAAAAATAGCTTATCGCATATACATGAAATTAATCGTCCAGTATACACATGATTTCAGACTCAAAAACATATAAACTAAAAGTACGTATCACTACAGAAATTAGATCACGATTCACTATAGACAACAGGGGGTAGCACATAAAATCACATGGCTTCTTTTCACTTTGCTTTTAACCATAAAAATATCTAAACAAAATTTACACAGAATCAAGGGCTAGAATGAAACACGTTCATCTTCTACCTCCTATGTAACACCCCTGGTGTTACTGTTACTAAAACTTGAGCATAACATCATGAGAATTAGCATATCATGTGTTTGTTACACTTAGGGTGCATTCACTAGGCAAAAATTTCAAACAAGTTGTATTGATGTGACTTGTCATGGGTGAAACCCAAGGATAGGGTACTTAACCCTAAGCTAGGCTTAGGAGTGTCAATACAGCCTAAATGAGAGAAAACTTCAAAACTTATGAGAAATAGTCATAAGATATGACCTTTAATGAACCTGGATAGCACCAAAACCCTAGAGGTGCCAAAAACCCTAAAAAGACCCCTGGAAAACCCTGAGTTGAAACCCTACGGGGTTATATGTAAATTTGGCACACTTTTGGACCCAAGTGCAAAAACCAAGGTATTTAGGCACCTCAAATCATATGGTTCACACCTTTATGGATTTACAAATCAAATTGTGGAAATTGGACTTATTTGCAAAATGGGCAACCCATAAGCTATATGCTACTAATTCTGGATTCAGTTTAAATGGGTCAACTTTGGAACTTTATATATCCCAATTCATAATGATTTTGCCCTAGGTCAACACATCAAGATTATAGAGCTATTAAAGGGGTATAACTTTGTTTAAGTCATCAAACACAAGTGTTATGCAAAAGTTGGAGTTAAATGGACTCGAAGTTGGGCTGTCAGTTAGCTAAGGATCTGAAATCCTATCGACAGTGGCTCAGGGTGAACTTTGGGAGCCCCTTTGAAGAAAATTCAGTGAGTATTTGAGCCTGACCACTATAGCAAGATTGTAGCTGGATTATAGGGCTACAACTTTGTTACTAAGAGATTATCAAGTTCTCACGCAGAAATTGGAGTTATGGGTCCTGCAAGTTGGTCGGACAGAGGCTCTGAATTGGATTTCTCATGGTACATTGAACTGAAGAAGGTCTTCTGATGCACCGCCCCTCGCCACCGGTGACCGTTGCGCCGTGATCCGTGTTAACCCTACGATTCGTGCCATTTGATGAGGAGATAATCACGGCCGCATAAAGATCTTGGCACCAGATAGGCTCGAACCTGATCGACGGTGAGTTCGCCGCACCCACTTGGATTGTAGTCGGCCGAATTGGTCCTCGCCGGCATTGGCCGCTTACCGACCATGCACCACGTGCCTTAGGGCGTTACCACGTCGCAGTGACTTGCCTTAGCATGTCCGGGCATCACCAGTGGTCGGGCCACGGTGAAAGCCACGATATCACCTGCGCCAGTGCTCTTTCCCCTCTCCGGCCGCCGCGCGTCTCTTCCAAATAAGCCACCACCGCCCCCGAATCCTATAAATTGAGCGTGCCATCGGCTCCGCCATGTAGTCAAGCACCTAACGCACCCACCAGTGCCTCCAATCATCCACTAGAGAGCTCCAATTTGGGATTTCCCCCAAATCGGTCCGAAACACCACGCATAGTGACCTCACCGTGGCTAGCTCGTTGCAGGTCCGTTCATGGCTTCCTTGTTCTCGTTTTAGCATCTCTGCGTGCGGTAGATGCCTAACAGCCTAGCCAATTGAACTAGAGTAGGCTAGATCACCGGGAACACCATGGATTGTCATCGGTTTGCGCCATCACCATGGACAGAGCGATTTAGAGTTAGAACTCTGCAATTGATGGAGGGGAAATGGTTAATAGGGGTCAAATTTGGTGTCAACCGCACGTGAGCACTGGTAGTTGAGTTATCCGGCCGATATGAGCTCGCCAGAGTGCCTTCTTTGCCATCCACGGTCGTGGACTTCACCTTGTGAAGAAATAGAAAAGGGGAGGATCTATCTGCAACTATCAGTGACTCACAGAAATAGTGTTGCGGGCTCTTTATGGGTTGTTCAAAACACCAAGGTCCTCTGTGCAAAGCCAACACCGCGGGCGTGGGCGCGCGTGTTTTCGCCTAGGCATGGGCTGACTTGGGCCAGTTCCGGCCCAATACTATTCATTTTTTTCGTTTTCTTTTTCTACCAGGATTAGAGAATTCCTAGAAAATTGTAGAAAAATGCTAAAAATACCAGACCAATATTGCTAGGTTCCTAAAATTCTATACTATTTAATAAAAATAGTCTTATGATTTTTAGTCCAATTAAGGAATTATAGAGTATTTAAAATAGCCATAACCTATATGTTGGGGGCCTTCGGCTTCTGAAGGTCCTCAAAAATATGATTTAAACAATGTTTCGGGAGTATAATGTGTGAACAGGTATCTTCAGACTCGAATCGATATCACAGTGGGGGAAGCCCAAAGAATACGAAGGTTGATACAGCGCCGAGGCTGTGAGCAGGAAAGCTTCGGCGTGATAGCAGAAAATGAAACCGACTTAAAGATGAAAAGGCTATTCAGACCTCGGTGAATTACTATAGAATTACTACCAAATGAAAAGGACATGGATGTAATTTTACATGGGCTGCGTCCCGTGTCTTTAAATAGATGAACAGTGCTCCCGTACTGTTCACGCTGACTTGGCATTTACTTTTACATCACGCTTGTACTTTTAGCTTCTTTCGAGCCGAAGGTACGCTTGTAATTTGATATCATTTCCATTTTTCTATAATAATAATATAGAAATGAGTTGATAATTATACAAAATTGTTTATGATATCTCTTGTATTACATATGATTCCTTCTTCATTATGATATGTTGTGTTGATGAAGGTTTGTCCTTCATAACCTTCGTCCGAAAATCATTATATCCCAAGGGAAATAATGCTTCGAAGGACGAAGGACTTTGACGTTTAACATTTTTTGTGTTGCCTTGTTCTTAACTCATAGCATTTGAGAACAAGTCCCCAACATTGGCGCCCACCTCCGGTGAACTCACTTCCACTCTTTGAGTTTGGAACATCTTCGGCAATCATAAATCTTCGCTATGGCGCCGAAGAAGGCTTCAGCAACTGGGGCTGCAGTTCTGCAACCGCTGGACCCTAATCAGGAGACTCTCTCTCTTCGGGAGGCCCGAAGCCAGAAGAGGAAGGCTGTCAGCCCGACAGCTAGACCAAGAAATCAGAGACATGGAGATGCTTCATCAACAGGTGCAGAGGAAGAAGGAAAAGATGGCCAGGCTAGCAGAACTGCAAAGGCAGATAGACGAAGCCTCTGAAGAAGTTCGTCATCTTACTCAGGATGAGCAGAAGCGAAGGCCTCAGCACAAGGACCTTCATCAGGAGGGTTTTTTCAACGAAGATGACTGGTATGAGAATTTCCATCATGAAAATTTTGCTTTTGATGATGCTTCTCCTCTGTCCGCTGAGCTGCAGGCTACACCTTGGCCTTCGTCCTACAAGCCGCCCCAGCTTCCCATGTTTGACGGCCATTCAGACCCAAAGCAGTTTTTGATGAGCTACGAAGCAACAGTATCTTCGTATGGTGGCAATACTGCAGTCATGGCAAAATCTTTTGTTATGGCTGTCAGGAGTGTTGCTCAAACCTGGTATTCCGCCCTTCGACCAGGAACAATCACTTCATGGCAAAAGCTGAAGGACATGTTGTTAACCAGCTTCCAAGGGTTTCAGACGAAGCCGGTCACTGCTCAAGCTCTATTCCAGTGCACCCAGGATCACGAAGAATACCTTCAGGCATATGTCCGGAGGTTCTTACGTTTGAGGGCACAGGCGCCAATAGTGCCCAACGAAATTGTAATTGAGGCCATGATCAAGGGACTTCGGCCAGGACCTTCAGCTCAGTACTTTGCTAGGAAGCCTCCTCAAACTTTGGAGAAGCTGCTCCAGAAGATGGACGAGTATATTCGGGCTGACAATGATTTTCGTCAAAGAAGGGAGGAAGCTTTCAGGTTTTCCGAAATGACCAGGGGCTTCGGAGGAAGATTTTATCCGAGGCACGTCAGGTCAATTCACAACTCTACTCAAAATGATGATAAGGGGAGTCAGCAGCAAAGGCCACAGTGCTCCTCACAGGCTTCGGGACAACAGCAAAGCTCCTTCCGGCCGCTAGCTCCAAGAGGCAGAGGCGCCAGGGGCTTCGGCGGAAGATTTGGAGATCAACCAAGAAGAACATTTTGCTTGTTTTGTGGTGAGAACAAGGGCCATACCACCAGGATGTGCCATGTTACCATCCAGAAGCAAAAGGAGATAGCTGAAGCTGCAGCACAACAGGGTCAGCCGAAGCAGATCATGCACACTGCTTCGTATCATTCGCCTTACATCCCAGAATATGTAGGCAATCACCCTGCAGTCTCTGTTGCTTCGGCGAGTCAACCTCAAGCTTCCTGGCAACAACCTCCGCCTCCACCACCGCTGCAACAAGGCCAGCAGCTAGAAGGGGGCCAATATGCTCAACATCAAAGGGACTTCAGAGAACAGTTCGAAGCTCGCACAGTCAATAGCACTGTGCCAGAGTCGAAGCATATTTATTGACAAATATCCTACCTTGATAGTAGTCTTTCCCATTTAGTTTTATTTTCTGTGTAATAAAGGACACTTTTTAAATCTCATGTAATAGTTTCGTTGTCTGCCACAAGGAAAATATATCTTCTCCACAGGCTTAAATTGTTGAAGCTTAAAGATTTGCGATAGCAAGGAGGACCTTCGAATTATCAAAAATTTATTTTAAAAGGCACGGTATGAATTTTTCGAAGCAACAAAAAGTCGTTCTAAGGAACGCAGAGTAAGTTTGCTGAAGTTACAAAAAGCCGTTCCAAAGGGAGCGCAGTGTAAGTTTTCTGCTCAGAAGTCGTTCCAAAGGGAATGCAGAGCTTACAGCGAAAAATAAACGCTGATACCGCCTAAGTAAAAGGCGAAGCGCGAAAAGTCAACGCGAATACCGCCGAAAGTAAAAGGCGAAGAAGCTCCTAAGGGAGGCTTACAGTGAAAAATAAACGCTGATTCCGCTGAAGTAAAAGGCGAAGAAGCTCCTAAGGGAGGCTTACAGTGAAAAGTCAACGCTGATTTAAAAAGATTATGTGTTTTATTGCAGGGATGTCCGTGCATCTTCGGAATAAATACCATTTTACATAACATAACATCATCACATCATTTCGCATAGCATAAGCATCATACATCATGTTGCATATGGCACAAGAAGGGGGCACAATATCGATCTTCGGAAAAATGCTTTGAAAAAGGGAAAATCATGCTGAGTCACAAGGAGATACAATATTGATCTTCGAAGTGTAGCTTCGGAAAATATTTTCACGAAGCTTGGACATTCTTCATCAGAGCACTATGGATATTGTTCTGATAAATGAAAATTCTTCTTCACGAAGCATGAAAAGAAGGGAAGGTGTTTTTTCGTCGAAGACTCAAAAACGGTATGCATGTAAAATTTCATGCATCGTAAAGAATTGAACCATAAAAAACAACTATATTACATTCAGGGTTACAAGATATTTCACATATTACATTTCAGATGTTTTTACAATAGCACCTAGTCTTCCCTAAGTACTACTTCCGCAGCTTCGTTCAGGAGTTGATTGACAACTTGATCCATGATAGCTTCAGCCATCTTTTTGATTTCGTCGTCTTCCTTCGGGTGAGGGCCCGGAGACGTTTTAGCAGGATCTGAGGGAGGACAGGATACGGCTACATTGCTATTACAATTGGCGAACGAAGTTTGAAATCAAAAATTACAACACAATAAAAACCATTAGTTAATACCTATTTGCCCTTCGGGCTCTGCGCTTTTCTCAGCAGCCTCGGCCACTTTTCTAGCATCATGGATGCCTTTTTCGCTTTTTTGGATAATCTCTCGGGCCATTTCTCGGCCACCATTATCCCAGATATCGGTAAAAAATTTCCCACCAACCATGCTAGCTTCAGCTGAAGGGTCTTTAGCATCTTCGAAGGACAAGGCAGTTTCGGATTGTGCTAAAATTTTTACATGTTCGCAGCCTTTCCTTTCCAAAATGCTGGCAATCCCTCTGGCACCCGAAAAAGCGCATATGTCTCCACGACTATTTAAAATTTCCTCAAAGGCCTCAGCTTCGTGATTAATCCATTCAATGGGACCTTCGGGGTTGCCTCTTGTAAAGTTTTCTTCGCTCGAGAATGCGCCAACGCTGGCGAAGCTAGCTTTTATTTTCTTAACACATTCCATAGATTTGTCATAACATCTTTTCTTGGATGAACGAAGCTCTTCAACAGTTCCTTCTAAATGATTTGCCCATTGGTCGCTAAGTTCTCGCTTTGTTTCTTCAAGTATGCGTTCTTCTTTAGCTCGGGCTAATTGCTTCCGAAGATCGTCAATCTCGTGCTTTTGGGCCGCAGCTTGTGCCCTCGAGGCAGCTTCGTTCTCCTTTATTTTATCCACCAATGTAACTAGAATTTTGTCCTTTTCCAAGGCTTCGTTTCTTAGTTTGATCACCTCTATTCGAAGGTTGTTAAAAGCAATTTCATAGCTCTCGTCTTCGGCATTCTTTTGCGCTCTCAGCGCGTTGCTTAGAATTAAACCCTATATGTAAAAGAGTTAGTATAAAAATAAAAGAATAAATTTCAAATCATAAAGTTTCCAAATGCGCAAATCTCGTACCTTCAGGCTATTATACGCAAGGCTGTCCGCAAGATCGTCCTTTGTCATCGCGCAGAGGCCAGCCTCCATTTTCGGAAATCCCATGCTTCGGGCCATTTCCCGGCAGACGAGTAATTCTTTGTTATCCGGGAGGCAGTATAGGAAATCTTCTTCATTTGTACCATTGAACACTAGTGCCCCCTTCGGATATTTCAATTCTTTGGCATAGTGATTAGCTTAAAAACTTCTTCTTCTGATAACTTTTTCCCCGAAGCATGTCGAACAATATAATCAAGGACTTTGGGGGATGCTTCGGGGGCAACAGCACTGATTTCCTCAACAAGAATTGGCTCCGTAATTTTTTCTTCCTCGGTTTCCAAGGGTCTCACCTTCGTGGGCTCTAAAGGCCCAGCTTCAGTTTCAGTTTGTTGTTTTGGAGCTTTAGTATCAAAGATTTCAGCTTCCGCTTCGGAAGTTTCAACAGTCTTCTTCGGAGTCGTGCTTGAGGACTTAATTGTCTCCAGAACATCTAGCATGTTGACCATTCTTTTTCTTTTCAGGGTCACCGCTGGGCCCTTTTCGTTTTTTATTGTCTCAACACTGGCTGAAGGACTTAAAATTTCCAATATTTTCGTTCCTTCAGTTCTCGGTTTTTCTGATTTCTTTGCTGAAGGTTCTTCAGTTTTTTCTTCAATCTTCGGCACTGAAGTTGGTTCTTTAATTTCGGTGGCCGAAGAGGTTTCGCCGGCGAATTCGGGTACTGTAGCTGGTTCAATGTAGCGTGGTCGGTGTGTGAGAACCTTTACCCTTTGTCTCTTCGGCGCTGGCTCACTAGGAGCAGCTGAAGAAGTTTCTTGTGCAGAAGCTGCGTTTTTTCTTTTTTGACCCCGCGCTGGATAGTGGTAGTCGGGGTACACGAACCCAATTGCGTCAAACACTCGGTTCAGTCTTTTCTTTTTCCGGCCTCCGAAGGCTGCTGACAATGCAGTATCTTCGGCGTTTGAATAAACCCCGAGTAGTTCATCACTTAAATTTTCAATGCTTTTTAGCCAGTCACCATCTGGCTCAACAAATTTATCTCCAAACTTGAAAGTATACTTCAGCCTGATAAGTCCACCTTCGTCAGCCTTCTTTATGGTCTCTCGCGGCATTTCCCATTTTTCCGCGAGCGGCCACACCCTGAAGGCAATATGCTCTTGAACCAAATCTCTCGTTCCAATAAAAGAGCAAATAACTCCGAAGGCTCTCTGGCATTCTTCGGCAGCTTTGTTCATTTCAACCTTCGGCTTCCGCAGGCCGAAGCGTTGCCAAATAGGGCGCATAATTATACCTTTAATATCTTCCCGTGTTTTCAGGTCATTCTTCACATAAAACCATTCTGTCATCCAGTCGCCGGGCCATCTCTTCCGAAAGGTTGGCACGGGACAGCTTGACCCGGACCGAGAGACGAAACTGTAGCAGCCGAAATTATTGTGATACTGCTCCTTACCCCAGGGTTTTGTTTCGTATAACAATTCGTGTATGTTGCTGAAACTTTTTGCATCAGGTTCCAGACCTTGGCTTCTCACGGCCCACACGAAGATATTCATCCTTATGATTGCTTCGGGGGTAAGTTGGTGAAGATAGATTTCAAATATTTTCAGTACTTCTACGACAAAGTTGCTCAGGGGAAATCGTAGTCCAGCTTTCAAAAAGCTTCAGAACACTACGACTTCATTTTCCTCAGGAGTCGGACAAGTCTTCTCTCCTTCGTCGGCCCTCACAATGGACAAGTCCCGGAAATATCTTCCCCTCATGTTGACAAGTTGATTTTCTTTGATACTTGATTTGCCGAAAACCGCATGGCTTGGCCGCCAAGGGCGATCTTCGGAGTCTTCACCATCGCTATCTGCATAATAACTGTCGCTGTCATCAGTATCTTCAGATAAACCTTCTAAAATCTCTTTGGTGATCTTTTCTGTATTTGTCTTCGACATTGCTTCAAGAAACCCCAGGTTTTTCTCTTCAGAGAGACTCAGCTTCATCTCGACAGCAGCTCTTTTATCTTCAGACATCTTCGGAAATGCTAAAAAACTGCTTTCAAAGCTGAAGCTTAAAAACTTAAAAAGCCAAGCAAGTGTTGGTGCGCAAGAGCTAAAAATTGAGTAAGCGAGCAGATGGCAAGAAAGCGTACCAAATGAGCTTGCGGTATGCTCTTATTTATACGCCCAGTGTATTAAAAATTGGAAGACCCCGCTTGTCAGTGAATGTTGCTATTCTAGCAAAGGGAAGGTGTTTTTTCGGACCTTCGGCTTAAGGCCTTCGTCCATGTCGCAATCTAAATTTATCATTCTAACAAATTAATATTGCGAGGGGCTACTGTTGGGGGCCTTCGGCTTCCGAAGGTCCTCAAAAATATGATTTAAACAATGTTTCGGGAGTATAATGTGTGAACAGGTATCTTCGGACTCGAATCGATATCACAGTGGGGGAAGCCCAAAGAATACGAAGGTTGATACAGCGCCGAGGCTGTGAGCAGGAAAGCTTCGGCGTGATAGCAGAAAATGAAACCGACTTAAAGATGAAAAGGCTATTCAGACCTCGGTGAATTACTATAGAATTACTACCAAATGAAAAGGACATGGATGTAATTTTACATGGGCTGCGTCCCTTGTCTATAAATAGATGAACAGTGCTCCCGTACTGTTCACGCTGACTTGGCATTTACTTTTACATCACGCTTGTACTTTTAGCTTCTTTCGAGCCGAAGGTACGCTTGTAATTTGATATCATTTCCATTTTTCTATAATAATAATATAGAAATGAGTTGATAATTATACAAAATTGTTTATGATATCTCTTGTATTACATATGATTCCTTCTTCATTATGATATGTTGTGTTGATGAAGGTTTGTCCTTCATAACCTTCGTCCGAAAATCATTATATCCCAAGGGAAATAATGCTTCGAAGGACGAAGGACTTTGACGTTTAACATTTTTTTGTGTTGCCTTGTTCTTAACTCATAGCATTTGAGAACAAGTCCCCAACACTATACTCCTGGAATTTTAGAAATTGATTAATAACGCCAAAATTAATATTTAGAAACCTTGGATGAAGTTTGACTTGATTTGGACAATGTTTGGTACCCAAACCCCAAAACCCTAACCTAATAGTGATGCCTGCCCTATGAACTACAATACTGACTTCAAAAATCCTAGTTTCCTGGAGTCCCATGAAGGAAAGTTGTATTCAAGATACAACTTGATAAACCTTTTCTATTACTGCATTTTCATAAGCATTACATAACATTCATGATTATATATGGTTCTATATAGAAAACGAAGAAGAAATAGAAGTTGAAGAAAAAGGAGCTACACCACCACCACCTGAAGACCCACCTGCTGGGAACTGCTTTTATTTTGACATTTGTGGGGCAGAGCCCGACTCTCCTATAACACAAGGCAAGCCCCGGTGCATTTGCCACCTCCTTGCTATTTTAAAATCTTTCTCACTTACTTGATGCATTAGGTGATAGGAGTTGTGTGCTAAACAAACTGATGCATTTCCTTCCTTGAGAATTTGATTACCTTTCCTTGATCACCTGTTTTATAAAAAGGTTTTTCTTATGCTTAGTCTTGCTCTAGAAAAACAAAATGTTTTGTTTTGACAAAAGATAATGCTTCAAATGGGATGGGATGTTTTCAAAATAAAACTTGATGGTGGATCCATCATGGCCGTGATGGGTTCAACATCGGAAAAGATGTACCTCTGTCAGCTACCAAACTTTGGGTTGAAATGCTAAAGCTGAGACCGGGCGGGTGACTTGCACGAGAAGAGAGTCTCGGTGTAGTGTCTCCGTCTGAGTCGATTAAGGACCTTGTCGATGTAGGCTTGATGATCGAGGACCCTTTAACTGGTCACATGCCTCATCATGGGAAAGCTTGGCCTCGAGCAGACTAATACCAGAATAAGATAACATGCAATGGGAGTGAAGAGATGGCGAGAGTAGCGTGTACCCTCCGTGGCAAGAGGCTGGACGGTGGTGTATCTGTGCTCTCGGTTGGCGTGAACCTGATCTGGTCTTAAGAACCCCAGTGGCTTGTTGACATATGCAAGGGTTAAGTTCTACATATGTCGTGTGATTGGAGATCCCTAGCTGGGTATTAATCGATTTGGATCGCCTTTACTTCTCGAACATGAAGACTTGGTCACTGACCTACACGTAGCATTACAGTGAACAAGAAGAGTTGATAAGAAAATGGCTAGTATAGGTCAAGTGCTTGAACTAGGGTGGAAAGAACTCTAGAATCAGGTAATGACTTAACCTGCTAATAAAACTGGATTTTTAAGGATTCACTATTAGTAAGCATTTTTGCAGTTAGATTCTGGATTAAGCCTTACCTTGACTCCCTCAAGCCAACATATCCTTGAGAGTCTTTTATTTTGACGGGTAAGACTTGCGAAAGTACACTTCATACTCAGGGTTTTCAAACCCATGTTGTTGTAGGTGAGGAAGCAGCAAATTTTTGTTGCTTTTGTTCCAAGGTGGTGCCCAAGGAAGAAAACCAGGACTAAAGCCTCAGGAGGAAGTGTCCTCCATTAAAAACTTTTTACTGCTTTGCGGGAGGGGTTTTTGCCTCTCAGGTTTGTAATAATGTTACTCCTGCACTCTTGTATATTACTGGTCTGTAATAACAATACTCTTTCTATATTTAATATAAAATAAGTTGTTGTAACTGCTTCTGCATATTCGTTCCTCCGATATGTTGAAATATCTACGTGATGGGTGAAACGCTCTTGGGCAAGGTAAAGAATTTAGATACCGAACTTGTCAAGTGATCAGGTGCATCTACAGGGTTGTCCGAGGTCTGATGGACAAGGACAACTGTAGGTGGGCCTAATGACCTGGGAGGTTCCGTCACAGCTGGTATCGGAGCGAAGCCCATCTCTGTAGATATTATGAGACATTTCAAAAATAATTTTCAAAGACTTATCTAAGAAAACTTCTTTCATTCTTATCTTACTACTTTCTAAAGTACTTATCTTATAAGACCAGTTAGTAGAGTGCAATGTATAGAAGGTTGTGAATCAACTAGGGTTGATTATGTAATTATGCATGCATCATGTTAAAAACTATATTAATAAAGTCTTCCCCCATATGGAGATATGCCGCCGCGCATGAGGAAAGCTACGTGTAAGTCCACTGGACCGATTGGCTGGCTTCGGCATCAGCTGGCTCCAAGGCATGAAGAGAGCAGCAGTTGTAGTAATGACCCCATTGGAGTCCTAGAAGCCCAAGTGGAGCAACTTCGAACAGAGCTACGTCATAGAAACAGGGTGTGGGTAGAAAATGGTCAGCGTATTAATGAGTTAAGGGCTGATGTCCGACATCTGCAAGACGAGCTTGCCGAACAGGATTTGGTAATAGATTGGGCTATCAATTCACGTTCCATCGCTTGGGACCGAGAAGCCAAAGCTCGAGCCCGTGTGGAGGAGCTTAGCACGACCGTTGACAACTTGCAGGTGTACTGCAATATAATACATGAGGAAGTTCATGAATTGTATTCATGACTGCACCCAGATGTACTTGCTGGCCCTGTTGGAATGGGAGCCGGACTTTCTGGAATAGCAAGTGAAGCACTTGGTGGGCAACTGGACCTTTTCAAGCCCCCTCCTTCTATGAACCTGGCTGACGAACGGTCCCCTACAACCGACAGCGAAGCAACTAACGATGATAAAAATACTAGAGTAGTATAGTTTAGAAATAATACTAATGTAAAATAGGTAATGAAGTCATGTTGTACATTGAGTCTGTATCATTACATCTTAGGAATGTAAAATGATGGTGTTTATCAGCATGTTATATTTTTCCTAAATATTTCTTTGCTTCAGATGCCATCCAGAACTCGTGCACATGACGGCACGGGAACGTCCCGTGGTCAAGAAGATGCACCCAATCCACCGCCGGTACCGCCCACATTGGCCGAGGCTATCGCTGCCTTGGTCAGTGCGACTGCTGACAACACCCGCTTTCTGTATGAAATGGCGGGACATCAATTTCAGCAAGAAGGTGGGAGGCCTTATCCTTAGGGACCCCGTGAAACTTCGTACTTAGATTTCTCGGAAACTCGCCCTCCACTATTCGTCAAAGCCAAAGACCCTCTCGAAACCGACAAATAGGTATGGGTCATTGAGAAGAAATTTGGGCTCATCCGCTGCACAGACACCCAAAAGCCGTTGTTCGTGGCTCAACAGTTAAGAGGCCCGACCAGCACCTGGTCAGGAAATTATGTGGCCATTCAGCCTACCGGACATTAGGTCACATGGGAAAAATTTAAATTGGCGTTTCGTGAGCACTACATTCCAGAAGGAGTGCTGCACATGAAGCAGGAGGAATTCATGAGACTCAAGCAAGGAGGAGATACTATTATGCAGTATCTCAACAAATTCAATCATTTGTCCCAGTATGCAAATGACCAGGTCAATACTGACCTGAAAAAGTAGAACTGCTTCATGCGAGGCCTTAATGACCAGCTACAACGATAGATGGCCACCTGCCTCGATCTCTCCTACAGTAGGGCTATCAGCACAGCGCTGGCAGTTGAAGCTAAGCATGCAGGCCCAGGAAAATCGAAGGGAATTGGAGGTGACAGGTCCAACCAGGTGCCTGAAAAGTGACAAAGGTTGGTAATCCGACCTTTCAATCAAAACTGTTCTTCATCTCGTCCACCCTCCTACCCCTTCAAACAACCTGTCTTCATTCGCCCTGCCACTGCCCCCACTTCAACAAGTCAGTCGAGTGCCCCTGGTGCTCGTTTCCCCGCCCTCCCGAGCTCATCAACTGGTTGCTTCAATTGTGGGAAGTCTGGACACTTTATCAAAGACTACCCATATCTGAGGCAGAACAAATCCAATAGTCAGCAGAACCTAGGGAGTTCAAGCCAAGGCAAGGGAAACACGGCAAATAATGCCGCGGGCAAGAATGTAAAGAAGACTTGGTGAATATACTACACACAAGTGGCCACTACACCGGAGGGAGAGCCGATTATGATGGGTACGTTCCTCGTGACCAATCACCCTGCAGTCATTCTCTTTGATTCTGGTGCTTCGCACACATTCATAAGCAAGAAATTTATGGAGAAATATTGCATTCCTTGCATTGAATCAAGGGAAGGGTTTATTATTCATTCACTTGGGGGACAAATATTCACTAAAGAAGTGGCTTTCCATGTGCCCGTAACATTGGCTGAACGGGACTTTTCCACAAACATGATTGTTCTGAAAGGCCAAGATATAGATGTAATTCTGGGCATGAATTGGTTAGCCCAGCACAAAGCTATCCTCAACACTGATCTGAGAACCATCAGGTTGAGCTATGGCCAGGAAGAAGTTCTCTTGTCCATCCCTGTAGCTATTCTAGCTAAACCATTTGGCAGAATCAATGAAGCTATCGTACCGAAAATCCAAGATATTCCCGTAGTATGTGAGTTCCCGGACGTCTTTCCGGAAGATCTGCCTGGATTGCCTCCAGAGAGAGATGTAGAGTTTGTGATTGAACTGAAGCCTGGTACGGGTCCTATTTCTAGAAGATCGTACCGAATGCCTCCAAATGAGTTGGCAGAGCTCAAGACACAATTACAAGATCTACTAGAGAAGGGATTCATCCGGCCTAGTTTGTCACCTTGGGGATGTCCAGCAATCTTTGTCAAGAAGAAGGATCAAACGCTTCGAATGTGCGTGGACTATAGACCCCTTAATGAGGTCACAATCAGGAATAAGTACCCTCTTCCCTAGATTGATATCTTATTTGATCAGCTTACCGGAGCTCGGGTATTTTCCAAAATTGACCTCAGGTCGGGTTATCATCAGATCCGTATCCGACCCGAAGATATACCCAAGACCGCATTTACTACGTAGTATGGACTATTTGAATATTTGGTTATGTCATTTGGATTAACAAATGCTCCTGCCCACTTCACGTATCTGATCAACTCGATATTCCTGCCCAAGTTGGACAAATTTGTAGTGGTCTTCATTGATGATATCTTGATATATTCCAAGAATGAAGAGGAGCATGCTCGGCATCTGCAGATCGTATTAACGCGCTTAAGGGAGCATCAACTATATGCTAAGTTCAGCAAGTGCATGTTTTGGCTGGAGGAAATCCAATTTCTGGGACACGTGTTGTCCGCCAAGGGGATTGCGGTTGATCCCAGCAAGGTCAAGGATATTTTAGAGTGGAAACCACCAACCACTGTACATCAAGTCCGAAGTTTCCTTGGACTAGGTGGTTATTACCGCCGATTTATCCTGGATTTTTCCAAGCTTGTGAAGCCAATCACAAGTTTATTGAAGAACGATACCAAATTTAACTGGTCCTCAAGATGCAGTGAAGCCTTCGAGCAGCTGAAGGTGTTATTGACCACTGCTCCGGTATTGGCTCAACCAGACATTGAAAAGCCTTTTGATGTGTATTGTGACACATCAGGCAGTGGTTTAGGCTGTGTCTTGATGCAAGAGGACCAAGTTATAGTGTATGCCTCAAGACAGTTACGCCAACATGAGGAACAATATCCAGCTCATGATCTAGAATTAGCTGAGGTGGTTCATGCCCTAAAAATATGGCGCCATTATCTGTTGGGGAATGTCTGTCACATATATACAAATCATAAAAACTTGAAGTACATTTTCACCCAGCCAGAACTAAATATGAGGCAGAGGAGATGGCTTGAGCTGATTAAGGATTATGAATTAGAAATTCACTATCACCCAGGTAAGGCCAACCTGGTGGCAGATGCACTAAGTCGCAAGGCTTCCTGCCATTGTCTTACAGTGAAAACCCCTGACATCACATTATGCCAAGAAATGGAGAAGTTAAACCTGGGAATGATTCAACATGGAACCTTAAATCACTTGAAGTTGGAGTCGGTTCTTCTGCAAGGAATAATTGATGCACAAAGAAGTGATGAGGTTATGAAACACATTCATGAGTAAATAAAGGTCAGTAAAGCAAACGGTTTCAGAAAAGATGATCAAGGCATTGTATGGTTTAATAACCGTATAGTTGTGCCCAAGAATGATGATGTCCGCCAGCAAATTTTAGATGAAGCTCATCTTAGCCGCTATTCCATTCATCCTGGAAGCACTAAGATGTATCATGATCTAAAGCAACATTATTGGTGGACGAAGATGAAGATTGAGATTGCACGCTATGTGGCGAGATGCGACACTTGTAGACGTGTCAAAGCCATACATATGAAAACTGTTGGTCCATTGCAATCTTTACCTATCCCAACTTGGAAATGGGAAGATATTAGCATGGACTTCATTGTGGGACTACCCAAGACAACAAAAGGTTTTGATTCTATTTGGGTTATAATTGACCGGCTTATGAAAATAGCTCATTTTCTGCTAGTCAAAACATACTACTCGATCATCACTTATGCCTAGCTGTATATTGCTCGTATTCTCAGTCTACACGGGATTCCAAAAACTATAGTGTTGGACCGCGAACCACAATTTGTATCCAAATTCTGGGAAGAACTCCACAAATCTTTGGGTACTAAGTTACTTCATAATTCGGCCTATCATCCTCAAACCTGTGGGCAGACTGAAAGAGTAAATCTAATACTCGAGGACATGTTACGAGCATGTGTTTTGGAATACCCACATAAATGGGATGACTGACTACCATTGGCAGAATTCTCATACAACAATAGTTATCAAGAAAGTATCAAGATGGCACCTCTTGAAGCTTTATATGGACGACGGTGCCGTACCCCATTAAATTGGTCTGAACTAGGTGAAAGATGGTTTTTCAGGCCTGATATGGTGAAAGACATGGAAGAGAAGGTTCAACGAATTGTACATAATTTGAAAGAAGCCCAAGCTCGCCAAAAGAGTTATGCAGACAAATGACGCAAACCCTTGTACTTTCAAGTTGAAGAGTATGTCTACTTGAAAGTCTCACCAATAAAGGGTGTATCCCGTTTTGGGATAAAAGGGAAGCTTGCACCCCGGTACATTAGTCCTTTTCCTATTCTTGAACAATGTGGACCAATGGCATATCAACTCCAACTACCCGAAACATTGTCTGCAGTGCACAACGTGTTCCATGTGTCCCAATTGAAGAAGTGTCTTCGGGTTCCAGATCGAACCGTTGAAGTAACAGATGTTGTCTTAGAACAAGACTTAACATATTCAGAACATCCTATTCGAGTCCTGGATCAAAAGGATAGGGTTACTTGAAGAAGAACTCTCAAGTTTTATAAGATACAATGGAACCAACACACGGAAGATGAAGCTACATGGGAAACCCAAGACTTTTTAGAAAAGAATTTCCCAAACTTTTTAGCTTCATGTAAATTGTGAGATATGTACAATTGTTGTAAATAAGGAGTACACCACATACCACCCCTGCCTTGTAAGATAATTAAGGGAATAAAGATGTGAAGCATTTCCTTTTCCATTACTAACCCTAAGACCTAAAATCTCGGGACGAGATTCTTTTATGGGTGTTACTGTTACTAAAACTTGAGCATAACATCATGAGCATTAGCATATCATGTGTTTGTTACACTTAGGGTGCATTCACTAGGCAAAAATTTCAAACAAGTTGTATTGATGTGACTGGTCATGGGTGAAACCCTAGGATAGGGTACTTAACCCTAAGCTAGGCTTAGGAGTGTCAATACAGCCTAAATGAGAGAAAACTTCAAAACTTATGAGAAATAGTCATAAGATATCACCTTTAATGAACCTGGATAGCACCAAAACCCTAGAGGTGCCAAAAAACCTAAAAAGACCCCTGGAAAACCCTGAGTTGAAACCCTAGGGGGTTATATGTAAATTTGGCACACTTTTGGACCTAAGTGCAAAAACCAAGGTATTTAGGCACCTCAAATCATATGGTTCACACCTTTGTGGATTTACAAATCAAATTGTGGAAATTGGACTTATTTGCAAAATGGGCAACCCATAAGCTATATGTTACTAAGTCTGAATTCAGCTTAAATGGGTCAACTTTGGAGCTTTATACCTCCCAATTCATAAAGAATTTGCCCTAGGTCAACACATCAAGATTATAGAGCTATTAAAGGGGTATAACTTTTTTAAGTCATCAAACACAAGTGTTATGCAAAAGTTGCAGTTAAATGGACTCAAAGTTGGGCTGTCAGTCAGCTCAGGATCTGAAATCCTACCGACAGTGGCTTAGGGTGAACTTTGGGAGCCCTTTTGAAGAAATTTCAGTGAGTCTGACCACTTTAGCAAGATTGTAGCTGGATTATAGGGCTACAACTTTGTTACTAAGAGTTTAGCAAGTTCTCACACAGAAATTGGAGTTATGGGTCCTGCAAGTTGGTTGGACAGAGGCTCTGAATTGGATTTCTCAAGGTACAGTGAACTGAAGAAGGTCTTCAGATGCACCGCCCCTCACCGTCGATGACTATTGCGCTGTGATCCGTGTTATTGCTATGATTCGTGCCCTCTGGTGAGGAGATAATCACGGCCGCATAAAGATCCTGGCACCAGATAGGCTCGGACATGATCGACGGTGAGTTCGCCACACCCACTTGGATTGCGGTTGGCCGAATTGGTCCTCGCCGGCGTTGGCCACTTACTGACCATGCACCACGTGCCTTAGGGCGTTACCACATCACAGTGACTTGCCTTAGCATGTATGGGCATCGCCGGTGGTCGGGCCACGGTGAAAGCCATGATATCACCTGCGCCAATGCTCTTTCCCCTCTCAAGCCACCGCGCGTCTCTTCCAAATTAGCCACCACCACCCCTGGATCCTATAAAATGAGCATGCCATCGGCTCCACCATGTAGTCAAGCACCTAACGCACCCACCCGTGCCTCCGATCATCCACCAAAGAGCTCCAATTTGGGATTTCCCCCAAATCAGTATGAAACACCACGCATAGTGACCTCGCCGTGGTTAGCTCGTTGCAGGTCCGTTCATGGCTTCCCTATTCTCGTTTTAGCATCTCTGTGTGCGGTAGATGCCTAGCAGCCTGGCCAATTGAACTAGAGTAGGCTAGATCACCAAGAACACCACAAATTGTCCTTGGTTTGCGTCGTCACCATGGACAGAGCGATTTAGAGTTAGAACTCTGCAATTGATGGAGGGGAAATGGTTAATAGGGGTCAAATTTGGTGTCAACCGCACGGGAGCACTGGTAGTTGAGTTATCCGGCCGGTATGAGCTCGCCGGAGTGCCTGCTCCGCCGTCCATGGTCGTGGACTTCACTTTGTGAAGAAATAGAAAAGGGGAGGATCTATCAGCAATTGTCAATGACTCACAGAATAGTGTTGCGGGCTCTATAAGGGTTGTTCAAAACACCAGGGTCCTCTGTGCAAAGCCAACACCATGGGCGTGGGCGCGCGTGTTTTCGCCTGGGCATGGGCTGACTAGGGCCAGTTCCGGCCCAATACTATTCATTTTTTCTTTTTCTTTTTCTGCCAGGATTAGGGAATTCCTAGAAAATTGTAGAAAAATGCTAAAAATACCAGACCAATTTTGCTAGGTTCCTAAAACTCTATACTATTTAATAAAAATAGTCTTATGATTTTTAGTCCAAATAAGGAATTATAGAGTATTTAAAATAGCCAAAACCTATACTCCTAGAATTTTAGAAATTGATTAATAACTCCAAAAATCACTAAACTTTTTGAATAAGCTTAAAATAATATTTAGAAACCTTGGATGAAGTTTGACTTGATTTGGACAATGTTTGGTACCCAAACCCCAAAACCCTAATCTGATAGTGATGCCTGCCCTATGAACTACAATACTGACTTCAAAAACCCTAGTTTCCTGGAGTCCCGTGAAGGAAAGTTGTATTCAAGATACAACTTGATAAACCTTTTCTATTACTGTATTTTCATAAGCATTCATGATTATATATGGTTCTATATAGAAAACAAAGAAGAAATAGAAGTTGAAGAAAAAGGAGCTACACCACCACCTGCCGGGAACTGCTTTTATTTGGACATTTGTGGGGTAGAGCCCGACTCTCCTATAACACAAGGCAAGCCCCGGTGCATTTGCCATCTCCTTGCTATTTTAAAATCTTTCTCACTTACTTGATGCATTAGGTGATAGGAGTTGTGTGCTAAACAAATTGATGCATTTCCTTCCTTGAGAATTTGATTACCTTTCCTTGATCACCTGTTTTATAACAAGGTTTTTCTTATGCTTAGTCTTGCTCTATAAAAACAAAATGTTTTGTTTTGACAAAAGATAATGCTTCAAGTGGGATGGGATGCTTTCAAAATAAAACTTGATGGTGGATCCATCATGGCCGTGATGGGGTCAACATCAGAAAAGATGTACCACTGTCAGGTTCCAAACTTTGGGTTGAAATGCTAAAGCTGAGACCGGGCGGGTGACTTGCACGAGAAGAGAGTCTCGGTGTAGTGTCTCCGTCTGAGTCGATTAAGGACCTTGTCGATGTAGGCTTGATGATCGAGGACCCTTTAACTGGTCACATGCCTCATCATGGGTAAGCTTGGCCTCGGGCAGACTAATACCAGAATAAGATAACACACAATGGGAGTGGAGAGATGGCGAGAGTAGCGTGTACCCTCCGTGGCAAGAGGTTGGACGGTGGTGTATCTGTGCTCTCGGTTGGCATGAACCTGATCTGGGCTTAAGAACCCCGGTGGCGAGTTGACATATGCAAGGGTCAAGTGCTACATATGTCGTGTGATTGGAGATCCCCAACTGGGTATTAATCGATTTGGATCGCCGTTATTTCTCGGACATGAATACTTGGTCACTGACCTACATGTAGCATTACAGTGAACAAGAAGAGTTGATAAGAAAATGGCTAGTATAGGTCAAGTGCTTGAACTAGGGTAGAAAGAACTCTAGAATCAGGTAATGAATTAACCTGCTAATAAAATTGGATTTTTAAGGATCCACTATTAGTAAGCATTTTTGCAAATAGAGTATTGATTCTTGATTAAGCCTTACCTTGACTCCCTCAAGCCAGCATATCCTTGAGAGTCTTTTATTTTGATGGGTAAGACTTGCGAAAGTACACTTCGTACTTAGGGTTTTCGAACCCATGTTGTTGTAGGAGAGGAAGCAGCAAATTTTTGTTGCTTTTGTTCCAAGGTGGTGCCTAAGGAAGAAAACCAGGACTAAAGCCTCGGGAGGAAGTGTCCTCTGTTAAAAACTTTTTACTGCTTTGCGGGAGGGGTTTTTGCCTCCTGGGTTTGTAATAATATTACTCCTGCACTCTTATATATTACTGGTCTGTAATAACAATACTCTTTCTATACTTTAATATAAAATAAGTTGTTGTAACTGCTTCTGCATATTCGTTCCTCCGATATGTTGTAATATCTGCGTGACGAGTGAAACGCTCTTGGGCAAGGTAAGGAATTTAGATACCAAACTTGTCAAGTGATCAGGTGCATCTACAGGGTTGTCCGAGGTCCGATGGACAAGGACAACTATAGGTGGGCCAAATGACTTGGGAGGTTCCGTCACATCCTAGCTGGTCCTTAAGTAGGGAAGACGACGAGAAGGCCAGAAGCTCGGCAGATGGATAGGGGAGGTAGGCGGGGCGTGCTACGATTCTGGTCGTCGGGGGCGCGGCGTCGGGCTTTAGGTGTTGCTCGCCAGCGACGGGGAGGCTTGGGGTAGCTCTCTAGTGACGAGTAGAGGACGACGGGCGGTGGCTCGCGGGCAAGGAGAAGGGGGCGCGGGGAGAGGCAAGGAGACTAGGATCTGTGAAAGCATCTAGGCCCCTAGTTGGTTTTAGTGATTAATGACAACATAATATTATATGTGACTAACGTGTGTTTTGCAGAGCAAATGGTAAGTTAGGTCACATTATAGGAAGTTGTACTACAACAGTAAAAATGATCCCTGAGATGAGAACTTGAAGCGACGGCTAAAACGACGAATCAAAAGATGAAGGTCTTCGTATTTCAAGTGTCAAAGGAGTTGCAGACACTCGGTATAGTATTAGGTCTTCTATTTTATTTTAATCGTACTATAAAGAGGGATTGTGGATGAGTAGTTTGACCAAGAGAATTCTAGTGTAGTGTTGGTGCATATACACACTCATATCTAGTGCTATGTGTCACTCTATAACACACTCACGAGTTAGAAGGAAAACAGATTTGAAAAACAGAATGAAAAAGAAGTTACAATTTCTGTCTTAGGGGCACCGGACTGTCCGATGCGCCCCCTAACAGTGGGGCCAGTCAGGCCCAGGGGTAGAGCTTCGCCCCCGAGAAAAACCCGAGAGCATCGAGTTGGGAGAATTGAATTTTAGCCGACACACAGTCCTGTCCGGTGTGCATCGGACAAGAACCGTTCACTATTCGGTGTGCCATCAGCCCAATGGCTAGTTAGGGTTTCTGTCTTAGGGGCACCTGACTGTCCAGTGCGCCCCTAACAGTGGGGCCAGTCAGGCCCGAGGGCAGAGCTTCGCCCCCGAGAAAAATCCAAGAGCATCGAGTTGGGAGAATTGAATTTTAGCCGACAGACCGGACTGTCCGGTGTGCACCGGACAGGAACTGTTCACTGTCCAGTGTGCCATCAGCATAATGGCTAGCTGTCAGAACTAGCCGTTGGAGTTGACTATCGGCGCACCGTTGGCACATCGGTGGTGCACCAGACTGTCTAGTGCGCCCATGCGCAAGAAACCCTAGTAACGGCTAGTTTGGTGGGTGGGGCTATTTATACCCTCTCCACCCACCATATTGAATGTCTTGCTACCCACATTGATGACTATACATTGCTAGAGCATTGCAAACACCACAAAACATAGTGAGGTGATTAGAAAATCTGAATCCCACATTAGGACCTCATTAGTGCAAGTGAGAGCCACCTAGAGCACACACCGCATGCATTAGGCTTCTCTTGGTCAAGTGAAAGTCTATGGCTTGTTACTCTTGGTGATCGACACCATCTAGATGGCTTGGTGGCGTTGGGAGCATGGTGATCACCTTGGAGGATTTGTTGGTGACCCGGCTCGAGATTGTAAGCGGTCGTGAGGGATCCACCGCGCCGGAGTGGCAAAGGATCATCTCATAGTGTGCACTTGGTTCTTGCGAGGACCAAGGGGGAGCGTTACCCTTGCACGGGTGCTCCAACGAGGACTTGGGAAGAGTGCCGACTCTTCGATACCTCGTGAAAAAAGTTGGAGGAGTCTTCTAAACCTTCTTTTACATTCCGCATTTAATTCAAGTATTTTACCTTGTTTAATTGTTTAGCAAGTAGTTGAAGTAATGTCTTACTATTGCTGTCTTTCTAGTAGTATTCCCTTATTGCTAGTAGTTGGGTGAAGTTGGGCTCTTGCTTAGGGTTTAATTGTTGTTGATTTTTAGAAAAGCCCAATTCACACCCCCCTCTTGGGCATTGTGATCCTTTCAATTGGTATTAGAGTCTTGTTGCTCTTAGATTAGCTTAACCGCTAGAGTAGCGATGTCCAGCGGGGATGGACCTCCTCTCATTTTTTATGGTGACTTTTTTATAATGGAAAATTCGTATGGAAGCTTACTTAGAGGCTATAGATATTGGTGTCTACAAAGTTGTCACTCAAGGGTTCCCCGAACCAAGAGATCCCACAAATATTGTAGGAGAAGTGTTTAATTATGAAAAGTGGAATGCTAAGGCCAAAAGCACTCTCTTTAGAGGCCTTTGCAAAGATGTCTTTAACAGAGTAAGGGATCATAGAAATGCTCATGATTTGTGGATGGATATTTGTGCTCTACATGAAGGGACTAAAAGTGAGCGTGAGGAGAGATATCACATTGCAGTGAAAAAATTAAATTCTTTTGAGATGCTTGCAGATGAAAATGCCAATGATATGTACTCACGTCTTAATATTCTTGTAGAGGAAGTCAATGGCTTGGGACTCACCCAGATTTCACAACTGGATGTTGTGAGGAAGATTCTCAGTGTCCTCCCAATTGACAAATATGGACACATTGTCACAGTGCTACATCAGATGGATCTTTCAGTTGCTACTCCTACACAAATATTGGGAAAGATCAATGCTCATGAAATGTACATGCACATAAATGACAAGGATGGGTCATCTTCCAAGCGAAAAGACTTGGCTCTCAAAGCCAATCAAGAAAAGAAAGGGAAAGCTAAAGTGCAAATTGAGGAGGAATCCTCAAGTGATGATGATCTTGATGCTAACGTTGCTTTGATGGTCAGAAAGGCCACCAAAATGTCGAAGAAACTCAATAGAGAAGACATCAAGTTTGACTCAAGAAAGAAGTTCTTCTCTAGTAAAAGAAAGCCCATCTCTGAAATGGACTTCTATAATTTTGGAGAACTCGGTCATCTTGCTCATCAATGCAACAAGTCCAAGAAGAACAAGTTCAAGGGCAAGAAAGATGATGATAGTGATGATGAGAAAAAGGAAACGAAATTCTTCAAAAGAAAGGATGGGAAGCACAAAAGATTCCATAAGAAGAAAAATGTAAAGGCATACATTGTTGGAGACTGGCTCACTGACATTGAGTCCTCAAGCGGGTCTTCTTCAAGTGAAGAAGAAAATGATGAAAAGTTTGCCGCTATCGCTGGGGACTTCTCTTCACCACCACCATCACCCTCATCCACTTCGCACTGCCTCATGGCTAAAGGTGAACGGAAGGTACAAATTGAGAATGATATTATTGATGATAGTGATAGTGATAGTGATGATGAGTTTGCTTCACCTTCCTATGATGAATTAGCTGACTTACTTAAGGAATACACTCAAATCATTAGGAAGTCAAAGGCTAAATTTGATAAGTTAAAGGATGAAAATGAATTTTTAACTGCCACGTATGACACAGTTGTAAAAGCTAGCGATGAAATGGAAGAAGAAAAATAAAACTATGTCATCCCTATAAATGAGCTCAAATCCTCCCTAGAAGATGCAAAGGATAAGTGTGACAAATTAAATGATGCAAAAAGGGAGTTTAAAGATAGACTTGTAAAAATTAAGGAAGATTATACAAAAATCAAAATTGACTATGATAATCTTCTTGTCACATATGAACTTTTACCTTGCAATACACATAAGGCTATTAACCCTGGTATTAAGATTGATGTAGCAATCTCATGTGATGATATTGGAAGTAGCGTTCTCGGTCAGGTTGTTTCCAACAGGGGGTTGAGTGAGGTGGGAACACGGTTTTTCATGGAGGCAACAATTGCTCTGTTAATCTAGTCCGTCAAGGGCACTGTACGGGGGTATTTATAGGCGCCTGAGCACCCAGCGTCTCGGTTTAAGGACGCATGTGCCCTCAAGCGCCTAGGTCATTCCCAGAATATTCCCATAAAGCGGGGTTACAGACCGTCATTACATAAAAGCATTTACAAATCGGGCCCGTAATACAACCGGCCGCGCGGGGCCTGTTACAATGGGCCGAATTCCTCGTGGGCCTTCGCGTTCGACGAGGACGCGGGGCGGGGCGACCTCGTCGTGGGCCTTCGCCTTGCAACGTGTTCGACGAACGGTGGGAGCTGCCAGTTGTTTTGCCTCCGTTGAAGCAGTGAAGACTGGCGAAGGCATCGAGCGAGGGGTTGATGCAGCGAGACTGGCGAAGGCATCGAGCGAGGGGTAGTGTCTTCGTCTTCGCCCCAACATTTGCCCTCCGAGGGACCAGTTCGACTGAGTCATCTGGTGCCGAAGACATCGCTAGATGGTGGAGACGCTACCCTCGCTCGAAGTGGTTCCGCGGGGGTTTTTGATGTGACCGTTGATGGACGCGGTACTGTTGGACTGCGGGTTTCCTGAAGCATTGCGTCCTATGTATATAAAAGGGGGCGGGGCAGCACAGGTCAGGTACTCTTTCTGCGCGCCGCGAAACCCTAGCCTCCTTTTGAAACCGTTAGTCTGCTCGCTTGCCCTCCTTGCTCCTGCTCATCGGAGAACTGGCCCGCGTGAAGCAGACCGCCCGCCGCCGCCGCCGGTACGTAGCTATGCCATCCTCTTCTTCATCTGCTGTCGATACACCGCCGGCCGGCGCATCGTCCGAGGATACTTTGAGCAATGTGGCGGTGGAGGAGTTGCATCCTGGTGATACAGTGGAGTTTGGCGTGTTGTGGATTTCCTTGGTTCGTGTTCAGGACATGCAGCAGCTTGGATATTTTGGCAGCGGAGTGGGGCGTGTCCTGGGGGCGGTGGAGATCCCCGAGCCAGAAGGCGAGTTGGTCGTTTTTGAGGCTTTTTTCACTGCTGGTCTTCGTCTTCCTGCACATCGATTCGTGGCAGAGGTCATGCGGAAGTTCGAGGTCCAAGTCCACCAGCTGACGCCGAATGCCATGGTGGCCCTGGTGAAGTATGTCTGGGTGACGACTTCGTATGGTGGCCGGCCCTCAGTGGAAGTCTTCACAAAACATTACTGTCTGCACTGGCAAAAGAGGAAAATTGGAGATGAGATTGCACAGTTTGGATCATGCACATTCACGCCGAAGTTCGGGAAGACTTCGATGGAGATTGTGGAGTTGGTTCCCTGCGCCCGCAATAAGTGGGGTAACTGGTGGGATTTCTGGTTTTAAGTTTCAGAGGGCGCAGTCGAAGGCCATCCAGGGCTCCCCGTGGCCGTCATGTGCTCCCATCACTATGTGGCATACCCGCAATTTGAGGTAGCGAAGGATGACGAAGATGAAGGAGCCCTTCGTTGCGCTGCCCGCATGAGTAGCGGGCGCGATTTGGTTGAGGAATTTGTCGGGTATGGGGTGTGACCCTTGGCGCACGGCTGGGCGCTGGGCGAAGTATGCCCTCGCGAGATGCCCTCCCGTGGCGGGCAGCTAGTGCGAAGTCCTGCCTTCGCGCTAGATTTGCGTGGCCGAGATCCTGCCGCGTTCGTGCGCGAAGCGGAAGACGGGGCAGCAAGGATCGTGGGGCGCTACATGTCGAGGACCGAGGGTCTGCGGAGCTGGGATATCCGCGGGTCCAACGACAGATTGAACCGGGTTTTTGACCTGAACAACCTTGTGGTCGTGGGTTTGAGCCCCACGGTGGGCGCCAATGTTGGAACTCGCGTTCTCGGTCAGGTTGTTTCCAACAGGGGGTTGAGTGAGGTGGGAACACGGTTTTTCTGGAGGCAACAATTGCTCTGTTAATCTAGTCCCTCAAGGGCACTGTACGGGGGTATTTATAGGCGCCTGAGCGCCCAGCGTCTCGGTTTAAGGATGCATGTGCCCTCAAGCGCCTAGGTCATTCCAGGAATATTCCCATAAAGCGGGGTTACAGACCATCATTACATAAAAGCATTTACAAATCGGGCCCGTAATACAACCGGCCGCGCGGGGCCTGTTACAATGGGTCGAATTCCTCGTGGGCCTTCACGTTCGACGAGGACACAGGGCGGGGCGACCTTGTCGTGGGCCTTCGCCTTGCAACGTGTTCGATGAAGGGTGGGAGCTGCCAGTCGTTTTGCCTCCGTTGAAGCAGCGAAGACTGGCGAAGGCATCGAGCGAGGGGTTGATGCAGCGAGACTGGTGAAGGCATCGAGCGAGGGGTAGTGTCTTCGCCTTCGCCCCAACAGATGATTTGAGCCAAGATGATCAAACTAGTCTTCATGATGAATTGACTGAAAAAGTTGAAGTTTTGACACTAGACAACTAGAAATTGAAGAGATATTTGACTGATGCAACCATTAGAGGAAAGGTTGCCATAGAGAGCAATGACATTAACAATGAGTTGGTAGTGGACAATGAAAGGCTTAGAAATGAGGTCAAAAAACTTAAGAATGAAAATGAACATCTTGTTACAAGTGTGCAAAAGTTCAACAAGGGCCAATACCTTCAAAATGAATTGCTCATGAACACTGTCATGAAAAATAACAAGAGTGGTATTGGGTATAACTCTTTTGTGCAAAAGAAAGCAACAAGTCAATACAAGGCAAAACAAACTCCTAAGCCTATCAAATGCTTTGAGTGTGGAAAAGAAGGACACTTTGCCCACAACTGTAAAGCCAAACCACCAACTCCCTTGCCAAAGCACACAAGACCATTTGCTTTCAATGCTCATTATGTTCTAAGAAAAGTAGCAAATGGAAAAGTCAAAGTTACATTCCTAGGTCCACCAAGCAAGAGTAGACCTAGACAAATTTGGGTTGCAAAGTCCTTGATTGAGAGAGTCACTGGTCCTATGCAAAATAGGGCCCTCAAAATTGAAGCTTGATTTATTTGTTCATGTAGGTGAACTATAAGACTGGTGGAAGCCATTGGGTTATTGACAGTGGATGCACTCAACATATGACTGGTAACCCACGGATGTTCACCTCACTTGATGAAAATGTTGATGAACAAGACAAAATCACTTTTGGGGATAATTCAAAGGGAAAAGTTCAAGGGCTTGGCAAGGTGGCTATCTCAAATGATCATTCAATTTTAAATGTTCTCTTGGTTGCACCATTGAGCTTCAACTTACTATCAGTGGGTCAACTTTGTGATTTTGGCCTTCAATGCCTATTCACTCCTACAGAGGTTGTTGTATCAAAAATGGATGATGAGTCAATGGTGTTCAAAAGATTTAGATACAACAATCTCTACTTAGTGGATTTCACCTCTAAAGATGCAAACTTAAGGACTTGCCTCTTTACCAAAGCATCACTTCGATGGCTATGGCATAGAGGGCTTGCACATGTTGGAATGAGCACACTCAAGAAAGTACTAAAGAAAGACATGGTTAGAGGACTAAAGGATGTTGTATTTGAAAAGGACAAGCCTTGTAGTGCATGTCAAGCTGGAAAGCAAGTTGCTAACACACATCCTACAAAATCTTTTATGTCAACATCAAGGCCACTAGAACTGCTTCATATGGATCTATTTGGACCAACAACTTATGCTAGTGCTCGTGGTAACCTCTACTATCTGTTTATTGTTGATGACTTCTCAAGATACACTTGGGTGTTCTTTCTCCATGATAAGTCTGAAGTTGCATCAATATTCAAGAAGTTTGCCAAGAAGGCTCAAAATGAATTTGATTGCAAAATCAAGAAGATTAGAAGTGACAATGTAAAAGAATTTGACAACACCAACATACATGAATATTGTGATGAGATTGGGATCAAACATAAAGTTTCTGCAACATACACACGTCAATAGAATGGAGTTGTTGAAAGAAAGAACAGGACTTTGATCACTCTTGCAAGAACAATGATTGATGAGTATAACACACCGGAGAGGTTTTGGGCTGAAGCTGTCAACACTGCATGCTATCCATCAAACAGGCTATTTGGTCATTGGCTACTTGAGAAGACTCCCTATGAACTGCTAAATGGGAAAAAGCCAGACATCTCCTTCTTTCGAGTGTTTGGATGCAAATGCTACATCTACAAGAAACGCCATCACCTAGAAAAGTTTCAAAGACGTTGTGATATTGGTTTCTTACTTGGTTATTAAAGTACAAAGCATATCGAGTATTCAATCATGCCACTGGCGTGGTAGAAGAAACATATGATGTGGAGTTTGATGAGACTAATGGCTCCTAAGGAGCACTTGAAAATCTTGATGATGTAGGTGATGAGCCACTTAGGGGAGCTATGAAGAACATGCCAATTGGAGCCATCAAACCAAAAGATGATGAAGAAGAGGTGCAAAATATTGATAGACCTTCTTTATCAAATGTACCACATGAAGATGAAAAAGATGAGAGGCATGCAAATGAAGACACATTTGTCTCTCATGAACAAGCAAGGGTACAAGCTGAAGATGTTGATGCTCTAAGATCTTCTTCTCAAATGGTTGACAAGAGAAACTCATCACTACTTCAAGCACACCCACAAGATCAAATCATTGGGAGTCCGTCACAAGGGGTTATCACTCGTTCTCATAAACATGCTTCATTTATTGAACATCACTCTTTTGTTTCTTGTGTTGAGCCTACATGTATAGATGAGGCACTACAGGATCCAGACTGGGTGAATGCCATACATGAAGAATTAAACAACTTCACCCGCAACCAAGTTTGGACCCTGGAAAAGCCTCCATAAGATGCAAGGATCATTGGAACAAAATGGGTGTTCAAAAACAAACAAATGATCTAGGTGTGATTGTGCGGAAAAAGGCAAGACTTGTTGCAAAGGGCTTCTCTCAAGTTGAAAGCTTAGATTTTGGAGAGACCTTTGCACCGGTTGCTCGACTTGAAGCCATCCGTATCCTACTTGCATATGCGTCATGCTATGACATAAAGCTTTATCAAATGGATGTAAAAAGTGCATTTTAAATGGATTCATAAATGAACTTGTATATGTTGAGCAACCACCCGGGTTTGAAGACCGTAGATATCCTAATCATGCTTACAGGTTGTCCAAGGCTCTATATGGGCTAAAGTAAGCTCCAAGGGCTTGGTATGAGCGTCTTTGTGACTTCCTCATCGAAAAGGGCTTCAAGATCGGGACCGTCGACACAATTTTATTCACAAACAAACATAACGATGATATTTTCATTTGCCAAGTTTATGTTGATGATATAATCTTTGGCTCGACAAATGATTATCATTGCAAGGAATTTGGTGAGTTGATGTTGAAGGAGTTCGAGATGTCAATGATTGGTGAGCTAACGTACTTCCTCAGCTTTCAAGTCAAGCAAATGAAAGATGGGAACTTCCTCTCACAAGAGAAGTATACCAAAGACTTGTTGAAAAGATTCAATATGGAGAAGTGCAAAACAATCAAGACACCCATGCCATCTAATGGACATCTCGACCTAGATGAGGGAGGTAACCCAGTTGATCAAACTCTCTACCGTTCCATGATTGGTAGTTTATTGTATCTTACCACATCTAGGCCCGATATCATGTTTAATGTCTGTATGTGTGCTCGATTTCAAGCAAATCCTAAGAAAGCTCATCTTCACGCTGTTAAAAGAATTCTTAGGTATCTTAAGCACACCCCAAGCGTTGGCCTTTGGTATCCCAAAGGAGCTACTTTTGATTTAATTAGCTATTTCAATTCGGATTATGCCGGTTGCAAAATTGATAGAAAACATACATCCGGATGCCACTTGCTTGGGAGATCACTAGTTTCATGGACATCTAAAAAGCAAAATAGTGTTGCCTTGTCAACCGCCATAGCGGAATACATTGCTGCGGGTGCTTGTTGCACACAAATCCTTTATATGAAACAAACTCTTCTAGACTATGGTGTAGTTCTAGAAAAGGTACCTTTGTTGTGTGACAATGAGAGTGCTGTTAAAATTGCTAATAATCCTGTACAACACTCTCGTACCAAGCGCATTGATATCCGTCATCACTTCCTTAGAGATCATGTTGCTAAAGGAGACATTATTTTAGAAGGAGTGAGATCGGAAGATCAATTAGCGGACATTTTCACAAAGCCACTAGATAAAACCCGCTTTTGTATGTTGAGGAATGAGCTAAACATTCTTGATCTCAGAAATTTTACTTAATCTCAAAATGGTGTTGTCAAGCCTGCATTGCATATTTAATTTTCTTGTATTACATCTAGGGCTTGTCTAACCTAGTTAACCGCCAACAAAGCAAGTGAAAAAGCTTAACTCGGGCTCAAACTTGACAAGTCTTAGCATTTAAGCTTTTTAGTACTTAAAATTTCATTCACTATGCAATTGTTGGTTCTTGAGATATGCATGTGGCACTGCATTTAGGGGAGTATTCAAAACTCAATTCATTCATGAAACCTCTAGTGCAAAGCCAAAATGCAAATGTCACCATTTGACTATTTTCTCTAAAAACTATCTAGCCTGTGTCAATATATTTTGAAAAATATGAGAGAATATGTGAGGGTACCAATACCTGTCCCAACAAGTGTTATTTTGTGTGCTTATAAGTTGGGATTTGGTTTGGTTCAAAATTTCCTAGAAAATTTCAAAATTCCCTCTATCTAGGCGCACCGGACAGTCTGGTGTGCACCGGACACTGCACTGTGCAATGTTCGGTGCACCGGCTGGGAGCGCGCAGATCCAGTTCTGTGCCTCTCTGTCTGGTAGTTCACCGGACAGCTACTGTGCGCTGTTTGGTGTGCACCGGACAGGCACTGTAGAATGTTCGGTGTGCCCATAACTGGTTTTTTAAAAAAATTCTCCAGCCCGAGCCTAAGCCACACACTCTTTTCTTCCCTTCCACTCTCTGTCTCAAGCTCTTTGGCAGTTCCCTCTGCCCCCCCCTCACCACTGGCGATCATCGGTTGATTGCTCCGGCAAGGGTCTTGTAATATTCCAAAACAAATGTTGACCAAAAGTTGATCTTTGGTGCGTGGATGAGGGAAAGGGTTGTGGGTCGTTGGATGCAAAGTCAGAAGTCATCTGAGGCGTCGTTTCTTTCTCCCACAAAACCCTAGGTGGCCAACCCTTTTCCCTTTCCCCCCTCACTCTCGGCCGCCACCCCCCCTTTTCCCTTAGCTGGCTGCCCCCTCTCCTCCCATTGCAGCTGCCCTCCATTGCTTCCTCCTCCATAGATCTCCCCCCATGCAGCAAGGATCGAGAAGAGGAGGAGCACGTTGAATTGAAGAGGAAGAGAGGATCCAGGAGATGTTCTACCCCATCTCTTCTTGCAGATTTTCTTGGGGAAACCCTAGGTAAGGATAAGATCCATGTTCCTCCCTGTAATTATGTGTTTTTGGAGGTTGTGGATCATGGGGATTGAAGGATTAGAGGATGGATTAAATGTGGGGTTAGATTTTGATCTTGAAATTAGTTTCTGCAGAATGGTAGATTCGATAGTATCTGTTCATGCCAGTTTTCCGTGCTCTTAGTGGCCTCAAAAAAATAAAAAGTCTTTTCTAGGAGTCGTAGATAATTTATAGATCTTTTTGTGGCCACGAAGAACACCTCAATCAGACATCAGATCAGAAAGTTATTGCAGTTTGATTATAGCAGTTTTTTCAGTCTCACAATTCTGTGCAGAATTTATTCTCTTATGATTTAGGCAATTTTATATACAGAATTAAACTTTAGGTTGGTAAAATAAGTTGTAGATAATTTCATAAGCTTTCCAGATTGTTAAAGAGTGCATTCATATGAATTTTGAAACTCTAGTTATGTTTGTTTTACTATGGCTGTTCCCGTTTGCCTAACAAAAATGAGCGGATTTGTTCACAGGTAGGTTTCATCTATTAAATGACCGAATTGGCTATTCAAACTATGGAGACTTTTGTAGAGGGATAAAAATTCTTACTTCCAGTAGAATTTCATAATTTTTGGTTGAGTAGTTTGGGAGATATCGAATTTTGAAATTAACTATGCTCCTGTCTGAAACAGATTCAGTCAGTTATCTTGTCAGATGTTTTAGAACTTATAGATGGCAGAATTTAATTATCCACTGAATACCAAAGTTGTAGAATATTTTGTTTAGATACTCATAGAGTATTTGTTTGATATCACCACTATTATAATTTTAAAGGTACAAAAGTAACAAACAGCGCTGCTGCTGTGTGGCATGTGGTTCAGGGTGGGCGTCTTTCCACCAGGCCTTGGTTACAAGTGTAGGAGCGATTTGTTGATTGTTGGCAAATGTTTGTGAAATATTTATACTAAGTTTTATGCCCGCTAGTAGGTGGCTACACTCCAGATCATGTCTAGTACATTTTTCTTCTTCGACGACAGCAAGTGAATGTAGCGGTGGTTGCTACCAATTTGACCTGTTATTTCTGTCCCCTACACTCTAATATTCTAAATTATTGGATTCTTTCATAATTGAACTCTATGATGATGTTTTACTTGATTGTATTATATTTATGCTCTATCATATATTGATGATGATTATGGTACGAGTATGACCCATGAGATTAATTCACACCCCAGAAGGCAGATGAAGTATTATTTGAGGGTTGTATTGTATCTGAAGGCAGATGAAGTATTATTTGAGGTTTGTATTGTATCTGAAGGAAGTGAAGTTTATTGATAAATGTAGCATGCCATATACATTGCATGACTCATTTGCATTTGAAGTTTTGTCGTGACCTATGGTCCGACCATACCGGTACAACTTAGCATCGTACGTTTCCCGAGGAGGGGTACGATGCGGCTTCATACCCTTAGAGGTATGAAGGTAGAGAACATATGCATTGCATTCATATGCATTCATTGATGTGATATTTGCAGATGATGTGGTTTTATACCCTTAGAGGTATGAAGACAGAGGACCTATACATTGCATTCCTATGCATACATTGAAGTGATATTTGCAGGTATTGTTGACGCAGGGAAGTGTTATACAACCTATTGTGGTTGTTCGAGGAAATGAGATGGTATTGGTTATATTGGGACTACTTAATTCTATATCTACAAGTATTTTTGATCTTAATTGTGATTCTTTTAAAATGTTGACTAATTCAATTTATGGTTTAAATATCTCGTCAAAGAATTTGCTTCCTGAGATGTTTCATCTCACTCTTGCATTACTTAATGCAGGTGCTTGTTACTCATCAAGGGGAGTGGGAAGTAGCAGCACATCCACCTTCACTCTCATAATAACGCTGCCTAGGCGCAGTCATGATTTAATTAGAAACTTCTTGTCAAAGGATGTTTGTTTTTAACTAGTTGTGCGCACTGGTTAATTCAGTTCATGTCGTTATGGTTATCTTCTCATTGCTAGTAGATTACTGATGTCTATTATGTTTTCTTATCATGATATCTATTTACTTTGTTGCTTCCCTGTTTATGCAATTTTCAAAGGAAATCCTGTCAAAATTTTATATATGAATGTTAGATGTGTAGTTTAGTAGCATTCTGGGGTGTTTGTGGATCCCGGGGTGTTACAGTTGGTATCAAAGCATAGGCTTTAGATTCTTGGCAATTTGAAGATAAATTTGACACTCTTGCACATATAGGAAGGGTATGGGTTCTAATATCTTTGATATATATTAATGTCTTTGAAGTGCAGATGACAATAATTTCACCCCTCCCTATTCTTTTATGGTGATGTGGTAAGTTGTTTATGACTTAATGCCTGATATAATTTATCCCTAAATCTCTATATTGTTTTATTAATGCGTTTGATATCGCTGGTCTTTTGTGAGATTGAAGTTGTTATTATGCTTGTGATATACAACTATGCCTATGTTGTTTTCACCATGTTTTTCATGGTTGAGTTTTTATTACAATAATATTGTTATATATGCTTGATTGAGGATATTTCTAAGAGGAGTGTGAATTGCGTGTCTTGGGTTACAAGGTAACCATCAATTTGAATTTAAGTTGTTGAGCGGTTGGTGGATAGCTCCAACTATCTTTGCAAAGAATGATTGTTTATGTCGAGAAACCAGTTCTGAAAGAAATGAATATTGGTACTTTATATGGATTTTTGGGGGAAGTCTTTACATAGCCAGAATGGCTTACATGTCTCTCTTCTATTGTGTGTTTTATTTGCCACAAAGCCTAGATGTGGTTTAAAGTGGTTGCCTGTTAGTCATACAAATTGTAGAATAAATCTTTGATTTTCTTGATCCATTGATTATGTATTAATACGTTGAGGATCTGATGGTTCTCTTCCCCATGCATGCTTGTGGAGCCATTATTGAACCACCTATCTATTGGTTTGAATGAAGTCATTGCCTAGCCTGGAGTTGGTTGTGTGTGGTTAGTCACCTATTCCTAAATGATGTGGTTTTTACATCAACTTGATATGTTTGTCAAATGTGTGAAGGATTACGGGGTTATTATTGACCTTGTATGTCTGGTACTTTGAGTGCATCGTATGATAGAATGAAATGTAAGTTTCTGAACTATAGTAGATGAAGACTTATATTATGTGTAGGTTAACTTTACTAGTTTGGATATTTTTCTTAGTTGAGTTGTTGGATGAAGTATAGTGACATAGGTTAACCAAGTATTGTGTTGTTGTGCTGTCAGTGCTCTTTGTGGAGCTTTTGGCATTTCTTCGATGACCTGTGCCGCGCAGAATGTTATTGGCTTCTTGTTGGCTTTATTGCTTCATTAGTTCTGTAGACTTTCTCCCCTTTAGTGGGGTGCAAAGAATGTTAGATTACATGATTATCTTTTCATGATGGCAAGAACAAGGTTTAGGAAGATTAGGAGTTTTGTTTCAATAGAACTACTTGTTTCGTGGTGCTTTGGGGTGAGGTGTTTGATCTTATACATTCATCTGGTGTGGATGTTTCACCATTTAATTAAAATGAATTGTTGAAGTTGGTAAGGGTTGTGCTTAGTGCATATTACCCCTTCATAAAAGAGTGTTGTCTTAAGACATTGATGTTGATGTATAGCTGGATCCAAATTCGATGGTGTGAAATTGTAGTGTTGATTGCATATATGACTTGCTTTGAGCTTCATTGCATGTTGTTTCATGCTTGATGTCAGGACGTGTAGTTTCCTTAGACAATTAGTCCAAGGTAGAAGTTCTTGTGTTAATTAAGACCAACAATGGACCCATGTTTTGAATGGTGGTGCTATATGGGGTACCTTGGGTGTTTTGCTTGGAGTGGCCGAATTCGGGGCCGAATTCTTTTTAAGGGGGTAGACTGTAATATCCCAAAAAAATGTTGACTAAAAGTTGATCTTTGGTGCGTGGATGAGGGAAAGGGTTGTGGGTCGTTGGATGCAAAGTCAGAAGTCATCTGAGCCGTCGTTTCTTTCTCCCACAAAACCCTATGTGGCCACCCCTTTTCCCTCCCCCCTCCCCACTCTTGGCCGCCACCCCCTTTTTTCCCTTGACTGGCTGCCCCCTCTCCTCCCATTGCGGCCGCCCTCCATTGCTTCCTCCTCCCTAGATCTCCCCCCAAGCAGCAAGGATCGAGAAGAGGAGGAGCACGTTGAATTGAAGAGGAAGAGAGGATCAAGGAGATGTTCTACCCCATCTCTTCTTGAAGATTTTCTTGAGGAAACCCTAGGTAAGGATAAGATCCATGTTCCTCCCTGTAATTATGTGTTTTTGGAGGTTGTGGATCATGGGGATTTAAGGATTAGAGGATGGATTAGATGTGGGGTTAGAGTTTGTTCTCAAAATTAGTTTCTGCAGAATGGCAGATTCGATAGTTTCTGTTCATGCCAGTTTTCTATGCACTTAGTGGCCTCAAAAAAAATAAAAAGCCTATCTATGAGTCGTAGATAATTTATAGATCTTTCCATGGCCATGAAGAACACCTCAATCGAACATCAGATCAGAAAGTTATTGCAGTTTGATTATAGCAGTTTTTCAGTCTCATAATTCTATGCAGAATCTATTCTCTTAAGATTTAGGCAATTTTATCAATAGAATTAAACTTTAGGTTGGTAAAAGAAGTTGTAGATAATTTCATAGGCTTTCCAGATTGTTAAAGAGTGCATTCATATAAATTTTGAAACTCCAGTTATATTTGTTTTATTGTGGTTGTTCCCGTTTGCCTGACAAAAATGAGTAGGTCTGTTCACTGGTAGGTTTCATCTATTAAATGGCCGAATTTGCTCTTTAAACTATGGAGACTTTTGTAGAGGGATAAAAGTTCTTATTGCCAGCAGAATTTCTTAATTTTTGGTTGAGTAGTTTGGGATATATCGAATTTTGAAGTTAACTATGCTGCTGTGTGAAACAGATTCAGTCAGTTATCTTGTCAGATGTTTTAGAACTTATAGATGGCAGAATTTAATTATCCATTGAATACCGAAGTTGTAGATTATTTTGTGTAGATACTCCTAGAGTATTTGTTTGATATCACCACTGTTATAATTTTAAAGATACAAAATTAACAACCAGCGCTGCTACTGTTTGGCATGTGGTTCAGGGTGGGAGTCTTTCCACCTGGTCTTGGTTTCAAGTGTAGGAGCGATTTGTTAATTTTTGGAAAATGTTTGTGAAATATTTGTGCTAAGTTTTATGCCCACTAGCAGGTGGCTACACTCCAGATCATGTCTAGTACATTTTTCTTCTTCAATGAAGGCAAGTGAATGTAGCGGTGGTTGCTACCGTTTTGACCTGTTATTTCTGTCGCCTACACTCTAATATTCAGAATTATTGGATTCTTTCATAATTGAACTCTATGATGATGTTTTACTTGATTGTATTATATTGATGCTCTATCATATATTGATGATGATTATGGTTCGAGTATGACCCATGAGATTAATTCACACCCCAGAAGGCAGATGAAGTATTATTTGAGGTTTGTATTGTATCTGAAGGCAGATAAAGTATTATTTGAGGTTTGTATTGTATCTGAAGGCAGATGAAGTATTATTTGAGGTTTGTATTGTATCTGAAGGAAGTAAAGTTTATTGATAAATGCAGCATGCCATATACATTGCATGACTCATTTGCATCTGAAGTTTTCTCGTGACCTATGGTCCGACCGTACCGGTACAACTTAGCATCGTACGTTGCCCGAGGAGGGGTACGATGCGGCTTCATACCCTTAGATGTATGAAGGCAGAGGACATATGCATTGCATTCATATGCATTCATTGATGTGATATTTGCAGATGATGTGGTTTTATACCCTCAGAGGTATGAAGACAGAGCACCTACACATTGCATTCCTATGCATACATTGAAGTGATATTTGCATGTATTGTTGACGCAGGGAAGTGTTATACAACCTATTGTGGTTGTTCGAGGAAATGAGATGTATTGGTTATATTGGGACTACTGAGTTCTATATCTACAAGTATTTCTGATCTTAATTGTGATTCTTTTAAAATGTTGATTAATTCAATTTGTGGTTTAAATATCTCATCGAAGAATTTGCTTGCTGAGATGTTTCATCTCACTCTTGCATTACTCAATGCAGGTGCTTGTTACTCATCAAGGGGAGTGGGAAGTAGCAGCACATCCACCTTCTTTCTCATAATAACGCTGCCTAGGCGCAGTCATGATTTAATTAGAAACTTCTTGTCAAAGGATGTTTGTTTTTAACTAGTTGTACGCACTGGTTAATTCAGTTCATGTCATTATGGTTATCTTCCCATTGCTAGTAGATTACTAATGTCTATTATGTTTTCTTATCATAATATCTATTTATACTTTGTTGCTTCCCTGTTTATGCAATTTTCAAAGGAGATGATGTCGAAAGTTTATATATGAATGTTAGATGTGTAGTTTAGTAGCATTCTAGGGTGTTTGTGGATCTGTGTAACACCCGGATTTTAGGGGTCCAAAACCCGGGCGTAAACATAATCACCAGGTGTGCTGGGACCAAGTCTCACACATATGATGAATCATGGCACAGGATCGAATGTCACATCTTTATATATAACAGGAGTTCTATACAAAATAAATAATTACATTATAAGGAGACAACGGTCCAGCAACCCAAAGTTGACTGGGAGACGACGACCTAGACCTCTCACGAACTCATCGCAGCATCCTCCATGAGCATCATCCTGCGGTACCTGTTCTTGACCTGTGGGGTGTGTGAGACAGCAAGAGTGAGCTCACATACGTTCATCGCTCAACAAGTTGTGGGGAATAATGTGCATGAACTCGCCAAAGGTGGGAGCTCACGTGAAGTGTAAGGCTTACCAAAGAGGATGGTTAGAGCTGAGCATTGCTTTTAATGTTGGTCAAAATTTTATTAGCAATTACTAAGTATAAGTAAATACCAAACCCAATTAAGTAATAGAACAAAAGTAACAACATCACCTGCAATGCAATGCATATGACAAATTGAATTTAGTTCCATAGATTAATCATGTGAGTGTCCGAGCTGCTCATGACCGTGAGCACGGCTAGTATACCAGTTTTACACTCTGCAGAGGTTGCGCATCTTTACCCACAAGTCATGTTACCCATCTGCCAAGAGACGACCAATCCCATACACCTCTACCGAGGAGGCGAGGCAGGGTAACACTACGAGGCCTTTACAAAGTTCCACTAGCTTCAGAAAACCCGCCACAGTTTATAGGAAGTTCCAATGCAGGAATCCCTTGCAGGACCGCCATCGCAGCAAAATCCTCCCGAGGGCCTCCCTACACTGACCACTCCCCTACTGCCCTTGCCCCTTTCGGGTAAGGTAGTCTTCCACTAGCTTTCCTAATTAATCAGCCAAGGGGTCCCATTCCTCCCTTGTGGTAGCACTGTTTTCCCGGGTGGTTCTCCATGTTCCAATTAACATAATGATCTTATAATGAACAATAAATAACAACTGATAACAAAAGTATAATCATGAATAGTGTAATCTTCATACCCAAAACCACATATAGCACTAGCAAGTACTACCCAGAAAGTTCAGTGGTAAACAAGGTATAAAGATAGACAAACTAGGGTAACCTATTGGGTCCCATCAAAATTAACCTATGCAGATCATTATGATTAATCAGAACATGAGTGGGTAAAAAGAAGTGATCAAGGGCACAACTTGCCTGGGACTTGAGATTCCAGGTACCAGGATGATCTTCAGATTCTCGTGACCTCACTGCTAGTCGTAGCAATACAAACATACATGGTATAGGCAAAATTAACATTACACCAAACATAAGAACAAATTACACCTTAATAATATACATATTAAAATAAGATCATAGGAATAGGAATCATTAATGTTGGAGTTCTAGTTTTTAAGTTATGAATTTTCAAAGGTTTTATGTGTTTAAAATGGATTAGGTGAGAGATTAAATTTCTAATTGTTTTCATGACAAAACAGAGGTTCTAGGTGGTAGAGAATAAAATTACAAAATTTTAGAAAGTGGAATGGATTAATTTGGACTAAAAATGGATTTTCTATGATTTAAACAAGTTCTAACATTTATTTATCTATTAAAAATCCATTTATAAATTATTTTCTCTGTTTTATAATACTCTGGACTGGGCCTCAATTACTGCAAAGCGCAGGGGGCTAACTTGAAATATTTCCCAGACTCAGGCTTCTGTATACTGGACGGCGGGTTCATTTCGCAGATTTCCAGGGACTCTTTAGAAAGAAGGCCAGGGCCGAAGGGGTATATGTTATTCCTAACCGTCCGATCCACAATCGATGATCCAGATTAGATCAAAGCTCCGTGAAACGGTACCCAGGGATAGCCATCCGATTAGATCTCGACGGCCTGGGTTTAATGTTACCTACATCGATCACAAGCGCCAGATCAAGATCGGACGAACCAGATTGGTTCAGCCGAACCGGTACGGGTGTTCTAATCTACACCGTCAGCTCCGCGATCGACGGCCCAGGAAGCGCCACGCCGAACGGTACTGCGGGCTAATCCTAGCCGTCCACGTCGAGATCAACGGCCATAGTTCTTCTTCTCCCCCCCGCAAACACCCGATCCCCAGGAACACGCGCACGGCGGCGACCCCGCCGGAGGGAACTCAATCTGGCGCCCACCACCCCAAATTCAAATTAAACGGTGTGAGACGATGTCCGGGCCCTAACGAACAACATGGAGTTGACGTACCAGTGATTGAAGCGATGACCGCGGCTGGCCACGGTGGAGAGCGGGCGAACAGTTCCGGTGAGCAATTCCATTAATGGTGAGGCCCCAGTCGTGCGCGCACATCCCCCAGAACGATCCCCGGCCTCCAGACGATACTCCGAGAGTCTTGCCAAGGCACGTGCTCAACAATTTTCGGTGGAGCGCCGGCGAGCACCACGCTCGGCCGCGCGGCGAGAAGGATGGGTATGGGGCTGGCTCTGCGATAGAGAAATTCGGCGCTGTTGTTCGACGTTTATGGGGAAGAGTCGAAGGGGGAGCAGAGCAGGGCAAGGGCGCGAGGCTGCGGTTCTTATACCCAAGGAGTAGCAGGCGGGCAGTCCCGGGATCCACGGCTGTTGCGCGGCGGTCGGAGGTTGTTAGCCGAGCGCGGGATGCGGAGAGAGGATAAGCCTCCGAGCGAGACTGGGCGCCAGCATGCGGAAGGAAGGCTCGTCCACGATATCCTCCACGAGTGCCCCGAAGAAGAGGGGGAGGTCGTGCCACGCCCGCAAGATCTGCGCGGCAGCTTCGGTCCAGGAGGTTGAAGACGCCCTGACACCGTGGACCCACATGGCAGCGGCTTCTGGAGAAATGAAAAAGGATAATGGGAGAGGAGTGGTGGGCTGCGGTGGAGTGAGGTTTTGGGCCGGCCGCAGGGTGAAGTGAACTGGGCCGAAAGCGTGGATCTGGCCCAGGCGACGATTTTTCTTTTTATTTTATTTTATTTTCTGCTCTCTTTTACTCTTAATTCTTTTGAATTCAAATCTTCAATTTAAATTCAAACTTGTGGTACATCAGCAATCAGACTAAATGTTCTATTTGTCATACCCAAGTTGTGCCAAAGTTATTCTTTTATAGATTTATTTTATATTATATGATATTTCTCTCTTTCCTTCTCCTTTCTAAATTCTACAATTCCCTTTTAGATTTTAAATTTCACTATGGACTTTAATATATTTCTTGTCACATTTTTATTTTATTTTGTCACAATATGCACACACAAAAATAATATCCCGCATGATGCATAATTTAAGGGCATATATCCTTTTATTTAATTATTTGTTTTTGAATATGGTGTTCACATGCGGTGATAAGTAGATTCAACATACACATCAAATATAGGAAAATAACTTTTCTCCCCCTTTTTTTATCTATTGTAAATCGGGTATTACAAATCCTTCTGTAACACCCGGATTTTAGGGGTCCAAAACCCGGGCGTAAACATAATCACCAGGTGTGCTGGGACCAAGTCTCACACATATGATGAATCATGGCACAGGATCGAATGTCACATCTTTATATATAACAGGAGTTCTATACAAAATAAATAATTACATTATAAGGAGACAACGGTCCAGCAACCCAAAGTTGACTGGGAGACGACGACCTAGACCTCTCACGAACTCATCGCAGCATCCTCCATGAGCATCATCCTGCGGTACCTGTTCTTGACCTATGGGGTGTGTGAGACAGCAAGAGTGAGCTCACATACGTTCATCGCTCAACAAGTTGTGGGGAATAATGTGCATGAACTCGCCAAAGGTGGGAGCTCACGTGAAGTGTAAGGCTTACCAAAGAGGATGGTTAGAGCTGAGCATTGCTTTTAATGTTGGTCAAAATTTTATTAGCAATTACTAAGTATAAGTAAATACCAAACCCAATTAAGTAATAGAACAAAAGTAACAACATCACCTGCAATGCAATGCATATGACAAATTGAATTTAGTTCCATAGATTAATCATGTGAGTGTCCGAGCTGCTCATGACCGTGAGCACGGCTAGTATACCAGTTTTACACTCTGCAGAGGTTGCGCATCTTTACCCACAAGTCATGTTACCCATCTGCCAAGAGACGGCCAATCCCATACACCTCTACCGAGGAGGCGAGGCAGGGTAACACTACGAGGCCTTTACAAAGTTCCACTAGCTTCAGAAAACCCGCCACAGTTTATAGGAAGTTCCAATGCAGGAATCCCTTGCAGGACCGCCATCGCAGCAAAATCCTCCCGAGGGCCTCCCTACACTGACCACTCCCCTACTGCCCTTGCCCCTTTCGGGTAAGGTAGTCTTCCACTAGCTTTCCTAATTAATCAGCCAAGGGGTCCCATTCCTCCCTTGTGGTAGCACTGTTTTCCCGGGTGGTTCTCCATGTTCCAATTAATATAATGATCTTATCATGAACAATAAATAACAACTGATAACAAAAGTATAATCATGAATAGTGTAATCTTCATACCCAAAACCACATATAGCACTAGCAAGTACTACCTAGAAAGTTCAGTGGTAAACAAGGTATAAAGATAGACAAACTAGGGTAACCTATTGGGTCCCATCAAAATTAACCTATGCAGATCATTATGATTAATCAGAACATGAGTGGGTAAAAAGAAGTGATCAAGGGCACAACTTGCCTGGGACTTGAGATTCCAGGTACCAGGATGATCTTCAGATTCTCGTGACCTCACTGCTAGTCGTATCAATACAAACATACATGGTATAGGCAAAATTAACATTACACCAAACATAAGAACAAATTACACCTTAATAATATACATATTAAAATAAGATCATAGGAACAGGAATCATTAATTTTGGAGTTATAGTTTTTAAGTTATGAATTTTCAAAGGTTTTATGTGTTTAAAATGGATTAGGTGAGAGATTAAATTTCTAATTGTTTTCATGACAAAACAGAGGTTCTAGGTGGTAGAGAATAAAATTACAAAATTTTAGAAAGTGGAATGGATTAATTTGGACTAAAAATGGATTTTCTATGATTTAAACAAGTTCTAACATTTATTTATCTATTAAAAATCCATTTATAAATTATTTTCTCTGTTTTATAATACTCTGGACTGGGCCTCAATTACTGCAAAGCGCAGGGGGCTAACTTGAAATATTTCCCAGACTCAGGCTTCTGTATACTGGACGGCGGGTTCATTTCGCAGATTTCCAGGGACTCTTTAGAAAGAAGGCCAGGGCCGAAGGGGTATATGTTATTCCTAACCGTCCGATCCACAATCGATGATCCAGATTAGATCAAAGCTCCGTGAAACGGTACCCAGGGATAGCCATCCGATTAGATCTCGACGGCCTGGGTTTAATGTTACCTACATCGATCACAAGCGCCAGATCAAGATCGGACGAACCAGATTGGTTCAGCCGAACCGGTACGGGTGTTCTAATCTACACCGTCAGCTCCGCGATCGACGGCCCAGGAAGCGCCACGCCGAACGGTACTGCGGGCTAATCCTAGCCGTCCACGTCGAGATTAACGACCATAGTTCTTCTTCTCCCCCCCCCCGCAAACACCCGATCCCCAGGAACACGCGCACGGCGGCGACCCCGCCGGAGGGAACTCAATCCGGCGCCCACCACCCCAAATTCAAATTAAACGGTGTGAGACGATGTCCGGGCCCTAACGAACAACATGGAGTTGACGTACCAGTGATTGAAGCGATGACCGCGGCTGGCCACGGTGGAGAGCGGGCGAACAGTTCCGGTGAGCAATTCCATTAATGGTGAGGCCCCAGTCGTGCGCGCACATCCCCCAGAACGATCCCCGGCCTCCAGACGATACTCCGAGAGTCTTGCCAAGGCACGTGCTCAACAATTTTCGGTGGAGCGCCGGCGAGCACCACGCTCGGCCGCGCGGCGAGAAGGATGGGTATGGGGCTGGCTCTGCGATAGAGAAATTCAGCGCTGCTGTTCGGCGTTTATGGGGAAGAGTCGAAGGGGGAGCAGAGCAGGGCAAGGGCGCGAGGCTGCGGTTCTTATACCCAAGGAGTAGCAGGCGGGCAGTCCCGGGATCCACGGCTGTTGCGCGGCGGTCGGAGGTTGTTAGCCGAGCGCGGGATGCGGAGAGAGGATAAGCCTCCGAGCGAGACTGGGCGCCAGCATGCGGAAGGAAGGCTCGTCCACGATATCCTCCACGAGTGCCCCGAAGAAGAGGGGGAGGTCGTGCCACGCCCGCAAGATCTGCGCGGCAGCTTCGGTCCAGGAGGTTGAAGACGCCCTGACACCGTGGACCCACATGGCAGCGGCTTCTGGAGAAATGAAAAAGGATAATGGGAGAGGAGTGGTGGGCTGCGGTGGAGTGAGGTTTTGGGCCGGCCGCAGGGTGAAGTGAACTGGGCCGAAAGCGTGGATCTGGCCCAGGCGACGATTTTTCTTTTTATTTTATTTTATTTTCTGCTCTCTTTTACTCTTAATTCTTTTGAATTCAAATCTTCAATTTAAATTCAAACTTGTGGTACATCAGCAATCAGACTAAATGTTCTATTTGTCATACCCAAGTTGTGCCAAAGTTATTCTTTTATAGATTTATTTTATATTATATGATATTTCTCTCTTTCCTTCTCCTTTCTAAATTCTACAATTCCCTTTTAGATTTTAAATTTCACTATGGACTTTAATATATTTCTTGTCACATTTTTATTTTATTTTGTCACAATATGCACACACAAAAATAATATCCCGCATGATGCATAATTTAAGGGCATATATCCTTTTATTTAATTATTTGTTTTTGAATATGGTGTTCACATGCGGTGATAAGTAGATTCAACATACACATCAAATATAGGAAAATAACTTTTCTCCCCCTTTTTTTATCTATTGTAAATCGGGTATTACAAATCCTACCCCCCTTAAAAATAATCTCGCCCTCGAGATTTGTAAGAAAGAGGATATAGGAAGAGTGATTTGAATTTTAGCTTTTAGTTTCTAATTAGTTCAAAATCAAGAGTCTCTCTTTTTATTATTAGTAAGTGATAGGAGAGCATGGGTAATATATGTATGTCCACTTTATTATGTAGGATAGAAGATGTCTTTGGGGCATACATAGGTTTGGTTAAGAAAGTGTAGGGTAAGAAAAGATTCCATCCTAGATTGTGGCTTTTGACTCATCTGGTGATCCCGCTTGATCCTTGAAGACTTGAGTTGGTGTTTTGTCCTTTCTTAATGAGGTTGATCTTCTTCGGTCTCCAATCTTGGTGTCTTCATTTGAGCTAGGGAGATATGGTTAAGATAGGTGGGTCTATGAGTAGGAGATTTTTTTTTTAATCAATAGGTTCACATAAATGGATTGTGCAACTTATTGGGAGTGTATGGCTGAGTTGATCTATGACACTAACTTAGGTTTAAGTGACTTAAGAGCATGGCTTAATCCTTGTACCAGCATTAAGTAACTCACTTTAGATTGGATCAGATCTAGAATAGATTGATATAACTATTTTCGATTAGATAGGATCTAAATACATTTTAGATTAGCTCATGGTTGTTATCCTAGAGTGGGATAAATACGCTAATTAGGGCAAGATGAATCCCGAAGGATAACATAGAATCTTTTGAGGTCAGTTAGATCTATTAGGATAGGGTAGAATCTTTTTTTTTGAGATGAGATGGATCTATTGAGGTAAGAAAGAATCTTTTAATATAAGAGAGAATCTTTTAAAATAAAAGAGAATCTTTTTAAGATAAAATGGATCTATTAATATAGGAGAGTATCTTTTAAGATAAGAGAATCTATTAAGATAGGAAAGAATCTTTCAAGATAAGATTGATCTATTAAAATAGATATACTTTAATGGAGAGTAATCTAGGCTGTTTGATTATCTTATGAATTTTATATATGTATGCCTAATGTATATGTGGATGCAATTACTTCACAACTCATCCCACTCAATCAAAGATCCAAATCAGACAAGTATCATAAGAACAAACATTCAAGTTCGTAGTTATCTATATAAAAGAAAAATAATTTTTGTTTTTGTTCCTAAGAGTAGGTATCCTATTCCTAAAGGTCACTTTAGGCACATGATTTCAAAGTGTGAAATCCACATTTGTCTTTAGAAGTGAAAAGGTAAGAATAATCAGAGTAAGCGGAAATAGATGAGAAAAAGATTAAGATAAGTTTAGAAAAAGAATCAGAGTAAGGTAAGTAAAGAATGGTTGTCCAGTTCTATCTAGGTTCCGTCCTACAGTCAACATTCCTCTGATACCACTTCTGTAACACCCGGATTTTAGGGGTCCAAAACCCGGGCGTAAACATAATCACCAGGTGTGCTGGGACCAAGTCTCACACATATGATGAATCATGGCACATGATCGAATGTCACATCTTTATATATAACAGGAGTTCTATACAAAATAAATAATTACATTATAAGGAGACAACGGTCCAGCAACCCAAAGTTGACTGGGAGACGACGACCTAGACCTCTCACGAACTCATCGCAGCATCCTCCATGAGCATCATCCTGCAGTACCTGTTCTTGACCTGTGGGGTGTGTGAGACAGCAAGAGTGAGCTCACATACGTTCATCGCTCAACAAGTTGTGGGGAATAATGTGCATGAACTCGCCAAAGGTGGGAGCTCACGTGAAGTGTAAGGCTTACCAAAGAGGATGGTTAGAGCTGAGCATTGCTTTTAATGTTGGTCAAAATTTTATTAGCAATTACTAAGTATAAGTAAATACCAAACCCAATTAAGTAATAAAACAAAAGTAACAACATCACCTGCAATGCAATGCATATGACAAATTGAATTTAGTTCCATAGATTAATCATGTGAGTGTCCGAGCTGCTCATGACCGTGAGCACGGCTAGTATACCAGTTTTACACTCTGCAGAGGTTGCGCATCTTTACCCACAAGTCATGTTACCCATCTGCCAAGAGACGGCCAATCCCATACACCTCTACCAAGGAGGCGAGGCAGGGTAACACTACGAGGCCTTTACAAAGTTCCACTAGCTTCAGAAAACCCGCCACAGTTTATAGGAAGTTCCAATGCAGGAATCCCTTGCAGGACCGCCATCGCAGCAAAATCCTCCCGAGGGCCTCCCTACACTGACCACTCCCCTACTGCCCTTGCCCCTTTCGGGTAAGGTAGTCTTCCACTAGCTTTCCTAATTAACCAGCCAAGGGGTCCCATTCCTCCCTTGTGGTAGCACTGTTTTCCCATGTGGTTCTCCATGTTCCAATTAACATAATGATCTTATCATGAACAATAAATAACAACTGATAACAAAAGTATAATCATGAATAGTGTAATCTTCATACCCAAAACCACATATAGCACTAGCAAGTACTACCCAGAAAGTTCAGTGGTAAACAAGGTATAAAGATAGACAAACTAGGGTAACCTATTGGGTCCCATCAAAATTAACCTATGCAGATCATTATGATTAATCAGAACATGAGTGGGTAAAAAGAAGTGATCAAGGGCACAACTTGCCTGGGACTTGAGATTCCAGGTACCAGGATGATCTTCAGATTCTCGTGACCTCACTGCTAGTCGTAGCAATACAAACATACATGGTATAGGCAAAATTAACATTACACCAAACATAAGAACAAATTACACCTTAATAATATACATATTAAAATAAGATCATAGGAACAGGAATCATTAATTTTGGAGTTATAGTTTTTAAGTTATGAATTTTCAAAGGTTTTATGTGTTTAAAATGGATTAGGTGAGAGATTAAATTTCTAATTGTTTTCATGACAAAACAGAGGTTCTAGGTGGTAGAGAATAAAATTACAAAATTTTAGAAAGTGGAATGGATTAATTTGGACTAAAAATGGATTTTCTATGATTTAAACAAGTTCTAACATTTATTTATCTATTAAAAATCCATTTATAAATTATTTTCTCTGTTTTATAATACTCTGGACTGGGCCTCAATTACTGCAAAGCGCAGGGGGCTAACTTGAAATATTTCCCAGACTCAGGCTTCTGTATACTGGACGGCGGGTTCATTTCGCAGATTTCCAGGGACTCTTTAGAAAGAAGGCCAGGGCCGAAGGGGTATATGTTATTCCTAACCGTCCGATCCACAATCGATGATCCAGATTAGATCAAAGCTCCGTGAAACGGTACCCAGGGATAGCCATCCGATTAGATCTCGACGGCCTGGGTTTAATGTTACCTACATCGATCACAAGCGCCAGATCAAGATCGGACGAACCAGATTGGTTCAGCCGAACCGGTACGGGTGTTCTAATCTACACCGTCAGCTCCGCGATCGACGGCCCAGGAAGCGCCACGCCGAACGGTACTGCGGGCTAATCCTAGCCGTCCACGTCGAGATCAACGGCCATAGTTCTTCTTCTCCCCCCCCCCCCCCCGCAAACACCCGATCCCCAGGAACACGCGCACGGCGGCGACCCCGCCGGAGGGAACTCAATCCGGCGCCCACCACCCCAAATTCAAATTAAACGGTGTGAGACGATGTCCGGGCCCTAATGAACAACATGGAGTTGACGTACCAGTGATTGAAGCGATGACCGCGGCTGGCCACGGTGGAGAGCGGGCGAACAGTTCCGGTGAGCAATTCCATTAATGGTGAGGCCCCAGTCGTGCGCGCACATCCCCCAGAACGATCCCCGGCCTCCAGACGATACTCCGAGAGTCTTGCCAAGGCACGTGCTCAACAATTTTCGGTGGAGCGCCGGCGAGCACCACGCTCGGCCGCGCGGCGAGAAGGATGGGTATGGGGCTGGCTCTGTGATAGAGAAATTCGGCGCTGCTGTTCGGCGTTTATGGGGAAGAGTCGAAGGGGGAGCAGAGCAGGGCAAGGGCGCGAGGCTGCGGTTCTTATACCCAAGGAGTAGCAGGCGGGCAGTCCCGGGATCCACGGCTGTTGCGCGACGGTCGGAGGTTGTTAGCTGAGCGCGGGATGCGGAGAGAGGATAAGCCTCCGAGCGAGACTGGGCGCCAGCATGCGGAAGGAAGGCTCGTCCACGATATCCTCCACGAGTGCCCCGAAGAAGAGGGGGAGGTCGTGCCACGCCCGCAAGATCTGCGCGGCAGCTTCGGTCCAGGAGGTTGAAGACGCCCTGACACTGTGGACCCACATGGCAGCGGCTTCTGGAGAAATGAAAAAGGATAATGGGAGAGGAGTGGTGGGCTGCGGTGGAGTGAGGTTTTGGGCCGGCCGCAGGGTGAAGTGAACTGGGCCGAAAGCGTGGATCTGGCCCAGGCGACGATTTTTCTTTTTATTTTATTTTATTTTCTGCTCTCTTTTACTCTTAATTCTTTTGAATTCAAATCTTCAATTTAAATTCAAACTTGTGGTACATCAGCAATCAGACTAAATGTTCTATTTGTCATACCCAAGTTGTGCCAAAGTTATTCTTTTATAGATTTATTTTATATTATATGATATTTCTCTCTTTCCTTCTCCTTTCTAAATTCTACAATTCCCTTTTAGATTTTAAATTTCACTATGGACTTTAATATATTTCTTGTCACATTTTTATTTTATTTTGTCACAATATGCACACACAAAAATAATATCCCGCATGATGCATAATTTAAGGGCATATATCCTTTTATTTAATTATTTGTTTTTGAATATGGTGTTCACATGCGGTGATAAGTAGATTCAACATACACATCAAATATAGGAAAATAACTTTTCTCCCCCTTTTTTATCTATTGTAAATCAGGTATTACAATCTGCCCCACGGAGTGCTCCTCCCTCTCCTCTTCATGGTGAGCTCCTCCACTGCCTCTTCTCCCTCTCAGTTCTTCAACTATCTGCATTGTAGTTCAACCCTACCACCCTTGAGCAAAATCCAAATCTGGCAAATTTCAGTGAAATCTTGTGTTTGCAAGTGTCTCTGTGTGTCTCTTGAGCTCCCATGCTGGTTCATCTCTCCCTTCGGGAGGTTTCAAACTCTCAAATAGTCATTTCACCGCTTCCCTCATATCCCGCACGTTAGGTGCTCGGTGAAATGCCCAAACCACTCAAACTTGCTCAAATCGACCCTAGATTTTTCCAGCATTTTCATGACACCTCAAGTAACACCTTCACCAAATTTCACGCCAACCCGATATCCCAGACAACGATTTACACTGTTTCCCATTTCTAGCGATTGATTCTGAGCCGAGTGCCACAAATTTGTTTTCTTCACAAAACTTCAATCCAAGCACATTCCTCACTCATATTCACTCATACAAACCTACTCGTGACGTATCGGCTCAATTCCAAGTCACTTCATGCCCCAATTCCAATTTCAAACCTCCTATGGCATAATTCATCGTTTGAACGCTGTTCTCGCATCGTTTGACCCCTGGTTCTCCATATCACTCAGTTTTTGTGTCTTCAGTCTCTGTGTATGTATTTATTTACATTTCATATACTTATGACTATGTGACTAATATGTGCTCACCTCTTCTGTCATTTCAGTGATCTCGCCTGCCCGTGTGCCATCACCTGTTCTGCTTGGATCTTCTCTCTCTCTCGTGAGACTTCCAGGTAGCGATCACTTCATTTATGATCTTATCAGCTGCTATCTACTCCTGCTTAGCTTTTCACTCACTCATGCAGCACTCAGGTGAGGATGGTGTGGACGAAGAATGTCTCAGCGCAAGGGGAGGAGACGACAAGGACCCTCCTTGCCCCTTCAGGCAGGTCAAAGGGAAGATTGTTTACCTCGAGCAGCAGGAGGGCCGGAAGAAGCGCCATATGGATAGAGCCGCTCGTGTAGCACTTGCAGCAGCAGCAACAGAGCAGGTAGAGCGAGGAGGACAATTGCAGATTTCTTCTAATCAGATACCCTACAGAGTTTGTCGCCTTGCATCTCAACCTCGCTCCACTGCTCCCTCCACACCTTCTGCCACAGTGTCTACTCCACCTCCCACTTCACCAGCTCCTGTCGCTCTAGAGCCATCCACCACTTCCGCTATACCCACCACCTCCACCACTCCAGCTTCCACTGTTCCTCCTTCCGCTCCCATTTCTGCTTCGCCCATTCCACCACCTCGCTTCAGGTAGCGTGATGAGACTGAGGTGAGACCATTAGCTATTGATCCCTGTTTGCTCGACCTTCAGCGTGCCACTGCAGCCCAGATACGTCGGTTGAGACACGTACCTGTGGAGTCCTGGTTGCCAGCTCAAAGGGACCCTGCAGCGGCGACTCTCTTCAGTACCTGGACTCATGAGTCCTTCTTTTGGGCACAGCTATCAGCATAGATCGCCTTGTAATAGCACCAACTATTGGATTTACCTGCTTTTCTGCTCGCAGCTGGTGCCGATTCAGAGGTTCATCTCTCTTATCTGTCAGGATTGCTTTCACTATTGACCACGAGTGGCAGATATATAGAGGAGTGGGTCAGAGTGTTTTATGCTACAGTGTGGATTGACCCTGATCATCAATGGATGCAATTTTTCTTCGAGAGAGAGGATGTCACTTTGCATGCCAGCCAGATATGCCAGCTCTTTGGATTTCTAGAGTCGTCGACTTAGCTCCATAGTTTGTGCTATGACACCTCGAATCCTCCTCGTCGCCCTCACAGCGGAGTTGCCCCTACTACAGCCCACATCGTGGCCCTATTCAGACCTCCTTTCACAGATGGGTCACGACGCTCTCCAGCTGACTTCACTCCTGTAGCGAAGTACTTATATGAGCTGATGATACGGGCAATGCTACACAGGATGGGATACAGAGAAGCCACCACATATATTCAGCTATGGCTACTTGGTGCCTTGATCTCACACTCAGAGTTTGACGTGGTTGACTTCCTTATTTGTGAGATCGAGGATACGGTCTTGGATGGTCTCCGTGCTCGCCGTCAGCTGCCCTATGCACATTATCTCTGTCACATCTTCGCGCAGCTGATCAGGCCTCCTCAGTTCTAGGGCACCCTCGAGGCTTCTCGCCTTCAGTTTGGTTCCAACGTCCAGACTCGGAGGACCCAGTCCCTGTGCCAGATCCAGTATTAGATGTTTGGGCTCAGGATGAGACCTTTACACACTTCGAGACCTAGGGTGCAGTTGCTGACACTTCTTCAGATGATGATGACCTTGGGATCCTGCCACCGCCTCCTATGCCACCTCGCTCACATGATCACGAGGCGGGTAGTTCCAGTGTTGCTCCTGCTGCCCCACCTACTATTGATCCTGCTCTAGCCACGATACTTCAGACTCTTACGCAGCAGCAGGCTCATCTGGCAGCAGAGCAGGCTCGACAGGCAGCCATCCAGCAGTAGATGTCCAAATGGAAGCTCTCTATGTTTCAAACTATTTAGGACCATCAGGACACACTGCAGCAGCAGCTCTTGGCAGACAGGGCCGAGCACCAGGTGTTTATGACTCATATCCTTCAGCACACAGGCGTTCAGCTCCCACTAGTTCAGTCTGCCCCTCCTCTAGCTCTTCAGGCAGCTGTTGTACTAGCTCTTTAGGCAGGACACATGCTTCCTCCTTTTGGTCCTTGCTGGTCACTCTGGACTTCTCGTGGCCGGTCGTCGGAACCGTTAGTGCTCAGCCACTAGTGCCACCAATGCCTGCTGTTACCACTGCTACTATGGCGGTGTCCATGACTGTTTCTGCTCCGGCGGATCCTGCATCATAGCCCTTGTCCGAGTCAGTACCAGCTCTAGCTTCTACTACAGATCCTGGATCCGAGACTGACTTCGATCCTCAGCTTGCGTTTGTGCTTCTGCCTCGACCGTGACCGGATGCACCCTCGCCTCCTTCTTCCTCCTCTGGTGTGTAGGTTTGGGTAACCCTTTTGGTGTTTGACACCAAAGGGGGAGAGATATGAGAGTTGTGAGAGCTAGAGGGAGTTAGGGAGTTAGTTGAGAGTGAGTTGAGAGTGCCTTTTGTATCTTGATGTAATATATTTGCTTGATACTCTCTGTACTAGCTCCACCTTTGTATGACGCTTAACTCTTGTATGACGCTTAACTCACAAACTCTATGATATGCTCTCGATGTTTATTATTGAATGTGTGTGTATTGTGTTTTCACCTAAGATGATTATCACCAGTCATTCAGTTCTTGTTCATCGATTTCATTTCATTCTTATGTGAACAAGAAACTTACATCGTGTATGCACCTATACTTATTATTCTTTTACACGCCTCTTTCTATCAAAATTATTGAGTATAACTAACCATCTTCTCTATTGACAGAAATACAAACAAACTACTCTCACACTCTTGTAGGGTTGTCATCAATCACCAAAAAGGGGGAGATTGAAAGCATCTAGGCTCCTAGCTGGTTTTAGCGATTAATGACAACATAATATTATATGTGACTAATGTGTGTTTTGCAGAGCAAACGGTAATTAGGTCGCATTATAGGAAGTTGTACTACAATGGTGAAAACGATCCCTGAGATAAGAACTTGAAGCGATGGCTGAAACAACGAATCAAAAGATGAAGGTCTTCGTATTCCGAGTGTCAAAGGAGTTGCGGACACTCGGTATAGTATGAGGTCTTCTATTTTATTTTAGCCGTACTATAAAGAGGGGTTGTGGATGAGTAGTTTGACCAAGAGAATTCTAGTGTAGCATTGGTGCATATACACACTCACATCTAGTGCTAGGCGTCACTCTATAACACACTCACGAGTTAGAACGAAAACGGATTTGAAAATCATAATGAAAAAGAAGTTAGGGTTTCTGTCTTAGGGGCATCGGACTGTCCGGTGAGCACCGGACAGTCTGGTGCGCCCCTGACAGTGGGGCCAGTCAGACCCGGGGGCAGAGCTTCGCCCCCGAGAAAAACCTGAGAGCATCGAGTTGGGAGAATTGAATTTTAGCCGACACACCGGACTGCTCGATGTGCACCATACAGGAACTATCCACTGTCCGATGTGCCATCAGTCCAATGGCTAGCTGTCAGAACTAGCCGTTGGAGTTGACCGTTGGCGCACTAGTGGTGCACCGTTGGTGCACCGGACTGTTCGGTGCGCCCATGCGCAGGAAACCCTAGTAACGGCTAGTTTGGTGGGTGGGGTTATTTATATCCCCTCCACCCACCATATTGAATCTCTTGCTGCCCATATTGATGACTATACATTTCTAGAGCATTGCAAGCACCACAAAGCATAGTGAGGTGATTAGAAAATCTTAATCCCACCTTTGGATTTCATTAGTGCAAGTGAGAGCCACCTAGAGCACACACCGCATGCATTAGGCTTCTCATGGTCAAGTGAAAGTCTACGGCTTGTTACTCTTGGTGATCGACATCACCTAGACGGCTTGGTGGCGTTGGGAGCACGGTGATCACCTTAGAGGATTTGTTGGTGACCCGGCTCGAGATTGTAAGCGGTTGTGAGGGATCCACCGCGCCGGAGTGGCAAAGGATCATCTCATAGTGAGCACCTGGTTCTTGCAAGGACCAAGGGGGAGTGATATCCTTGCGCGGGTGCTCCAACGAGGACTAGGGAATAGTGCCGACTCTTCGATACCTCAGGAAAAAAATTGGAGGAGTCTTCTAAACCTTGCTTTACATTTCGCATTTAATTCAAGCATTTTACCTTGTTTAATTGTTTATCAAGTAGTTGAAGTAATGTCTTAGTATTGCTGTCTTTCTAGTAGTATTCTCTTATCGCTAGTAGTTGGGTGAAGTTTAGCTCTTGCTTAGGGTTTAATTGTTGTTGATTTTTAGAAAAGCCCAATTCACCCCCCTCTTGGGCATCATGATCCTTTCAATCTGGAACCATGATGGTTGAGGATGATTTTTATAGAGGGAGAAGAGAGGGCGCTGGGGGAGGGAGAAGGCCGATGGCGGCTATTAATGGCGCTAGCCCGTGGTGGAGGGGACGGAGAAACGGTAGCTGTTTTCGGCGCGAGGAGGCGGAGAGATGAAGGACACAAGGCATCGAGTGGCTGGGGAGGCGAGGCAGCGTGGCCACAGGCGTGCGGGTGCTGGAAGAGGAAGATGCCATGAGGCCTACGCGCTAGTGAGGGAAGGGGGCCAGGGTGGGACCGCCTATAAGGGAGAGAGGGGAAAGAGAGGAGAAAAGAGGTTGGTTGGGCCTTAGTAGGCCGAATTGGCCATCGACTAGGGTTTTGTTTTTTCCTTTTTTAAAGAAACATATAAATAATTATATTTAAATATTTCAAAAATTATAATAAATTCAGCAATATTATTTATAATTAAAAATACTAAATATTTATTTTTTACCAAAGTCCATTATATGAATTAATTGAATTTCACAGTAAAATAATACTATAAATGAAATCATCAATAAAATATTAGCTAACAAAAATTATGCTCCAAAAATGAATGCAATAGTCACTTGATTTAAATTTTAATTTAATAAAAAGTTTAATTATATTTATGTCATTGCTTTCTTTTATTCTAAAATCATTTCCTGTCTACTAGATTTACCAACTAGTATTGAAATTTTTTTAGTTGATGGATTTGTGGTGTTACACTTCGGACGCCTCATCCTTGGACACGGGCTGAGTGTGGTCCCATTCTCCGGCCACGTGATGACGCCAAGCGTTATAACACCAATTCCGACGAAGGCGTGCCTCGTGCTGTGGGGGTTTCTGCCCTTGCATGGTCAGTTCGTCGTTGGAGACGGGGGCATCTTCTATCCTCTAGTGGATGAAGAGGACCCCTGGGAAGTAGGGACGCGGTGCTGTCCCCTAGGATCCAACTGCTACCCTTCAAGGCAGAGCAGCTGGAGTGGTCGTCAAATGTTCCCCAATGATAAGGGGAGCATCGAGGGCATTTGTCCCCTTCTTCCGAGCGATCCGGGTCCACTCTTGGGTTGGTGAAGTGGACAACAGAGTCTGCCACCCTTGGGTGGCTGCCTTAGTCGGCCGAGGCGCAGGCACGAGAGCGGTTCTAGCACTGGGTGGCGCAACGGCTAATCGTCGCGGTGTGCAGACAAGTTGGGGCCTCTGTGGCTCGCCACTCATCGGCGTGGTTCGCGCAATGGTTGGTTGGGTCCCGACCATAGTCACAGTTGGGCCAGTCTTCGACATTGGCGAGGACCCCTTCCTGGCTGGGCTGATGGTGCGGGCTCCTGGGGCTTCCCTTCCTGCATCCACAACGTGGTGCAGGATTACCTTCTGATCGATGATAAAGGAGAGGGTTCTGAAGTGGAAAATCTCTCCAGCGTTGAAGATGATCGCAGCTCTCAACATAATGGCCATGGAGCTGTCGTGAATTGTCATCGCACCCCCTACATGGCACGCTAGCTGTTGGCCTTTAGTCCTGACTGCACACTACGGTGTAGCCCACATAGTGCTTTTGGGAGGACGACGATGTCAATCGCTGCTCAATGGTACGTGTGGATGCATGTTGGACACAAGGTTTTATACATGTTCAGGCCACGTGAATGCATAATACTCTACGACCTATGCGATGTTGAGTGCTTGACTGCATTGAGTTTCTAGATTACATGTAGCTGTGGAGGTGAATGGAAGAGTTCCTATCGATCTAATGGTGAGCGAGAGAGACTGTTGGTCACTTGTTCTCAAATGTTGTGGATCAAGAACAAGGCAACACAATTGTTAATTTTTACGGACCTTCATCTTTTGAAGCATTATTTCCACATAGGTTAATGCTCATTAGACGAAGGTCAAGAAGGACATACCTTCATCATTTAATATGAGAATAGTAATGTGAAAGGATAAAAACAGTCCTACATTTCATTAATTCATACATATTTGCATTTCATAAAACATGTATGAATGTTGACAGTATTTAATATTACATTTATACCTTCGACTTGGTCGAAGGTGAAGACGCGAGAGAGTGATTATAATTCAGCATGAATAGTACGTTGTTACTGTTCATCTATTTATAGGCACGGGACACAGCCCGAGTAAAAGTACATTTATGCCTTTGACATTCATTTATAAGCATAACACAAATCACTAAGGAATGAATAGTCTTTGTTCCTTTTCGGTCATCATTGTACTTGGTCTTCGTCATCGCATCAAGCCGAAGCTCTTTGGCTATAGCTTCGTTGTCCATTCTTACTACCTTTGGGCTACATCTTCACCCTGTCACGAGAGAAAACCTTCATCCCAAAGCTGAAGCCGCCCTATAATGACTCATGTCATACTGAAAACATATGGTCAGTCACGTTTTTTAGGACCTTCGGAAGAGGAAGGCCCCTAACAGTAGCCCCTCGCAGTATTGATTTGTTTCTTTGTAACAAATTTAGACTATGACGTGAATGAAGGCCTTTGGCCAAAGGTCCGAAAAAACACCTTCCCTTCGCTAGGATAGCGAATCACTCTGACCCGTGGGACCTACCACGCTGCGGGGTTCTGAGTGTATATATAGAGACCTGTGCCTTGAGTATTTTTTGTGCTATTTAGCTGCTTGTACTATGCATGCCATTTTAACCTTATTTGCTTTATTGAGTTCGATTAACTTTTGAGCTTCGGCATTTGCGCAACCACCGTCTGAATGGTTGAGAAGAAGAAGATCACCGACCCCACACTGGCTGGGTTTTACGAAGCTATGGAGAAAACCAGTATGGAGAAAATCACCAATGAGATGCTGGCTGGGTTATCTGAAAACTCCAGCAATAGTGAGAGTTTTGACATAGAAAGTGGAAATGAAGAATTCGAAGACCAGCCATGGAGGCCAAGCCATGTTGTTTTTGGAAAATCGACTGTTAAGCAAGGGTAGATCAAAGCGATGAAAGGTAGATACTTTCGTGATATTTCTATTGTGAGGGCCGAAGGGGAGAGTATCGTTCCTCTCCCCGAAGCTAATGAAGTGGTGGTTTTCAGAAGCTTCATGAAAGCCAGACTTCGGTTCCCTTGGATAAGATGTTCGTCGAAGTTCTAAAAACTTCTGAAATATACCTTCATCAACTTATGCCCGAGGCTCTTATCAAAGTAGGGGTTTTTATATGGGCCATGAGGAGCCAAGGGTTAGAACCAGACATCAGGTGCTTCTGTAATATTCACGAATTATCCTATCAGACGAAAGCGACTGGGAAAGAACAATACTACAACAACTTCGGCTGCTACAGCTTCGTGCCCCGCTCTGAGGCCAGCTATCCTGTGCCTACATTTTGGAAGAAGTGGTCGGGCTCTTGGATGCAGGAGTGGTTTTATATGAAAAACGATCTAGACTAGAGGGAGGATATAAGGGGCATCATTCAACGTCCTATATGGTCACGCTTCGGCATCAGAAGACCTTCAATCGCACTCGGAAATGATGTGCAAGCGTGCCAGACGGCTTTCAATACTATATGCACCTATATCGGCACAAGGGATTTGATCCAAGAGCATAATGCTTACAGAATATGGCCCCTTGCGAGTTGATGGGAAATGCCGAAGGAGGCTGTCGCTGGCTCCAGCCAAAGTGGCCTGATTTATCTGAAGTACGCGTTTCGGTTCAGGGATCGGTTTGACGAGCCAAATGATGATTGGTTGGATGCTATAGAGGAAACAAGTGATGAGCTGCTTGGGGCCTACTCGAGGGCTGAAGACAAAGCTATGACAGTCGCCTTCGGTGCTCAAGGGAAAAAGGGACTGAATAGGGTTTTTGATGTTATCGGGTTTATCTACCCTAACTACTGTTTTCCTGTTTGGAAAGAAAAGGGGAAAAGGAAAATTGCTGCTTCGGCGTCTTCTAGTGCGCCGAAGGCAAAGAAGGTGAAGGTAGACCACGACGCATTGAGACGGCCGATGTGCAAGAGCTTATTGAACATGCAGGGGTTGCTCCTGCGATAGAACCAGGTCATGTTGTGCCAGTCGAGGCTAGTACAAACCTGGCCGAAGAGCCGAAATTAGAGAAGGCAACAGATCAGTTGAAGGTGTTGAGTCCACCAGGGACAATGGGATTACCGAAGCCATCAAGCATTCCTGCAGTGACTCTAAGGAAGAGAAGAATGGCTAGCATGCTAGACGTTGTTCTAGAGTCCATAAATACATCAGCTCCTGCTTCTACCGAAGCTCTCAGCGTGCAGACTAAAGATGCAAGGAAAACTGTTGTTGTGAGCGTAGCCAACGCTCCTGCTGAAGATGGACCTTTGGAAGCTCCACTGATAGCACCGGAGAAAGAGAGTGTTCCTAAGAAACCTAAATCTCCTACTCCTGAAGCACTCCTTAAGGAGCTAGAATTCATTGTTCGACATGCTTCGGGAAAGCATCTATCAGAAGAGCAGGTTGTCGAAGTGCAACACTATGCTAGGGATCTAAAGTACCCTTGAGGGTCCTTGGTATATGGTGGCAATGACGAAGATGACTTCCTTTACTGTCTACTAGAGAGTAAAGAAATACATGTCTGCCGGGAAATGATGGACAATATAGGATATCTGTCACATCCGTGTTTCGGAGCACCAAGACCCGGGCGCGAACATAATCACCAGGTGTGCTGGGACCAAGTCTCACACATATGATGAATCATGGCACAGGATCGAATGTCACATCTTTACTACATAACAGGAGTTCTATACAAAATAAATAAATAATTACATTATAAGGAGACAACGGTCTAGCAACCCAAAGTTGACTGGGAGACGACGACCTAGACCTCTCACGAACTCGTCACAGCATCCTCCAAGCGCCTCATCCTTTGGTACCTGTTCTTGACCTATGGGGGGGTGTGAGACAGCAAGAGTGAGCTCACATACGTTCATAGCTCAACAAGTTGTGGGGAATAATGTGCATGAACTCGCCAAAGGTGGGAGCTCACGTGAAGTGTAAGGCTTACCAAAGAGGATGGTTGAAGCTGAGCATTGCTTTTAAAGTTGGTCAAAATTTTATTAGCAGTTACTAAGTATAAGTAAATACCAAACCCAATTAAGTAGTAGAACAAAAGTAACAACATCACCTGCGATGCAATGCATATGACAAATTGAATTTAGTTCCATAAAATAATCATGTGAGTGTCCGGGCTGCTCATGACCGTGAGCATGGCTAGTATACTAGTTTTACACTCTGCAGCGGTTGCGCATCTTTACCCACAAGTCATGTTACCCATCTGCAAAGAGACGGCCAATCCCATACACCTCTACCGAGGAGGCGAGGTAGGGTAACACTACGAGGCCTTTACAAAGTTCCACTAGCTTCTGAAAACCCGCTACAGTTTATAGGAAGCTCCAATGCAGGAATCCCTCGTCTGACCGCCATCGCAGCAAAATCAACCCGAGGACCTCCCTACACTGACCACTTCCCTACTGCCCTTGCCCCTTTCGGGTAAGGTAGTCCTCCACTAGCTTTCCTAGTTAGTCAGCCAAGGGCGTCCCATTAAACCCTTGTGGTAGCACTGTTTTCCCGGGTAGTTCTCCATGTTCCAATTAACATAATGATCTTATAACGAACAGTAAATAATAACTGATAATAAAAGATAATCATGAATAAAAGGTATCTCTATACCCAAAACCACATAAAGCAATAGCAGGTACTACCCAAAAATTCAGTGATGAACAAGGTATAAAGATAGTCAAACTAGGGTAACCTATTGGGTCCCATCAAAATTAACCTATGCAGACCATTATGATTAATTAGAACATGACTGGGTAAAAAGAAGTGATCAAGGGCACAACTTGCATGGGACTTGAGATTCCAGGTACCAGGCTGATCTTCAGATTCTCGTGACATCACTGCTATTCGTAGCAATACAAACAAACATGGTATATGCAAAATTAATATCACACCAAACATAAGAATAACTTCGTAATAATAATCTACGTGAAGCTACGAGGTCGTAGGAACAAGAAACACTAAATTCAAAGCTACGGTTGTTAAGTTAGGAATTTCTGAAGTTATTTAATACCTAGAATAGAGTCATTCATGTGAATAATTTTAAATCAAGTTTCATGGTTAGACAAAGGTACTAGGTAATAAACAATACTTAAACAAAATTAATGCCACTGGAATGAATCAATTTGGAGTTAAATTCATCAAGTTATGAATTTCCTAAGTTTGGGACATTATTTTGCATTAAAAAGAATTTATGTATTTAATTTAATAGATTTCTGAGTTACTTGGACTGCGGCCACTATTTAAAAGAAACCCAGGAGGTTCTGCACAAAAGACACAAAGACTCAGAACTCCCACAGTGTGGACTGCGGGTTGTTTATAGTTAAATAGGAGGTCTCTTTTGCAAAACGCGCAGGTCGAAAGGGTATCGGTTAATTCTGGCTGCCCGATTCGTATCCTGCGGTTCAGATTAGATCGCGAAGGGCTACCCTTCAACGGCCATTGGATCACCGATTAGCGGTCCAAACGCCATCCACGACAACCCCTAACCGTGACCATTTGATCATCAATCCATGATCAATACCCAACGCACGCTAATGACCCCACGATCCTAGATCTACGGCTAGTCCTTTCTCCTCTACCCCACACACGCCCGGCGCTCCCCCCAGACAGCGATGGCGGCGGTACCTCCCCACGGCGGAGCGCCATAGCCGCGATTCGGCCCAATCCACGCAGTAATCAAGCTTCAAGTAGGAACTGCTACATGATATAGAGACAAGGGAGAGACTAGCTGCGGGGTCCTCACCGAGATTCGCCAGCATAGGAGGACTGCCAACGACACAAGGTGGTCCATAGCGGTGCCCAGTAACTCTGGCGAGGAATTCTACTTCAACCAGCCATCCTCCTGACTTGGCATGGCCCGGAGCGCCTCCCTAGTGACCTGGTGAGGTTCCGAGCCGACACCTAAGAGCCCGTCGCTGGCGTGAATCTGGATGGGAGCAAATCTGGCGGCCACCATGGTCGGTGTGATAGGAGAACCGAGCAGAGGATAACTCGAGCTCGAAGGACAGGGGCGTCGAGCATCCGGCCATGGGATGGGCAAGGTGGCCAGGGAGTTCTTGTTTTATATCCCAGGCGGACCTCAACAACCCCAGCCATCCCGGCGGCCTCGTAACAACCGGAGCTAAGAGAAGCATATGAGAAATAGGCCCACCGACCAGCGTCTGGAGAGGAGTCCGAGCAGCGCATGAGGCTGAGCTGGGGAAGGGTCCCACATGTCAGTTAGTGTGGTCGTGGGCTGGGTGGTGGAGTTCGGCAGTGGGCCAGCCGAAGTGCTTTGGGCCCAAGCGCGCTGGTTCATTCTTGTTTTTTTTATTTTTTTGGATTTCAGATTTAAACTCCTTTAAAAATTGAGAATCTGAATTCAATTTTATGTTGGGGATTTCACACAGTAATCAAGTACATAAAAAGTACTAACATGAAGGAATATATTTATTCATGTATATTTTTCTTTTGCATATTTTTTCCCTTTCTATTTCATTCTCTTTTTCTTATTTCTCTTTCTATTTCCAAGTTGTATTTTCCATCTTAAACTTGTCTCACAACATGCAACAATACAAGAATTCACACCCCAAAGGTCAAGCATGATGCATATTTTAATTATTCCTTTCTTTATTTATTTTTATCTATTTAGTTAAATGATGGAATATACACCTGGTATTTCTTTTAAGAAAATATTATCTTCGAATGCAAACTTAAGATAGATAATCCTCTTTAGTTATATTTACTTAGGCTATATAATCTTTATCATGAATTATTTTTAGTTCCATTATTTTTAAGGATGGTCGTGATTATATGGTTTATAAAAGGTGTAATAATTAGTTTGAAAGTCTCTCCCTTATTTGCCGCTCCAGCTTCTAGCTTTAAGTTTTTTATCTATACTACATTCTTACCTATTATTTTATTTTATAGAGACTGGAAATCTTTATTAGAAGTCATTTTATCTCAAATCTCTTGGAGAAACATTTATAATCTTCAGCACAGGATTTTGGGTGTTACAATATCCGAAGCTTGAACTTGGCCTATCTGCAATGTCGAAAGATCAACTTGCAGACAGTCTTGCTTATAATAGTCTGAAGGTGTGTATTCTTTGACTTGTGTAAAATAAATTGTTTTTATGGTTTTCCTTGCCATCGGTATGTGCTCACTCTTCTTTTTCTAGGGCTTAATTCTAAGCAAGGCTCTAAAGGCCCAGAAAGAAGCAGAAGATGAGAGCTACCGAATAGCTCTTAGGAATCTTCGTTCATAAGTCATCACACCAAGGAACGAAGCTCTTGAAAAAGATAAGATATTACTCTCCTTAGTAGATAGGCTGAGATCTAATGAGGATAAGCTTGTTGCCCAAGCCGAAGCTCATAAAGCCGAAGTGGAAGAACTGAAGAGGAAGGTTGCTGAAGCAACCGAAAAATTTGAAGTTGAAGTGGTAAAGCATAAAATTTGCGAGATCGAAAGATTGAGAGCGCAAAAGAACGTTGATGAGCTTCAGGCTACCAAAGATAAATGTTACAAAGTATCCTTAGATTGTGCTAAGAGTTTAAAGAACAGCTTCGCTAAGGTTGGAGTATATTCCTCTGAGCAAAACTTTATCCACGGTGACCCCGATGGGGTTGTCTAGTGGATCAGCGGGGAAGCCGAAGCTTTTGAAGAAATTCTTAGTGATCGAGGGGATTTCTGTGCCTTCGCCGGTGCTCATGGGGCTGCATCATTTCTAGAAAAGGTCGGCTATGATCATGTGAAGGCTATTGCTCAGCCAGAGTTTGCTCTCTCAGCCGACGACATGAAAAACCCTTCAGCCGAAGCTTCTGCACTAAGTGGGAAATTTTACTCCGAGGTGTGGCTGAAGGGTGGACGAGAAATTACCGATGAAGCCATTAGAACAAAAGAAAAGGAAACTCATGATGCTTCGGAAGAGGCAAGAAGGGCTGTAGAAGCTGCCGAGTGGGCTAGGCTTATAGGTATGCATTTGTTGCGGTTTAGCTTCGTAATCAGTTTTAGCTTTGGAACTAACAAACATATACTAGGGTGTAGCTAAACTATCTCCGCCTCCGGAGCCATACAACCCAGAAGCCGACCCGTTCCAGATGGAGGCACTCGAGACCATCAAAATTGCCAACGAAGCTGTCAACAAGTTGTTAAATGAAGCTACCGAGAAGGTCCTAAAAGAAGACTAGAACCTTTTATTTGTGCTAGTTTAATGCGGTTGAACATAATTCCTAGCCTTGCAAGAAACACTTGTAAACAATTTTTATGTATATTGATGTAATATATTTCTTTGTGATGCGTGAAATTTTCGTACATACCGTTTTTGAGCCGCTGGCGAAAAAAACACATTCCCTTCTTTTCATGCTTCACGAAGAAAAAGATTTTCCCTCTGTTGATTGGATTCTGAGTATTTTGCCATGGTTGCTACATAGTAATACTGCGTTACGGCACATTCTTTCATGATCCGACAGGCATTTTCGAAGGAGCAATTTCTCATCTACTCCACAGCTTTTTGCTAATGCAAAATGATGTATGGTATGATGCTATGCGATATGACATGATGATATGATGTAAAATGATGTTTATGCCGAAGATAAAAACCCACACGAGTTCGTAGCCAGACTCAGCATCCCTTTAGGGACGACTTTGGAGTCTCTTCACCCATTGCTTAGGTGGTTTTTCAGCTCTGCATTCCCTTAGGAACGACTTTGGAGCTAAGCTCTGCATCCCCTTAATGGAGCTCCTTCACCTTTAACTTAGGTGGCATTTAAGCTCTGCATCCCCTTAGGAATGTCTTTGGAGCTTCTTCACCTTTTACTTAGGTGGTATTTTAGCTCTGCATTCCCTTAGGAATGACTTTGGAGCTTCGCAACTTACTCTGCATTCCCTTAGGAATGACTTTTGGAGCTTCATGATCCGTTTTTGTTACACTCTGATGGTGTAACCACATGCTTATTACATCAAACTAAAGGTTAGACCTTCTTGTATTGTCTTTTTAAAAGAAAATGACAAAGGCAAAAAGGAGTAAAGATACATTGGATCAAGGCATTCATTAGCCAAAATGTTGCGCCTCTTTCTGTAGAAATGCCTCGACTCGGGCACAGTGATATTGATTGTGCGAGCCTCGAACTCCTCCCGAAGGTCACACTGTTGCTGAGCCTAGCGATGCCCTTCTGGCTGTTGATTATGAATCAGGGCAGACACCAGTGGTGGCGGTGGTGGCAACTGAGCGCAGGAAGCTTGACTTGCTGAAGCACGGAAGTCGTAGGCTGTTGATTACGCACCTCCTCCGGGATATACAGAGAGTAGCACGATGCAATATGCAAGACCTGCTTCGGTGGGTTCTGCCATGCTTTGACTTCAGCGATTTCCTTCTGCTTCTAGATCGTGACTTGGCACGTCCTTATGGTATGTCCATTGTCTTCGCCACAAAATAGGTAGAACAGTCTCCTAGGCTGATTACCATATCTTCCTCCGAAGCTTCTGCCCCCTTTGCCTCTTGGAGCTGGTGGCCTGAATGAACTTTGTTATGCTCCTAATGATTGAGAGTTGTATTGTTGCCCTTGGGTATGATTCCCCCTGTCGTCACTTGAGCTAGGGTTATGGATCATCCTGATATGCCTAGGGTGGAGTCTTCCTCCGAATCCCTTGGTCATCTCGGAGTATTTGTAGGCTTCTTCCCTTCTTTGCCGAAAATCATTATTGGCTCTAATGTACTCATCCATTTTCTAGAGAAGCTTCTCCAAGGTTTGCAGTGGCTTTCTTGCAAAATATTGCGCCATTGGTCCTGGCCTAAGCCCCTTGATCATGGCTTCAATGACAATCTCATTGGGCACTATAGGCGCCTGAGCTCTCATTCGCAAGAACCTTCGGACGTATGCCTGCAGGTACTCCTTATGGTCCTGCGTGCAATGGAACAGGGCTTGGGCAGTGACTGGCTTCGTCTGGAAACCCTGGAAGCTAGTGACTAGCATATCCTTTAGCTTCTGCCATGACGTAATTGTTTCCAGTCGAAGAGAAGAATACCATGTTTGAGCCACACTTCTGACTGCCATGACGAAGGATTTCGCCATGACGGTAGTGTTGCCCCCATATGATGATATGGTTGCTTCGTAGCTCATCAGGAACTGAGTGCCCATCATACATGGGGAGCTAAGGTGGCTTGTAAGATGGTGGCCATGGGGTAGCCTGTAGTTCTGCTGCTAGAGGAGAAGCATCATCAAAAGCAAAGTTACCATGATGAAAGTCATCGTACCATTCATCATCATTGATTGGGCTTTCTTGATGAAGCTCCCTGTGTTGGGGCCTTCGGTCTTGGTCATCCTGAGTGAGGTGACGCATTTCTTCGGCAGCTTTGTCGATCTTTCTCTGAAGATCGGCAAGCCGAAGCATCTTTTCCCTCTTCCTTTGCACTTATTGGTGAATAGCCTCCAAGTCCGTAATCTCCTGGTCTAGCTCCTCCCCCTGGCGTTGTTGTCTTCTTCGGCGGCATGGTGAAGGTGGATGTTTGCCGAAGGTGGTCGTTTGAGTTCACCGGAGGTGGGCGCCAATGTTGGTCACTTGTTCTCAAATGCTGTGGATCAAGAACAAGCCAACACAATTGTTAATTTTTACGGACATTCGTCTTTTGAAGCATTATTTCCACATAGGTTTAATGCTCATCAGACGAAGGTCAAGAAGGACATACCTTCATCATTTAATATAAGAATAGTAATGTGAAAGGATAAAAACAGAAACTACATTTCATTAATTCATACATATTTGCATTTCATAAAACATGTATGAATGTTGACAATATTTAATATTACATTTATACCTTCGACTTGGTCGAAAGTGAAGACGCGAGAGAGTGATTATAATTCAGCGTGAACAGTACGGTGTTATTGTTCATCTATTTATAGGCACGGGACACAGCCCGAGTAAAAGTACATTTATGCCTTTGACATTCATGTATAAGCATAACACAAATCAGTAAGAACTGAATAGTATTTGTTCCTTTTCGGTCATCATGATACTTGGTCTTCGTCATCGCATCAAGCCGAAGCTCTTTGGCTATAGCTTCGTTGTCCATTCTTAATACCTTCGGCCTACATCTTCACCGTGTCACGAGAGAAAACCTTCATCCCGAAGCCGAAGCCCCCTGTAACGACTCATGTCATAATGAAAACATATGGTCAGCCACGTTTTTTAGACCTTCGGAAAAGAAAGGCCCCCAACAGAGAGTTTTTGGTAGGGTTACCTCTGCCGTCTTTATATAGCCGACTGGAGAGATATCCTTACCTACTGATTATGAGTCCATCCAGGTCTATCATCTTCACTGTGAATGTGCCTATTCTTCGGGTGCTCGGTTGCTTTCCGTTGAATTATCCTTCGAGTAGGTCGCTATCTAGTTGTTTTCAAGACGCGTCTCAGAATCCCGCTCGTCCTATAGCGATAAACTCACATGGATAGCGTTTACACGCCATATTCTTCAAGCTTGTTTCTCGCTTGACACATCATCTTATTTTGCCTGATCTTACTTTGCCTGAATACGGTCCAATAGTACACACTGTTAGACGACTTATCGGGGCCAATCAAGCGGCCCATGGAAGTGATGGAACTAGGGCTGGAAACGAGTCGAGCCGAGCTCGGCTCGCCTACTCACCGAGCTGTAAAAACAGGCTCGGCTTGGCTCGATACTGGCTCGCGGGATGCACCTTGAAAACTAATATTGCATTGTGTAGTGAATTATTAGTCTATAAATATGAAATAAATAATCATAACACGACATTACAAGTAATCTAAATTATAATTGTTATATATACATCATTAAAGACTAAGAAACGAGTCAAATATCTATAAAATTATCTAATATCCATCATTATTGTGTAGATTGTTTTTTTTTTCAGCTCGCGAGCCGGCTCGCGAGCCAGTGCGGCTCGGCTCGTTGCCTGAACGAGGTCGAAAACCTGGTTCGGCTCGGCTCGCTCGAGACTCGCGAGTCGTTTCGAGCCGAGCCGCTCCGAGCTCAAGCCGGCTCACGAGCTTCGAGCTTTTTTTTTCAGCCCTATATAGAACATATACACGTTATATCGACTAAAACTAGTTTTGGCCACGCTATCTCTCATCGGTTTATGAGGGGGTGACGGATGTTAGCTAACTTCGGTCGGTCTGGTGCAAGCCGACGAAGGTTTGTGTTGGGCACCAAAATGAGCGGACGGTCCGGCCCTTGGGCCCGGACGGTCTGCGTGTCCCGAGATTAGATTAACTCGGATATTTATCCTTATCTCGTGCGTGGTTATCTATCTAATCACGTGGGAGTTTGTTGGCTATCTCTTAGGAAAAGGTCCAGACCTCCTCCCCTATAAATATAAAGGGGTACGGCCGATTGAGAACCCCCGAACACATTCCAATCGAACAAATTACCTTATTTACTTTTCTTGCCCTAGTAGTAGATGTATCATAGTTCTAGTTGTAGTCTTCCACATATCCACCTCCACCCCTATTCGACTCTACGTCGTCTAGATCCGTCTTGGGTGGCCTGCTGATCCCAAGACGACCCTAGGATCTCACCCCTCCCGGGGGGCAAGATCTAGTTGTCCATCCAAGACCTCTTCCTCAAATTGATCTCTTAATTCTTAGGCGACTCCACGTCGTCTGGGGACGCCCTGGGTGACCTATTGACCCAGGGCACCATTAAGATCCCTTCCCCCCAGGGGACGAGATCTAGATTCCAGCAAGGAGGAGGAAGGCGACACCCTATCGCCAGGTCGCGGACCGTCCGGCCCTAGGGCGCGGACCGTCCGGCCGTTAGGCAGGGAACCCGAGCTCCTGCACCAGGTCACGGACCGTCCGGCCCTGTGCCGCGGACCGTCCGCGCCTGACCAGAGAGCACCACCGCCTCGCGCCAGGTCGCGGACCGTCCTGCCCTGTGCCGCGGACCGTCCGCGCCTGACCAGAGAGCACCGCCGCCGGTTCTTGTTGAGTGTTTGGCGCTCCGAAAAGGCGCCAACATACTTTTTGGCGACTCCGCTGGGGACGAAGTTGCAGATCTACAAAATCAGGCTTACATGGCCGATTCTAAAGATCTCAACGGTGCTTCTCCAAACAACAACAAAAGGCTGACTAATTTATCGGCCGCTGAGCATAAAAGATTAGAAAATGACATGAAGAAAATAGACGAGGAGGCCCACCGACAAAAGGATCAGGTGCTCAAGGTGGCGGATAAGTGGTACCTCTCGCACTTCAGGGTAGACTGCCACCAGAAGACCGTCCAAGAAAGGGAGATAAACGCCGAGTATATGTTAGCCGTGCTGCAACAGCTCCCCACGATAGGTGATGCCAGGTCAGCCGATGATATTCCATCTATTAAAATTTCTTTTGATAATCGGATTAAAAGTATTACGGAGGATATAGAGAGGATGGCACATGCATTAGGAAAAACTCACATGCCTGATTTTTTATCACATAAATTAGGCGCTGAAACAATTGCGCCAAACACATCGGCGACAAATGGGTTTTCCCAGCCATATTCTGGTGTGCCGATGGACTCATATCCAGAACGACCGTCACCACCATCTTCGCTAAATGGTGAGTCAACCCTGAGCATGGCCGGACCGTCCGCACACAATCGCGGACCGTCCGACCCTCCGTCAGACCGTCCGGCACCCTACGCCGGACAGTCCGGAGTTACACAGAGCCCACCGCAAGGGTCACAGGTGTTGCCTGACGTGACCGGACAGTCCGAGGATAGTACCGGACCGTACGATCCACCCGCAGACCGTCCGACTGTGCAGGTCGGACCGTCCGGAGCACCAGAAGTCACCTGTGATCCGTCTAGTGTGGAAGGCCGGCGTACATATAACCGGCCACCCAAGCCCCAAGAACCAAAAAAGTCACATGTCCCTGAGCTTGTTTGGCCCACTAAGGCTAAACCTTCTGTTCGCTCTCACCCGCACTCGACACAAAAGGAAAAGGTTAAGTACACATTTAATATTACTAAGTGTGATAAAATATTTGATGAGTTGCTTAAACATGGTAATATTAAACTATCACATAGAATTCCTCCGGTTGAAGAATTAAAAGGGCATATATATTGTAAATGGCATGGCTCCTTTCTTCATAACACCAATGATTGTGCTGTCTTTCGTCGGCAAATACAATCGGCTATAAACGAAGGCCGGTTGAGGTTTCAAAAGGAGGTGAGGATTGACAGACCACCTGTCCCTGCCACCACATTAGAGCCGACAAGCAAAAAAGTCATAGTTCGGCCCTGTGCGGCCGATAAAAGCAAAAATAAAAATATCGTCATTGGTGATCCCCGTACACCAAATATGTCACGCATAATGGTTACTCAGAAGACTCCGGACAAAAGAAAGACCGGAGGCACCGGGGGGCAAGCACGATCGGACACCCGATCATGGTCACCTGTCCTGCGTACGCCAGACGATCCGGGTACTAAGGCCGAACAGTCCGAGACAGTAGCGGACGGTCCGGCTATAATGGTCGGACAGTCCGCAGACAGTCAGAAGCAGCAACCTTAGACCACCGGACCACAAGGTTCCAAAACAAGTGTTAGGAAACAAAATACTATTAAGACGTCTGGACGACTCAGTAGAGTCGGCCCTACTTTTGGTCAGTTGCTTGCCAAATATACGAAGAAGGCCGTTCCACACAACCGGCCAATAAAGCAGACGAAGTCAAAAGGGCGGTCTGTGCAAAAGCAAAAGCCGACTAAACGGACCCAAAAGGTAGCACAACCAAGATCGCCTTGTCATCCTCCTCCAGGGATAGCATGGTGCGTCCCGTTCTATCCATCGCCGATGTGTTGTCCTGCTCATGTGTGGGGTGGTACGGCGATGAATTCGTATTACTGGCCCAATCCATTTGCTTATTTGGGCTGGGGGGCACCACAAGTTTTTGCCTATTGACAGGTTGATCAGGTAGACATGGCCGAAGAGGATGCGATCCGAAATGGCCTCTGTGCATTAAAGTTCCATCAATTATTTATATTATCTGATCGCAAGAGCCGATGACTTGCATCGAGCTGAATCCTTACATCGGGAACAAAAGCTCATGAGGTCAATTATTTCCGAAGTTTTCACTGATGCTTTTGGTTCGCCAAGCTCCACCAAAAGGCAGGGGGGCATATGTTGGGCACCAAAATGAGCGGACGGTCCGGCCCTTGGGCCCGGACGGTCCGCGTGTCCCGAGATTAGATTAACTCGGATATTTATCCTTATCTCGTGCGTGGTTATCCATCTAATCACGTGGGAGTTTGTTGGCTATCTCTTAGGAAAAGGTCCAGACCTCCTCCCCTATAAATATAAAGGGGTACGGCCGATTGAGAACCCCCGAACACATTCCAATCGAACAAATTACCTTATTTACTTTTCCTGCCCTAGTAGTAGATGTAGCATAGTTCTAGTTGTAGTCTTCCACATATCCACCTCCACCCCTATTCGACTCTACGTCGTCTAGATCCGTCTTGGGTGGCCTGCCGATCCCAAGACGACCCTAGGATCTCACCCCTCCCGGGGGGCAAGATCTAGTTGTCCATCCAAGACCTCTTCCTCGAATTGATCTCTTAATTCTTAGGCGACTCCACGTCGTCTGGGGACGCCCTGGGTGACCTATTGACCCAGGGCACCATTAAGATCCCTTCCCCCCAGGGGACGAGATCTAGATTCCAGCAAGGAGGAGGAAGGCGACACCCTATCGCCAGGTCGCGGACCGTCCGGCCCTAGGGCGCGGACCGTCCGGCCGTCAGGTAGGGAACCCGAGCTCCTGCACCAGGTCGCGGACCGTCCGGCCCTGTGCCGCGGACCGTCCGCGCCTGACCAGAGAGCACCACCGCCTCGCGCCAGGTCGCGGACCGTCCGGCCCTACGCCGCGGACCGTCCGCGCCTGACCAGAGAGCACCACCGCCGGTTCTTTTGAGTGATTGGCGTCTCCAAAAAGGCGTCAACAGTTTGCTAACTTTCGTTAGTCTCGTGCAAGCTGCCAGAAGTTAGCGCGAACAAAGCTAATTATTGTCAGCTCAATATGATTTGATAGAAAGTAGCAAACTTCTGTCGACGTTAGACGAAAGTTAATAATGTTTATTGTCTAACAGACATCGGTATCAGGCGAAGACTAATGAAAGTTAGTTTAAATACATCGATAAACGACAAACAAAAACTAGATTAAATTGACGAAATTTAGCTTATTTCCATGAAAATACTCGATTTTCTGTCGGTCTGAGAGGCCGATGAGAGTTAACACGGTTTTGTAGTGTTCGTACCCACGTTTTTTTATGTCGGGAAGACCTATAGGCAACTAATAAAGACAGATTCTGCACAAAACTGCAAAAACTACATATGTACTTGCTCTGGACAAAACATAATACTGTAGTACATATGCATTGTAACTGACGACAGCAACTGCTGAATTATAATTAGCTAGTTCCCTACTTCTATAAGCTTAGAGCTAGTTTGAGAGCCACAAAACCGGAGAAAACTGTAGGGTCTAAAATTTCCTCCTTGTTAAATTTAAATTAATAAGGAGGAGATTTTAGCCCCTCCAAACCCCTCCGGTATTTAGACTCCTAGACTAGCTCTTAAGGCTAGATGCAATCAGATGGCCTTTGTTTTCATTGGCTAGCTACACTTTAGTGCTTGTTCGGTTATATTCAATTCATATGGATTGAAGGGGATTAATACGGATTGAAAGAGATTTTGACTTACCAGGGATTAAAACGCCTCAATCTCCCTCAATTCATATGGATTGGGGTATAACCAAACAAGCCCGTAGTGGTTATGTTGCTACCGTAGTCCTAATACTGGGCTGGACTGCCTATTAATTAAGAAAAAAATAGGAGGGGTGTACTGTGCCTATGAGTAAGCTTCCCTATTGTCACGTCCGATGTGTTCTTAGTCTGAACCTGACAAAACTAGTAACTGCTGTCCTCTCAACTAAGGCTTATTGTCAGTTAGCAAATGTCGCATGGAATTTCCTGCCCAGATCTTCGTATCAAAAAGTATTGCAAATTGCGATTCTTTATTCCAGAATTGAAAAGACATGGATAACTTCTAGTTCACCATAGCTAATCACATGTCGTTGATCTAAACGTCATTTTCTACGATGGACTCTGTGTACTATGTAATTATCCTAACAGCCAAATTTTCTAATTTAGACTTAGTTTTTCGGCATGAGGTTAAGAGAGACTAGCTCGAAGAGAAAAAGGTACTACACAGATTTTATAGGCATGTGATTGAGACAAGTAGGGCCGGACGAAATGTTCGTGACTCGTCGGCTTGATCGGTTCGTGGTCAGATCGGTTCGGCTCAAATTTGTTCGTTTGAATTTTTTTACAAGCTGAGCTAACATCCTAGTCTGGTTCGTTAACGATCCAGCTCGGTTTGTTAACGAGCTAACTCGCGAGCTAAACAAGATACCACATTCCAGTAAAACGAAACTATATGCTTATCATTTACGTAATAATTGATGAATATGTTATATGTATATGTCGTGTCTATGGACTATGAGTTAAACTAATGGTTGATAAACTATATCTATGTATTAAATTGGTCTATACGATTGTAAGTGTGTGTTAAACTAATGAACATATGTGTGAATTGGTGACCGGTGAGTGAAGGGTTGTATTAATTTAATGTTACATTGATGTGACCTATAAAACTATGAGAAAAATTATTATTTTCTGTTGTTAAATTAGTTTAAAATTAACTAGAAATTAATTATTATATATATATTATTTTTTTTTGCTCTGTCTGAGCCGGTTTAACCTCGTAAAAGAGCCGCTGGATATCTAGCCTTAGTTGAGACTTGAGAGTAGTAGAAGGGAGAAAAGTACTACACAAAAGCATACATGGATGTTGACGTTGAACTGCCCAAGGCATGGCAGTACTCTGCTCATCGCAGGAATTTAAAACATAAAGGGGGTGTTTGGTTGATCCTGCTAAAGTTTAGCTCGGGTCACATTAAGCGTTTGACTTTTAAATAGGAGTATGAAATATAGACCCAACCAACTGAACTAGATTCGTCTCGTCTTTTAATCTTCGGCTGACAAATTAGTTTTATAATCTGACTACATTTAATACCCGGAACGGAGGTTCAAACATTCGATGGGACAGGGGCTAAATTTTAGCGGGGTGTAACCAAACACCCCCAAAAGATGCCCTGCTGACAGACAGCACAACCCTGCCCTAATAATTTAATAGAAGAGTCATCGTTGGCACTGAAATCCATCTCTGCATGTACAGTTGGAAATTGGAAATTTAAAAGTTGATGCTGAAATCCCTAATTATTTTATAAGGTTGAGAAACGCACCAAGGATGACCTACTCATTCATGACAACACACCCAAATGTGTTGTCAACGAATGTGCTTAAACTAAAGGGGATTGGTGTGCTTCTGAGAAGGTGTGGTTAGTTTGTCTTTCAGACGCGTTTTAAAATAAACAGAGGTCGATCCACGTGTGTGTTTAGAGCGTGTTTGGTTACTTTAGTCTACGGACTAAAGTTTATTTGGAAGACTAATATTTTGTTCATACCCTATTTGGTTATAGGGTATAAAAGTATTTAAAAAACATTAAATGACTCATAAGAAGACCAAAATGCCCCTTAATATTCTTATGCAATTAGTGCAACTGAAACAAGTGAGAGACAAAAGGTGGAATCAATATGGTTTAGTCTCTTTTAGTCACTCTTTGAAGAACTAGAGACTAAAACAATTTAGTCCATATTTTAGTCTCACAATTTCGTAAATTAGGGACTAAATGGGACTAAAAGGGAGAGAATAATCTTTAGTCCCTCAAACCAAATAAGACCTTAATAGTTCTGGCAAACAACATATTGTTTTCCACTTGAAAACAATTCATGGTTCCATCTTAATTAATCTCTAGAATTTAACAGAAAGGAACACTAGTAGAAAAGAGTTTAAAGCCGTCAGTACGTTCAAATTACTGGAAAAACAGGTCAGGCGGGCTTAAGGAACCATTTCCACTGGCGGTTCTAAAATCCACTATACAATGTTGGATCTAAATAACCAATCTTCCCTTATGTAGTGCCACAAGCAACCACCCGGATTTGTCCTATATGGGTTCTATGTGTGCGAGTTCATGAGACAAAACGGACAATACATCACAAACCCTAGCCAGATGTTACTAGTAATAGTCATGTATGTATTTATGTCATTAGAGATGCAAATATGTTATCGAGTGTAAATATATGATGTTTATAATCTTTCTTTACATGAATTTTAACGAGGAAAGCCGGAGAATATGACCGAATGTGCATTGTATGGCATAATTGAGGATCTATGCACATTCATATTGAAAGAGGTAATTCCCATTGAAGGAAAATATCATGATGATACCAGTATATTAGCTAGGCCAGAATTTAGAGTACTCATAGAAATTAATAGACTATCACTTAGCCGAGATAGTTATTAGAGCTTAGTTGAAAACTTTGATGTCTGGAATGTGTGATGGTTGTAAACACAAGTCTTTGATGTATATAAATGTATGATAGAATTTAATTCCATGTTTCTTTCAATATAAATATCAATATATATTGATATATATATATTTGTTTGTGTGTGTGTATATATATATATATATATATAATTTAGTTTTGTTTTGAAAATTTGAAAAAGGCAGGAAAACTATCACTGGCGGCAAAATAAAGAAAACCGCCAGTAAAAATATCGATTTCCACTAGCCTCTAGCACTGGCTTGTACCAAAAAATGCCAGTATAAATATGTTTTCAACCTCCACTACAGAACTTCTCTATACTAGTGGAAAACTAAGGTCATTGGTCTCCAAGAAAACTTATTTAAGTTTTATTATACATCATAACTTTTAAAAAATGTAACAAATAAAATTAGAGACAAAGCATTTTTATAATAATATAAACATTCAAAAAATCATTCTTGAACAACAAAGTGCATGGTGTAATTGAGCCAATAGTCCTAGATAAAACGCCACCGCGATCACGCCAATAGTCATGGAGTAAGGTAGTCCTCCTTCAATGAGATATCCACAAGAGAACAGTGTGACATCACCAAGCAATTGGACGCCAACAAATGATCTATATGAGACAATTACATGATGCCCTCCCCATAGACAAAGGGTCCGCAAGAACGGATCTGTTGGTCACTTGTTCTCAAATGCTGTGAATCAAGAACAAGACAACACAACTGTTAAGTATTAAGGTCATTCGTCTTTCGAAGCATTACCTACTCTCGGATATAATGATCATCAGACGAAGGTCATGAAGGACATGCCTTCATCATTTCATGGATAAATAAGAATACAAAACGATAATGAATATAACACATTAGTTCATTCACATTTATATTTCATAATATACACATAAACATTAACAAAGTTGTTATTACATTGATACGTTCGGCTTGTTCGAAGGTGCTGACGTGAGAGTGATTACAATCCGACGTGAACAGTACGGTGCTACTGTTTATCTATTTATAGGCACGAGACACAGCTCGGGTAAAAGTACATTCATGTCCTTGACATTTACTTATGACCATAACATAAATCATTAAGGACTAGCTGGTCTTTTTCCCTTCCGGTTAGCATCATGTTTGGTCTTCATCACCATTCTAAGCCGAAGTTATTACTCTTCGGCTATAGCTTCGACGTCCATTCTTGTCATCTTCGGATTATGTTTTCACATCGTATGCCTTTGCTATGGGAGAAAACTTCCATCCTAAAGCCGAAGCTCCCTGTAATAATACATATCATGCTGAAAACATATGGTTAGTCATGTTTTTGAGGACCTTCGGAAGAGAAAGGCCCCCAATAGTAGCCCCTTGTTGTATTAGTTTGTTTCTTTGTAACAAATTCAAACTGCGACGTGAATGAAGGCCTTTAGCCGAATGTCTAAAAAGCATCTTCCCTTCACTAGAATAGCGAATCATTCTGAACCATGGGACCCACCGAACTGTGGGGCTTTCAGTATATATGTAGAAGGTTGTGTCGTAAATATTTTTCGTGTCATCTAGCTGTTTGCGTTGTGATTGCTATCTTAGCCTTCTTCTCTTTTGCAAGCTCGATTGACTTTTGAGCTTCGGCATCTGCCGCAACCATCATTCAAATGGCTGAGACAAGAAGATTACAGACCCCACAATGACTGGATTTTACGAAGCTATGGAAAAGACCAACACAAAAAAGATCACCTATGAGATGTTGGCTGGGTTGTCTGAGGATTCCAGCGATAGCGATAGTTTTGACGTGGAGAGCGAGAATGAAGATGTCGAAGATCGGCCGTGGAGGCCAAGCCATGTTGTTTTTGGGAAGTCAACTGTCAAACAAGGGCAAATCAAAGCGATGAAGGGCAAATATTTTCATGATGTTTCTATAGTGAGGGCGGGGGGGGGGGGGGGGGGGGAAAGAACCGTTCCCCTTCCCGAAGCTGATGAGGTGGTGGTCTTTAAGAGCTTCATGAAAGCTGGGCTTCGCTTTCCATTACACAAGATGCTGGTTGAAGTTCTGAAGACATTTGAAATATACCATCATCAACTTACCCTCGAAGCTCTTTATCAAAGTGGGGGTTTTATATAGGCTATGAGGAGTCAGGGGCTAGAGCTGGATGCTAGGTGCTTCTGCAATATTCACGAGTTATCTTACTAGACGAAGGCAACTGGAAAAGATCAATACCATAACAACTTCGGCTATTATAGCTTCGTGCCCTGCTCTGAGGCAAATTATCTTGTCCCTACATTTCGGAAGAAGTGGCTGGGCTCTTCGATGAAGCAATGGTTTTACATAAAGAATGATCTGAATCAGAGGGAGGATGTGAGGGGCATCATTCAACGTTCCATATGGTCGCGCTGCGGCATTAGAAGACCATCAATCGCAGTTGGGAATGAAGTGTAAGCATGCCTAATGGCCTTCAATACCGTATGTACCTACATCGGTACCAGGGACTTAGTTCAGGAACACATCGCTTTCAAAGTATGGCCTCTTGCTAATGAATGAGAAATGTCAAAGGAAACTGTCGTTGGCTCTAGTGAGGGTGGTTTGGTTTATCTTAAGTACACCTTCCGGTACAGAAGCTAATTTGATGAGCCAAATGATGATTGGCTAGACACTATAGAGGCAATGAGTGATGAGCTGCTTGGAGCCTACTCGAGGTTAGAGGACGAGGCTATGACTGTTGCCTTTGGCGCTCGAGGGAAAAAAGGCTGAACAAGGTTTTCGATATTATTGGGGTTGTCTACACTGATTACTGTTTTCTTGTCCGAAGGCAAAGGGGAAAAAGGAAAGTTACTGCTTCAACCTCTTCTAGTGCGCCGAAGTCGAAGAGGGCCAAGGTCTTGACACATAGGCCAAAGCCTATTGGGACGGCCGAGGTGCCGGAGCTTACTGAAAATGCAGAGGGTGCCCCCTCAGCCACAGAAATAGCTCCTGCAATGTTGATCGAAGCTGGTACAGACCCGGTAAAAGAGCTGGAATCAGAAAAGGCAGCAGAACAACCAAAGGTGCTGAGCACTCCAACTGTAATAGGGTTGTCGAAGCCGTCGAGTACTACAACATCGACTCCAAGGAAGAGAAGAATGGATAGCGTCTTAGATGCTGTTTTAGAGTCCGTGAAAGCGCCAGTTCCTGCTTCTACCGAAGCAACTAGTGAAAAATCTGAAGCTGCAAGAGAACCGATTACTGCAAGCACGGCTAATGTTATTGCTGAAGCTGGACCTTCGAAAGCTACACCAATAGGGCTAGTGGAAGAGAGTGTTCCTGAAAAATCTAAATCTCCTACTCCCAAAGCACCTCCCCATGGTGACTTGGAATACATTGTTCGACACGCTTCGAAAAAGCAGTTATCATTAGAACAAATTGCTGAAGTAGAACACTATGCCAAGGACTTGAAATACTGTCACACCCGGTTTTAAGGGCAAAATCGAATGCATACCATATGTGTGCCAGGATCTATTTCCACACATATGTTGACGTCACAAGTGTAATATATCAAAAGAACAATGCATAAAAGTGTAAATAAATATTATATTAATATATTACACTTCGAACAAACATAATGTCTTAACCTTTATTCACCAAAGTATAGCGAAACATGAACATCCTTCCACAGGAAGATGACCAGGGGTATCACTAGACTAGCATCCATGGAGTTCAGCATCATATCATCATCTGCAAACTTCTGATCAAAATTTAAGCAAGGGTGAGCTCACTTATGGTTGGGGCTCAGCAAGTAGGGGAAAATGCAAGGTAACAAGGTAAGGCTAAAGTTTAATGCGGTTAGCATTTTAGTTGGCCCACATTTTATTATTAACACTTGATTACTAAGTATAAATATGTACCAAACCCAATTAAGCATAATTCGTAATCAGCATAAACTTAAACCATTTGAGCAAGTACCATCAACATGAAGCTCAACCTCTTGAGCGAACCACTTAAGCATACCGCTTAAACAAAACCGATCACAATTTATTTCCATCTTCAAGTTCAATTATCATGTGAGGGTCTAGGCTGCTCGTAACCGTGAGCATGGCTGATATATCAGTTTTACACTCTGCAGAGGTGGCGCATCTTTACCCATGTGTCGCGATTCCCTTCTAGCCTGGGTTGATCAGACCCATATTCACTTCCAAGGTGAATGGCTAGGGTCTCACTATGAGGCTTTTCCCTAGAGTCCTCATTATGTAGATGTTGGGAATGGTCAAACTGCATAGAGCACATCTGATGTAACCAACTTATAGACCAGTCTGTAGGGTAAAGCTTGGGAACTATGCCCTTATCCAATCTACCTGAGCCGGAAATATAAGCGCTTAGCAGATGCCCCCGTTTCAGTCGACCACGACCAGCACCCAACATAAGACTTCCCTAGTTATTTAGCCAAGGCCGTCCCATACCACCCTCATGGTAGCACTATTTTCTTGGGTGGTCACTCCATGTTCCAATTAAATCATATGATCTTGCTTAATCATCGGATTAGCAACAATAATGTAAACTTACCATTTGGAACATTAATATCATAAACATGAGTGACTGCATAAAGTTAAGTTGTAGCAATAGCATAGCTACTAAGGTAAAGTATAATACCCAGGTTTGATCAAGGAATAAGGTTGGAAAGGTTAGGTGTATTTGAAAAGGTAACCCATCAAATTATGCACATATCAAAAAGTAAACTTTATTATATGTATTGTTCGGGATCAAACAAAGTATGCAGAGAGAGAAGTCCACTTGCCTTGCTTATAGAAAACTTGAGATTCTTCCATGGAACAAATCCTGGTTCTCAACTATGGGATCAATCACTGAACATCACATAAACAAACAAGAAGAAACAAACACCACTCAGTAATGTACAACATTCATAATAGACCAGCTAAAAGAAAGCATAACGAAAAGAGCATTTGCTTTCTAAAAACATCACAAGCACCGGTTATAACAAGAAGGCGCCTTTTTGAAAAAGGTTTAGTTCAGATTTTATAAAACAAGACTAAAGTGTGAAAATAACTTAACTATAAATTTATGAATGTTTGGTGAACCATTTTTAATCTTTTTAAGAGATTATAAAACACATTTATTTAGGAAGCATTATATAAAACACATTATTAAAAATTATTAAACCTTTTTATATATTATATATCTAAGGTTAATGAGTTATTAAACAAATTATTAACACATGAAGCATTATGGAACATATAATAAAGCATTTAACTGATGAAAAGCTAACATGTAAGTCTAGGTAGGTTTTATGTGGAAAGATAACTAAACAATAATTATCTTTTCTTTTATTTTAGAAAACAAATAGCCTATGCTTATTAAGAAGTCTTATAATCAAAACAATATATGTGTAAACTAATACTTTGATTACCAGAAATCATGAGTTACTAATTAACCCATTTTAACATTCTTAGAAAAGCTATATGGCATATTACTACTGTAAAGCATATTATTATATATTAATTAAATGTAAGACTAAATAATTTTTACATTAAAGGATAATAAATAGTTATCATTTTATTAGGAAAACACTTAGCCTAAGTTTGTTAAGAAAACTATATTCAAACCTATAAGCCATATTTTCAATCTAAAGGTATGAACACCAACTATAATATTTTAGCATTTTTAGGAAACTCTATTTCCTTTCTTTAGTGCAACTAAACTATATTTATGCATAAAACATATAACATAGTGATTATAAATCTGAATCACACATGCAATTATTTATCTGATATTTTTTGATATGAAAATATGGTCTACAATTCTTTTAAATTTAACAATTATAAATCCACATAAAAGTTGATTATAATAAACATGGTTCAAATAAATTACAGGAACTTAAGAATTGATGGGAAATAGTAATTAAAATGCTTAATTGCATTTTTATGAAGTTAGTAAATTTGTAATTAATTTATTAGAACACTAAATATTATAATAAAATTAGTGCAGGGCTAGATCACGGTTAAACATAGCTTCTAGGGGGTAGCATAAAAGATATAACCTTCTTCTACCTTCAGATGCTAGCTTGGCGAGCAAAGCCTGCCATGTGGGACCCGCGCAAGGGGATTAGACGTAGGGGAACTCAACGACATAGTACAGGGATCTCTGGGCACATGCGGGTCACTAATGCTGGTACGACAATGGAGTCGATGGCGTAGCAGAGTCACGGCGCCACCGAATGGGGCAAACACTAGCGAATTGGGAGCGGACGATGACGACGGTGAGCAACAACGCACGTGCAAAGTCGGGCGTTGGTGCGGGTGCAGAAGAGTAGGGGCCTCAACATCACGGACACGATAGTCAACACAGGAACTACGGCGTGACAGGACGAGGGTGCGTGCTCCAACGTCGTCGAACAGTGGTAGCAGAGGATCACAGAGAACTGAGCCTCGATGCCGCGAGCTGCTATAAGTGAGTGGGGAGCGGTGGGCGGTGTAGGTGTCATAGGAGGGATCTTCGCACCAGGGCTTCGACACGGGTCAGTGGGGAACGACGTTGGACTTTGGCGACAATGGCGACGATGGCGGTGCACACAGCTGAGCAAGCACGACGACACAGTACAAGGAAGAAAAAACGAGAGCAGACATGGAAAAGGAGAGAGCACAGGGGCATAGCCTTTATAGCTGGAAGAGGAGGAAATTAAGGTCACAAATTAATGGTCCATTGAAGCTGAGTGACATTAGAATTGAATCGCCATTGATGGCGCTTAAACACCGGATGCGCACACCTGCGAGGGAGAGAAGAAACAGTCGGCTTCTCCACTATGGCATACAAGGAGACGAACAAGCAAAAAGAAGGTGCAGCAGGGGAAACGAAGGCTCGAAGGCGCGGGGGCTCCATTTATAGACCGTGGGAGAGAGTTCAGTGTGGCAGCAGGGAAGGAAGAGGGTTGGGCTTCGACATAAATGGTGGCCGAGGAAGTAGAAGCGAGGGGCACCGCCAATAATGACGATGGTGGAGAGAGGAGCCGAGGCGTCTTCCCGCCGCATGATCTACACTGGAGGTGAAACGACGCGGTCTGCTGGGGAGTCAAGGAGCCGTAGGAGCACGGTTGTGAGGTCCACTTTGAGGAGTCAAGGGGCGCTGTGTTGGATGCGCCATGCGATCTCCACACTGAACGGAGAACGAATATGGTGCTGGTCTGTCCGTCAGAAAAGAAAGAATCAACCGTGAAGATGAAGGGCGGGCCCACCTGTAAGTGGTATAGAGGGAGGGAAGGGAGGCATGCGGTTGGGCAATTGGAAAAAAAATTTGCTGCAGCCCGGCTGCAAACCACGATGTTTGCAGCCCCTCACAAAAAGGAGGATAGACCCCATCTGCAGGTCCAACAGGTAACATTTTAGTTGTGTTATTGCTGCTGCAGGTGGGATCGATCCTTCCTTTTTATGAGGGGCTGCAAACATCGTGGTTTGCAGCCGGGATGCAGCAAATTTTTTTCCAGGCAATTGGGCTGGGAAAGCCTGAGCGTACATGCATTAGGAAAATTCTTTGTTTTTTTCATTTTCGTTTTTTCTTTACTCGATACATGAATATTTATATAAATAATCTATTTTAGAATAAGTCCACTAATTAAATAAATAAAATAGGATTTTACAAATATATATATATATATATATAAATTAATTTTTTTTCAAATACTTAAAAAAAATGATTAATCATACATATTTTTTTTCTAAATATGTATTTTAATAGTTTATCATTATTTATGAAATGATGATTTTCTCATAAAATTAAATCCAAATATTAGATACATCAAATAAAATTTATAGCTTGGCATGAATGCATCAAACACTTGGCAAAATTTTATCTTATTCAAGAAATTGTTCAACTTGATTATATTACCATTTTATTATTAAAAATATAAAATTTTTCTTTATACTAGAAATTAATAAATCAAACTGAGTTGATTTCAATCGATAGATTTAGGGTGTTACAAATACCCCTGAGGGTCCTTGGTATACGGAGGGGATAAAGACGACTTCCTCTACTATCTGTGCGACAGTAAGGAGGTTAATGTTTGCTGCGAGATGATGAACAACATAGGATTTTCGAAGCTCGAGCTTAGTTTGTCCGCTATGACAAAGGACCAGCTTGCGGACAGCCTCGCTTACAATAGCTTGAAGGTTTGCACAATTTGGCTTCGTATTTAGTACTTTTCGAGCTATTTTTTTGGTAATTCTTACTTTTATTGTTTGTTCATTCTTTTGTTTGGTAGGGTCTAATCCTTAGTAAGGCTATGAAGGCTCAAAATGATGAGAGTACGAGAGCTGTCAGATAGCACTTGGAAACCTCCGATCGAAGGTTATAACCTTGAGAAACGAAGCTCTTGCAAAGATAAGATTTTGCTATCTTTGGTCGAAAGGTTGAAATCCAGTGAAGCTAAGCTATCCGTTCAAGCCGAAGCGCACAAAGATGAAGTGCAAGAGTTCGAAAAGAAAGTTGCCGAAGCTACTAAAAATTTTAATGTGGAGCTGACAAAACACGAAATATCTAAAATTGAACGATCAGGGACACAGAGGAATGTTGACGAGCTTCGTGCAGCTAAAGAAAAATGCTACGATGTGGCTATAGAATGCACCAAAAATTTGAAGAATAGCTCTGCTAAGGTTGGTGCGTTTTCCTCATAACAAAATTTCATCCGCAGTGATCTCGATGGAGTTATCCAGTGGATTAATGGTGAAGCCGAAGCCTTTGAGAAGATCCTTAGTGACAGAGGGGATTTTTGTGCTTTTGCTGGTGCCCACGGAGCTGTATCAATCCTAGAGAAAGTCGGGTGCGAACATGCGAAAACTGTAGCTTATCCAGGATTCTCACTTTCAACTGATGATATTAAAAACCCTTCAGTCGACGCTACTACATTAAGTGGGAATTTCTATTCAGAAGTATGGCTGAACGGGTGCCCGAGAGATAGCTGATGAAGCTATTAGAAGAAATGAGAAAGAGTCTCACGACACTCGAGAAGAAGCTAAGAGAGCTGAAGAGGCTGCTAAACGTGCTAGGCTTATAGGTATACCTATTACAGCTTAGCTTCATAAGTTATTGCAGCTTCGGGACTAATAAATACTTGTATTCTGATGCAGCCGAGCTTTCTCCCCCTCCAGAGCCATACAATCCTGAAGCTGATCCATCTCTGAAGGGAGTGCTCGAGATAATTAGAATCGTTAACAAAGCTGTTGACGAAGTTGTTAACAGACTGTTAGACGAAGCTGTCGATAAGGTCTTGAAAGAAGACTAAAATTTTGTATATTTGAGAGTTTAGAGTCTTTGTACATAGCTTTTGTTTTTGTGAGAAACAATTATCAACTATTTGCATGTATATTAATGTAATATATTTCTTTGTGATCCGTGAAACCTTCGTACATAGCGTTATTGAGCCGCTGGCGAAAAAACACCTTCCCTTCTTTTCACGCTTCATGAAGAAAGAAATTCCCCTTCTGCTGATACAGTACTGAATATCATGTCATGGCTGTTGTATAGCAATACTGTTGCTGAAGGTACCATCCCTGTGTAAAAATATATCTATCAAAGGCATATCTTGTGTTATTAGTATGTTCTTTCATGAGCCGACAGGTATATTTGAAGGAGCAATTTTACTTCTTCTCCACTGCTTTTAGTCGATGCAAAATGATGTATGATGCGATGTTATGCAATATGATATGATGGTATCATAAAAATGATGTTTACGCACAAATCATCAAAGAAAACCAAGACTCTGCATTCCCTTAAGAACGACTTGAGCTAAGCTCTGCATCCTCTTAGGAACGACTTTGGAGCTTCTTCACCTTTTACTTAGGTGATATTTTAGCTCTGCATCCCCTTAGGAATGACTTTGGAGCTTCTTCACCTTTTACTTAGATGGTATTTTAGCTCTGCATTCCCTTAGGAACGACTTTGGAGCTTCTTCAGCTTTTACTTAGGTGGTATTTTAGCTCTACATCCCCTTAGGAACAACTTTGGAGCTTTTGTCGCCCTTGTTACATTTGATGGTGTAACCACAAATTTATTACAATAGGCCGAAGGTTAAACCTTCTTATATTGTCTCCAGAAGGGAAAATTTAAAGACAAAAAGTAAAAATACATTGAACTTAGAAACTTTTTGGCCGAGCCCCTGTGTTGCTTTAGTAAATATGTCTCGATTTGGGCACAATGTTGTTGACTGTGCGGGCTTCAGACTCCTCTCGAGTGTCGCGCTGTTATTGCGCTTGGCGATGCCCATCTGGCTGCTGATTATGAACAAAGGTAGGTGCCAATGGTGGTGGTGGTGGAAACTGAGCCCATGCAGCTTGAGAATGACTTGCCGAAGCAATTGATGTCGTGGGTTGCTGGTTGTTCACATACTTAGGGATATATGGCGAATAGCATGAAGAAGTATGCAAGACCTGCTTCGGCTGATTCTGCCATGCTTCGGCTTCAGCTATCTTCTTTTGCTTTTAGATCGTGACTTGGCACGTCCTTGTTGTGTGTCCCTTATCCTCCCATAGAATGAGCAGAATAATCTCCTGGGTTGAGTGCTGAACCTTCCTTCGAAGCTTCTACCTCCTCTGCCTCTTGGAGCTAGTGGCCTGTAAAAGGTTTGCTGCATTCCTGAAGATTGTGAGCTTTCTTGGCTGCCTTGAGTGTGGTTTGCCTTGTCATCATTTGTGCTGGGATTGTGGATTGTTCTGACATGCCTGGGGTGGAATCTTCCTTCGAAACCCCTAGTGATCTCAGCATACCTGTAAGCCTCCTCCTTTCTCTGGCGAAAATCATTATCAGCTCGGATGTATTCATCCATCTTCTGGAGGAGCTTTTCCATAGTTTGCGGTGGCTTCCTAGCAAAATACTGCGCTGTTGGTCCTAGTTGGAGCCCCTTGATCAGAGCTTCAATGACAATCTCATTTGGCACCGTTGGCGTCTAGGCTCTGAGTCGCAAAAATCTTCGGACATATGCCTGCAAGTACTCTTCATGGTCTTGCGTATACTAGAACAAGGCTTGGGCAGTTACTGGCTTCGTCTGAAAACCCTGGAAGCTAGTTACCAGCATGTCCTTCAGCTTTTGCCATGACATGTCGTTCCCGGGCAAAGGAAAGAATACCACGTCTGAGCTACACTCCTGACCGCCATGATGAAGGACCTCACCATGACAGTCGTGTTACCACCATATGAAGATATGGTTGCTTCGGAACTCATGAGAAACTACTTCGGATCCAAATGCCCGTCGTACATGGGAAGTTGTGGTGGCTTGTAAGTTGGTGGCCATGGGGTAGCCTGCAACTCTGTTGCTAGAGGCGAGGCATCATCAAAAGCGAAGTTACAATGATGAAAGTTATCTTACCATTCATCATCATTGATTGGAGTTTCTTGACAAAGCTCTTTCTGTTGAGGCCTTCGTCCTTAGTCATCTTGGGTGATGTGACACATTTCTTCAGCAGCTTCGCCAATCTTCATCTGAAGGTCGGCTAGCTGAAGCATCTTCTCTCTTTTCCTCTACACTTGCTGATGTATGGCTTCCAGGTCTCTGATTTCTTGGTCCAACTCCTCTTCCTGTGGTGTTGGGCTGGTAGCCTTCTTTTTCTGGCTTCGAGCTTCTCTCAGCAAGAGTGTCTCTTTGTTGGTATCCAGTGGCTGTAGGGCAGTCCCTGGCGATATTGCCTTCTTTGGTGGCATGACGAAGGTGAATGCTTGCCGAAGGTTGTGGAAGTGAGTTCACCAGAGGTTGGCGCTAATATTGGTCACTTGTTCTCAAATGCTTCGGCTTGTTCGAAGGTACTGATGCAAGAGTGATTACAATCCAGCGTGAACAGTACGGTGCTACTGTTCATCTATTTATAGGCACGGGACGCAGCCCGGGTAAAAGTACATTCATGTCCTTGACATTTACTTGTGACCATAACATAAATCATTAAGGACTAGCTAGTCTTTTTCCCTTCCAGTCAGCATCATGTTTGGTCTTTATCACCATTCTAAGCCGAAGCTATTACTCTTTGTCTATAGCTTCGACGTCCATTCTTATCATCTTCGGATTATATCTTCACATTGTATGCCTTTGCCATGGGAGAAAACTTCCATCTTGAAGCCAAAGCTCCCTATAATAATCCATGTCATGCTGAAAACATATGGTTAGTCATTTTTTGAGGACCTTCAGAAGAGGAAGGCCCCTAACAGGATCACAACATTCACTCGCTGCATGATGTGTAATGCAGGCGAAGGATCGTAAACCAACACCATGGTGCAACGAGAGGTCAATGGGTAGTTAGAAAGTTCAAAGATCAAAAGAGAAATAGTTACACAACAACATGGAAAAGACGACATTCTGACAACACCTATATTTTTGTCGCCCTCATGGGGTCCGTCAAAAAGAACAATACTATCCAATGGCTTCTTAGGGTCATCAGACATAATGCAAAATCGGACGGTTGTCACACAAACAGTCGGATATAAACCTTACGTCCGACGGCGGTTAGACACACCGTCGGGCATAATCCATTATAAGGAAACGACGTTTGGACACCATTTCACTTCACTTTCTCCGGAATGCCCGTTCTCTCTCTGTGCTCCCTCTCGTCGTGCCACTGTCTCGCACCGCCGTCACCGCCCACCCAACGCCGCCGCCTCCACCTTGCACGCACGCTCCCCAACGATTCTCGGATGCCACTCCCGCGCCTTCGTCATCCATGCTGTCTCCACACACCTCGTCGATCCCTACACCCATGCCATCCACATCGTCGATCGCCGCACCTGTGCCATCTCCGTGCACCCAAGCGTCCACGACCTGCACACCTCGTGCCCTTGCCCACTGTCGCTGCCTGACGCGCCTGTGGTCTGACATCGCGGTTCCGCTAAGTACACTATTTTTGGAATTGTATGTAAGCATTGATTTATTGTAGTTTTTTACGTACACATAATTGTTTAGTATGTTAAAATTTGTGTAGTGAGTTATTTATAATGAACATAAATTGATTATTCAATTTATTTATATTGTTTAGTTCATTTAGAGGTGCTTAGTCAAGTTAAATTTGTAATTTTCGAGGATATTTATTAAACCCTCGGAAAATATTATTATTTGATATTATTTTCACATGAAATAATGTTATTTAGTTTAAAATATTCTATCAGTGGTTTATTTAAAATTGGAAAGTAAAGTTTAAACATTGATGATTGTAACGTAAATGCATGTATCGTAGTGTGTTAACAAACAGAACCTATTGTAGAGTAAACACATGTATTGTAGTGTTAATAAATGGAATGGAGCCTATGTGCCACCCATTTCGGACCGACATACCTCGCATGCGGTGCATGTGAGATTTGTTTCTCTATAATTGTCCCTTTATTAGAAAGCCTTGGAGTGACTAACATGGCCCCTATTTATGAGAAGGCATGTGCTCATGCGTAATTTCGGTAGCATAACCCTTATGTTCTCTGTTGCACCATTTTAATGCAAGTAAATGGATAACAACAAGGTTATGCTATCAAAATTTTGCTTGAGCTCATGCCTTGTAATAAATATGTGCTCCGTCGGTCACTTTTCGGTGGGTAGGACCTATCCTTTCCTATAGATGTAGGGGCATGATTTTTTCGTAATAACCAATGGTTTGTGCATTACTTAACTAAGTTAACATTTCACATCTATTATGGTGGTGGACCATCGATGGATAAATGATGGTTCAAAGAAGAGAGGGTCTCTATCAAGTGAGTGGGACGCTAAGACCAACACATTTCTTGACCGCGCTTTTGCTAGGTCGGAGACCGGAACTGGCATTAGGTGCCCTTGTAGCAAGTGTCGGAACATTTATTTCCTTGTTCGATAGATCTTTGTAAGAACGACTATATGTATGGCTATGAGGTGCGGGTGCACCATAGTGAGGACCCACCTCCTCGTAATATATCTAACTAAGAGATGCTTGACAAAATACGACATGAGCTTCTACCCGATCATTCTGAGAATCCACCTCGACCCCCGATTCTCAGGATCCTCCTAAGGCTGAGGTTCTAATGTTCTTCAAGATCCTTAAGGTTTCCAAAGAGCCCTTGCACGAGCACATGAAAGTGATTGTCCTTGTATTTGTGACTCAGCTTATGTCTATTAAGTCCAAGCTTGCATTCTCAAACAACTACTACAAGGAGCTTGTGAACTTGATCAGTGATGTACTTCCAAAGAATTACAAGATTCCCAAAGACATGTACCAGCCAAAGAAGTTGCTCTCAAGTCTTGGTATGCACTACGGAAAATTGATATCTGTGACATATATTGTATGCTTTTCTGGAAAGAGAATGTAAATGAAAAGAAGTGTGCAATATGTGGTGAGATGAGATTTGTAGAGGTTGTAAACGATGATGGTGTGACTATAACGATCAAGGTAGCATGTAAGAAGCTTCATTACATGCCTCTTGTACCTTGGTTCAAATGTTCATTTATCTCAAAAAATATAGTTAGACACATGAGATGGCATAAAAAAGGTGTATGTGACAATCTTGATGTGATGGTGCACTCAGCTGATACATATGCATGGAAGGAAATAGATGCCTTTGATTCTAGCTTTGCTAGCGAAGTGAGAAATGTACACATCGGTTTAGGCAAAAGATGGTTTCTCGCCTTTCAATCTAAATGTGTCACCGTACTCATGTTGGCCCATGTTTGCTATTCCATACAACCTTTTGCCAGCTCTTTGCATAAATTTTGATTTTTCTTATGTCTTGTAATACCCGACCCAGCTCATTCTGGAATAAAGAACAATATAATGATGGGACCCATAGTCAAAGACTTGAAACTTTTGTGGGAAGGAGTCAAAGTGTATGATTGTTATAAGAAATAGAAGTTCAACCTGAGAGCTATGTATTTGTGGTCGAGTCATGATTTTCCGGCTTATTGTATATTTTCTGGATGAAGTTGTCATGTAATTTTTACATGTCTGATATGTGTTGAAAACAATGTTTGTTTCTGACTTAAGTTTGGTGGAAAGATCTCTAACTTTCATTGTCATAGATGCTTTTTGCCTTAGGATCATCCGTTTAGGTTCCAAAGAAACACTTTCAGAAAGGGCATGATTGTGAGGAGACCACCCAAGCATCTTAGTGGTCTAGAGATTATTGCGAGTCTACTACTGGGATCTCTCTTATGTGAAGGCCTTGATTCTGGTGCACAACATTGACATCATGCACCAGGAACAAAATATTGGTGAATGCCTTATCAGCACTTGCTTAAACATCAGTGAAAAAAAAGACAACCCTATGGCTAGAAAAGACTTAGCCTTAATTTGTAGTCAACCACCTCTCGAGCTAGGAGAAAGAGAGAAGAAGCCATGTGCTCCTTATAGTTTGAAACCTAAAAAGAAGAAAGAATTAATGAGGTGGATGAAAAACCTAATGTTCCAGTGAAGGTTATTTGGTGGGCTTTAGAAGATTTGTGAATGTGAAGGGCGATAAGTTTTTCGGGTTGAAGTGTCATGACTACCACATAATCATGGAAAACAGTTGTGCGCCATGGTGTAATGGGCGATCAATGGTGTAAGCATAAACTTTAGAAGCTCAAATGAGAAGCATGTCTACACTCCTTCATTGTATGTATCCTGAGTGAAGAGCTTAGGTTGGGAAATGATGCCAAAATCATTGTATATTCCCATGACATGCATAGGCTGGTACCATGCAGTGACCTCGTTAAAGCCCAAGTCACCTTTATTGCCTTGTAAATTATTTGCATGTTTCGATCCATTTCATCATTACTTTAGCAAGAAACTAATGCCATCATTTGTTCTTGCATGTTGTAGTACTACATCTGCAAGAAAATGAATAAAAACTTCATTTACCTCCCTTTGATGGTGATTAACTAGACCCGCTAATCATGGCTATGAAGGTCATGACATGTTGTAGGCATGGTCACCATGCCTAGATAGTGTTGGTTTAAGTCTACTATGGAGTCATGTGTTATGCCTAAGATTTAGTATAATTGTTAGAGTCCCAACGGGCTATGTAATCTTCTATAGTGCAACAAAATGTTTATTCTTGGATGACCATGATGCAAGTACCCTATTTAAGTTGCATTGGATTCATAGCAGCGTTATTTAGTTTTACCATGTTAATGGTTTTATCTATTTATATAAATATTTATTGGATTAATTTATATCCAATCTACTTTGCAATTAAAAGCATCAAATTAGTACAAAAAAGAACCTTGCAACTTGGCGCCACTCCCTCATAGATATCTAATCCAAACACTGGTTGTACTATCTACTATTCTGCTTGGTAAAAGCACTTGTAAGAACTTAGTATGAAAAGAGAGTGTGTTTCCACAAATCTCATCTGTTGGGGACTTGTTCTCAAATGCTATGAATTAAGAACAAGGCAACATAGAAAAGGTTAATGGTTAATGCCATTCATCCTTCGACGCATTATTTCCCTCAGGATATAATGATCTTCAGACGAAGGTCATGAAGGACGTACCTTCATCATCACAGTATGTATTAATGAAAGAAGAAATATACGAAATATGAGGAATAACATAAATGATCATATGACATCATTAATATTCTTTCATCATATCATTATGAATGAATATGAACAATATTGAATTACATTTATACCTTCGGCTTGGCAGAAGGCAAGAGTCCAAGCGTGACGCACGAGCGAGTACAAGTCAACGTGAACAGTACAGGGTACTGTTCATCTATTTATAGGCACAGGACACAGCCTATGAGAAATTACAATTATGCCCTTTACATTTACTATTGGCTTATAGAAAAATCTATGAGGACTGAACAGCCTTTTCCCTTTTAAGTCGATTCCCTTTTCTGCAATTTAGCCGAAGCTCCCTTCCGCACAGCTTCAGAGCGACGGCCACCTTCGTCACGATCAAGCTCCCCATCGTGTATGCTTTTATCATAAATCCGAAGATACCTGTCCATAAACCATACTTGGAAGACTGTTAAATTATGTTTTTGAGGACCTTCAGTGGACGAAGGCCCCCAACAGTAGACCCTCGCAGTATAAATTTGTTTTAGATAACGAATTCAGACTGCGACATGGACGAAGGCCTTAAGCCGAAGGTCCGAAAAAACACCTTCCCTTTGCTAGAATAGCAACTGTCAATGACAGGCTGGACCCTCCAGTTTAGAGCGCGTCGATCATATAAATAAGAACCCACCCTGACCACATTTTGTACACTACTTGTTGCTTGCTTTGTTTGCTCAACTTTTTAGCTCTTGCTTACTAACACTTGCTTAGTTTCTCAGATTCCCTAATCTTCGGTTTTAAGGACGCATTTTCACCATTCCCGAAGAAAAGATGTCTCAGGACAAAAAAGTTGCCGCTGAGACGAAGTTGACCGAGGAGGAGAAGCTCCTTGAGGAGAAGACTACTGGATTTGTTGAGTCAATAGCAAAGACAAATACAGAGAAGATTACCAGAGAGATACTAGAAGGCTTGTCTGAAGATACTGATGATAGCGACAACTATGATGTGGAGAGTGGAGGCGAAGACTCTGAAGATCGGCCCTGGCGACCAAGTCATACAGTATTCGAGAAATCAACTATCAAACAGAGTCATCTTGATAATACGAGAGGAAGATATTTTCGAGATATGTCTATTGTGAGGGTCGACGCAGACAGAGCCGTTCCTCCTCCCAAAGAAAACGAAGTTGTAATCTTCCGGAAGCATCTTCAAAGCTGGACTTTGGTTCCCATTGAGCAGATTTGTAGTCGAAGTGCTGAAAATTTATCAGATTTACCTTCATCAGATAACCCCCGAAGCTGTTATTAGAATGGGGATCTTTGTCTGGGCTGTGAGAAGTCAAGGTCTAGAGCCAAGTGCAAGATGTTTTTGGAGTATGCATGAACTTTCATATGAGACGAAGCCCTGGGGCAAAGAACAATGTCATAACAATTTCGGTTGCTATAGCTTCGTTGCTCGCTCTAGCGCAAGCTACCCAGTGCCAATGTTTCGGAAAAGATGGCCCGGGGCCTGGATGGAAGAGTGGTTCTATGTGAAAAATGATTTGAAGGCGAGAGAAGACATTAAAGAGATCATTATGCGCCCCATCTGGTCCCGCTTCGGCCTCCGAAAGCCGAAGGTATAAATTGATGAGGCAGTCGAAGCATGCTGAAGGGCCTTCAGCACAGTTTGCTCTTTTATTGGGACAAGAGACTTACTTCAAGAACATATAGCCTACAGGATATGGCCACTGATAAACAGCTGGGAAATGCCGAAAGAAAGCATCACTAACCCTAGCGAAGGCGGCCTGGTTCGATTGAAATACACCTTCAGGTTTGGGGACCAGTTTGTGGAACCAGATGATGACTGGCTGAAGTGTGTTGAAAATACTAGCGATGAGTTACTTGGAACATATTCCAAGTCCGAAGACAATGCACTATCTGCGGCCTTCGGGAGCCAAAAAAAGAAAAGATTAAATAGGGTTTTTGATGCTATTGGATTTGTGTACCCTGACTATTGCTACCCGCCGCGGGGGCAGAAAAGAAGGGGTGCAACCTCTGGAAAAGTTGTTGCTTCGGTTGCTCCAAGCGAGCCTGCGCCGAAGAGTAAAAAGTTGAAAGTCCTCACCCACCGGCTCCGTTATATTGAGCCGGTCGTGGTGCCCGAGTTTAGTGGGAAGACTACTTCAGCATGCTGATTCGAAAGAACCAATTGCTCCCATGTAGAGGGCTGAAGAACCAGCTACCATGCCGAAGGCACCCTCAGCTGAGCAGGCTGAGGCAAAGACTGGTAAAGATAAGGTCGAAAAGCTAGAGACTGAAAGAATAAAAATGTTAGAAGTTTTCAGCCCTTCGGCAGAAGTATCAATGCTAAAGATACAAAAAAGTCTTGCAGCCACTCCCAAAAGAAGAAGGATGGCAAGTGTACTAGATGTGCTAGAAACGATAAAGGCTTGAAGCTCTACTCCAGGGAAAATTGCCAAGGCTACAAAAATGCAAATCGAAGCTAAAACAAAACTGATCAAAATTGAAGCTGCAATGAGCCAGGCTAGCGCGAAGCCGGGCCTTCAGAGGCTGCTAAGAAAAAACCCTCGGAAATTGAAGAGAAGGCCATGGTGGAAGAGGCTATAGAATAGACTTTGCCTGAAAAAGTTGCCGCTCCTGCTCCCGAAACACCTTCCAAAGATCTTGATTATGTTATTCGACATGCTTCGGGAAAAAGATTATCTGAAGAAGAAATTTTTGAAGCTAAACACTATGCCCGAGAACTGAAGTACCCAAAAGGGGCCTTAGTGTTTAATGGTACGAATGAAGATGATTTTTTGTGTTGTCTCCCAGACAACAAAGAATTATCTGTCTGCCGGGAGATGGCTAGAAGTATGGGTTTTCCGAAGCTCGAAGCTGGCCTTTGTGCCATGACGAAGGAGGATCTTGCGGATAGCCTTGCATACAACAGTCTGAAGGTACAAAATTTGTGAATTTTGAAGCTTATGGATCCTGTAATAGTCTTTTATTCTCATGTTAATTCATTCATTCTTTCTTGTAGGGCTTAATACTTAGCAACGCCTTAAGGGCGCAAAAGAATGCTGAAGACGAGAGCAACACTATTGCCCTCAACAACCTCCGAACAGATGTTATCAAGCTGAGAAACGAAGCCACATAAAAAGACAATTCTACTTACATTGGTGGACAAAGTAAAGGGGGATGAAGCTAACTTCAAGGCTCAATCTGAAATTCAAAAGAATGAAATTAAAGACCTTCGAAAACAACTGGCTGAGGCCAAATTAAAATGCGCTGTTGCCGAAGCTGACCGAGATGCCAGTGAGTACTGGAAAAATTATTTTGAAAAAACAGTTGCAGAGCTTTGCGCATCAAAAGAAAGATGTTTTGAAAAATCTGTGGAATGTGTAAAAAGGATAGAGACTAGCTTCGCCAACGTGGGCGTGTATTCAAGCGAAAACAACTTTATACGAGGCGACCCCGAGGGCGTCATCGAGTGGATCAGTAATGAAGCCGAAGCTTTTGAGGAAATTTTGAGTGACCGTGGGGACGTCTGTGCATTCTCTGGTGCGAGGGGGGTTGCAGCCATTCTGGAGAAGGCAGGTTGTGAACATGTTAAAACCTTGGCCCAGACCGAAGCTGCCTTCTCTGTCGACAATATGAAGGACCCCTCAACCGAAGCGAGTTTAATAGGCGGAAAATTTTTCACTGATATCTGGGAAAATGGCAGCCGAGGGATGGCTCATGAAATAATGAAGAAGAGCGAAAAAGATATTCATGACGCTCGAGAAGCAGCAAAAGCAGCTGAAAGAGCAGCGGAACTCGAAAGACGAATAAGTATTACTTAATGGTTTTTAGCTTCGTCATTTTTGACTTCGAGTAATTGATGTTTTCTACCGCAGCTGAACTACCTCCTCCACCAGAGCCATTCGACCCACTGGCCGACCCAGAAACAAAGAAGGCAATAGAAATCATTAATGTGGCCAAAGCTATTGTAGATGAAGTTGTTACCAAACTGCTAACCAAAGCTGCAGAAAAGTTCTGAAGGAAGAAGAGTAGCTATTGTAAAAACACTTTCTAGGATGTTAATGTAACATTTGCTGAACTATGTTTGTAATATTTGGTGCTTACAAGATTTGAATGTAATATATGATTTGCTTGTAATTCAGTTCTTTGTGATGCATGAAACTTTATATACGTACCGTTTATGAGCCTTCGGCGAAAAAACACCTTCCCTTCTTTTCATGCTTCGTAAAGAAGAATTTTCATGCCTCGTAAGAATCATCCACCCTTTGTAAAATCATCAATGCTTCGTACAGAATAGATACCTCCTTCCACATTAGAACTGATGAAGCTGTAACTTTCAGCTTACTTATAGATCCCTTCTTCGTAAAGAATAGATCCCTCCTCCCTCATTTTTTATAAAGCATTCTCCGAAGATCGGCCACGCTTCCAATTGATGTTATTGATGTGATATGATGTATGATGTGATGCTATGCGATATGATGCGATGATATGATGAAAAGAATGATGCTAATGCTGAAGACACGTACCCACACTGAAACACAATATCTGTGTTCCCTTAGAAACCATCAAAAATCTCTTTGTCGTTTACTTTTTGGCTTAACCGCTTATTTTTCGGTGTAAGTTCTGCATCCCCTTAGGAACGTCTTTTGAACTTCTTCGCCTTCTATTTCGGCGGTATTCGCGTTGACTTTTCGCGCTTCGCCTTATATTTCGGTGGTATTTGGCTCTGCATTCCCTTTGGAACGACTTTTGCGCAGAAAACTTACACTGCGCTCCCTTAGGAATGACTTTTTGTAACTTCGGCAAACTTACGCTGCGCTCCCTAGGAACGACTTTTTAGCTTCGGCAAACTTACGCTGCATTCCCTAGGAACGACTTTTTAGCTTCGGCAGTTTTTGAGCTTCGTTAGTCTGTAGGAAAGATATATTTTATTTTGACAAGAACGAAGCTATTACAAGAAATTAAAAGTGACAAGATATATTTTATTTTGCCAGCTTCGGAGCGACGGCCACCTTCGTCACGATCAAGCTCCCCATCGTGTATGCTTTTATCATAAATCCGAAGATACCTATCCATAAACCATACTTGGAAGACTGTTAAATTATGTTTTTGAGGACCTTCGGAGGACGAAGGCCCCCAACATCATCCATTTTTAAGTTTCTAAACTCGCTTGCACTATCACTTCTTACTTCATTTTATCTTAAAATCAAACTTATTTTCACTTCTCATGATGAATGAGTTGAATATAATGAAGACTTCATTATTGCCAAGTGAAAGCATATAGGACCTCAAGTTATTTTGTGATTAATGAAAATATATGAAAATTATGACTAACATGTGTTTTGCATACATAAATTGGTGTTAGGTCACAACAATAGAGTCTTGTTTGAATAAAGTATGAGTCATATATCCCTAATTATTGATTTTACTTCAAGTTTTAAATGATTAAAGACAAGGTTAAGGATGGACTAGTTCCAAGTGTTGATTGGAGTTGAGTGACACTTGGAGTAGTCTAGGACTTTGCCTTTCCTTTGACCATAATATAAAAGATAGTATGAACTAGTAGCTTGACCTAGATAAGTCTAATTAGATTAGTGTGGTGTAGACTAGTTGTCTTTAACTCTAGGTAGCTTAGGAGAAGCCCAAAATAAGTAACGATCAAAACCCAAATCCAAAGTTTCAAAAATGGAAATAATAAAATGAGTTTTGAGGCATTAGACCATGTGTTTCTAGGTTGTCGAACCATAGTGGATCGATTCGATGCCTCCACATAGATATCCTAACAGTGTGTTAGTTCCAATGATCACCAGACCCTATGAACTGTATCTCATCGGATTAGTGTGTTAGTTCCAACGATCCGTGTGATATGACTTAAGAACATGTTTTGAAACAAATAGTGAAACTATTTAGCTAGGGTTTTAGTATAGGGTTGTCAGGCCCTCTAAAAAGTTACCTCGATGGTGCACATCGGACCAGTCCGATGGTATGCAGGTGCTCCTAGGATTTTATTAATGTACTCGTCCGACCCTACTCTATGGTTAGATGGCGCCTCATCGGGCTATCCGATGACCAGTTAACATGATTGTATTCTCTATTTGACTTAGTGTTGGATTGTCACCTTAGAACATTTCTTTGTCCTCATCTCTCGCTCGCACCCATGATTTTGCCTCCCAGCGCACTACCTATCCTTCTCCCTTCATATGCTTGTCGCTAGCCATTATTTTCCACGGTCCTACTAGAAGCCGATGACAACCGTCCACCATCTATTTGCAACTTCTTCCACTCCTCAGAGCTCCATTTAAAGTATCCCTTTTGATTATAGGGTTTGGACCCTCTAGTGACCTCTCTGTCCACAACCTATTAGATGTTTTGCCCTAAAGAATGTTTCTTCTAAACTCTTCCTTAATCTTTTGAGGAGTTTCCTTAATATTTATGCACTCCTAGATAGCGTGTTGAGTGTTTTGATAAATCCTTATGACTACCATTTCAAGTAGTTCAAGCCTCAATTCTCACTCATCCTAACCCGATTGATTCCATCATAATTTTTCCTTCATAGAAAATATGTTGGTTATTAATATTTCTATTCTATTCTCTAGCTATGCCTCGTGTTGGTAGTGATAGTGGGTTGTGACAGTTGGTTAGTCAACTCAAAGCTATGCTTCGAGTATGAATTGAGGTCAAGGCCTCACAAGTGGTGGTGGTAGTTTTCTATGATAAGGATAGTGTTTGATAGATATTGCAGGGTTGTTCAGTCAATATTGCTTGTGATATCTATGGCTATGATAAAGAATGTCGGTGGTGGCCCAAGAAACAATGACATAGACAAGAGGGCACCATCGCCCTCTGCTTGTAAGAATAGCAAAGCTATATACATGAGAAGTTCTCTCAAGCAAAAGCTTGTGAATAGAGAGGACTAGAAAGCCTTAGAGGTGGCATAGACAATAGAGGCAGCTTAGTGAGGTGAGTTAAAGTTCCCTTTGCTCGGGAACAAGATCTAGATGTCGCCTAGAGGGGGGTGAATAGGCGAATAAAAATTATCATTCAAAATTGGAAAATCTTACTCTACTCGAAGAATGTATAGTAGTGGAGTGAAAGACTCTTCGAGTAGGTTGCAGTAGAAATGAAGTTCATGTCTCAAAAATATCCTACACTTCAAAGACATCTTATACCATAGGTAAGTATTTTAGTGCAAGTATTAAAAGCAAATAAGATAGAAAGACATCACACAACATAGAGCAGAGCACACAGATATAGATATTTATCCTGAGGTTCGGCCAAGTCTGAAATGCTTGCCTAGTCCTTGTTGTAGTGTCACACCCAGACTTAAGGGAAAACCCGGTGCGAATCAAATGTGTGCTAGGTTCAAGTCTCACACATATGATGACTCATGGTACAGAAATGAATGTCACATCTTTATTATATAATTGAGGTTCTGTATAAAATAGCTAAATAATTATATCATATGATGACAACGATCCTCCGCAACCATAGTTGACTGGGAGACGATGACCTAGATCTCTCATGAACTCATCGCGGCATCCTTCATGCTCCTTATCTCACGGTACCTAATCTTGACCTGTTGTGGTGAGTATAGAAAGGGTGAGCTCACATATGTTAATCGCTCAACTAGTTGTGGGGAATAATGTGCATGAGCTCACTTATGGTGGGGGCTCATGTGAAGTGTAAGGCTTACCAATGAGAATTGTTAAGGCTAAGTGTCGCTTTTAATAAGTTGGTCAAAATTTTATTAGCAGTAACTAAGTATAAGTAGATACCATCCCAATCAAATATGAGATCACAATTAATAATATATCCCACAATGTCATGCATGTGAGGGTCCGAGCCGCTCATTACCGTGAGCACGACTGATATACCAGTTTTACACTCTACAGAGTTGCAAATCTTTACCCACAAGTCGTGTTTCCCATTTAGCCAGGGTTCGAAAGACCCTTAGGACACTCCCAAGGTGAATGGCTAGAGATCCACTAGGAGGCCTTTACAAAGTTCCACTAGAGGAGAGAACCTGCTACGGATTCCGTGCCGAAGGTGATGTAGTAATCCCTTGTTCGAAAAAGCTAAAAAGACAGTCAGACCCAAGATTTGAACCGTTGTGGTAGCACTATTTTCCTAGGTGGTCGCTCCATGTTCCAATCAACATTATAATCTTATCATGAACAATAAATAAATGAATAGTACTAATGGAACATGATCAAATTCAGATATAACATTAATCCCAAAACCAGGTAGAGCAATAGCAAGCCTACCCAATAGTTCATTTGTTTGCAAGGTGTCGGGTAAACAAAACTAGGTTAACCTATTAGGTCTCATCAAATTAACTGAGCATGTCAAAGTGATTAACAAGAACATTATTGGATAAAGAAGAGTGATCAAGGGCACAACTTGCCTTATACTTGAGATTCTAGGTACTTCACCAAGTTGGTCTTCGGGTTTCTCATGACCTCGCTACTACTCATAGCAATACATACAAATAAACAAATAATGGATATGATAACATCACACCAAAGTATGAGAACAAAGTACGTAACAATATTCTACGCACTGCTACGAGATCATAGGTTCAAGAACCACTAAAATCGGAGATACGGTTAAAAAGATATAGTTTTCCGAAGTTTTAGGTGATTAAATAATAAAACTATGTTATTTTGATTAATATAAACCATGTGAATAAATATATTCCAAATAAATAACAAATTCCACTTCAATCCTAAGTTATAACTTATTTAGAGATCATATTTTAGTCAGATTATAATTATAGACCGCATTAGGAATATTACTTTAGCTTTAATTAGAAAAGATAATCCAATGAACATAGGTAAAACAAATTAGTTTGTTATTTTTAGAACATATTAGATGATAAAGAAAAGGTTATTAAAGTGTAAGCAATATTAATACGAGTCTAACACAACTTGAACTTGTCAAATCGAAGCTAAAAAGGAGATATGTGTTATCTAAGTTTTTTGGATTATTTTTATTACTAACAATTAATTTTCTGATTTAACTTAATATAAATTTATAACTGCTAGACTACAAGTGAGTTTTCTAGAAGGTTCGGGGTCTATTTTAAATAAAACTAGATTTCTCCATAATTACTTTTGACTGGTCATGGATGGCGGGTTGATTACTATAGATTACAGGGGCTTTTTAATAAAATGTGCACGACTTTCATAACAAGGAGCGCTTTGGGCCACCCAATCAAGTGCCAATGGGCTCAGATCATATCATTGTCCCCATTGAATCGATACACTTAGATTTAATCACGGCCGTCCATCTGAGATGGACAGGGCTGAGACCTTCTCCTACCGTTTGCTACGACCTGAGGCGGTTTTCTGTCCACACGACAGCTGTTCTGGTGCTCGATTCATAGTGCAATTAAGTGCTAAATGCTAAGAGCTCAATAAGAATTAGTGGGATAGGTTCTTACCGAGGGACGCATCATAGATGCTGCAAACCATGCCGCGCAGTAGCCCCACGGCTATCGTCGATGTCGACGAGACCTTGAGAGCACCGATCACCAATAGTGCCTAGCTAGGCCACGAGAATCTTCCTGCGGTCTTGGCGAATCTCCCTGATCCATCACCAGGCTTTCAACAACGGTGTAACCGGGTTCCTATGCAGTGGCAATCTCTTTCTCTCTCCCTGCGCTCGTTGATGTTCATGGCATAAGGGCTTCGGGTGGTCGACTGATATGGCCTAGGGATGAGGGGTAGCATGGGTTTATATCCCGGTGTACGAGGAGTAGCAATCGGGGATGGAGGATACGCCAGCGGGCTCGTGGCTGGGTTGGTTACTTCGCACGACGATCGCGGAAGAAAGGTGTACAAGCCAGTTTGGCGAATTAACGAAAACGAACGATCGCTACGCACGGACTGGAGGAAGAACGAAGCTCCTCCCAATGGTCCCACGTGTCATTGAGCTAGGGTGACATCATCCATGATGTCATGGTGACATAGGCATCCGGTTAAATAATAAAGAAATAAAAAAGTAAGATGTGGGCTTGCACGCTGGAGAGTTTGGGCCGTACGTAGCTCCCATTTCTCCTTTTCCTTTTGCATTTGTATTTCTATTTAGTTTTTTTCGTTTTCTAGTTTAGTTTCCAAATCCCAATCTCGATTTCATTTCTATCACATGCACAAAAAAACTCCAGCATGAGAAGCAAGTCGTTTTTATATATTAAATATTTATTTAGTCAAATGCTTCAATTATGGAGTACACACATTATTTCCTTTAGAAGGATATTATTTTGAATGTGTGATTAAAAGTTAAATAAAATAATGAAATTACTTATTTACTTTAAGATAAAGTAATGTAAAATTTTTTATCAAGAATTACCATATCTTGTTCATCTTCTCTTTTTCACCTTGAGACTATATAGGATCACACCAAAAATAGTTAGTTTCAAAAGACACAAGTTGTGTGTGCTCCCCCTAAAGATGTGCATCAAGTTTTTGAATGACTTGCACCCTCCACATTCTAGCATCCTCAGAACTAGAGGAGATCACAACATACCTTGGTCTAGACATAATATATCGATTGCATCACAAAAAGATACCAATCAAAAAAATGACATAATTCAACCTATGCCTAGTGGAAACAAAGCATGCTTCAAGAGATATAACATTTAAAAGCAACCAAGGCATGCAACACACATGATGATCATGGCAAACACATATACCAATTGAAAAAGGCAGGATCGTACATTGAAAGAAGAACATCTAAGCATAGAATCTAGGCACACTATGATTAAAAAGAAATTTCTTAGGTACACCTATAGAAAGAAAACACAGCATTAAAGCCCCAAGCTCCTAATCCATGATACTACCAATTGAAAGGCAAGAAACCAGCCATAATCACAATCAATGGAATTTCAAGATATTGAATGAATTTGGACAATTCCATTTCCATACCTTTGCCATTTCACCAATTGAGGGCTCCTTTTGCTTGATCATACATCTCCTTCCTTAAGAACACATTGATATAGCTCAAAGGAGTGCATTAGCGACACAAACAGGGATTTCTTATTTTGGTACACACAAAGTACCAAGACAACAAAATTATGTGAATATGGACTAAACAACACTATCATGCTTGCACATAGATCGTTATCAAAACAACACAACATGATTTATACAAAAAGATATAGGTTTAGCCATATACACCAAAGGAGCTAATCATGGCAGATAGATATAACAATTGAAAAGCTACCCGTTGAAAGATTCAAGAGAAATAAGCTATAAAGCACACAACCATGATTAATCAAGCATGATTCTCATATTGAAAATAATCTCAAAAGCTTAATTACACCAAGGACAGATCAAGCAAGACAAGCCAACTTAAGAGCATACCAATTGAAAATAATGCACTTAAGATACAAGGCTATTGTCCTTTGCAGAGCAAGTTGTAGATTTTCATCAAAGTCTTTTACTTGATCCACTAATAAAGATTATAGACATGTACATCTTATTTACTCGAGATGAACAAGGGATTAATAGTACACAATAGTTCAACCTTGGGTCAATAAATAGATAATAAAATTGACAGCTTAAGTATGAGAGTTCAAATTAATTGTCTTATGCTCTCCCAAGGTCTCTACTCCATCCCGGGGATGCACGTCCTTGATTCTTCATGAGCGGGCATGAAGTGATCACATGGTCTTCATTGTTGTATCAAAAGCACCTCCTCATCCTTTCTTCCTTGTCTTTTTGTGGACAAGACATAATGAAGTGGCCTAGCTCCTTCCACTTGAAGCATCAACTTTTGCTGCTTGCCTTTTTGTGCTTGGAGGACATAGAGGAATTGTCAGCGCAAACAACATTACTAATTGAATCTTTACTTTTTTTTTCTTTATTCATGTTGTTTTTTTATTTATTGCTTTAGGTACTTCCTTCTTATGGAGTTTGATGCTTGCTGCAATTTCGCCCTTCTCAAGCTTCTTCACCATGCGTCCTTGAATATCTTGAGGAGGATGAGCATGACATCTTCTCCTTAGTTGTCTCATTTTCTTGTTCCCAAGCAACTTTTATTTTAATCCTACAACTTGTTGCTCAATAAAAGATTGGCCTTTCTTTGAGTAGCAGGGGTTAGCATATGACAACATATTATCTAGATTCACATATGAGGAAGAATGAGGTTCATATGAATTTAAACTATCAATAACAACCTCATGAGCAACATTAAGCATGATATGACTATATAAAAGATTATCATGAGAGCAAGACAACGTATCATATTTTTCATTAAGAGCAAGTTTCTCAAGGTTTAGCAAATCTACTTGACTCTTAAGCATGGCATTTTCCATTTTAAATTGAGCAACACAAGATAAAGCATAATCATTATTTCTTTGCTCAATTAAAACTGAATCATACCGTTGGACCAGATCATTAGGAGAGCGCCTTAGCTCCTCATGTTCTTTGGTTGTCTTCTCTAGGTGGTTGTTTGTCTTGATGAGTATTTCCTTCTGCCTAAGAAGTGACTTGCCTTGTTCTTTATTTCTTCTCAACAATTTCATCAAGATCATCTTGTCTCCTTTATTGAGATTGGCGTAGAACTAGTGAATTTCCCCTTCTCCCACAGCATCGGTATCATCATGTCTCCTTTGTTGAGATTGGTCTCATTTTCCCTGCCATCATCATTAGCGGAAGCAATCTAGGAAAATGTACCTTATGATGATGTAGATTCATCCTCACTATAATCATGTTCCTCCTCATCATCGCTTTCATCTCCACTGTCATTATTAGCAACAAGACATTTATAACTAGTGGGAGACAACCCTGTTGGTGAGATGGATTCATTGTTGGATTGCATCATTCTTGTTCTTCTCCCTTGGATAAGTTAGTAGCACAAGCAATGGAGGGAGCAGAAGCAGTGCATGTGGACTTAAAAAATTTCAACTTAATTCTAGTCCATAGATCATGAGCATCAACAAATAAATCACTATCAGTACTCATGATGGCAAAATAAGCATTTCTAGACAGAGAGTCAACGAAGATGTTGCAAGCATGGTGATTGAGAGATAAACATCTTAGTTTTTCCTTAGAAGGATTTTTACTAATATTAGAGTGAAAAATACTTCTACTAAAAATCTATCTCAAATCAGGATCAATATAAATGAAAAAATTATAAATAAAGATGGACCAATTGAAAGTTCCCTTTGCTCGGGAACAGGATCTGGAAGTCGCCTAGAGGGGGATGAATAGGCGAATAAAAATGATCACTTAAAATTTGAAATTCTTACTTTACTCGAAGATTGGATCGCAGTCGAGTGAAAGACACTTCGAGTAGGTTGCAGCGGAAATGAAGTTCCTGTCTCAAAATATATTGCACTTCAATGATAGTTTATAGAACAGGTAAGTATTGAAGTGCAAGTATTAAAAGCAAACAAGATAGAAACACAACACACAACACAGAGCAGAGCATGCAGACACATATATTTATCCTGAGGTTCGGCCAAGCCTAAAATGCTTGCCTAGTCCTTATTAGAGTTAGCCACACCATGTCTTGGAGTCTATTTTAAATCCTTCCTCTGTTTGCTCAGATCTTTCAATGTGATAGATAGAGCCTTCCACTATGTCACTTGTTAGTTACAATGACGCTGCGGCTGCTTACAATCTTTTCGACAACACTCCAGCAAAGTAACAACGCTCAAGATCTTGCTCTTGCTCTCAGCAGCACTCCCCCTCTCTCTAATGGCTTATAACTACGCCTCTACACAAACTAGAGAAATACACAAGAAAAGGAGAGAAAGAATATGATCACTTGATGTATGGACTTGTTTACTGCACTTGTTTTTCCCAAATGGGTGTCTAGGGGTCCCTTTTATAGCCCCAAGAGAGCCCCTAGCCATTGCCCTTTCCAAATAGAAGTTGTTGAAAAGTTGCCCTAGTTGCGGGGGCACCGGACTTTCCGGTGATGTGCCCCGGACTATTCGGTCCTACATAGACAGCAACACAAACTCGCTTTTTCCTCCTTTTCTTCGCCACTTGATTTCAACTCTTAGGAAGACCTTCCTATGACTTAGACAAACACATTTAGAGTATAATCCATTTGAGTTAGTCCCAGAAGATTACCTCTTTTCAAATCTTGTCCTAGCTTTTCTGTTTCACCTCAAACAGAGCTCCAGATGACACTTTCCCTATAAATATGGTAAGAGAACAAAACCAAGGTGCCATATGTATAGTGGAACGTGTATGCAACATATTTGAATACTCAAACCTGCATACTTATCCTTCTTCACAGTTCTGCTCCTTTTGTCCTGTTTGAGGTCGATGTTGGACTCCAAAACTCCAAATCTCCATGACTTGATCTAGTTTGCCATTTATGTGCTCCAACATCCTATGAAGGTCCACAGATCATATCCAAACACAGGAATAACCCAAACTAAAAGTCAGAATGAACTTACCTCTTTTGGGTTGCTTCTAGGTTCTGGCTTTGACACTCCTTGTTCTAGTGATCTTGCTCTACAACTTGAGCTTGATCTTGAGCCTCACGACTAACACCACATTATTATAGTGTTACCTCATTGGTTGTAAGTCGCATCTTTAAGTAGTGATCTTCGATGCACCATAGCTCTTCTAACCTTGATCAGCTTTGACTTTGCAAGTCTTCTTCTTCACCTCTAGCTTTGGGTTTCTCGGCCTCCTTGACCTTGTCCCATGCACTATGTACCTTGAAGCTCTTCTTGCTTCCATCCTTGGCTTGAGCAGCTGTTTCCAATGTATGAACACTAAGACTCACTTAAGCAATTTTCTTCTTCACTCATGATGTCCACAACCATAATCAACTTAACCTTTGGACCATCAGTCTTGAACACTTGTGTTGAACTTTACAAGCTTTATACTAAGCACATGTTCAACACTTAACACACCTATCAGTCCTTTAATTGTGTTGTCATCCAAACCACCAAAACCCATAAGGGAGCTTTCATTGATAGATCAGGCTCTATTAACATCATATACGTGATAGATGAGCCACCTTAGGTAGAGATAAAGCAGACAAAACCACCCACCATATGTTGGTCCACTTATGCTAGAATACCACTCACACCCCATGATGCAAGACTAAGACACATAGGTCATATATCACCACCATACGTGAGGGTAATAGGTCTTGACCACCTACTGGTCTTTCACTTTGACCTCAAGGGCTACTAGTATATTAAGGGTATAGGATCTGTAGTTTGTCTGTGGGAGTAGTGTTTACTGACCAAGAGGGATCCTAGTGTTTCTAAGGGTTGGTACACTATGATGCATGAGGAATTCCATTCAACCATGACATATAGTGGGATCACCTTGTGAGCACATAGAGTTTGTCCACTAGAGGACATTATGGCAACTAGACGAGAGAAGATTTTCCCCCACTAGAAGACATTGTGAATTAACTTACCGTGTAGTCTGCAAAACATACGTTAGTCACAATAATCTTATGTTGTCATTAATCACTAACAACAACTAGGGGACTAGATGCTTTCATTACTCTTGCAATAGTTTTAGAGAACACCACTCTAACCACTTATTCAACCCCTACTACCCCTTGTTCGGCCTCGAATAGAAAGTGACTCCATGATACACCACACATTCATTAGTTCAAGCTGACTTACATGCGCCATAGCTACTAACACATGTGTCTTCTCCATTGCTTGAGCCTTAAGTTTTTCCCTTAGGTTTTGGTACTTGATGCTAAAGGGGAGCGAAACTATTTGAGTATGGGGGAGATTAGGAGTGAGGGAAGTCTATATTATACTTTTAGAGTTTGTCTATATGATATGTTTGCCTATCATGACTTTATTATGCTCTGATACTCTTATGTTGTGTGATATACATCCTTCAAGACATTTATCTTTCTATGAACCTTTAATGCTCAAATTCACTTAGATTTATGTCTATTTTGGACAAAGTGCTTTGATAAAATATATCAGTTATTGATTTCATACTTTGATAAAATGTAAATTGAAATGGTCTAATGCACTTATCATTAATGCTTTGATACACTAGAGGTTAATACTTTGTTATACTTGCTGCATAAAATACTCAAAGAGTAATGTGTATCTTGCATTTCAAAACTCTAATGCTTGTTGATTAATATGCATAGTAACATAGACTCATGTTTCAAATTCATATTCTATAACATGTCATAGAATCCAAGCTTATAATCATTAACTTAAACAAGCCTAACTTGTTACATAGATGAGCTAAGTTTCAATAGTTTACATGGTATATGATTATAGTCATTTTTTATTATATGAACTGATCTTAACATATTATGCTTAAACTTAGTTCATACAAAGTCTTTCAAAAACCTTACTCATCACTTGAGATAGTGTTGTCATCAATTGGGAGACAGAAAGCATCTTGGCCCTCAAGTGTTTTGGTGGTTAATTCTAACATATGATTATTATGACTAACGTGTATTACGAAGAGGAAAATTTGAGTTAGGTCACAATGATGGAGAATTATTTGGGTGAAATATGGCTCTTATGCCCCTAGTTATGCATTTGATTGCGGTTTTTGAAAGGATGAAAGACAAGGTTAAGGATGGACTAGTTCTAAGTGTCGATTGGAGTTGAGAGACACTAGGAATAGTATAGCACTTTGATTTTCCTTTAACTATACTATAAAGGGGGTATGGACTAGTAGCTTGACCTAGACAAATCTAATGAATTTGATATGGTGCATACTAGTTGTCTTTAGCTCTAGGTGGCATAGGAGCAACCTAAAATAATTAAGGAAGAAAACCCTATTCCAAAGTTTCAAATTTGGACATGTTAGAAGAGTTATCAAGGCATCAAACCCGAAGCATAGTGGATCGGTTTGACACCTCCACCTAGACATCCCATGAGTGTCCTATTGTCAGACCTTATGAGTAGTATCTCATCGGACCAATGCGTTGGGTCTGACCGTATATGTGATCAAACTCGATAGTTCGAGGAGTGTGTCAGACTCAACAATTGCTTAGTTTAGCTAGGGTGTTAGCTATAGGGTCATCGAACCCTATGAATACTTGCCTCATTGGACCAAAGTGGATTGGTGCAACGAATAATAAAAAGTAACTAGAGATGTTCTAGTGGGCGTCAGACTAGTTTGATGGTAGGCATTAGAGCATATGCATAAGGCTATGTTTTAAACATCTAGTTCTAACAGAGAGTACAATAATTACTATTGTGTCTTGTTGGACCCTATGGTTTGGTTTTACAAACTCATCCAGAGTTTGTAGAAATGGCGTGTTAGCTTGTTGTGGGATATAAATACCCCACCAACAAACTAACACACTAGCTCTTACCCCATTTAATAGTCAAAGCAACCCATATATTGTGAGATAATGAGCCATTACATATTGAAGTACTTAAGAGTCTCATTAGTGCAAACAAGAGTAATTAGTGTACACCTATTCTCCTTAGTCTTGAGAAATTTAAGTGAGAGTTCGTGCTTATTACTCTTGGTGATAGGGATCACGTAGATAGTTTGGTGGCAATCAAAGTGTGATGATCACTTAGAGAGGTGGTGGGTGCATTAGCTTAGGACATGTACACGGTCACGAGGGGTTTATCATGCCAGAGTGGTGAAGAACCAGCTCACAGAAAGCACTTGGTCATTGGTACTATTTACTGACCTAAACACTTGGAGCTCAATAATCTCATGATTTGAAAATATTGCAAGAAAATAATTGTTGTCAACAATTCTACCTCTATAATTGTATATATATTTTAGATTAGGACACAAATCTATTGCCTTCAGGCCTGCTAGAGAAGGTCCAGCAGGCCTGGGATGATGCAGCGGTCGTCGAGCTCCTAGAAAGAGGAACTATTGCTGACGTGGAGACCTTGGGCTCTCGTGAGTGGGGCCTCATTTGGGGGCTCATCTTTGGATCCATAAGCCATGAGATGCATCACCAGTTTCAAGTTGTTAAACAATGCTATATGGTTAAGGATGTGAACAAAGAAGGGAGACAACAACTTATAAAATCTCTAGCCAAGGGTCATAAATATCAAGTGGCAATTTTTGTTTATACATAAATAATGTCTACCAAGGAACATGGGTGTCTACTTGCCCCTACTACTTCTAATAAGTCAAACTCGTTCAAACATCTATTTAGTTACTATAGGGTTACCCATTTTATATTTCACATTTTGAATCTTGTACTATATAAATGTTGCATCCTAGGTAGCAGTGGTCAATTGATTGTATTTATAATTTATGCTCATCACGGAATTGCGTTGTATTGGAATCTGTGGATTACCAAAATAGTCATACAAGAACTTTGGGAATGTATTGAACTTGTAAGCGACAATACTTATTTTTTACACCAATAACCATATTGAATTTATTGTTGACTTCCATTATTTTCTTACAATGCATACAAGATGTAGATCAAGCATCTCAAATCCTTCAGACTTAAGAAGTGACAAGAATAAGACAAATTATGGCCACCAACAGAGTCATCAACCATAACTTATTGGTGTGTATCGAGTTGTATGTGGTATTATATTGTGCATGCTCTTTATTTGTTTTGATTTGTTGTGTATTATATTGTATATTGCCTAAAAACCTACAAGACAGTATTTTGTAGATTCTATACTAGCGAGTACCTTAGAGAGTCTAAGAAATTCACCCTCAGCTATAGGGTACTAATGAATTCACAAAGATGGTTCAAAAAGAGATCGATCGATGACATGTGCATAATGAAAACAATAGCAGACATATGTTCCTTGGTCATGTATGAAAGGATCACGATGCCCAAGAGGGGGGTGAATTGGGCTTTTCTAAAAATCAACAACAATTTGAACCCTAAGCAAGAGCCCAACTTCACCCTATTACTAGCAATAAGAGAATACTACTAGAAAGACAACAATACTAAGGCAATACTTCAACTACTTGCTAAACAATTAAACAAGGTAAAATGCTTGAATTAAATGCGGAATGTAAAGCAAGGTTTAGAAGACTCCTCCAATTTTTTCCCGAGGTATCGAAGAGTCAGCACTCTTCCCTAGTCCTCATTGGAGCACCTGCGCAAGGGTATCGCTCCCCCTTGGTCCTCGCAAGAACCAAGTGTTCACTATGAGATGATCATTTGCCACTCTAGCGCGGTGGATCCCTCACGACCGCTTACAATCTTGAGCCGAGTCACCAACAAATCCTCCAAGGTGATCACCGTGCTCCCAACACCACCAAGCCGTCTAGGTGATGCCGATCACCAAGAGTAACGAGCCGTAGACTTTCACTTGACCAAGAGAAGCCTAATGCATGCGGTGTGTGCTCTAGGTGGCTCTCACTTGCACTAATGAGGTCCTAATGCGGGATTAAGATTTTCTAATCACCTCACTATGCTTTGTGGTGCTTGCAATGCTCTAGCAATGTATGGTTATCAATGTGGGTAGCAAGACATTCAATATGGTGGGTGGAGGGGGTATAAATAGCCCCACCCACCAAACTAGCCGTTACCAGGGTTTCCTACACATGGGCGCACCGGACAGTCTGGTGTGCCACCGGTGCGCCAATGGTCAACTAGAACGGCAAGTTCTGATTGCTAGCCATTGGGCTGATGGCACATCGGACAGTGAACAGTTGCTGTCCGATGCACACCGGATAGTCTGGTGTGCTGGCTAAAATTCCAGTTTGCAACTTGTTGCTCTCGGGGGGAGAGGCTCTTCCCCCGGGCCTGGCTGGCCCCACTATCAGGGGGCGCACCGGATAGTCCATGCACAGCGGATAGTCCGATGCCCCTAAGACTGAGACCCTAAGTTCTTTTGCATTCTGTTTTTCGAATATGTTTTTGTTCTAACTTGTGAGTGTGTTATAGAGTGACACCTAGCACTAGATGCGAGTGTGAATATACACCAACACTACACTAGAACTCTCTTGGTCAAACTACTCATCCACAACCCCTCTTTATAGTACGACTAAAATAAAATAGAAGACCTAATACTATACCGAGTGTCCGCAACTCCTTCGACACTCAGAATACAAAGACCTTCATCTTTTGATTCGTCGTTTCAGCCGTCGCTTCAAGTTCTCATCTCGGGGATTGTTTTTACCGTTGTAGTACAACTTCCTGTAATGCAACCTAACTTACCATTGTCTCTGCAAAACACACATTAGTCACATATAATATTACGTTGTCATTAATCACTAAAACCAACTAGGGGCCTAGATGCTTTCAATCTCCCCCTTTTTGGTGATTGATGACAACCCTACAAGAGTGTGAGAGTAGTTTGTTGGTTTTTCTATCAATAGAGAAGATGGTAAGTTATACTCAATGATTTTGACAGAAAGAGGCGTGTAAAATAATAATAAGTATAGGCGCATACACGATGTAAGTTTCTTGTTCATGTAAGAATGAACTGAATGATTGTTGATAACATCTTAGGTGAAAACACAATACACACATTGTCAATAATAAACATCGAGAGCATATCATAGAGTTTGTGAATTAAGCGTCATACAAAAGTGGAGCCAGTACAGAGAGTATCAAGCAAATATATTACATCAAAATATCCAAAGCCACTCTCAACTCACTCCCTAACTCCCCCTAGCTCTCACTGACTCACATATCTCTCCCCCTTTCGCATCAAACACCAAAAGGGTTTCCCAAACCTACACACCAGAAGAGGAAGGAGGAGGCGAGGGCGCATCCGGTCGAGGTCGAGGCAGAAGCACAAATGCAAGTTGGGGGTCAGAGTCAGTCTCGGATCTAGGATTTGCAGTAGAAGCTAGAGCTGGTACTGACTCTGACAGAGACTGCGATGTAGGATCCACCGGAGCAGAAGCAATCACGGACACCGCCACAGTAGCAGTGGTAACATCAGGCGCTGGTAGCACTGGCGGCTGAGCACTGACGGTTTCGATGACCGGCGACGAGAAGTCCATAGTGACCAGCCGGAGAAGAGAAGGAGGACCAATAGGAGGAAGCGGGGGTCCTACCTGAATAGCTGGTACAACAGCTGCCTGAAGAGCTGGAGGAGGGGCAGACTGAACTGGTGGAAGCTGAACATCGCTGTGCTAAAGGATATGAGGCATAAAATCCCGGTGCTCAGCCCTGTCTGCCAAGAGCTACAGCTGAAGAGTGTCTGGATGGTCCTGAATCGTCTGAAACATAGAGAGCATCCGTTCGGACATCTGCTGCTGAATGGTTGCTTGTCGAGCCTGCTCGACTGCCAGATGTGCCTGCTGCTATGTAAGAGACTGAAGCATCGCCAGCCAGAGCAGGGTCAATAGCAGGAGGGGCAGCAGGGGCAACACTAGAACTACCTGCCTTGTGATCATGTGAGCGTGGTGGCACAGGAGGCAGTGGCGGGATCCTAAGGTCATCATCATCATCATCTGAAGAGTTGTCAGCAGTTGTACCCTAGGTCTCGAACTATCTGAATGCCTCATCCTTGGCCTGAATATCTGTCACTGGATCTGGCACTGGGGCTAGGGTCCTCAGGGGCTGGACGATATGAACCAAACTTGAGGCGAGTGTCACACCCGGTTTTAGAAGGCAAACCGAATGCGAACCATGTACATGCCAGGATCAGTAATTCACGTACACAGCAGTTACATAACTGGACATCATCACACAATGCTCAGATAATAACATAAAAGATAGTAATAATCGATTACATCATGATGTCCGAGACATCCACATAGTCATTAATAGTTATCAATGTGCGGAAAAGAAACGTAGATACACACGGCCTTCATAGGCAGCCGACTGGGGGTTTGCCGCTAACCCACGCCTAGAACTCATCGTACTCTTGGAACTCCTAGAAGTCCTCCTCCATAACTTCATCTTCTCCTGTGCAGTGGTTGCAACGTGGACAACCTAGGGGGGTTTGGTGTGTAAAACAAGGGTGAGTACACATCAACATACTCAGCAATTGTCCCGTTTGGCTATAGTGGACTAGCTTTATGTAGGGTTAAGTCAAGCAGTTGCTTTTAGTTGGTCAGGTTATTATTACTAGCAGAGAGCCAGGTTTTAGCATTAACCCGAGTTGTTAACCCAAAAATACCCTTTCCAAACGGAAAGAATACCAGCAACATTACCATAAGCATAATCATAACCATCATCCTCATCACCACCTGTAAACCAAACATCTCTGATCAAAGTATCCCTAATCAATGGAGCTCCCTTGGCTGCTCATAACCGCGAGCACGACTGATATATCAGTTTCATAACACTCGACAGAGGTTGCGCACTTCACCCACAAGCTGTGATTCCCTCTTGCCTCGGGCCAATCAAACCCTTAAACACTACCAAGGTGAATAGGCAGGGTTTCACTACGTAGCCTTTACAAAGATTCTCTAAGGTTGTAGCTGCCCGTTAGGTTTCCTAAATGTACCGCACTCCTCCCTAAGGGGCAATGCACCCTCAGCAGAGCGAGCCGCATACACCGAGCCCCATTGATGGCACGATGGTGAAGCGAACTACACCCCAGTTCCTCTAATTATTCAGCTAAGGGTTTTCCATATCACCCTCATGGTTGCACTGTTTTCCCGAGCTGTCATCTAACGAACCAGTCCTTATGGAGAGGCACTCGAGGAACCGCTCGAGTCCCCTTAAATGTCACAGTATCATCATCATAATCAAAAGGGAAAAAGCGTATCATAAATAATCTCATCATGTTCATTGACTAACGTGAAGCAATAGCATAAAGCTAAACCAAAATAACCCAACCCAAATAGGTAAACAAGGACAAGACAAAAAGCTAGTCAATCCTTAGGTATAAATTGTGTAAATGCGGGGAGTGAATTATAAAATGAAGGGACACTTGCCTTCACCAACCAGCTGTTTGCTCAGGGTCTTCACCTACAACTCCTTCGGACTACGCCAACTAACCGTTATCTATACGAGTTCAAACATACGTTCCACAAATTTAATATAAAAAGAACAGTACACCATGCCGTAAAGTATAATAAATAAGCAGACGCACGATGTAGGGTTCGCACCTACGACTAAGCGAGAAAGACAAAGCAACAGTCGAGGCTACGGTCAAAGGGCGGTCACGTTAAGCGATTATAGATTAAAGTACCCGTCTAAACATAATAGTATTAATTTGACAATCATGTTATGCATAAGATAAAGTCACGCAACGTGTTTAATTATTATAAACAATTCAAAGTAAATTTAAAAAGATTATTGCGCGGCTAAACGCACCACGGCACACGCGAACTAAACTGAGAATAAAATGAGTCGTCGCGCAGCGAAGCGCGCGACACAACACTTAGACTGAACTGAACATAAAACGAATCGTCGCGCGACGAAGCGCACAATGAGACACTTGAATTAATTATGAAAATAACGTCAAGCGTCGCGCGACGAAGCGCACGACAGCATATGTCACTTAAACTGAATTTAAACCGAAACGTCGCGCGACCAGACATGCGACGCCACACATTAATTAATTTAAGATGAACCGTCGCGCGACGAAGTGCGCGATAAAGCACACTAATAAATCTGAAATTAAACTAATTCGTCGCGCGACGAAGCGCACGACGCAGCACATTAATGAACCTGAATTTAAAAGAAATCGTTGCGCGATGAAGCGCGCGACGCGGCACGTTAACTAAACTAAGTTTAAAATTAATTAAACCGAAATTTAAACATTGCACACGCTAGGGTTGTGCGCACGGGAATGCGCTAGCGCGCGCTGGGGGCCACGCAGGCCGCACCGGGCAGGGCAGGGCACCGGGTAGGGTAGGGGCGCCACGCAGGGGCTGCGCTGGGGCCACGCCGCCACGGGGCCGCGCCGGGGCGAGCTGTCGGGGCCACGCTGCCATGGCCGCACCAGGGCGAGCCGCCGGGCCACGCGCAGGGGCCGCTCCAGGGCGAGCCACCGGGGCCACGCGCAGGGGCGAGCCGCCAGGGCCGCGCGTAGGGGCCCGCCAGGGAGCCATCGGGGCCACGCGCAGGGGCATGCCAAGGAGCCGCTGGGGCCACGCCGCCAGGCCACGCGCAGGGGCGCACGCGCAGGAGAGAAAGGCGGGGACGCGTGCAGGGAAGAGAGGAAAGGAGAGGGAGAGGGATAGAGAGAGACAGGAAGGAAGAGGGAGAGCTCACCTTGGGGATCCAAAATCCGGTGATAACCGTCACCGGATCACCTAGGGCAAAGAGGTGGGAGAGAGGTGGAAGAGAGGGAGAGGGAGTTGTTGCATAGGAAAAACAAATGAGAGAAAGGGAGAGAGGGGGGCGCCAGGGGCACGCGGCCAGGGTTGGGCTGGGCTAGGTCGCGTCGCGGGCCGAAAACCCTCGGCATGCACGTCCACTGATCGGAAACCAATAGCGAATCGAAATCCGAAACAAGGCGAGACGGACGCGTGATAAAACACAACATCAGACAAAAGAAATATGTTTCGACATGATGCAACTCCCATGTCAACTTAGGTTTTTGTTTACACGCGATATGGACACCAGTCGTTATATTTCTTTGTAAATGGGAAGAATGAGCGAAACGGGAAGAGAAAAGAGAGTAACGCCTGAATTTGGTGAGTATCAAAGAAGAAAAAATTATACCCCCAAATTCAGGGCGTTACAAACCTATCGCCCTTACAAGAATCTCACCCTCGAGATTGAATGTTGGCCAGCAAAGAGTTTGGGATACTTAGCCATCAGATCATCTTCACGCTCCCAGGTTGCTTCTTCCTCAGAGTGGTGACCCTATCTGACTTTGCACATTCTGATAGTTTTCCTCCGGGTGACCATGTCTGCAGTCTCGAGAATCTGCGTTGGCTTCTCTATGTAGGTCAAGTCTTCTTGGACTTCCAGACCTTCCACTGGCAACTGCTCTTCTGGCACATGCAAACATTTCTTTAACTGAGACACATGAAAGACATCATGCACCGCTGACAAATCTTCTAGCAGACTGAGCTGATAGGCCACTCCTCCACGCTTTGTGAGAATATGATATGGACCAACATACCTGTAACACCCCGGGGTCCACAAACACCCCAGAATGGTACTAACAACACTTCTGACATCTATATATATGACAAAAACATACTAAGTATTATTAATCGGCTAGCAAAGAGAAGTTAAACATACGACATGAACTGAATTAACTAGTGTGCACGACTAGTTAAAAAAACAAACTTCCTTTGACAATAAGTTTCTAATTAAATCATGGCTGCGCCTGGGCAGCGTTATTGTGAGAGTGAAAGTGGACGTGCTGCTACTCCCCTCATTCCCAACATGTATCAAGTACCTGCATTGAGTAATGCAAGAGTGAGATGACATATCTCAGCAAGTAAAATAATATCACACTGTTTAACCACAAAAGAACATTGTTTTACCACCACTTGATTCCACAACTTTCTTATTACGAAGGTGCAGCACGTATACAACGTACAACACACTTAGTCACCACACCTCGCAGGTAGAAACCACAATAGTAACATAGTAATGTCACACTTCATATATATACCTCCTGAGTGCAAATGTCTGCAAATGCAAGGATGACTTCTGCCTTCATACCTCTAAGGATATGAAGCCGCATCGTACCCCTCCTCGGGCAACGTACGATGCTAAAAATGTACCGGTACGGTCGGACCATAAGATCACGACATAACTTCAAAATGCAAGATGAATGATGCGATGTGCATGTCATGCCTACAACACCTCATATAACGTGATTCCAAAAAAAATACTTCAACTTCATCCAAGATGGGAATCAACCACATATATCATTACCACATTATGATCATCCACAATATTAGACAATTGAGAATTAATACTTACAAACAAATAAACTTCATCATAGAATTCCATGATTAACATAATTAAAACTTATGCATACTCAATGACAGGGAATAGGATGCAAACCAAACGGTAGCAACCACCACTGTATTTACTTGCCTTTACCGGAAGTTCGGGCAAATCCCTAAGTACGATCCGGAAGTCCACCACCTGTTTTTGACACACAACTTAGTACACCAATTTCACATAATTAGGCTCATAAACGACGCCGCACCTACGCACAAACTCAAACCCTGCCGCGGGTTACATCTCTCCCCACATCCACCAAACTGCAGCGGCGCTGCTTAATAATTTCATAACTTTAAAATTATGACAGCAGTGGTAACAAACAAAAACTCCAGAGGCATCTACATAAAATTCCCCACAAGTTTTGTATACAATTTATAATTAAATTCTAACATCTAATTAGCCCAAAACAGTCCACAATATGAACCCTGTAATCTGTTTTTTTGCCTTTTGGACAGCGACATACCCGGATTCAAACAGCGATATCTTTTAAAATATAAATCCAAATCAAGCGCATAAGTACTCATTGGAAAGATAAGACAAAGCACTACATGATTATCATACTGGTTAACACTAAATACCCACGAAAAATTCCCAGAAACTGCTAATACTACTGCTGTTCACCCAACTGAAAAATCTGTTTTTTTGGACAACAACATAACCGGATTCAAACAACGATATCTCCTAAATTATAACTCCGAATCGAGCGCATAAGTACTCGTTGGAAAGGTATGACAAAGCTCTACATGATTCTCCCATTGATCCCCACTAATTGCCCATGAAAAATTCCCAGAAATCCCTAGAACTACTGCTGTTCGTCCACCCGCTAAATTTCTGGACAGCACCTCTACCAAATCGCATAGGTAAACATGTAACCAATTGGATTGCAGCACAAATACAACAAAATGATCACGAAAATCACCTTGAGTTCCTCATTTCCTCCTTCTTTTCTTCCTTCTTCCTCCCTCCAAACTCCCATGGAAGACTCGCACCCACCCGACGGACACCAAGCGAGGAAGCTCCACCTTGGAGAGGAAGAGGGGGGGCGGCTAGGGTTGAGGGGTGGCGCTGCCATCACTTGGGGACGAAGGAGAGGGATTGGGGCGGCTGCAAGAGAGGAAGAGAGAGGGGGAGGGGCGGCCAAAGGGGTGGGGGAGTGAGAGGGAGGGGGCGGCTAGGGTTAAGGGGGGAAACTAATGGGCTCCCCACCGCCGGATCGAGATCCACGGCCCAAACTCGCTCTCACGTCAGCTCCCAACCCCAGCGCACAAATCCAACAAGTATTATACTGTTTTACTGGTGAATGCTTCCTAAAAAACTCCAACCCCAACTACACAGATCACGAAAGAAAAGGGAAAAATAAATTTAACTTCTTTTTCGAAAATTGGGTATCACACTCTACCCCCCTTAAAAAGAATTCGACCTCGAATTCCGACGCTTCTATCGGAACGACAAGGAAAGATCAATGAATCAACAAAACTCACACATAAAGAAAGGTTCGGGTACTTCTACCGCATCAGCTCCTCAAGCTCCTAGGATTCTAAGGTACGCAGCAGACGACACTCTAGAGTATGGTCTTGCTACATAGGAATTAGCTCTAGCTCGATTTGATGGTCTGCATTCCGCAAATACTTCCTCAACATAAAGACATGGAATACATGGTGTACTCTGATCATAGACTCCGACAATTGTAGTTGCTAAGCCAAGCTGCCAACTCGGGCTAAGATAGTAGACGGTCCTATATAACTCGGACAAAGCTTTCCTGACACCAAATCAACATTGACACATGCAAGTACTTCAATGAATATATATATGAATGCAATACATACTGTGCTCAAATAGCCTAAACCAAACCATCCAATCAAAAGTAACTTCAAAAGATCAATTTAATGCTTGCATATTTCTAGACAGCAGCACAACGGTTATTTGTTTTCCTCATAACTCACAAAATATGCATCCAATAGAAGTAAACTAGGACTTTATGGAAAGCTTACAAAGTCCACTATACCCTTGTATTATCATCACAACAAGATTTGACACTTAGAAAGGCCAAACAATGCGAAACGTAAATTTCGTCCAGACTTGGACAGAATTCAACTACTCACTTCAAAAAAATCCATAATTGGAGTCTCAGTCATCCAATTTAGGTGCTCCTAGACTTTTTAGAAAGCCAGTAAAATTGTCTATATTTCATTTATAAACCTATCAGGTTAATTCAATGCATATCAAGATCAAAAGACATAAGAAAGGCTTTGCTGTCCAAATTTGGACAGATTCAAAGATTCCAATTAAAACAGTTGTAGCTTAACTTATAGGTCACCAAAAGGGGGATCCAAAATTTGTTGGAAAGGTTAAGGAAAGTACTACCACTTCTTTATAATTTATAAGAACTGATTCGAAGTTTAACATGGGCAAACAAGATCAGTTTCGAAATCTGTACAGAGTCCGGACAGATTCCAAGACTAGACTTGAGAAAATCATAACTCCCAACTACTAGACCTATGGTCATGAAATTTGACACAAGTAAGATGAAGAAGTTGGCTACAACTTTTATATACAACACCTCTACCGAAAACATGGTGTAATTCATTGAACTAGCGGCGTAACCAAAATTGGTCATGTAGTCCCAAACAGCAAGCAATAGATTTATTCAGGTTCTATACTCTTCTAAGATTAAGCGTTCATCGAAGGACTAATAACTTTAGGTTCTTCATTACGAGACACTTAGAGCCAACATAAGGGTAGAAGCAATATGCTTACTTTTTAAATCATTTTAAGCCTGATCTCACATCATGCAAGCAAGAATCGATTTAAGCATACTATGCCTACCCATATATCCATCCAAGCACATTCTATACATTATATCATCCCATCGAAGAACTCTCTCTTTTTTTAATTATACTACGCAAATATATATCCATCCAATAACTCACACAATCTGCATCTCCACCTAGACTTCACACGACGTAACTATTTCATACTTACGCAAACACGCCAAGACCAGAAAACATGGCTTCACAACAATACGTACTGGCCTATTCATATCCCTCGCTATCTCTCTATTTTAGCCCACGCTCCGCATATACAATAACAAGATAACTATCACAACCACTTCATCTATTCCCTCCCACCATACAACATAATTAACATGGATTGCGAAGGAGCTCACCATAACTAAACCAAACTCCCAAAGAAATATCCCTAAATAGAAAATTGACAATCAACAGCACAAATGCTCATTCTGTCTCTACCTCTTTCACTATAAAAGCAATGATAACAAAGAAATATTGTAAAATCATATAAACTTCATGTCCTACAACTTTTTTATTAAAGGATAAACAAAGTTTTATTTTATCTCCATTTTTTTTAATTTGACTTTAAGGCGACATACATGATCTGCCACCAGAACCTGACGGAACATGACACATAAATTCAAAACCTCATAACTCTCTGCATCTAACAAAATGTTACAAATATAAACTCATTGAAAAGATTATAACATTCCCAAAAACTTTTATTATAATGAGTGTCTCGGAATTGGTTTCCAAACCGATAAAACAATGCAACTGCTTTGTTGCAAAACTGATAGGTTAGAAACAATGGACAACTAAAATTCAAAATACTATAACCCTGCTATACTCAACTTAAAACTACAACGGACATGCGTTGGAAAAGTTTGGAAATTGTCCACGACTTTTGCAATAAAGTTGCACCCAAATTTATCTTTATAGCCCTCAACCCTGCATGACCTACAGCTAAACTCAGCCTGAGATGCTGCACATCAGAGATTCGACTTATATCCGGACAACCACCTCTCCCAATCTATTTAATAGACAATTACAAGTAAGTACCCATTAAAAGGTACTAAGAAAAACTAAAAGTTTTTCTTAAAGAGAATTCCCAAATTTGGGCTCTGAAACTATCAAAATGCGGTCGATTTATTAGTTGTTTTAATGACACCTAAAGTTCAGACACAGCGGTGCAACAACTTCAGAGTAGCCTAACTCCAATTATATGCAATGAAGATTACAAACCAATACTCTTTGGTAAGATCATGAAATTACTAAAACTTTCGTAATCCAACAAAACCCACTTTACCGAATTCAATGTCTATACTTCCGTACAAAATTAAGGCTGCTATAGGAAACCCATAACTCTCAAATGTTTAGACCAAACTGGGTGATTGAGCATCCTATGCAAAGATGAAAAAACCTACTACAAAACATTCTAGATAAGTGAAGCCTGATTCAGCCTCCAACTAGTTTAAAATGACTCCCAAAACGAAACAACACCTTACCCATAATAAAAAACAATATAAAATAAAACCCAAGGCATTGGCAGGTGCGATCAACACTAGGATTTTCCACTACCAAATGGGAATGCAACTCCCCAAAGCCTTTAAGCAACACTTTACCTAATAGGTTAGAACACTAAGCACAACAATCAACGAATTCAACAACCTCGTTTGTTAATGCCACTAAGGTCAAACATCCATGTATCGACAATGTATGAAACACCTGACATACCAGCCTCTAGCACTATAAAACATGGTTGGTATTACACTAGAATCCAACTATTAGAGCGCTCCACAACTATTCGGTTGACGTGAAGCAAATGGTGCTCATGTCATGCAACGTCTTTTCCTCCTCTCAAAAGAGATAAAATTTGCAATACTCATAAAGCAATGGAGGGATAACAATTAGAAAAACTAATGTACTTCTTGACACAGACTCATGCAAAAGCTTCATAAATATTACCTTCAATACTAAAATAATAACACGATACTATGCTCAACAGGAGTAATTGGACGTCAATAAGACAATCCACATAACCAAACTACCTTGATTAACCTCACATACAACAAAACCTAATATTACTGCACTTGAACAATTTGTACCTCATGATATCACAGGATGCATTCAAAGTAGTAGACATACATGATCTATCAACCATCATTCATATAAGAAAAATCTCAATCTGATGCAACAACCCCATCATTAAAGAGATAGATGACTAACAAACATAAGCAACTCCCAGTTAAGCATTGACTTTGTTTAAGATAAAGCGGTCCAAATAATGATTCAACAAGCATGCATAGAGAAACTGCTCATAAAAAAATATATAAAACGGGTTGTCAAAATCGCCCACATGACTAGCCTGCAACAACTAAAAATTATGCATAGCCTTTATGGCTATTGAAACAAGCCATAGAAGGAAAACATGCACGACATAAAATCCACTTGAAACCACCCTATTTATTGTTAAAAATAAGGTTGCACATAATAAGAAAACCTATCAGTTAGACATGGTTGGACTTATCAATCTACGTCATCTCACAAATTCACTCGAGTTCTACCAGTCTAAAGATTCCATAGACATTACAACGTTGCCTCTGCTCTATAGAGACAAACCAATTTTATACTAAGATCAAGTTAGCAAGTAGCCACACTAGCCTAAAAAAAAGTGAGGCGCAAAGCATTGCACCCTTGGAAATATTACATTGATAAGTTGGGTTGTAACCCAACAGTCAATCAAACTCAACAACACCATAAAACTACATCATATAGTGTTTTCACACTACAACAAGTTGGATTAGACCCACTATACACAAGCTCAATTAACAATCGGTCCTATAAGTACAAGAACCCAAGAATCCTTTGGGAAAAAACATCCACAGTCAAGCATATAGAAATATATGATGGTAATAGCTCAGAGATTTGAAAACATTGCATCCAAAAAAACATCATGACAATATGTATATAAAACAAGTACATTAGTAGCTTCACTTGCATAATATCTTCAAAAACAACCACATCAAGAAACCAATATTAAATAGAAGTAACATATCATACCAAGCATTACGTCGTTAACGACATACCCCATCAAACCATAAAGGGATTTGGAGTAAGGAAGTTCTAGTCATCTATATAATAAAATACTTATATGAAAGATATACGAACCCATACCCTTCCTATATGTGAAAGTGTGTCAAATTTATCTTCAAATTGCATAGAATCTAAAGCCTATCCTCTGATACCAACTGTAACACCCCGGGGTCCACAAACACCCCAGAATGGTACTAACAACACTTCTGACATCTATATATATGACAAAAACATACTAAGTATTATTAATCGGCTAGCAAAGAGAAGTTAAACATACGACATGAACTGAATTAACTAGTGCGCACGACTAGTTAAAAAAACAAACTTCCTTTGACAATAAGTTTCTAATTAAATCATGGCTGCGCCTGGGCAGCGTTATTGTGAGAGTGAAAGTGGACGTGCTGCTACTCCCCTCATTCCCAACATGTATCAAGTACCTGCATTGAGTAATGCAAGAGTGAGATGACATATCTCAGCAAGTAAAATAATATCACACTGTTTAACCACAAAAGAACATTGTTTTACCACCACTTGATTCCACAACTTTCTTATTACGAAGGTGCAGCACGTATACAACGTAAAACACACCTAGTCACCACACCTCGCAGGTAGAAACCACAATAGTAACATAGTAATGTCACACATCATATATATACCTCCTGAGTGCAAATGTCTGCAAATGCAAGGATGACTTCTGCCTTCATACCTCTAAGGATATGAAGCCGCATCGTACCCCTCCTCGGGCAACGTACGATGCTAAAAATGTACCGGTACGGTCGGACCATAAGATCACGACATAACTTCAAAATGCAAGATGAATGATGCGATGTGCATGTCATGCCTACAACACCTCATATAACGTGATTCCAAAAAAAATACTTCAACTTCATCCAAGATGGGAATCAACCACATATATCATTACCACATTATGATCATCCACAATATTAGACAATTGAGAATTAATACTTACAAACAAATAAACTTCATCATAGAATTCCATGATTAACATAATTAAAACTTATGCATACTCAATGACAAGGAATAGGATGCAAACCAAACGGTAGCAACCACCACTGTATTCACTTGCCTTTACCGGAAGTTCGGGCAAATCCCTAAGTACGATCCGGAAGTCCACCACCTGTTTTTGACACACAACTTAGTACACCAATTTCACATAATTAGGCTCATAAACGACGCCGCACCTACGCACAAACTCAAACCCTGCCGCGGGTTACATCTCTCCCCATACCCACCAAACTGCAGCGGCGCTGCTTAATAATTTCATAACTTTAAAATTATGACAGCAGTGGTAACAAACAAAAACTCCAGAGGCATCTACATAAAATTCCCCACAAGTTTTGTATACAATTTATAATTAAATTCTAAAATCTAATTAGCCCAAAACAGTCCACAAGATGAACCCTGTAATCTGTTTTTTTGCCTTTTGGACAGCGACATACCCGGATTCAAACAGCGATATCTTTTAAAATATAAATCCAAATCAAGCGCATAAGTACTCATTGGAAAGATAAGACAAAGCACTACATGATTATCATACTGGTTAACACTAATTACCCACGAAAAATTCCCAGAAACTGCTAATACTACTGCTGTTCACCCACCTGAAAAATCTGTTTTTTTGGACAACAACATAACCGGATTCAAACAACGATATCTCCTAAATTATAACTCCGAATCGAGCGCATAAGTACTCGTTGGAAAGGTATGACAAAGCTCTACATGATTCTCCCATTGATCCCCACTAATTGCCCATGAAAAATTTCCAGAAATCCCTAGAACTACTGCTGTTCGTCCACCCACTAAATTTCTGGACAGCACCTCTACCAAATCGCATAGGTAAACATGTAACCAATTGGATTGCAGCACAAATACAACAAAATGATCACGAAAATCACCTTGAGTTCCTCCTTTCCTCCTTCTTTTCTTCCTTCTTCGTCCCTCCAAACTCCCATGGAAGACTCGCACCCACCCGACGGACACCAAGCGAGGAGGCTCCACCTTGGAGAGGAAGAGGGGGGGCGGCCAGGGTTGAGGGGTGGCGCTGCCATCACTTGGGGACGAAGGAGAGGGATTGGGGCGGCTGCAAGAGAGGAAGAGAGAGGGGGAGGGGCGGCCAAAGGGGTGGGGGAGTGAGAGGGAGGGGGCGGCTAGGGTTAAGGGGGGAAACTAATGGGCTCCCCACCGCCGGATCGAGATCCACGGCCCAAACTCGCTCTCACGTCAGCTCCCAACCCCAGCGCACAAATCCAACAATTATTATACTGTTTTACTGGTGAATGCTTCCTAAAAAACTCCAACCCCAACTACACAGATCACGAAAGAAAAGGGAAAAATAAATTTAACTTCTTTTTCGAAAATTGGGTATCACAATACCAGGGCGCTAGCTTACCTTGGACTCCAAATCTTCTGACTCCTCTGATAGGCGACACCTTCAGGTAGACAAAATCTTCGACTTCAAAACTCAGCTCTCTCCTTCTTGTGTCTGCATAACTTCGCTTCCTTGATTGCGCTATCTTTAGATTCTCCCGAACCATCTTGATGTTCTCTTCAACTTCAAGCAAAATGTCTGACCCAAACACTTGCTTTTCTCCAGGCTAATCCCATTGCAACTGAGTTCTACAACTCCTTCCATAAAGCGCTTGAAATGGTGACATCTTCAAGCTGGCCTGGTAACTGTTATTATAGGAGAATTCTGCATAAGATAACCTCTTGTCCCATCCGGACTGATCTTGCAACGCACAGGCTGTTAACATATCTTCGAGGATTTGATTAGTTCTTTCAATCTGACCGTCTGTCTGCGGATGATATGCTGAACTGAAATTTAGATGTGTACCCAAGACTTCATGCAACTGCTGCCAAAAATGAGAGGTGAACTGCGTTCCTCTATCTGACACTATCTTCTTTGGCGCACCATGAAGACAAACGATCCGGGACATGTATAGTTCCGCCAGTATTGCACTGCTGTAGCTAGTCTTGACAGGTATGAAGTGGGCTGACTTGGTTAAGTGGTCCACCACTACCCAAATGGAATCGTAGCCGGCTGGAGTGCGAGGCAATCCGACTATGAAGTCCATCCAAATTTCATCTCATTTCCACTGAGGAATTTGCAACGGCTGCAACAGCCCAGCTAGCTCATGATGCTCTGCCTTGATCCTCTAACAACTATCACATATGGCCACATGCTCTGCGATCTCCCTTTTCATTCCATACCACCAAAATTTCTTCTTTAGATCCTGATGCATCTTCTCACTTCCAGGGTGTATGGAATAAGCTGTCTCATGAGCTTCCTTGAGGATCAACTCCCGAATAGACTGGACATTGGGAACACAAAAACGGTCCTTGAACCATACCACACCTTTTGCATCTTCCCTAAAATATTTGCCTCATCCTTCTAGAATAAGTTGCCGGATTTCACTGATCTTCTCATCATTCTTCTGTGCTTCTTTGATTTCCCGCTCTAAGGTGGGTTCTAACTCAACTGTTACACCTCGCATGTTATTCAGGAATCCAAGACTCAACCTATCAAATTCTTTGGCCAACTGATAAGGCATCGGGTGAGCGACCATCATATTGACTTGACTTTTCCTGCTTAAAGCATCTGCCACCACATTTGCTTAGCCTGGATGGTAGTGAATTTCCAATTCATAGTCTTTGATCAATTCTAACCATCTTCTTTGCCTCATATTCAACTCCGACTGGGTGAATATGTACTTCAGACTCTTATGGTCTGTGTAATCATCACATTTCTGCCCGTACAGATAGTGCCTCCATGTCTTCAGTGCATGAACCACTGCTGCCAACTCTAGGTCATGGATTGGATAATTCTTCTCATGAACCTTCAGCTGCCGGGACAAGTAAGCCACAACTCTTCCTTCTTGCATCAATACGTAGCCCAAGCCAGTGTAACAAGTGTCGCAATACACCAAGAAGGGCTTGTGCACATCAGGCAAGACTAAGACATGCGCTGTAGTCAACTTCTCTTTTAGCGCTTCAAAGGCCTCTTGGCACTTCTGGGTCCACTTGAACTCAACTTTGTTGGCTAGCAAAGCTGTCATCGGTTTCGCAATCTTCAAAAATCCTTCAATGAATCGCGGATAATATCCAGCCATTCCAATGAAGCTCTTGATTCCTCGAGCATCTATTGGTGCTTTCTAGTTCAGAATGTCTGCCACTTTCTTCGGATCCACAACCAATCCATCTTTGTTTATTATGTGACCCAAGAACAGGACTTCATTGATCCAGAACTCGCACTTACTCAACTTTTCATACAGCTGGTGCTCTCGCAATCTCTGCAATACCATCTTCAAATGATCCACATGCTCCTCCTCAATTTGAGAATATATAAGAATGTCATCAATGAATACCACCACAAACTTGTCAAGATAATCCATGAATATACTGTTCATCGGATTCATGAAGAAGGCTGGTGCATTCGTCACACCAAAAGACATAACAGTGAACTCATACAGTCCATACTTGATAATGAATGTCGTCTTCGGGATGTCTGTGGGTCAAATCCTGAGCTGGTGATAACCTGACCTTAGATCTATCTTTGAAAACACGCTGTCTCCTCTCAGCTAGTCGAACAGATCTTCTATTCTGGGCAAGGGGTACTTGTTCTTGATTGTGACCTCATTCAGAGCTCGATAATCAATGCACTCCTAGTGCCATTTTTCTTCTCCACAAATAGGACAGGGGCAGCCCAAGGTGAGGTGCTTGGTCTGATGTAACCTTTCTCTGACAGCTCATCTATTTGCTTCTTGAATTCAACCAACTAGGGTCCAGATACCCTGTAAGCTCTTTTAGAAATGGGAGCGGTGCCAGAAAGAAGCTCTATGGCAAACTCAACTTTCCTCTCAGGTGGCATACTGGAATACATCTGGAAACTCTGACACAACCTTGATAGTCTCGAGTGGATCTCCCTCACTACTATCAGTAGCCATCCAACCTCCTTTCCTTGGCTCGGGTGAGACTAACTCAGTCACCACTTCTTCTCCTAATGGAGACACCAACTTAATTGTCCTCTTGTCATAGCTGGTAACTGCTTAGTACTTATCTAGCCAATTTATCTCTAGGATAACATCTATTCCCTGAGTACCCATTACTATGAGGTTAGTGGGAAACTCTATCCCCCTTATTTCCACACTTACATTCAAGCAAACACTATCGACTCGAACTTTACCACCGGGTGAATCAATTTGAATAGGTGTTCACATGGTAGTTATTGGAAGGTTATGTGCTTTTACCCATGATGCAGTAACAAATGAATGTGTTGCTCTAGTATCAAATAATACTTCTGCAATATGGGAGTCAACTGGAAACATACCTACTATCATGCCTGTTGTTTCCTGAACTACTTCAGCCTCCAAATGGTTCAATTTCCCATGGTTGTAGCATGTCTCGATGCGGTTGCCTGCTCCTGGCTAAGTCACATTCTACTTCGATGGGGCACTAGGGCCTGACTGCTGCTGGGCTACCTTCTTTGGACAATGCATCACCTAATGGCCTTGCTCTCCATAATGGAAACATGCTCTGCCTCCGCATTGCATTGGGGCTGCTTGACTGCTCTGGTTGGTTGCTGGCGCGGGGAGGCAAGGTGCCTGCTAATTCTGCCTCTAGAACTGACTTCCTCCTGTCTGACTGTTCTAGCGATTCTGCTGCTGATGCTAGGGGTACTATCTCTGAAACTGTTGCTGAGGCGGGCGCTAATTCTGCTTGAACTGCTGAGGCAGGTTGCCTGAGAAACGGGGGCGATTGCTACCTCCAGGCTGAGGCCCACCGATCTTGTGCTTGTGATCCTCATCTCCTTATGCTTCTTCTCTGTCATGATTGCTCTATCGATCAGGTGCTGAAATGTGGGGAATGTATGGTTCATCAGCTGATAGTGCAGGGGATCAACTAAGCCTCTCAAGAAACGATACTGTCTTTTGGCATCTGTGTTGAAATCTTCAGGAGCATAGCGAGACAGCTGTAGAAACCTGTCTCGGTACTCACTGACGGACATGGACCCTTGCTTGAGGGCCAGGAATTCCTCTTTCTTCACTGTTATCAGACCTACTGGAACATGATACTGACGGAAATTATCTCTGAATTCCTCCCAGGTGATGGTGTCGGGGTTGGCATGGGTGGCGAGGTAGGACTCCCACCAAGACTGAGCTGCTCCCCTCAATAAATGGGGACCATACAGAACTTTCTCTCTATCATCACATTAAGCGGTGTGCAACTCCCGCTCCATGGTACACAGCCAATCTTCAACATCCATGGGGTCAGTAGAGTGAGAGAACACTAGCGGATGATCTCTCATGAATTCATCACGTTTGTCTCTAGGCATCTGAGGCATCTGAGGTGGGGGCTGATGCTGCTGCTGCATAGCGGCCAGAGTCTGACCAATAGCTTGGACTGCCTGAGTCTGCATCAAGAACATCTGTTCTATTGTCATCGGGGGTGGTGGTGGCAACTGTTGCTGAGGTGCCTCATCTTGTAGTGCTGGGTGCTCCTGCTGAGCATGCCTTCCTCCTCTGCGTCTGTTGTCTGACATCTGCAGAATGCAATCACACATCAGAACTGATCTTGCAAAACTTGCAACATAAGAAAAGAGTATATAATTCTTCCACAATATTGTACAGATGAGCATCTTCACTGACTCCCAACATAGGCAAGCACAGCTTCCTAGATAAAGAGGTAAGTAGAATAAAGGGCTTCCCAACTAGATAACTAATTTTTATTAACATTAACAGATAAACCAAAGTGCAGGGGATACCCACACTCTGGCGACAGTCATTACAAAGATCCAAATCCATCATAGTCCATCATGACAAACATAAAAACACAGGATAAGCAAACTACCCTGTCTAACTAAAACTAACCGAGAGTAAGACTAATGCTAAGACTAAGACTTCTATTTTAAACATTAATTATAGGATTCGACGCTGATGATCTATGGTTCTAAATTTATCCTGGTCCTGCAGTCGAGGTTGCCGTAGGCATGGTGTCCATGCTGAGGTGAGCAGTACGGGTGCTGAGTCCCGATGGGGGCGGGGGAGCCATCCTCCAGGTGAAGGCGCTCCGCACGCTCAGCCCGCAACTGGGCGATCTCAACACAAGCCCTACTTAGCTCATATAAAGCATGGTCCAGCTTCGTGTTTAGCACGACGGCTAGGTTGACTGTGCTGCTCAACCTAGGATTGTCCTCACCGATAGGTGAGACAACCACGCCTCCTATGCTACCAGATGGACGATGGGGGTAATACCTCAGGTTGAGACCATCGACCACCCCACCGAGCACTGAGCAGTAGTGCGAAAGTGCACGCTGTGCGGCATCTTGCATGGCCGCCTCCGCTGAGTCCCGCTCAGAGATAGAGTAATGCTCTGAGCAGACCTCCACACCCTAGAGACTATTCTCCGGACGGCGCACCAAACATGTAGCCCCAGAGATCCGGGTAAACCCCGCGACTGTGCTGGAAGCCAACACAACGATACTCGATAGACAAGGTACGTTGTTCAAGTCTCTGGCGTAGCAAGGTGTCGAACGCATCGTGGAAGTGACACCCGCGAGCGGCGTCACGAGTAATGGGTCGAGCAACCCATCCCTCTAGCTCCTGCTCCTCTAAAAGGTTGGTGTTGTGGCTCGAGCTGCTGTCATCACCTCCATCGTCGGGGTCTCCTCCAACAGCTACTCCAGCGGTCAGGACACCCAGTGGTGGTGCAGGGGGCGCCTCCGGTGGGGGCACAGGGGAGCAGCTCCTCACAGACTCTACCTACTGCTGAGGCAAGGAAGAAGAGCCCTGCTGCTCCAACTCCTGTCGCCAACGCTCCTGCTCCTCGTGCAGGCGGTGGTGCAGCCTCTCCAAATGGCTAGACTGACTAGTCACCGGACAACGAAGCGGAAGCTCCACGAGACGAGAAGGCAAGAAAGGAATGATTGACTTCCGTGTGGTGTGTCTAAGATGAGCCATCTACAAAAGACACCGTAAGCATAAGAGTGAGAATAGAGCTAATATGACCAGCAAGTAGACCATAAAAAATCAGGAATTAGAAATAAACAAAGTTTTCAGCAAGGTATAATATATATAATAGAACATAGATTTGGTCGATATGACCAAGTTTTGAAGGGATACCAAAGTCATGGTGATAATAGAGGTCTATAGTCCTTAGAACGACCATTCTACTCTAGGTTAGCGGTCCTATAGTCAGCACGGCTTTGATACCACCTATGTCACACCTGGTTTTAGAAGACAAACCGAATGTGAACCATGTACGTGCCAGAATCAGCAATTCACGTACACAGCAGTTACATAACTGGACATCATCACACAATGCTCAGATAATAACATAAATGATAGTAATAGTCGATTACATCATGATGTCTGAGACATCCACAGAGTCATTAACAGTTATCAAAGTGCGAAAAAAAACATAGATACACACGGCCTTCACAGGACAGTCGACTGGGGGTTTGCCGCTAACCCACACCTAGAACTCATCGTACCCTTGGAACTCCTGGAAGTCCTCCTCCACGACTTCATCTTCTCCTGAGCAGTGGTTGCAACGTGGACAACTGGGGGGGTTGGTGTGTAAAGCAAGGGTGAGTACATATCAACATACTCAGCAATTGTCCCGTTTGGCTGTAGTGGACAAGCTTTATGTGGGGTTAAGTCAAGCAGTTGCTTTTAGTTGGTCAGGTTATTAATACTAGTAGAGAGCCAGGTTTTAGCATTAACCCGAGTTGTTAACCCAAAAGTACCCTTTCCAAACAGAAATAATACCAGAAACATTACCATAAGCATAATCATAACCATCATCCTCATCACCACCTGTAAACCAAACATCTCTGATCAAAGTATCTCTAATCAATGGAGCTCCCTTAGCCGCTCATAACCGCGAGCACGACTGATATATCAGTTTCATAACACTCTACAGAGGTTGCGCACTTTACCCACATGCCGTGATTCTCTCTTGCCTCAGGCCGATCAAACCCTTAAACACTACCAAGGTGAATAGGTAGGGTTTCACTACATAGCCTTTACAAAGATTCCATGAGGCTGTAGCCGCCCGTTAGGTTTCCTAAATGTACCGCACTCCTCCCCAAGGGGCAATCCACCCTCGGCAGAGCGAGCCGCATACACCGAGCCCCATTGACAGCACGACAGCAAATCGAACTACACCCTAGTTCCGCTAATTATTTAGCTAAGGGCGTCCCATACCACCCTCATGGTTGCACTGTTTTCCCGGGCGGTCATCCAACGAACCAGTCCTTATGGAGAGGCCCTTGAGAAACCGCTCGAGTCCCCTTAAATGTCACAGTATCATCATCATAATCAAAAGGGAAAATAGCATATCATAAATAATCTCATCATGTTCATTGATTAATGTCAAGCACTAGCATAAAGCTAAACCAAAATAACCCAACCCAAATAGGTAAACAAGGACAAGATAAACAAAAGCTAGTCAATCCTTAGGTATTGTCACACCCGGTTTTAGAAGGTAAACTGAATGTGTATCATGTATGTGCCAGGATCAGAAACTCACGTACACAGTGATTACATAATTGGACATCATCACACAATGCTTGAAATAAATAGCTGAAAGGTACTTAATTACATCAAGATGTCCAAGACATCCATAGAGTCTATTACATAACCATTGTCTTTAACATAACTATCAAAGTGCGGAAATATGAAATGTAGAAGCTAAGCCTACACAGGCAGCTGACTGGGGGTTTGCCACTAAGAAAGAACTAGAACTCGTCGTAATCCTAAAACTCCTCGAAGTCATCCATGTTGCCAGCATCACCTCCTGAGCACTGAGTGTAGTGGGGACAACTTGGGGTGGGGTGGTTTGTAAAGCAAGGGTGAGTACACATCAACGTACTCAGCAAATGTCCCGTTTAGCTAAAGTGGACTCACTATATATGGAGTTGAGGTTAAGCAGTTGCTTTTAGTTGGTCAAATATTTATTGTTGTTAGTAGAGCCAAGTTTTAGTGATAAACCCAGTTACTACCCAGAAGTAACCCCTCAAAAGAGGAAATACCAGAGATCAGATTTTATAACATCACTATTAACCATCATCATAAAAGTATCCAAAGTTCTTCTAATCAAAGAGGATCCCAAGGCTGCTCTTAAACGTGAGCTCGGCTGATATACCAGTTTCTAACACTCTGCAGAGGTTGCACACTTTACCCACAAGTCGTGATCCCTTTATGCCTCGGGTCGATCAAACCCTCAAACACTACTAAGGTGAGTCGGTAAGGTTTCACTATGTAGCCTTTACAAAGACTCCCCTAGTGCATAGCTGCTCGTTTGGTTTCGCCAGTCGTACAAACGTAGTACACCTCCCCAAGGTGGGTGACTAACAAAACCAAATCGAATGAACCTCTACACCCTAACCTTGGCAGAGCGAGCACTATGCCCCAGCCCCCATTGACGGCCCTCCGGCAAAGCCAACTACACCCAGGTTCATCTAATTAATCAGCTAAGGGCGTCCCATTCCACCCTCATGGTTGCACTGTTATCCCGGGTGGTCACTCCATGAACAGGTCCTTACGGAGAGGTACTCAGGGAAAAGGCCTGAGCCCCCTAGAGTATCATAAGATCATCAACATAATCAGGATAACAGTATCGTATCATAAATGTTCACATCATGTTCATTGATTAAAGTTAAGGCAATAGCAAAATGCTAACCGTGATAACCCAAAAGGTAAACAAGGATAAGATAAATAGAAAGCTAGTCAATCCTTAGGTTTAGATAATGTAATGCGGGATAGTGAATCATAAAGTATGTAGGACATAATAGGTCAGAGGACACTTGCCTTCACCAGGTTGTTGCTCAGGAAGGTCTCCAACAACACACTCTAGAACCTCGGACTGCTCGTTGTCTAAATAGAGAGAGCATGCATTCAATACATTTGGAAAGTACAAATAAACAACACACCAAACATGTACAAACATAGGAGTGCATCTTAAAAGGACACAATACTACATAAGGGATAATGAAATCAAAGCATAACATAAACTATAACATGAATTAACTTCATTTGGAAATAGATTATTATTCCTCTAAGTGTTACTCACAATTACATAACATAGTTCAATTTATTTTATTGTGACCTAAAAATTAGAACAGAGATGATTTCATATAATATACCTTATTAATCTTCACAAGATTACACATGCTTAAATCTCTAGGGTTCTCCTTTTATTTATTTTGTTAAATAAATAATCTATACCTACATTAGTTCCTACTTAACCACAAAAATTAGAATGTGCAGACAGTAAATGAGACTATTTTATTCAAACAAAGAATAATCCTATGAACATTTTGCAATTTGAATCACTAAATTTGGAGTTCATATGCAAAAGATATGAAATAATCAAGTTTGGGAATTCAAAATATGAAATTAGGTCTAATTCTGTGAATATTTAAAAGTCCAGGGTTAAAACTGCAAGATTACAGGGGCCTACGCGCGAAAACCAGGGATAGCGGGTTTATTTCCAACAAACCGGGGGTCTCTTTAATAAAACAACCATGCTAAGGGATATTGGGTGATTCCAACCGTTAGATCTAAAACCAACGGCTGAGATTAGATCTACGGCCGAGGGCGCGCGCGTGGGCGGGTGAGCACTAACAGGTGGGCCAGGGGCGTCAGCGATAGAGGGGAGGGTGCACTGACCGAGCGGGCCCAGCGCCAGGGGACTTGGGCGCTGATAGGCAGGCCAGGGGCGCAGGACACGCAGTGTGCGAAGCGGTATCCCGTGATCTAAGCCGTGCGATCAGGATCGGACGGAGGGGATCGGACCAGGGAGGGGTGAACGGCTGCGGGCGGACGCTGCTCTTCTCCGCGGCGGTGAGGTCACCGGAGTTGGGGCAGGCGTGAGCTAAGGTGGCTCCAGGGTCGCCGGAGTTGGGCAGAGAGGGAGAGAACGCCACGGCGAACTCCATGGCGGGGAAGAGGCCATGAATCCGTGGGCAGAGAGGGGAGAACGGTGAAGGAAAAGCCTCCTGCGGACCAGAGGAGCTCCAGCGAGGCATTCTGGCCACGGGGAGGGGGTTTTAAGGCAGCGCTAAGTTCTGGGCTAGCTTTAGTAGAGGCAGAGGCACCTTAGGGACTAACGCCGAGGAACTAGACCGGGCTAAATCAGCCGGCCACCACGCGAGCACGGCGGTCCTGCCGTGGCCGAGCACCGGCGGTGCCAAAATTGGCCAAGCACAGAGCGCAATATGGAAAATTGGGCACGGCTACAGGTGTCTCACCTTGAGGCAGAACTCGGGGAGGCTTGGCGCGGTCTTCGGCGAGCTGGGTGGTCGGGAACGCGGGCGCGGGTCTCTGGCGGCTGGCGGCATGGGCAGAGCACGAGAGAGGGCGGAGCTGCGCGAAATGAGGGGGGGGCGAGCGCGGGGCACTAGTAGGGCTCTAAGAAGGGAGCTGGGCGCGTGGGCAGGCGTTGTGGCCGAGAAATCTGGCGACGTGTGCGAGTGCGCACTCGCCGGTCCACGGCGAGAGCGGGGAGGATGGAACTGACAAGGAAGGTCCACCGCAGAGAGAGAATAGAGGGGCGCTCGGGGCAACGGCTCAGCAACTAGCGAACCGGGCCCGCGAGGTAGAGAGGGAAGGAGCGCGCGGGCGAATAAACTAGGCGCCGACAGGTCGGCCCCACTAGGCAGCGAGCGGGAGAGGGAGGGCGCGCGGGAGAGAGAGGTGCCACTGACAGGCGGGGTCCGCCTGTCAGGCGGCACGGGCGCATGGCTTAGCAGGGCCGAGCTAGGCTGGTTTGGGTTGCTTTCTTTTCTTTTTCTCTGGATTTTCTAATTCCTTTTCTATTTCTTTTCTATAGGGTTTTCAAATCCAAATTCAAATTAGGTTTCAAATTCAAATAAATTCAAACTTGTGCAACACTTTAAAGAATATTTTAAGCTCAGCATGATGCAACAAGTCATGACCCATAGTGTTTTGGCAAAAAATAAATAATTAACCTCCACTAGCTTAAGCTAATTCTACTTAAAAGGAAGAGAGAGACAATCTAGAGATACATAGAAACTAGTGAGAGAAGAGTAACACATGAATTTGGGTGATAATTAGAAAGAAATTTTATACCCCCAAATTCAGGGTGTTACAGGTATAAATTGTGTAAATGCGGGGAGTGAATTATAAAATGAGTAGGACATAGATGGGTCAAGGGACACTTGCCTTCACCAACCAGCTGCTGCTTAGGGTCTTCACCTGCAACTCCTTCGGACTCCGCCAACTGACCGTTATCTATACAAGTTCAAACATACATTCCACAAATTTAATATAAAAAGAACAGTACACCATGTCATAAAGTATAATAAATAAGCAGACGCTCGGCGTAGGGCTCACACCTACGACTCATCGAGAAAGAGAAAGCAACGGTCGAGGCTGCGGTCGAAGGGCGGTCACGTTAAACGATTATAGATTAAAGTACACGTCTAAACATAATAGTATTAATTTGACAATCACGTTATGCATAGGATAAAGTCATGCTACGTGTTTAATTATTATAAACAATTCAAAGTAATTTTAAAAGGATTGTCGTGTGGCTAAACGCACTGATGGCACACGCAAACTAAACTGAGAGTAAAATGAGTCGTCGCGCGGCAAAGCGCGCGACGCAACACTTAGACTGAACTGAACATAAAATGAATCGTCGCGCGACGAAGCGCGCAACGAGACACTTGAATTAATTATGAAAATAACGTCAAGCGTCGCGCGACGAAGCGTACGACAGCATACGTCACTTAAACTGAATTTAAACCGAAACGTCACGCGACCAGATGCGCGACGCCACACATTAAATAATTTAAGATGAACCGTCGCGCGACGATGCGCGCGACGCAGCACACTAATAAATCTGAAATTAAACTAATTCGCCGCGCGATGCACCACGTTAATGAATCTGAATTTAAAAGAAACCGTCGCGCGATGAAGCGCGTGACGCAGCACGTTAACTAAACTAAGTTTAAAATTAATTAAACCGAAATTTAAACATCGCATACGCTAGGGTTGCGCGCGCCGGGGTATGCCACGCCGGGCAGGGCAGGGGCCACGCCACGGGGCCGCGCCGGGGCGAGCAACCGGGGCCACGCGCAGGGGCACGCCAGGGAGCTGCCGGGGCCATGCTAGGCGACGTCGGGGCAAGCCGCGCCGCCAGGCCGCGTGCAGGGGCGCGCTTACAGGAGAGAAGGGCAGGGACGCGCGAAGGGAAGTGGGGAAAGGGGAGGGAGAGGGCGAGAGAGAGGGATGGAGAGGGAGAGCTCACCTTGGGGATCCAAAATCTGGCGATAACCGTCACCGGATCACCTAGGGCAAAGAGGTGGGAGAGAGGTGGAAGAGAGGGAGAGGGAGTTGTTGCGCGGGAAAAACAAATGAGAGAAAGGGTGAGAGGGGGGCGCGCGCATGGGGGCACAAGGGGCGCGTGGTAAGGGCCGGTCTGGGATGGGCCGGGCTAGGTCGCGTCGCGGGCCAAAAACCCACAGCACGCACGACCACTGATCGGAAACCAATAGCGAATCGAAATCTGAAACGAGGCGAGACGGACACGCGATAAAACACAACATCCGACAAAAGATATATGCTTCTGCATGATGCAACACCCATGTCAACTTAGGTTTTTGTTTACACGCGATACAGACACCAGTCATTGTATTACCTTGAAAATGGGAAGGAGTGAAACGAGAAGAAAAAAGAGAGTAATGCCTGAATTTGGTGAGTATCAAAGAAGAAAAAATTGTACCCCCAAATTCAGGGCGTTACAACGAGAGGCCTTGAGGGTGCCTTGCAACTGAGGCGGCCTGATCAGCTGCGCGAAGATGTGACAGAGGTAATGTGCATACGACAGCTGACGACGAGCACGAAGACCATCCAAAATTGTGTCCTCGATCTCATAGATAAGAAAGTCAACCACGTCAAACTCAGAATGTGAGATCAAGGCACCAAGAAGCCATAGCTGAATATGTGTAGTGGCCTCTCTATATCTCATCCTAGGTAGCAGTGTCCGTCTCATCAGCTCATACAGGTAATTCGCTGCAGTGGTGAAGTCAGCAAGAGAGTGTCGCGACCCATTTGTGAAAGGAGGTTTGAATAGGGCAGCGACGTGAGCTGTGGCCGGTGCAACTCCATCGTGAGGGCGATAAGAGGATCTGATGTACCATAGCATAGACTATGGAGCCGAGTCGACTGCTCCGGAAATCCAAAGAGCTGACGTATCTGGCTCGCATGCAGAGTGACATCCTCTCTCTCGAAGCGAAACTTCATCCACTAATGATCGAGGTCAATCCACACTATAGCATAAAACACTCTGACCCACTCCTCAATATATCTGCCACTCATAGTCAGTAGTAAAAGAAGTCATAGCAGAAAGGAGATATGCACCTCTGAATTGGCACCGACTGCGAGCAGAAAAGCAGGTAAATCCAATAGTCGGTGCGCTCACAGGGCAATCTATGCAGACAACTATGCCCGAAAGAAGGACTCCTGAGTCCTGGTACTGAAGAGAGCCACCGCTACAGGGTCCCTCTGAGCTGGCAACTAGGACTTCATTGGTACGTGTCTAAACCGACGTACCTAGGCTACAGTGGCAAGCTGAAGATCAAGCAGTCAAGGATCAGCAGCTAGGGGTCGCACCTCAGTCTTGTCATGCTCCCTGAAGCGAGGTGAAGGAATGGGCAGAGTGGAAATGGGAGCGGGAGGGGGAATAGTGGAAGTTGGAGTGGTGGAGGTGTTGGGTATGGTGGAAGTGGTGGATGGCTCTGGAGCGACAGGAGCTGGTGAAGTGGGAGGTGGAGTAGAAATTGTGGCAGAGGGTGTAGAGGGAGCGGAAGAGCAAGGCTGAGATGCGAGGCGACAAACTCTGTAAGCAATCTGGTCGGAGGAAATATGCAACTGTCCTCCCCGCTCTGCCTGCTCTGCTGCTGCTACCGCTGCAAGTGCTGCACGGGTGGCTCTATCCATACGCCGCTCCTTCTGGCCTTCCTGCTGCTCAAGGTACACAGCCTTCCCCTTGACCTGCCTGAAGGGGCGAGGAGGATCCTCGTCGTCTCCTCCCCCTAGCACTGAGACATTCTTCGTTCGCACCATCCTGACTTGAGTGCTACAAGAGTGAGTGAAAAGCTAAGCAGGAGTATATAACAGTTGTAAGATTATTAATGAAAGGATAACTACCTGGAAACCTCACGAGAAAGAGAGAATCTAGGCAGGATAGGAGACAGGCACACGGGCAGGCGAGATCACTAAAATGACAGAAGAGGTGAGCACGTATTAGTCACATAGTCATAAGTATATGAAATGTGAATAAATACAAAGATAAAGTGTTATGACACATAAACGGAGTGATTTGGAAATAGAGGTCAAACGACGCGAGAACGACGTTTGAACGAGGAATTGTGCTATAGGAAGTTTGAAATTCAAAATGGGGCATGAAATGACTTGGAATTGAGTCGATACTTAACGAGTAGGTATATATGAGTACATATGGGTGAAGTGTGTGCTTGGTTTGAAATTTGGCGAAGAAAGTGAATTTTTGGCACTCGACTCAGAATTAATCGCTATAAATGGGAAACAGTGGTGTAATCGGTGACTGGGATATCGGATATGGCATGAAATTTGGCGAATATGTTACTTGAGGTGTCATGAAGGTGCTGGAAAAATCTGGGTCAATTTGAGCAAGTTTGGCTGGTTTGGGCATTTCACCAAGCACTTGGCATGCGGGGTTTTGAATTGAGGGTGAAATGGCTATTTGAGTGGATGAATCCCTCCCTGGGAGCTCAAAACCTACAGAGGAACTCAATGGAGCACTAGACACATACACAACCACTTGGATTCACAGATTTGGAATGGATTTGGATTGGAATTCAAAGGGTGGAAAGGATTTGGCTTTACTACTCCAACTGAAAGACAGTGGGGAAGAGCAGTGGAGAGGCTTTACCAGGTGAAGAGTGAGGGAGGCCGAGCCCTGGCAGGAGCAGACTTCACCGGAGATTAGCTGGAGCGCGCCGGCGGTGAGGGGGCAATCGCCAGAGCACCAGAGACCGAGAAGAGAGAAACTGGAGAAACTAAATGCCTGGGAGAGCTAGCTCGGGCAGAAAAAGTTTTTTAAAAAACCAGTTATGGGCACACCGGACAGCCTACAGTGCCTGTCCGGTGCACACTGGATAGCGCACAGTAGCTATCAGGTGAACCACCGGACAGCACATCACAAAAGAAGATCTGTGCGCGCCCAGCCGAAGCACTGGACATTGCACAGTGTAGTGTCTGGTGCACACCGGACTGTCTGGTGAGCCCAAACAGAGGAAATTTTGAAATTTTGTAGCTAATTTTGAACCAAACCAAATCCCAACTTATAAGCACACAAAAGAACACCTGTTGGGATAGGTATTGGTACCCTCACATATTCTCTCATATTTTTCAAAATATTTTGCCATAGGCTACATAGTTTTTAGAGAAAATACTCAAATGGTGAGATTTGCATTGCGGTGTTGCACTAGGGGATTCATGAATGACTTGAGTTTTGAATACTCCCCCTAAGTACAGTGCCACATGCATATCTCAAGAACCAACAATTGTATAGTAAATGAAATTTTAAGTACCAAAAAGCTTAAATGCTAAGACTTGCCAAGTTTGAGCCCGAGTTAAGCTTTTTCACTCACTTTGTTGGCGGTTATCTTAACTAGGTTAGACAAGCCCTAGATGCAATACAAGGAATTTAAATATGCAATGCAGGCTTGACAACACCCTTTTGAGATTAAGTGAAATTTCTAAGATCAAGAATGTTTAACGCATTTCTCAACATACAAAAGCGGGTTTTATCTAGTGGCTTTGTGAAAATGTCCGCTAATTGATCTTCCGATCTCACTCCTTCTAAAATAATATCTCCTTTAGCAACATGATCTCTAAGAAAGTGATGACGGATATCAATGTGCTTGGTGCGGGAGTGTTGTACAGGATTATTAGCAATTTTAACAGCACTCTCAATGTCACAAAACAAAGGTACCTTTTCTAGAACTACACCATAGTCTAGAAGAGTTTGTTTCATATAAAGAATTTGTGTGCAACAAGCACCCATGGCAATGTATTCTGCTTCAGCGGTTGACAAGGAAACACTATTTTTCTTCTTAGAAGTCCACGAAACTAGTGATCTCCCAAGCAAATGGCATCCCTCGGATGTACTTTTTCTATCAATTTTGCAACCGGCATAATCTGAATCGGAATAGCCAATTAAATCAAAAAGTAGCTCCTTTGGGATACCAAAGGCCAACTCTTGGGGTGTGCTTAATATACCTAAGAATTCTTTTAACATCGTGAAGGTGAGGTTTCTTAGGATTTGCTAGAAATCGAGCACACATACAGACACTAAACATGATATCGGGCCTAGATGCGGTAAGATACAATAAACTACCAATCATGGAATGATAGAGTTTGATCAATCGGGTTACCTCCCTCATCTAGGTCGAGATGTCCATTAGTTGGCATGGGTGTGTTGATTGGCTTGCACTTCTCCATGTTGAATCTTTTCAACAAGTCTTTGGTATACTTCTCTTGTGAGAGGAGGTTCCCATCTTTCATTTGCTTGACTTGAAAGCCGAGTAAGTACGTTAGCTCACCAATCATTGACATCTCAAACTCCTTCGACATCAACTCACCAAATTCCTTGCAATGATAATCATTTGTCGAGCCAAAGATTATATCATCAACATAAACTTGACAAATGAAAATATTACCGTTATGTTTCTTTGTGAATAAAGTTGTGTCTACGGTCCCGATCTTGAAGCCCTTTTCGATGAGGAAGTAGCGAAGACGCTCATACCAAGCCCTTAGAGCTTGCTTTAGCTCATATAGTGTCTTGGACAGCCTGTAAGCATGGATAGGATATCTAGTTCTTCAAACCTGGGTGGTTGATAAACATATACAAGTTCATTTATGAAGCCATTTAAAAATGCACTTTTTACATCCATTTGATAAAGCTTTATGTCATAGCATGATGCATATGCAAGTAGGATACAGATGGCTTCGAGTCGAGCAACCGGTGCAAAGGTCACTCCAAAATCTAAGCCTTCAACTTGAGAGAAGCCCTTTGCAACAAGTCTTGCCTTGTTTCACACAATCACACCTTGATCATCTTGTTTATTTCTGAACACCCATTTTGTTCCAAGAATCCTTGCATCTTTTTGGGGCTTCTCTAGGGTCCAAATTTGGTTACGGGTGAAGTTGTTTAATTCTTCATGCATGGCATTCACCTAGTCCAGATCATGTAGCGCCTCATCTATACAGGTAGGCTCAACACAAGAAACAAAAGAGTGATGTTCAATAAATGAAGCATGTATATGAGAACGAGTGATAACCCCTTGAAGGTGTGATACCCAATTTTCAAAAAAAGAAGAGAAATTGAAGATTATTCTTTTTTTTCTTTGTTTTCTCCTCTGGGTCCTGTGCTACAGGGGTTTGGAATTTTTGGAAGCACTCACCAGTAAAACAGTAGAATTTTTTGTTAGACTCATGCACTGGGGTCGAGAGCTGTCGTGTGAGCGAGTTGGGCCGTGAAACTCGATCCGGCCCACTAGCCCCCCTAACCCTAGCCGCCCTCCCCCTAATCCCCTCCCCCTTGTGCAGCCGCCCCCCTCTCTCTAGCCTTTGTGCAGCCACCCCCCCTCTCTCATCTCCTCCTCCCTCAAACTCTTGCAGCCACCATCCCACAAACCCTAGCCGCCCTCCCCCATCTTCTCCTCTCCTAGGTGCAGCCCTCCCGCTTGATCTACGCCGCGTGGGTGCAAATCTCCAATTGGAATTTGGTGGAAGGAAGAAGGAGGGAGGAAAGGGGGAGAAGTCAAGGTGATTTTGTGATTAACTCTTTTTTATTTGTGCTGCAATTCAATCGATTAGATGTTTACGTATGCGAATTGGTACAGGTGCTGTCCAGAAATTTTGTGGGTGGGCGAACAGCAGTAGTTCTAGCAGTTTCTAGGAATTTTTGGTGGGTAAATAGTGGGAATCAGTGAGAGAATCATGTATAGCTTTGTCATACCTTTCCAACGAGTACTTATGCGCTCGATTCGGAGTTATATTTTAGGAGATATCGCTGTTTGAATCCGGGTATGTTGCTGTCCAAAAAACAGATTTGCAGGTGGGCGAACAGCAGTAGTATTAGCAGTTTCTAGGGATTTTTCGTGGGTAACTAGTGATAATCAGTATGATAATAATATAGAGCTTTTTCATACCTTTCCAACGAGTACTTATGCGCTCGATTCGGAGTTATATTTTAGGAGATATCGCTGTTTGAATCCGGGTATGCTGCTGTCCAAAAACAGATTGCAGGGTTTATCTTGTGGACTGTTTTGGGCTAATTAGGGGTTAGAATTTAATTATCATTTGAATATAAAACTTGTGGGGAACTTTATGTAAATGCTTCCGGAGTTTTTGATTGATGTCACTGCTGTTATAATTTTAAAGTTATGAAATTATCAAGTAGCGCCGCTACAGTTTGGTGGTGATGGGGAGAGTTGTCGCTCGCGATGGGTTGGAATTGTGCGTAGGTGCGGCATTGTTTATTAGCGTTTGTTATGTGGATTTGTGCACTAAGGTGTACGTCAAAAATAGGTAGTGGACTTCCGGATCGTACTTAGTACCATTCCAAATTCCCGGTGAAGGCAAGTAAATACAGTGGTGGTTGCTACCGTTTGGTTTCCATCTTATGCCTTGTCATTGAGTATGCATAAGTATTAAATGTGTTAATCATTGAATTCTATGATGAAGTTTATTTGTTTGAATGTATTAATTCTTAGTTGTCTAATATTGCGGATGATCATGATTTGGGAATGATATATGTGGTTGATTCCCATCTTGGATGAAGTCGAAGTATCTCTTTGAATCACGTAATATGAAGTGTTGTAGGCATGTCATGCACATCGCATCATCCATCTTGCATGTTGAAGTTATGTCGTGATCTTATGGTCCGACCGTACCGGTACACTTTTAGCATCATACGTTGCCCGAGGAGGGGTACGATGCGGCTTCATATCCTTAGAGGTATGAAGGCAGAAGTCATCCTTGCATTTGCAGACATTTGCACTCATGAGGTATATATGAAGTGTGACATTACTATGTTACTATTGTGGTTTCTACCTGCGAGGTGTGGTAACTAGGTGTGTTGTACGTTGTATTCGTGCTGCACCTTCGTAATAAGAAGGTTGTGAAATCAAGTGGTGGTAAAACAATGTTCTTATGTGCTTAAATAGTTTGTTATTATTTTACTTGCTGAGATGTGTCATCTCACTCTTGCATTACTCAATGCAGGTACATGATACATGTTGGGAATGAGGGGAGTAGCACCACGTCCACTTTCACTCTCATAATAACGCTGCCCAGGCGCAGCCATAATTTAATTAGAAACTTGTTGTCAAAGGATGTTTTTTAACTAGTCATGTGCACTGGTTAATTCAGTTCATGTCGTATGTTTAACTTCCCTTTTCTAGCCGATTAATAATACTTAGAATGTTTTTTGTCATGATATATGTTTATACACTGTTGCCCCCTCATTTATGCAATTTTGCAAAGGAGATGCTGCCAAAATTTTATATACGGATGTCAGAAGTGTAGTTCAGTAGCATACCGGGGTGTTAGTGGATCCCGAGGTGTTAAAGTTGGTATCAGAGGATAGGCTTTAGATTCTACGCAATTTGAAGATAAATTTGACACACTTGCACATATAGGAAGGGTATGGGTTCGTATATCTTTCATATTAGTATTTTATTGTATAGATGACTAGAATTCCCTTACTCCAAATCCCTTTATGGTTTGGTGGGATATGTCATTAACGACTTAATGCTTGATATGATATGTTACTTCTATTTAATATGGGTTTCTTGATGTGGTTGTTATTGAAGTTATTATGCAAGTGAAGCTACTAATGTACTTGTTTTGTATACATATCGTCATGATGTTTTTTATTTAATGCGATGTTTTTCAAATCTCTGAGCTATTACTATCATATATTTCTGTATGCGTGACTGTGGATGTTTTTTTTAAATGGATTTTTTGGGTTCTAGTACTTGTAGGACCGATTGTTTATTGAGTTTGTGTATAGTGGGTCTAATCTGGCTTGGTGTGGTGTGAAAACACTATATAATGTAGTTTTATCATGTTGTTGAGTCTGATTGAATGTTGGGTTACAACCCAACTTATCAATGTAATATTTCCATGGATGCAATGCTTTGTGCCTCACCCCTTTGGGCTAATATGGCTACTTGCCAACTTGATCTTAGAGTACAATAGGTTTGTCTCCATAGAGCAAAGGCAATGTTGTACTGTCTATGAAATCTTGAGACTGGTAGAACTCAAGTGAATTTGTAAGATGACGTGGATAGATAAGTTCAACCATGTTTTCATGATAGGTTTTCTTATTGTGTGCAACCTTATCTTTAACAATAAATAGGGTGATTTCAAGTGGATTTTATGTCTATATTATAGTTGAAGAGGCATGCATGTTTTCCTTCTATGGTTTGTTTCTATAGCCAAAAAGGTTATGCATAATTTTTATTTTTTTGGAGGCTAGTCATGTGGACGATATGGACAACCCATTTTATACTTTTTTTAATCGCCGATGATATATGGTAGTTTTTTTGATCAGTTCTCTACGCATGCTTGTTGAATTATTATTTGGACCACTTTATCTTAAACAAAGTCAATGCTTAACTGGAAGTTGCTTATGTTTGTTAGTCATCTATCTCTATAATGATGTGGTTGTTGCATCAGATGGAGATTTTTTCATATGAATGATGGTTTGGTAGATCATGTATGTCTACTACTTTGAATTCATCCTATGACATCATGAGGTGCAAATTGTTCAAGTGCAATAATAGGAGGTATTGTTGTATGTGAGGTTAATCAAGGTAGTTTGGTTAGGTGGATTGTCTTATTGAAGTCCAATTACTCCTGTTGAGCATAGTATCGTGTTATTATTTTAGTGTTGAAAGTAATATTTATGAAGCTTTTGCATGAGTCTGTATCAAGAAGAACATTAGTTTTTTTCTTGTTGTTATCCCTCCATTGCTTTATGAGTGTTGCACATTTTATATCTTTTGAGAGGAGAAAAAAAGATGTTATATGGCATCAGCACCATTTGCTTCACGTCAACAAAATAGTTTTGGAGATGTCTAGTAGTTGGATTCTAGTGTAATAACAACCATGTTTTATAGTGCTTGAGACGTGTATGTTAGGTGTTTCATACATTGTCGTTACATGGATGTTTGACCTTAGTGGCATTAACAAACGAGGTTGTTAAATTCGTTGATTGTTGTGCTTAGTGTTCTAACCTATTTTGGTAGAGTTTTATTTAAAGACTTTGTGAAGTTGCACCCCAGTTTGGTAGTGGAAAATCCTAGTGTTGATTGCACCTACCAATGCCTTGGGTTTCATTTTATATTGTTTTTATTTTATTTTATTTGTTGTTAATGTGTTGTTTGGTTTTGGGAGGCATTTTAAATTAGTTGGAGGCTGAATCAGGCTTCACTTATCTAGAATGTTTTGTAGTATGTTTCTTCATCTTTCCATAGGATGCTTAATCACCCGGTTTGGTCTAAACATTTGAGAGTTATGGGTTTCCTAAAACATTCTTGTTGGTGTCTCTGGCAGAATGAGTCTTTAATTTTGTACGGAAGAGTAGACATTGAAGACGGTATAATTTGGTCTTTGTTGGATTATGAAAGTTTTAGTAATTTCATGATCTTTCCAAAGAGTATTGGTTTGTAATTTTCATTGCATATAATTGGAGTTAGGCTGCTCTGAAGTTGTCGCACCGTTGTGTCTGAACTTTAGGTGTTGTTATAACCACCAATAAATCGACCCCGTTTTCATAGTTTCAGAGCCCAAATTTGGGAATTCTCTTTAAGCAAAACTTTTAGTTCTTCTCAGTACCTTTTAAATGGGTATTTACTTGTAATTGTCTATTAAATAGATTGGGAGAGGTGGTTGTCCAGATATAAGTCGAATCTCTAATGTGCAGTATCTCAGGCTGAGTTTAGCTGTAGGTCATGCAGAGTTGAGGGCTATAAAGATAAATTTGGATGCAACTTTATTGCAAAAGTCATGGATAATTTTCAAACTTTTCCAACGCGTGTTCATTGTAGTTTTAAGTTGAGTATAGCAGGAGTTATAGGTTTTTGAATTTTAGTTGTCCATTGTTTCTATCCTATCAGTTTGCAACAAAAGAGTTGCATTGTTTTATCGGTTTGGAAACCAATTATGAGACCCTCATTATAATAAAAGTTTTTGGGAATGTTATAATCTTTTCATTGAGTTTATATTTGCAAAATTTTGTTAGCTGTAGGGAGTTATGATATTTTGAATTTATGTGTCATGTTTCGTCAGGTTCTGGTGGCAGATCATGTATGTCGCCTTACAAGTCAAATTAAAAATGGTAGATGAAAAAAATTGTTTATCCTTTGAATACAAAAGTTGTAGATCATGAAGTTTAGATGATTTTACAATATTTCATTGTTATCATTGCTTTTATAGTGAGAGGTGGAAACAAAATGAACATTTGCGCTATTGATTGTCAATTTTCTATTTAGGGATTTTTTTCATGGGAGTTTGGTTTAGTTGTGGTGAGCTCTTTCGCAATCCATGTTAATTAAGTTGTGTGGTGGGAGGGAGTAGACAGTGGTTGGGATGGTTATCTTGTTTATGTATATGTGGAGCGTGGGCTGAATCACAGAGATAGCGAGGAATGTTTGAATAGGCCAGTACGTATTGTTGTGAAGCCACATTTTCTTGTATTGGTGTGATTGCGTAAGTATGAAATAGTTACGTCATGTGAAGTCTAGGTTGAGATGCAATTTATCTGAGTTATTGGATAGATATATATGTATAGTATAATTTAAAAAAAGAGAGTTCTTCTATGTGATGATAAAATGTATAGAATGTGCTTGGTTGAATATGTAGGCAGGCATAACATGCTTAAATTGACTCTTGTTTGCATGATGTGAGAATAGGCTTAAAATGATTTAAAAAGTTATCATATTGCTTCTATACTTATATTTGTTCTAAGTGTCTCGTAATGAAGAACCTAAAGTTATTAGTCTTTCAATGAACGCTTAATCTTAGAAGAGTAATGAACCTGAATAAAATCTATTGCTTGTTGTTGGGATTGCATGACCAGCTTTAGTTATGCTGCTAGTTCAATGAAGTAAACCATCTTTTCTGTAGAGATGCTATCTATAAAAGTTGTAGCCAACTTCATATCTTACTTGTGTAAAAATTGCATGACCATAGGTCAAGTAGTTTGGGAGTTATAATTTTCTCAAGTCCAGTCTTGGAATCTGTCCAGATTCTGTACAAATTTCGAAACTGACCTTGTTTGCCCAATTTAAACTTCCAATAAGTTCTTATAAATTATAAAGAAGTTGTAGTACTTTTCTTAATCTTTTCAACAAATTTTGGATCACTTTTTTTTGGAGATCTATAAGTTAAGTTATAGTTGTTTTATGTGTGATCTCTGAATCTGTCCAAATTTGGATAGCAGAGCCTTTCTCATGCCTTTTGACCTTGATATGCATTGAATTAACCTAATATGTTATAAATGAATTATTGAAAATTCTACTAGCTTTCTAAAAAGTCTAGGAGCACCTGAATTGGATGACTGAGACTCCAATTAGGGATTTTTTTGAATTGAGTAGTTGAATTCTGTCCAAGTCTGGACAAAATTTACGTTTAGCATTGTTTGACCTTTCTAAGTGTCAAATCTTGTTGTGATGATAATACCAAGGGTATAGTGGACTTTATAAGCTTTCCATAAAGTCCTAGTTTACTATTTTTGGATGCATATTTTGTGAGTTATGAGCAAAACAATTAACTGTTGTGCTGCTGTCCAGAAATATGCAAGCGTTAAGTTGCTCTCTTGAAGTTGCTCTTGTTTGGCTAAGTTTGGTTTAAGCTATAGGAACACTATATGCATTGCATTCATATATACCTTCATTGAAGTGCTTGCATATGTCAATGTTGATTTGGTGTCAGGAAGCTTTATCCGAGGTATATAGGACCGTCTACTATCTTAGTCGAGTTGGCAGCTGGGCTTAGCACATGCAATTGTCGGAATCTATTATCAGAGTACACCATGTATTCCATGTCATTATGTTGAGGAAGTATTTGAGGAATCCAGACCATCAAATCGAGCTAGAGCCGATTCCCGTGTAGCAAGACCAAACTCTAGAGTGTCGTCTGCTGCGTATCTTAGAATCCTAGGAGCTTGAGGAGCTGATGCGGCAGAAGTACCTGAACTTTTCGTTACGTGTGAGTTTTGTTGATTCATTAATCTTTCTTGTGTCGTTTCGATAGAAGCGTCGGAATTCGAGGTCGAATTCTTTTTAAGGGTGGTAGAGTGTGATACCCAATTTTTTAAAAAAGAAGAGAAATTGAAGATTATTCTTTTTTTCTTTGTTTTCTCTTCTAGGTCCTGTGCTACAGGGGTTTGAAATTTTTGGGAAGCATTCACTAGTAAAACAGTAGAATTTTTTGTTAGACTCATGCGCTGGGGTCGGGAGCTGTCGTGTGAGCGAGTTGGGCCGTTGAAACTTGATCCGGCCCACTAGCCCCCCTAACCCTAGCCGCCATCCCCCTAATCCCCTCCCCCTTGTGCAGCCGCCCCCTCTCTCTCTAGCCTTTGTGCAGCCACATCCCTCTCTCATCTCCTCCTCCCTCAAACTCCTGCAGCCACCATCCCACAAACCCTAGCCGCCCGCCCCCCATCTTCTCCTCTCCTAGATGCAGCCCTCCCGCTTGATCTACGTCGCGTGGGTGCAAATCTCCAATTGGAATTTGGTGGAAGGAAGGAGGGAGGAAAGGGGGAGAAGTCAAGGTGATTTTGTGATTAACTCTTGTTTATTTGTGCTGCAATTCAATCGATTAGATGTTTACGTATGTGAATTGGTTGAGGTGTTGTCCAGAAATTTTGTGGGTGGGTGAACAGCAGTAGTTCTAGCAGTTTCTGGGAATTTTTCGTGGGTAATTAGTGGGATTCAGTGGGAGAATCATGTAGAGCTTTGTCATACCTTTCCAACAAGTACTTATGCGCTCGATTCGGAGTTATATTTTAGGAGATATCGCTGTTTAAATCCGGGTATGTTGCTGTCCAAAAAACAGATTTGCAGGTGGGCGAACAGCAGTAGTATTAGCAGTTTCTGAGGATTTTTCGTCAGTAATTAGTGATAATCAGTATTATAATAATGTATAGCTTTGTCATAACTTTCTAACGAGTACTTATGCGCTCGATTCGGAGTTATATTTTAGGAGATATCGTTGTTTGAATCCGGATATGCTGCTGTCCAAAAACAGATTGCAGGGTTTATCTTGTGGACTGTTTTGGCCTAATTAGCGGTTGGAATTTAATTATCATTTGAATATAAAACTTGTGGGGAATTTTATGTAAATGCTTCCAGAGTTTTTGATTGATGTCACTGCTGTTATAATTTTAAAGTTATGAAATTATCAAGCAGCGCCGCTGCAGTTTGGTGGTGATGGGGAGAGTTGTCGCTCGCGATGGGTTGGAATTGTGCGTAGGCGTAGCGTTGTTTATTAGCGTCTGTTATGTGGATTTGTGCACTAAGGTGTGTGTCAAAAACAGGTGGTGGACTTCCGGATCATACTTAGTATCATTCCAAATTCCCGGTGAAGGCAAGTAAATACAGTGGTGCTTGCTACCATTTGGTTTGCATCCTATGCCTTGTCATTGAGTATGCATAAGTATTAAATGTGTTAATCATTGAATTCTATGATGAAATTTATTTGTTCGAAGGCATTAATTCTTAATTGTCTAATATTGCGGATGATCATGATTTGGGAATGATATATGTGGTTGATTCCCATCTTGGATGAAGTCGAAGTATCTCTTTGAATCACGTTATATGAAGTGTTGTAGGCATGTCATGCACATCGCATCATCCATCTTGTATGTTGAAGTTATGTCGTGATCTTATGGTCTGACCGTACCGGTACACTTTTAGCATCATACGTTTCCCGAGGAGGGGTACAATGCGGCTTCATATCCTTTGAGGTATGAAGGCAGAAGTCATCCTTACATTTGCACTCATGAGGTATATATGAAGTGTGACATTACTATGTTACTATTGTGGTTTCTACCTGCGAGGTGTGGTAACTAGGTGTGTTGTACGTTGTATTCGTGCTGCACCTTCGTAATAAGAAGGTTGTGAAATCAAGTGGTGGTAAAACAATGTTCTTATGTGCTTGAATAGTTTGTTGTTATTTTACTTGCTGAGATGTGTCATCTCACTCTTGCATAACTCAATGCAGGTACTTGATAAATGTTGGGAATGAGGGGAGTAGCAGCACATCCACTTTCACTCTCATAATAACGCTGCCCAGGCGCAGCCATGATTTAATTAGAAACTTGTTGTCAAAGGATATTTTTTAACTAGTCATGTGCACTGGTTAATTCAGTTCATGTCGTATGTTTAACTTCCCTTTGCTAGCCGATTAATAATACTTAGTACGTTTTTTGTCACAATATATGTTTATACACTGTTGCCCCTCATTTATGCAATTTTGCAAAGGAGATGCTGCCAAAATTTTATATACGGATGTCAGAAGTGTAGTTCAGTAGCATACCGGGGTGTTAGTGGATCCCGGGGTGTTACAGAAGGACTCCCAAAGATTTGATCGTGTGGATGTGCTTGAAGTAGTGATGAGTTTCTCTTGTTAACCACTTAGGAAGATAGTCTTGGAGCATCAACATCTTCAGCTTGTACCCTTGCTTGTTCATGAGAGACAAATGTATCTTCATTTGCATGCCTCTCATCTTTTTCATCATCATGTGGTACATTTGATGAAGAAGGCCTATCAATATTTTGCACCTCTTCTTCATCTTCTTTAGGTTTGATGGCTTCAATTGGCATGTCCTTCATGGTTTCCCTAAGTGTCTCATCACCTACATCATCAAGATTTTCAAGTGCTCCTTGGGAGCCATTAGTTTCATCAAATTCCACATCATGTGGCATGATTGAATACTCGATATGCTTTGGATTTTGATGAATAACCAAGTAGAAAACCAATATCACAACGTCTTTGAAACTTCTCTAGGTGATGGTGTTTCTTGTAGATGTAGCATTTGCATCCAAACACCCGAAAGAATGAGACGTCTGGCTTTTTCCCATTCAGCAGTTCATAGGGAGTCTTCTCAAGTAGCCGGTGAGAAAATAGCCTATATGATGCATAGCATGCAGTGTTGACATCTTCATTCCAAAACCTCTCCGGTGTGTTATACTCACTAATCATTGTTCTTGCAAGAGTAATCAAGGTCCTGTTCTTCCTTTCAACAACTCCATTCTGTTGAGGTGTGTATGTTGCTGAAACTTCATGCTTGATCCCAATCTCATCACAATATTCATGTATGTTGGTGTTGTCAAATTCTTTTCCGTTGTCACTTCTAATCTTCTTGATTTTGCAATCAAATTCATTTTGAGCCTTCTTGGCAAACTTCTTGAATATAGATGCAACTTTAGACTTATCATGGAGAAAGAACACCCAAGTGTATCTTGAAAAGTCATCAACAATAACCAGACAGTAGAGATTGCCACCAGCACTAGCATAAGTTGTTGGTCCAAATAGATCCATTGAAGCAGTTCTAGTGGCCTTGATGTTGACATAAAAGCTTTTGTAGGATGTGTGTTAGCAACTTGCTTTCCAGCTTGACATGCACTACAAGGCTTATCCTTTTCAAATACAACATCCTTTAGTCCTCTAACCATGTCTTTATTTAGTACTTTCTTGAGTGTGCTCATTCCAACATGTGCAAGCCTCCTATGCCATAGCTATCCAAGTGATGCTTTGGTAAAGAGGCAAGTTCTTAAGTTTGCATCTTCAGAGGTGAAATCCACTAAGTAGATATTGTTGTATATAAATCCTTTGACTCATCATCCATTTTTGACACAACAACCTCTGTAGGAGTGAATAAGCATTGAAGGCCAAGATCACAAAGTTGACCCACTGATAGTAAGTTGAAGCTCAATGGTGCAACCAAGAGAACATTTGAAATTGAAAGATCATTTGAGATAGCCACCTTGCTAAGCCCTTGATTTTTCCCTTTGAATTATCCCCAAAAGTGATTTTATCTTGTTCATCAACGTTTTCATCAAGTGAGGTGAACATCCGTGGGTTGCCAGTCATATGATGAGTGCATCCACTGTCAATAACCCAATGGCTCCCACCGGTCTTATAGTTCACCTACATGAACAAATAAATCAAGCTTCAATTTTGAGGGCCCTATTTTGCATAGGACCAGTAACTTTCTCAATCAAAGACTTTGCAAACCAAATTTGTCTAGGTCTACCCTTGCTTGTTGGACCTAGTAATATAACTTTGACCATTCCATTTGCTACTTTTCTTAGAACATAATGAGCATTGAAAGCAAATGGTCTTGAGTGCTTTGGTAAGGGAGTTGGTGGTTTGGCTTTGCAGCTATGGGCAAAATGTCCTTCTTTTCCACACTCAAAGCATTTGATAGGCTTAGGAGTCTGTTTTGCCTTGTATCGATTTGTTGCTTTCTTTTTCACAAACGAATTATATCCAATACCACTCTTGTTATTTTTCATGATAGTGTTTATGAGCGACTCATTTTGAAGGTATTGGCCTTTGTTGAACTTTTGCACACTTGTGGCAAGATGTTCATTTTCATTCTTAAGTTTATTGACCTCATTTCTAAGCCTTCCATTGTCCACTGCCAACTCATTGTTAAAGTCATTGCTCTCTATGGCAACCTTTCCTCTAGTGGTTGCATCAGTCAAGTTTCTCTTCAATTTCTAGTTGTCTAGTGTCAAAACTTCAACTTTTTCAGTCAATTCATCATGAAGACTAGTTTGATCATCTTGGCTCAAATCATCACATGAGGTTGCTACATCAATCTTAACAGCAGGGTTAATAGTCTCATGTGTATTGCAAGATAAAAGCTTATTTGCAATAAGAAGATTATCATAGTCAATTTTAATTTTTGTATAATCTTCCTTAATTTTGACAAGTCTATCTTTCAACTCCCTATTTGCTTCATTTAATTTGTTACACTTATCCTTAGCATCTTTTAGGGAGGATTTGAGCTCATTAAAGTGGATGACATAGTTTTATTTTCTTCTTTCATTTCATCACTAGCTTTTACAACTATATCATACTTGGCAGTTTAAAATTCATTTTCATCCTTTAACTTATCACATTTAGCTTTTGACTTTCTAATGATTTGAGTGTATTCCTTAAGTAAGTCAGCTAATTCATCATAGGAAGGTGAAGCAAACTCATAATCACTATCACTATCACTATCATCAATAATATCATTCTCAATTTGTACCTTCTGTTCACCTTTAGCCATGAGGCATAGGTGTGAAGTAGATGAGAGTGATGGTGGTGCTGAAGAGAAGTCCCCAGCGATAGCAGCAACTTTTTCATCATGTTCTTCTTCACTTGAAGAAGACCCGTTGAGGACTCAATGTCAGTGAGCCAGTCACCAACAATGTATGCCTTTCCATTTTTTTCTTATGGAATCTTTTGTGCTTCTCATCCTTTCTCTTGAAGAATTTCTTTTCCTTTTTCTCATCATCACTATCATCATCTTTCTTGCCCTTGAACTTGTTCTTCTTGGGCTTGTTGCATTGATGAGCAAGATGACCGAGTTCTCCATAATTATAGCAGTCCATCTTAGAGATGGGCTTTCTTTTGCTGGAGAAGAACTTCTTTCTTGAGTCAAACTTGATGCCTTCTCTATTGAGCTTCTTCAACATTTTGGTGGTCTTTCTCACCATCAAAGCAATGTTAGCATCAGGATCATCATCACTTGAGGATTCCTCCTCAATTTGCACTTTAGCTTTCCCTTTCTTTTCTTGACTGGCTTTGAGAGCCAAGTCTTTTCTCTTGGAAGATGACCCATCCTTGTCATTTATGTGCATGTACATTTCATGAGCATTGATCTTTCCCAAAATTATGTTGGAGTAGCAACTTAAAGATCCATCTGATGTAATACTGTGACAATGTGTCCATATTTGTCAATTGGAAGGACACTAAGAATCTTCCTCACAACATCCAGTTGTGAAATTTGGGTAAGCCCGAAGCCATTTACTTCCTCTACAAGAATGTTAAGACATGAGTACATATCATTAGCATTTTCATTTGCAAGCATCTCAAAAGAATTTAATTTTCTCATTGCAATGTGATATCTCTCCTCACGCTCACTTTTAGTCCCTTCATGTAGAGCACAAATATCCATCCACAAATCATGAGCATTTCTATGATTTCTTACTCTATTAAAGACATCTTTGCAAATGCCTCTAAAAAGAGTGTTTTTGGCCTTAGCATTCCACTTTTCATAATTAAACTCTTCTCCTACAAGATTTGTGGGATCTCTTGGTTCGGGGAACCCTTGTGTAGCGGCTTTGTAGACACCAATGTCTATAGCTTCTAAGTAAGCTTCCATACAAATTTTCCAATATGGAAAATCGTCACCATAAAAAATGGGAGGAGGTCCATCCCTGTCGGACATCGCTACTCTAGCGGTTAAGCTAATCTTAGAGAAACAAGGCTCCCATACCAATTAAAGGATCACGATGCCTAAGAGGGGGGTGAATTGGGCTTTTCTAAAAATCAACAACAATTTAAACCCTAAGCAAAAGCCCAACTTCACCCTATTACTAGCAATAAGAGAATACTACTAGAAAGACAACAATACTAAGGCAATACTTCAACTACTTGCTAAACAATTAAACATGGTAAAATGCTTGAATTAAATGCAGAATATAAAGCTAGGTTTAGAAGACTCCTACAATTTTTTCCCGATGTATCGAAGAGTCGGCACTCTTCCCTAGTCCTCATTGGAGCACCCGCGCAAGTGTATCGCTCCCCCATGGTTCTCGCAAGAACCAAGTGCTCACTATGAGATGATCATTTGCCACTCTGGCGTGGTGGATCCATCACAACCGCTTACAATCTTGAGCTGGGTCACCAACAAATCCTCCAAGGTGATCACCGTACTACTAACGCCACCAAGCCGTCTAGGTGATGCCGATCACCAAGAGTAACAAGCCGTAGAATTTCACTTGACCAAAAGAAGCCTAATGCATGCGGTGTGTGCTCTAGGTGGCTCTCACTTGCACTAATGAGGTCCTAATGCGGGATTAAGATTTTCTAATCACCTCACTATGCTATGTGGTGCTTGCAATGCTCTAGCAATGTATGGTTATCAATGTGGGCAGCAAGTCATTCAATATGGTGGGTGGAGGGGGTATAAATAGCCCCACCCACCAAACTAGCTGTTACTAGGGTTTCCTGCGCATGGGCGCACCGGACAGTCTGGTGCGCCAACGGTCAACTCCAACGGCTAGTTCTGATAGCTAGCCGTTAGGCTGATGGCACACCGGACAGTGAACAGTTGTTGTCTGGTGCACATCAGACAGTCCGGTATGCCGGCTAAAATTCTAGTTCGCAACTTGTTGCTCTCGGGTCTTTCTGGGGGAGAGGCTCTTCCCCCGGGCCTGGCTAGCCCCACTATCAAGGGGGCGCACCGGACAGTCCGGTGCACATCGGACAGTCCGGTGCCCCTAAGACAGAGACCCTAAGTTCTTTTGCATTCTATTTTTTGAATCTGTTTTCGTTCTAACTTGTGAGTGTGTTATAGAGTGACACCTAGCACTAGATGCGAATGTGAATATGCACCAATACTACACTAGAACTCTCTTGGTCAAACTACTCATCCACGACCCATCTTTATAGTACAGTTAAAATAAAATAGAAGACCTAATACTATATGGAGTGTCCGCAACTCCTTCGACACTCGGAATACGACGACCTTCATCTTTTGATTTGTCGTTTCAGCCGTCGCTTCAAGTTCTCATCTCGGGGATTGTTTTCACCGTTGTAGTACAACTTACTACAATGCGACCTAACTTACCATTGTCTCTGCAAAACACACGTTAGTCACATATAATATTATATTGTCATTAATCACTAAAACCAACCACGGGCCTGGATGCTTTCAATGTATCAATGTGTGCATCAAAACAGAACATGCTTGAACCATAAGAGCAACTTGGCAGCGATGATAAGATCAAAACTAGGAGCAACTATAATTAAGAGGATTATACAACGTGACTGAGATTTTTGATTAAAATATAGTGAACTATAAGAAATTTAAAGTATTATTTTCATATTATATGTAAATTATAAATCATAATATGATGCTAATGTGACATGAATATGATATATATAGGGTACACTACCGGAATCAGCTTCTTTGTCAAGTGTCTGAAGCACTCGGCAAAGCCTGGAAAACACTCGGCGAAGGCTTTGCCAAGTGTGACACTTGGCAATGAAAGCTCGTCGAACTGTACAACGACAATGGCTTCTTTGCTGAGTACTTTTTATCGGGCACTCAGCAAAGTCTTTGCCGAGTGTCCACTGTATAGACACTCGGCAAAGAAGCTCTCCGTGGGCCCCTTTACTAGGTCCTTCGCGAGCGTATTAGGTAGCATTCGGCAAAGACTCCCTCTTTGTCGAGTGCCAGCCGGACTAGCACTCGACAAAGAGATCGCCAGCGGGCCCCTTTGTCAGTTCCTTTGCTGAGTGCACTAGGAGGCACTCGGCAAAGCTTGCTTCTTTGCCGAGTGCCAAGGCCACATCACTGGGCAAAGAGGCTTTACCGGTGCCCATGTGTGCTTCTTTGCCGAGTACTATGACCTTGACACTCGGCAAAGAGGTACTTTGCCAAGTGTTACACTCGGCAAAGTGACCATTATACCCCTTTTTTATTTGTTTTTTCTATTCCATCCAAACAAACAAAAGATATATCACATATACATCACATATATCACATAATCATCACGGATATCACATAATCATCACATACATAATAGAGACCACATATTTCACAAGAACAAAAAATCTAACAAGTTTTTCACAAACAAGTCTATGTTCATACCAAGTTTCACCAACATAAGTATTACCAACTCTCAAACATAAGATCAGGACAAGTTTATCACATAAGCCTCACAATCACAACTAAGCTAAGAGATCATTAGTGAGGTGGGCGGCTGGACTGGTGTGGCGATGGGCTGGACGATCCATGAGGGTTGTTGGATGCTGCCCTAGATTGTCCCTGCATAAAGAAGAGATTGCCTGTGTTATACCAAATAAATATATATCATGCAGGACTAGAATGTTGATACTCACAGAAGTATGGAACTGAGCAGGGTCAACTGTAGGGAACAACAGATGTGGTGGAGCAAAACCCTACGCGGCACCAAGGCTCTGCATGTACCGGAACATCTCCACCATCCTCGCCTCCATCTCCTGTCGTTCCCTCCTCTCTTCTTCTAGTTGCGCCTATAATATTTCAACCCAATGTTATAATAACTCAAAGAGAAGGTATATAACTCAAGGAATGGCGAGTTACAGAAGCACGAACCTGGAGTTGTTGTATCTGATGATGTGAGTTGTCATGCTGAGGTCGTATGGCTGGGCTCGAGCTCGTGCTCCTTGCTCGCACTTGAGAAAGAGTGGGAGTGGCAATGAGTCGAGTGCCCCATCGGCAATCCAGTACCTCCCATGCCTCTTGTCACACCTGGTTTTGGGGGCAAAACCGAATGCATAGCATATGTGTTGACGTCACAAGTGTAAGATATCAAAAGACAATGCAATAAAGGCATAAAGAGAGTAGAGTAACTTGACTACATCATCTAGACATAAGTGTCTTAAATAGTATCATCATCAAAGTATAGTAGACAAAACATGGACGCTCTTCCATAGGAAGATGACTGGCGCATCGTTAGACTTAGTACTCGTCAACATCTTCGGCAAAGTCTTCTTCATCACCCTTTGATCAAAATACTAGCGATGGTGAGCTCACATATGGTTGGGGCTCAGCAAGTGGGAGAATTAATGCAAGGCTAACAAGGTAGGCTATGGTTAAATGGTAAGCATTTTAGTGGGTCAAATATTTTATTAACAACGTCTGACTTACTGTTGTAAGTGTATCCCAAAATTCCCAATTAAACATAAGTACATGAGTATATCTCAAAAACACTTAAGTGAAACCACTTAAGCAAATCATTTATGAATCATCGGATCACGATTTATTTTCCATCTTTAAGTTCAATTATCATGTGAGGGTTCAGGTTGCTCTTAACCATGAGCATGGCTGACATATCAGTTTTACACTCTGCAGAGGTGGTACAACTTTACCCACAAGCTATGTACCCCATCTAGCCTTGGTTGTACGGACCCGTAAACACTACCGAGTTGAATGGCTAGGGATCCATTATGAGGCTTTCACATAATATCCTTAGTACAAAGCCACCCGCTAAGGTTTCCACGTCAGTATTGATGGCCCTCTAGGCGAGGTAACTTATCCAAGACTATCACCCCATGTTAACATGAGCTGCCACCAAACCACTGCCGCCCCCCGTTACCCATCTTTCAGGTAGGGTTGCTAAGCACTAAGTCTATAGAGCTAATTGCCAAAGCTAGAGCCATTATAGCACTCGTGGTTGCACCGTTATCCTGGATGGTCACTCCATGTTCCATTTAGTATGAAATGATCTTGTTTAACCATCAGGTTAACATCATAAAACAAATTTCATTTCTGGAATAGTCGTATCATTGAAAGAGTGACATCATAATTATCAAGTTGAGCAGTACCACAAATTGCTAAGCATAATATTTATCCCAGGGTAATCAAGGAATAGGGTTGGTATTTTTAGGAAATTCTATTTAGGCAAACCCATCAAATTATGCAAATATTTGAAAAGTAAACATTATTATATGCATTACTTGGGTACAAATAGAAATGCAGAGGGAGAATCCACTTGCCTTGCTCAAATGTGTCCTGCGGGTTGTCTTTGAACGTGTTTGGTTCTTCTACCACACAGTCGGCTTCTAATATCGATTTGCATATCATACATACAAAAGTAAACATACACCATTACATGGGTAACATTCACCATTACATGAACAATCATATTCCACACAAACTATACCTATAAATAGTGCCTAAAATAAAACCTAATTCATATTTATTTTATTAATCCACTAAAATCTCTACTTTGGATTGTCACTGGTGAAACTTATATGGACATGCGACTACGAAAGTATTTTACCTAACTTAGCTTAGATGTAATGACTTAAGTAATTCTATAGAAATAAATTACCAACAAATTATTTTTATTATGAATAACAATATCCTTTTAGTTTTATCATTTTTTCTAAAAGAAGATATTATTATAATAATCAGAGGTCAAAACATGTAATAATAAATTAGACCACTGATTAACCTACAATTCTTGCATTATGATAAATTCTACACCACTTACTAATTCTATGTTAAGGAGTTTCTATTATTTATTTAGTGAGCCTAAATGAACCTTTGATTATAACTTCTAGGTAAACTCTAAAATTCATCGTAAACAGAATTATGAAATCATCTATCTAGTATTTTTACTACTAACACATGTCTATCAAAATTTGCCATACTTCTTTCTACTCCAATATTCTAAAATCATTGTCAACAAAATACATGACTAATAATAATTCACGCATATATATCTACCCAATAATTCGCATACACGTGAATTCCAAATCACAACATTTCAATATTACAACAATAATTACAAAATTCATAAACTAACACAAACGTGATTTCAAAAATTAATAAAATATCTAGGTTGTTTTAACCTTGTGATGACAGACGGCAGCGAGGTGGGGCGCGGTCGGCACGGCAGAGGCTTGGCCGGAGCGGACGAGAGAGGCTCGGCCGAAGCGGACAATAGAGGCTCGGGCGAGCGAGGACGAGGCTCAGCAGGGCTCGTCGGGGCTCAGGCGAGGCACAACAGAGGGCATCTGGGCTCCGGCGAACACGGCTGAGGGTGGCAGGAGCTCGGGCGAGGGCTCGGCGCAGCGTGAGCACGGCGCGGCCGGGCACGGTGAGCTCCAGCGGCCGGTTTCGTGAGGGAGAGAGAGGTGAGGTGAGGGAGAGAGCTTGGGCAGGGGAGGGAGAGAGGGGCTTAGCTGCCTTTTATAGAGGGGAGGAGGGAGGTGAGAGGGCGCCAGGGTGGAGAAGGGTTGCGGTGGCTCCACAACTCAATTGATGGTGGAAGTTATAGAAGGGGAGAGTGAATGGGGAAGAGCAAGAGGTGGCGGCTCCATTGATGGGTGAAATGAGTGGGGAGAGGAAGAGCCGGTGGTTTGTATTGTAGGGAGGTGAGGGGTCGGTCGCAGAGGCTCGGGGTTTCCCTTATTTTTCTTTTTATTTTATCCTTATATCCCAAAAATATAAATAAATATATTTTTAAATATTTCTAAAAATTCATAATAATTACACCAACAATATTTATCATTAAAGAATTTATTTTTGGACCAAAGTTCTCATTTTAATAAATTGGGTTCTCAATATAAAAGAATTTTATAAAAACAACCATCAAACAATTATGAGCATGCAAAAATTCTTCTGAAGGTAAATAAGATCAAACACTTGATTTTCAAAAAATTCTTTACTATACTCACTACTAATAATTTAAATGCATTATTTTTAGTTGATGGTTTTGAGGTGTTACAAACCAACCCCCTTAAGGCGTTGTTCAATTATTTCTATTAGACATGGATTGGATGGGATTGGAAAAAATAAGAAATTTGACTTGCTTGGGATTTAAACCCATCCAATCCCACTCAATCCACATGATTGAGAGCGAAGCGAACAAGCCCTAATAGAATCTCGTCCTCGAGATTAAGGAACTTCTGAGAATAGCTGGGGGAATTCTGCTCTGAGTTCATCTTCTCTTTCCCATGTGGCCTCTTCTTCTGAATGATGACTCCACTGAACTTTGCACATGTTGATAACTTTACTCCGAGTAATTCTGCAAGATGTCTCCAAAATTCGGATAGGATACTCCGAATATGTCAAATCATCATTAACATTGAGTTCTTCCATAGGTAATTGTTCCACCAGTACTCTTAAGCATTTCTGAAGTTGTGATACATGAAATACATCATGCAGGCTCGCTAAACTGTTGGGTTGCTCCAACTGATATTCTACTTCACCTTTTCTTTCCAAAATTTGGAATGGACCGATATAACGAGGAGATAATTTGCCTTTAACCTTAAATCTTTTCATTCCTCTCATTGGTGAAATTATAAGATATACGAAGTCTCCAACTTCAAAGATCAATTCTCTTCTTATATTGTCGGCATAGCTTTTCTGCCTTGACTGTGTTGTTTTCATATTTTCTCTAAAATCTGCACTTGCTTTTCTGCTTCTTGGAGAATTTCTAGACCAAATACTCGACTTTCTCCCATTCGATTCCAATATAAAGGTGTTCTGCATTTCCATCCATAAAGTGCTTCAAATGGTGCCATCTTTAGACTAGCTTAGTAACTATTGTTGTATGAGAATTCTGCATAGGGTAAACTCTTATCCCAACTTCTACCATGTTTTAGAGCACAAGCTCTTAACATATCTTCTAACACTTGATTTCTTCTCTCTGTTTGTCCATCTATTTGTGGATGGTAAGCTAACTCCAGACAAACAATCCTTAACATGTATAGTTCTGCTAACTAGGCTCCCGAGTAAGTTGTCTTCACAAGTAGAAAGTGTGCAAATTTAGTCAACATGTCAACAATAACCCATATGGAATCATAGCCATCACGTGAACGGGGTAATCCAACTGTGAAATCCATACCGATTTCTTCCCATTTCCATTCATGTACTTTGAGAGGTTGTAGCAAACCTGCTGGTCTTTGATGTTCTGCCTTAGCTCATTGACACACATCACATAGTGCAACATAAGTAGCAACATCTCTTTTCAAACCGTACCACCAATATTTTTCCTTTAGGTCCTGGTACATTTTAGTACTTCCAGGTCAAAAGAATAAGCCGAATCATGAGCTTCTCTTAAAATAAGTTGGCGTAGGTGCTCGATTTCTGGTACATAGATTCTCTTTTTAAACCATATTGTGTCTTGCTCATCTTCTGTGAAATCGGAGGTCTTTCCCAAATTAATCTGTGCTTTAATTTCTTTGATTTTCTCATCAGATTCTTGTCCTTTATGAATATCCTATTCCAGAGTAGATTCCACTTCCATAAATGTGGATTCCATATTATTAAGCATTCCAAGGTTGAGTTGTTGCATTTCCCAACATAATTCTTGTGGCATCAAGTAGGTAGTAATAATGTTCAGTTGACCCTTACGGCTCAAAGCATCTACCACTACATTTGCTTTTCTGGTGTGATACTATATATCTAGATCATAATCCTTAATTAACTCAAGCCATCTTTGTTGTCTAAGGTTGAGTTCTTTCTGTGTGAATACGTATTTCAAGCTTTTGTGATCCATGAAGATTTTGCACTTATTCCCAATCATGTAGTGCCTCCAGATCTTCAAAGCATGCAGTACGACAGCTAATTCCAAATCATGCATAGGATAATTCTTTTCATGCTTCCGCAACTGCCTTGAGGCATAAGCTATTACTTTTCCTTCCTGCATTAACACACATCCAAGTCCTAGGTGTGATGCATCGCAATACACGTCAAATCCTTCGTGAATATCAGGCATTATCAAAACTGGTGCAATGGTTAGCTTTTCCTTTAATTCGTCAAAACATTTCGGACATGATTCACCCCACTTAAATTCTTTACATTTCTCCAGCAGTGAAGTAAGGGGTTTCACTATTTTGGAGAAGCCTTCAATGAATCTTCTGTAATATCCTGCTAACCCAAGAAAACTCCTGATCTTGGACACATCGGTTGGTTGCTTCCAATTTAATATTTCACTTATTTTACTGAGGTCTACCTTGATTCCCCCATTTGTGATAATATGACCTAGGAAAGCGACTTCCTTCAGCCAAAAATCACACTTTGAGAATTTTGCATATAACTGATTGTCACGAAGCTTCTGCATAGCTAGTCTCAGATGATCTTCATGTGTTTCTTCATTCTGAGAGTATACTAGTATATTGTCGATAAATACAACCACAAACTGGTCAAGATACTCCATGAATACTTTATTCATCAAGTTCATAAAATAAGACGGTGCATTGGTTAATCCAAATGACATAACCAAAAACTCATATAATCCATATCTTGTAGTGAAGTGTTGGGGACTTGTTCTCAAATGCTATGAATTAAGAACAAGGCAACACAAAAATGGTATATGTTAATGCCCTTCTTCCTATGGAGCACTATTTCCCTTAGGATATAATGATCTTTGGACGAAGGTCATGAAGGACATACCTTCATCATTGCAGTATACATTAATGGAAGCAGAAGCATATGAAACATAAAAAACAACATGAACAATTATATAACATTATTAATTCATTTTTATCATATTATCATGAGTGAATGATAACAACATAAAATTACAAATCGTACCTTCGGCTCAACAGAAAGCGAAAACACAAGGGTGGCGCAAGAACGAGTGTAAGTCAGCGTGAACAGTACGGGGGTACTGTTCATCTATTTATAGGCACAGGACGCAGCCTGTGCGAAATTACATTCATGTCCTTTACAACCAATTACAATCATGACACAGATTATCATGGGCCAATCGGTCTTTCTATCTTTAAGTCGGTGCGACCCTTCGTTTCAAAGTATGTTGTTATGCCGAAGCTCCTTAGATGATACCTTCGGCATTGCTTCTGTGTTAGTTCTTTTGAAGGTATTTTCTTCTTACAGGGCCTTCGGCGACGAAGCATGCCCCCAACAGTAGCCCCTTCGTGGTGCTAGATCGTTCTTCGTAACGAGCTTGATCCGTGAAAAATTCTCCAAGGCGTCGGAACGCCGAAGGTCTGAAAAACACCTTCCCTGAGCTCGTTGCCGAGGAACAATTTAAAATATTCCGAACGCGAGGTGGCCCACCATGCAGCGGGTATGAGTGGCTTGGCGGTTCACCTTGCAGACACCAAGTGGTCCACCATTCAGCGAGTGTGGGCGACTATTTGACGGGTGCGGGTAACTTGATGATTCACCTTTCCACCTGCGTCACTATATAAACAGACGGATAGGTGTGAAGTTACCACAACATTCATTGCCATTGCACTATTATGCTGCTGAAAAATTTAATCATAGCCGAAGCTTTTTCATTGATCTCTTCGAGTGAGTGCTTCGTCATCTGAGATTAGCTTCATCAAAAGGATTAACTTCGTCAAACTGCAAAAAATACGTTATTTTTGCCAAACAGTGGAAAATCCATCAAAAATGGCTAGAGTGCATTCGACCGCAAGGGTGACTCGTGAGGGAGAAGAAGCTGAGGTTACCGAGACAGCACCAATTTCCAAAGTTATGAAACAATCAGGTCTAGTTGTGGCAGAGGGAACCACGGACAAAGGTACTTCTGCCGCCAAAACTGAACAGACCGTTGCTAAAGAAGAAGATGTTGAAGAGAATGAAGAAGATTATAGTATTCTGATCCCAACAAAACCTAGCCATCTAGATTTTGGAAAATCTACTGTATCCGAAGCTGATATGCCCATGATGATGAAGTCGCGCTACTTTGGGGAGGCTAAAAAGAAACTTGTCCGATTTGCTGGAGAAGAAACCACCCAGTGCCGAAGGATGATGAAGTAGTAGTTTTCAAGAGTTTTTTCAGAGCAGGACTACAACTTCCTATGAATGAGATGATAGGGGATGTTTTGAAAAACTACGAGATCTATCTTCATCAGCTGACTCCTAACGCTATTGTTAGGCTCAGTGTCTTCATCTAGGCTCTCCGAAGCCAGGGAACAGACCCGAATGCTGAAGCCTTCTGCCGAGTTCATGAGCTTCATTATCAGATGAAAGACAGGGAAGACGGTCTTCATGAAAATTTTGGTTGTTACAATTTCGCCTACCATAAAGATACAAAGTCTCCGGTAGTTAGCTATCTCACCAAGTGGCCGACTGGTTGGAAGAATGAGTGGTTTTACGTGAAGGCTGATGAGAAGAAGAGGGAGAAGCTCAAGACACTAGTACTGAGCCCTCTAAGCTTAAACTTCAGGTTGACTCGTCCGCTGTGCTGTATGGAGGTGGGATCACCATAACAACAAGCTGTGATAGAATTTCGAGTGGTAGCCGAGCAAATTGGCACAAGAGATCTAGTGCAAGAGTATCTGTCCTATAAGGTGTTCCCGACGCTGAGTGAATGGAACATGCCAAAGCTAAAAGGGATGAAAGAGAAAAAAGAACTTGTGCGACTTCCTTATAAATTCAAATTTGAGAAACAGTTCAAAGGGCCGTGTCAAGAATGGTTAGAATTGATAGAAATTATATGCAATGAAATTTTGGGGAATTACACTAGGAAAGAAGATCAGTTGATGACTTCAGCCTTCGGCACGCGACCAAAGCGAAGGTTGAATCGGGTGATGGATGCCCTGAACTTTGAATATCCTAATTATGAGCGATTGGACAAGGGTGCCGAAGGGCAAAAAAGGAAAAGGATTGTTAGCGTTCTGAGCAGACAAGCTGCCAGAATGGTAAAAGAAGATGAAGAAATCTTAAAGAGGAAAAAATCGAGCCCTGAGTCGATGGTATTCGCTCCGAAGAAGAGGAAAGCTGCCGCTCCCAAGCCAAAAATAACTGAAATAGAAGAGGAGAGTCCCTCAACACCTTTAGCTGCCGACGTGGAAGAAATTTTAAAGGTAATGACTGAATCCCTGCCTATCACACTAAGTCCACTAGGACCACATCTGACAAAGCTTTTACAGAATAAGGGGGAGTCCTCGGCAGTAAAGAAGTCTACTAGGCCAAAAAAGCGGAGGATTGTCCCTGTGATCGAAGCCATTGAAGAAACGCCGCCGGCGGCGGCCTCGGCGCGAAAAACACTAGCTGCCGAAGACGCTACAGCTATCGAAGTTGGCCCCATTGAAGATATAACAGCCGAAGATACAAATTTGGAGGACACGTTTTCTAATATTGACAAAATGCTTTTGAACATGGCTGCGGAAGAAGCTGCTACGGCTGCTAAAGAAACCCTGGCTACAGTGCCTGGGAAAGAGAAAGAAATCGTCGAAGATATAACAGAGGAAAAGGATTTTAGTTTTCAAAACATAATTGGTCAAAAACTATCTAAGGCTGAGGAAGAAGAGCTGAGAGATTATGCAATATCATGCGGCTATCAACCAGGAGCATTGCTCTTCGGCGGTATTGATGATGAAAGCTTAGGATGCCTTCGAGACCGAACTGGAGCAAAGGTTGTCAGTACTCTGTCGAAGAGTATTGGTTTCCCGAAGCTTGAGGCCGACATCAGCCGCTACTGACGACAGCATATCGTCGGTAGTTTATTCTATTCTAATTTCAAATTAAAAATTTTGCTTCGGCTCTTTATTGTTTTAACGACAAAGAAGATTTCTGACGAAGGTTTTTGCGCAGAGCATGTTATTAAGTAAAGCCTTGAAAATGCAGCAGGACCTTGAAGATAAAGGACATGAGATTATAATTGAAAGCTTAGAGAGCAAAATAAAAGATCACGAAGCTGCACTAGAAAACAAAGATTTTATGCTTTAAACCGTGGAAGGTTCACTGGCAGAAGCCCAAGTCGAGATTGCAAGATTGAACAGTGAACTTTCCATGAAGTCAAAAAACTTTGAACAAGAAAGGAAAAATTTCGAAGCAAAACTCGAAGCTGAAGTTGAAAAGAATTCAAATCTGCAGAAATCGCTTAAAGATCTTCAAGATAAATGTTTGAGCTTCGGCATCCGGTGTATACAATGGCTGAAGCAGGTCTTTAACTCAATTGGAGCCAGCTCTGAAAAGTTTAAACCTTCGGTTGAAGACATGCCAGGCACTTTTGATCATATTGAAGGTGAAGTTCATGCTCTCGACGAAATTATAGCTGGACATGGCGACTTCTGTGCTCTGCTAGCTTCTCGCGGCACAGCTATTGCTTTCATGAAGGCTGGTTGCACACAAGGAAATATTGTAAACAGACCAAACTTTAGCCTGTCACCAGCAGACTTGAATGATATCCCCGGCCTGGCCCGATGTATTGGGAATAGATTTGTAACTCAAATTTGGGCAAAAGGTGGGCGAAACTTAGCTGGTGACGAAGCTCGAAGCCACCTCAAACCGGTAATAAACTTGTACCTGCTCCTTTACTTTTTCTTTGAAACTTGGTTTTACCTTATAACGCTTTGTTATGTACAGGATGACGAAGCTAAAGATCAATGAACCGGAGCTTGATGGACCATGATGAGGCGATGAAGCTGCTGCAAAAAGAATTTTAAAGAATTTTTGTATTAACCTTGTAGAAAGTATTGTAAATTAGGGATGAAACATTACTCTGTAAATTTGTCGATACCTTGTAATATATTTTACCTGTCCATCCATTTTTGAAGTGCTTTGATGTGGATGAAAGTTGTTCTTTTTTGAGCCGAAGGCGAAAAACACCTTCCCTTCTTTTCGTACGCAACGAAGCACAAATCTGCTTCTTTCACATTTGCCGAAGCCTTGTCATTGGAGCCGAAGCAATTGTCTGTATTTTATGATATGATGATGGTGATCCTATGAATGTCTAAATGAATGAATATATATGAATGCAATATATGATGTGATGTAATGTGCAAATGAATGTCCGAACACAGGCATACGAAGCCACATCCACACCCTGCATTCCCTTAGGAATGACTGAAATCTCTTTGCCGTTTATTTTTTGGCTTCACCGCTTATTTTTTGGTGTAAGTTCTGCATCCCCTTAGGAACGTCTTTTGAACTTCTTCGCCTTATATTTTGACGGTATTTTTCGCGTTGACTTTTCGCGCTTCGCCTTATATTTCGGCGGTATTTTCGCGTTGACTTTTCGCGCTTCGCCTTATATTTCGGCGGTATTTGGCTCTGCATTCCCTTAGGAACGACTTTTGAGCAGAAAACTTACGCTGCGCTCCCTTGGGAACGACTTTTTGTAGCTTCGTCGTGCTCTGCATCCCCTTAGGGACGACTTTCGAGCTTCTCCCTGTTTTTTTCTTTCTGCACTTGATGGTGCGTAGTCAGATTTTACATTTTACATGTTTTGGGGGACTTTGCTCTCGTAGAGCTGAATAAAGAATGAGAAATTACAAGCTATGGCTCCATTAAAAACCTTTCTCCCCCTTCGGAAAGGAAAAGGGTGCCATAAGAAAGAAAAAAATGAAAAAAGATTACATCAGATTACACATAATATCATCGAAGCTCATCCTCGTTCCAAGATCTAGGAATGTCATTGTCGTCCATACCCTTCAACCTGTAAGAACCGGGCCTTGACGAAGACACCACTAGAAAGGGTCTTTCCCACTTTAGCTGGAGTTTGCCTAGTGTGTCCGGATTAGCCACTCTCCAAAGCACGAAATGTCCTAGATTGATATTTTTCAGCCGGACTTTTCTATCGCGCCATTTTATTGTTTCGGCTTGATATTTATTGATATTTTCCATAGCTTGAAGTCTAGTCCCTTCTATAGTGTCTTTTGTCACGTGATAATCAGCTTCAACTTCTCCCAGAGCTGTTGTTCTTATTGACCTCGCTTTAGCTTCTTCTGGGGTTATAGCTTCATCACCAAATAATAACTTGAATGGCGTAAATCCCGTTGATCTTGATTCAGTTGTATTGTGGCTACACACCACTTTAATCAACTCATCTGGCCACTTTCCTCTAGGCTGATTAAAAATTAGCTTCATTATTCCTGTCATTATAATACCATTTGCTCTTTCGACAAGTCCATTTGACTCTGGATGTCTGACTGACGCAAAATGAATCTTCGTGCCAATTTGGTCACATAATTCTTTGAAAGCTTCGGCATCAAATTGTGTTCCATTGTCCACAGTTATAGCCTTCGGCACATCGAAGCGGCAAACAATGTTTTGCCAGAAGAATTTCTGGACTGTGACCGAAGTTATTGTGGCCAAAGGTTTCACTTCAATCCACTTGGAAAAATATTCTACAGCCACCACAACATATCATAAATTGCCTTGTGCTGGTGGAAGTGGTCCTAACAGATCTAGGCCCCATCTTTGCAATGGCCAGGTTGGCTGTATTAACTGGGTTAGCGACGAAGGTTGTTTCTGGTCTCTCGCACATTTTTGACAGTTTTCACACTTTTGAACCAGATCTGCTGCATCCGAAGCTGCCTTTGGCCAATAAAATCCTTGTCTGAAGACCTTCCCGAGCAAAGGCCTAGACCCAATGTGAGATCCACACAAGCCTGCATGTATTTCCTTTATCAGCTCTATACCTTCGGTTCTGGATAAACACTTAAGAAGTGGAGAGCAGACTCCATGTTTGTATAACTCCCATTCTATTATTACATATGGTCTTGTTCTTGCCTCCATTCTCTTATTATAAGCTTCGTCATCTGAAAGACAATTACCCTGGAGAAAAGATATAATTTCAGTCCTCCAATCTTCACTGTGTACCGGAGAAATAGTAAGCACTGCTCTCTCCATGAGTTCAACCGAAGGTGCCTTTATTGTTTCAAAAAAGACTTCCGAAGGTAGAGGGAGCCCCTGGGCCGCTGATTTGGCTAGTAAGTCTGCGTGCTCATTTTCACCTCTTGGGATATTCTTAACAGAAAAACCTTCAAAAGAAGCCTCCAACCTTCGAACTGTATCTAGATATCTTTCAAGTTTCGGATCTCTTGCCTTGCTACTTTTGTCCACATGGCCAGAAATGACTTGAGAATCAGTTTTCAGAATGGCCCTTCTTATTCCCATTTCCCTTAACTTCTGAAGCCCCAAAAGGAGTGCTTCGTATTCAACAATATTATTTGTACATTTAAAGTCAAGCTTAGCTGCATAACATGTTTTGACTTTTGAGGGTGCTACTAGAACAGCAGCTGCTCCTGCTCCGAAGGTTCCCTAAGAACCATCACAGAACACTGTCCAAGCTTCAGCATCTTTATTTATTTCCTCTTCCTGAGCCCCTGGTGTCCAATCAGTAATGAAATCTGCTAACGCCTGGGACTGAATTGAGGATCTATGTACATAATCAATGGTGAATTCATTAAGTTCTGTGGTCCATTTGCCAATCCTTCCAGTAGCTTCCCTGTTCCTCATAATGTCCTTTAGGGGTTGTGACGAAGGAACAATTATATGAAATGCTTGAAAATAATGCCGAAGCTTCCTGGAGGCCATCAACACAGCATATAATACCTTCTCCAATTTTGTATAATTTTTCTTTGAATGACTTAGAACCTCAGAGACGAAGTATACTGGAGCTTGCTTCTTAACCTGGCCATCTAGTTTCTCCTGTACCAGCGCCGCACTCACTGCAGAGTGCGAAGCCGCCACATACAATAGCAATGGAGCTCCTGGCACAGATGGAGTTAATGTTGTTAAAGCAATCAAGTATTGCTTCAGCTCTTCGAAGGCTTTATGCTGAGCTGGGCCCCACTAAAAAACTTCGGCTGACTTTAGTACTTCAAAGAATGGCAAATTTCTTTCTGCTGATCTAGATATGAATCGATTCAATGATGTCAGTCTTCCTATCAGCCGCTGGGCCCCCTTCTTTGTGCCTGGCGGCTCCATTCGAAGGATAGCTTCGATCTTGCTTGGATTAGCTTCAATTCTCTTCATTGAAACTAGACAGCCAAGGAACTTGCCTTTCATTACTTCAAAACACATTTTTCTAGATTTAATTTCAGGCCAGCTTGCCTGAAATTGGCAAATGCTTCTTGTAGATCAGCTACATGATTTTCTTGTTTTGTACTTTTCACTATGATGTCATCAACATAGGTCAGCACGTTTCTGCCTATCTGGGAATGAAGGACCTTTGCTGTCATTCTGCTGAAGCTTCCTCCAGCATTCTTGAGCCCCTCAGGCATTCGAAGATAGCAATAGGTGCCAGTGGGAGTTATGAAGCTAGTCTTCGGCTCATCTTCCTTCTTCATCCATATTTGTTGATAGCCTGAGTAACAATCCAGCAGACTCATAAGCTCTGAAGAAGCTGCTGCATCTATAAGAGAGTCTATTCTTGGTAATGGGAAATCGTCCTTTGGACATGCCTTGTTAAGATCTGTGAAATCAATGCACATTCTCCATTTTCCATTGGCCTTCTTCACCATAACAGTATTGGCTAGCCACTCTGGATATTTTATCTCTCTGATGACACCACCACTAAGAAGTCTTTTCACTTCATTCCGAGCACCTTTGGCTTTATCATCAGACATTTTTCTGAAGCCTTTGCTTTCTTGGCCTAAAGGATGGATCCACATTGAGTGAATGCTCAATGACATCTCTGTTGACACCGCAAAGGTCATTGGCTGACCAAGCAAAGACATCTTTGTTGTTGAATAAAAATCTTATCAAGGTTTTCTCTTGATCTTCAGATAACTGAGACCCCAGTAGTACCTTTTGCTCTGCTATGTCTTCACATAGAAGCATAGGCTTCGGCTGATCAGCCGAAGCAGCCTTCTCTCTTCTGTATTTGTACTGTTCACAAGCTTCGGTTCCATCTATAATGTAAATTGCTTTTGAGTCTGTCCAGTTTCCTTCGGCCTTCCTAGTAGCTTCTTGACTGCCATGAATAGCAATGGGCCTGTTGGGGCGAAGGCGAAGACGCCACCCTTCGCTCGATGCCTTCGCCGTACTCGCTGCACCAACGGTGGCAAGACAGCGGCAGACATACCCTTCGTCTCATACGCGGCCGGACGAAGACCTGTGACGAGGTCGTCTCATCCTGCGACCTCGTCCAGAACGGAGGCCCACGTGTGATCCGGCCCATTGTAACAGGCCCTGCGTGGCCGTTGCGCGTTACGGGCCTAATTTGTAAAGGCCTCCCTGTAATTACGGTCTGTAACCCCGCTTTATGGGAATATTCCGGGGATAATCTAGGTGTCTGAGGGCACATGCATCCTTAACACGGGACGCCGGGCACCCGGACACCTATAAATACCCCCGCACAGTGCCCTTGAGAGGCTAGATTAACGGAGCTTTTGCCATCTCGTGCAGAAACCCTGTTTGCGCTATTACACCCCCCCCCCGTTGGATCAACTTGCGCCAGTGAGCAAGTTCCAACATTTGGCGCCCACCGTTCGTGCTACGAAACAACCACCCGCGATGGCACCCAAGAAAGCTAGCTCGAAGGCTGACGAGGCTGCGAAGGCAGCACTGCTGGCCGCAAAAAAGGGCAAGGCCCTCGCACTCACCCACTCCACCCACCAAGAGGCTACTGAAGACGACGCTCACCGCACCAGCGAAGGCGACGCTCACCGCACCTGCAGCCCTGAAGGACAGCCGCAACCTCCCCAGACTTCGCTCCACCAGAGGGCACGGACTTCACCGAGGACGGCAAAGTCATCGGCGTCTCCGCAGAAGATCAGCTACAGCTGCGCGCCCTGCGCATCAAGAACCGCAATCTCCAGAAGCAAAAGGAGATATTTGAGGCCAAGCGCCAAAGTGTGTCTGCACAAGCCAAGGTGCGGCAAATGATACGAGACTAATGCAGCGCGAAGGTCACTTCGGCCTGCAACAAGGGCCACCCCTGCAACAGCGTGCACAAGTCGAAGACCTGCATTTTCCCAACCACGATCGCGCCATCCCACACTCCACGCCATTCCAAGGGGTCAATTACCTCGACGAGCGAAGCCCCCTGGCGCCACACCTGCAAGTGACCCCCTGGCCCGCCAACTTCCGGGCAGGGACCTATCCCAAGTACAACGGCAGCACTGACCCAGCACAGTACATCATGAGTTATCAGGTCGCCGTTGCATCTTCCGGTGGGGACGACGCTACGATGGCCAAGTCTTTCATCATCGCCCTCGAGGGCCTGGCTCTCACCTGGTTCACCCGATTGCCACCGCTATCCATCGACTCCTGGAGAAGCCTCCGGGACAAGTTCCTGCTCAATTTCCAAGGGTACCGCCCGGACACCGACGCCTTGGACCGAACTCTCACTCTGTAAGCAGCTGGAGAAAGAGACTCTGTGGGAGTATTGCCGCAAGTTTCTAACACTCAAGTCACAGCTGCCCTCGGTCGATGACCAGATTGCCATCCACTACGCCATTAGTGGCCTTCGCGCCGGCGACCTTTACAGCCACTGCATCAGAGATCCGCCCAAGAACCTCCAGGAGTTATTTCAGCTATTTGAAAAATACGCCAAATCCGAAGAGCTCCACCAACGCAAAGTTGAGTCTCAGAGGAAACCCAAAGATGCTCCACAGTCCAGCCGCACGTGGACGAGAACTCCGCAGCCAGACTCTGGTCGAGACGGCCGCAATCAGCAGCAGGTGCACAACATTGCCAACCAGCACCCCGCTGGTGATGCCCCTCGCCGCCAGGAATATCCCCCCAGGGCCGCGGAAATGGAACTCGCGGTAGGGGCCCAGGACGCGTGCAGCCTCCGTGCCGATTCTACTATCTTTTCCACGGCGAAGACTGCGCCCACCAAACCAAAGACTGCCCAGAAACAAAGGCCACCAGAGACAGGATGGCACGGGCGCAACCGGCCGACAACCCTAGAGTTGTCGCGCACACTTATCAGCAACACCCTCCACCATACATCCACGCCCCCGCCCCGCAACCACCGCACCACGCATACCAACACCACCAGGAAGTACAAATCGTACCTCCCCCACTCCCACCTCCACACCAGCAACAACAAAACATCAACAACCCCCATGCCCCAAAGCAAGAAGACTTCGCCGATCAGCCGTATCGCGGAGTCATTCATATGATCACTGGGGGGTCCAGCACCGACTTCGACACAAAGCGGCAGAAGCGGGACCACTACCACAGCATCAACCACATCGCCATCACTGGTCCAGTCGTGCAGACGAAGTGGTCCCATGTACCGCTAACCTTCGACGCCCGAGACGTCGACCTGCGCAGCGCCCCCCACATCGACGCTATGGTTATCAACTGCAGCGTGGCAGGCTAGGACCTGCACAAGGTCCTAGTCGACAATGGCAGTCAAGCAGACATCATTTTCCTCCATGCCTTCGACCGCATGGGCATAAGCCACAGCCTCCTCAAGCCTTCGGACAACCCGTTGTATGGCTTCGGCGGCAAGGGCACCTTTCCCGTCGGCAAAATAGAGTTGCCTCTCTCCTTCGGTGTAGCACCCAATGCCCGAAGTGAGCAAATCACCTTTGACATCGTCGATATGGTGTATCCGTACAACGCCATCATGGGCCGGGGCTCCATCAACAAGTTTGAGGCGGCCATTCACGGATTGTACCTGTGCATGAAGATACCAGGTCCGTTAGGCGCCATCACGGTCTACGGCAATCAGTAGACTGCGCGCAATATAGAGCGGGACTTCGTCCCCGGGCAAAGAAATGTTCACTGCCTCACGGCCCAGCGCAAGGTCCCTGCGGCCGCCAGCCCAACCGAAAAAGAACACGACAAGGCACAGCTGCAGAGCAACGACGGAACCAAGACTATTCCCCTCGACCAGGCCACGCCCAAGCAGACAGTCACCATCAGCGAAGACCTCACTTCGCATGACGATGAGAAACTCCTATGCTGCTTGTCCAAGAACAAAGACGTCTTCGCCTGTTCCGCCCTTGACTTGGTCAGGGTCAGCCGATCCATAATTGAGCACAGCCTGGGAATCGACCCTTCGGTGAGACCGAAAAAAACAACGGCTCCGCAAAATGTCCGACGAGAAGACAGAAGCCGCCAAGGCCGAGGTGCATCGCCTCCTGGAAGCCAAATTTATCGAGCCAGTGGCTTACCCCACGTGGCTCTCCAACGTTGTTATGGTGCAGAAAAAGAGCGGCAAGTGGCGAATGTGCATCGACTTCACCAGTCTCAACAAGGCCTGCCCAAAGGACAACTTCCCGTTGCCTCGGATCGACAAAATAGTCGATAGCGCGGCCGGGTGCGAGGTCATGTCACTCCTCGACTGCTTCTCCGGTTACCATCAAATATATATGAAGGAGGAAGACAAGGCCAGCACCAGCTTCATAACACCCTTCGGCACATATTGCTTTATTAGAATGCCGGAGGGACTCAAGAACGCCGGGTCCACCTTCTCCTGGCTTACCAAAACAGTGCTCGAAGGGCAAGTCGGCAGAAATATATTCACATATGTGGATGACATCGTCGTCGCCAGCCGGAGCAAGGAGGACCATCTCGCTGACCTCGCCGAGACATTCGCGAACATGCGGGACGCACGACTTCGCCTGAACCCCGAAAAGTGCGTCTTCGGCGTTCGCTAGGGAAAAATATTGGGCTACCTGGTATCACACCGCGGCATCGAGGCCAACCCAACCAAAATCCAGGCCATCATCAACATGACGCCCCCGCAGTCAGCCAGAGACGTCTAGCGTCTGACGGGCAGATTGGCCGCCCTCAACAGATTCATCTCCAAATCCGCTGAGCGAAGTCTTCCCTTCCTCAAAACACTCCACGGCGCAAAAGACTTCGCTTGGGGACCAGAGCAGGCGGCGGCCTTCGCCTCACTGAAACAGTACCTGTTGGAATTGACAGTTCTTACAAGCCCCGACTCTTTGCTACCCCTAGTTGCTTTACGTTGCGGCCTCGCCACACGCGGTCAGCGCGGCACTGGTTCAGGAGCAGACAGTAGAGGGGCTCACCAGACAGTGCCCAGTTTATTACGTTTCCGAAGTGCTCACACCGTCAAAATGTAACATGACGGAACTCAAAAAGATTGCCTATGCAGTTGTTATGTCTTCGCGCAAATTGCGTCACTACTTTGAAGCATTCAAGGTCCGCGTCACCTCAGATAGGGGACTCGGCGAATTATTCAGAAACCCGGAGGCATCGGTACGGATCGCCAAATGGGCGGCCGAACTCTCCGGCTACCACATCACTTTCGAGCCCAGGACAGTGATCAAGTCACAAGTTCTAGCAGACTTCGTCGTCGACTGGACCGGGCCAACAACACAGCCGGACCCGTCCGCAGAGAAGGTTTGGACAATCCACTGCGACGGCGCATGGTGCCACGCGGGGGCAGGCGCTGCTGCAGTCATCATCTCACCCACCGGAGTCAAGCACAGATACGCGGCACGCTTAAGCTTCGCTCTGGACTCTGACAGATGCACAAACAACATAGCAGAATACGAAGATGTCATCCTCGGCCTCCGCAAGCTAAGAGCCCTCGGTGTCACCACCTGCATTGTCAGAACAGACTCCAAGGTGGTCGCCGGCCAAGTCGAGAAAGACTATGCAGCAAAGGACCCCGCACTTATGCAATACCTCGCGGCCATCCGAAGTCTCGAGAGACAATTCAAGGGATTCACCTTGCAGCATGTGGACCGGGCCAAGAATGAAGAAGCCGACGCATTGACCAAGGCAGCCGCCAGGGGCGAAGCCCTACCCTCCAACGTGTTCTACCACGTCATCGGCACGCCAGCCGTTCGTAGCCCTGAAGGGCTCCAAATAACCAACGACAGCGAGGGCCACCGCATAATCAACCTCATCATGATCGAAGACTGGCGGGCCCCAATAACCCTATACCTGCAGGGGTACTATCACCCAATCGACAGCAATGAGGCCAAGCGCCTCAACCACCGAAGCTGGGACTTCGCACTGATCGAGGGCCAACTTTACAAGAAGGGGGTCAGTCAACCGATGCTTAAGTGCGTCACCGAGACCGAAGGCGTCCAAATCCTGCGCGAAGTCCACAAGGGGACCTGCGGCTCCCACGCAGGGCCTAGGGCCCTAGCGGCAAAGGTGATTCGCTAAGGTTTCTACTGGCCCGCCATTATTTGCGCCGCAAATCGGGTCGTCAGATCCTGCGAAGCCTGTCAGAAATTTCCCCACGCTCGGGGCACCCCTCGCAGTTCACGAAGCTGATCGCCCACACGTGGCCCCTTCAGCGCTGGGGCCTAGACATTGTCGGGCCCCTACCCACGGCTCAGGGGAACCTCAAGTTCACCTTTGTCGCTGTTGAATACTTCACAAAATGGATTGAAGCGAGGGCAGTATCCACCATCACATCAAAGACAGCCCAGAAATTCTTCTAGCAGAATATTGTTTGTCGCTTCGGAGTACCGTTCGAACTCACGGTCGACAACAGCAAGCAGTTCGACAACCAAGATTTCAAAGACTTCTGCTTCTCCATCGGCACCAAGCTTGCCTTCGCCTCCGTGTACCACCCCCAGTCCAACGGAGTCGTGGAGCGCGCCAATGGCAAAATTTTCACAGCCGTCAAGAAAATGCTCCTCGACGACAAAAAAGGCAAGTGGCTCGACCTGTTACCCGAAGTGGTCTGGGCGCTGAATACAACTGAGTGCAGGGCGACTGGGTTCACACCCTTCCGCCTATTATACGGATCGGAGGCCATGACTCCGCAAGAAATAAAGCATCGGTCGCCTCGGACAGCCGCGTCGGCCGTCCCCGACATAGACGAGCCGACTTCGAAGGACCTCATCGACGGAGACCGCGTCTTCGCCCTACAAGCTCTAGACAAATACCAAGCCTAGACAAAGGTATGGCGCGACCAGGCAGTCATCCCAAGGGAATTCAGCGAAGGGACCTCGTACTCGTCCGGACAGCTCAAACAAAGTCCAGGGGCAAGCTGGAGCCCAAGTGGGAAGGCCCTTTCATTGTCAAGACGAAGGCCTCCCCCAGCGCATACAGGCTCACAACGCCAAACGGCGAAGACTTGGAGCATTCCTGGAACATCGATAATCTCCGCAAATTTTTTGTTTGACTCATCAGGGCCAGCTCGCCCTTGTAATTCGCAAAGATAATTTTTATTCTGGCTCGCACTCTTTTCCTCCCGGGGGGTGAGGTTTTTTAACGAGGCGGAGTCATGTAATATACAAGTGAAAAATCCCCCGCAAAATCTACGTCGAAAAAAGACCGCGCCGACGGTCTTCGACATTCGACCAATACATAGTCACCGCGAGGCCCAGCGTCAGCCACCCTCGCGTGCGACAACTCCGCGCAGAAGTCGCCTAAGGGTGCAGCCGAACTAGCACAACAAGTGCGAAGAATCAAAGTCTTCCGCGAAGACTATCCGTGCAGAAGTCGCCTAAGGGTGCAGCCGGACTAGCACAACAAGTGCGAAAAATCGAAGTCTTCCGCGAAGACTATCCGCGCAGAAGTCGCCTAAGGGTGCAGCCGGACTAGCACAACAAGTGCGAAAAATCGAAGTCTTCCGCTGAAAACTATCCGCAGGGAAGTCGCCTAAGGGTGCAGCTGGACTAGCACAACAAGTGCGAAAAAACAAAGCCTTCTGCGAAGACTATCCGTGTAGAAAGTCGCCTAAGGGTGCAGCCGGACTAGCACAACAAGTGCGAAGAATCGAAGTCTTCCGCTGAAGACTATCTGTACAGAAGTCGCCTAAGGGTGCAGCCGGACTAGCACAACAAGTGCGAAGAATCGAAGTCTTCCGCGAAAATTATCCGTGCAGAAGTCGCCTAAGGGTGCAGCCGGACTAGCACAACAAGCGCGGAAAAGACTACGCCAAACTGTCCACGCAAAGACCTGACTACATGCGCACCAGACCAACCTAACAAATACACCAGACCAAGTGCGTAACGCCTTCGTAAGCATAGCCGAATGTGCGAAGACACACAACCTCATCATACAAGCCATTACATATGAACAAGCGAGGGCATCACACTTTACATCAGTTCAACCTTCAGAATAATTCCCATCTCCCTATAGTTAAATAGCATTATCCTCAGCTCCTCACCCTGCAAAAAGACTTCGCAGCTCCCCCTCACCTGCAGTCACGGTGGCCGACAAGGACAACAGTTCCTGCCTGCCAGCCCTGTTCACACGAAGCCGACCGCCGTTCGCCTCACTCACTCTATGCTTCGCAACCGCCCTTCGCCGCCTACGCCCCGCACTTGGACCAGGCACAACCTCAGCATCCACAGCACACGGCGAAGCCTCCGCCGCTGCCACATCCAAGGCCGCAAAGTAATCCAAGTCCTCATCCGACTGACTCTTCAGTCCACCCAACCGAACTCCCAGAATCATCAAAATAAGAAAGCTTAGACGCAGATTCATCCGATTCATTCCCATCGTCCACGGTCGAAGCCGCCAAAAAATTAGCAGTAGCGGCTGCGTGCGCAGGCCCAAAATCTTGAACCTGCGCAGCAACCAAGGTTCAGCAACATATACAAAATTCCCTAACTACCCGCACCCACTATGCCACCTGCGAAGACCCTAGCCGTCGTAGGATCCTCCACTGCCGCCTCCGCTGCCATCTTCGCAGGATCCTCAGCCCTCGGCGCAGCAGTTGGCGACGAGCCACCGCCGGCCGCAGTTGCTGCGGGGGCATCAGGGGCGCCTCCGGCGGTCTCTGGGGCCGGCGCCTGGGGCGACCTCGGACACAGCCGCCACCGGGTTCGACTCCGAGTCAGGCTGCACGCTGTTTATAGCCCCGAAGTCGTCCACCTTCTCGTTACGCGCCGCCTAAGATATAGCACACAGATTCAGCAAACCCACATATAACCCACAATAACACCAAACAAAAGTCAAACATTACCTGACCCCTCGCCGTCTCAGACCGCTCCCTGACCACCTCCCTAGCCGTGAGGACCCCACATCCGGTCGAAGAGGGCTCCCTCGGATTCCTTCACCATAGGGTCCTCAACCTTGTAGATATCACGCTCGAAATCCTCATCAGCTTGGTCGAAGACCTCATAGTGCCGACACCCCTCGCGGGACAGCGCGTTCATCGCCCCTTCGCAGGTGACCAGGGAGGCATAGGACATAAACCCCTCCACAATGGTGGGGAGCGCCAGCAACTCCTCTGCAGCCACTCCAGGCAGCGAAGGCCAGGGCTCTTGGTCTGGCACTTCGAAGTCAGCGGTCCGCGCGCCCAGCTCGTGGTACGAGTCCACAAGCTGTTTGCGCGTCCGCTCGGCCTCCGAGCGCGTCGAAGCCTTGGCCCTCTCCACACGGGTCTGCAGGGCGTTGAACCGCTCCTCCAATTCCTCGGCACGCTGTCTGGCGAGGCTGCACTCCGCCCACGCCAAATTGGCCTCCGCCTGCGCAGACTGCGCCTTGGCGAGGGCCTCATTAGCCTCCTTCCTCTCCTCTGCCAGCTGGCGCCGAAGGTCAGCCCTTTCACCCTCCAGCACGGCCACCTTATCCGCCAGCTTGCGGCACTTGCTGTCGGCGGCCGACCTGTCCCGGACGGCGTCAGCATGTTGCGCCCGAAGTCTCTCGACCTCGGCAGACACAACTGCCGTAAGGGCCCCCGACGCCGCACGGTCTGCGAAGTCAGCCGCCTGCAAGACACCCATAAGACCACAACCCCAGCGAAGCTGGTAAAAGCCGAAGTCTAGCTCAATTTACATGACTTAACGCCTCCTTCAGCCGGTGGGACACTGCACCCGCCTCGTCCCTGACTGGCAGTGAGTGCCGGAATCTCACCACCGGCACTAAGAGCACCACCCTTCGCCCTAGGCTCCACGACAGCCGCCGCGGTCGCCACGGCGGGCGGAACAACAACAAGCTGGCCTTCGCCCGACCCTGCGACGTATCAATATATCAAAAACAAACTCGAGCTAACGACTTACCAACAAGATAATCATCCACGCTAATATCTGTGGCGAAGTCGGGAACACGCTTGCCCGGCGGAGGCAACTCTCGAGCCTTCTCGGCTCCCGCCGGGACAGACTTGGTACCGCCGGCGGCGGCCGCCTTCGCAACCTCTGGCACCCTGCTGGACCCAGGGGCGGCCGACTTCGCCGCCTGTGTCGGCTGGCTTCCGCTGGGGGCAGCAGCCTTCGCAGCCCCCCGCAGCCTCTTCGGCCTGGCCTCAGGCAGCCTGACGACCGCCTGGCGTTTCTGCGCAGCTCCCTGGCGATCCTTGTCCATCACTGCCAACAAAACAGCAGCAATATTCCGCCCATAAGGAAACACCTTCCAATCATGAACCATGCGAGATGTAAAAAATCTTCGCCGGCCGCGCGGGGGACAGGAACATTCTTAGGCCACCGACCCCCGGTAACCCTCAGCATCCGCGCCGAAGACTCCGGGAGCTCGGGCGAAGACATCCTTCCCCCCGGGGCCTCGCACGTCCTCATCAATTCCCTAGCAAAACCATCGGAAACCCCCAGTCCTCCTGTAGCAATACCTAGTTTCCTCTTCTTAGAGGATGGGGCGGCCGCCGGCGCGGGGTCGTCTCCAGTCTCCGTCACCGGGTTCTTCCCGCGACGATCCACATCGTCTTGCCCCGGATAACCGCCATACGGCAGGCGGTTCAATTCGAAGACCCTGTTCAATCGGTCATTAGACCCGCGTATATCCCAGCTACGCTGGCCTTCTGTCTTTGGCACGTACCGACCAACAATCCACACCGCCCCATCCTCCGCCTCACGCACAACGGCGACCAGATCGCTGACCACACAGATCCAGTGCGAAGGCAGGGACTTCACACCAGCATCCCACCACGGGAAGGCATCTGGCGAGGGCATATTTCGCCCAGCGCCCAGCCATGCGCCAAAGGCCACACCCCATACGCCACAAACTCCTCAACCAAATCGCGCCCGCTGCTTAGGCCGGCCGCGCACCGAAGGGCCCGTTCAGTCTGCATCCTCCTCCGCCACTTCAAACTGCGAGTATGCTGAGTAATAATACGAGCACATCTCAGCCACGGGGAGCCCCTGGATGGTCCTCGACTGTGCCCTCCGCAACGTAGAACCAAAACTCATGCCAGTTGCCCCATTTATTGTGGGCGCAAGGAACCAACTCAACTACCTCCATCGAGGTCTTGCCGGTCTTCGACGTAAATGTACAGGATCCAAACTGTGCAACCCTATTTCCGATCATCCTTTTCTGCCAGTGCAGGCAATAGTACTTCGCGAAGACTTCGACCGATGGCTGTCCGCCGTATGAAGTCGTCGCCCAGACATATTTCGACAGAGCCACCACGGCATTCGGAGTCAGCTGGTGGATCTGGACGTTAAATCTGCATAGGACTTCTCCCACGAATCGGTGCGTAGGCAAGCGAAGACCAGCGGCTGAAGAACGCCTCAAAAACAACCAACTCGCCTTCCGGCTCGGGGACCTCCTCCGTCCCCGGGACACGAGCGACTCCGCCGCCAAAGTAACCAAGCCGCTGCATATCTTGCACGCGGACCGAGGACATCCGCGACACACCGAAATTCACCAGTGTCGCCGGCGCGCAACTCCTCCACCGCCACAGTGCTCAGCGTCTCCTCAGACGACGCGTCGGCCGGCGGCGTAGCGGCAGTAGAAGAAGAAGAGGTCAGCATCGCTACGTACCGGCAGGCGGCGGCGGGCGGTCTGCTTCACACGGGCCAGATCTCCGGCGAACAAGATTAAGGAGGGCAGACGAGCAGCAAGAGGTTTGAGAAGGCGGTTAGGGTTTTCGCGGAGCGTGGAAAGACATAGTTCAAAACCCACCGCCCCTCCTGTCCCCTTTTATACACAGGGCGCGGCGCTTTCGGGAAACCCGCAATCCAACAGTACGGCGTCAATCAACGGTCATGTCAAAAACCCCCGCGGAACCACTTTGAGCGAGGGCAGCGTCTCCGCCATCTAGCGACATCTTCGGCACCAGGTGACTTAGTCGAACTGGTCCCTCGGAGGGCAAATGTTGGGGTGAAGGGAAAGACGCCACCCTTCGCTCGAGGCCTTCGCCGTACTCGCTGCACCAACGGTGGCAAGACAGCGGCAGACATACCCTTCGTCTCATACGCGGCCGGACGAAGACCTGTGACGAGGTCGTCTCATCCTGCGACCTCGTCCAGAACGGAGGCCCACGTGTGATCCGGCCCATTGTAACAGGCCTCTGCGTGGCCGTTGCGCGTTACGGGCCTAATTTGTAAAGGCCTCCCTGTAATTACGGTCTGTAACCCCGCTTTATGGGAATATTCCGGGGATAATCTAGGTGTCTGAGGGCACATGCGTCCTTAACACGGGACGCCGGGCACCCGGACACCTATAAATACCCCCGCACAGTGCCCTTGAGAGGCTAGATTAACGGAGCTTTTGCCATCTCGTCCAGAAACCCTGTTTGCGTTATTACACCCCCCCCCCGTTGGATCAACTTGCGCCAGTGAGCAAGTTCCAACAGGGCCCTTGTTCCGAAGGTATCTTCATGCATAGATATGCTGGATGGAGTATTGCTTCGAAAGCATTAAGTGTCCCACGACCAATGATTGCATTGTAGGGGTACTCCATGTCAACAATGTCAAACACAACCTGTTCAGTCCTTGTATTGTGAACAAAGCCAAAGGTAACTGGCATTGTGATTTTGTCAAGTGCTACAATCTGTCTTCCTCCAAAGCCACATAAAGGATGTGTAGCATCGTGAATCTTGTCTTCTGGTTCTTGCATCTGTCTGAAAGCCTTAGCAAATATGATATCCGCTGCACTGCCTGTATCAACCAGAACATTGTGCACTAGAAATCCCTTAATGACACAGGATATGACCACAGCATCATTATGAGGGTAATCTTTGAGCTGAAGGTCCTCCTAGGAGAAGGTGATTGGGATGTGGGACCATTTTGACATTGATGAAGGGTCCTTGCACCCCAACATGTTGTACCCTTCTCTGTGCTTCCTTCTTCTGCTTCTTGTTGGCTAGTTCTGAGCACGAACCGCCTGTTATCGGGAGCACTAGCCTTTTAGCCGAAGCTGCTTCAGCTTGATTGTTGAACGAAGACATCAGCTCAAAAAGTGGAAGTGAGTTCACCGTAGGTGGGCGCCAATGTTGGGGACTTGTTCTCAAATGCTATGAATTAAGAACAAGGCAACACAAAAATGGTATATGTTAATGCCCTTCGTCCTACGGAGCACTATTTCCCTTAGGTTATAATGATCTTTGGACGAAGGTCATGAAGGACATACCTTCATCATTACAGTATACATTAATGAAAGAAGAAGCATATGAAACGTAAAAAAACAACATGAACAATTATATAACATTATTAATTCATTTTTATCATATTATCATGAGTGAATGATAACAACATAAAATTACAAATCGTACCTTCGGCTCAATAGAAAGCGAAAACACAAGGGTGACGCAAGAACGAGTGCAAGTCAGCGTGAATAGTATGGAGGTACTGTTCATCTATTTATAGGCACAGGACGCAGCCTGTGCGAAATTACATTAATGTCCTTTACAACCAATTACAATCATGACACAGATTATCATGGGCCAATCGGTCTTTCTATCTTTAAGTCGGTGCGACCCTTCGTTTCAAAGTATGTCGTTATGCCGAAGCTCCTTGGATGATACCTTCAGCATTGCTTCTGTGTTAGTTCTTTCGAAGGTATTTTCTTCTTATAGGGCCTTCGGCGACGAAGCATGCCCCCAACATGAAGGTTGTCTTAGGTACGTCTTTAGTTCGAATCTTCAACTGATGATAGCCTGATCTTAGATCTATTTTTGAGAATACTTTAGCTCCTCTCATCTGATCAAACAAATCTTCAATCTAAGGTAAACAGATATTTGTTCTTAATTGTTACTTCATTCAAATTTCTAAGAAAGGTTGTCCGCAAGTTGATCCTTTGTCATAGCAGACAAACCAAGCTTGACCTTCAGAAATCCCATGTTATTCATCATCTCACGGCAAACATTGACCTCCTTACTATCGGGCAGACAGTAAAGGAAGTCGTATTCAGTCATCCCCTCCATATACCAAGGACCCTCGGGGGTATTTCAGGTCCTTGTCATAGTGTTGTATTTCGGCAATTTGAACTAATGATAGCTGCTTTCCTAAAGTGTGTCAAACAATGTATTCCAAGTCACCATGGGGAGGTGCTTCGGGAGCAGGAGATTTAGATTTTTCAGGAACACTCTCTTCCACCAGCCCTATTGGCACAACTTTCAAAGGTTCAGCATCGGCAAGAACAGTAGTCGTGCTTGCAGTAATCGCTTCTCTTGCATTTTCAGATTTCTCACCAGATGCTTCGGCTAGAAGCATAAACTGGCGCTTTCACGGATTCCAAAACATCTTCTAAAACACTAGCCATTCTTTTCCTTAGAGTTGTTGTTGTAGTACTCAATGGCTTCGACAGCCCTATTACAGCTGGAGGGCTCAGCACCTTTGGCTGATCTGCTGCCTTTTCTGATTCTAGTTCTTTTACCGGGCCTGTACTAGCTTTGATCGACATCGCATGAGCTGTTCCTATGGCTAAGGGGGCAACCTCTACACTTTCAATAAGCTTCAAGCACCTGGGCCGTCCCAATATGCTTTGGCCTACATGTGAAGGCCTTGGCCCTCTTCGCCTTCGGCCGCACTAGAAGAGGTTGAAGTAGCAACTTTCCTTTCCCCCTTGCCTTCAGATAGGAAAACAGTAATCAGGGTAAACAAACCCAATAACATCGAAAACCCTAGTTCAGCCTCCTTTTCCCTCGAGTGTTGAAGGCAACTATCATGGCCTCATCTTCTGTCCTCGAGTAGGCTCCAAGTAGCTCATCAGTAGTTGCCTCTATAGCGCCTAGCCAATCATCATTTGGCTCATCAAATTGACTGCTATACCAGAACGGTGTACTTAAGATAAACCAAGCCACCCGTGACTGGAGCCAGCGACAGCTTCCTTCGGCATTTCCCATTCATTTGTAAGAGGCCATACTTTGAAAGCGATGTGTTCTTGAACTAAATCTCTAGTACTAATGTAGGTACATACGGTGTTGAAAGCCATTAGGCACACTTGCAATTCATTCCCAATTGCGATTGATGGCCTCCTAATGCCGAAACGTGACCATATGGGACGTTTAATGATGCCCCCACATCCTCCCTCTGATTCAAATCATTCTTCACAGTAAAACCATTGCTTCATCCAAGAGCTCGGCCACAATCTTCCGAAATGTAGGCACAGGATAATTTGCCTCAGAGCGGGGCACGAAGCTTTAACAGCCGAAGTTGTTATGGTATTGTTCTTTTTCGACTGCCTTCGTCTAGTAAGATAACTCATGAATATTGCAGAAGCACCAAGCATCCAGCTCTAGTCCTTGACTCCTCATAGCCCATATAAAAACCCCAACTTTGATAAGAGCTTCGGGGGTAAGTTGATGAAGATATATCTCGAATGTCTTTAGAACCTCAACCAACATCATATGGAGCAGAAAGCGAAGCCCAGCTTTTATGAAACTCTTAAAGACCACCACCTCGTCAGATTCAGGAAAGAGAATGGTGCTTCCCCCCCGACCCTCACTATAGAAATATCATGAAAATATTTGCCCTTCATCGCTTCGACTTGCCCTTGTTTGACAGTTGAGTTCCTAAAAACAACATGGCTCAGCCTCCATGGTCGATCTTCGACATCTTCATTCCCGCTCTCCACATTGAAACTATCGCTATCGCTGGAATCCTTAGACATTCTAGCCAGCATCACATTGGTGATCTTTTCTATGTTGCTCTTCTCCATAGCTCGTAAAACCCAGACACTATGGGGTCTGTAATCTTCTTGTCCTCAGACATTCAAATGATGGTTGCGGCAAATGCCGAAGCTCAAAGGTCAATCGAGCTTGCAAAAGAGAAGGCTAAGATGGCAATCATAGTGCAAACAGCTAGATGGTACAAAAAGTATTCACGACACAACCTTCTATATATATACTTAGAGCCCCATAGCTCGGTGGGTCCCACGGTTTAGAATGATTCGCTATTCTAGCGAAGGGAAGGTGTTTTCGGACCTTTGGCTAAAGGCCTTCGTTCACGTCGCAGTTTGAATTTGTTACAAAGAAACAAATTAACACTGCGAGGGGCTACTGTTGGAGGCTTCCTCTTCTGAAGGTCCTCAAAAACATGACTAACCATATGTTTTCAGCATGATATGGATTGTTACAGGGAGCTTTGGCTTCAGGATGGAAGTCTTCTCCCATGGCAAAGGCATACGATGTGAATATGTAACCCGAAGATGAAAAGAATGGACTGCCTGAAGCTATAGCCGAAAAGTAATAGCTTCGGATTAAAATGGTGATGAAGACCAAACATGATGTTGACCGAAAGGGAAAAAGACCAGCTAGTCCTTAATGATTTATGTTATGGTCATAAGTAAATGTCAAGGACATAAATGTACTTTTACCCGGGCTACGTCCTGGGCCTACAAATAGATGAACAGTAGCAACGTACTATTCACGCTAGATTGTAATCACTCGTGCGTCAACACCTTCGAGCAAGCTGAAGGTATCAATGTAATATAAACTTTGTTAGTATTCATGTGTATATTACGAAATATAAATGTGAATGAACCAATTTATTATATTCTTCAACTTTATGTATTTTTATTTATCCATGAAATGATGGAGGCATGTCCTTCATGACCTTCATGTGATGATCATTATATCCGAGAGGAGGCAATGCTTCGGAGGACAAAGGTCCTTAATGCTTAACAATTGTGTTGTCTTGTTCTTGACTCACAACATTTAAGAACAAGTGACCAACAGCTCGGATTATAGATCCCCTCTAGTTCTCAAAATCAAAGTGTATGTCTTTTACAAGTATTCAAAACTTGTATGCACATCCTCAGGAGGAGATTACTCTATAATCTAAGTCTTTGAGACTAACATCTATTTTCAAGTCTACTATATGTGTAGTAGTCTCATTGAAGGAAAATGGAGTCTCCGGAGATAGACAATAAGATTCCACTTCAAGATCACAAGTATTTTCATGTTCTGCAAGTGTTTCATTCCACTATCGGTATCATTTACATGTCTCCTCTAGATTTTGATTAGACTATATTTCATATCTTATGCTTCCCATGTTGCATATGTTGTTAAAATATATCTTTTACCTATGCATAGGGGGAGTTAGTCTATTCAATGATTTCTTATTTCCTCTCAGTTTTCATGTGCTTTTCCTGAAAATAGGATCTCCGACATGGGGAGTATGTGTTCCTTCATACAAAGGGGAGAATATTCCTTCAAAGGGAGAAAATACTCTTTTAGGGGGAGTAATCATTTTAGAGGGCAAGTCTTTTAATTACTTCATATATGCTTTTAATGTCTTCCTTTTTGGTGTTTGATTCCAAAGGGTGAGAAGTTTTAGGGACCAAAGAAATTCAAAATATATCAAATACCAAACACCGCCAAATTTAAAAATTTATAATCAAGAACTTACAAGTGGTTTTGGTTCTACAAGTACTTTTGTCTAAAATAGGAAGAATGTGGATTATGGAGTTAGGAGGGCTTAAGTCCATAATCTCACATTGTGGGGACAGTTATGCATCCTAGCAAGTAGATTGCATATTTTCATCAAATCATTTATTATATTTGCTTGCTTCGGTTGTGCTGTCATCAATCACCAAAAACGAGAAGATTGTCAGGAAAATGGACCTTGGCCCATTGGACTAAATGATTTTGGTGTTTGATGATCAACATAACTTATGGACTAATGTGTTTGCTAGTGTATTTCAAGGGATGCTAAAGTGATTTGGACTAAGGCATTGAGGAAGCAACACCTCAAAAGAAGACATTATGAAGACCATAAGTGAAGATCAACAAGTATCAAGAAAAGTACAAGGCTTGAACATAGTGTAGCCACTCGTGGACCGTCCGACTGAGAACAATGGACTGTCCGGTGCACTAGGGAATAGTAGCCCAACGACTAGTTCCTAGTGGCACTGTGGAGTAGAGCCACCGGACTGTCCGGTGCAAGACTGACACGCGGCAACAGTCATCTGCAACGATCATATCCAACAGTTATGTGGCACCGGACAGGGCACCGGACTGTCCGGTGCCTACCACCGGTTGTCCCGTGTGCCGTAGAGAGCAGTACCTTTTCTACAATGTCTAGTTTCGAGTTGGGGGCTATATATACTTCACCCAACTAGCCATTTGAAGGTGTGGGAGCCCAAGCAACATACCAACACATGTTATAGACATTTCCAAGTGCTCAAACACCCAAGTGCTTAATAGAATCACTCGGTGATTAGCGTAGATGCTTTGCGAAGAGCTTAGGTGTGATACCCCAATTTTCTGAAAAGAAGTTAAACTTTTTTTCTCTTTTCTTTGATGTTCTGTGGCATTGGAGTTTGGAGTTTCAGGAGGCATTCCTCAGAAAACAGTAGATCTTTTGGCATTTTTTCTGCTGGGGTCAGGAGCTCAAAGGGGAGAGCGAGTTTGGGCCATTGATCTCGATCCGGTGGATGGGAGCCCCCCCTCTCCTCCAAAACCCTAGCTGCCCCCTCTCCTTCTCCCCAATTGGGTTGCAGCCGCCCCCTCCCTCTCTTGCTCTCCTCTCCAATGGCAGCTGCCCCCTACCATCTCCATGTCTCCCTCCTCACTCTAGATCCCCCCACGCAGCAAGGATCGAAGAAGAGGAGGAGCACGTTGAATTGAAGAGGAAGAGAGGATCAAGGAGATGTTCTTCCCCATCTCTTCTTGAAGATTTTCTTGGGGAAAACCCTAGGTATGGATGAAATCCTTGTTCCTCCCTGTAATTATGTGCTTTTGGAGGTTGTGGATCATGGAGATTAAAGGATTAGAGGTTGGATTAGATGTGGGGTTAGGTTTTGATCTCGAATTTAGTTTTCTGCGGAATGGCAGATTCGACAGTTTCTATTCATGCCAGTTTTCTGTGGTCTTAGTGGCCTCAAAAAATGAAAAGTCTATATATGAGTCGTAGATAATTTGTAGATCTTTCTGTGGCCGTGAAGAACACCTCAATCGGACATCAGATCTGAAAGTTATTGCATTTTTATTATAGCAGTTTTTCAGTCTCATAATTCTGTGTAGAATCTATTATATTAAGATTTAGGCAATTTTATCAATAGAATTCAACCTTAGGTTTGTAAGAAAAGTTGTAGATAATTTTATATGCTTTCAAGATTGTTAAAAAGTGCATTCATATGAATTATGGAACTCCAGTTATGTTTATTTTACTATGGCTGTTCCTGTTTGCCTGACAAAAATGAGTGGGTCTATTCACTGGTAGGTTTCATCAGGTAAATGACAGAATTGGCTCTTCCAACTATGGAGACTTCTGTAGAGGGATAAAAGTTCTTACTGCCAGTAGAATTTCATGATTTTTGGTTGAGTGGTTTGTGAGATATCAAATTTTGAAGTTAACTACGCTGCTGTCTGAAACAGATTCAGTCAGTTATCTTGTCAGATGTTTTAGAACTTATAGATGGCAGAATTTAATTATCCATTGAATACCGAAGTTATAGGGTATTTTGTGTAGATACTCCTAGATTATTTTTTTATATCACCACTGTTATAATTTTAAAGATACAAAATTAACAAACAGCGCTGTTGTTGTGTGGCATGTGGTTCAGGGTAGGAGGCTTATCACCAGGTCTTGGTTTCATGTGTAGGAGCGATTTGTTGATTGTTGGCAAATGTTTGTGAAATATTTGTACTAAGTTTTATGCCCTCTAGCAGGTGGCTACACTCCAGATCATGCCTAGTACATTTCTTCTTCTTCGATGAAGGCAAGTGAATGTAGCGGTGGTTGCTTCCGTTCTGACCTGTTATTTCTATTGCTTACACTCTAATATTCAGAAGTATTGGATTCTTTCATAATTGGACTCTGGTGATGCTTTACTTGCTTGCATTATACTGATGCTCAATCATATACTGATAATGATTATGATTCGAGTATGACTCATGAGATTAATTCACACCCCTGAAGGTAAATGAAGTATTATTTGAGGTTGGTATTGTATCTGAAGGTAAATGAAGTATTATTTGAGGTTGGTATTGTATCTGAAGGTAAATAAAGTATTTTTTGAGGTTGTATTGTATGTGAAGAAAGTGAAGTATATTGATAAATGCAGCATGCCATATGCATTGCATGATTCACTTGCATCTGAAGTTGGGTCGTGACAACTTAGCATCGTACGTTGCCCGAGGGTGGGTACGATGCGGCTTCATACCCTTAGAGGTATGAAGGTAGAGAACATATGCATTGCATTCATATGCATTCATTGAAGTGATATTTGCAGATGAGGTGGTTTTATACCTTCAGAGGTATGAAGACAGAGTACCTACACTTTGCATTCCTATGCATACATTGAAGTGATATTTGCAGGTTTTGTTGATGCAGAGAAGTGTTATAGAACCTATGGTGGTTGTTCGAGGAAATGAGATGGTATTGGTTATATTGGGAATACTGAGTTCTATATCTACAAGTATTTCTGATCTTAATTGTAATTCTTTTAAAATGTTGATTAATTCAATTTGTGGTTTAAATATCTCGTCAAAACAATTCGCTTGCTGAGATGTTTCATCTCACTCTTGCATTACTCAATGCAGGTGCTTGTTGCTCATCCAAGGAAGTGGGAAGTAGCAGCACATCCACCTTCACTCTCATAATAACGCTACTTAGGCGCAGTCATGATTTAATTAGAAGCTTCTTGCCAAAGGATGTTTGTTTCTGACTAGTTGTGCGCACTAGTTAATTTAGTTTCATGTCGTTATGGTTGTCTTCCCATTGCTAGCAGATTATTAATGTCGATTATGTTTTCTTATCATGATATCTATTTATACTTTGTTGCTCCCTGTTTATGCAATTTTCAAAGGAGATGCTGCCGAAATTTTATATACGAATGTTAGAGGTGTAGTTTAGTAGCATTCTGGGGTGTTTGTAGATCCCGGGGTGTTACATTAGGTTAGTTAGACCACATATGTGCTTACTATAGGTTGTTCCTAGTTAGTTGAGTGAGTTTAGAAAAAACCCACAAAACCCATCGGCTCTAGTGTGAGTTGTTGTAATAGTGTACCGAGTGGGGCGAGAGTCTTGCGAGACCGTGACAACCGATCTTGTGTCACAATCGCTACCATGTACCGGAGGAAACGAGGCCCATGATGTTTCGGTCGGAAGCTCGATAGTGGAGACAGTGGGGAGCGTCCGAGCCAGAAGTGGAGCACCACTTGCACGTGGAGAAGGCTCGTGGCTCTCTACGGAGTTACTCGACTGTGGTGCTTGGCCTCGCGTGGGCTACCCTTTGCATTGGGGCACCAACGAGGATTTGTCTGGACCCTGCGTGGTTCTGGATACATCGGTAAAAATACAAACGTCATCCATGAGAGTTTTCTTTCTTTACTAGCTCTTTAATCTTCCGCGTTTACTCTATCTACTTAAGTTACAATCTTTACTATTGTTAGTGTAGAATATATAGGATTAAAATTTAGGTTGCAGAACTCCTTTTTGCGGTAGAGATAGCAATACATTGTCACACCCGGATTTAAGGGACAAATCTGGGTGCATCTCATACATGCGCCAAGAAGACAACATATACAATAACAGAGTGTATAGAGATAAATGTCACGAAACATCAGAGTATTTATTACATAGCGGAAGACTTATTACAAAATGAATAAATATAAAACGAACTAAGTGTTGGAGACTTGTTCTCAAATGCTAAAAATTAAGAACAAGGCAACATAGAAAGTATTAAATGTTAAGCTCCTTCGTCCCTAAAAACATTATATCCCTTCGGATATAATGAATCTTGGACGAAGGTTACAAAGGAGAAGATTCTCATAAGATTGATTAACGGTAAAAAAGAACACATATATAAAATACAAATAATGGCTTGAGTATTATCATCAACTTATCCTTATTGCCAAATTCATGAAAACAAATTACAAGTGTACCTTCGGATTGTTGGAAAGTAAGGATCCAGACGTAATGTCAAAAAGCGTATGCCAAGTCAGCGTGAACAGTACGGGAGTGTTGTTCATCTATTTATAGGCACGGGACGCAGCCCGTGTAAAATTACATTGATGTCCTTTACATTTGATAATAACTTTATGGCAATCCTTCGAGGTTTAACTTGACTTTTCATCCTTAAGTCGGTTTCTCTTTTCCTTCGTCATGCCGAAGCTTTTCTGCGCGTAGCTTCGTGATTGTCCCATCTTTCGTCGTAATCGCTTTCCACTCCAGTCAAGCTTCGTCTTAACCATGCTCCTGTACTCCCGCAACCTGACTCCGAAGGTACCTGTTCACACGTTTCACTCGGAAAATATTGTCAAATCATGTTTTTGAGGAGCTTCGGAAGCCGAAGGCCCCCAACAGTAGCCCCTCGCAATATTAATTTACTGCAATGATAAATTCATATTGCGACATGGACGAAGGCTTCGAGCCGAAGGTCCGAAAAAACACCTTCCTTCTGCTAGAATAGCAGCAGTCATTGACAGACGGGGCCCTCCAGTTTCCGACACACTGGGTGTATAAATAAGAGCTCACCACAAGTTTATTTGGCACGCTCTCTTGCCATCCGCTTTTACTCACTCAAAAAAATTTTAGCCTGCACGCAACAACACTTGGTCGGTTTTAGATTTTTAAGCTTCGGTTTTGAGTGTGTTTTGTCAGCATTTTCGAAGATGCCTGAGGATAAGAAAGCAGTTGGTGGTTCGAAGCTAAGTCTTTCTGAGGAAAATGCACCTGGGTTTTCTTGAATCAATGTCGAAGACTAATACGGAGAAGATTACCAGAGAGATTTTTGAGGGTTTATCTGAAGATACTTGGCGACAGTGAAAGTTACGATGTGGATAGTGGTGGTGAAGATTCCGAGGATCGACCCTGGCGACCGAGCCATGCAGTTTTTGGTAAGTCCAGTATTAAGGAAAACCATCTTGTCAATATGAGAGGGAGATACTTTCAGGACTTGTCTGTTGTGAGGGCTAACGAAGGAGAAAAGACTTGTCCAACTCCCGAGGAAAATGAGGTCGTGATATTCCGAAGCTTCTTGAAAGCTGGATTACGATTTCCCTTGAGTAGTTTTGTCGTGGAAGTATTGAAGACATTCGAGATCTACCTTCACCAACTTATCCCCGAAGCAATCATAAGGATGAACATCTTCGTGTGGGCCGCGAGAAGCCAAGGTTTGGAACCTAACGCAAAAAGCTTCTGTAACATACACGAGATGTTATATGAGACAAAACCCTGGGGCAAAGAGCAGTATCACAACAACTTTGGCTGCTACAGCTTCGGCGCTCGGTCGGAGTCAAGCTGCCCGGTGCCAACCTTTCGAAAGAGGTGGCCCGGCGACTGGATGACAGAATGGTTTTACGTGAAAAATGACCTGAAATCACGTGAAGATATCAAGGGTATCATTATGCGCCCTATCTGGCAACGCTTCGGCCTCCGAAAGCCGAAGGTGGAGATGGATGAAGTAGCCTGAAGAATGCCAGAGAGCCTTCGGCGTAGTTTGCTCTTTTATTAGTACAAGGGATTTGGTCCAAGAGCATATTGCCTTCAGAGTTTGGCCACTTGCAGAAAATTGGGAAATGCCGAAGGAGACCGTCAAGGAACCTAACGAAGGCGGGCTAGTTAGGCTAAAATACACATTCAAATACGGAGATAAGTTTGTTGAACCTGATGATGACTGGCTGAAGAGTATTGAGGCTATAAGTGACGAATTTCTTGGGGTATACTCGAAAGCCGAAGATACTGCACTATCAGCGGCCTTCGGAGGCCGAAAGAAGAAGAGGCTTAACCGTGTATTTGATGCAATTGGGTTTATCTACCCCGACTACCATTACCCGGTGCGAGGCCAAAAAAGGAAAAATACTTCTCCTGCAAAGGAAATTGCTTCAACTGCTCCTAGCGAACCGGCGCCGAAGAGGAAAAAGGTAAAGGTACTCACACACCCTCCACGTTATATTGAGCCGGCCACAGTGCTTGAGTTTATTGGGGAGGCCTCATCGGCCACTGAAGCCAGAGAAGCAACTCCGGTGGGAAAAATCGAGGAAATAGCCGAAGTACCGGCAACAGAGAAAACAGAAGAACCAAGGACTGAAAAAGCAAAAACATTAGAAATTTTAAGTCCCACAGCAAAAATCCAGAAGGGGCCAACAGCGACCCCGAAAAGAAAAAGGATGGTTAATGTGCTGGATGTTTTAGAAATAATTAAATCTTCGAGCATAACTCTGAAGAAAACTGTTGAAGCTTCTGAAGCGTCTACTAAAGCCTTTGTTGCTGAAGCTTTGAAGCAACAATTTGAAACTGAAGCTGGGCCCTCAGAGCCCAGCAAGGTAAAACCTTTGAAAGCTGAAGAAAGAAAATTGACAGAGGCAAATTTGGGAACCGAAAAAATGACAGAACCAATTTTGATTGAAGAAATTGACACTGGCGTCCCCGAAGCATCTTCCAAATACATGATTATATTGTGCGACATGCTTCGGGGAAGAAACTATCTGAAAAAGAGGTTTTTGAAGCTAATCACTATGCCCGAGAACTGAAGTATCCGAAGGGGGCCGTAGTGTTCAATGGAACAGACGAAGACGACTTCCTATACTGTCTCCCAGACAATAAAGAATTGTCCGTCTGCCGAGAGATGGCTAGGAGCATGGGGTTCCCGAAGCTTGAAGCTGGGCTTTGCGCCATGACGAAGGAGGATCTTGCAGATAGCCTTGAATATAATAGTCTAAAGGTACAAAGATTGTAAATTTTTAAATTTATGAATTTTAAATTAGTCTTTTGTTCTTATGTTAATCCATTCATTCTTTTGAATAGGGCTTAATACTTAGCAATGCCTTAAGGGCACAAAAGAATGCTGGAAGATGAGAGCTGCACTATTGCTCTTAACGACCTTCAGACAGAAGTTATCAGACTAAGAAATGAAGCCTTGGAAAAGGACAAAATCCTGGTTACATTAGTGGATAAGATAAAGGAAAACGAAGCTAATTCTAAAATTCAAGCCGAAGCTCAGAAGCGGGAAATCGAAGATCTTCGGAAACAACTAGCCCGAGCTAAAGAAGAACGCATTCTTGAAGAAACAAAACGAGAACTAAGTGATCAATGGGCAAATCATTTGGAAGCAAATGTTGAAGAGCTTCGTGCTTCGAAGAAAAGGTGCTATGATAAATCCATAGAGTGTGTTAAAAAGATAAAATCCAGCTTCGCCAGCGTCGGCGCATTTTCTAGTGAAGAAAATTTCACAAGAGGGAATCTAGAAGGCCCGATTGAATGGATCAGTCACGAAGCTGAGGCCTTCGAGGAAATCTTGAGTAGTCGCGGGGACATTTGTGCTTTTTCGGGCGCCAGAGGAATTGTTACTATTTTGGAGAAGAAAGGGTGCGAGCATGTGAAATCTTTGGCACAGTCTGAAACTGCTTTATCCTCTGAGGATATCAAAGACCCTTCAGCCGAAGCAAGCCAGGTCGGTGGAAAATTTTTCACCGACATTTGTGACAATGGCGGCCGAGAAATGGCTCAAGAAATCATTCAGAGAAGCGAAAAAGGCATCCATGATGCTAGGAAGGTAGCGGAGGCTGCTGAAAAAAGGACAGGGCCCGAAGGGCAAATAGGTATTAATTAGTGGTTTTTATTCTATTGCTGATTTTTGATTTTAAACTTTGTTCGCGGTTTTGTAATAGTAATATAGCCATGTCCTCTCCTTCCTCAGAACCTGCTGAGGCAGCTCCGGAGCCCCCCCCCCCCCGAAGGGGGACGACGAAATTAGACAAATGGCCGAAGCCATCATGGACAAAGTTGTCAATCAATTACTAAACGAAGCTGCAGAAGTAGTTCTTAGGGAAGATTAAGTGCTATTGTAAAAATACTTGGAGCATGACATGTGTAATACTTTGTAACTTTGAATAGTAATATATAATCTATTTATGGTTCAATTCTTTACGATGCATGAAATTTTGCATACATACCGTTTTTGAGCCTTCGGTGAAAAAACACCTACCCTTCTTTTCATGCTTCGTGAAGAAAATCTTTTATGTATCACAAGAATTTCCATACTTCTCTGATGAAGAATATCCAAACTTCGTGAAAACATTCTTCGAAGCTATAAAAAAGTTTTATGTTGCCTCTCTGACGAAGCTATACTTCTTCTCAATTTATCTTGTGCTTTAGCACGATTTTCTCTTTTTCCAAAACATTCTTCGAAAATCAATATTGTGTCCCCTTCTTGTTCTACATGCAATATGATGTATGATGCTTATGTTATGCAAAATGATGTGATGATGTTATGCTATGCAAAATGATATTTATGCCGAAGATACACACATCTCTGCAATAGGGCACACAATCTTTTTATCTCAGCGCTGACTTTTCGCTGTAAGCCTCCCTTAGGAGCTTCTTCGCCTTTTACTTTTAGCGGAATCAGCGTTTATTTTTCACTATAAGCCTCCCTTAGGAGCTTCTTCGCCTTTTACTTTCAGCGGAATCAGCGTTTATTTTTCGCTGTAAGCTCTGCATTCCCTTCGGAACGACTTTTGAGCAGAAAACTTACACTGCGCTCCTTTAGGAACTGACTTTTTGCTACTTCGAAGAAGTTATAGTGTGTTCCTTAGAACAAGTTTTTGATAATTCGAAGATTCTCCGTGCCACCATAAATTCTTGTGCTTCAGTAACTCAAGCCTATGGAGAAGATATATTTTCATTATGACGATAAGCTAAACTGTTACAAGAATTTGAAAAAACGATAAAAGACACTTAAACTTCCCATAATTGTTTTTTACTACAAAGAAAGTAAAACTGAATGCGAAAAGCTGCTGTCGAGGTAGGATTTTTTGTTAGTAAATATGCTTCGACTCTGGCACAGTGCTATTGACTGTGCGCGCTTCGGACTCCTCCCTGAGGTCCCTCTGGGGGTGAGAGTGCTGGCTCCCTTCTGGCTGCGGACCACGTTGTATCGGTGGTGGTGGTGGAAGCTGTTGCCAGGAAGCTTGGGGTTGGCTTGCCGAAGCAACAGAAGCTGCAGGATGATTGCCTACATATTCTGGAATGTAAGGCGAATGGTACGAAGCAGTATGCATGACCTGCTTCGACTGGTTCTGTTGCGCTGCAGCCTCTGCTAACTCCTTTTGCTTCTGGATGGTAACATGGCACATCCTGGTGGTATGACCCTTGCCTTCACCACAGAACAGGCAATAAATTTTTCTTGGTTGATCTCCAAATCTTCCCCCGAAGCCCCTGTTGCCTCTGCCCCTTGGCGCTGGCGGCCGGAAAGAGCTTTGCTGTTGCCCCGAAGCTTACGAGGAGCACTATGGCCTTTGTTGTTGACTGCCTTTGTCATCACTTTGGGTAGAATTATGAATTGACCTGACGTGCCTCGGATAAAATCTTCCTCCGAAGCCCCTGGCCATTTCAGAGAACCTTAAAGCTTCCTCCCTTCTTTGGCGAAAATCATTGTCAGCTCGAATATACTCGTCCATCTTCTAGAGCAGTTTTTCCAAAGTTTGAGGAGGCTTCCTGGCAAAGTACTGAGCTGCAGGTCCTGGCCGAAGCCCCTTGATCATGGCCTCAATGACAATTTCATTAGGCACTGTTGGTGCCTGTGCCCTCAGACGTAGGAATCCTTCGGACATATGCCTGAAGGTATTCTTCGTGATCAGTGGGTGCACTGGAATAAAGCTTGAGCAGTGACTGGCTTCATCTGAAACCCATGGAAGCTGGTTATCAACATATCCTTCAACTTTTGCCATGAGGTGATTGTCCCTGGCCTAAGGGAGGAGTACCAAGTTTGTGCAACGCTCCTGACAGCCATGACGAAGGACTTTGCCATGACCGCCGTGTTGCCACCGTACGAAGATATAGTTGCCTCATAGCTCATCAAGAATTGTTTCGGGTCTGAATGACCGTCATACATGGGGAGCTGGGGCGGCTTGTAAGACTGTGGCCAAGGAATAGCCTGCAGTTCTGTTGACAAGGGAGAAGCATCATCAAAAGCAAAATTTCCGTGATGGAAATCTTCATACCAGTCGCCCTCGTTGTAGAAGCCCTCTTGATGAAGCTCTCTGCTGTGGGGGGCCTTTGGTTCTGGTCATCTTGAGCAAGATGTCGAAGCTCTTCAGAGACTTCGTCTATTTGCCTTTGAAGATCAGCTAGACGAGTCATCTTCTCCTTCTTCCGTTGGACCGGTCGATTGATCATTTCTAAATTTTGGATTTCTTGATCCAAGTCGTCCTCCGGAGGCGTTGGACTGGTGACCTTCCTCTTCTGGCTTCGGGCTTCCCTAAGAGAAACGACATCTTGATTGGGGTCCAGCGGCTGCAGAGTGGCAGCCCCTGTCGCTGAAGCTTTTTTAGGCGGCATGACGAAGGTGACGCTTGCCGAAGGTGTTCAAAACTTCAGAAAATGGGCGTGAGTTCACCGGAGGTGGGCGCCAATGTTGGAGACTTGTTCTCAAATGCTAAGAATTAAGAACAAGGCAACATAGAAAGTATTAAATGTTAAGCTCCTTCGTCCCTAAAAACATTATATCCCTTCGGATATAATGAATCTTGGACGAAGGTTACAAAGGAGAAGATTCTCATAAGATTGATTAACGGTAAAAAAGAACACATATATAAAATACAAATAATGGCTTGAGTATTATCATCAACTTATCCTTATTGCCAAATTCATGAAAACAAATTACAAGTGTACCTTTGGATTGTTGGAAAGAAGGATCAAGACGTAATGTCAAAAAGCGTATGCCAAGTCAGTGTGAACAGTACTGGGAGTGCTGTTCATCTATTTATAGGCAAGGGACGCAGCCCGTGTAAAATTACATTGATGTCCTTTACATTTGATAATAACTTTATGGCAATCCTTTGAGGTTTAACTTGACTTTTCATCCTTAAGTCGGTTTCTCTTTTCCTTCGTCATGCCGAAGCTTTTCTGCGCGTAGCTTCGTGATCGTCCCATCTTTCGTCGTAATCGCTTTCCACTCCAGTCAAGCTTCGTCTTAACCATGCTCTTGTACTCCCACAACCTGACTCCGAAGGTACCTGTTCACACGTTTCACTCGGAAAATATTGTCAAATCATGTTTTTGAGGAGCTTCAGGAAGCCGAAGGCCCCCAACACTAAGGATCGACGGCGCCAATGTCAACTGAGAAACACCACCTAGATCAGATCGAATGCCTCAGTGTTAGGCGGCTCCTCTTCGACCACCTGTTCTTCTCCTGTGGGGGTGTGAGACAGCAAGAGTGAGCTCACATACGTTCATAGCTCAACAAGTCGTGGGGAATAATGTGGCATCAACTCACCAAAGGTGGGAGTTCATGAAGTGTAAGGCTGATCAATGAAATAGAGGCTGAAGCTGAGCATTGCTTTTATAAGTTGGTCAAAATTTTATTAGCAATTACTAGGTGTAAGTAAATACCAAACCTTAATAATAATAGAGAACAGTAATAGTAAAATAATCCCAAATGCGATGCAAATGTCAAATTAAATTTAAGTTCCATAATTAATCATGTGAGGGTCCGAGCCGCTCATGATCGTGAGCACGGCTAGTATACTAGTTTTACACTCTGCAGAGGTTGCGCATATTTACCCACAAGTCATGTTACCCATCTGCCAAGAGACGGCCAATCCCATACACCTCTACCGAGGAGGCGAGGCAGGGTAACACTACGAGGCCTTTACAAAGTTCCACTAGCTTCAGAAATTCCGCTACAGTTTATAGGATGCTCCAGTGCAGGAATCCCTCTCCTGACCGCCATCGCAGCAAAATCAACCCAAGGACCTCCCTACACTGACCACTCCCCTACTGCCCTTGCCCCTTTCGGGTAAGGAAGACCTCCACTAGCTTTCCTAGTTAATCAGCCAAGGGCGTCCCATTAAACCCTTGTGGTAGCACTGTTTTCCCGGGTGGTTGCTCCATGTTCCCATTAATTTAATGATCTTAACATGAACTAGTAATAATAACAAGATAATAAAAGAGTAATCATGAATGTTGTATCTCCATACCCAATCCACATAAAGTAATAGCAAGTACTACCCAAAAATGTTTCAGTGGTAAACAAGGTATAAAGATAACCAAAACTGGGGTAACCTAAAGGATCCCATCAAAATTAACCTATGCAGATCATTAAAATTAATAAGAACATGGCTGGGAAAAGTAAGTGATCAAGGGTACAACTTGCCTTCAATGAGCTCCTGCTCAGCTACTTCTATCTGCTAAACCTCAGATTCCACAGTGGCTTGCTCGTCTACTCGCATCAACACAATACATACATAGTATAGCAAAAATTAACATTGCACCAAACATGTAAATAAAATACACAGTAAAAATCTACACATTAAAATAAGATCATTAGGAACTGGAATCATTAAATTTGGAGTTATAGATTTTAAGTTATGAATTTCCTAAGGTTTAATATGATTAAAATAGGATTAGATGATAAATTAATTTTCTAACTGTTTTCATGCCAAAACAGAGATACTAAATGATAGAGAATAATATTACAAAATTTTAGGAATTGGAATGACTCAATTTGGAGCTAAAATGAATTTTCTATGGAATAAACAAGTTTCTAGATTTATTTTTGTATTAAAAACAAATTTCTAATGTTATTTCACTATTTTTAATCTACTCTGGACTGGGCGCCAATTTCTGGAAAAGTCAGGGGGTCTGGCGTAAGTTTTCCGAGACTCAGAGAATAGTGCAATTGGACGGTGGGTTTATTCTGCGAAAGCAGGGGGTCTCTTTACAAAGATTGCCACTGGCGAAGGGGTATCGACCGATTACGGCCGTCCGATTAGAAACGAACAGCGACGCTTAGATCTGGCGCATGCCAAACCTGCAAGTAAATCAAACCGTCTGATCGGAGATCTGCGGCGTGGAATTTAATGTGATGCTAATGCCCCAGAGAACGTCCGATCTCGGATCAACGGGCCTTATTCTACCGAGCGAAGGGGAGGCACGCGGCTAGATCGGGGTCCGTTCGCGGCAAGATCAACGACCAGGGCCCATCCTCTCACACGCGGTCACCCAGGCGGTGGCGCCCGAGCGCAGACGGCGGCGCTCTCGCCAGAGATACGGCGAATCGGCGGTTTCCTAATCTAGACAGGGCGAAACTACACCGAGAGGAAGGGGAGGGGAAGGCGAACACGCCAGAGCGGTCATGCCAGCCTTTCGTCGCGAGGACGAGCCCGACGACGCGACGGCGTGATCCCCTGTCCCGGCTGGACTCCGTCGAGCAATTCGACGCTCCTGGGACGGAGACAAGTCCGGGCGAACCCTGCACTGGCTTCAAGGGATCACGGAGATGAATCCCGCACACTAAACCGAGGACAAGTCAACAGCGAGCGCCCCCGGGCTCGCGGCGAACGGTGTTCTACCCTAGCGGTGGCGCGCGATTCTCTCTCTGCTACGGCGGTGGTTGCGGGTGTAGGAGGACAAGGAGGGAGAGGTGAGACCGGTCGAGCTACCCTTAAGGACGCAGGACGTGGCCGAGGTGCCTCAACAGATTGCGCGAGATCTCTGCGCTCCGCCATGTTCGGCACATGCGTTGACGTGAAGGAGAGATGACAAGCGGGTCCCAGGGCGCAGCGAGTCATCCGCGTCGCGTCACGCGCTGCGAAGGAGCGACATATGACGCGCGGGCCCGACTTGTCAGTGCCCGTTGGGCGCGCGCGTGGGGAGAGGCAGAGACTTGGGCCGCGCAGTGGGTTCTCCTCCAGTGGGCAGAAATGCGGCTGCGCGAGCCCAGCACTGTTTTTCTCCTTTTCTTTTGTATTTTGTTTTCCTTTCACTTTTCCTTTTCTTGATTTCATATTTAATTTTGAATTCTGTCATGATCCTCACATTTGAGCTAAGTATCCAAATTCAAATCCTAGTTTAAGAATAATATATTTATCTATTTATTTTTATTTGTATTATATTTTCTTTCTCCTCCTTCCCTTGTTATTTCTCATTCTTAAATATTCAAAATAGGTTCTTAATCCCCAAATTCAAATTTATGTTTTAATCTAAATCTTCCCCTCATTATAATATTTTTATTTATATATTTTTACCCATGTTATTAAGTGCACAAACAAAAACTCCAATATGATGCACTTTATTTTATTTTGGAATTATTTGTTTCGATTAATCCTTCTTAATTACATGTGTGCTCTTTTTATGATGCAAATATGGCACATGAAATGAGGAATTCACTCTGTATTCTGTGTATACAAATTTGAGTATTACAAATCCTACCCCCTTAAAAATAATCTCGTCCTTGAGATTTAAGAATGATCTAGGGAAAAGGTGAGGAAAATCTATACGAAGCTCTTCTTCTCTTTCCCAAGTTGCTTCATCTTCACCGTGGTGGCTCCATTGCACTTTGCACATCTTTATAACCTTATTCCTCGTGACACGAGTCAGTGTATCAAGAATCCTGATGGGGTACTCAGCATAAGTCAAATCTTCTTGAACACTAAGGTCCTCCATTGGTAACTGTTCTTCAGGTACCCTAAGACATTTCTTCAGCTGAGATACATGAAAGACATCATGAACATCCGCAAGATGATCTGGTAACTCCAATTGGTATGCAACCTCTCCCACTCGCTTTAAGATTAAGAAGGGTCCAATAAAGCTGAGGGGACAACTTTCCTTTGACTTTGAATCTTCTCACACCCCTGAAGTGGTGACACCTTCAAATAGACATAATCTCCCTCCTTAAACTCAAGTAGTCTTCTCCGGGTATCAGCATAGCTTTTCTGCCTTGACTGTGCAGTTCTCAAATTCTCCCTTATTTGACGGACTTGATCCTCTGCTTCTTGTATAATCTCAGGCCCAAACAACTGCCTTTCACCAGTCTGATCCCAATATAGTAGGAGTCCTGCACTTTCTGCCATACAAAGCCTCAAACGGTGACATCTTCAAACTGGCATGATAGCTATTATTATAAGAGAACTCCGCATAAGGCAAGCTCTTATCCCAACTACCACCATGTTTAAGAGCACAAGCTCTTAACATATCCTCAAGCACTTGGTTGGTCCTCTCTGTCTGCCCATCAGTCTGGGGATGGTAAGCCGAACTAAAATTTAATCTGGTATCCAAGGACTTGTGCAACTTCTTCCAATACCGAGAGGTAAACTGTGATCCTCGATCAGACACTGATTTTCTTTGGCACACCATGCAGACAGACAATCCGTGCCATGTACAACTCTGCCAACTTGGCTCCTGAATACGTGGTCTTCACTGGAATAAAGTGGGCTACTTTAGTTAGTCTGTCCACAATCACCCATATAGAATCATATCCAGCAGACGTGCAGGGTAATCCAACAATGAAGTCCATGCCAATTTCTTCCCATTTCCACTCAGGTATCTTTAGTGGATGCAATAGTCCGGCTGGCCTCTGGTGTTCAGCCTTAACTCTTTAGCACACATCACACATAGCCACATGCGCAGCCACATCTCTCTTCAAACCATACCACCAATACTTTTGTTTCAAATCCTGATACATCTTAGTACTCCCAGGATGAATGGAATAAACTGAATCATGTGCCTCCTTCAATATGTTTTCCCGAAGACTATCAATATCGGGAACACAGATCCGATCCTTGAACCATATTGTGCCCTGCTCATCTTCTGTAAATTCTGGGCCTCTACCCTCTGTTATTAGATCCTTGATCTCCTGAATCTTAGCATCACCAACCTGACCTTTACGAATTTCTTGCTCCAAGGTAGGTTCTAATTCTATGGTAACTCCTTCCATGTTTGTAACAATCCCCAGGTTGAGCTTCTCAAAATCTTTTGCTAATTCATCGAGTAGCTGGACAACGAAAGCGGAGTGAACATGCTCCTTCTGACTCAAGGCATCTGCAACCAAATTTGCCTTGCCTGGGTGATAGTGAATCTCCAAATCATAATCCTTAATAAGCTCCAACCAACGGCGTTGCCTAAGGTTGAGATCCTTCTGAGTGAATATGTACTTCAAACTCTTGTGATCCGTGTATACTTGGCACTTAGTCCCCATAATGTAGTGTCTCCAAATCTTAAGTGCATGCACAACTGCTGCTAGCTCCAAGTCATGAGTAGGGTAGTTCAGTTCATGCTTCCGCAACTGACGAGATGCATAGGCGATCACATGTCCTTCTTGCATGAGCACACATCCAAGTCCTTGGCCACATGCATCACAGTAAATGTCAAATCCCTTCTGCAGATCTGGCATAATCAATACTGGTGGATGACATCAATCTCTCCTTCAATTGATCAAAACTCTCTTGGCATTTCTCATCCCACTTGAATTCTCTTCCTTTCTCCAAAAGCGATGTCATAGGCTTGGCAATCTTAGAGAACCCTTTCAATAAATCTCCGATAATATCCTGTGAGTCCCAAGAAACTCTGAATCTCCATAACTGTAGTGGGCACTCTCCACTCCATTATCTCCTTCACTTTAGCAGGATCCACTGCTATTCCTCCATTAGAAATAACATGACCAAGGAATGGCACCTTGTCAATCCAAAACTCACACTTGCTAAACTTAGCGTAGAGTTGATTATCTCGTAACTTCTGTAGCACCAACCTTAGATGTTGTTCATGATCACTTTCATTCTTAGAATAGATAAGAATATCGTCGATGAACACCACGACGAATCTGTCCAAATACTCCATAAACACTTTATTCATCAAATTCATGAAATAAGCTGGTGCATTGGTTAATCCAAATGACATAACTGTAAACTCGTATAATCCATATCGGGTTGAGAAAGCCGTCTTAGGAATATCTAATGGTCTAATCTTCATCTGATGGTATCCCGATCGGAGATCAATCTTCGAGAATACCCTGGCTCCTCTCATCTGATCAAACAAATCCTCAATACGGGGTAATGGATACTTGTTCTTCATCGTGACATCATTAAATGATCTATAATCCACACACATCCGTTGCGATCCATCCTTCTTCTGTACAAATAACACCGGTGCTCCCCAAGGTGAGGAACTCGGACGAATGTACCCCGCTTCCTGTAACTCCGTTAACTGCTTCTTAAGCTCCTTCAGTTCTTCTACAACCATCCTGTACGGTCGCTTAGAAATAGGGGCAGTTCCAGGTAAAAGATCAATCACAAACTCAACTTCCCTATCTGGTGGCATTCCTGGTAACTCCTCTGGAAAGACATCCGGAAAATCTCTAACCACCCGGATGTTGTCACCAACAAACTCCTCAGGTATAAAGAACATTGCACTGCTTGGATGAGGTGGTTACTGCAATATTAACTTGAAATGTTTCTCCTTTAGGACTAGTGAGCTCTATGGTACCTCTACCGCATGCTATAATGGCCTTTGCCTTCCTTAACCATGACATACCAAGGATCAGATCTATACTGCTGGCATCTAATATTATAGCAGTAGCTCCAAATTCTCTTCCCATAATTGATAATGTCAATCTACGTGTCATTTGATTTGCCTCAATAGGCCCTTTAGGTGTGATTACTATCATTGGTATTCTCATATTTAGCAGGGGTATCTCATTAGTGTTGGCATATCGAGCAGACATGAATGAATGTGTAGCACCAGAATCAAATAGTATTGTTGCAGGAATGGCATTAATGTAAAACATACCGAGTACGATGTCAGCACCATCAGGAGTATCATCAACGCTGACTTGATTCACCCTGGTTATAGAATATCCCTTGCCAGGCGTCTGTTGCTTGTTCTTTGCTGGTGTACCAGAATTCCCCATCGGGCAAGCATTAGCATAGTGTCCAATCTGACTGCACTTGAAGCATGTAGGGCCGGTCTTCTGTCCTGCAGACCTCGTAGGGGTGCCAGTGGGAGTAGCCTGACGAGCAGGGGGTGTCCGTGGAGACCCCTGTGGAGCATACTGAACTGGGCGTGGTCCTCCTGGTCGAGTCGGTGTACCCTGTGGTGAAACGTAGCGGGGACGAACACTGCTGCTACCCTGTCCCTGTGAGATAGCCTTCCTCTTCAAATCACCCAGTTGAACACGCTTGTGTTCAATAGCAAGAGCCTTATCCAGTAGCCTCTGAAATGATGGAAAGGTGTGTGCAACCAGTGCATACTGCAAGGGTCCATTAAGTCCTTCAATAAAGTGCTCCTGCTTCCTCTCATCCTCAGCAACTTCCTCCGGAGCATATCTCGACAGCTGAATAAATTTGTCTCTGTACTCACTGACCGACATGTTGCCTTGCTTTAATGACAGAAACTCCTTCTTCTTGATCTTTATCATACCAGCTGGAATATGGTAGTTCCTGAATTGTGTACTGAACTCTACCCAAGTAATAGTATCAGCAGCATCATGGGCAGCAGTATAAGAATCCCACCAGTCAGCAGCAGGACCTGTCAGACGACCCGAGGCAAAAAGAACTTTCTCTCGGTCTGAGCATTGTGCAATGTTGAGCATCTTCTCAATTGACTTCAACCAATCATCTGCATCAAGGGGATCTGGCGAACTGGTGAAGGTCGGTGGCTTATGACTCATAAACTCCCGGTGCTTATCACGAGGTGGAACTGGTGGTGGTGGTGGAGGCAATGGCACTTGTTGCTAGTTGCTGCTATTGTTGAAGTTGTTGTTGCAGCTGCTGTTGTTGCGCCCTTCTCTCATGGCGTATCTCCTCTCTCTCCTAGCGCAACTCCTGGCGTATATCTTCTCTTTCCTGACGCATCTCCTGGCGTTCTTGCTGCATCTGAGCACGCATATCAGCCATAGTGTCCGCCATTTGCTGCATCACCGCCATCTGTGCTGCAATCAGTGGATCAACTCCGCCTGGTGGAGGATTAGGAGGATTCATCCCTGCTGGCTAGTGGCTGAGGTTGTCTATATATCCTTCGAGTGTGTCGATTAGGAGGCAAATCAATTCCACCACCCCGCCTAGGTATTTACCATCTGAGTTAGATACATAAGGTAAGAGAATAGCAGACAAGGCAGTAATTACGAATCATGTTACTTTAGGGGATTTATTAGCTAAGCAGTTTAATGTTTTACCTACCATAGCTAATTTATTACCTTATGCTGGCACATGCTAAGATGTCCATATATAATATCTCAATCAATCAAAGAAGCAAATCAGGCATTGATCATCAGAACAATCAACCAACATTTTTAATAGAGAAAATAATTTTATTTTTTTGTCTTAGGTCTCCTATCTCTTAAAAATATCATAGGGGTAGGGATTCCAAGGTGTGAAATCCATCTTGTCTCAGAGTAGAAAAGGTAAGAATGATCAGAGTAGAACAGTAGAAGGTGAGACAGGATCAAGATAAGTATAGAGAGATTCAGAGTAAGGTAAGTATAGAATGAATCAGAATGAGATAAGTAGGTAAGGGTTGTCCATTTCTATCTAGGTTTCGTCCTACAGTCAACATTTCCTCTGATACCACTTCTGTCACACCCGGATTTAAGGGACAAATCCGGGTGCATCTCATACATGCGCCAAGAAGACAACATATACAATAACAGAGTGTATAGAGATAAATGTCACGAAACATCAGAGTATTTATTACATAGCGGAAGACTTATTACAAAAAGAATAAATATAAAACGAACTAAGGATCGACGGCGCCAATGTCAACTGAGAAACGCCACCTAGATCAGATCGAATGCCTTAGTGTTAGGCGGCTCCTCTTCGACCACCTGTTCTTCTCCTGTGGGGGGGTGTGAGATAGCAAGAGTGAGCTCACATACGTTCATAGCTCAACAAGTCGTGGGGAATAATGTGGCATGAACTCACCAAAGGTGGGAGTTCATGAAGTGTAAGGCTGATCAATGAAATAGAGGCTGAAGCTGAGCATTGCTTTTATAAGTTGGTTCAAAATTTTATTAGCAATTACTTAGGTGTAAGTAAATACCAAACCTTAATAATAATAGAGAACAGTAATAGTAAAATAATCCCAAATGCGATGCAAATGTCAAATTAAATTTAAGTTCCATAATTAATCATGTGAGGGTCCGAGCCGCTCATGACCGTGAGCACGGCTAGTATACTAGTTTTACACTCTGCAGAGGTTGCGCATCTTTACCCACAAGTCATGTTACCCATCTGCCAAGAGACGGACCAATCCCATACACCTCTACCGAGGAGGCGAGGCAGGGTAACACTACGAGGCCTTTACAAAGTTCCACTAGCTTCAGAAATCCCGCTACAGTTTATAGGAAGCTCCAGTGCAGGAATCCCTCGCCTGACCGCCATCGTAGCAAAATCAACCCAAGGACCTCCCTACACTGACCACTCCCCTACTACCCTTGCCCCTTTCAGGTAAGGAAGACCTCCACTAGCTTTCCTAGTTAATCAGCCAAGGGCGTCCCATTAAACCCTTGTGGTAGCACTGTTTTCCCGGGTGGTCGCTCCATGTTCCCATTAATTTAATGATCTTAACATGAACAATAATAATAACAAGATAATAAAAGAGTAATCATGAATGTTGTATCTCCATACCCAATCCACATAAAGCAATAGCAAGTACTACCCAAAAATGTTTCAGTGGTGAACAAGGTATAAAGATAACCAAAACTGGGGTAACCTAAAGGATCCCATCAAAATTAACCTATGCAGATCATTAAAATTAATAAGAACATGGCTGGGAAAAGTAAGTGATCAAGGGCACAACTTGCCTTCAATGAGCTCCTGCTCAGCTACTTCTATCTGCTGAACCTCAGAATCCACAGTGGCTTGCTCGTCTACTCGCATCAACACAATACATACATAGTATAGCAAAAATTAACATTGCACCAAACATGTAAATAAAATACACAGTAAAAATCTACACATTAAAATAAGATCATTTGAACTGGAATCATTAAATTTGGAGTTATAGATTTTAAGTTATGAATTTCCTAAGGTTTAATATGATTAAAATAGGATTAGATGATAAATTAATTTTCTAACTGTTTTCATGCCAAAACAGAGATACTAAATGATAGAGAATAATATTACAAAATTTTAGGAATTGAAATGACTCAATTTGGAGCTAAAATGAATTTTCTTATGGAATAAACAAGTTTCTAGATTTATTTTTGTATTAAAAACGAATTTCTAATGTTATTTCACTATTTTTAATCTACTCTGGACTGGGTGCCAATTTCTGGAAAAGTCAGGGGGTCTGGCGTAAGTTTTCCGAGACTTAGAGAATAGTGCAATTGGACGGCGGGTTTATTCTGCGAAAGCAGGGGGTCTCTTTACAAAGATTGCCACGGCGAAGGGGTATCGGCCGATTACGGCCGTCCGATTAGAAACGAACGGCGACGCTTAGATCTGGCGCATGCCAAACCTGCAAGTAAATCAAACCGTCCGATCGGAGATCTACGGCGTGGATTTAATGTGATGCTAATGCCCAGAGAACGTCCGATCTCGGATCAACGGGCCTTATTCTACCTAGCGAAGGGGAGGCACGCGGCTAGATCGGGGCCGTTCGCGGCCAGATCAACGACCAGGGCCCATCCTCTCACACGCGGTCACCCAGGCGGTGGCGCCCGAGCGCAGACGGCGGCGCTCTCGCTAGAGATACGGCGAATCGGCGGTTTCCTAATCTAGACAGGGCGAAACTACACCGAGAGGAAGGGGAGGGGAAGGCGAACACGCCAGAGCGGTCATACCAGCCTTTTGTCGCGAGGACGAGCCCGACGACGCGACGGCGTGATCCCCTGTCCCGGCTGGACTCCGTCGAGCAATTCGACGCTCCTGGGACGGAGACAAGTCCGGGCGAACCCTGCACCGGCTTCAAGGGCTCACGGAGATGAATCTCGCACACTAAACCGAGGACAAGTCGACGGCGAGCGCCCCCGGGCGCGCGGCGGACGGTGTTCTACCCTGGCGGTGGCGCGCGATTCTCTCTCTGCTACGGCGGTGGTTGCGGGTGTAGGAGGACAAGGAGGGAGAGGTGAGCCCGGTCGAGCTACCCTTAAGGACGCGGACGTGGCTGAGGTGCCTCAACAGATTGCGCGAGATCTCCGTGCTCCGCCATGTTCGGCACATGCGTTGACGGGAAGGAGAGATGACAGGTGGGTCCCAGGGCGCAGCGAGTCATCCGCGTCGCGTCACGCGCGGAGGAGCGACATATGACGCGCGGGCCCGACCTGTCAGTGCCCGTTGAAAGCGCGCGCGTGGGGAGAGGCAGGGACTTGGGCCACGTAGTGGGTTCTCCTCCAGTGGGCCGAAATGCGGCTGCGCGAGCCCAGCACTGTTTTTCTCCTTTTCTTTTGTATTTTGTTTTCCTTTCACTTTTCCTTTTCTTGATTTCATATTTAATTTTGAATTCTGTCATGATCCTCACATTTGAGCTAAGTATCCAAATTCAAATCCTAGTTTAAGAATAATATATTTATCTATTTATTTTATTTGTATAATATTTTCTTTCTCCTCCTTCCCTTGTTATTTCTCATTCTTAAATATTCAAAATAGGTTCTTAATCCCCAAATTCAATTTATGTTTTAATCTAAATCTTCCCCTCATTATAATATTTTTATTTATATATTTTTACCCATGTTATTAAGTGCACAAACAAAAACTCCAATATGATGCACTTTATTTTATTTTGGAATTATTTGTTTCGATTAATCCTTCTTAATTACATGTGTGCTCTTTTTATGATGCAAATATGGCACATGAAATGAGGAATTTACTCTGTATTCTGTGTATACAAATTTGAGTATTACATACATAGACAAAACCTAGTTTACACAATCTTGTTAAGTTATTTGCATATGTTTTGTTATAAGAATTTATTTGTGGCCTTGTTTAGAAAGAAGTTTTAGAAGTCCTAATACACCCCTCTCTTAGGTGTCATTGTTTCCTACACTGCACATATTGGCTTTCCTAACTAATTAAATTGATTGGCATCTTAGCTTGATTTTTTTACCAAATTTGGAACTGAGCCAAATACTATTTCTGCTCAAAATCCAAAGTAATCAAATGTCACCTAGGCAAACCATACACCTGCATTGGTTCCCAACAGCCTAAAATTAATTTTAGAGGTTGTTTCGTTTTTAGGGACTAATTTTTAGTCTCACCATTTTATTCTATTTTAGTTCACAAATTGCTAAATATAGAAACTAAAATAGATTTTTTGTTTCTGTATTTGACAATTTAGAGACTAAAATATAATAAAATGATGGACTAAAAATTAGTCTTTAGAAGTCAAACACGCCCTAAGTCTTAGGATTGGTTTGGTGACAACAGAATTGAAGAGTCCATAGAGAAGAAAATCCATTGTTATTTGAAATTGAATAGTAACAGATTTTCTCCTCCATAAAACTCTTTCAGTTTTCTTGTACCAGCTCTTAAGGTGGCGGGAGCCCGCCTGGTCATCGTCACTTGATTTTCTTTCTAGAAGAGAAAATTTCGAATAAATGATTTTGTGGACTTTCTTGAAAATCAAGGACTAGCTGTCGCAATTCAACAAAATGTAAGATGTAAAAGAGAGGAGGAGAGAGAAAACTCCTCGTAGCCAGAGTAGACAGAAGACTAAAGACGAGTGAAAAAGATTGTGGATAAACAATGTTTTGTTATGTATTTGGACATAACGTGTAAATACATAAGACTGCATTATAAATTTAGAAATTGCAAAACATCTTATAATTTTAAAACAGAGTAGTAATAAGTCATCCGATCCGCTGTACAGAATTTTATCTTGGGATATGGTTTAACATTTCAAGCTATGCCTACAATTTAATCCTCGCAATTCAAAAAATAAAACTCTCTCCATCTCGAGTCCAATCCAAGCAGCCCGGCCGGGTACAACATAAATCAAAGTCGATATCAACTATATACGAGCAATTATTTGTGAAACCGATTTCCAAAAGAGCAAACAGCCGGTCCAAACGGCGATGACATAGGCAAAGACCTCCGCATAATCCCCAGCCAGACAAACAAGTGGAGACCTGGCCTGGCTTCCCCCACCTATCTGGCGCTCTCCTGCCCCTCTACTAAAACGTGGGCATTAACAAGGACGCCCCCATGGAGGCATGGACCTCCAATGGCGACCCTGCCGACCTCGCACCGGCCTGGCCCCTCATATATCCCACGCTTATAGATATCGCAGAACAGTGCGCACTGTCTCTCCCATGCTTTCTCTTGGTAGGTGTTCTCTGCCTGCCTCCTCCAACCCCGGCCCCTCACTAGAATTCTTGTCGCAAGCACACACCATGATCTGTTACATGCTGTGGTTAGCGGCATGCTGCCTCCTCCTCCTCTTGTACAGCGTTCGATTCAGGTCCGGCTGGAGCCATGGCAACGGCCCCAGGAGCTACCCCGTGATTGGGTGCCTGGTCGACTTCTACAAGAACCGGTGGCGGCTGCTGGACTGGTACACTGAGCTGCTGGCGGCGTCGCCGACGCAGACGATCGTGGTGGACCGGCTGGGCGCCCGGCGCACCGTGGTGACCGCGAACCCCGTGAACGTTGAGCACATTCTCAAGAGCAACTTCGGCAACTACCCCAAGGGGAAGCCCTTCACCGACATCCTCGGCGACCTGCTGGGCACCGGCATCTTCAACGTCGACGGCGAGCTGTGGTACGCGCAGCGGAAGCTGGTGAGCCACGAGTTCTCGGCGCGCGCGCTCCGGGAGCTGGAGTTCGCCGTGCTCGAGGACGAGGCGCGGGAGCGCCTTGTGCCCGCCCTGGGCCTGGCGGCTGCGCGCGGCGACGTCGTGGACATGCAGGACCTGCTCCGGCGCTTCTCGTTCGACGTCATCTGCCGCGTGTCGCTGGGCGTTGACCCCGGGTGCCTGGACCCTGCATTGCCGGCGCCGAGGCTGGCCGCGGCGTTCGACGCGGCGGCGGGGATCATCGCCAGGCGCGGCGCGGCGCCCGTGGCCGCCGTGTGGAAGTTGAAGCGCGCGCTGGACGTGGGCTCGGAGCGGCAGCTGCGCGAGGAGATCGCGGTCATCCACGAGGCCGTCATGGACCTTATCCACATCCGCAAGAAGGAGTGCGGCCTGCGGGTCAACGGCGGCGACGGACGGAGGAGCGACCTGCTGTCGAGGATGATCGAATGCGGGTACCCGGACGAGGCGATCCGCGACATGGTCATCAGCTTCATCATGGCCGGCCGGGACACCACGTCGTCGGCGCTGACCTGGTTCTTCTGGCTGCTCACCCGCCACCGCGACGTGGAGCGCGAGGTCCTGCGGGAGATCACAGGCGGCGGCGCGAGCCACGCCGCCGCCGGCGGGCAGGGCAAGATGCGCGCGCTCCACGCGGCGCTGTGCGAGACGATGCGGCTGTACCCGCCGGTGGCGTGGGACTCGAAGCACGCGGCGGCGGGCGACGTGCTGCCCGACGGCACCCGCGTGGAGCGCTGGCGACCGCGTCACCTACTTCCAGTACGGGATGGGGCGGATGGAGTCCATCTGGGGCGCTGATGCCGGCGAGTTCAGCCTGCGGCGCTGGCTGTCCATTATTCCGGAGGAGAACGCGGGGCCGGCGCCAGCGCCACCCGCCGCGGTGGCCGGCGTGTCGCCGTTCAAGTACCCGGTGTTCCAGGCGGGGCCGCGGACGTGCCTCGGCAAGGAGATGGCCTTCGTGCAGATGAAGTTCGTGGCCAGCACCGTGCTCCGGCGGTTCGAGCTCGTCCCCGTGGACGAGGGGCGTGTGCCGGTGTTCCTGCCCCTGATGACGGCACACATGGGGGACGGGCTCAACGTGACGGTGAGGAGCAGATCAGGGGAACCCGTTGCCTCTGCTGCGTCGTCTGGGAATTGAGTATTATACCCGGCCTCCTCATGTAAGTACGGACAAATTAAAACCAGGATTATTTATTTAGTTACTACTACTATATGAAAACTGCTTCGTTATTACTACTAGCTATGAAATTCATGAGGACCACGTACTGTTTTATTAGCTGCGTAGATTGCAGACAACAGTGTACACTTTTGTACCATGTCGGTCATGATCATATGAAAGAGATACACAGGAGGATACATATTTGCAGCTATATATACGCCCTCGCTCGCATGTATATACACCAAGCTATTTATTTCTGTTCACAAACACTCAGTTTGTATGTATCTATCTACTCGTATATATCAATATATATAAAAAATAGATATATATTGTCCACATCGTGAATCGGATGGATCATATGGGTGTAAGATGAACTTCGAAAAGACGTAACGAGTTTGCTGATCAAGGCAAAAGCATGATGAATATAAAGTACTGTATCGCTAGCTCTATCTAGTAGACGACGACTACTCCGATCCAACGTGTTCTATTATACGATCCTATATATACAAATTCAATCACATCATGGAACCGGCCACACGGTGGAAGGAAACATGACCAACAAACAGGAGGGAGGGAGAGAGAGCATGAGGCCACGTGAGCTGAGCGAGCAACGAAAGGTTCCATCATGTTTGACGTTGCCCGGAATAGAGAAATGAGATTATTCCGCGTTGGTTCCAAGATGCATCATGGACCACGTGCAGAAAATAGCAGCCAAGCCAACCGCATCGCCATCGCAATCTCGATGTGCCGTAGCTTCACACGGAACCGTGTGCTGTGCTGTGCCTCGAGCAGGGTCGTCATGACTCATGCGCATGCGCGCGGACCCGTTAGGCCGGCGGTAATTATAGTTTCTACACACATGCATGCATGCATGCAGCTCTTAATTAGCTAGACTCGATCGGGGCGAATTAGTTTACATTGGTTTGATACTACTGTATATATAGTAATAAAAACAGTAGGACAGTGTCAACTTCGCCTAATAGCAGTATCTAACTAGCTAGAAACTACTACAAACGATGAGCGGAGCCTCATTCACATGGAAATTTTGGTTTTGCTCCACGGTTTCCTATGTGACAGGGTTTGCCCACATGGCCTCTCCACGTTCCTTTCTCTGCCTCTCCTTCAACCGGTCTTCTCTCGTTTATGATTTTGATTGCAGCGAGCTCCTCTAGTTCTTTCTCCATTCCCTTTTTTCTCTTCTCTTGCCACTATTATGTCTCGTGGTCACCTGAATAAACTTTAGTATTAATTGGTGCGAATGACGACTGTATTACTCCTATTAATAAGTGGTTGTCTGTTGTACCAAAAAAGAGGAGAGTGCGAGTGAGCTAAAAATCCTACTTTAGTTCCTTTTAATCATCACCTTGTGACTCAAGAACTAAAATTTAGTCACTTTATTTAGTCGTCATGTTTACTTTTTTAGAGACTAAAAGTGACTAAACTCTAGTCACACCAAACCAAACAATAGCTTACATAGGCCCTGCACTCGAGGTCCTCTTAGCCTACTCCTATACCTCTGCACCACCTCATTACGCCTTGTTATTACTAGATAGGCTAACTACCTAGCTCATCTATCGTCGTTGCAGTACCAATGTACCATCTCACACCGTGCATGCATGCAGTGTGAATCCACGCACGTACGAGGAGGTTTACCACCCAGATAATGAATTGACTTGTATGTAGCTAGCTAGCAAAGGCACATGCCAAAAATCCAGACGAATATGTGGAGCCTGTTAATGATGCTCATAGGAAACACCAAATTTCGCCAGTGGTGCCGTGGAGAAATGGAGCTATCCATATAGGTCACATGTAGTGCTTACCGTTGGAGTCATTGGACCACTCTGTAATTCTACGCAACAATAATATCCAGGTAGATGCACAGTTCTTGACGATTAAATTATATCGTATTGCACACGATCTGATATATGGTTTAATTTACCTCGGTTCATGGAGAGCTTGGAGCTAGCTGACACTATTGGGGAATGGGCCGGGCTATGGCCTAACAACCTTTATTCCGATTGATTTAAAACCGGTATTGAGACTAGTGTCGGTTTTAAATCTGGACAACTATGCAAAAGATACTGCACAACAAGAATCTGAAATATTTCCGCCGGCTTTTGACCAAACCGATTGAAGTTAAGTAATCTCTGTCGATCAAACTAGAGTCCACCGAAATTAAATTAACTCCCGTCATACTACCTGGCAAACGACGAGAGTTAATTCAATTTCGTTGGCTTTGCAGAGTGGCCCATGGGGATTACATAACCCCCATTTCGGCTAGGTTGGCCGACAAGAGTTAATTAAATTTTGTTGGCTTTGCAGAGCGGCCCATGAGGATTACATAACCCCCCGTTGCCGCTAGGTTGGCCGACGGGAGTTAATATGACAGAGATGACCTTTGCCTCTAACCATTAAGTGAAGTATTCAACTCCGACGAAGACATATTTTAGATTGCCCTGTACATAGAAGATGAGAGGAGAAATATTAATAGTAACTTGTTGCTTCTAGAATTGGAAAAGGGAGGGAGAATTAATAATAAATATTATTAAAAATTTGTAGAGTTTATATTCACAATTAGCATGGTATTGGACATTTGGAAGCTTGAAAATTCAAGGTAAGGATTTAAACTCGAATTCAAGTTTTGAAATTCGAAATGGAGAAAGGAATTAAAAATAGAATAAAGAAAAAAAAGAAAAAGAGAAAAGTTGGTTGTTGGGCTGATATGCACCACGCGTCCCATCCCTTTTCCCTTTATCCTTCATGCGCCGGCCCAGTCTTGCACGTACGCCAGCCCAGTGGGGAAGGCGCCACTGGCCGGTGGGCCCCGCCTCTGGACTCGCCGCGTGTACTCGATGCTGCTGATGTGTGGGCTCGGCTTGCCAGCTTTGTCTCCTCCCCTGTAACAAACTCGCCGAGTTTTCCTCGGAGGATTGCCGATGGCCGGTACGGTCCGATCCCTCCTCCCCTCCTCGCTCGGGTATTTAAGCACTTGCTTCTCCGCTACATCCCTCGAGCTCAGCCACCTGACTTTTAGGTCTAAATCGCCGCTAGAAGCGCAGCATCGGGTTGGGCGAAGCGGAGTCCGCGCCGTCGCTGTGGATTCCACGCACCAGGCGTCTCGTGAGGAAATATTTAGCCAGGGAGAGTTCCCCTGAGCCAGGCGGTTGCGTCGGTGGCATGGTGGCGTAGGGAGATTGACGGATACACCACTGATTCCTCGCTGGAGTTTGAGGAGTTTGCTCGGGCCGTATCGCGCGTGGGTGAGTCTCGCCTCCACTCTATTCTCGGTAATGGTCGCTTGCCCGAACTCGCTTTTGTCACCGCGTCATTTAGGGCCGATTGGGTTGGAGTTTGGAGCACCGAAGCCTTAGTTTGGGACCGTTGGATCGAAGGTGTACGCCTGAGATTTGATCTGCGTATCAATTTTGGCATGGGGTCATCTCGACCGATAATCTGGGTTTGACCGATAGGGATTAGATCCCAGCATTTTAAAATCCAATGTGTTGTCGTCGATCGGACGGTTTTGATCGTGTGTCGGTTCGGTGAGATGCGATCTAATCTGGATCCCAGATTTTTTATCCGATGGCCAGAATCTCTGCGTACCCCTTTGCCATAGCTATCTTTCAAAAGAGCCCCCACAGGATTCCATAACTAACCCGCCATCCACCAAAGGCATAAGACCATTACGATTAGGTCCAGATTTTTGCGGAATAGACCCCGAAGTCCTAAGAAATAATATCCGCGGTATATATGGTTCAGAAAATAATAAAATAAAATATGGAAATCGATTTTCAAGTATAAAGTAATTCTCAAATCTTAGAAAAATTCATATGTTGTTCATTTTAACTCCGATTGGATCCGTTTAAGTTTCGTTAGCCTCGTAAAAACATTGTCTATGCAATAACAACATTAGTTTTATCATAATACATATTCTTATAAATGGATATTGATTAATCTATGTTTAGTGGGTTAAGCTTGCCAATTAAAGATAACCTATCTATAATTATAATCTAACTAAAATATGATTTCTAATCAAGTTATAATCAAGATCAAAGTTGAGTTAATTATTTATAGCATATTTCTCTCATATGGCATATACTAATCAATTTATAATATAGTTTAATATCTAAATCACAAAGATCTTCAATAACTCCTTAACTGTAACTCTGATCTTAGTAGCTCGTGAACCCACGAGCTCATAGCAATGTGTAGATTATTATTATGCAGTTTGTTCTTATGTTTGGTGTGATGTTAATTTTGCCTATACCATGTTTGTTTGTATTGCTACGACTAGCAGCGAGGTTACGAGTCATCTGAAGATCATCCTGGTACCTGGAATCTCAAGTCCCAGGCAAGTTGTGCCTTGAACACTTCTTTTTACCCAATAATGTTCTTATTAATCATAATGATCTGCATAGGTTAATTTTGATGGGACCCCAATAGGTTACCCTAATTTGGCTATCTTTATACCTTGTTTACCACTGAATTTTTGGGTAGTACTTGTTATTGCTTTATGTGGTTTTGGGTATAGAGATACACATTATTCATGATCATATTTTTATTATCAGTTTGTTATTTACTATTCATGATAAGATCATTATGTTAATTGGAACATGGAGCGACCACCCGAGAAAACAGTGCTACCACAAAGGTCGTATGGGATGCCCTTGGCTGACTAATTAGGAAAGCTAGTGGAGGACTACCTTACCCGAAAGGGGTAAGGGCAGTAGGAGAGTGGTTAGTGTAGGGAGGCCCTTAGGTTGATTTTGCTGCGATGGCGGTCAAGCGAGGCGTCCCAGCATTGGAGCTTCCTAGAAACTGTAGCGGGTTTTCTGAAGCTAGTGGAACTTTGTAAAGGCCTCGTAGTGTTACCTTGCCTCGCTTCCTCGGTAGAGGTATATGGGAAGTCGTGATCCCTTGGCATATGGGTAACATGACTTGTGGATAAAGATGTGCAACCTCTGCAGAGTGTAAAACTGGTATATCAGCCGTGCTCACGGTCATGAGCGGCTCGGACCCTCACATGATTAAATTATGGAATTAAATTCAATTTGTCATATGCATTTCATTGTGGGTGTTGTTATCAATTTTGATCTACTACTTATTTAGGTTGGTATCTACTTATAATTAGTAATTGCTAATAAAATTTTGACCAACTTTAAAAGCAATGCTCAGCTTCAACCATCCTCTTTGGTAAGCCGTACACTTCACATGAGCTCCCACCTTTGGTGAGTTCATGCACATTATTCCCCACAACTTGTTGAGCGATGAACGTATGTGAGCTCACCCTTGCTATCTCACCCCCCATAGGTCAAGAATAGGTACCGCATGATGAGACGCATGAAGGATGCTACGATGAGTTCGTGAGTGGTCTAGGCCATCGTCTCCCAGTCAAATGTGGGTTGTTGGATCGTTGTCTTCATATGATGTAATTATTTATTTATTTTGTACAGAACTCTGATTATATAATAAAGATGTGACATTCGTTTCTGTACCATGAGTCATCATATGTGTAAGACTTGGTCATAGCACACATGGTGATTATCTCGCGCCCGGGTCTTGGTGCCCTCGAAACCCGGGTGTGACAGAAGTGGTATCAGAGGGATGTTGACTGTAGGACAAAATCTAGATAGAACTGGACAACCATTATCTACTTACCTTTGCTACTCTGATTCTTTCTAAACTTTTCTTAATCTTTTCTCATCCACTGCTGCTTTACTCTGATTACTCTTACCTTTTCACTTCTAAAGACAAAGGTGGATTTCACACTTTGAAATCCTGCACCTAAAGTGACTTTTAGGAATAGGAGACCTCATCTTAGGAACAAAAACAAAACTATTTTTTATAGGTATCTATGCACTTGAGTGTTTGTTCTTATGATACATGTCTGATTTGAATCTTTGATTGAGTGTGATGAATTGTGGAGTAATGTCCACAATTGCATCTGCATATACACCTAGGCAAAAAATGTTTATAAAATAGTTAGACAACCTATATTATCTCTCCATTAGAATACAGCTAGTGTCTCATATTTATCTCATCTCGATAGATTCTATCTTACCTTTGGACATTCACCTTGTAAGCCTAGCTATCCCAATTTTAACATAAAACAATAGATCAAAGCCCTGCCAAAGAACCTTCCATTTATGCCCAACTACTAGCCGATCTGGTTGCCTACTAAGTAATTTCCCTTGTAAAACTGTCTTACCATATGTCTCTAACCTAGATGGTCAATACCAGGAAGGGAGGCGGTATCGCTCTACCTACTAACCACCATAGCAAGAGGATTGTTAGACAACCACAACCAGAAATGAATCCTCTGAATCCTCCACTGACCGGAACAGATCCAGTGTGTGACAGCCCTCCCAAGTTATCAGGCCCACATGCACCAATCCTTGCCATTAACGGCCTCATATGGCTGTGCACGTGTACCGGGTAACTTAACAAGGCTATCGAGTTCATCAACTCGACTCATCATCCAAGGATCTCCCACATAACATGTACATTACAGTAATCACATTTGATACACACACACTTCGGAGATAGAGCGGAAGACTTTTACAAAATATACTTTTACAATTCCAAATCTCAAGTTTTACATCATAGAAAGAGTTGTAATTATTACAAGTCCTGATAGTACCCAAAGTGCATGACTTATTACAATAATTGGAAAGGTGAAGCCTTTCCATAAGGAGTACACATAGGCAAACTAATCTTGAAGACCTCCACATGAAGCAACTAATGAAGCCAAAGACATCAAAACATTTCCTGCAACAACATAGGGAATAAAACCCTGAGTATGCAATTACTCAGCAAGACTTACCCGACTAAGAAAAGACTCTCAAGGGTATGCTGGATTTTGGGACTCAAGGTAAAGCTTATCAATTATCGAAGACCCTTTTTGGCAGAAAAGCTTACTACCAATTGATCCCTAAGCCAAGTTTTATTTCACAAGTTAGGTATTTACCTGCATCTAGATTTGCCTAATCTAGTTCAAGCACTTGGCCTATACTAGCTGCATTTTATTCATACTCATATTTCACTTGCTAACTACGATGATGGTCACCGGGATGAGTCTCCATAACCGAGGAGCAACGACGATTCGAACCGATTATACCCAGCTGGGGATCTCTAACCACACGACATATGTAGCACTTAACCCTTGCATATGTCAACCGTTCCCACGGAGTCCTCCACTACATGAACAGGTCCGCGCCACCCGAGAGCACATTACCCTACCAGGCGTGCTACTATGCCAGGAGGGTACATGCTACTCCCGCCATCTCTCCACTCCCAGTGCGCGATTGTCTCTTCACGTATGGAATAGCCAGGTTCAAGCTTACCCTGTCCCATACCAGGGTATGTGGCTAGTTGCAAAGTCTCAACCACAACAGGCCAGTCAACGGTACGGTCCTTAATCAACACAGACGGGCGACTCTGTCTGCTCAGCGCCTGGTCTAGATTTATTAACCATTTCCCATTTTTGGTACCCGGCAGGGGTACTCTTTTCGGATGATGAACCCATCCGGAGCCCTGATGGACTCATCATCATAAGTTTGCTTTCACTTTTGAATCAAAAGCCCATAACTAATGTTACACATCATTCTTTTGAAAAACAAATGATTTTTTAGTTTCTAAGCAGGACTAAGCAGTAATAATTCTTTTTATAAAACAGGGATTTAGGAATTTCAAGGAATGGTAATGCATCAATTGTTTATCACACAACTCCTATCACCTAATGCATCATATCAGATGATAAAGCATTTAAAATGCAAGGAAAGGGCAAATGCACCGGGGCTTGCCTTATTACAGGAGGAAATCTGAGATCTTCTATTACGATAAGCAGTTAGATGGAATCCACCACTGGATCAGCAGAACTAGAACATGCTCCTTTCTTGACAAATCACTTCTTCTTGGTACTCTACATGAAATGTCATGATTATGAATGCCTGTGTCTAAGCTACTAACAAGGAAGGCATTACGAAGCATTACGAAATTACAATTATAAGCTATCACCACAAGCCATAACTACCAGGGAGCTACTTATCCTTAGAACTCATCTAACCATCCAAAACATGCTAAGCAACTTTATTTTACACGAACACATTAGATGCCCATTTTTCTCGAACTTTCTCCCGCATTTACGTATATATCCGAACCATACCTGCTCTAACACGCGGAAAGCCGATGAAGCTAGAGAACCACATAGAGAAAGTATGCCGAGCACAACGGCTTGCTGGGTATCAGGAACTGCATGAGAAGACGACACTAATAAATACTAAGTACACGGCCGACAATTCCAAACATATAAAAATCGACGACGTACCAGCGAGACTGGCAGCTAGCAGCTTTACAATGACACCGTGAGCACGACGAGGTCGGAAGAGAGGCTGTGGGTCAAGGAAATCGACGACGCGAAGGAGCTGCGAGGTTGAGCATGGCCGACGAGGAGATAACAACCATGAGTACGTTGCAGCTCACAACATGGATGGGGAACTGCGGCAAGCACAACAAACAAGGCTGCACGACGAGCGTCGGCACGGCGTGGAAGCTGCAGGACGACGTCGGCCTTCACCTCACCAGCGAGGTCGGCGGACGGCAAAGCGTGGAGTTGGAAGACGGTACCAGGCCGGCGAGCTGGAACGTGTGCGATGGAGCAGCGACAGATGGTCGGTCGAGCGCGTGAGGAAGCAGCTCAAGGCACGGAAGAGCAGCAGCAGCGCCCAAGCCAGCGTGAGAAGGGAGCTCGCGTCGGGGCTCAGTATCTGGGAGTTGAGCACAAGGTACAAGGCGAAGGCGAGTGCTATGCGCTATGCGTGAGAGTTCAATTGGAGCACGCCGAGAGAGAGAGAGAGACGTGGGAGATTTCTAGAGAGTGTACGTGTCACGTGTGCACCAGATAAAAGAGAGAACGTTGAGAGATGCAGCTGGAATGGATAGGAAGGAGCGCTTGAATTATCTAGACGAGAGAAATGATGTGGAGATAAGGAAGAGAATAAAGAATTTCAGAGAGACGTTTCAGAGAGTGGACGTCTGCACCAAATTGTATGCCCCAAACTGATCCAAGTTTCAGCTATCAGCACCTGAATCCCACACTTCTTCGACAGAACCCCCATCTTAATCCCCTTAAATCTCACGATTCCAAATGATAACAGTGAACCGATCGTAACATAAATTGCTCTCTCAACATCCTTCTACATCTTTGCTTCAGAATTCCTAGTCCAAAACCCCACGGATTTGGTACTATAGACCTCCAAAATTGAGCACAAATTCACAAAAACTCAGTTTGCAGCTAACTGAACCAGAGTTCAGACCATACCCAACTGACGGAGGATGTTTAGGTGCAGTTTACTCTCAGATTTGTACAGCATTAAGCCTATCTCTCCTTAGAAAACTTGCTCACCTTACTTTGGTCTCCAAGTTTGGTACAGAAACTACGGTCTAAAACCACTCACATTGATCACAAAACTGCTCTAAACTAGGAATTCCACACTGAAATTCAGATTTCAGAGAGAACAAAATTCAGCCCAAATAAATCGACAGTCCAATTTTGAGCCACATTTTCTCCACATTTTACACAACAGCAAGCTCTACTCCTCTCATAAAACTTGTTCACCATCATCTGGTCTTTGACTTTGCTATACAATGTTTAGCCCAAAATCTCATGTATTGGTCACAGAAGAGCTCCAAACTGAGCAACTTGCTGCAATTCAATTTTCAGCTAATCTGAACAAAAATTTAGTCAGTGCAAACTGACAGCCCATTTTTGGACAGCTTTCACTCTATTTTCCATGCATCTCCAAGCCAAATCTTCTCAAAGAGATTTGTTCATCAATATATTGTCTTCAATTCTTTTATAGAACCCACAGTCAAAAACCTTATGGATTAGGCACAAAGAAGCTCCAAAACTGCACTCACAACACTAAAATTCAGATTCAGGTTATTGCAATAAGTCTGAAAACCACAATTTCTATCAGCTCGTGCTTGGACCAGTTTTTCTCCTAGTTTCATATGGTTTTAGGGCTACCACATTTCATAAACATTATTCTCCTATAGTTACTCTACAGGTTTGTTATAACAACTGTTTCCAAAATACTCATGGATTAAAAGTTACAGGGATTCAAAAACAGATAAATAAAACTTTTTGGGCTGATTCCAACTGACCCAAATCTGAATTTTTGCAAATTACTTCAAATTCTCCCACATCACTTGGAGAGCTCCAAATATGAAAATTGTTTACTTTTCCAAGCTCCACAACTTTGGTATATGGACTTTTAGCAAAACTTAGCTAGATCTTAAAATCCACTTTTGGGCTAGTTTAGAGTTGAAATTGGACTTGATCTGCTTCAAGCATTTCATCCATTTATTGCATCCTACTAAAAACAAGGTTGACTTTAAGCTCAAACCCAACTTTGGTGTATAGAGCTCATGTCCAAATTTCCATTGGTTTAAAATTTGTTTGCTTGTACTAGATTTCAAACAAGGTCTCTGAATTTCTCTTACTTTCTTCGAAACGACACAACCTCACCCTTTTGCAAATTTGTTACCCTAGTGAATGCATTCTAGGTGTATCAGGCAAGTTAATGCAAGTGCATATGATGACATGACAAATTTTTAGTTCTCGTAACACCAGGGGTGTTACATCCTTCCCCCCTAAAAGGAATCTCGTCCCGAGATTAAATTTCGAGGCCAAGTAATGGAAAAGAAAATGCGTCACCAACTTATCTTACATTTACTCTTACATGGCATGGGTGTGTCCCTGTTGGTTTACATCAAATATAATTTACTCAAAACTTAGGGTTTACAGGTGACTAGAAACTCAGGAAATTTCTCCATTAGATAGTCTTCCGACTCCCACGTGGCTTCATCTTCTGAATGTTGGTTCCACTGTACCTTATAAAACTTAATCACCTTTCTTCGAGTAACTCGATCCTTTTGATCCAAAACTTTTATGGGATATTCTGAGTAGGTCAAGTCTGGTTCAAGGTTGACATCTGAAACTTCAACAACATGCTCGGGGACTCGAAGACATTTCTTTAACTGTGACACGTGGAATATGTTATGCACTGCTGAAAGATTCTCTGGCAGTTGCACTTTATAGGCCACAGGTCCACACCGTTCGATCACTGGAAATGGACCAACATACCGAGGTGCTAGTTTCCCTTTGACACCAAAACGACTAACACCCTTCATTGGTGACACTTTTAAATACACATGATCTCCAACTTGAAAAACCAGAGATCGGCGTCTTTTATCGGCGTAACTCTTTTGACGAGATTGTGCCACCTGCAGATTTCGTTGGATCACTTGAACCTTTTCCTCCGCTTCTTTTACAAGATCAGGTCCAAAGAAACATCTCTCCCCCGGCTCTGACCAATTTAATGGTGTCCTACACCTTCGACCATAAAGGGCTTCAAAAGGTGCCATTCTTATGCTTTCCTGATAACCATTGTTATACGAAAACTCTGCCAATGGTAAACATTCATCCCACTTTGCTGAGAAAGTAAGAACACATGCTCTCAACATATCTTCTAGAATTTGATTCACTCTCTCAGTCTGTCCACTCGTTTGAGGATGATAAGCAGAACTATGAACTAGTTTGGTTCCTAACGAGTTGTGTAACTCTTTCCAAAATCTAGATACAAATTGTGAGCCTCTATCAGATACAATGATCTTAGGGACTCCATGAAAACTTAAGACACGAGCAATATATAATTCTGCGTAAGTCTTGACTGAGTAAGTAGTTTTCACGGGCAAGAAGTGTGCCAACTTGGTGAGTCGATCAACAATTACCCATATAGAATCATATCCTTTGGAGGTTTTGGGTAACCCGACAATGAAATCCATACTGATACTTTCCCACTTCCAACCTGGGATAGACAAGGGTTGCAATGGTCCGGCAGACTTCAAATGTACGGCCTTTACTCGTTGACAAATATCACATCTAGCAACATATCGAGCAATCTCTATCTTCATTTTAGTCCACCAAAACCGTTGCTTTAAGTCTTGATACATTTTATTACTCCCAGGATGGATAGAGTACCGGGATAGGTGAGCTTCATCAAGTATTTGCTGCCGTAACTCAGGAACCTTTGGAACTACTAAACGATCTTTAAACCAAAGAACTCCTTTATTATCTACCCGGAATTGTGTGGTTGGATCAACCATCATCCTTTCCTTCATATGAGCTATCCTGACATTAATCTTTTGGGCTTCGATAATTTGATCAATCAAAATTGATCCTAACTGGAGATTGGCTATTGATGCTTGTGGTACCATTTCCATGTTTAACTTCTCCATTTCCTGGCACAAAGTCAAAGTTAAAGGCTTGGCCGAAAGACAGTTACATTGGGACTTACGACTCAAAGCATCTGCCACGACATTAGCCTTGCCAGGATGATAATGAACCTCAAGATCATAGTCCTTGATCAATTCTAACCACCTTCGTTGCCTCATGTTCAGTTCAGATTGAGTGAAAATATACTTCAAACTTTTGTGGTCGGTATAAATATGGCATGTATTACCCAACAAATAATGGCGCCAAATCTTGAGCGCATGGACAACAGCAGCTAACTCGAGATCATGAGTTGGGTAATGCTCCTCATGGCGTCGAAGTTGTCGTGAAGCATATGCAATCACTCGGCCTTCCTGCATTAACACACATCCAATGCCTGTGCCTGAAGCATCACAATAAACATCAAATGATTTCTCAATGTCAGGTTGAGCCAACACGGGTGCAGTTGTCAACAGCTTCTTTAACTTCTCAAAAGCCTCGTTGCATTCCGGAGACCAATTGAACTTCACATTATTCTTAAGCAACTCTGTAATAGGCTTAGATACCTTCGAGAAGTCTGGAATAAAACGACGATAATATCCCGCCATTCCAAGGAAACTCCGGACCTGATGCACTGTGGCAGGCGGCTTCCAGTCTAGAATATCCTTAACTTTGCTTGGGTCGACCGCAATGCCCTCAGCAGACAAGATATGACCCAAGAACGGAATTATTTCCAACCAAAACTCACATTTACTGAACTTAGCATATAATTGGTGTTCTCTTAACCTTGTCAGCACCACCCGCAAGTGCTCTGCATGTTCGTTTTTGGTCTTGGAATATATCAAAATGTCATCAATAAACACAACCACAAATTTATCTAGCTCTGGCATAAATACCGAATTCATTAAGTACATGAAATGAGCTGGAGCATTTGTTAAGCCAAAAGACATAACCAAATACTCATAAAGACCATATCGGGTAGTAAAGGCAGTCTTGAGAACATCTTCCGGACGAATCCTTATCTGGTGATAACCTGATCTAAGGTCAATCTTGGAAAACACTTTAGCTCCAGAAAGCTGATCGAACAACAAATCAATGCGCGGAAGAGGATATTTATTTTTGATGGTCACCTCATTGAGTGGTCGATAGTCCACACATAACCGGAGCGTTTGATCCTTCTTTTTCACAAAGATAGCAGGACAACCCCAAGGTGATGAACTCGGGCGAATGAAACCTTTATTGAGCAAGTCTTGCAACTGAGTCTTCAGTTCGGCTAGCTCCTTAGGTGCCATCCTGTATGATCTTCTGGATATGGGTGCAGTACCTGGCTGCAATTCGATTACAAATTCCACGTCTCGCTCTGGAGGCAAACCTGGTAAATCTTCAGGGAACACATCTGGAAATTCCCTAACAACGGGTATATCCTTGACTTCTTTAACTGTAGCAGCACATACTCTTTCCACTGCTCTCTTAAGAGTTGGTAATCGGATCAGCAACTTATAATTACCGTTAGGTGAGTCCAACTGTATCGTCCTTTGTAGAGCGTCGATCACCGCCCCATGCTGACGAAGCCAATTCATACCCAGAATCACATCTATGTCCTGACCTGGAAGAACTAGCATATTGGTAGGAAATATGTGACCAACTAGCTTTATGGGTATCTGGTATACCATCTCCTTAGTATGCAAACGCCCTCCAGGAGATTGTATGCTATATCCATATTCTACCACCACCAAAGACAACTGGTGCTTTAACACAAATGTCCGATTTATAAAAGTATGGGAAGCACCAGAATCAAACAAAATACTAGCCAAGTGATTGGCAACTGGAAAAGCACCCAGCATAACTGGTTCACCCTCAGGAATAGCTTTGATCTTAGTATAATGAACTTGTCCCATTTTAAGAACACCCTCTTTCTTCTTTGCTTTCGGCTGGCTACCGCGAGAAAGAGTCACAAGCGATTGTCGCTCACTCACTCGGCTAGGGAAGCGACAATCTAGAATAGAGTGTCCCGACTTTCCACAATTCGCACCCGAATTGACATTATTCGGAATATTTTCAAAATGAATGTCTGGGACATCCGGCTCATGTGGAACAAAAGGAATAGTAGCATGTCTTTCACATGACTGTTGTGAGCTAGGTAACTGGGGTAGAAAAGGATGAGGATGATAAACAGGTTGATAAACAATCCTCCGGCACTGCTTGACACTACCAGAGGATTCCTCCACAAGTTGCTTTCTTTTAGATTCCTGATGACGACGAATCTTGTTATCACCCAAAACAGCCTGACTAACCACCTCATTATAATCTTCAGCCAAACTAGTTGCCATCAAACGTTGGAGCTTCTCGTTAAGGCCACGCAAGAAATAGAACTTTTTCTTTTGATTAGTATTCACAAAATCCAAGACATACTGGGATAGACGAGTAAACCTCTCAAAATATCCCATCACACCCTCTTCTTCGCCTTGCTTTAGATCTAGGAATTCGTTGAACTTTATTTCCATAAGGGCTTTCGGAATATGATGTGCCCGAAATACCTCACAGAACTCCACCCAAGAAACTTGATGACCTTCTGGCTGTAGTGCAAGGTATTCGGTCCACCAAGCTCCAGCGGGACCCTGAAGTTGTTGGGTAGCACACTGAACTTTTTGGATATCATCACCACGGATGAGTCCCAATTTCTGTTCAATCGTTCGAAGCCAATCTTCTGCTTCCAATGGATCTTCTACCTTGGAGAACACTGGTGGTTGCATACCGAGGAACTCCTTGTAGAGGACAGCAACATCAGAATCATAACGACCATGCTGAACTGATGTTGCAGGCTGGGCTATTTGCTGAAGAACAGCATTCACACTTGCAAGTTGAGCCACAACATCATCTAAAGTTGATGCCGGAGATGGATTGGATCCATTAACATTCTTTTGGGAAACATCAGCACCATGATCCTTTCCGGAGCGGGTCCTCATTCTGCCGACAAAAGGAGACTTAGCTTCCAATCTTCACGGATAGGAAAGGACAACATAGAAAAGCAAAGACAGGTAGCATGAACAGGTTGGGTAAAACACGCGTGGAAACCGCTACAGGGGGGTTTAACTTAAAAGTGTATGTCATGATGCATGCTCGTCCTATTCGTCCTCACGATTCTTGCCAACACATAGTGGCTATCACGTTCTATTGCGGTGGCATACCTACTCACTCCGTCATTGTACACTAGTCGCACTTTCCTAGTGTTTAGTTAGTGTACCTGCAGAAAATTTCATTACAGCCCGAAACCCATGATAAAATTCACACATGTATGAATTACCTTCCCAGGTTGTGGGTTAGTGGTTAGCATCTTAAACTAAGCCACCTTATAGTCCTTAGTTTTAACCACATACTATTTGCACTTCAACTATCAGGCTTTGTTTATATATTATTAAATTTTCCAAAATAATTTGGACTCAAAATCCCTTTGAAACTTACCAAAGGATTACTTTAACATTCATGCTAATGGGGGATCGCTCCGATACCACGCTGTGACAGCCCTCCCAAGTTATCAGGCCCACATGCACCAATCCTTGCCATTAACGGCCTCATATGGCTGTGCACGTGTACCGGGTAACTTAACAAGGCTATCGAGTTCATCAACTCGACTCATCATCCAAGGATCTCCCACATAACATGTACATTACAGTAATCACATTTGATACACACACACTTCGGAGATAGAGCGGAAGACTTTTACAAAATATACTTTTACAATTCCAAATCTCAAGTTTTACATCATAGAAAGAGTTGTAATTATTACAAGTCCTGATAGTACCCAAAGTGCATGACTTATTACAATAATTGGAAAGGTGAAGCCTTTCCATAAGGAGTACACATAGGCAAACTAATCTTGAAGACCTCCACATGAAGCAACTAATGAAGCCAAAGACATCAAAACATTTCCTGCAACAACATAGGGAATAAAACCCTGAGTATGCAATTACTCAGCAAGACTTACCCGACTAAGAAAAGACTCTCAAGGGTATGCTGGATTTTGGGACTCAAGGTAAAGCTTATCAATTATCGAAGACCCTTTTTGGCAGAAAAGCTTACTACCAATTGATCCCTAAGCCAAGTTTTATTTCACAAGTTAGGTATTTACCTGCATCTAGATTTGCCTAATCTAGTTCAAGCACTTGGCCTATACTAGCTGCATTTTATTCATACTCATATTTCACTTGCTAACTACGATGATGGTCACCGGGATGAGTCTCCATAACCGAGGAGCAACGACGATTCGAACCGATTATACCCAGCTGGGGATCTCTAACCACACGACATATGTAGCACTTAACCCTTGCATATGTCAACCGTTCCCACGGAGTCCTCCACTACATGAACAGGTCCGCGCCACCCGAGAGCACATTACCCTACCAGGCGTGCTACTATGCCAGGAGGGTACATGCTACTCCCGCCATCTCTCCACTCCCAGTGCGCGATTGTCTCTTCACGTATGGAATAGCCAGGTTCAAGCTTACCCTGTCCCATACCAGGGTATGTGGCTAGTTGCAAAGTCTCAACCACAACAGGCCAGTCAACGGTACGGTCCTTAATCAACACAGACGGGCGACTCTGTCTGCTCAGCGCCTGGTCTAGATTTATTAACCATTTCCCATTTTTGGTACCCAGCAGGGGTACTCTTTTCGGATGATGAACCCATCCGGAGCCCTGATGGACTCATCATCATAAGTTTGCTTTCACTTTTGAATCAAAAGCCCATAACTAATGTTACACATCATTCTTTTGAAAAACAAATGATTTTTTAGTTTCTAAGCAGGACTAAGCAGTAATAATTCTTTTTATAAAACAGGGATTTAGGAATTTCAAGGAATGGTAATGCATCAATTGTTTATCACACAACTCCTATCACCTAATGCATCATATCAGATGATAAAGCATTTAAAATGCAAGGAAAGGGCAAATGCACCGGGGCTTGCCTTATTACAGGAGGAAATCTGAGATCTTCTATTACGATAAGCAGTTAGATGGAATCCACCACTGGATCAGCAGAACTAGAACATGCTCCTTTCTTGACAAATCACTTCTTCTTGGTACTCTACATGAAATGTCATGATTATGAATGCCTGTGTCTAAGCTACTAACAAGGAAGGCATTACGAAGCATTACGAAATTACAATTATAAGCTATCACCACAAGCCATAACTACCAGGGAGCTACTTATCCTTAGAACTCATCTAACCATCCAAAACATGCTAAGCAACTTTATTTTACACGAACACATTAGATGCCCATTTTTCTCGAACTTTCTCCCGCATTTACGTATATATCCGAACCATACCTGCTCTAACACGCGGAAAGCCGATGAAGCTAGAGAACCACATAGAGAAAGTATGCCGAGCACAACGGCTTGCTGGGTATCAGGAACTGCATGAGAAGACGACACTAATAAATACTAAGTACACGGCCGACAATTCCAAACATATAAAAATCGACGACGTACCAGCGAGACTGGCAGCTAGCAGCTTTACAATGACACCGTGAGCACGACGAGGTCGGAAGAGAGGCTGTGGGTCAAGGAAATCGACGACGCGAAGGAGCTGCGAGGTTGAGCATGGCCGACGAGGAGATAACAACCATGAGTACGTTGCAGCTCACAACATGGATGGGGAACTGCGGCAAGCACAACAAACAAGGCTGCACGACGAGCGTCGGCACGGCGTGGAAGCTGCAGGACGACGTCGGCCTTCACCTCACCAGCGAGGTCGGCGGACGGCAAAGCGTGGAGTTGGAAGACGGTACCAGGCCGGCGAGCTGGAACGTGTGCGATGGAGCAGCGACAGATGGTCGGTCGAGCGCGTGAGGAAGCAGCTCAAGGCACGGAAGAGCAGCAGCAGCGCCCAAGCCAGCGTGAGAAGGGAGCTCGCGTCGGGGCTCAGTATCTGGGAGTTGAGCACAAGGTACAAGGCGAAGGCGAGTGCTATGCGCTATGCGTGAGAGTTCAATTGGAGCACGCCGAGAGAGAGAGAGAGACGTGGGAGATTTCTAGAGAGTGTACGTGTCACGTGTGCACCAGATAAAAGAGAGAACGTTGAGAGATGCAGCTGGAATGGATAGGAAGGAGCGCTTGAATTATCTAGATGAGAGAAATGATGTGGAGATAAGGAAGAGAATAAAGAATTTCAGAGAGACGTTTCAGAGAGTGGACGTCTGCACCAAATTGTATGCCCCAAACTGATCCAAGTTTCAGCTATCAGCACCTGAATCCCACACTTCTTCGACAGAACCCCCATCTTAATCCCCTTAAATCTCACGATTCCAAATGATAACAGTGAACCGATCGTAACATAAATTGCTCTCTCAACATCCTTCTACATCTTTGCTTCAGAATTCCTAGTCCAAAACCCCACGGATTTGGTACTATAGACCTCCAAAATTGAGCACAAATTCACAAAAACTCAGTTTGCAGCTAACTGAACCAGAGTTCAGACCATACCCAACTGACGGAGGATGTTTAGGTGCAGTTTACTCTCAGATTTGTACAACATTAAGCCAATCTCTCCTTAGAAAACTTGCTCACCTTACTTTGGTCTCCAAGTTTGGTACAGAAACTACGGTCTAAAACCACTCACATTGATCACAAAACTGCTCTAAACTAGGAATTCCACACTGAAATTCAGATTTCAGAGAGAACAAAATTCAGCCCAAATAAATCGACAGTCCAATTTTGAGCCACATTTTCTCCACATTTTACACAACAGCAAGCTCTACTCCTCTCATAAAACTTGTTCACCATCATCTGGTCTTTGACTTTGCTATACAATGTTTAGCCCAAAATCTCATGTATTGGTCACAGAAGAGCTCCAAACTGAGCAACTTGCTGCAATTCAATTTTCAGCTAATCTGAACAAAAATTTAGTCAGTGCAAACTGACAGCCCATTTTTGGACAGCTTTCACTCTATTTTCCATGCATCTCCAAGCCAAATCTTCTCAAAGAGATTTGTTCATCAATATATTGTCTTCAATTCTTTTATAGAACCCACAGTCAAAAACCTTATGGATTAGGCACAAAGAAGCTCCAAAACTGCACTCACAACACTAAAATTCAGATTCAGGTTATTGCAATAAGTCTGAAAACCACAATTTCTATCAGCTCGTGCTTGGACCAGTTTTTCTCCTAGTTTCATATGGTTTTAGGGCTACCACATTTCATAAACATTATTCTCCTATAGTTACTCTACAGGTTTGTTATAACAACTGTTTCCAAAATACTCATGGATTAAAAGTTACAGGGATTCAAAAACAGATAAATAAAACTTTTTGGGCTGATTCCAACTGACCCAAATCTGAATTTTTGCAAATTACTTCAAATTCTCCCACATCACTTGGAGAGCTCCAAATATGAAAATTGTTTACTTTTCCAAGCTCCACAACTTTGGTATATGGACTTTTAGCAAAACTTAGCTAGATCTTAAAATCCACTTTTGGGCTAGTTTAGAGTTGAAATTGGACTTGATCTGCTTCAAGCATTTCATCCATTTATTGCATCCTACTAAAAACAAGGTTGACTTTAAGCTCAAACCCAACTTTGGTGTATAGAGCTCATGTCCAAATTTCCATTGGTTTAAAATTTGTTTGCTTGTACTAGATTTCAAACAAGGTCTCTGAATTTCTCTTACTTTCTTCGAAACGACACAACCTCACCCTTTTGCAAATTTGTTACCCTAGTGAATGCATTCTAGGTGTATCAAGCAAGTTAATGCAAGTGCATATGATGACATGACAAATTTTTAGTTCTCGTAACACCAGGGGTGTTACACAGTGGTTGCCGCACAGATGCAGATGCTGCAACAGATGGCGAACACGATGAATGAAATGCAAGCTAAAATGAGGCAAGAACGCCAGGAAATGCATCAGGAACGACTGAAAATGCGTCAAGAGATGAGGCAAGAACGACTGAAAAGACAACAACAACCACCTCCACCACCACCAGCTCCACCTAGGGATAAGCACCGAGAGTTTATGAGCCACAAACCACCGACATTCTCCAACTCCGCGGAACCACTACAAGCATATGACTGGCTAAAGTCTATGGACAAGATGCTCAACATAGCTCAGTGCTCAGACAGAGAGAAGGTACTATATGCATCGGGTCGCCTTACCGGCCCCGCCGTGGATTGGTGGGATGCATATTGAGCTGCTCACGCTGCTGTCAACACAATTACCTAGGCAGAATTCTCCACTCAATTCAGGAATTACCATATTCCTGCTGGACTTATGAAGATTAAGAGGAAGGAGTTTCTATCCCTTAAGCAGGGAAGTATGTCCATGAGCGAATATAGAGAGAAATTTATCCAGCTATCTCAATATGCTCCTAGGGATGTTGAGGATGATGAGAAGAATCAGGAACTCTTTCTGGAAGGTTTGATTGGACCGCTACAATACCAACTGGTATCGCATACCTTCCCGTCCTTCCAAAGCCTACTAGACAAAGCTATTGATGTGGAAAATAAGAGGTTTGAGTTTGGAGAAAAAAGAAGTGCTACCAAAAAGGGACAGGCTGGAAGTAGTTCCTGTCCCTATTATGCTACTACCCAAAGTACACTTGCTCGTGGCAGTCCTGGGAAACAAACTCAACAGACAAAAACTGCTCCTCCTCAAGCAAGCACCCCAGCATGACCTGTTGCTCCTAATACATCCACCAACAGATCATGCTTCAAGTGTGGACAGTATGGACACTATGCCAACTACTATCCCAATAGGGATGCTTATACTACTCTGGCTCCGATGAAGCAGGGTCAAGCCTCGGGAGGCAAGAGTCAACCCTTATCTGTCAATCAGGGGCAGGTCAACCATGCAGAAGTAGAAGTTGAACCTCATGAACCTGAAAACCAAGAAGAAGTGCTGGTTGAAGATGAAGAAGTTCGTGAAGAAGGCAATGAACAACAGGATTAGAATAAATAAAATTATATAAATTGTTGGTCACTTGTTCTCAAATGTTATGAATCAAGAACAAGGCAACACAATTGTTAAAGATTAAGGATCTTCGTCTTCCGAAGTATTATCTCCACGTGGAGATAATACTCATCAGACGAAGATCAAGAGAGATTTGCCTTCATTATTTAGTACACGAATAAGAATACACGAATAAGAATACAAAGGGACAAAGATCAAGAGAGATTTGCCTTCATTAATTCATTTATATTTGTATTCCATAAAACATAAATGAATATTCAATGGTATTAATATTACATTGGTACCTTCGCCTTGCTCGAAGGCGTGAATGCGGGAGCGATTACAAATCAGCGTGAACATTACGTTGTTACTGTTCATCTATTTATAGGCACGGGACGCAGCCCGAGTAAAATTACATTTATTTCCTTTACATTCATCTATTATTATAACACAGAATATTAGGGACTGAATAGACTTTGTCCATTTTTAGTCATCATCATACTTGACCTTTGTCATCTCATCAAAACCGACGCTCCTCGGCTATAGCTTCGTCGGCCATTCTTATCACCTTCGAGTTACATCTTTACCCTGTTATAAGAGAAATCCTTCATCCCAAAGCCGAAGCCTCCCTGTAATGATCCATATCATACTAAAAACATATGGTCAGTCACGTTTTTTAGGACCTTCGGAGGAAGAAGGCCCCCAACATAAACATATACATATATATATATATATATATATATATATATTTAGAGTACTATTTGTAAGACCTAAATAATACTTTAGTTAGTAGTTAGGATTTTACTATTTAGGAGTAATAATAAGGTCTATTTGACCCTATGCTTTGCTAATGAGTTATGCATCATGACAAGGTTTTTGTTTGTACATATGTTTTGAGACAAAAAGAGATACATCCCTTCCTCTTACTAATCTTGAGGACGAGATTTCTGTTAAGGGGGTAGGATTTGTAAGACCTAAAAAATTAGTAGGAGAGAAAATATATATCATAAAATAAAGAATAAAAATATATATAATAATGTTGTGAAATTTTTTTGAAGACCTTTGAAATTCTATTAGGCCTCTTCCCCCTCATATTCAAACAACAATATTAAATTAGTTAAGTAACTAATGAATAGATAAAGAAAAGGTTGATCTCTTGCTGATAACTTTGTTGTGATATGTTTTATTAAAAACATAAAATTGACCTCAAATTATCAATGGAACTATAAAATAGAGGATGAGAGGAGAAATAGTAATAGTAACTTGTTGCTTCTACAATTGGAAAAGGGAGGGAGAATTAATAATAAATATTATTAAAAATTTGTAGAGTTTATATTCACAATTAGGATGGTATTGGATATTTGGAAGCCTAAAAATTCAAGGTATGAATTTAAACTCGAATTCAAGTTTTGAAATTGGAAATGGAGAAAGGAATTCAAAATAGAGTAAAGAAAAAAAGAAAAAGAAAAAAGTTGGCTGTTGGGCTGATATGCACCACGCGGCCCATCCCTTTTCCCTTTATCATTTGTGCGTCGGTCCAGTCTTGCACGTACGCCAGCCCAACGGTGAAGGCGCCACTAGCTAGTGGGCCCCGCCTCTGGACTCGCCCGCGTGTACTCAATGCCGCTGATGTGTGGGCTCGGCTTGCCAGCTTCGTCTCCTCCCCTATAACAAACTCGCCGAGTTTTCCTTGGAGGACTGCGAATGGTCAGTACGGTTTGATCTCTCCTCCCCTCCTCGCTCGGGGTATTTAAGCACTTGCTTCTCCGCTACATCCCTCGAGCTTAGCCACCTGACTTTTAGGCCTAAATCGCCAGTAGAAGCACAACATTTGGGTGGGGCGGAGTGTAGTCCACGTCGTCGCTGTGGATCCCATGCACCAGGCATCTCGCGATGAAAAATATAGCGGGGGGGGGGGGTCTCCTGAGCCAGGTGGTTGTGTCTGCAGCACGATGGCGTAGGGAGATTGACGGATACACCACTGATTCCTTGCCGGAGTTTGAGGAGTTCACTCGGGACGTATCACGCCCGCGTGGGTGAGTCTCGCCTCCATTCTATTCTCGGTAATGGTCACTTTCCCGAACTCGCTTTTGTCACCGCATCATTTAGGGACGATTGGGTTGGAGTTTGGAGCACCAGAGCCTTAGTTAAGACCCTCTGGTGATGGCTCCGTCGTGGGTTGGGCGGCGGTGCTGTCGAGTGTAGGGGATGGATGGGTTGACGATCAGGGACCATTGGATCGAAGGTGTACGCCAGAGATTTGATATGCGCATCAATTTCGGCATGGGATCATCACGACCGATGATCTAGGTTTGACCGGTAGGGATTATATCCCAGTATTTTAAAATCCAGTGCGTCGGTCGTTGATCGGATGGTTTTTATCGCGTGTCGGTTCGGTGAGATGCGATCTAATCTGGATCCCAGATTTTTAATCCGATGGCTAGAATCTCTACGTACCCCTTCGCCATACCATCTTTCAAAAGAGCCCCTGCAGAATTCCATAACTAACTCGCCATCCACCAAAGGCATAAGACCATTATGATTAGGTCCAGATTTTTACGGAATAGACCCCGAAGTCCTAAGAAATAATATCTGCAGTATATATGGTTGGAAAATAATAAAAGAAAATATGGAAATCGATTTTCATGTATAAAGTATTTCTCAAATATTAGAAAATTCATATGTTGTTCATTTTAATTCCAATTGGATCTGTTCAAGTTTCGTTAGCCTCGTAAAAACATTGTCTATGCAATAACAACATTAGTTTCATCATAACACATTCTTATAAATGGATATTGATTAATCTATGTTTAGTGGGTTAAGCTTACCAATTAAATATAACATATCTATAATTATAATCTGATTAAAATATGATTTCTAATCAAGTTATAATCAAGATTAAAGTTGAGTTAATTATTTATACAATATTTCTCTCATATGGCATATACTAATCAATTTATAATATAGTTTAATATCTAAATCACATAGATCTTCCATAACTCCTTAACTGTGTGGCAGAACCGCCCGAATTATTCCAGCTTAAGTGCCCAAGTCACGCCTTAGAGGCCGCAACACACTTAAATCGGAATAACCCGTCAGTCCCTCAAATCTAGTCTGATAAAGCCACTTCCCGAGATCAAATACCACTAACTCACTCGATGGTGAGTCACAGAGAAAATACAATAAAGCAGGAAACCTCAAATTAAAGTACTGGAGTTATTACATGAATCGGAGTTTTTCAAGTAATCTGAAACACGTTTATAATTTAAATTGCAGTGGATAGTCAATCACGTCGAATGATGAGGAATAGGGCAAGGCCTAGCCCACTACTCCTCCTGCTCCTCTCCTGCAGGAGCAGCATCCCACTCAACCGTCCAACTCGGTGGCAGGGTGGAAGGCCAAGTCACACCATCAACCATGTCCTGAAGCGTACCTACAAAAATGGTGCCACAAGCAAAGCTGAGTATACTAATACTCAGCTAGACTTACCCGGTGTGAGGAATCTACTCCTCTACCTCTAGATCATGCAGCTGTTTGGCTGAAGGGTTTAGTTTGCAGAAAGCACTAGCTGAGTCTAAAGATAAATTTTATCTTTTCCAATTCTAGTATCATTAACTTTAGCTAAGTTTGCTTCTTCTAAGCATACATGGTAGCAATCATTTAGTACAAACAACATGTTATCTCAAGTAAAACCTCATTTCACTTCTTACTCAATGCAGTACAAGGGGTCAAGCAGTCTCATTAGTTGCGAGAAGTAGACAATTTGAATCGAGTTTTTAAACCATGCAAGGTAAACCTAAACACACAACATGTAGGGGCACTCCGTCCCTACACACGTCAACCGTCCCCATCGATTCCTCATTCGTGACCAGGGCTCACCGCCTTGGCATACAATGCTCCACTGACCCCGGCTACCGTCGTGCAGTGACCGCACTTGTATCCACCATAGCTAGCATGGGAGACCCAGTCTCAGTACAAGTGAGGAGGAAAGTCCACAGCCCAGCATCACTCAGGTACTAGGTTTACCGGTTACCATGTTTCCCGACATGTGTTGAGTACGTTCAAACGCTTGACTCAGGTATCCACACATTAATTCTTAATTCCATTTCTGTCTCATGAACATGGCATCCACCCTAGATCCAAGTTCATAGACCATCATAGATCATGTTATTAAGATGAATACATTTAGTTCCTGACCTCGCGCGAGTGCTAGAAAAATCAGTCGACTTCTACCGAGATCCTAATTAGCAAAGCAGCTACTCGACCTAGCATACTAGTATCCATCTCAACAGGAATCCTGAGTTCATGCAACTAAGGGTTTCAAGCAACTCCTACACTTAAGTGCACATTACAAGCCTACAAACATTAAGTGTAGTAAAGTAGCATATATAAATTGGTTATGCATAAAATAGGGGCTTGCCTTCAAATGCTGGGGCTGCGGGGAGATCCTCGGTGGTAGGCTCGGGAGCTAGCTCCTGGTCTTCCTCGTGGATAGCTCCTTGCTGGGGAATGAGCACGTACTCTCCATCAGCGAGGTTGCAATCTAATGAATGCAATGAGTGAGATATATGTAGGCCGTGACATGCAATTTAGCAATGATAATAGTATGGTGAAATGATTAAGTTAATAAGGTAGAGCTTAATCTTACTACTGGAAATCCTAGTGGTACACTTAGCTATTTTGGGTCAAGTTTGGTTAAGTTAATTGGTCAGATTATTTTTGTGTTCCACTGATTTCCTTTTAATGTTTTGGTGAAAGTTTATTAAGATTCCTAGCTGAATTCATTGGGGTGAGATTCATTATTCTTCCCAACTTATCTCTTCTTCTTCTTTTCTTTTATGCTTTTAAGGTGGGCTCGAACTACAACCCACCTTTATAAAATTCCAAAAATTCTGTAACAATTACAGTAGCTTCTCACTGGTGTGTAACTCTCTATCTCAAAATTGGGTCTTAAAAAGTTAAGGGTTCTCTCTGTAAAAAATTATCAAGTTGTGGGGCAGAGGGGGTGCTTTGAACTACAACTCTCCTTTCACAGTGAATTATTCCTTAAAGCTTATTATTGCTGGCATTTTGATGCAATAACATGACTTTGTACCAAATTTTAGCCACTAATACTTATTGGGTATTTTACTGTGATTTTCTATAATTCTTGGCAAAAGGGGTGCTTTCTACTACCACTATACTTAAAAATGTCAAACAATAGATTTCTAGTTTTTCCTATCTTCTTCTTTGTGCAAGAGCAATCATTCTAGAATTTGGCAACTTTTGCTTAAGGGAAAAAGGGGTAGAAATTCTTGGATTATATGGCCTTTTTCATGGGGTTAGGGGTAATGGGTGTTACCTTACATTTTTAAATAGGTTTCATATTTTTCTCTGGTGGTCTACTTCATCAATAGTTGGGTAAAATTTTATTTGCCTAATGTTGCACAATTTTTGGCTTTCTTATGATTTAATTAGAACATGGGCTAAAATCAAGTTTGAATTGTTCAACCCACTTATTATGATGGGTTGGGATGTTTATTATTTTTGTAGTGGTGTTCTAGCAGTTAGGAGTCCACTAAAATTTTCTTACCATTTTTGAAATGGCCCTTCTATTTTTAGTTAGGGCTTGTTTGGATTTCTTAGTGCTTAACAAATTATTTAACCATGGATTGGCTCTAGACTAGGATTCTTTGTATTTTTCCTATGTTCCCTATTACTTAAGTATACTAGGAAAAATGTTTTCTTTCCCTGTCTATTATTTTCCACTATTCACCTTAATTTTCTAAGTTTTGGGCAGATATAGTCTTTAATAGCAAAACGTGAGTTAGTCTTGTATACTCGGGTGCTTAGTATTTTTAAACAGTGCATATGCTGGGTATCTATCTCCACAAATTTTCTTAAGCCTAGAACAGAAGCATTTCTATTTTTCTTTATATTAATAAGGTTTCGGTAGTTTCCTTATTTAATTGAAAACTCTAAAAATTAATACAAAAAACATGGGGTTTACTATTTTTGCCTGACAGTTCATAATATTTTGAATCCAGCGAAATTGGTTTGACTAAATTTGGATACATATTTCTCAAGTTATGAATTTCCTAAGTTCTCTATTTATTTAAAAAGAATAACCAGAAATGGTTAAATGGACACTGACTTTGCATAAGGGTCCCTGGCGAGTGTTTTCAAATTTCCTTACATACTAGTCCTTGGGTCACTATCCACATGAGCCACTGACAATTTAGAAAACCCCCTAGGGTTTTACTAAACGTAACCCGAGGTCCTTCTCCTAATTAAACAGTACCCGCGGCGGAGGAAAGGGCGGAGGGGCTTACCAGCGGCGGGTTTGCTCCGTTGAGGTGGTCGAGGGCATAGGGGAGGTCAAGACGGTCACGTCGATGTGTGGATCATCGCGGGGGATGGTCGGAGTAGGTCGGTCCACGTGCGCAGGCGGGGGAGCTCATCGGCGGCGAGGGCTCCAGCCTATCCAGGGCGGTAGAGTTCAATTAAACTGGTCGGTGAGCTTCACTAGGTGTCAGGGAAGGCATGGACACAAGGAATTGAAGAATGGCTCACCTGATAGCTCGGTCTACGTGTGGTGGCGGGCGGCCGAAGTCCGGCGACGGTGATCTCGCTGTTCCAGTGAGGTAGGGCCTCGGTCCTTGGTTGGAGAAGCTTTACGGCTCCTCGGGGAAGCTATCCAGAAGCTCAGGTGAGGCTAGAGGTCTTTGGAAATGGCTGGCCGCGGTGGCCGGCGCTCGGCGCAGAGCTCGCCGGAGCTAAGGACATGGTCTGGTCAGCGAGGGTGAGCATGGAGTGACGTGAGGCGCGTCCGAGGGTGGTGCGTGGGGTGTGCGCGGGCGAGGGGTGGCTCTGACACGCGCTCGGGGTGTGCGTGGGCGAGTGCCAGTGCGCGCTCTAGCGCTTGGGCACGACGTCGAGCACGAGGCAACGTAGAGAGTGGTCAAGTTCAAGCGCGGATTGGCTCCAAATCTTTGAGATTATGGCCATGATCCCATTGAGAGATCTCTTCACCTGACATTCCTTTGTCGTTTATGTGTGGAGGCTTGTGGGTTTTGTTGACTGGAGCCAAAGAAATGGAGTGATGAAGTTTGATTTGTCTCACTGCTGAAACCCAAGATGAAATCCCAGATTTGATGTGTCTATGGCACGAATCTCGATGCCATCTTCACACATGTTGTAGAGGGGTTAATTTAGCACAACTTTGTCAATGGGGGCTTAAGGATTTGAGCTAGGGATCAAGGTGAACATGCTCAAGTTCTAGGTGAGGGCTGAAATTCAGAAATCTGAATTTTCAGATTTTCTTAGAGAGCTCCACTTGAATGACCTTTTTGGAGATTTTAATTAATTATTTTGGCCAAACTTTTCTAATAATGATTGTAGCTTAATTAGTGTATTTCAACTTTTATAATTGGCCTAAGCCATGATTCCATGTTTTTCATGGTCATTTTTTTTACCAATTTCTTCCTTTTTACTTAAATGGCCCATTTAAGGTTATTCTACGGTTTAGACATTTTCCCCACTTTGAGTGCATGATATGATTTATGCATGATGCTTAAGACAAAATGACTTAGTTGAATTTGTGTTCCCAAGCTTTTTGGTGTCTTTTGCTCAATTGGATTCGTATGTGATAATGATCTTGAGTTAGCACTGAGAAGGAACTCTAGGAATTACTGGGGTGTTACAGCCTTCCCCCCTTAAAGGAATCTCGTCCCGAGATTCGGGTCGGAGTCCTTCGGGGTGAAGCGAAGGTTATGGCTTGCTTGAATTTGGTGGTTTGCTTATTAAGGTTCCCTGGTATCTGCTCTTCGAATGTCATCCTCTTTGCAACTTCAGAAGGAAGTCCTTTTTGATTTAGTTTTACAACTAACTCATTTTATGTTAAGGTCATTCTTCTTATATTTAGATTCAAAGGGCAGGGGGAAGGGGTCGGGCATGGTTAACCTTAGGTAGACAATCGGGGAAGTTGGAACGTAGGAATTCCTTAGACTCCCAAGTAGCCTCTTCCTCTGAGTGATTGCTCCATTGGATCTTATTCATTTTGATCGATTTAGCCAGAGTTAATCTTTCTTTGCAATCCAGAATCTTGGAAGGGTACTCTTGGTATGATAGATCTGGCTCTATCTCCACTTCTGGTTCTGCTATGATCTCGGTTGGCAATCGAACACATTTCTTCATTTGGGACACATGGAACACATTGTGGATGGCAGGCATTTTTGGAGGTAACCTCAATTTGTATGCCACGGGTCCACATGTTTCCACGATCTCATAAGGTCCAATGTAGCGAGGGGCTAGCTTGCCTTTGATCCCAAACCTTTGCACTCCTTTGGTGGGTGATACCTTCAGATATACGAAATCTCCCACTTCAAACTGGAGGGGTTTTCGTCTCTTATCATGGTAACTCTTCTGCCTGGCCTGAGCAGCTTCTAGATTTTTCCTGATTAGTTTGACTAGTCGTTTCGGCTTCAATCACTAAGTCAGGTCCAAAAATTTCTCTTTCTCCAGGCTGAGACCAATTGAGGGTGTTCGACACCTTCCGTATAGGGCTTCGAAAGGTGCCATCTTTAGGCTTGATTGATAACTGTTGTTATAAGCAAACTCTACCAAAGAGAGGTACTTATCCCAGTTCTTGCCGCAATCGATCGCACAAGCCCTTAGCATATCTTCAAGAATTTGATTTACCCTTTCGGTCTAACCATCAGTCTGTGGGTGGTAAGATGAACTCCTTATTAGCTTGGTTCCTAAACACTCTTGCAATTGCTCCCAAAATCTGGCAACGAATTAGGCTCCTCGGTCAGAGACAATGGTCCAGGGTAATCCATGCAAACACACAATTCGGTCAATATATAGTTCTGCATACTTCTGAGCCTTATCGGTGGTGTGCACAGGAAGAAAATGTGCCACTTTTCTCAATCGGTCCACAATGACCCAAATTGAATCATGATGCCGAGAGGTGTTGGGCAGACCCACAATGAAATCCATGCTGATGTCATCCCATTTTCATGAAGGTATCGATAGGGGTTGCAAGGCACCAGCTGATTTTTAGTGGCTTGCCTTTATCCTCTGACATGTGTCACATTCCGATACATACTGAGCTATCTCCCTCTTCATTTTGGTCCACCAATATAAGGGCTTCAGATCATGGTACATCTTGGTGCTTCCCAGATGCATGGAGAATTTGGAGAGATGAGCCACATCCAAAATTTTCTTCTTGAGATCCTTATTTTTAGGAACCACCAATCTGTCTTCAAACCACAATATACCCTTCCCATCTTGGCGAAAACACTTATACTACTCCATCTTTTGATGGAGGTTCTCCTTAATGATTTGCACTCCCTTGTCACTGAGTTGGGCCATAATTATCTGGTCTTGCAAAGTTGGCTCAATGGAAATGTGAGACAAAGCACCTGAAGGAATCACTTCGATCTTCATCTTGCTCAACTCATCACACAGGGTATTGATGCGAGAATCCATCATCACACAGTTGCATTGTGACTTCCGACTCAAGGCATCAGCTACCACATTGGCTTTCCCTGGGTGGTAGTGTACCTCCAAGTCATAGTCCTTGATCATCTCTAGCCATCTTCTCTACCTCATGTTGAGATCAGCCTGAGTAAAGATGTACTTGAGGCTCTTATGATCTATGTAGATGTTGTAGTGGGTTCCCATCAAATAGTGCCTCCACATCTTTAATGCATGAACCCCAGCTGCTAACTCCAAGTCATGAGTGGGATAATTTGGCTCGTGTGGCCTGAGTGCCTGTTGGTGACTTGTTCTCAAATGCTTCGGATCGAGAACAAGGCAACATAAAAAGTGTTAAATGATAAGGTCCTTCGTCCTTTGAAACATTATTTCCCTTCGGGATATAATGTGTTTCGGACGAAGGTCTCAAATAACATATCTTCGTAAGTGCAATAAGTTAAAACGAAGGACTTACGTGCAACATTAAAAGTAATATAAACATTTAAACTTTATTACCATGTCATTTCTATTTTATTATCGTATAACAATAGAAATGACTTCAAATTATAAGTGTACCTTCGGATTGCAGGAAGGCAAAAGTACAAGGATGACGCAAAAGCAAATGCCAAGTCAGCGTGAACAGTACGGGAGTACTGTTCATCTATTTATAGATGTGGGACGCAGCCCATGTAAAATTACATTCATGCCCACTACATTTGCTAATGACTTATGGGAATCTGTCAAGGCCTAAGTAGTCTTTTCATCTTTAAGTCGGTTCCCCTTTCTGCTGCCGAGACGAAGCTTTCCTGCGAACAGCTTCGGCTGCGCACCGTCCTTCGTACAGCTTGATAATCAGCCCGTCCTCCATCTCAATCCCCCTTCGTCTGGCTTAGGCTTCGTCCTGACCGTACTCCATGTTCATAATTCTGAATCCGAAGATACCTATTCATATAATCCACTTGGAAAACATTGTCAAATCATGTTTTTGAGGACCTTCGGAGGACGAAGGCCCCCAACAGTAATGTATTAGCTTTAGTGGATAACACACTAATCTACTTAGCTAATAAATCCCCCGCAGTAATATTCCTCGTAATTACTCGCCTTGTCTACAATTCTTCCTTTCCTACCCTGTGTTTCTAACCCAGATGGGCTACCCCTATAGTGTTAGAAGAGAGCACTATAGACGTGATCCTTGGTATGGTTAAGAAAGGCAAAGGCAGTATATACACAGTGCTAAGGGAACCATAGAACTCACCAGTTCCAAAGGAGAAAGATTTGAAGTAGGAATTGCAGTAACTACCGCCACCAGACTAGCGGCATTCTTAGTAGATGGGAAGTTGTTGGTGTCAACATCTGTGTGGTTAGAGATTTTCCGGATGTCTTCCCAGAAGAGTTACCAGGGATGCCACCAGATAGGGAAGTTGAGTTTGTCATTGACCTCTTACCTGAGACTGCCCCTACTTTCAAAAGGCCATATAGGATGTCTGTAGAAGAGTTAAAGGGACTGAAGAAGCAGTTAACGGAATTATAAGAGGCTGGGTACATTCGTTTGAATTCTTCACCTTGTGGAGCGCCAGTTCTGTTTGTACAGAAGAAAGAAGGATCGCAAGGGATGTGCGTGGATTATAGGTCCCTTAACAATGTCAATGTGAAGAACAAGTATCCGTTACCCCGCATTGAGGATTTATTTTATCAGATAAGAGGTGCAAGGGTATTCTTGAAGATTGAACTCTGACCGGGTTATCACCAAATGAAGATTAGGCCATCGGATATTCCCAAGATGATTTTACGACCCGATATGGTTTGTATGAGTTCACCGTTATTTCATTTGGACTAACTAATGCACCAGCTTATTTTATGAATTTGATGAATAAGGTGTTTATGGAGTATTTGGACAGATTCATCGTAGTATTCATCGACAATATCCTTATCTATTCTAAGAATGATAGTGATCATGAGGAACATCTGAGATTGGTGCTATAGAAGCTACGAGATAATCAACTCTACGCCAAGTTTAGCAAATGCGAGTTTTGGATTGACAAGGTGCCATTTCTTGGACATATCATTTCTAGTGGAGGAATTTCAGTGGATCCTACTAAAGTTAAGGAGATAATGGTGTGGAGCATACCCACTACAGTTACTGAGATTCAGAGTTTCTTGGGACATGCAGGATACTATCGGAGATTTATTAAAGGATCCTCTAAGATTGCCAAGCCTATGACCTTGCTTCTAGAGAAGGGAAGAGAATTTAAGTGGGATGAGAAGTGCCAAGATAGCTTTGATCAATTAAAGAAGAGGTTGATGTCGCCACCAGTGTTAGTTATGCCAGATCTACAGAAGGGATTGGATATTTATTGTGATGCATGTGGCCAAGGCTTGGGATGTGTACTTATGCGAGAAGGACACGTGATTGCCTACGTGTCTCGTCAGTTGCGGAAACAAGAGTTGAACTACCCCACTCATGACTTAGAACTGGCAGATGTTGTGCATGCGCTTAAGATTTGGAGACATTATATTATGGGAACCAAGTGTCAAGTGTATACGGATCATAAGAGTTTGAAGTATATATTCACTCAGAAGGATCTCAACCTTAGGAAACGTCGTTGGTTGGAGCTTATTAAGAATTATAATTTAGAGACTCACTATCACCCGGGCAAGGCAAATTTGGTTGCAGATGCCTTGAGTCGAAAGGAGCATGTTCATTCAGCTGTTGTTGCCCAGCTACCCGATGAGATTGTTGAGGATTTTAGGAGAATTAACCTGGGGATAGTTGCCCATACTGAAGGAGTTACTATTGATGTGGAACCTACTTTGGAACAAGAAATCCACAAAGGACAAATTGGTGATGCTAAAATGCAAGAGATTAAAGATCTGATTACTGAAGGACGAGGTCCAGAATTCATGGAGGATGAGCAAGGCACCGTATGGTTCAAGGACAGGATATGTGTTCCTGATATTGAAAGCCTTCGTGAAACTATTAAAAAGGAGGCCCATGACTCGGATTATTCTATTCATCCTGGTAGTACCAACATGTATCAGGATTTGAAGCATAAATATTGGTGGTATGGATTGAAGAGAGATGTGGCTGCACATGTGGCTATGTGCGATGTGTGTCAAAGAGTTAAGGCTGAACAACAAAGGCTAGCTGGACTACTGCATCCACTGAAGATACCCAAATGGAAGTGGGAAGAGATTGGTATGGATTTTACTATTGGATTGCCTCGCACCTCGAAGGGATATGATTCTATATGGGTTAGTGTGGATAGACTGACCAAAGTGGCTCATTTGATTCCGGTCAAGACTACTTACAAGGGATCTCAATTGGTAGAGTTATATATGGTTCGGATTATGTCTCTACATGGTGTACCGAAGAAGATCGTTTCAGATAGAGGATCACAGTTTACCTCCAGATTTTGGAAAAGTTTTCATGAGAATATGGATACGAAGTTGAATTTTAGTACAACCTATCACCCTTAGACTGATAGACAGACTAAAAGGACTAATCATGTATTGGAGGACGTGTTGAGAGCTTGTGCCCTTCAGCATGGTAGTAGTGGGATAAGAGTCTACCTTATACTGAGTTCTCATATAATAATAGTTACTAGGCCAGTCTGAAGATGTCACCGTTCGAGACTCTATATGACAGGAAATGCAGGAGGACTCCTCTATTTTTGGACCAGACTAGAGGAAGATAGTTCTTTGGACCTGAACTTATTCAAGAGGCAGAAGAACAAGTTTGTATAATTCGAGAGAATTTGAGAGTAGCTCAGACCAGGCAAAAGAGCTACGCTGATAACAGAAGAAGACCACTGGAATTTGAGGAAGGAGATTATGTGTACCTCAAGGTGTCACCACTTCGTGGAATGAGGAGGTTTAAAGTCAAGGGCAGATTGTTCCCTCGCTATATTGGACCATTCAGAATTTTTTAGGCAAGTTGGAGAGATGGCCTATCAACTCGAGCTACCTGATAATCTATCTGATATGCATAATGTATTCCACGTATATCAACTCAAGAAGTGTCTCCCTATCCCTGAGGAATAGTTACCAATGGAAGGGCTCAGTGTTCAGGGTGGTTTGGCTTACATGGAGTATCCTGTCAAGATTTTGGATAAATTGACTCGAGTTACAGGAAATAAGGTGATAAAGATGTGCAAAGTGCAATGGAGTCACCATGGAGAAGATGAAGCAACATGGGAAAGAGAAAAAGAGCTTCGCATAGATTTTCCCCATCTTTTCCCTCGTTCCTCCTAAATCTTGAGGACGAGATCCTTTTTAAGGGGGGTAGGATTTGTAATACCCAATTTGCAATTTGCAAGAGCTAATATCAAAGGGAGAAACAAGTTCACTTTATCTATGTGGGAGTTTGAACTTTTTGTGCCATCACATGTGAACACCATATTTTAAAACAGATAATTATAAAATATATATACCACTAAATCATTGCATCATGATGAGATTTTTAATTTGTGTGCATTATTTGTGACAATATAATAATAATAATAATAATAATAATAATAATAATAATAAAAGAAATATAATAATGAGAGGGAATTTGAATCCTTAATTAAGAATTAGGGTTTAAAATAGAGAAAGAAAGGGAGAAATATTATACAAAACAAAATAAATTTATAAATAAATAACTTCATTACAATTTGGTATGATCAAATTAAATATTTGGTCTGAGTACAAATTCACATCCATAGTTGAATTCAAATTATGAATTTGAGTGCAAACAAAACAGGAATAAAAAAAGAGAGGATAATACCTGCAGTTGGGCCGAATTCACCCTCCTCGGCCCATTTCCAAACTTTACCCCGCGCAGCCCACTTCCGCTCCCCGCGCGCGCGTCTCCCGCGCCAAAACCCTAGCCGCCTGACCTCCACTCGCCGCCATGCGGGCCCACGTCGCTAGCTTCGCTGCCCACCGCACGCGCGCACTGCCCCGTGGGTCCACCTGGCCAGAATCCCTATCACACGTTGCAGCCGTGTATTGACTGTATCCCATTCCACGTTCTCTCGCCTTGTGTGTCACTGGTGGTGGGGCCGGGTGGCCAGGTCCGTCTCCTCCCCCGAATCCGCGCTAGAGCTTCTTCCCCGTGTGAACTGGATCACGCTAACCGGATCCTCCGCGATCACGCGACTCCGGCGCCAGCTGAAGTCATTACGGCCTCCGCCATTTCCACTCTGACTTCGCCCTGCTAGCTAGCCGGGACCTTGCGGCTGTGGCAGAACCGCCCGAATTATTCCAACTTAAGTGCCTAAGTCCCGCCTTAGAGGCTAGACCACACTTAAATAGGAATAACACGTCAGTCCCTCGGATTTAGTCCAACGAGGCCACTAACAGGATCAAGTACCACGTACTCACTCGATGGTGAGGTGCAAAGCAAATACAATAAAGCATAAAACCATACATTAAGGAGTATCAAATTTATTACATCATCATCAGAGTTTTAGCAAAAGTAGTGATCATTGTTCAGAATGCAGCGGAATAAAACTAACGATAAATAAATGGAGAGATGGGGAAGCCTGTCCCATCACTCCTCATGCTCCTCCTCGGCCGAGGTAGGGTCCCACTCGACTGTCCAACCCGGTGGCAAGATGGACGGCCAAGTCACTCCAGCAACCATGTCCTCCAAAGAACCTATAAAAAATTATGCCACAAGCAAGGCTGAGTATACTAATACTTAGCTTGACTTACCTGGTGTGAGGAGTCTACTCCTCTACCTCTAGACATGCAGCTGTTTGGCTGAGGGGTTTGATTGCCAAAAGCACTAGCTGAGTCTAAAAGTCAAGTTTTAGCTTTTTCAAGTTTTAGTGTGACTATCTTAAGACTAAATGTGTACCTATCTAATCATTCATGGTATCAAGCATTTAGCAATCAACAACTTTTTGCCAAGTCATCACATTTCCACTTGTTACTCAATGCAGTACAATGGATCAAGCAGTCTCATTAGCTGTGAGAAGCAGACGATTCGAATCGAGTTTTTATCCTTGCAAGGTAAACCTAAACACACAACATGGCGAGGCACTCTATCCCCACACACATCAACTGTCCCCATCGATTCCCCGTCAGCAGATCAGGGCTCACCGCCTTGGCGTACAATGCCTCACTGACCCCGACTGCCGTCGTGCAGTGACCGCACTTGTACCCACCATAACCGGAATGGGAGACCACGTCTCAGGTCGCGTGAGGGGCAAAGTCTGCTACCAGGTTCACTCAGGTACTAGGCTTGCTGATTTACCATATTTCTTCGCATGTGCTTAGTACGTTCAAACACTTGACATAGGTATCCGCACGTTAATCCTTATTCCAATTTCATCTCGTAGACCACGCATCCCCATGGATTCGTGTCTACAGACCATCATCATTCTTGTTGTCAGAGTGGATACAATCAATTTCCTGACCTCGCGCGAGTGCTAGAAAAATCACTTGACTTCTACCGAGATCCCTAATTAGCAAAGCAGCTACTCGACCTAGCATACTAGTATCCATCTCAAAAGGATTCCTGAGTTCATGCAACTAGGGTTTCAATCAACTCCTACACTTAAGTGCACAGTACAAGCCTACAAACATTAAGTGCAGTAAAATAGCATATAAATAATGGTTATGCATAAAACCGAGGCTTGCCTTCTAAAGCTGGGGCACACAGATCCTCGATGGCAGGTTCTAGTGCTGGATCTTGGGCTACCTCTTGAGCAACTCCTTGCTCCGGCACGAGGATGTACTCTCCGTCAGCGAGGTTGCAAGCTATCGGATGCAATGAATAAGATATATGTATGCTATGATATGCAGAGTTTAGTAACCATTATGCGTAGTGAAGAAAAAGCTAAGTCAGTTGATAACTTAGGGTTTCCTCGTTATAAAAAGCTCTCAGTGGTTTGTGCTTAGCAATTTAGGTTTGAGGTTTTGCTTAGAGGCAAATATAGTGGATTAAGACTTGGATTGCCCTTTAAAGGTTCCATTAGGTACTCAAGGATTTTGCTGTTTTGGTCAAGGTAACATTGATCTCCACTACTAATTCCTCTTTTTATTTTCTTTTTATGCTTTTAAGGTGGGTTTGAACTACAATAGTGATTTCAAAATTTCCAAAAATTCTGTGAAAATTACAGTGGGTTAATATTGGTCACTGTAGTCTATCCTATAAATTTGAGGTCAAAAATAAATAGATTGCCCTAGACAAAAATAACAAAAGTTGGCCAGAGGGGTTACTTTGCACTACAACTCTTACCTAGGTGTGGGTTCTGTACCAAGAGTTATTTTTGCTGGTATCTATGGGTAATAACATGCTTCTGTGCCAAAAATCACAGAGGGTTTCTTAGTGGTTATGTAGTTATGATTTTCTAAAGTTTAATGCCAAAAAGACACTTATAACTAACTTGCTATTTGAAAAATGTCAAACAACAGAACTTGTATTTTTTCTAGGTTCTTCTTAGCACAAGAACAGTCATTCCTAAGGTAGGGGTGTTTTCTCCTTAGGATTATTTTCTTATGACTTTTCAAAGTTTTCTCTGTTTTCATGAATAATTATGAGTGCAATTTCTTTTCACTGGACTATGGTTCAACAATTTTTTTTTGTGAACTACATAACTTAGGCATGCTAGGAAAAATATGGTTGCCCTCTGGTTTCCATTTTCAATCCCTTTTCTTAATTTTTCTAAGTTTGAGCATAAACAAGCTTTAGTGAATAAATCTTCCTTAACCTTGTATACTGGGGTGTTTATTAATTTCAAATAGTGTAACTACTAGGTTAGTGTCTCCACTATTTTTCTCAACCCTGGTCTAACAATATTTCTATTTTTCTCTTTATGATTAAGTTTTGAGAAATTTTCTTATTTAAATCAAAACTCTAGAAAATATTACAGGAACCATAGGGTTTACTATTTTTGCTTGATAGTTTATATTTTACAAAGTCTAGCAAAATTGGTTTGACTAAATTAGGATGATTATTCTTCAAGTTATGCATTTATTAAATTCTCTACAATATTTAAAAGAAAAGTAAATTCGAAATGGAAAAGAAATACAGATTTGCGCTGAAGTCCCTGGGTTTTCTCCCCCTTTTCTCTCACAAAACAGCCCTCGGTCTACTATTTGCATGAGTCACTGACCTTGCACAAAACCCCTGGACTTAACCTAAATCTAACCCATGATCCCTGGCTGGCTGGAACAGTAACCAGGGCAAAGATTATGGCGGTGAGGCTTACTGACGACAGTAGGGCTCCGGTGGGGTGGTCAGTGATGTCAGGGAGGTCACGGCGGTCACGTCGGTGTGCGGGTCGGCGTCGGTGGTGGCTGGAGCTGCTCTGGCCACGAGCGCAGGCGGCGAAGGTCATCGGCGGCTCCTGCTTCGGCCAAACCATGGCGGTAGGGTTCAATCTAAGTGCACGAGGAGCTCCATTGGGTGATGTAGAGGCTATGCGCGCAAGGAATTGAAAAATGGTGCAATGGGTTACCTGGTCCACGCGCTCTGGTGGGTTCACGAACTCCGGCGAGCGTGAGCGCACTGTTCCTGTGGGGCTGGTCCTTGGCTCAAGTTCGGGAAAGCTTCACGGCCTCACGATGAAGCTATCCGAGGGCTCAGATTGAGCGGAGGTGGGCGGGAATGGTCTGGCCACGGCGGGCGTCCTCGGGCGGCTCTGGCGGGTCGCGGGGAGGTCGCCGGAGCTACGGGCGAGCTCGGGAAAGTTAGGCGGGTGTGGAGGGGGTGACCAGGAAGGTGGCCGAGTGCAAGGGCGGGCTTTATAGACACGCACGGACAGGGCACCGACGCGGGCACGCGGGCGGCCAAGGGCGCGCGGGGGCGTGCTCTGGGCGCGTTCCCGAGTGCCTGCCCACGCCGAACTTGTTTGGTCGCCTTAGCGTGCAGATCTCAGCAAAAATCCTGTGTACGGTCTCTTCTCTGCACCATATCCTATCTTTTCTATGTGAGTTCCAAGCAAAGATATGGTCAGGGTTGAGAGATATAGGTGTGTGAAGTTGGCTCTGTCCGAGCTGTCCAGACCGAGACAAAAACCGTGCCAAGTCATGTCAACCGAATTAGGGTTGAGTTCAAATTTTTCCAGGGTGTTCTAGGGGTCTTTAGGCGCAATTTTGTTAATTGGGCCCTTTGGTTTTGAGGTTTGGAAAAAGGTGAACATGTTTGATCTTTGAAAGAGGGTCGGTTTTGAACTTGAGAAAAATCTGATTTTTCTTTTATGCTCTTCTCTTTGGTGACCCTTTTGGGGTTTTTCTGAAATCTTTTTGGGGTCACTCCCTCACTATTTTTTGTAGGGTATTAAGTGTACTACAACTTTTATACTTAGCCCAAGTCATGATAATGTGGTTTACATAGCCTTTTTGCTCAACTCCCCTCTAGAGCTCCATTTGCTTAATGGGATTTGAATTAGAGTTTGAGCTATTCTCTCCTCTTTAGGTGCATGATAAGGCCAAAGCATGACTTCTAAGATGCATTACACCTACTTAGGATCTTGACCCCCAGGTTTGGTGTCTTTTGCTCAAACTAAACCACATGTGATGATGGGTTCAATAGTGTAGGCTTGAGTGAAAACCCTAAGTAACACCTGGGGTGTTACAGCCCTCCCCCCTTAAAGGAATCTCGTCCCGAGATTTTTTTTCTTGGGTAGGGGTCCTTTAGAGGGGATACCAAGAAGGTGTGCTGAGGCGTTGCATTTTCCTTTATCCAAATTTCTCTAGTTATCTGCTCTTCGAATGTCATCCTCTTTGCAACTTCAGAAGGAAGCCCTTTTAAAATAATTTTCAAAGCTTACAATACCTTTAACACCTAAGTTTTTATTATATTTATATTCAAAGGGCAGGTGGGGTGGGGTTTTGGATTACGCACCGACTCTTTTAGGCAGAAAGTCGGGGAAGCGAGAACGTAGAAAATCCTCAGTCTCCCATGTAGCCTCTTCTTCTGTGTGGTGGCTCCACTGAACTTTATACATCCTGACTGTTCTTGCCCGTGTTGATCTCTCTTTTTGATCCAATACCTTGATAGGGTGCTCTTGATAAGACAAGTCTGGTTCTATTTCCAATTCTGGTTCAGGTAGCACTTCTGTGGGTAAGCGGACACACTTTCGTAGTTGAGATACGTGGAACACATCATGAACTGCTGACATATGGGGTGGCAACTTCAATTGATATGCTACAGGCCCACAAGTTTCTTTGATCTCATAGGGCCCAATGTAGCAAGGAGCCAACTTGCCCTTGATTCCAAATCTTTGAACACCTTTAGTGGGTGACACTTTAAGATAAACATGATCTCCCACTTCAAACTGTAGAGGTTTCCTCCTCTTGTCATGATAGCTCTTTTGCCTAGCCTGAGCAGCTTCTAAGTTCTTTTTAATGACTCTGACCTTCTCCTCTGCTTCAAGTACCAAGTCAGGTCCAAATATTTCCCTTTCTCCAGCTTGAGACCAATTTAGCGGTGTCCTACACCTTCTCCCATACAAGGCCTCAAAAGGTGCCATCTTCAGGCTGGACTGGTAGCTGTTGTTATATGAAAACTCCGCCAAGGAAAGGCACTTGTCCCAATTTTTACCATAGTGTAGCACACAGGCTCGCAACATGTCTTCGAGAATTTGATTCACTCTTTCTGTCTGACCATCTGTCTGAGGATGGTATGCTGAGCTTCTTATTACATGGGTCCCAAGTGAACTTTGGAGCTGCTCCCAAAAGCGTGCCACAAATAGTGCTCCTCTGTCAGACACAATGGTCTTCAGAATTCCATGTAAACGCACTATTTGATCAACATAGATTTCTGCATATTTCTCTGTCTTGTAGGTGGTATGCACTGGCAAGAAATGAGCGGTCTTGGTCAATCTATCCATGATGACCCAAATAGAATCGTGGCATTGGGAGGTATTGGGCAATCCCATAATGAAATCCATGCAAATATCCTCCCATTTCCAAGTTGGTATGGGAAGGGGCTGTAAGGTGCCTGCTACCTTCAAATGACTGGCCATGACTCTCTAGCAAGTGTCGCATTCAGATATATACTTAGCAATTTCCCTTTTCATTCTGGTCCACCAGTACAAGGATCTGAGATCATGATACATCTTCTTACTGCCGGGGTGCATGGAAAATTTTGAGAGATGAGCTTCATCCAATATTTTCTTTCTGAGCTCGGGGTTCTTAGGAACAACCAATCGGTCTCCAAACCATAGGATCCCTTTGCTGTCCTGACGAAAGCATTTGTATTTTTCCACCTTTTGTTTGATCATTTCCTTAATGACTTGAACACCCTTGTCACCAATCTGTGCCATGACTATTTGCTCATGCAAAGTGGGCTCCACAGAAATATAACTCAAGGTACCTGAGGGAATGACTTCTAGGTTCAATTTGCATAACTCGTCGCACAGGGTGGTGATTTTAGCATCCATACTCATACATTTGCACTAGGGCCTTCCGGCTTAAGGCATCTGCCACAACATTGGCCTTGCCGGGATGGTAATGCACCTCCAGATCATAGTCCTTGATTAATTCCAACCATCTTCTCTGCCTCATATTAAGATCAGCCTGAGTGAAGATATATTTGAGACTCTTATGATCAGTATAGATATTACAATGAGCTCCCATCAAGTAATGTCTCCAAATCTTGAGAGCATGAACTACGGCTGCTAACTCCAGATCATGTATGGGGTAGTTCTGCTCATGGGGTCTAAGTGTTCTGGAGGCATAAGCAATGACTCTTTTGTCTTGCATCAAGACACATCCCAATACAGTACCAGAAGCATCGCAATAAACCTCAAAGGGTTTGGTGTTGTCAAGCTGAGCTTGCACAGGTGCTGTTGTCAAATGTTGCCTTAGTGCATGAAAGGCATCCTCACATTTCTGGCTCCATTCATACTTGACTCCTTTCATCAACAATTCAGTCATTGGCTTGGCAATCCTAGAGAAATCCAGAATAAATCACCGATAATACCCTACCAATCCCAGAATACTCTGAATCTGCCATACAGTGGTAGGAGGTTTCCAATTCATCACTTCTTGTACTTTCTCAGGATCTACTGATACCCCATCCTAAGAAATGGTATGACCTAGAAATTTTATCTCCTTCAGCCAGAACTCACATTTGGACAGCTTAGCATATAGATGATGATCGCGCAGTCGCTGAAGTACGATGTGTAGATGCTCAGTATGCTCATCTTCATTTTTGGAATAAACCAGAATGTCATCAATGAAGACTACCACAAATTTGTCCAGCTCTGGCATGAATACCAAGTTCATCAAATACATGAAATAAGCTGGGGCATTGGTTAGCCCGAAAGACATCACCAAGTACTCGTAAAGCCCATATCTGGTAGAGAAAGCTGTCTTCAGGATATCACTGGCCCTGATTTTTATCTGATGATAGCCAGAGCGAAGATCTATCTTGGAGAATACTTTGGCTCCCACCAACTGATCAAACAGTACATCAATGCGGGGCAATGGATACTTATTCTTGATGGTTACCGCATTGAGAGGGCGGTAATCAACACACAACCTCAAACTCTCATCTTTCTTCTTCACAAATAAGGCGGGACATCCCCATGGAGAAGTACTTGGGCGAATGAATCCCTTGTCCAACAATTCTTGTAACTGCTTTTTCAATTCTGCCAATTCCGCTGGAGGCATCCTATAGGGTCCCTTGGATATAGGTGTAGTTCCGGGTTGCAACTCGATTGCAAACTCGATGTCCCGGTCGGGTGGCATTCCTGGTAATTCATCCGGAAAAACATCTGGGTAGTCAAGACCACTGGGATTTTCTCAACAGGCGACTCCATCATAGTGAAGGCACATGAACAGTTACAACCCTGGTCTGGTAGGTACAAGGTGATCTCTCCTCCCAGTGGGGAGTGGACCTATATGGCTCTGGCTGTGACATCGATTATAGCATGGTGTCGGGATAACCAATCAGTCCCCAGGATGATATCCACACTATCCAGTCCCATGATCAGGAGAGTGGTTTTAAATATGAAACTACCCAACTTTATTGGTACGTGTCTATTGATTTGATAGGTGGCTACTCTACCTCATGGTGTAGAAATTGTGATGCCCCCATTTGTGTGGTGAAAAGGTAACTGGCACTTAGCACTAAATTTGGTACTGATAAAACTATGTGATGCACCAGAATCAAAAAGAATGATTGTAGGATTATTCAAAACGGAAAAGATACCAGTCAAGACAGGTGCTCCCTCTGGAATGTCAGCCATGGTGGTAAAGTTTAGCCTGCCTTGTCTCACTTGCACCTTCTGCCTCTTGCCTTGGTTCTGATTGGAACTCTGCCCCTGCCTCTGCTGGTTCTTAGGGCAATTCTTTGCATAGTGCCCTGTGCTGCCACAAGTGAAACACCTGTTGTCATTTGCCTGGTGGTACTGCTGCTGTGGCTGATTGTTGTTCCTCTGAACTGGGGGCTGGGAATGGTTGCGTGCCTGCTGCTGCTGCTGTGGTTCGGATTACCCAACGTCCTTGCTACTGCTGAGGTCCCCTGTTCTGATTGTTAGATACAATCCTGAAGCGCTGTGGCTGAGATGATGATCCTGCCATAGGGGTATTTCTCTTCTTTTTGGCCTGACGGGCTGTGATGCAGTCCTCCTGGGAAATGGCCATGTTGTCTAACTCATTGTAACTGTTGGCCCTGACGGTGTTGAGACGGTCACGGAGCTTAGTGTTGAGCCCCCTCCTGAACCTGTCCCTCTTCTTCTCATCAGTGTCTGCGTGATATCTGGCATACTGGCACAGGTCATTGAAGGCCTAAGCGTACTGCAACACTGTCCGATTTCCCTGAGTGCCATAAACTCATTAAGCTTGCGATCCATAATGCCTGCTGGTATATGATGCCCTCTGAAAGCTGCCTTGAATTCTCTCCATTCCACCACGTGGCCATCTGGTTGCATAGCGAGAAAGTGATCCCACCATGTCCGCGCGGGTCCGCGAAGCTGCTGAGTGGCAAAACGAACTTTGGCAGCATCTGAACAATTGCCGGTAAGTAATGGGAATTTGGATTCCACTACCCTGATCCACACATCAGCATCAAGTGGATCCTCTGCCCGAGTGAACAACGGCGGCTGAGTGCTGAGGAACTCCTGATAAGTGGATGCTGCTAGGGGACGCTGATGGCGATCACCACCACCATAGTGCTGCGGTGGTGGCTGACACTGAGCCAGCTGTCGAAGAATCTCATTCTGCTGAGCCATCAGTTCTTGCATGGTAGGAGGTGGTGGCAGTGGTGGAGGAATGCGCTCATTCTGTCCACGACGCGCTCTTCCTGCCATCTGAAAAATTAAGGATGCTCTCAATATCATATTTCAGATGTCAGGATTCATATGTGGTGACAGATTTGAAAGGACAAGGCTAACATTTTCTTGCATAATTCATAAAAGATACGATAGGGCATAAGACTTTCCCTCATAAATTAAAGCTGACATCATTCATCATCCATACTTCCAAAAGAGTTTGTTACAATTACATCAGTGACTCAAAAAGACTCAACTCCGTCTAGCCTAGTACCCTAAAGGTGCAAAAGCTAAGCTAGCCTCGAGGAGTTCTACCGCCACACTCTTCTAACTCTATCCCTGTGACCTAGTGAGCAAACGAGGCAACGCTCGACTTGGGGGAAGGTGGTCTCCCTGAGCTAGCAGTGTCCAAGCTGGAGGCAGGCTCCGGCTCCTCTCCTCCCTCGATGTCGACATCCTCGTTGGCCTCCATGTCCTGGATCTCCTGGTGGTGAATATCCAAATGTTGGTTAGCCTCCGCAAGTTGCTGCTGAGTGTTGATGAGCTGATCCTCGAGAACCTCAATGGTGTTCTCCCTGGTTCCCACTAGCTCCTCAAGCTCCTGGATCTCGTTGGACATCTGTTCCACCTGCAGGTCCCTTTCCACCATCTCAGTGGATAGGTCCACCACCAGCTCCTCTCTGTTATCCAAGGTGATCTTGGTTGCCTCCAACAATGCCATTAGCTGAGACATTGCCTCTCCTCACAGCACTTGCAGACGATACAAGGCATTCATGCATCGCACCGTCAAGTGAGCAGTCTGCCCTAGGTAAAGAGCCCATATATCCTTGGCATGCTCCACTCGGTCCTTCCACATTGGGTCGTCCTCCTTCTCCGCGGGGAACAAGCCAATGGGATGAGTAGACAGCTCCAACGGGTGAAAACCACAGAAGGTCGTTAGCCCGTGGAGAGCAATGGCCTCGATAGTATCCTCAGCCCGGTATCCGAAAGACTCGGAGTCCAACGAACGCCAGCCTGGTTGTAAGGGATGTGGCTCCAGGGTTATCCTCACCCTACAGCGGGGCACCCGGTGCTTCTCGAACAGCTACACCGCGTACTGGGGAGGCGCCGTGTAACCGGCTCCCTGAAGTACCTCCCACAAGATACGGGGAAAACCCTCTCGTGCAAGTCCGTCCGTGTGGGAATGTGTGTTCCCTCCATCCGAGGATCCGTGAGAAGTCATCTATGTACGGTTAAGCATAAGTGAAAAAAGAAAAAGAATTATAAAAATAAAAGGGAATCAATGTCTGGCTTTTCTAAGGTTGTGTGAGGTCATGGAGTGTACTTAATCTTTTGTTGTCATTTCCCATAGCATTTTTAAAGCTCTTAGCTAATTACTAAGTAATTTGATTAAATGATGCATGCATGCTCGTCCTAAGCGACTTTATCTCAACTTAGAGGGGATAGGGAAAACTCCCATCCCCTATAGTAGCCTGTAGGGCTTACTCAAATTGCCACCTAGCTACCCCTCTATTATCCTAAGGCTTCACGTCCTAGGCCTATCCTTATCGTCCTGACGATCTATCCAACATTTGTTTCTAACAAGTTTTACTTTTGAAATGGATGGTATTTACAGTTTATTGATTCCTCTATGGTGGTACAAGCTCCGATACCAGCTGTGGCGGAACCGCCCGAATTATTCCAACTTAAGTGCCTAAGTCCCGCCTTAGAGGCTAGACCACACTTAAATAGGAATAACACGTCAGTCCCTCGGATCTAGTCCGACGAGGCCACTAACAGGATCAAGTACCACGTACTCACTCGATGGTGAGGCACAGAGCAAATACAATAAAGCATAAAACCATACATTAAGGAGTATCAAATTTATTACATCATCATCGGAGTTTTAGCAAAAGTAGTGGTCATTGTTCGGAATGCAGCGGAATAAAACTAATGATAAATAAATGGAGAGATGGGGAAGCCTGTCCCATCACTCCTCATGCTCCTCCTCGGTCGAGGTACGGTCCCACTCGACTGTCCAACCCGGTGGCAAGATGGACGGCCAAGTCACTCCAGCAACCATGTCCTCCAGAGAACCTGTAAAAAGTTATGCCACAAGCAAGGCTGAGTATACTAATACTCAGCTAGACTTACCCGGTGTGAGGAGTCTACTCCTCTACCTCTAGACATGCAGCTGTTTGGTTGAGGGGTTTGGTTGCCAAAAGCACTAGCTGAGTCTAAAAGTCAAGTTTTAGCTTTTTCAAGTTTTAGTGTGACTCTCTTAAGACTAAATGTGTACCTATCTAATCATTCATGGTATCAAGCATTTAGCAATCAACAACTTTTTGCCAAGTCATCACATTTCCACTTGTTACTCAATGCAGTACAATGGATCAAGCAATCTCATTAGCTGCGAGAAGCAGACGATTCGAATCGAGTTTTTATCCTTGCAAGGTAAACCTAAACAAACGACGTGGCGAGGCACTCCGTCCCCACACACATCAACCATCCCCATCGATTCCCTGTCAGCAGATCAGGGCTCACCGCCTTGGCGTACAATGCCTCAATGACCCCGACTGCCGTCGTGCAGTGACCGCACTTGTACCCACCATAACCGGAATGGGAGACCACGTCTCAGGTCGCTTGAGGGGCAAAGTCTGCTACCAGGTTCACTCAGGTACTAGGCTTGCCGATTTAACATATTTCTCGGCATGTGCTTAGTACGTTCAAACGCTTGACACAGGTATCCACACGTTAATCCTTATTCCAATTTCATCTCGTAGACCACGCATCCCCATGGATTCGTGTCTACAGACCATCATCATTCTTGTTGTCAGAGTGGATACAATCAATTTCCTGACCTCACGCGAGTGCTAGAAAAATCACTCGACTTCTACCAAGATCCCTAATTAGCAAAGCAGCTACTCGACCAACCATACTAGTATCCATCTCAAAAGGATTCCTGAGTTCATGCAACTAGGGTTTCAATCAACTCCTACACTTAAGTGCACTAGTACAAGCCTACACAACATTAAGTGCAGTAAAATAGCATATAAATAACGGTTATGCATAAAACCGGGGCTTGCCTTCCAAAGCTGGGGCAGGCAGATCCTCGATGGCAGGTTCTGGTGCTGGATCCTGGGCTACCTCCTGAGCAACTCCTTGCTCCGGCACGAGGATGTACTCTCCGTCAGTGAGGTTGCAATCTATCGGATGCAATGAATAAGATATATGTATGCTATGATATGCAGAGTTTAGTAACCATTATGCGTAGTGAAGAAAAAGCTAAGTTAGTTGATAGCTTAGGGTTTCCTCGTTATAAAAAGCTCTCAGTGGTTTATGCTTAGCAATTTAGGTTTGAGGTTTTGCTTAGAGGCAAACATAGTGGATTAAGACTTGGATTGCCCTTTAAAGGTTCTATTAGGTACTCATGGATTTTGCTGTTTTGGTCAAGGTAACATTAATCTCCACTACTAATTCCTCTTTTTATTTTCTTTTTATGCTTTTAAGGTGGGTTTGAACTACAATAGTTATTTCAAAATTTCCAAAAATTCTGTAAAAATTACAGTGGGTTAATATTGGTCACTGTAGTCTGTCCTATAAATTTGAGGTCAAAAATAAATAGATTATGCCCTGGACAAAAATAACAAAAGTTGGGGCAGAGGGGTTACTTTGCACTACAACTCTTACCTAGGTGTGGGTTCTGTACCAAGAGTTATTTTTGCTGGTATCTATGGGTAATAACATGCTTCTGTGCCAAAAATCACAGAGGGTTACTTAGTGGTTATGTAGTTATGATTTTCTAAAGTTTAATGCCAAAAAGACACTTATAACTAACTTGCTATTTGAAAAATGTCAAACAACAGAACTTGTATTTTTCCTAGGTTCTTCTTAGTACAAGAACAGTCATTCCTAAGGTAGGGGTGTTTTTTCCTTAGGATTATTTTCTTATGACTTTTCAAAGTTTTCTCTGTTTTTCATGAATAATTGTGAGTGCAATTTCTTTTCACTGGACTATGGTTCAACAGATTTTTCTTGTGAACTACATAACTTAGGCATGCTAGAAAAAATATGGTTACCCTCTGTTTTCTATTTTCAATCCCTTTTCTTAATTTTCCTAAGTTTGAGCATAAACAAGCTTTAGTGAATAAATCTTCCTTAACCTTGTATACTAGGGTGTTTATTAATTTCAAATAGTGTAACTACTAGGTTAGTGTCTCCACTATTTTTCTCAATCCTGGTCTAACAATCTTTCTATTTTTCTCTTTATGATTAAGTTTTGGGAAATTTTCTTATTTAAATCAAAACTCTAGAAAACATTACAGGAACCATAGGGTTTACTATTTTTGCTTGATAGTTTATATTTTACAAAGTCTAGCAAAATTGGTTTGACTAAATTCGGATGATTATTCTTCAAGTTATGCATTTATTAAGTTCTCTACAATATTTAAAAGAAAAGTAAATTCGAAATGGAAAAGAAATATAGATTTGCGCTAATGTCCCTTGGTTTTCTCCCCCTTTTCTCTCACAAAATAGCCCTCGGTCCACTATTTGCATGAGTCACTGACCTTGCACAAAACCCCCTGGACTTAACCTAAATCTAACCTGCGATCCCTGGCTGGCTGGAACAGTAACCAAGGCAATGATTACGGCGGCGAGGCTTACCGGCGGTAGTAGGGCTCCGGTGTGGTGATTAGTGACGTCGGGGAGGTCACGGCGGTCACGTCGGTGTGCGGGTCGGTGTCGGTGGTGGATGGAGCTGCTCTGGCCACTTGCGCAGGCAGCAGAGGTCGTCGGCGGCTCCTGCTCCGGCCAAACCACAGCGGTAGGGTTCAATCAAAGTGCACGAGGAGCTCCATTGGGTGATGTAGAGGCTATGCGCGCAAGGAATTGAAAAATGGTGCAGTGGGTTACCTGGTCCACGCGCTCCGGTGGGTTCACGAACTCCGGCGAGCGTGAGCGCACTGTTCCGGTGGGGCTGGTCCTCGGCTCAAGTTCGAGAAAGCTTCACGGCCTCACTGATGAAGCTATCCGAGGGCTCGGATCGAGCGGAGGTGGGCAGGAATGGTCTGGCCACAGCGGGCGTCCTCGTGCGGCTCTGGCGGGTCGCGGGGAGGTCGCCGGAGCTGCGGGCGACCTCGGGAAAGTTAGGTGGGGTGTGGAGGGGGTGACCAGGAAGGTGGCCGAGCGCAAGGGTGGGCTTTATAGCCACGCACGAACAGGGCACCGGCGCGGGCACGGGGGCGGCCGATGGCGTGTCGGGGCGTGCTCTGGGCGCGTTCCCGAGTGCCTGCCCACGTCGAACACAGTGGTGGTTTACTTCTGTCAGTGTTCAACAGCTTGTTTGGTCGCCTTAGCGTGTAGATCTTAGCAAAAATCCTGTGTACGGTCTCTTCTCTGCACCATATCCTATCTTTTCTATGTGAGTTCCAAGCAAAGATATGGTCGGGGTTGAGAGATATAGGTGTGTGAAGTTGGCTCTGTCCGAGCTGTCTAGACCGAGACAAAAACCGTGCCAAGTTGTGTCAACCGAATTAGGGTTGAGTTCAAATTTTTCCAGGGTGTTCTAGGGGTCTTTAGGCGCCATTTTGTTAATTGGGCCCTTTGGTTTTGAGGTTTGGAAAAAGGTGAACATGTTTGGTCTTTGAAAGAGGGTCGGTTTTGAACTTGAGAAAAATCTGATTTTTGTTTTATGCTCTTCTCTTTGGTGACCCTTTTGGGTTTTTTCTGAAATCTTTTTAGGGTCACTCCCTTACTATTTTTTGTAGGGTATTAAGTGTACTACAACTTTTATACTTAGCCCAAGTCATGATAATGTGGTTTACATAGCCTTTTTGCTAAACTCTCCTCTAGAGCTCCATTTGCTTAATGGGATTTGAATTAGGGTTTGAGCTATTCTCTCCTCTTTAGGTGCATGATAAGGCCAAAGAATGACTTCTAAGATGGGTTACACCTACTTAGGATCTTGACCCCCAAGTTTGGTGTCTTTTGCTCAAACTAAACCACATGTGATGATGGGTTCAATAGTGTAGGCTTGAGTGAAAACCCTAAGTAACACCTGGGGTGTTACAACGACCTCCTCTCTTCTCGTCCTCGCTCGCATATGCTCTGATTCCCCACGACGCCAGACGCCATGACCACCACCACGGATTGCGGAAGCTGTTGTTGGCACTCGGACCGGCCTTCCGAGGCTATAAATGCAGTAGGCCTAGGTCCGGCGCCCTTCTTCCCCTTCTAACCTAGCCGCCATTAGCACTCCGCCAAGATCAGAGAGAAGGGCGAATCATTGTTCCTGTCGCGCACCATGGTCAGTACAGCCTAGACTTCTGCCATCGGAGAGCTACCCTCCCACACGTTCGTCTTCATCATGGGGTCGTGTATCATGACCCTGACCTCTTGATTTGCCCCTCTGTAGACCAGAATTGGTCGCCGGTGCTGGCACTCCACCACGTTACCGCACACCGTCGTGGCCGGGGACCTCCACACTATGAAATCCGGTAAGGAGCCCTCAATCAAGATCGCCTTATTTCACTTTACGTGTAGCACTAGGGAATTGGTGCCTGGGTTCTTGTGCGCGGAGATGGCAAACTCCGGCTAACTCTCCGTCGCGGTTGGGTGAAGCGCCGCCCTGTTTGTCGCCGTGGTGGGAGAAATCATGTAGACCGTAGGATTAGAATCCTGTGATCGTAGGCAAGCCATGTCGTGGTAGTACCGGAGCCATAGATCCGAGCGACTACGATTCAGATCAGGGTAAAGGAGGCAGTTCAACATTTTAAATCCAGGCCATCGATGCTAGATCTGATGGCGATGGTTCTGTGTGGCATAGGATCCTGATCGGACGGTGGTGACTGAATAACAGTTCGTTTGGAGCAGATTCTAATCCCAGCCCTTGTATCCTAATCCAGCGGCTCAGAGGCCCTCATATCCCTTTTGCTGCGAGCCTTTTGCATATGAACCCCTCGGGTTCAGTGGAAATAACCCACGGTCCACTACAGGGAGTTCTGAGTCTTAGGGTTTTTATACCAGAGCCCCTGCACTCTTTATATATTCTGTGCACAGTCTAGGAGATAAAGAAAATAAGGAAAAGGAATTTAGAAATTGATTTTTGGGTTTAAAAATAATTGCAGAAACTCCTTTAATTCATGGAAAATTCATATGATGTCCAAATTAGTCCATTCCAATTGCTATAATTTTCTAATAATATTGTTTATCACTTAGTAACACTGTTTTAGCATGAAACCCATATTAAATCTGATCACTTAATTAATCTTGTACCAAACACGTAAAACTTCGGAAATTCGTAAATTCTTCGTTTTAATTCCGAATTGACCCGTTCCAGTTGTGCTAGCTTCGTATAAATATTTACTACGCAGTAGTAACATTGATCATATGATATCCCATACTTTTATAATTAGGTTAATCTATACCTATTGGATTAACTTCTTTAATATTAATATAGTATTCTAATTTTATGGTTATAATTTAACTAGATAATCTTTAATCAAATAATGCCTTAGATTAAAGTTGAGATATTTATTTATAGAACAATCTCTCATATTTATAATATATTTAATATTTTAATCACACAAATCTTTTATAATCATAACTCCTTAATCGACTCCGATCTTAGTAGTTCTGGTTCCTGCGATCTCGTTACGATGCGTGTAGATCATTATTATTCAGTTTGTTCCTATGTTTGGTGTGATGTTAATTTTATCTATACCATGTTTGTTTGTATTGCTACGACCAGCGCGAGGACACGTGTCATCTGAAAAGCAAGTTGGTACCTGGAATCTCAAGTGCCAGGCAAGTTGTGCCCTTGATCCACTTTTGTTACCCAATAATATTCTTTAGTATCATTATTCAATGCATAGGTTTAATTTTGATGGGACCCAATAGGTCACCCTAGTCTGTTTATCCATTTTTCCGTGTTTTCGCTGAATCATATGGGTAGTTATGCTATTGCTTTACATGGTTTTGGGTTAATATTTTATTATATCCATGTTCCATTTATTTTGTTATTCTATTTATGTTCATGTCAAGATCATTATATTATTGTTAATTGGAACATAGAGCTTAACTTGAGAAACACGTGCCACCACAAGGGAGGAATGGGACCCCTTGGCTAACTAATTAGGAAAGCTAGTGGAAGACTACCTTACCCAAAAGGGGCAAGGGCAGTATGGGAGTTGCATGCAAGGAGGTCCTCGGGTTGATTTTGCTGCGATGGCGGTCAGACGAGGGATTCTTGCAAGTGCTCTTCCCATAAACTATAGCGGGTTTTCGGAAGCTAGTGGAACTTTGTAAAGGCCTCAGTAGTGGATCCCTAGCCATTCACCTTGGTAGTGTATAAGGGTCAAGCTAACCCTGGCGACATGGGAAACACGACTTGTGGGTAAAGGGTACAACCTCTTCAGAGTGTAAAACTGGTATACTAGCCAAGCTCACGGTCAAGAGCAGCTCAAGACTCTCTGATGATTAAATATGGAACCTAAACTCAATTTGTCATTTGCATTGCATGGGATTTGTTAATTAATTTTGTTATATTATTTATTATGGTTTGGTATTTACTTACATCTAGTAATTGCTAATAAAATTTTGACCAACTTATTAAAAACAATGCTTAGCTTTAACCCCTATTGTTGATCAGCCTTACACATCACATGAAATCCCACCTTTGGTGAGTTCAGGCCACATTATTCCCCACAACTTGTTGAGCGATGAACATGTGTGAGCTCACCCTTGCTGTCTCACACCCCCCACAGGTCAAGGACATGTACCACTAGATGAGGCGCATGGTGGATGTTGCGTTGTGTTCGTGAGAGGTCTAGGTCGTCGTCTCCCAGTTGACTTTCTGGCGCCAAGGATGGATTTAGATTTGTAAGACTTCCACTATGTAATAAATACTCTGATTATTATGACATTTATCTCTATACACTTAGTTATTATATATGTTGTCTTCTTTGGCACATGTATGAGATGCACCCGACTTTGTCCCTTAAAGCCGGGTGTGGCATGAAATGATGTTTTACTTGAGATAACATGTTGTTTGTACTAAATGATTGCAACCATGTATGCTTAGAAGAAGTAAACTTAGCTAAAGTTAATGATACTAGAATTGGAAAAGATAAAATTTATCTTTAGACTCAGCTAATGCTTTTGGCAAACTAAACCCTTCAGCCAAACAACTGCATGGTCTAGAGGTAGAGGAGTAGATTCCTCACACCGGGTAAGTCTAGCTGAGTATTAGTATACTCAGCCTTGCTTGTGGCACCATTTTTGCAGGTACGCTTCAGGACATGGTTGATGGTGTGACTTGGCCTTCCACCCTGCCACCGGGTTGGACAATTGAGTGGGATGCTGCTCCAGCAGGAGAGGAGCAGGAGGAGTAGTGGGCTAGGCCTTGCCCTATTCCTCATCATTTGACATGATCGACTATCCACTGCAATTTAAATTATGAACTTGTTTCAGATTACTTGAAAAACTCTGATTCATGTAATAACTCTAGTACTTTAATTTGAGGTTTCCTGCTTTATTGTACTTTCTCTGTGACTCACCATCGAGTGAGTTAGTGGTATTTGATCCCGAGAAGTGGCTTTATCAGACTAGATCTGAGGGACTGACGGGTTATTCCGATTTAAGTGTGTTGCAGCCTCTGAGCTGGAATAATTCGGGCGGTTCTGCCACAGCTGGTATCGGAGCAAATACCACCACAGAGAAAGCAATAAATCGTGAATACCAACTTTTCAAAAATAAAACTTGCTTAGGAACCAGTATTGGAATCGTCAGGACTAGAACGCTAGACCTAGGACGAAAAGCCTTAGGAATAGTGGGGAAAACAGGTGGCTAATTAAGTAGGCCCTATGGGCCAGTCTTAGGATTTCAAGGATGTCTTAAAAGCACCCTTCTGATTCGGTGAGGAGACGTTCTTTTCAGCATGCATGCATTATAAAACATGAAAGAAGTAGAAAATTTAAAAGAGTAAAAAATTTGATCTAACCCACTTCCTTTTGACAACCCAGGCTCTCTCATTTTTCTTTCTTCTACCATAACCTTTGCGTCTGATCCTCTTCCACAGATGACTTCACCCACCCCCGCTTATGGAGGAGACACTTGTTTTAGTTCCGATTTCCTTTCTCACGAGGGTTTCCCTTCCATCTTGTGGGAGGTTCTCAACTCCACCAGTTACCCTACGCCCCCTTTGTACATGGTGCAGCTGTACGAGGAGCATCGGGTGCCACTTTTCCGAGTCTGGCTGACTTTGGAGGCACACCCCCTTCAGCCAGGTTGGTGTTCCCTTGACTCTGAGAACATTGGATTCAGGACGGACGACACCACCGAGGCGGCAGCTATGAAGACCCTAACGACTTTCTACGGCTACCATCCCTTGGAGATGGTGATGCACCCACTGGGACTCTTCCCCACTAGGAACAGGGATGACCCCATGTGGTGCAACCGTGTGAGCCATGTGAAGGACGTGTGGGCTATGTATCCTGGCTTAGTTGGAAGGATCACTGTTTAGTGCATGAGCACACTGTACCGCCTATAGGCCCTACAGAGCGACGCTATGGCACACCTTGCTAACCTCGCTCAGACCACTAAGCTCACCCTCGACAGCCAAGAGGACTTTGTGGTCGACCTGTCTTTAGAATTGGTGGAGAAGGACCTACAGGTGGAACAGGTGAGCCAGCGCATCGCTACCTTAGAGCAGCAGGTGGAGATCCGGGACAACACCATTGATGTCCTAGAAAACCAACTCCACGATGTGCAGGAGGAGCACGAGGAAGCTAACGACCACCTGGACATGCACCACCTGGAGATGGAGGCAAACGAGGCCGAAAGCGAGGGAGAGGAGGCTCTCGAGGAGTTAGAACCAGCCCCTGGTACCAATGTGACTCACTCAAAGATGCCCCCTTCGCCCGTATCCAGTGTCACATCCACTACTCAGGGTTGATGGGTTAATTTGACGCATTAGAAGGATAGAAACCCGTGTGAGCTTAGTTGGCATCAGATTTTGGACTAGGCTTACGGGTACTTTCCCCTGAATTGATGTAACCCAAGAGAACTTTTGCGAGCAATGAAGTGAACGTAATCATGTTATCCTCATTCGAGTTGATGTTATGTTATGGCATTTTCTTTCCATATGATATATATAGCATATTGTTCAAAATTGTGAATTGGGATAACAATGGCGGCAATCTCTGTTTTCAGATGGCAGCTAGGCAGCGTCGCGGGCAGAACGAGCAAGTTCCCTCGCCACCTCCTCTAGCTCCCACGGTGCAGGAGCTGATGGCTCAGCAGAATGAAATTCTGCGACAGATTTTGCAGCGCTAGCCCCACCCTCAACAGTACGGTGGAGGCTAGCTGCAGCGAGCTCCGGCCGCGGCAACCTATCAGGAGTTCCTAAGCACTGCAGCCGCCCTTGTTCACCAAGGCAGAGGATCCGTTGGACACCGACGTGTGGCTATGCGTCGTGGAGTCCAAGTTTCCCCTCCTTACGGGAGACTGCCCTGATGACACCAAGGCTCGCTTCGCCGCGCAGCAGCTTCGTAGACCTACTCGGACATGGTGGGATGATTTCCATGCCATGCTACTTGCTGGTCATGAAGTGACTTGGGAGGAGTTCAAGACTGCCTTTAAGGGACATCACATTCCCACAGGGATTCTGAACCGCAAGCTGAATGAGTTCTTGGCACTCACTCAAGGGACCCGTACTGTGTTGCAGTATGCCCAGGCCTTCAATGACCTATGCCAGTACGCAGGTTATCATGCTGACTCTGATGAAAAGAAGAGAGACCGCTTCCGCAGAGGTCTCAACACCAAGCTGCGTGAGCGTCTCAACACTGTTCGGGCTGATAGCTTTAATCAGTTAGTCAACCTGGCCATATCATAGGAAGACTGCATTGTAACTCACCGGGCAGAGAAGAAGAGGAAAGCACCAAAGCAGAGGATTTCAGCAGCAGGCAGGAAGATGGGTGATCAGGCCACCTCAGCAGCAGCAAGCACCTAAGCGCTTTCTAGCTCCCGCTCCAAGGAACAATCAACCTCGGCAGTAGGAGCAGCAGCAGCAGTTCTGCCAGGGAAATGGGAACAAGTGCTTCACTTGTGGCAATGTGGACCATTATGCCAAGAATTGCCCAAGGAATCTGTCGGGGACCATAATTAGGGGTACCCTCAAGACTCCTAATTCTCAGCTGGTAACCCCCATCAGCATAAAGCTGCTAAGGCCTGATGGGTGCGATTAAGTCAGGGATCAGTCCATTCGAGCGACTCGATCACACCTCGCCCGAGCCTAGCCTCGGACAAGGGCAGCCGACCCCGGAGGATTTCCGTCTTCGCCCGAGGCCCCCCTCCAACGGCGGACATATCTCCGGCTCGCCCGAGGCCCTGCCTTCGCTAAGAAGCAACCCTGACTAAATCGCCGCACCGACCGACCAAGTCGCAGGAGCATTTAATGCAAAGGTGACCTGACACCTTTATCCTGACGCGCGCCCCCCGGCGGAGCCGAAGTGACCGCCGTCACTTCACCTCTCCACTTACCGGCCTGACAGAAGGACAGCGCCGCCTGCGCCACTCCGACCACAGTGCCACTTGACAGAGTGAGACTGACAGGCAGTCAGGCCCTACCAAAGGCACCATAGGAAGCTTCGCCTGACCCAGGGCTCGAACTCGGGCTAAGTCCCGGAAGACGGCGAACTCCGCTCCGCCCGACCCAGGGCTCGGACTCGGGCTAAGTCCCGGAAGACGGCGAACTCCATCCGCCCGACCCAGGGCTCGGACTCGGGCAAAGTCTCGGAAGACGGCGAACTCCGCTCCGCCCGACCCAGGGCTCGGACTCGGGCTAAGTCCCAGAAGACGACGAACTCCGCTTCGCCCGACCCCAGGGCTCGGACTCGGGCTCAGCCCCAGAAGACGATGAACTCCGCTTCGCCCGACCCCAGGGCTCGGACTCCGCCCTGGCCTCTGCCGAACGACCTCCGCCTCGCCCGACCCAGGGGCTCGGACTCAGCCTCGGCCATGGATGACAGACTCGACCTCGGCTTCGGAGGAGCCTCCACGTCGCCCAACCTAGGGCGCAGGCCAGCCACGTCAACAGGAAGCGCCATCATCACCCTACCCTGAGCTGACTCGGGCCGCAGAGAACAAGACCGGTGTCCCATTTGGCTAGCTCCGCCAGATAGGCAATGATGGCGCCCCGCATGCTCTGTGACGACGGCGGCTCTCAGCTCTCTTACGGAAGCAGGAGGACGTCAGCAAGGACTCAACCGCTCCGACAGTTGTCCCTCCGCCAGGCACCGTCGCTCCTCCGACGGCCACGACATCCCACTAGCTGGGTGCCAAAATCTCTCCGGCTGCCACATCGGCATGTACTTAGGGCGCTAGCTCTCCCCCGCTAGACACGTAGCACTCTGCTGCACCCCCATTGTACATCCTGGATCCTCTCCTTACGCCTATAAAAGGAAGGACCAGGGCCCTCTTAGAGAAGGTTGGCTGCGCGGGGACGAGGACGGGACAGGCGCTCTCTTGGGGCCGCTCGCTTCCCTCTCCCGCGTGGACGCTTGTAACCCCCTACTGCAAGCGCACCCGACCTGGGCGCGGGACGAACACGAAGGCCGCGGGATTCCCACCTCTCTCACGCCGGTCTCCGGCCGCCTCGCTCTTTTCCCCCCTTCACGCTCGCCCACGCGCTCGACCCATCTTGGCTGGGGCACGAGGCGACACTCACTCGTCGACCCGAGGGACCCCCCGGTCTCGAAACGCCGACAGTTGGCGCGCCAGGTAGGGGCCTGCTGCGTGTTGACGAACAGCTTCCCGTCAAGCTCCTAGATGGGCAGTCTCCAGCAACCTCTCCGACCCGGGATGGTGCTCCGTTTCGGGAGTCTTGGGTTCATGTCCTTCGACGGCAGCTACGACATGATACTCCTTCCACCGCCGCGCGACAACGACAATGGCGGCCGACAGCCCGCCCGCCGGCGGCGGAATCGACGATGTCTTCCCCGCGTGGTGGAAGAACAACATTCGAGCTCGCCCCTGTCCTCTCCCCCGCCAACGGAGGAGGAGGCGGGGCAACCAAGGCCAAGCAGGAGGTCGCGCCTCGTCGGCTGTCGAGCGAGTCGACGTTCCTAGCGCCCCAACGGGGGGCGCGTCGGGCGTCGACCTCGCGTTTGAGACGAAGGCGAGTGCTGTCTCCCCGCGACACGCCAATCCTAAGCAAGCGGACGACGCCAGCACGCTCGCGGAAGGCTTGCTGGGCGTCACCCTCGTACCTGAGATGACGGTGCAGTCAGTCCCCGACGTGACTTCATCGCCTGTTCGTCGACCAAAAGGTACCGACCGATTCCATCCTACGTCATTTGGATTCAGCCTCAACCCGCCTAGCGACCTTGCTTTGGCGGGCACTCTCGTAGAGGCAAGTTCAAACCCTCCGGGGTTTCGCATGCGGTCGCCTTGGGACCGGCTGACGGACGTCTCGACCTATGGGCCCTCCGGGTCCGAGGAAGACGACGACCCCAGCATCTGTTGGGATTTCTCTTGGACTTGGCAACCCTAGTGCCATGCGGCACTTCATGACCGCATGTGACTACTGCCTCTTCGACTGTTCCGACAGTAGCCGCAGCCTCGACGACGAGGACTGCGGCCCAAGCCGCGAATGTTTCCACGTCGATCTAGGGGGTCCCTCCGAAGGCAATCATCTCGGCATGCCGGATGACGATGATCTCCCTAGGCCGGTGCCTCAGCGCTGACATCCCACGGGAGCTAGCTGTGGTCCTCGTTCCGGCGGGGGGTCACGACCCACAGCTCGAGCAAGTCCGCGGGGCGCAGGCCAGGCTCGACGAGGGAGCAGGAGCGCTTGAGCCGATCCGCCGGGACGTCGGACAGGCATGGGCGGGCCAACCCCCGGCCAGAGAAATACGTCACCTACCCCAGGGTCTCCAGCTCCGCGTCGCCAACGACGTTAGGGTCAGGCCGCCACCCGCATCCAGTGGGGTCGGTCAGAACCTGGCTGCAGCAGCGATGCTTCTCCGCGCGATGCCGGAGCCATCAACCACCGAGGGTCGGCGAATCCAGGGAGAGCTCAAGAATCTCCTGGAAGGCGCTGCGGTCCGATGGGCCGAGAGCTCTGCCTCCCGAAGGCAGGGATACCCCTCGGAACCTCATGCCGCGACTTCCCGATTCATGCGGGAAGCCTCGGTCTACACCGGGCGCACGCGCAACACCGCGCCTGCGGCCCCGGGCCACCTCGGCAACGAGCACCATCGTCGCGACCGTCGGGCCCACCTCGACGAGAGGGTGCGCCGAGGGTATCACCCCAGGCGTGGGGGACGCTACGACAGCGGGGAGGATCGGAGTCCCTCGCCCGAACCACCCGGTCCGTAGGCCTTCAGCCGGGTCATCCGGCGGGCACCATTCCCGACCCAGTTCCGACCCCCGACTACTATCACAAAGTACTCGGGGGAAACGAGACCAGAACTGTGGCTCGCGGACTACCGCCTGGCCTGCCAGCTGGGTGGAACGGACGACGACAACCTCATCATCCGCAACCTCCCCCTGTTCCTCTCCGACATCGCTCGCGCCTGTTTGGAGCACCTGCCTCCGGGGCAGATCTCCAACTGGGATGACCTGGTCCAAGCCTTCGCCGGCAATTTCCAGGGCACGTATGTGCGCCCCGGGAATTCCTGGGACCTCCGAAGCTGCCGGCAGCAGCCGAGAGAGTCTCTCCGGGACTACATCCGGCGATTCTCGAAGCAGCGCACCGAGCTGCCCAACATCACCGACTCGGATGTCATCGGCGCGTTCCTTGCCGGCACCACCTGCCGCGACCTGGTGAGCAAGTTGGGTCGCAAGACCCCCACCAGGGCGAGCGAGCTGATGGACATCGCCACCAAGTTCGCCTCTGGCCAGGAGGCGGTCGAGGCTATCTTCCGAAAGGACAAGCAGCCCCAGGGCCGCCCATCGGAAGATGCACCCGAGGCGTCTACTCCGCGCGGCGCCAAGAAGAAAGGCAAGAAGAAGTCGCAAGCGAAACGCGACGCCGCCGACGCGGACCTTGTCGCCGCCGCCGAGTACAAGAACCCTCGGAAGCCCCCCGGAGGTGCCAACCTCTTCGACAAGATGCTCAAGGAGCCGTGCCCCTATCATCAGGGGCCCGTCAAGCACACCCTTGAGCAGTGCGTCATGCTTCGGCGCCACTTCCACAGGGCCGGGCCACCCGCGGAGGGTGGCAGGGCCCGCGACGACGACAAGAAGGAAGATCACCAAGCAGGAGAGTTCCCCGAGGTCCACGACTGCTTCATGATCTACGGTGGGCATGCGGCGAATGCCTCGGCACGGCACCGCAAGCAAGAGCGCCGGGAGGTCTGCTCGGTCAATGTGGCGGCGCCGGTCTACCTAGACTGGTCCGACAAGCCCATCACCTTCGACCAAGACGACCACCCCGACCACGTGCCGAGCCTGAGGAAATACCCGCTCGTCGTCGACCCCGTCATCGGCGACGTTAGGCTCACCAAGGTCCTTATGGACGGGGGCAGCAGCCTCAACATCATCTACGCCGAGACCCTCAGGCTCCTGCGCGTCGATCTGTCCTCTGTCCGAGCAGGTGCTGCACCCTTCCACGGGATCATTCCCGAGAAGCGCGTCCAGCCCCTCGGACGACTCGACCTTCCCGTCTGCTTCGGGACGCCCTCCAACTTCCGAAGGGAGACTCTGACGTTCGAGGTGGTCGGGTTCCGAGGGACCTAACACGCGGTACTGGGGAGGCCATGCTACACAAAGTTCATGGCCGTCCCCAACTACACCTACCTGAAGCTCAAGATGCCGGGCCCCAACGGGGTCATCACCGTCGGCCCCACGTACAAACATGCGTTCGAATGCGACGTGGAGTGCATGGAGTACGCCGAGGCCCTCGCCGAGTCCGAGGCCCTCATCGCCGACCTGGAAAGCCTCTCCAAAGAGGTGCCAGACGTGAAGCGTCATGCCGGCAACTTCGAGCCAGTGGAGATGGTTAAGGCCGTCCCCCTCGACCCCAATGGCGACGCCTCCAAGCAGATCCGGATCGGTTCCGGGCTCGACCCCAAATAGGAAGCAGTGCTCGTCGACTTTCTCCGCGCGAACGCCGACGTCTTCGCGTGGAGTCCCTCGGACATGCCCGGCATACCGAGGGATGTCGCCGAGCACTCGCTGGATATTCGGGCCGGAGCCCGACCCGTCAAAATAGCCTCTACGCTGATTCAACGAGGAGAAGCGCAGAGCGATAGGCGAGGAGATCCACAAGCTAAAAGAAGCGAAAAGCGTCAAGCTCAACCCTGAAAGGTGGGTCCTCGGGGCGCCCCAGGGCATGGTCTTGGGGTTCATCATCTCCGAGCGGGGCATCGAAGCCAACCAGGAGAAGACCCCGACCATCGCACAGCACCCCGAGCCCTTGCTGGGGGCACCCGGGGGCTGCACGCACCCCCGGGAGAGGCCGCTTGCCATCGCCGATGTTCTGGAGCCCGAACGTACAAGCTGGCCGGCGGTCAAGGCGAGGTCTACGACAACGCTTGGAACATCCGACAGCTACGTCGCTTCTGCCCTTAAGATGTTTTCAAGCTATTCGTATACCTCGCTCCCACACAAGTCTCAGTCGTCAAGGAAGGGTCGGCCTCGCCTCGGCAGAGCCCGACCCTCCCTCGGGGGCTAAAAAGGGGGGAACCCCTCTGCGTCAAGATCGTCCAAAATTTTCGGTCAAAAAGGCTTTTGCGTTCTCCCGGCTATGTCAGGGACAGGGCCCCAAGGAGCGAACGTGGGTGCATGTAAGTGGCAATGCCGACTGAACCGAGGGATTCCTATGCCTCCGGGTTAGGGACACCTTCACTCGTCACCCGCCACGAAAAATGACCCCTACTCGGGAAGCCACCCTGTTATTGACAGACAAAGCCGGACACACAAAATAAAAGGAAGAGTACGACTTCATGCGATGGAAACAAAGTGTTCAGGCCACAGCGGCAGCAGGAAGACACATGCGTATCCAACAGAAACTGTTCCAACAAGAGTTAGGCGTCGCCTTGGGAAGGAGCCGCGCCTTCAGCTCCGTCCCCGCCTTCGGTAAGGTCCATCTCGGCTTCCGGCGACGGCGCAGGGGGGAGAATTTCCGCCTCAAAGGTGGTCGCCAGCACTGCGCTCGGACCCGCGGCGACCGCGTCGAGCCGCTGGACTTCCGCCAAGGCAGCTTCGTCTTCGTCAGGAAGACAATACCCCTCACTAACCCGCTCCAGGTCCACAACAGTAGTGGGAAGCGAGCACGGCGAAGGCCCGCCTGAAGCCGTGGTGTAGCGCCTTGCGGAGTCTGCCGCGCGCGTGATCACCCAAGGCTTGAAGGCGGCTTTGAGGGGAGCTTCCTGAAGGAACGTCGCCGGAGCCAAGGATCCGATAAACGTCCGAGACGGCTTCGGACATGGCCGCGAGGTCGGCCTCCCTCTGCTCGGCCGCCCCGGCAAGCGCCTCGGCAAGCGCCTTGGCGGACTCATCGAGGGCGGACTCGAGCTCTGCGAACAGCCAGAAGAAAGATCTCAAACACAAGCAGAGGAAACAAACAAGAACAAGAACCAAGGATGGCCAAGGCGTACCTTCGGCCCGGGCACGCTGCTCCGAGGTCGCGACCTGGGCTGCGGCTAAGTCAGCTACGAGGGTTTCGGCCCAGCTTTCGGCCTCAGCAGCCCGGCCCCGAGATTGGTCCCGGTCCTCGACGACCCGGACGAACTCCGACCGCTGCCGTTGCACCTCTGCGCGCGCCGTGGCCGCCTCTGCGCGCGCCGCAGCCGCCTCCGTGCGCGCCGCTGCCTGCCTCGGCTCTCAGGTCAGTGCAGAGCAACTGGAGGTCCGCTACCTCGGCACCCTGCTGAGAAAGGCGCGCAGTAGCCCCGGCAAGCGAGGTCCTCAGGGACCACAGCGAGCCCCAGACATCGACCTCGCGGCGGATGAACGACGACTTGGCGGCGCTCCGATCCGTCAGATCCTGAGGGAAGGAAACGGGGCGTCACGAAGAATGCCTCGGTCACAGAAGAGAAAAGGTATGCCTGAAACCGTTACCTGGAGGATTCTGGGGGCGTCCCTGCAGAAAACCTCCAGCAACGATCGGAGCGACCCCACCGTTGCTTCAGCACACTCGCGGAGCTCATCCCAGGACTGGTCCTCCCGTTCATCGTCGAGAACGAAGACGGGGTCCGAGGCCTCACGGGTCCGGAACCGGAGCAACTGGCGCCGGACCTCGGGGCTCCGCCGCACAGCGATGAGGCTACCGCCCGGCGGGACAGGATCGTGCCTCCTCGCCCACCTCTTCCGAGGCACCGGGCGCCGACGCATCAGCCATCTCGACGTCGGCAGCAACCGGTCGCTCTCCAACCGGGACGGCGGCGACTTCGGTAGCGGCAGGCGCCGGCATGGCCGGCACGACCGGTGGGCTCGGGACCACATCGGCGTCAGCCGCCTCCCCTATCACAATGGCCGCCTCGGCAGAGGAGCCAGCCTCGGGAACCTGCTCCACGGCGACCGGCGCCGCCCGAGCCCCCTGAGGTGGAACGCCATGCGAGAGGGTCAGCTGAACGGCAAGGCCCGGAGCGGCGCTAGCCGCACAAGCCGGCGTCGTCTTAAGTGCCTTCCGGGGTGCTAGGTCGGTCAGCCCATGGCTTCACTTGCTGAGGAGAAAAGAAAAATCATGGCCGGGACATATGAATGGAAAGCCAGGACGAAGACGTTCTGAGATACTTACCCGCTCCGGGCCATGATCCACCGTGCCTGGGGGGAAGTCTCTTGGATCCCGGCCCCCGGAACCGCCGCCGAGGACCGCTTCGCTGGCAACTTCGGCACCGCCCTCGCTTTGGACGCCCGGGGGGCAAATCGCCCAGGCACTGTAACGACGGCCTGAGGGTCGCCTCCCTGCTCTGCCGGCGCGAGCGGCAGCTCCCGGGAAGCAGGCGCCCTAGCCTGGCACCCCGGGGTCACCTCAGCTCCTCCAGCCGAGGGGTCAGGAGCCCTCTCGGGTTGCCCTCGCCCCTCAGGCCGGGACCCCGACGTCCCGACTCCGGGGACTGATGGCGTCAGCCCGCTCGGGGGCTGGCTTGACGGCTCCTGACCAAACCCCAAGCCGGGGCTGAAGCCAAGACGGGCGGCCATGTCGTCCTCGTCGTCATCATCTTCATCGTCGTCGTCGTCGGGCGTTTCCGGCTACGGCTCCCTCAGGAGCCCCTCCCTCTCCTGCTGGCGACGGAGCTTTTCCAAGGCGTCTCGGGCCCGCCTCCGCTCGCGGGCCCGGGCCTTCTCCGCGTCCTTCTTCTTCTTCCTCTCCTCCGCGGCGACCCGCCGCGCTGCTCGGTCCACCGCGTCCTGTGGAACCCGAGGCAGGGAAGGCTTGTGCCACCCCACCTCCTGAAGAGGAGGGGAAAAACCCCAATCGTGAGAACCAGGAGCAACCTGATGAATGAAGAAGGAAGGAGCGGACACTCACCAGAGTCACGCACCCTCGATCGGGGCGCATCAAAAGCTGGGAGAAGGCGTGGGGGTCCGGCTTCCCCAACGCAACGGACACCCTCCATTGGAGGGCGTCGAAGGGAAGAGGATCAGGGGACATCCGCGAGCCCTCCCAGTCAGCCTCCAGGGTCATCTCCCAAAGCGACAGCCGCCGCTCCGCCAAGGGAAGCACCCTCCGACGGTGGATGGCGGCAATCACTCCCGCAGCGGTGAGTCCCCCCTTCCGCAACGCCTCCAAGGCCTAGAGAAGTGGCTCGAGGTTCTTCTGTCTTTCGTGCGGGGTCCCGTGGCGCCAGGCGTCGGTGGCAGCGGTGACTACTCAGCTGAGAGAACGGCGGGAGCAACTCGCCGTCGTTCCGAAGGTAGAACCACCGGCGCTGCCACCCCTTGTTCGAGGACGCGAGGATGGTAGGAATATACAGCGACTCCCGCAACTGCCTCAGCAGGACGGTACAGCCGCTGGCCCGCACCGCTGCACGGACTTTCCTCTCCCCCGTTGGCGAGGCAAAAAGCTCCGCGCAAAAGAGATGGGTCCACAAATCCCAATGGGGGGCGATCCCCAAGTACCCCTCGCACACCGCTACGAAGATGGCGGCCTGCGAGATGGAGTTAGGGGTGAGGTTGTGCAACTCCACCACATAGTGGTACAGGATTGCCCGCATGAAGCGGCCCGCCGGCACACCGAATCCCCGCTCGTGGAAGGAGACAAAGGTCACGATGTACACCGGCGGTGGGGACGGAGCGGCTCCGCCCACGGGAGGAATCCACTCCGGTCGCTGCTTATCGGTGAGAGGACGGAGCAAACCCTCGCCGACCAGATCCTCCAGGTCACTCGCCGTCACCGTGGAAAAGGGCCATGGATCGCGCGGCGAGATGATGGTCACCCGGTCAGCCATCACCGAGCGAAAGGGATGGCGGCGCGAGGGGCAGGAAGGGTGGTTTCCTCTTATCTGGCTAAGTCTCTCAGGTTGCGAAAACCTAAGAGGGAGGCAGGAAGCGGAGCAAAGAACCGTCACCGGACCCTCTCCCGGGTATATAAAGACCAAGGCGAGGCCGGTTCCAACGTTCCGCCCGGACCGGACGCGGGATTCAAAAACGCGAAGCGAAAACAGCCGTTCCTCGAACGGCTCGCGCACGCGCAGTGGCCGCCCCACCAACCACTCGCCCCGTCGCATGAACTCCGCGGCGGGACAGGCGGCGCTTCTGGCAGGAAAAGCGGGCGACGCTTCGCCTTCGCCAAAATAACCGCGCCAAAAAAGGTATGCCGCGTCGTTCGATTCCGTATCCTTTTCCTTTGTTCCTTTTTCTCTATCTCTTGCAACAGGGACCGGGAAAGGGGGATACCCCGAAAAGGATCCTTCCCCGTGAAGGAACCAGGCTCCGAGCCTCCTTACTGATCAGAGGTTCGAAGGCTGGCCCCCCGAAGGGTTTCAACAGCCGCCTCAGGTCGCGTGGGCCCTACACCCACTACTGGTCAGAGGTTCGAAGGCCGGCCCCCCGAAGGGTTCCACGGCCGCCTCAGGCTACTCGGGCTCCGCGCCCATTACTGATCAGGGGTTCGAAGGCTGGCCCCCGAAGGGTTCACAGTCACCTCAGACGCCGAGCGATGGATGACCAGGGGTACGTTCGATACATAACCAAGGCTCGGGTTGCGCTCCCGAGGTACCCTAGGACATTTCCGAGACCAGCGGGAGCGATCTTGTAACAGAATCCCATCAGAGGGAGGCATCGAGCCCTCGGACACCGTCGCCAGGGGACCGGGTCCGGCAGATCACCCGCAGGTACTTTTGGGCGTGCCTCTGGGCTCCTAGCCGACCCCTAACGAACGGGGCACGGACGTCCACTCGGATTACCCGCTTGCAGCTCACCGGAGACACCATGTTCGGCGCCCATCGAGGGTAACATGGCGCTTTCCCCCCCTCCTCCATGCGGAAAGGCGACGCAGGGGCGTATGTAAAAAAGCCGAGTCTGTCCCTGATCGCCCTCTCGCCCTGTGCGGAGGCTCGGGGGCTGCTCTCGCAAACCCGGCTCTGGCCGAACCGTTGACAGCGTCAGCATACCAGCCCGAGAGCTTGGGCACCGACCGTACACCCGGGCTACGGCCAGTTCGCATGAGGGAACAACCAGACCAGCCGAAGCATTACGCGAGGCATTAAGACCTCGAAGGAGTGAAACCACTCCTCCAAGGCCACGGGGGCTACACCCGGCGGGTGCGCTCGCGTGCACCCACCGGAACAAAATGCAACCGAGGAAGGCTAGTCCCCTTGCAAAAAAGTGCGACGAAAGCCTCCAAGCGAGTGCTAACACTCCCTTCGAGGCTCGGGGGCTACTGTCGGGGACCATAATTAGGGGTACCCTCAAGACTCCTAATTCTCAGCTGGTAACCCCCATCAGCATAAAGCTGCTAAGGCCTGATGGGTGCGATTAAGTCAGGGATCAGTCCATTCGAGCTGACTCGATCACGCCTCGCCCGAGCCTAGCCTCGGACAAGGGCAGCCGACCCCGGAGGATTTCCGTCTCGCCCGAGGCCCCCCTCCAACGGCGAACATATCTCCGGCTCGCCCGAGGCCCTGCCTTCGCTAAGAAGCAACCCTGACTAAATCGCCACACCGACCGACCAAGTCGCAGGAGCATTTAATGCAAAGGTGACCTGACACCTTTATCCTGACGCGCGCCCCCCGCGGAGCCGAAGTGACCGCCGTCACTTCACCGCTCCACTGACCGGCCTGACAGAAGGACAGCGCCGCCTGCGCCACTCCGACCACAGTGCCACTTGACAGAGTGAGACTGACAGGCAGTCAGGCCCTGCCAAAGGCACCATAGGAAGCTCCGCCCGACCAAGGGCTCGGACTCGGGCTAAGTCCCGGAAGACGGCGAACTCCGCTCCGCCCGACCCAGGCCTCGGACTCGGGCTAAGTCCCGGAAGACGGCGAACTCCGCTCCGCCCGACCCAGGGCTCGGACTCGGGCTAAGTCCCGGAAGACGGCGAACTCCGCTCCGCCCGACCCAGGGCTCGGACTCGGGCTAAGTCCCGGAAGACGGCGAACTCTGCTCCGCCCGACCCAGGGCTCGGACTCGGGCTAAGTCCCGAAAGACGACGAACTCCGCTTCGCCCGACCCTAGGGCTCAGACTCGGGCTCAGCCCCAGAAGATGACGAACTCCGCTTCGCCCGACCCCAGGCCTCGGACTCCGCCCTGGCCTCTGCCGAACGACCTCCACCTCGCCCGACCCAGGGGCTCGGACTCGGCCTCGGCCATGGAAGACAGACTCGACCTCGGCTTCGGAGGAGCCTCCACGTCGCCCAACCTAGGGCGCAGGCCAGCCATGTCAACAGGAAGCGCCATCATCACCCTACCCCGAGCTGACTCGGGCCGCAGAGAACAAGACCGATGTCCCATCTGGCTAGCTCCGCCAGATAGGCAATGATGGCGCCCCGCATGCTCTGTGACGACGGCGGCTCTCAGCTCTCTTACGGAAGCAGGAGGACGTCAGTAAGGACTCAATCGCTCTGACAGCTGTCCCTCCGCCAGGCACCGTCGCTCCTCCGACGGCCACGACATCCCACCAGCTGGGTGCCAAAATCTCTCCGGCTGCCACATCGGCATGTACTTAGGGCGCTAGCTCTCCCCCGCTAGACACGTAGCACTCTGCTACACCCCCATTGTACACCTGGATCCTCTCCTTACACCTATAAAAGGAAGGACTAGGGCCCTCTTAGAGAAGGTTGGCCGCGCGGGGACGAGGACGGGACAGGCGCTCTCTTGGGGCCACTCGCTTCCCTCTCCCGCGTGGACGCTTGTAACCCCCTACTGCAAGCGCACCCGACCTGGGCAGCGGGACGAACACGAAGGCCGCGGGATTCCCACCTCTCTCACGCCGGTCTCCGGCCGCCTCGCTCTTTTACCCCCTTCGCGCTCGACCCATCTGGGCTGGGGCACGCGGCGACACTCACTCGTCGGCTCGAGGGACCCCCCAGTCTCGAAACGCCGACAGAATCAGCATAAGCAAATGCCAGCACCAAATCAAGATAGAGGAAGAAAGCAGAAGGTGCAAGTCAGATAAGGGAAGCTCAACTTCACTACTCTGGAGGAGTTACATGAAGGAGCCCCCATCATGACTGGTATCCTTTCAGTTTTTAATCAACCTGCTTTAATTCTGTTTGATTCTGGTGCATCTCATAGCTTCATTAGCCAGAAGTTCGCGTTAAATGCCAACTGCCTTTCTATCATGCAAAAGGGTCTTTCATGATAGCAACGCCTGGGGGCAAAATTGCAACGAACCAATTAAATCGAAATGTGCCTATCTCACTGGGAAATAAATCTTCAAAACCACACTCCTGATTTTGGGATTATAAGGTATGGACATCATTCCTAGAGCTGACTGGATGACTCAACACCGAGTGGTGTTGGATGTAGCTGCCAGAGCTCTGGAAATTTGTTCTCCTACCTTTGGAGATCTTTCATTGTATCTACCCAACCAAGACTCTACTCGATCATGTGCTTTTGCTATGATAGAGTTACCCTTGAAGAAAATTCCAGTGGTCTGTGAGTATGCAGATGTTTTTCCTGATGAATTGCCAGGAATGCCACCAGACCGGGATATTGAATTCGCCATCGAGTTGCAACCGGGAACGACACCTATTTCCAAGAGGCCTTACCGCATGTCACCCGCTGAATTGGCAGAATTGAAGAAATAATAGCAAGAATTGTTGGACAAGGGTTTCATCCTCCCAAGTACTTCGCCTTGGGGATGTCCAGCCTTGTTCGTGAAGAAGAAAGATGAAAGCTTGAGGCTATGTATAGATTACCGCCCACTCAATGCGGTGACTATCAAGAACAAGTATCCTTTGCCCCGTATTGATGTTCTTTTCGATCAATTGGTCGGAGCCAAAGTGTTTTCCAAGATAGACCTTCGCTCCGGCTATCATCAAATCAAGATACGAGCAAGTGATATTCTGAAGACTGTCTTCTCAACCAGATATGGGCTTGTATGAGTATTTGGTGATGTCATTTGGGCTGACTACTACACCAACATACTTCATGTATCTGATGAATTCTGTCTTCATGCCTGAGATGGACAAGTTCATGGTGGTTTTCATCAACGATATATTGGTGTACTCCAAGAATGAAGAAGAGCATGCCAGTCATTTGCATGTAGTGCTCCAACGCCTGCGAGAGCACCGTCTTTATGCCAAACTGTCTAAATGTGATTTTTGGATGAAAGAAATCAAATTCTTGGGTCACACTATCTCTAAGGCCAGTATAGCTGTTGATCCAGATAAAGTGCAAGAGGTGATGAACTGGAAGCCGCCAACAACTGTCCATCAGATTTGAAGTTTTCTGGGATTGGCTGGTTATTATCGGAGATTCATTCCAGGCTTCTCTCGAATTGCGAAGCCCATGACTGAATTGTTGAAGAGGGGAGCCAAATTTGATTGGGGTCAGAGGTGCGAAGATGCTTTCCACTCTTGGAGGCAGCATCTGACCACAGCACCAGTGTTAGCGCAACTCGACAACAACAAGCCATTTGATGTGTACTATGATGCCTCTGGCACTGGACTGGGTTGTGTTTTGATGCAAGACAATTGGGTCATTGCCTACGCATCAAGGGCACTGTTGGGGGCCTTCGTCCTCCGAAGGTCCTCAAAAACATGATTTGACAATGTTTTCCAAGTGGATTATATGAACAGGTATCTTCGGATTCAGAATTATGAACATGGAGTACGGTCAGGACGAAGCCTAAGCCAGACGAAGGGGGATTGAGATGGAGGACGGGCTGATTATCAAGCTGTACGAAGGACGGTGCGCAGCCGAAGCTGTTCGCAGGAAAGCTTCGTCTCGGCAGCAGAAAGGGGAACCGACTTAAAGATGAAAAGACTACTTAGGCCTTGACAGATTCCCATAAGTCATTAGCAAATGTAGTGGGCATGAATGTAATTTTACATGGGCTGCGTCCCACATCTATAAATAGATGAACAGTACTCCCGTACTGTTCACGCTGACTTGGCATTTGCTTTTGCGTCATCCTTGTACTTTTGCCTTCCTGCAATCCGAAGGTACACTTATAATTTGAAGTCATTTCTATTGTTATACGATAATAAAATAGAAATGACATGGTAATAAAGTTTAAATGTTTATATTACTTTTAATGTTGCACGTAAGTCCTTCGTTTTAACTTATTGCACTTACGAAGATATGTTATTTGAGACCTTCGTCCGAAACACATTATATCCCGAAGGGAAATAATGTTTCAAAGGACGAAGGACCTTATCATTTAACACTTTTTATGTTGCCTTGTTCTCGATCCGAAGCATTTGAGAACAAGTCACCAACATTTACCTTATGGTGGTACATGCTAAGATTGTTGGAACTTGCTCTCTCGAGCAAGTTGATCCAACAGGGGAGTAGAAGTGATGCAGACAAGGTTTTGCTCAAGAGGGCAATTGCTTTCTTAATCTTGCCTCTCAAGGGCACTGTGCGGGGGTATTTATAGGTGCCTGAGTGCCCAGCGCCTTGGGTTAAGTACGCATGTGCCCTCAGGCGCCCAGGTTATCCCCGGAATATTCCCACAAAGCAGGGTTACAGACTGTAATTACAGAGAAGCCTTTACAAATTAGGCCCGTAATGCGCAGCAGCCGCGCGGGGCCTGTTACAATGGGCCAGATTGCACGTGGGCCTTCGTGTTGGACGACGCCGCGGGAAGGGACGACCTCGCCAGGAGCCTTCGTTTCTCGGCGCACTCGGGCGAAGGGTGGAGTCTGCCAGTCGTCTTGTCTCCGTTTGTGCGGCGAGACTGGCGAAGGCATCGAGCGAAGGGTAGCGTCTTCAGCCTTTGCCCCAACATTTGCCCTTCGAGGGACCAGTTCGACTAAGTCATCTGGTGCCAAAGGCGTCGCTAGATGGTGGAGATGCTGCCCTCGCTCGAAGTGGTTCCGCGGGGGTTTTTGACATGACCGTTGATTGACGCCGCACTGTTGGATTGCGGGATTCCCCAAGCGTCGCGCCCTGTGTATAAAAGGGGGTGGGGGCGGCGCAAGTTGAAAAATTTACCTTTCCGCGCGCCGCGAAAACCCTAACCTCCTTTTCAAACTGCTCGCTTGCTAGTGTGCCCTCCTTGCTCCTGTTCATCGGAGATCTGGCCCACGTGAAGCAGACCACACGCCGCCGTCGACAGTACGTAGCCATGCCGTCCTCCTCCTCGTCTGCTGCGACCACACCAACGGCTGAGGCATCGTCCGAAGATACTTCGGGCACTGTGGCGGCGGCAGAATTATGGCCGGGTGATACGGTGGAATTTGGTGTTTCGCGGATGTCGTCGGTCCGCGTGCAAGATATGCAACAGTTGGGGTATTTTGGCGGCGGGGTTGGGTGTGTCCCGGGGGCAGAGGAGGTTCCCGAGCCCGAGGGTGAATTGGTCGTTTTCGAGGCATTTTTCATCGCCGGCCTTCGTTTGCCTGCGCATCATTTTGTTTCGGAGGTTATGCAGAAGTTCGAAGTCCAGGTTCACCAGCTGACACCGAACGCCGTGCTGTCGTTGGCGAAGTACGTCTGGGCAATGACATCGTATGGCGGTCGGCCTTCGGTGGAAGTCTTCGCCAAGCAATACTGTCTGCACTGGCAGAAGAAAAAAATTGGACATAAGATTGTGCAATTTGGATCGTGCACTTTCACGCCGAAGTCCGGGAAGACTTCGATGGAAGTCATGGAGCTGGTCCCCTATGCCCGAAATAAGTGGGGCAACTGGTGGAATTACTGGTTCCATGTTTCAGAGGCCGAAGTCAAAGACCACCTAGGGCTCCCCGCAGCCATTATGTGCTCTCATTATTATGTGGCGTACCCGCCATTCGAAGTAGCAGAGGATGATGAGAATGAAAGTGCCCTTCGGATCGCTGCCCGTACGAGTAGTGGGCGTGATCTTGTTGAGGAGTTCATAGCGTATGGGGTGTGGCCCTTGGCGCATGGATGGGCGTTGGGCGAAGTATGCTCTCGCGAGATGCCCTTCTTGGGTGGGCGGAAAATACGAAGTCCGCTTTTTGCTTTGGATGTGCGAGGGCGGGATCTTGCCGCGGTTGTGCGCGAAGTGGAGGATGGGGCGGTGCGAATTGTGGGGCGCTACGTGCCGAAGACGGAGGCCCTGCGGAGCTGGGATATACGCGGATCCAACGACCGCCTGAATAGGGTCTTCGAGTTGAATCGTTTACCGTATGGCGGTTATCCCGGGGAAGACGTTGTCGACCGCCGCGGGAAAAGACCAGCGGCTGCGGTTGAAGAAGACCCGGCGCCGGAGGCCGCCCCAGCCACTAAGAAAAGGAAGCTAGGTACTGCGGTGGGGGAACTGGGGGTCTCCGATAGTTTTGCTATGGAGTTGATGGGGACATGCGCGGCCCCCGGGGGAAGGATGTCTTCGCCCGAGCTCCGGGAGTCTTCGGCGCAGATGCTGCAGGTTACCGGGGGTCGATGGCCCAAGAACGTTCCTATCCCCCGTGCGACTAGCGAAGACTTCTTTACGTCTCGCATGGCTCGTGACTTGAGAGTGTTTCCTTACGGATAGAGTATTGCTGCTGTTATGTCGGCAGTGATGAACAAGGACCATCAGGATGCTGCGCAGAAGCGCCGGCCGGTCATCAGGATGGTCGACCCCGTGCGCGAGGCAAAGAGGGCGCGAGGAAGCGCAAAGGCTGCGGCCTCCGGCATTGGCAAGCTGGTGCCGGCTATGAAAACGGCTGCGCCCGGGGGCAGCAAAGCGCCGACAGGCGAGAAGGCTGCAGCCACTAGCGGAATCAAGCCTCTCCCGGACGGACCATCGCCAGCGAAGCGTGTTGCTGACTTCGGCACAAATATCAGTGTCGAGGACTATCTGGGCGGTAAGTTTTTTTTGACCGGAGGCGTGTTGCAGGCTCGGGCGAGAGACAGTTGGTTGTTGTCCCGCCTTCGGTGGCAGCCACCTCGCCATCGGCGGTGGTAAAGGCGATGGGGGCCACACAGGACCCGTGGGCCGCCTTTTGCGCGAGTGGCGAGATTCTGACGGCCGCTGCTGCCAGGGACATGGTGGGCACCATGTCCCAGCAGCTGAGGGAAGTGTCTCAGCGGTTGTCGCAACAGCTGACGCAGCAGCTGAAGCAAGTAAGTTGCGCTGGACTTCAATGTTTGCTGTGTTTTGGTTCATGCGTCTGTCTCATGAAGGTTTGACTTGTTTTTGCCAGGCGGCCGACTTCGCCGACCGTGTTGCGTTGGGCGTCCTGACTGCGGACGTCGCCGCCGAAGTCGAGAATCTTCGGGCGCAGCACGTGGATGCTGTCCGGGATAAGTCGGCTGCGGAGAGCAAGAGCCGCAGGCTGGCGGAGAAGGTGGCCACCCTGGAGGCTGAGAGGACTGACCTCCGACGCCAGCTGGCGGAGGAGAGGAGGGAGGCTAACCAGGCCGTCGCCGAAGCGCAGGCTGCACGAGCGGAGGCTAAGGCGGCGCTGGCGAAGGGTAGCCTCGCCAGCCAACTGGCCGAGGAATGGTAGACGAGGTTCAACGCCCTGCGCAGCCGCGTGGACAAGGTGGAGACCTCGGTGCGCTCAGAAGTCGTGCGGACGCACGCGCAGCTCGCGGAGGCATACCGCGAACTGGGTGCGCGGACTGCAGATTTTGATGTGCCCGACCACGAGGCTAGCCTCCGCTTCCTTGAATGGATGCAGGAGGAGCTGCAGGTGCTTCTGACTATTGTGCAGGGCTTCATGTCCTACGCCTCCCTCGTCACATGCGAGGGGGCCATGAACGCGCTGTCACGCGAGGGGTGCAAACACTATGAGGTCTTCGATCAGTTAGATGAAGACTTTGAGCGTGAAATTTTTAAGGTCGAAGACCCTGTGGTGAAGGGCTCCGCGGGGGCACTCTTCGATCAGATGTGGGGTCCTTATGGTCGAGAGGCAGTTAGGGAGCGGTCTGACCGGGCGAGGGAGTAGGTAAAGATTGTCTTCTGTTTTGTGTTGTTGAATGTGGGTACGCGTGGGTTTGCTGAATGAGTGTGCTGTTGCTGCAGATGGCGCGTGCCAAGGATGTTGAAGACTTTGAGCATCTGAATGGCGCGCGGCCCGAGGTGGAGGTCAACCCGGTGCTGCCCGGGGCTGAGGTCGACCCGGCACTGCCCCCAGAAATCGGCGAAGGCTCCTTCGCTCTACCAGCGTCTACTGAGTCTGGTGAAGGCTTGCTGCCAGCCCCTGCGCCGATGGCGGAAGATCCCCCGAAGGCGGAGCTAGCGGCAGAGGATCCCGTGGCAACGGCTGGGCCTTCGCAGGTGGCTTAGTGGGTGTGGGGGAGTTAGTGAATTTTGTCTCTGTTACTGAACCTTGGTTGCTGCGCAGGTTCAAGATTTTGGGCCTGTGCACGCAACCGCTACTGCTAATTTTGTGGCGGCTTCGACCGTGGTTGCTGGAAATGAATCGGATGAGTCTGTGTCTAAGTTTTTTGAGTTTGATGATTCTAGGAGTTTGGTTGTGTGGATGGAAGAATCTTCGGGTGAGGACTTGGATTATTTTGCAGCCTTGGATGTGGCTGCGGCAGAGGCTTCTCCGTGTGCGACGGATGCTGAAGTTTTTCCTAGTCCGAGTGCTGGATGTAGGCGGCGAAGGGCGGTGGCTAAGCATAGAGTGAGTGAGGTGGAGGGTGCTCGTCTTCGTGTGGACAGGGCTAGCAAGCGGGAATTGTTTTCCTCGCCGGTTGGGGTAGGTTAGGGGGAGTTGCGAAGTCTTTTTGAGGGTGAGGAGTTAAGGATAATGTTGTTTAACTATAGGGAGATGGGTATCATTCCAAAGGTTGAACCAATGTAAGGTGTGATGCCCTCGCTGTACGTATGTAACTCTAATTTGGATGATGATGCTGTGTGCCCTCGCTGATCCGGTCATGTCCGTGGGGGACTTGTGCACTTGATCTAGTGCGTTTATGATGTCGGTCCGGCTGCACCTATGGTCGGTCTTTGCCCAGATAGTCTTTTTAGAAGGACTTCGATTTTGCGCACTTGTTGTGCTAGTCCGGCTGCACCCTTAGGCGACTTCTGCACGGAGAGTCTTTTGGAGAAGACTTCGATTTTGCGCATTTGTTGTGCTAGTCCGGCTGCACCCTTAGGCGACTTTTGCACAGATAGTCTCTCGGAGAAGACTTCGATTTTGCGCACTTGTTGTGCTGGTCCGGCTGCACCCTTAGGAGACTTTTGCACGGATAGTCTCTCGGAGAAGACTTCGATTTTGCGCACTTGTTGTGCTGGTCCGGCTGCACCCTTAGGCGACTTTTGCACGGATAGTCTCTCGGAGAAGACTTCGATTTTGCGCACTTGTTGTGCTGGTCCGGCTGCACCCTTAGGCGACTTTTGCACGGATAGTCTTTCGGAGAAGACTTCGATTTTGCGCACTTGTTGTGCTGGTCCAGCTGCACCCTTAGGCGACTTTTGCGCGGAGTGTCGCACGCGAGGGTAGCTAGCGCTGCCCCTCGCGGTGACTTCGTTGTGGTCGAATGCCGAAGACCGTCATTGCGGTCTGTTTTCGACATGATTCTTTGCGGGGGATTTTTGCGTATATATTACATGGCTCCGCCTCATTAAAAACCTCACCCCCAGGAGGAAAAGAGTGCGGGCCGGAATAAAACTGTTTGGGGAATTACAAGGGTGAGTTGACCCTGAATAGTTGAACAAAAAATTTGCAAAGGTTGTCTATGTTCCAGGAATGTTCTAGATCTTCGCCAGATTGTGTTGTCAATCTGTACGCGCTGGGAGACGACTTTGTCTTGACGATAAATGGCCCTTCCCACTTTGGTTCCAGCTTTCCCCGTGACTCTGTCCGGGTTGTGCGGACAAGTACGAGGTCTCCTTCGCTGAATTCCCTCGGGATGACTGTGTAGTCACGCCATGCTTTTGTTTGAGCTTGGTATTTGTTTAGAGCCTATAGGGCGAAGACGCGATCTCCATCGATGAGGTCCTTCGGAGTAGGCTCGTCTACGTCAGGGACAGCTGACGTGGCTGTCCGTGGTGACCCATGTTTTATTTCCTGCGGGGTCATGGCCTCCGATCCATATAGAAGGCGGAAAGGGGTGAACCCAGTCGCTCTGCACTCAGTCGTGTTCAGTGCCCAGACCGCTTTGGGTAACAGGTCGGCCCACTTGCCTTTCTTGTCGTCGAGGAGCATTTTCTTGATGGCTGTGAAAATTTTACCATTGGCGTGTTCCACGACTCCGTTGGATGGCGGGTGGTACACTGAGGCGAAGGCAAGCTTGGTGCCAATGGAGAAGTAGAAATCCTTGAAATCTTGGCTGTCAAATTGCTTGCCGTTGTCAACTGTGAGCTCAGACAGGACTCCGAAGCGGCAAACAATGTTTTGCCAGAAGAATTTCTGGGCAGTCTTTGATGTTATCGTGGATACAGCCCTCGCCTCGATCCATTTGGTAAAATACTCAACGGCGACGAAAGTGAACTCGATGTTCCCCTGGGCCGTGGGTAGGGGCCCGACAATGTCCAGGCCCCAGCGCTGGAGAGGCCACATGTGGCGATTAGCTTTGTGAGTTGCGAAGGGCTTCCCGAGCGTGGAGAAAACTTCTGGCAGGCTTCGTAGGACCTTGTGACCTGATTTGCGGCGCAGATCATGGCGGGCCAGTAGAAACCCTGACGGATCACCTTTGCGGCTAGGGCCCTAGGCCCTGCGTGAGAGCCGCAAGTCCCGCTGTGGACTTCGCGCAAGATTTGGATGCCTTCGGTCTCGGTGACACATTTAAGCATGGGTTGACTGACCCCCTTCTTGTAAATCTGTCCTTCGATTAGTGCGAAGTCCCGGCTTCGATGTTTGAGGCGCTTGGCCTCATTGACATCGGTTGGATGATAGTACCCCTGCAGGAACAGGGTTATTGGCGCCCGCCAATCTTTGGTCATGATTAGGTTAACTATGCGGTGGCCTTCGCTGTCATTGGTTATTTGGAGCCCCTCTGGGCTGCGGACAGCTGGCGTGCCGATGACATGGTAGAATACGTCGGAGGGTAGGGCCTCGCCTCTGGCGGCTGCCTTGGCCAATGTGTCGGCCTCTTCGTTCTTGGCTCGGTCCACATGCTGCAGGGTAAAACCTTTGAATTGTCTTTTGAGGCTACGGATAGCCGTGAGGTACTGCATAAGCGTGGGGTCCTTCACTGCGTAGTCTTTCTCGACTTGGCCAGCGACTACCTTGGAGTGTGTTCTGATGATGCAGGTGGTGACACCAAGTGCCCTTAGCTTGCGAAGGCCGAGAATGACAGCTTCGTATTCTGCTATATTGTTGGTGCATCTATCAGACTCCAAAGCAAAGCTGAGGCATGCTGCGTATCTGTGCTTGACCCCTATTGGCGAAGTAATGACTGCAGCGACGCCTGCCCCCGCATGGCACCATGCACCGTCACAATGGATTATCCAGACCTTCTCTGCGGGCGGGTCCGGCTGTGTCATTGGCCCAGTCCAGTCGACGACGAAGTCTGCTAGGACTTGTGACTTGATGGCTGTCCTGGGTTCGAATGTGATGTGGTAGCCAGAGAGTTCGGCTGCCCATTTGGCAATCCAGACTGATGCCTTCGGGTTTCTAAACAATTCGTCGAGTCCCCTATCTGAGGTGACCCAGACCTTGAACGCTTCAAAATAATGGCGCAATTTGCGCGAAGCCATGACAACTGCGTAGGTGATTTTTTCCAGTTCCGTCATATTGCATTTTGATGTCGTGAGTACTTCGGAGACGTAATAAACTGGACATTGCCTGATTGTGCCCTCTCTGTTCTGCTCTTGAACCAGTGCTGCGCTGACCGCATGCGGCGAAGCTGCGATGTAGAGCAACAGGGGTAGCGAGGGGTCGGGGCTTGTAAGAATCACCAACTCTGACAGGTACTGCTTTAATGAAGTGAAGGCCACCGCCAGCTCTGGTCCCCATGCGAAGTCTTTTGCGCCGCAGAGTGTTTTGAGGAAAGGGAGGCTTCGCTCTGCGGATTTGGAGATGAATCTGTTGAGGGAGGCAATCTGCCTGTCAGTCGTTGGACGTCTCTGGCTGATTGTGGTGGCGACATGTTGATGATGTCTTGGATTTGGTTGGATTGGCTTCAATCCCGTGGTGCGACACCAGGTAGCCCAATATTTTCCCCTTGCGAACGTCGAAGACGCATTTATCGGGGTTTAGGCGAAGTCGTGCCTCCCGCATGTTCGCAAACGTTTCGGTGAGGTCAGCCAGATGGTCCTCCTTGCTTCTGCTGGCGACGACGATGTCGTCCACGTACGTAAATATATTTCTGCCGACCTAGCTCTCGAGCACCGTTTTGGTGAGCCGAGAGAAAGTGGACCCAGCGTTCTTAAGTCCCTCCGACATTCTGATGAAGCAATACGTGCCGAAGGGTGTTATGAAACTGGTGCTTGCCTTGTCTTCCTCCTTCATATATATTTGATGGTAGCCAGAGAAGCAATCAAGGAGTGACATGACTTCGCACCCGGCCGCACTATCGATGATTTTGTCGATCCGAGGCAGCGGGAATTTGTCCTTGGGGCAGGCCTTGTTAAGACTGGTGAAATCGATGCACATCCGCCATTTGCCGCTCTTCTTTTGTACCATCACAACATTGGCAAGCCATGTAGGGTAGGCGATTGGCTCAATGAATTTGGCCTCAAGCAGGCGATGTACCTCGGCCATGGCGGCTTCTGTCTTCTCATCAGACATCTTGCGCAGCCGCTGTTTCTTCGGCCTCACCGAAGGGTCGATTCCCAAGCTGTGCTCGATAATGGAGCAACTGACTCCGACCAGGTCGAGGGCGGACCAGGCGAAGAAGTCTTTATTTTTGGACAGGCAGCAGAGGAGTCTCTCCTCGTCATGCGAAGTGAGGTCTTCGCTGATGGTGACCGTTTGCTTGGGCGTTGCTTGGTCGAGGGGAACAGTCTTGGTCCCGTCGTTACTCTGCAGCTGTGCTTTGTCGTGTTCTTTGGTGGCTGGGCTAGCAGACTCGAGGACCTCGCGCTGGGCCGTGAGGTAGTGTACGTTCATTTGTCCGGGAACAAAGTCTCTTTCTATGTTGCGCGCGGCCTGCTGGTTGCCGTAGACTGTGATGACGCCTTGCGGACCTAGGATCTTCATGCATAGGTAAAGTCCATGAATGGCTGCCTCAAATTTGTTGATGGAGCCCCGACCCATTATGGCGTTGTATGGGTACACCATGTCGACGATGTTGAACGTGACTTGCTTACTTCGTGCATTGGGTGCTACACCGAAGGAGAGGGGTAGCTCTATTTTGCTGACAGGAAAGGTGCCTTTGCCACCGAAGCCATACAGCGGGTTGTCCGAAGGCTTGAGCAGGCTGTGGCTTATGCCCATGCGGTCAAAGGCATGGAGGAAAATGATATTCGCTTGGCTGCCATTGTCGACTAAGACTCTGTGCAGGTCCCAGCCTGCCACACTGCAGTTGATGACCATGGTGTCGATGTGGGGTGCGCTGTGCAGATCGATGTCTCGGGCGTCGAAGGTCAATGGCACATGGGACCACTTCGTCTGCACGACTGGATCGGTGATGGTGACATGGTTGGTGCTGCGGTAATGGTCCTTCTGTCGCTTTGTGTCGAAGTCGACGCTGGACCCCCCAGTGATCATGTGAATGACTCCGCGATACGGCTGATCGGCGAAGTCTTCTTGCTTTGGGGCTTGGGGATGGTGGATGTTTTGCTGTTGTGGGTGTGGAGGTGGGGGTGGGGGAGGTAGGATTTGTACCTCCTGGTGGTGTTAGTATGCGTGGTGCGGTGGATGCGGAGCGGGGCTGTGGTTATATGGCTGAGGGGGTTGTTGATATGTGTGCGCGACAACTCGGGGGCTGTCGGCTGGTTGCGTCCGTGCCATCCTGTCTCTGGTGGCCTTCGTCTCTAGGTAGTCTCTGGTAGGGTGCGCGCAGTCTTCACCGTGGAACAAGCAGTAAAATCTGCGCGGCTGCTGCGCACGTCCCCGGCCCCAACCACGAGTTCCGTTTCCGCGGCCCTGGGGAGGATACTCCTGGCGGCAAGGGGCCTTGCCAGTGGGGTGCTGGTTGGCGATGTTGTGCACCTGCTGCTGATTGCGGCCATCCCGATTGGGGTCTGCCTGCGAAGGCCTCGTCCACGTACGGCTGGACTGCGGAGGGTCTTTAGGTTTCCTCTGAGACTCGACTTTGCGCTGGTGGAGCTCTTCGGATTTGGCGTATTTTTTGAATAGCTGATACAGCTCCTGTAGTTTCCTGGGTGGATCTCTGATGAAGTGGCTGTAAAGGACGCCAGCCTGAAGGCCACTGATGGCGTAGTGAATGACGATTTGGTCATCAACCGAAGGCAGTTGTGACTTGAGAGTCAGAAACTTGCGGTAGTATTCCCGCAGAGTTTCTCGTTCCAGCTGCTTGCAAAGTGAAAGTTTAGCCAAGGCGTCGGTGTCTGGGCGGTACCCTTGGAAGTTGAGCAGGAATTTGTCCCGGAGACTTCTCCAGGTGTCGATGGACAGCGGGGGCAACCTGGTGTACCAGGTGAGGGCCGGGCCTTCGAGGGCGATGATGAATGACTTGGCCATCGTGGCGTCGTCCCCTCCGGATGATGCAATGACAACCTGATAGCTCATGATGTACTGTGATGGGTCAGTGCTGCCGTTGTACTTGGGATAGGTCCCCGCCCTGAAGTTGGCGGGCCATGGTGATACTTGCAGGGGGGCGCCAGGGGACTCCGCTCGTCAAGGTAGTTGACACCTTGGAATGCTGCGGCATGCGGAGTGGTGTGTCCGCGCTGAGGGATGAACAAGTCTTCGATCTACGCGTGCTGTTGGAGGGGTGGGCCATGTTGCAGACCGAGTTGGCCTTCGCGCTGCATGAGGGCGATCTCTTGCTCAAGCTCCTGAGCCTTTTGCTCTTCATCGCGTATCATCTGGCGCACTTTGGCTTGCGCAGACACGCGTTGACGTTTGGCCTCGAGGATCTCTTTTTTCCTCTGGAGGTTGCGGTTCTTGATGCGCAAGGCACGCAGCTATAGTTGTTCCTTTACGGAAACGCCGATGACTTCGCCGTCCTCTGTGGCGTCCGCGCCCTCTGGTGGAGCGAAGCTTGGGGGATGCTGCTGTTGTCCTCCGGAGCTGCAGGTGCGGAGGCTGCCTTCGGGTGTGGGTTGTTCATTGCGCTGCCTCTTGCTGAGTGCGTCATTGTCTTCGCAGGCTTCTTGGTGAGTGGTGTCGATAAGGGCCTTGCCCTTTTTCTCAGCCAGTAGCGCTGCTTTCTTAGCTTCGTCAATGGATGGGGCTGCCTTCGAGCTAGCTTTCTTGGGTGCCATCGTGGGTGGTTTGTCGTAGCACGAACGGTGGGCGCCAAATGTTGGAACTTGCTCTCCCGAGCAAGTTGATCCAACGGGGGAGTAGAAGTGATGCAGACAAGGTTTTGCTCAAGAGGGCAATTGCTTTCTTAATCTCGCCTCTCAAGGGCACTGTGCGGGGGTATTTATAGGTGCCTGAGTGCCCAGTGCCTTGGGTTAAGTACGCATGTGCCCTCAGGCGCCCAGGTTATCCCCGGAATATTCCCACAAAGCAGGGTTACAGATTGTAATTACAGAGAAGCCTTTACAAATTAGGCCCGTAATGCGCAGCAGCCGCGCGGGGCCTCTTACAATGGGCCAGATTGGACGTGGGCCTTCGTGTTGGACGACGCCGCGGGAAGGGGCGACCTCGCCAGGAGCCTTCGTTTCTCGGCGCATTGGGCGAAGGGTGGAGTCTGCCAGTCGTCTTGTCTCCATTTGTGCGGCGAGACTGGCGAAGGCATCGAGCGAAGGGTAGCGTCTTCGCCTTCGCCCCAACAAAGATGTCAATATATAATATTTCAATTAATCAAAGAAGCAAATCAGACATTTATCATCAGAACAATCAACCAACATTTTTAAATAGAGAAAATAGTTTGCATTTTGTCATAGGTTCCCTATCTCTTAAAAGATCATAGGGGTAGGATTCCAAGGTGTGAAATCCATCTTGTCTCAGAGTAGAAAAGGTAAGAATGTTCAGAGTAGAAGAGTAGAAGGTGAGACATGATCAAGACAAGATAAGTAGAGAATGAATCAGAGTAAGGTAAGTAGTGAAGGGTTTTGTCCATTTCTATCTAGGTTTCGTCCTACAGTCAACATTTCCTTCGATACCACTTCTGTCACACCCGGCTTTAAGGGACAAAGCCGAGTGCATCTCATACATGCGCCAAAGAAGACAACATATATAATAACAGAGTGTATAGAGATAAATGTCACAATAATCAGAGTATTTATTACATAGCGGAAGTCTTACAAAATAAAAGATAAATATAACAGGATCTAAAATCCATCCTTGGTGCCAGAAAGTCAACTGGGAGACGATGACCTAGACCTCTCACGAACACAGCGCAACATCCACCATGCGCCTCATCCAGTGGTACCTGTCCTTGACCTGTTGGGGGTGTGAGACAGCAAGGGTGAGCTCACACATGTTCATCACTCAACAAGTTGTGGGGAATAATGTGGCATGAACTCACCAAAGGTGGGAGTTCATGTGATGTGTAAGGCTGATCAATAATAGGGGTTAAAGCTGAGCATTGCTTTTCATAAGTTGGTCAAAATTTTATTAGCAATTACTAGATGTAAGTAAATACCAAACCATAATAAATAATAGAACAAAATTAATTAACAAATCCCATGCAATGCAAATGGCAAATTGAGTTTAGGTTCCATATTTAATCATTAGAGAGTCCTGAGCTGCTCTTGACCGTGAGCTCGGCTAGTTTACAAGTTTTACACTCTGCAAAGGTTGTACCCTTTACCCACAAGTCGTGTTTCCCATATCGCCAGGGTTAGCTAGACCCTTAGACACTACCAAGGTGAATGGCTAGGGATCCACTACAAGGCCTTTACAAATTTCCACTAGCTTCCGAAAACCTGCTACAGTTTATGGGAAGAGCACTTGCAAGAATCCCTCGTCTGACCTCCATCGCAGCAAAATCAACCCGAGCACCTCCTTGCATGCAACTCCCCTACTTCCCTTGCCCCTTTCGGGTAAGGTAGTCTTCCACTAGCTTTCCTAATTAGTTAGCCAAGGGGTCCCATTCCTCCCTTGTGGTGGCACGTGTTTCTCAAGTTAAGCTCCATGTTCCAATTAACAATAATATAATGATCTTGACATGAACATAAATAGAATAACAAAATAACTGGAACATGGATATAATAAAATATTAACCCAAAACCATGTAAAGCAATAGCATAACTACCCATATGATTCAGGGGTAAACAAGGAATAATAGATAAACAGACTAGGGTGACCTATTGGGTCCCATCAAAATTAATCCTATGCATTGAATAATGATACTAAAGAATATTATTGGGTAACAAAAGTGGATCAAGGGCACAACTTGCCTAGCACTTGAGTTCTAGGTACCAACTTGCTTTTCAGATGACACGTGTCCTCGCGCTAGTCGTAGCAATACAAACAAACATGGTATAGATAAAATTAACATCACACCGAACATAGGAACAAACTGAATAATAATGATCTACATGCATCGTAACGAGATCGTGGGAACCAGAACAACTAAGATCGGAGTCGATTAAGGAGTTATGATTTTATAAAAGATTTGTGTGATTAAAATATTAAACTATATTATAAATATGAGAGATTATTCTATAAATAAATATCTCAACTTTAATCTAAGGCATTATTTGATTAAAGATTATCTAGTTAAATTATAACCATAAATTTAGAATACTATATTAATATTAAAGAAGTTAATCTAATAGGTATAGATTAACCCAATTATAAAAGTATGGGATATCATATGATCAATGTTACTACTGCGTAGTAAATATTTATACAAAGCTAGCGCAACTATAACGGGTCAATTCGGAATTAAAACGAAGAATTTACGAATTTCTGAAGTTTTACGTGTTTGGTACAAGATTAATTAAGTGATCAGATTTAATATGGGCTTCATGCTAAAACAGTGTTACTAAGTGATAAACAATATTATTACAAAATTATAGCAATTGGAATGGACTAATTTGGACATCATATGAATTTTCTATGAATTAAAGGAGTTTCTGCAATTATTTTTCAACCCAAAAATCAATTTCTGAATTCCTTTTCCTTATTTTCTTTATCTCCTGGACTGCGTGCAGAATATATAAAGAGTGCAAGGGCTCTGGTATAAAAACCCTAAGACTCAGAACTCCCTGCAGTGGACCGCGGGTTATTTCCGCTGAACCCGAGGGGTTCATATGGAAAAGGCTCACAGCAGAAGGGGTAAGAGGGCCTCTGAGCCGCTAGATTAGGATACAAGGGCTGGGATTAGAATCTGCTCCAAACAAACCGTTATTCAATCACCACCGTCCGATCAGGATCCCACGCCACACAGAACCATCGCCATCAGATCTAGCATCGATGGCCTGGATTTAAAATGTTGAACTGCCTCCTTTACCCTGATCTGAACCGTAGCCGCTCGGTTCTATGGATCTGGTACTACCACGACATGGCTTGCCTATGATCGTAGGATTCTAATCCTACGGTCTACATGATTTCTCCCACCACGGCGACAAAAAGGGCAGTGCTTCACCCAACCGCGGTGGAGAGTTGGCCGGAGTTTGCCATCTCCGCGCACAACCACCTAGGCGCCAATTCCCTAGTGCTACACGTAAAGCGAAATAAGGCGATCTCGGTTGAGATGTTGGGGACTTGTTCTCAAGTGCTATGAATTAAGAACAAGGCAACACAGAAAATGTTAAACGTTAAAGTCCTTCGTCCTTCGAAACATTATTTCCCTTGGGATATAATGATCTTCGAACGAAGGTTATGAAGGACATACCTTCAGCAGCATAACATATAATGATGAAGAAGGAATCATATGAAATATAAAATAACATAAACAATCATATATTATTACCAACTCATTTCTATCTTATTATTATGGAAAATATAAATGATATCAAATTACAAATGTACCTTCGGCTTGAAAGAATGGTAAAAGTACAAGCGTGACGCAAAAGCAAAATGCCAAGTCAGCGTGAACAGTACGGGAGCACTGTTCATCTATTTATAGGCATGAGACGCAGCCCATGTAAAATTACACCCATGCCCTTTACATTTGCTAATGGCTCTATAGTGACTCATCGAGGTCTGAATAGCCTTTTCCTTTTTAAGTCGGTTTCCTTTTCTGCTATCATGCCGAAGCTCTTCTGCGCATAGCTTCGGCTCTGCTCTAACCTTTGTATTCTTTGTTCTTCTTCACACTGTAGTTCCGACCTGAGCCTGAAGGTACCTGTTCATGTATTATACTCCAGAAACATTGTTAAATCATGTTTTTGAGGACCTTCGGAAGCCGAAGGCCCCTAACAGTAGCCCCTCGCAATATTAATTTGTTAGAATAATAAATTCAGATTGCGGTATGGACGAAGGCCCTAAAGCCGAAGGTCCGAAAAAACACCTTCCCTTTGCTAGAATAGCAACAGTCAATGACAAGCGGGGCCCTCCACCGTGCAATGCACTAGGCGTATAAATAAGAGCACACCACGAGCTCATTTGGTACGCTTTTAGCCATCTGCTCTGCTTGCTCAATTTTTAGCTCTTGCCTACCAACGCTTGCTTGGTTTTTAGATTTTCTAAGCTTCGGCTTTAAGAGCACATTTTCACCATTTTCGAAGAGATGTCTGAAGACAAGAAAGCTTCTGCTGAAACGAAGCTGAGCGAGGAGGAGAAGCTTCTTAAGGAAAAAACCGCTGGATTCATCGAGTCAATTGCAAAGACCAACACAGAGAAGATTACAAAAGAAATTCTAGAAGGCTTATCTGAAGATACCGATGACAGCGATAGTTATGATGTGGAAAGTGGGGGCGAAGACTCCGAAGATCGGCCGTGGCGACCAAGTCACACAGTCTTCGGAAAATCGACTATCAGGCAAAGTCATCTTGATAACATGAGAGGAAGGTATTTTCGAGATATATCCATCGTGAGGGCTGACAACGGAGACCGGACCGCTCCTGCTCCTGAAGAGAATGAAGTTGTAATCTATCGAAGCTTCTTCAAGGCTGGGCTTCGATTCCCCCTAAGCAGTTTTGTTGTTGAAGTTTTAAAGATATACCAGATTTTTCTTCACCAGATTACTCCCGAAGCCATCATAAGAATTGGAATCTTCGTATGGGCTGTGAAGAGTCAAGCTTTGGAACCGAGTGCAAAAAGTTTCTGCAGTATACACGAACTTTTATATGAGACGAAACCCTGGGGTAAGGAGCAGTATCACAATAATTTTGGTTGCTACAGCTTCGTTGCTCGTTCAGGCTCAAGCTGCCTAGTGCCAACCTTTCGGAAGAGGTGGCCTGGAGACTGGATGAAAGAATGGTTCTATGTGAAAAATGATTTAAAGGCGAGAGAAGATATCAAAGAGATCATCATGTGCCCCATCTGGTCCCGCTTCGGTCTTCGGAAACTGAAGGTAGAGACTGATGAAGCAGCTAAAGAATGCCGAAGGGCCTTTGGCATAGTTTGTTCTTTCATTGGGACAAGGGACTTAGTCCAAGAGCACGTGGCCTACAGGATATGGTCACTACTAGACAACTGGGAGATGCCAAAAGAAACCATCAGCAAAACTAACGAAGGTGATTTGGTTCGACTGAAATATACTTTTAGATTTGGAGACCAATTTATCGAACCAGACGATGACTGGCTGAAGTGCATCGAAGCTACAAGTGATGATCTGCTTGGGCCGTACTCCAAAGCGGAGGATAATGCCTTATCTGCAGCCTTCAGGAGCCGGAAAAAGAAAAGGCTAAATAGAGTTTTTGATGCTATTGGGTTCATGTACCCTAATTACCGCTACCCGCCACGGGGGTAGAAGAGAAAAAGTGCAACTTCTAGGAAAGACGCTGCTTCAGCTGCTCCAAGTGAGCCCGCGCCGAAGAGGAAAAAGGTGAAGGTTCTTACTCACCGGCCTCGATATATTGAACCGGCCGTAATTCCCGAATTTTGCGGCGAGACCTCTTCAGCTACTGAAGCCAAAAAACCTGCGCCTACGCAGAAGATTGAAGAGCTGGCTGCAATGCCGAAGACATCCTCAGCCAAATTAGCTGAGTCGAAGGCCGATATTATGGGGGTCGAAGGAACAAAGATATCAGAAATTACAAGCCCTTCGGCAGCAGTGACAGTGCCGAAGGCACAAAAAGGTCTTACAACGACCCCAAAAAGGAAAAGGATGGTCAACGTACTAGATGCGTTGGAGACGATAAAGACTTCAAGTTCTGCTCCAAAGAAAACTGTCGAAGCTTCAAAAGCGCAGTCTGAGACAAAACTAACCGATGCCAAAGCTGCAATGCGGCAGGTCGAGACCGAAGCTGGGCCTTCAGAGCCCGTCAAGGAGAAATCCTTGGAAACTGGAGAAGAAGAAACAGAAAAAGAAGCTGCAGAACAAATTCTGCGTGAAAAAACAGCCACTCCTACTCCCGAAGCATCCTCTGAAGTTCTTGATTATATTGTACGACATGCTTCGGGTAAAAGATTGTCTGAAGAAGAAAAACGAGAAGCTCAATACTATGCCCAAAAACTGAAATATTCAAAGGGGGCATTGGTATTCAACGGCAGCGGAGAAGAAGATTTCTTATATTGTCTCCCAGACAACAAGGAGATTTCTGTCTGCCGGGAGATGAGCAAAAGCTTCGGATTCCCAACACTGGAAGTCGGGCTTTTGGCGCTATCAAAAGATGAATTGGCCGACAGCTTAGCATATAATAGTTTAAAGGTGTGAGAATGAGTTTTTTGTACTTAAAAACAAAAAACTTTTTATTTTCTTGTACTTAATACCGCACTCCTTTTGCAGGGCCTCATTCTTAGCAACGCCCTCAGGGCGCAGAAAAATGCCGAAGACGAAGGATGCACTATAGCTTTGAACAACCTTCGTTCTGAAGTAATTGAACTAAGGAACGAAGGTCTTGAGAAAGATAAAATATTAAATTCATTAGTGAGCAAAATAAAAGAAGATGAGGCTACTTCCAAAGCCCAGGCTGAAGCCCAAAAATGCGAAATTGAGGACCTTCAGAAACAGCTGGCTGAAGCAAAGTTAAAATGCGCTGTTGCTGAGGCTGAACGAGATGCCAGTGATTACTGGAAAAATTACTGGGAAAAACAGTTGTAGAACTTCGCTCTTCGAAAGAAAAATGTTATGAAAAATCCATAGAATGCGTGGAAAAAATAAAAACTAGCTTCGCTAATGTTGGCGCATATTCAAGTGAAGACAACTTCGTACGGGGCGATCCCGAGGGGCCAATTGAATGGATCAGCAGCGAGGCTGAAGCCTTTGAGGAGATTTTAAATGGCCGCGGGGACGACTGCGCCTTCTCAGGTGCAAGGGGAATTGCGGCTATTTTGGAGAAATCAGGTTGCGAAAATGTGAAAATTCTGGCCCAAGCCGAAAGTACTTTATCTATTGATGATACGAAGGACCCCTCGACCGAAGCAAGCTTAGTTGGTGGAAAATTCTTTACTGACATCTGGGAAAATGGCGGTCGAGGGATGGCCCACGAAATAATAAAAAAAGCGAAAAAGATACTCACGATGAAAGGGAAGCAACGAAGGCAGCTGAAAAGGCTACGGAACTCGAAAAGTGGATAGGTATTGCTTAATAGCTTTTAACTTTATTTTTTATTTTTGTGACTTCTAATCTTATTTACATTTTTTACTGCAGCCGAACTATCTCCTCTCCCAGAGCCCTTCGAGTCATTGATCAAACCAGAGGCAAAGGAACCAGCAGAAATCATTAATATGGCCAAAAGCATTTTGGACGAAGTTGTTACTCAACTACTAACCGAAGCTACGGACGAAGTTTTGAAGGAAGAATAATAGATATTGTAAAAACATTGTTAGAATACCAATGTAACATTTGCTGGACTATGCTTGTAATATTTGGCACTCATGAGTTTTTAATGTAATGTATAAATGGCTTTGTAATTCATTTCTTTGCGATGCATGAAACTTTTATTGTACATACTGTTTTTGAGCCTTCGGCGAAAAAACACCTTCCCTTCTTTTCATGCTTCATAAAGAAGAATTTTTATGCTTCGTGAAAAATCCTCCAATCATCGCAGAAACATTAATGCTTCATCAACAATAAACTTTTTCCTCCACTTTAGAGCTGACAAAGCTGTATCTCTTCGAAACTTATTTTGTGCCTTAGCACAATTTCACTTTTTCGAAGCATTCTCCGAAGGTCAACGTTGTATCCCCTTCTTGTGCCATTGATGCAATATGATGTATGATGTTATGTTATGCGAATGATGTGATGATGTTATGCTTATGCAGAATGATATTTGTGCCGAAGATACACACACATCCCTGCTATAGAATACATAATCTCTTTGCCGTTTATTTTTTGGCTTCACCGCTTATTTTTTGGTGTATCAGCATTGACTTTTCGCTGTAAGTTCTGCATTCCCTTAGGAACGTCTTTTGAACTTCTTCACCTTCTATTTCGGCGGTATTCGTGTTGACTTTTCGCGCTTCGCCTTATATTTCGGCGGAATCAGCGTTGACATTTCGCTGTAAGCTCTGCATTCCCTTTGGAACGACTTTTGAGCAGAAAACTTACACTGCGCTCCTTTAGGAACGACTTTTTATAGCTTCGGCGAACTTACGCTGCGTTCAGTAGAACGACTTTTTGTAGCTTTGAAGACACTTGTAACTTAGGAACAACTTTTTGTGCCTTAGCGACTTTTTAGACTCTGTAAGTCTATGGAGAAATATATTTTCACTATGGCAAAAATGAAGCTATTACAAGAATTAAAAACGACAAGAAAACTAAGTTTTCAACAACTGTTCCTTAGTAAGAAAGAGAACGACAATGAATGTAAAAACTGATTCAGGGGTAGGATATCTCTTAGTAGATATGCTTCGACTCTGGCATAGTACTGTTGACTGTGCGAGCTTCGGACTCCTCCCTGAAGTCTCTCTGCTGATGGGTCTGCTGACTCCCTTCTGGCTGTTGGCCGCGTGAATATACAGGTTGTAGTGGTGGCGGAGGTGGAAGCTGTGGCCAGGATGCCTATGGCTGACTAGCTGAAGCAACAGACGCTGCAAGATGGTTACCTACATACTCTGGTATGTAAGGTGAGTGATACGAAGCAGTATGCATGACCTGCTTCGGCTGGTTCTGCTGAGCTGCAGCTTCTGCTATTTCCTTCTGTTTCTGAATGGTGACATGGCACATCCTTGTAGTATGGCCCTTGTCCTCACCGCAGAATAAGCAATAAATTTTCCTGGGCTGATCCCCAAACCTTCCTCCGAAGCCCCTGGCACCTCTGCCCCTTGGAGCTGATGGCCGAGGATAGCTTTGTTGCTGCCCCGAAGCTTGCGAGGAATATTGCGGCCTCTGTTGCTGACTTCCTCTGTCGTCATTTTGGGTGGAATGAATTAATCTGACGTGCCTTGGGTGGATTCTCCCTCCGAAGCCCCTGGTCATCTCGGAGAACCTGTAGGCTTCCTCCCTTCTTTGACGAAAGTCATTATCAGCGTGGATGTATTCATCCATCTTTTGGGCAATTTCTCCAGGGTCTGAGGGGGTTTCCTGGCGAAGTATTGGGCCGTAGGTCCTGGCCGAAGCCCCTTGATCATGGCCTCAATGACAATTTCATTGGGCACTGTTGGTGCTTGTGCCCTCAGACGCAAGAACCTTCGGACATACGCCTAAAGGTATTCTTCATGATCTTGCGTGCACTGGAACAAAGCTTGAGCGGTAACCGGCTTCGTCTAAAACCCTTGGAAACTGGTGATCAGCATGTCCTTCAGCTTCTGCCATGATGTAATTGTTCCTGGCTGAAGAGAGGAGTACCAGGTTTGCGCAACATTCTTGACTGCCATGACGAAAGATTTCGCCATGACTGCAGTATTGCCTCGATATGAAGATATGGTTGCTTCGTAGCTCATCAAAAACTGCTTCGAATCTGAGTGCCCGTCATACATGGGGAGCTGGGGTGGCATGTAAGATGGGGGCCAAGGTGTAGCCTGCAGCTCTGCTGACAGAGGAGAAGCATCATCAAAAGCAAAATTTCCATGATGGAAATCCTCGTACCATTCATCTTTGTTGAAGAAGCCTTCTTGATGAAGCTCCCTATGTTGAGGTCTTCGCTCTTGCTCATCTTGAGCAAGATGGCGTACTTCTTCAGTAGCTTCGTCAATCTACCTCTGAAGGTCGGCTAGTCGAGCCATCTTCTCCTTCTTCCTTTGTACTTGTTGATGAAGCATCTCCATATTCCTGATTTCTTGGTCCAACTCATCCTCCTGGGGTGTTGGGCTAGTAGCCTTCCTCTTCTGGCTTCAGGCCTCTCGAAGAGAAAAGGTCTCCTGGTTCGGGTCCAGTGGCTGTAGAGCGGCAGCCCCTGTCGCTGAAGCTTTCTTCGATGGCATGATGAATGTCAATGCTTGCCGAAGGTGGTCGAAAAGAGTTCACCAGAGGTGGGCGCCAATGTTGGGGACTTGTTTCTCAAGTGCTATGAATTAAGAACAAGGCAACACAGAAAATGTTAAACATTAAAGTCCTTCATCCTTCGAAACATTATTTCCCTTGGGATATAATGATCTTCGGACGAAGGTTATGAAGGACATACCTTCAGCAGCATAACATATAATGATGAAGAAGGAATCATATGAAATATAAAATAACATAAACTATCATATATTATTACCAACTCATTTCTATCTTATTATTATGGAAAATATAAATGATATCAAATTACAAATGTACCTTCGGCTTGAAAGAATGGTAAAAGTACAAGTGTGACGCAAAAGCAAAATGCCAAGTCAGCGTGAATAGTACGGGAGCACTGTTCATCTATTTATAGGCACGGGACGCAGCCCATGTAAAATTACACCCATGCACTTTACATTTGCTAATGGCTCTATAGTGACTCATCAAGGTCTGAATAGCCTTTTCCTTTTTAAGTCGGTTTCCTTTTCTGCTATCATGCCGAAGCTCTTCTACGCATAGCTTCGGCTCTGCTCTAACCTTCATATTCTTTGTGCTTCTTCACACTGTAGTTCCGACCCGAGCCCGAAGGTACCTGTTCATGTATTAGACTCCAAAAACATTGTTATATCATGTTTTTGAGGACCTTCAGAAGCCGAAGGCCCCCAACAGGCTCCTTACCGGATTTCGCAGTGTGGAGGTCCCCGGCCACGACGGTGTGCAGCAACATGGTGGAGTGCCAGCGCCGGTGACCAATTCCGGTCTACAGAGGGGCAAATCAAGAGGTCAGGGTCATGATACACGACCCCATGATGATGACGAACGTGTGGGAGGGTAGCTCACCGATGGCGGAAGTCTTGGCTATACTGACCATGGTGCACGGCGGGAACGGTGATTTGCCCTTCTCTCTGATCTTGGTGGAGTGCTAATGGCGGCTAGGTTAGGAGGGGAAGAAGGGAGACGGTGAAGGATTACGGGGAGGCTACGCTAGCGCAAAACAAAATTTTCAACCCCATAAAACCAAGAACTACTGCGGTTATAGGTCATGGAATTACCACTAGACGCACAGAGCAGCGGAAGACGTCTCGATGTACACGAACGCGTCGAGCAGTGCCGTGCAATCATCGGTGTCCTTCACGTCCTCCCACGGTTCGTCCTAGTGCTCCAGATGCAGCACCTCCGAGGTATCCACACGTACAGGGAGGAAGCGCCGCGTACCGAACTGCTAGGTTCGCGACGGCGGCTTGGCGAGGGCGAGAGGCGAGCGGCTACTCATTTGCTGGTGGCGAATTAGGGTTAGCCTAACCACGCCCCCGCCCCTCATTATATAGGCGTTATGGTGGGCTTCTGACACCGAGGCCCATCAGTGACCCTAAAGCCCAGTCTAATTTCGGATCTAATACGAGTTAGGCTTCCTTCCCCTTAAGTGTGTGACCCTATAGGTTCACGTACAAATAGTCATAGCCCGAGTACTATTACTTGGCCCAATAATTGACAGCGGCCTCTAGCAAGACATGTCAACTCCTATGCGCACGTAAAGATCATATCAGACGAACCATTGCAACATTACGTACATGTTGTTCCCTTTGTCTCACGATATTTGGTCTGGCTCTAAGCTGACCTCCCTTTCTCGATACTGTGAATTGGAATCCTTTCAATGGTTAACTCTTAACCCTAGCACGGCCATGCATTTCTTGATCCAATCACTCAAGGGGCCTAGAGATATCTCTCTCACAAAGAGAGGGACAAATTCCATCTTGACTGACCATGCCTCACAGCATGCTTCCTGACAAACCCAAAACTACCTTTATAACTACCCAGTTACGGAATAGCGTTTGATAGTCCCTAAGTAAGTCAATTCACATCTTGAGAACATGCGACAATCTCAGGTCTAAGGATACAGTATTCATGTTGCAAAAAGAGAACTATATTACAATATCTCACGTTGGGTCGGTCCAGCCTCATGTCATACATGCGCCCACATTATTAGTTTAACATCTCCATGTTCATGACTTGTGAAATGTAGTCATCAACTAATACATGTGCTAGTTATCGACTCTGACTAGGGACATCATTTAGAATAACCATATAAGTAAAGAATCTCACAAACAATTCACATAATTGCTAATCAATACAAGGTGCCTTCCATGGATATTCAATTAAGCAATATATATATCATGGATACAAAGAAATATGCTCATCTCTATGATTATCTCTAGGGCATATTTCTAACAGTCTCCCACTTGCACTAGAGTTAATCTAGAAGATATCTAATACCCATAGATCTCATGTGTGCCTCATGCTTAGGTTGTGGAAGAGGTTTTGTCAAAGGATCAGCAACATTCAATTCGTATGTATTTTGCATATCTTTATCTCACCCCGCCTAACAAATTCCCGTATGAGGTGAAACTTCCGCAGTACGTGTTTGCTTTTCTAGTGGTTCCTTGGCTCCTTAGCTTGCGCAATAGCCCCATTGTTGTCACAGTAGAGGTTCCATGGACTAGATGCATTAGGAAACACACCAAGCTCGATGAGGAACTTTCTTATCCAAACACCTTCCTTCGCAGATTCAGAAGCTGCAATGTACTCGGCTTCTGTTGTAGAATCAGTCACAATCTCCTGTTTGGAACTCTTCCAACTAACAGCACCACCATTTATTGTGAACAAAAAACCTGATTGCGATTTTAACTCGTCTGGGTCAGTTTGGAAGCTAGCATTGGTGTAACCAGTTACAACGAGCTCCTCCTTACCCCCATATACCAGGAACATATCTTTAGTCCTTCTTAAGTACTTAAGAATGCCTTTTACCGCTGTCCAGTGACCCTCACCTGGATCAGCCTGGTACCTACTCGTAGAACTTATAGCGTATGAAACATCTAGGCGTGTACTTATCATGGCATACATGATTGATCCAATTGCTGAGGCGTATGGTACCTTACTCATGCGCTCCCGCTCATTAGCAGTCGCAGGACATTGCATCTGGCTAAGGTGTATACCATGTGACATAGGTAAGAACCCTTTCTTGGACTGTTCCATGTTGAACCGTTTCAAAACCTTGTCAATGTACGTATCTTGACTTAATCCTATAAGCCTCTTCGACCTATCTCTATAGATCCTTATGCCCAAAATATATGCTGCTTCCCCTAAGTCCTTCATAGAAAAACTCTTTTTCAGTGAAGCCTTGACGGACTCCAGCATAGGAATGTCATTCCCAATCAATAATATGTCATCCACATACAAGATCAGAAATACAACAGCGCTCCCACTTTCCTTCTTGTAAACACAAGCTTCTTCTTCATTCTGATGAAAACCAAGCCCTTTGACCACTTCATCAAAACGAATGTTCCAACTCCGAGATGCTTGCTTCAACCCATAAATGGATTTCTGAAGTTTGCATATTGTCGGCGTTCTGAGACCGGGGGGTCCCCGAGCCGACGAGTGAGAGTGCCGCGTGCCCCAGCCCAGATGGGTCGAGCGCGTGGGCGAGCGCGAAGGGGGGAACAGAGAGAGCAGTCGGTGGCCGGAGCCGGGTCGAGAGGGAGTCGGAGAATTCCCGCGGCCTTCGTGTTCGTCCCGCGCCCAGGTCGGGTGCGCTTGCAGTAGGGGGTTACAAGCGTCCGCGCAAGGTGAAGGGAAGCGAGCGGCCCCGAGAGAGCGCCTGCCCCTGCCCTTCGTCCCCGCGAGGCCAACCTCCTCTAAGAAGGCCCTGGTCCTTCCTTTTATAGTCGTAAGGAGAGGATCCAGGTGTACAAGATGGGGGTGTAGCAAGGTGCTACGTGTCTAGCGAGGGAGAGCTAGCGCCCTATGTACATGCCAAGGTGGCAGCCGGAGAGATCTTGGCACCCTGTTGGTGTGGCGTCGTGGCTGTTGGAGGAGTAACGGAGCCGGACGGGGAGACAGCTGTCGGAGTGGCTGGGCCCTTGCTGACGTCCTCCTGCTTTCGTAAGGGAGCTGAGAGCCGCCGTCGTCATGGTCTAGCGGGGCGCCATCATTTGCCTATCTGGCGTGGCTGGCCAGATGGGACGCCGGTCTTGTTCTCTGCGACCCAAGTCGGCTCAGGGCAGGGTGATGATGACGCTTCCTGTTGACGTGGCGGTCTCGTGTCCTAGGTCGGGCGTCGTGGAGGCTCCTCCGAAGCCGAGGTCGAGTCCGTCCTGCAAGACAGAGGCAGAGTCCGAGCCCTGGGTCGGGCGAGGCGGAGATCGTTCGGCAGAGGCCGAGGCGGAGTCCGAGCCCTGGGTCGGGCGAGGCGGAGTTCGTCGTCTTCCGGGGCCTTAGCCCGAGTCCGAGCCCTGGGGTCGGGCGGAGCGGAGTTCGCCGTCTTCCGGGGCCTTAGCCCGAGTCCGAGCCCTTGGGCGGAGCGGGGTTCGCCGTCTTCTGGGGCCTTAGCCCGAGTCCGAGCCCTGGGGTCGGGCGGAGCGGAGTTCGCCGTCTTCCGGGGCCTTAGCCCGAGTCCGAGCCCTGGGTCGGGCGGAGCGGAGTTCGCCGTCTTCCGGGGCCTTAGCCCGAGTCCGAGCCCTGGGTCGGGCGGAGCCTCCTATGGCACCTCTGGCGAAGTCTGGTCGCCCGTTGGTCTTACCTTTTGTGTTAAACGCCCCGGTGACTCGGTCGGTTGGCGTGGTGATTTAGTCAGGGTTTCTTCTTATCGAAGGCGGGGCCTAGGGCGAGCCGGAGATGCGTCTGCCGTGAAAGAGGAGGCCTCAGGCGAGACGGAGTCATCTTAGGGTCGGCTGCCCTCGCCCGAGGCTAGGCTCGGGCGTGGCGTGGTCAAGTCACTCGTATGGACTGATCCCTGACTTAATCAAACCCATCAGGCCTCTGCAGCTTTATGCTGATCGGGGTTACCAGCTGAGAATTAGGCGTCTTGAGGGTACCCCTAATTATGGTCCCCGACAGTAGCCCCCGAGCCTCGAAGAGAGTGTTAACACTCGCTTGGAGGCTTGCGTCGCACTTTTTTGCAAGGGGACCAGCCTTTCTCGGTGGTACTTTGTTCCGGTGGGTGCGCGCGAGCGCACCCGCCGGGTGTAGCCCCCGAGGCCTCGGAGGAGTGGTTTCACTCCTTCGAGGTCTTAATGCCTTGCGTAATGCCTCGGCTGGTCTGGCGGTTCCCTCATGCGAGCAGGGCGTAACCCAGGTGCACTGTCGGGGCCCAAGTTCTCGGGCTGGTATGTTGACGCTGTCAACGGTTCGGCCGGAGCCGGGTTTGCGAGAGCAGCCCCCGAGCCTTCGCACGGAGCGAGAGGACGATCAGGGACAGACTCGACTTTTTATATACGCCCCTACGTCGCCTTTCCGCAAGGAGGAGGGGGGAGTGCGCCATGTTACCCTTGATGGGCACCGAACATGGTGTCTCCGGTGAGCTGCAATCGGGTAATCCGAGTGGACGTCCGTGCCCCGTTCGTTGGGGGTCGGCTAGGGGCCCGGAGGCACGCCCAAAAGTACCTGCGGGTGATCTGCCGGACCCGGTCCCCTAGCGACGGGGTCCGAGGGCTCGTTGCCTCCCTCCGATGGGATTCCGTTACAGAGTCGTTCCCGAGCCTTGGTTATGTATCGAACGTACCCCTGGTCATCCCTCGCTCGGCGTCTGAGGCGACTGTGAACCCTTCGACAGGCCAGCCTTCGAACCCCTGATCAGTAGGGGGCACGGAGCCCTAGTAGCCTGAGGCGGTCATGGAACCTTTCGGGAGGCCGACCTTCGAACCCCTGACCAGTAGTGGGTGTCGGGCCCACGCGATCTGAGGCGGCTGTTGAACCCCTCGGGGGGCCAGCCTTCGAACCCCTGATCAGTAGGGAGGCTCGGAGCCTAGTTCCTTCACGGGGAAGGATCCCTTTGGGGTTATCCCCCTTCTCGGTCCCTGTTGCAAGAGATAGAGAAAGAAGGAAAAGGGAAAAAGGATTCGAAATTGAACGTCGTGGCGTACCTTTTTCGGCGTGGTCGTTTTGGCGGAGGCGAAGCATCGCCAGCTGCCCCTGCCAGAAACGTTACCTGTTTCGCCGCGGAGTTAATGCGCCGGGGTAAGCGGTCGGCGAGGCTGCCGTTGCGTGCGCGAGCCGTTCGAGGAACGGCTGTTTTGCTTCGCGTTTTTTGAACCCCGCGTCCGGTTCGGGCGGTACGTTGGAACCGTCTCGACCTTGGCCTTTTTGTGCCCCGGAGAGGGTCCAGTGACGGTTCTCGACTCCACTTCTCGCCTTCTTCTCAGGTTTTTCGCAGCCTGAGAGATCTAGCCAGGAAAAGGAAACCGCCCTCCCCTGTCCTTCACGCCGCCACCCCTTTTGCCTTGGCGATGGCTGACCGGGTGACCATCCTCTCGCCGCGCGACCCGTGGCCCTTCTCCACGGTGACGGCGGGTGACCTGGAGGGCCTCGTCGACGAGGGTTTGCTCCGCCCCCTCACCGATAAGGAGCGGCCGGAATGGATTCCTCCCGCGGGCGGAGTCGCTCCATCCCCTCCGCCGGGGTATGTCGTGAGCTTCATCTCCTTCCATGAGCGGGGATTTGGAGTGCCGTCGAGCCGCTTCATGCGGGCCATCCTATTCCACTACGGGGTGGAACTGCACAACCTCACCCCCAACTCCATCGCGCAAGCCGCTATCTTTGTAGCGGTGTGCGAGGGGTACCTGGGGATCGCCCCCCATTGGGATTTGTGGACACACCTCTTCTTTGCCGAGCTTTTTGCTTCGTCGACGGGGGAGAGGAAGGTCCGTGCGGCGGTGCGGGCCGGCGGCTGCACCCTCTTGCTGAGGCAGTCGCGATCGTTGCAGTATATTCCTGCCGTCCTTTCACCCTCAAACAAGGGTTGGCAGCGCCGGTGGTTCTACCTCCGGAATGACGGAGGGTCGCTCCCGCCGTTCTCTCAGCGGGTTGTCACCGCCGCCCCCGACGCCTGGCGTCACGGGACTCCACACGAGAGGCAGAAGAAACTCGAACCTCTCCTCCAGGCCCTGAAGGCGTTGCGGGAGGAAGGGCTCACCGCCGCGGGAGTGGTTGCCGCCATCCATCGCCGGAGGGTGCTCCCCCTGGCGGAGCGGCGGTTGTCGCTTTGGGAGATGTCCCAGGAGGCCGACTGGGAGGGGTCACGGATGTCCCCTGATCCTCTTCCCCACGACGCCCTCTACCGGCGGGTGTCGGTCGCGATGGGGAAGCCGGACCCCCACGCCCTCTCCCAGCCTCGAATGCGCCCCGACCAGGGGTGCGTCGCTCTGGTGAGTGTTCGTCCCTCCCTTCTTCACATACCGGGTTGCTCCTGATTCTCACTATCGGGTTTCTTTCTCCCCCCTTTTTAGGAGGTGGGGCGGCACAAACCCTCCCTGCCGCCGGTCCCGGAGGACGCGGTGGGTCGGGCGGCGCGGCGGGTCGCCGTGGAGGAGGAGAAGAAGAAAAAGGATGCGGAGAAGGCCCGGGCCCGCAGGCGGAGGCGGGCTCGGGACGCCCTGGAGAAACGCCGTCGCCAGCAGGAGAGGGAAGGACTTCCCAGGGAGCTGTCGCCGGAGACGTCCGATGATGACGACGACGACGACGACGAAGAGGAGGAGGACGACATGGCCGCCCGTCTCGGCCTCAGCCCCGGCTTGGGATGTGGCCGGGGGTCGTCGAGCCAGCCCCCGAGCGGGCCTACATCGTCGGTCCCTGGAGCCGAGGTGCCGGATCCCCGACCTGAGGAGCGGGGGCAACCCGAGAGGGTTCTTGACCCCTCGGCTGGAGGAGCTGACGCCACTCCAGGGAGCCGGGCCGGGGGGTCCGTTCCTCGGGAACCGTCGCCCGCGCCGGCAGCATGGGGGAGCGGTCCTCAGGTTGCCATGGCGGCGCCTGGGCAGTCCGCCACCCGGGCCTCAGGGGCGTCCGAGGCGAGGGCGGCGCCGGGGCCGTTGGTGAGGCGGACCTCGGCGGTGGTTCCAGGAAGCGGGAGCCAAGAGACCTCCCCCCAGACACCGTGGATCATGATCCGGAGCGGGTAGGTACCTTGGAATGTCTCCGTCCCGGCGCTTCATTCATATGTCTGGGCCGTGATTTTCCCTTTCTTGTTTTCTCCAGCAAACGGAGCCATGGCCCTACCGATCTGGCGCCTCAGAAGGCCCTCAAGACGGCGTTGGTCCAGGCAGCTGGCGCCACCTCGGGCCCTGCCGCTCAGCCGATCCTTTCGCAGGGTGCTCCGCCGTACGGGGCTCAGGCGTCGCATGTTCTGGGGGAGCAGGTCCCCGAGGCGGGCTCCTCTGCCGAGGTGGCCATCGCGATCGGGGAGGCGGCCGGCGCCGGCGTGGTCCCGAGCTCGCCGGCCATGTCGGCCATGCCGGCGTCCGCCGCTACCGCAGTTGGCACCGTCCCAGTCGGAGAGCGTGCGGTTGCCGCCGGCGTCGAGACGGCCGCGGCGTCGGCGCCCGGAGCCTCGGAAGAGGTGGGCGCGGACGCCCAGTGCTCTCGGGCGGGCGGCAGCCTTGTTGCTGTGGGGCGGAGCCCCGAGGCCCGGGGCCAGTTGCTCCGATTCCGGACCCGTGAGGCTTCGGGCCCTATCTTCGTTCTTGACGACGAAGAGGAGGACCAGTCCTGGGACGAACTCCGCGAGCGTGCGGAGGCGACAGTGGGGTTGCTCCGATCGTCGCTGGAGGTTCTCTGCGGGGATGTCCCCAAAATCCTCCAGGTAATGGTTTCAGGCATACCTTCTCGCTTCCGCGAGCGAGGCGTTTGTCGTGATATCTTGTTTTCTTTTCCAGGACCTGACGGATCGGAGCGCTGCCAAGTCGTCGTTCATTCGCCACGAGGCCGTCGTCTGGGGCTCGCTGCGGTTCCTGAGGACTTCGCTCGCCGGGGCTTCCGCGCGCCTTTCTCAGCAAGACGCTAAGATAGCGGACCTCCAGTTGCTCTGCGCTGACCTGAAGGCCGAGGCGACGGCAGCGCGCACGGAGGTGCTACAACGGCGGTCGGAGCTTGCCCAGGTCGCCGAGGAGCGGGACCAAACTCGGGGCCAGGCTGCCGAGGCCGAGAGCCGGGCCAAGATCCTTGCGGCCGATCTGGCCGCAGCCCAAGTCGCAGCCTCAGAGCAACGCGTCCGAGCCAGAGGTATGGCCCGACCGTCCTTGGTTCTTGATCTTGTCTGTTTCTTCCGCTTGTGTTTGAGGTCTTTCTTCTGGTTGCTCGCAGAGCTCGAGTCTGCCCTCGACGAGTCTGCCAAGGCGCTTGCCGAGGCGCTCGACGGGGCTGCCGAGCAAAGGGAGGCCGATCTTGCGGCCATGTCCGAGGCTATCTCGGAGGTCTATCGGAAACTCGGTCCCGGCGACGTCCCTTCAGGAAGCTCTCCCCAAAGCCGCCTTCAAGCCCTCGGTGATTACGCGCGCGGTAAAGTCCGCGGGGCGCTGCACCACGGCGTCAGGCGGGCCTTCGCCGTGCTCGCTTCCCACTACGTTGTGGACTTGGAGCGGGTCAGCGAGGGATACTGCTTGCCTGATGAAGACGAGGCTGCCCTGGCGGAAGTTCAGCGGCTCGACGCGGTCGCTGCGGGTCCGAGCGCGGCGCTGGCGACCGTCTTCGAAGCGGAGATTCTTCCTCCCGCGCCGCCGCCGGAAGCGGAGGCGGATCTTACCGACGGCGGGGGTGGAGTTGAGGGCGCGGCTCCTGCCCGAGGCGACGCCTGATTTTCGTTGGGACAATTTCTATTGGATGTGTGATTTGCCGCGGCCACCGAGGCCTGGACATTTTACTTCTCTTCCGTGAAGTCATGCTCCTTTTCGTTTCGATTTTCGCGCCTGGCCCGTAATGTCAACAACAGGGTGATTTCCCGAGCTGGGTCCTTTTTCGTGGCAGGCGACGAGTGAGGTGTCCCTTGCCCGGAGGCATAGGCGTTCCCCAGCTCAGTCGGTCTCGCCATTTACTCGTACCCAAGTTTGCTCCTCAGGACCCTGCTTCTGACGCATCCGGGAGAACGCAAAAAACCCTTCTTGACCGAAAAAAGAGTTTTTCTGACGCGGAACGGTACGTCCAAACTCGACGGGAGGGGTTCCCCCTTTTTAGCCCCCGAGGGAGGGTCGGGCTCTGCCGGGGCGAGGCCGACCCTTCCTTGATGACTAATTCTTATGTGTGAGTGGGGGAAGGGCGCAGCCCCCGGGCGTCGTTCGCGCAGAGGCCGTTTGGCGAGTCAGGCTCCTGCCCAGATATCCGGCGAGTGCTCGGTGACATCCCTCGGTATGCCGGGCATGCCCGAGGGACCCCACGCAAAAACGTCGACGTTTGCGCGAGGGAAGTCGACGAGTACTGCTTCTTATTTGGGGCCGAGCCCAGAACTGATCCGGACATGCTTGGAGGTGTCGCCACTGGGGTCAAGAGGGACGGCCTTAACCGTCTCCTCTGGCTCGGAGTTGCCGGCGTGTCGCTTCACGTCCGGCACCTCTCGGGAGAGGCTTTCCAGGTCGGCAATGAGGGCCTCGGACTCGGCGAGGGCCTCGGCGTACTCCACGCACTCCACATCGCATTCGAATGCGTGTTTGTACGTGGGGCCGACGGTGATGACCCCGTTGGGGCCCGGCATCTTGAGCTTCAGGTAGGTGTAGTTGGGGATGGCCATGAACTTCGCGTAGCATGGCCTTCCCAACACTGCGTGGTAGGTTCCTCGGAACCCGACCACCTCGAACGTCAAAGTCTCCCTTCGGAAGTTGGAGGGTGTTCCGAAGCAGACAGGGAGGTCGAGCTGTCCGAGGGGCTGGACGCGCTTCCCGGGAATGATCCCGTGGAAGGGCGCAAGCGCCTGCTCGGACAGGATGACGGGTCGACGCGCAGGAGCCTGAGGGTCTCGGCGTAGATGATGTTGAGGCAGCTGCCTCCATCCATCAGGACCTTGGTGAGCCTGACGTCGCCGATGACGGGGTCGACGACGAGCGGGTACTTCCCCGGGCTCGGCACGTGGTCGGGGTGGTCGTCCCGGTCGAAGGTGATGGGCTTGTCGGACCAGTCTAGGTAGACTGGCGCCGCCACCTTCACCGAGCAGACCTCCCGATGCTCTTGCTTACGATGCCGAGCCGAGGCGTTTGCCGCATGCCCTCCGTAGATCATGAAGCAATCGCGGACCTCTGGGAACTCTCCTGCTTGGCGATCCTCCCTTTTGTCGTCGTCGCGGGCCTTGCCACCCTCTGCGGGTGGCCCGGCCCTGTGGAAGTGGCGCCGAAGCATGACGCACTCCTCGAGGGTGTGCTTGACGGGCCCCTGATGGTAGGGGCACGTCTCCTTGAGTGCCTTGTCGAAGAGGTTAGCACCTCCGGGGGGCTTCCGAGGGTTCTTGTGCTCGGCGGCGGCGACAAGGTCTGCATCGGGAACGTCGCGTTTCGCTTGCGACTTCCTCCTGCCTTTCTTCTTGGCGCCGCGCGGAGTAGACGCCTCGGGAGCATCTTCCGACGGGCGGCCTTGGGGCTGCTTGTCCTTTCGGAAGATGGCCTCTACCGCCTCCTGGCCGGAGGCGAACTTGGTGGCGATGTCCACCAGCTCGCTCGCCCTGGTGGGGGTCTTGCGACCCAGCTTGCTCACCAGGTCGCGGCAGGTGGTGCCGGCGAGGAACGCGCCGATGACATCGGAGTCGGTGATGTTGGGCAGCTCGGTGCGCTGCTTCGAGAACCGCCGGATGTAGTCTCGGAGAGACTCTCCTGGCAGTTGCCGACAGCTTCGGAGGTCCCAGGAATTCCCGGGGCGCACGTACGTGCCCTGGAAGTTCCCGGCGAAAGCCTGGACCAAATCTTCCCAGTTGGAAATCTGCCCCGGAGGCAGGTGCTCCAACCAGGCACGAGTGGTGTCGGAGAGAAACAGGGGGAGGTTTCGGATGATGAGGTTGTCATCGTCCGTCCCACCCAGTTGACAGGCCAGGCGGTAGTCCGCAAGCCACAATTCCGGTCTCGTTTCCCCCGAGTACTTCGTGATAGTAGTCGAGGGTCGGAATCGGGGCGGAAACGGCGCCCGCCGAATGGCTCGGCTAAAGACCTGCGGACCGGGTGGTTCGGGCGAGGGACTCCGATCCTCCCCGCTGTCGTAATGTCCCCCACGCCTGGGGTGGTAGCCTCGGCGCACCCTTTCGTCGAGGCGTGCCCGACGGTCACGATGAGGGTGCTCGTCGCCGAGGTGGCCCGGGGCCGCAGGCGCGGTGTTGCGCGTGCGCCCGGTGAAGACCGAGGCTTCCCACGTGAGTCGGGAAGTCGCGGCACGAGGTTCCGAGGGGTATCCCTGCCTTCGGGAGGCAGAGCTCTCGGCCCGCCGGGCCGCAGCGCCTTCCAGGAGATGCCTGAGTTCTCCCTGGATTCGCCGACCCTCGGTGGTTGATGACTCCGGCATCGCGCGGAGGAGCATCGCTGCAGCGGCCAGGTCCTGACCAGTCCCGCCGGATGCGGGTGGCGGTTTGTCCCTGGCATCGTTGGCGATGCGGTGCTGGAGACCTTGGGGCAGGTGACGTATTCCTCCGGCCGGGGGCTGGCTCGCCCACACCTGCCCGATGTTCTGGCGGATTGCCTCGAGCGCTCCTGCTCCCTCATCGAGCCCGGCCTGCGCCCCGCGGACTTGCTCGAGCTGTGGGTCGTGACCCCCCATCGGAACGGGGACCACAGCTAGCTCCCGCGGGATGTCGGCGCGAGGTGCTGGCCTAGGGGGATCACCATCCTCCGGCATGCCGAGACAGCCGCCTCCGGAGGGATCCCCTAGCTCGATGTGGAAACATTCGCGACTCGGGCCTGCAGTCCTTGTCGCCAAGGCTGCGGCTGCCGTCGGAACAGTCGGAGAGGCAGTAGTCACATGCGGTCGTGAAGTCCCGCATGGCACTAGGGTTGCCAGATCCGGAGAAATCCCAGCAGATGCTGGGGTCGTCATCTTCCTTGGACCCAGAGGGTCCGTAGGTCGAGACACCCGTCAATCGGTCCCAAGGCGACCGCACACGAAACCCCAGAGAGGTTGCACTCGCCTCAATGTGAGCGCCCGCCAAAGCGAGGTCGCCAGGCGGGCTGAGGCCGAGTCGAAATGACGAAAGATGGGTAGCAGTCGGTACCTTTTTGTCGACGAGGGGCGATGAAGTCACGTCGGGGGCTGACCGCGCCGTCGTCTTGGGTACGAGGGCGACGTCCTGCAGGCCCTCCGTGAGCGTGCTGGCGTCGTCCATCTGCTCGGGGTCGACGTGTTGCGGGGGGATGACGCTCGCCTTCGCCTCGAACGCGAGGGCAACGCTTAGCGTGTCCTCCGTTGAGGCGCCGGGGATGTCGATTTGCTCGACAGCCGTCGGAGCGCGATCTCCTGCTCGGCCCCGGTTGCCCCTCCTCCTCCTCCTCCGATGGCGAGGGAGAGGATGGGGCGAGCTCGAAAGTCGTCCTTCCCCCACGCGGGAAAGGCGTCGTCGATTCCGCCGCTGGCGGGCGGGTTGTCCGCCACCATTGTCGCTGTCGCGCGGCGGTGGAAGGAGTATCATGTCGTAGTTGCCGTCGAGAGACATGAACTCGAGGTTCCCGAAACGGAGCACCGTCCCGGGTTGAAGAGGTCGTTGGGGACTGCCCATCTGGAGCTTGACGGGAAATCGAACGTCAACACGCAGCGTGCCCCTACCTGGCGCGCCAACTGTCGGCGTTCTGAGACCGGGGGGTCCCCGAGCCGACGAGTGAGAGTGCCGCGTGCCCCAGCCCAGATGGGTCGAGCGCGTGGGCGAGCGCGAAGGGGGGAACAGAGAGAGCGGTCGGTGGCCGGAGCCGGGTCGAGAGGGAGTCGGAGAATTCCCGCGGCCTTCGTGTTCGTCCCGCGCCCAGGTCGGGTGCGCTTGCAGTAGGGGGTTACAAGCGTCCGCGCGAGGTGAAGGGAAGCGAGCGGCCCCGAGAGAGCGCCTGCCCCTGCCCTTCGTCCCCGCGAGGCCAACCTCCTCTAAGAAGGCCCTGGTCCTTCCTTTTATAGTCGTAAGGAGAGGATCCAGGTGTACAAGATGGGGGTGTAGCAAGGTGCTACGTGTCTAGCGAGGGAGAGCTAGCGCCCTATGTACATGCCAAGGTGGCAGCCGGAGAGATCTTGGCACCCTGTTGGTGTGGCGTCGTGGCTGTTGGAGGAGTAACGGAGCCGGACGGGGAGACAGCTGTCGGAGTGGCTGGGCCCTTGCTGACGTCCTCCTGCTTTCGTAAGGGAGCTGAGAGCCGCCGTCGTCATGGTCTAGCGGGGCGCCATCATTTGCCTATCTGGCGTGGCTGGCCAGATGGGACGCCGGTCTTGTTCTCTGCGACCCAAGTCGGCTCAGGGCAGGGTGATGATGACGCTTCCTGTTGACGTGGCGGTCTCGTGTCCTAGGTCGGGCGTCGTGGAGGCTCCTCCGAAGCCGAGGTCGAGTCCGTCCTGCAAGACAGAGGCAGAGTCCGAGCCCTGGGTCGGGCGAGGCGGAGATCGTTCGGCAGAGGCCGAGGCGGAGTCCGAGCCCTGGGTCGGGCGAGGCGGAGTTCGTCGTCTTCCGGGGCCTTAGCCCGAGTCCGAGCCCTGGGGTCGGGCGGAGCGGAGTTCGCCGTCTTCCGGGGCCTTAGCCCGAGTCCGAGCCCTTGGGCGGAGCGGGGTTCGCCGTCTTCCGGGGCCTTAGCCCGAGTCCGAGCCCTGGGGTCGGGCGGAGCGGAGTTCGCCGTCTTCCGGGGCCTTAGCCCGAGTCCGAGCCCTAGGTCGGGCGGAGCGGAGTTCGTCGTCTTCCGGGGCCTTAGCCCGAGTCCGAGCCCTGGGTCGGGCGGAGCCTCCTATGGCACCTCTGGCGAAGTCTGGTCGCCCGTTGGTCTTACCTTTTGCGTTAAACGCCCCGGTGACTCAGTCGGTTGGCGTGGTGATTTAGTCAGGGTTTCTTCTTATCGAAGGCGGGGCCTAGGGCGAGCCGGAGATGCGTCTGCCGTGAAAGAGGAGGCCTCAGGCGAGACGGAGTCATCTTAGGGTCGGCTGCCCTCGCCCGAGGCTAGGCTTGGGCGTGGCGTGGTCAAGTCACTCGTATGGACTGATCCCTGACTTAATCAAACCCATCAGGCCTCTGCAGCTTTATGCTGATGGGGGTTACCAGCTGAGAATTAGGCGTCTTGAGGGTACCCCTAATTATGGTACCCCTAATTATGGTCCTCGACCTCCCTGTCTGCTTCGGAACACCCTCCAACTTCCGAAGGGAGACTTTGAAGTTCGAGGTGGTCGGGTTCCGAGGAACCTACCACGCAGTGTTGGGAAGGCCATGCTACGTGAAGTTCATGGCCATCCCCAACTACACCTACCTGAAGCTCAAGATGCCGGGCCCCAACGGGGTCATCACCGTCGGCCCCACGTACAAACACGCATTCGAATGCGATGTGGAGTGCGTGGAGTACGCCGAGGCCCTCGCCGAGTCCGAGGCCCTCATTGCCGACCTGGAAAGCCTCTCCCGAGAGGTGCCGGACGTGAAGCGACACGCCGGCTACTCCGAGCCAGAGGAGACGGTTAAGGCCGTCCCTCTTGACCCCAGTGGCGACGCCTCCAAGCATGTCCGGATCAGTTCTGGGCTCGGCCCCAAATAAGAAGCAGTACTCATCGACTTCCCTCGCGCAAACGTCGACGTTTTTGCGTGGGGTCCCTCGGGCATGCCCGGCATACCGAGGGATGTCACCGAGCACTCGCCAGGATATCTGGGCAGGAGCCTGACTCGCCAAACGGCCTCTGCGCGAACGACGCCCGGGGGCTGCGCCCTTCCCCCACTCACACATAAGAATTAGTCATCAAGGAAGGGTCGGCCTCGCCCCGGCAGAGCCCGACCCTCCCTCGGGGGCTAAAAAGGGGGAACCCCTCCCGTCGAGTTTGGACGTACCGTTCCGCGTCAGAAAAACTCTTTTTTCGGTCAAGAAGGGTTTTTTGCGTTCTCCCGGATGCGTCAGAAGCAGGGTCCTGAGGAGCAAACTTGGGTACGAGTAAATGGCGAGACCGACTGAGCTGGGGAACGCCTATGCCTCCGGGCTAGGGACACCTCACTCGTCGCCTGCCACGAAAAAGGACCCAGCTCGGGAAATCACCCTGTTGTCGACACTACGGGCCAGGCGCGAAAATCGAAACGAAAAGGAGCATGACTTCACGGAAGAGAAGTAAAATGTCCAGGCCTCGGTGGCCGAGGCAAATCACACATCCAATAGAAATTGTCCCAACGAAAATCAGGCGTCGCCTCGGGCAGGAGCCGCGCCCTCAACTCCACCCCCGCCGTCGGTAAGATCCGCCTCCGCTTCCGGCGGCGGCGCAGGAGGAAGAATCTCCGCTTCGAAGACGGTCGCCAGCGCCGCGCTCGGACCCGCAGCGACCGCGTCGAGCCGCTGAACTTCCGCCAGGGCAGCCTCGTCTTCATCAGGCAAGCAGTATCCCTCGCTGACCCGCTCCAAGTCCACAACGTAGTGGGAAGCGAGCACGGCGAAGGCCCGCCTGACGCCGTGGTGCAGCGCCCCGCGGACTTTACCGCGCGCGTAATCACCGAGGGCTTGAAGGCGGCTTTGGGGAGAGCTTCCTGAAGGGACGTCGCCGGGACCGAGTTTCCGATAGACCTCCGAGATAGCCTCGGACATGGCCGCAAGATCGGCCTCCCTTTGCTCGGCAGCCCCGTCGAGCGCCTCGGCAAGCGCCTTGGCAGACTCGTCGAGGGCAGACTCGAGCTCTGCGAGCAACCAGAAGAAAGACCTCAAACACAAGCGGAAGAAACAGACAAGATCAAGAACCAAGGACGTTCGGGCCATACCTCTGGCTCGGACGCGTTGCTCTGAGGCTGCGACTTGGGCTGCGGCCAGATCGGCCGCAAGGATCTTGGCCCGGCTCTCGGCCTCGGCAGCCTGGCCCCGAGTTTGGTCCCACTCCTCGGCGACCTGGGCAAGCTCCGACCGCCGTTGTAGCACCTCCGTGCGCGCTGCCGCCGCCTCGGCCTTCAGGTCAGCGCAGAGCAACTGGAGGTCCGCTATCTTGGCGTCTTGCTGAGAAAGGCGCGCGGAAGCCCCGGCGAGCGAAGTCCTCAGGGACCGCAGCGAGCCCCAGACGACGGCCTCGCGGCGAATGAACGACGACTTGGCAGCGCTCCGATCCGTCAGGTCCTGGAAAAGAAAACAAGATATCACGACAAACGCCTCGCTCGCGGAAGCGAGAAGGTATGCCTGAAACCATTACCTGGAGGATTTTGGGGACATCCCCGCAGAGAACCTCCAGCGACGATCGGAGCAACCCCACTGTCGCCTCCGCACGCTCGCGGAGTTTGTCCCAGGACTGGTCCTCCTCTTCGTCGTCAAGAACGAAGATAGGGCCCGAAGCCTCACAGGTCCGGAATCGGAGCAACTGGCCCCGGGCCTCGGGGCTCCGCCCCACAGCGACAAGGCTGCCGCCCGCCCGAGAGCACTGCGCGTCCGCGCCCACCTCTTCCGAGGCTCCGGGCGCCGACGCCGCGGCCGTCTCGACGCCGGCGGCAACCGCACGCTCTCCGACTGGGACGGTGCCAACTGCGGTAGCGGCGGACGCCGGCATGGCCGACATGGCCGGCGAGCTCGGGACCACGCCGGCGCCGGCCGCCTCCCCGATCGCGATGGCCACCTCGGCAGAGGAGCCCGCCTCGGGGACCTGCTCCCCCAGAACATGCGACGCCTGAGCCCCGTACGGCGGAGCACCCTGCGAAAGGATCGGCTGAGCGGCAGGGCCCGAGGTGGCGCCAGCTGCCTGGACCAACGCCGTCTTGAGGGCCTTCCGAGGCGCCAGATCGGTAGGGCCATGGCTCCGTTTGCTGGAGAAAACAAGAAAGGGAAAATCACGGCCCAGACATATGAATGAAGCGCCGGGACGGAGACATTCCAAGGTACCTACCCGCTCCGGATCATGATCCACGGTGTCTGGGGGGAGGTCTCTTGGCTCCCGCTTCCTGGAACCACCGCCGAGGTCCGCCTCACCAACGGCCCCGGCGCCGCCCTCGCCTCGGACGCCCCTGAGGCCCGGGAGGCGGACTGCCCAGGCGCCGCCATGGCAACCTGAGGACCGCTCCCCCATGCTGCCGGCGCGGGCGACGGTTCCTGAGGAACGGACCCCCCGGCCCGGCTCCCTGGAGTGGCGTCAGCTCCTCCAGCCGAGGGGTCAAGAACCCTCTCGGGTTGCCCCCGCTCCTCAGGTCGGGGATCCGGCACCTCGGCTCCAGGGACCGACGACGTAGGCCTGCTCGGGGGCTGGCTCGACGACCCCCGGCCACATCCCAAGCCGGGGCTGAGGCCGAGATGGGCGGCCATGTCGTCCTCCTCCTCTTCGTCGTCGTCGTCGTCGTCATCATCGGACGTCTCCGGCGACAGCTCCCTGGGAAGTCCTTCCCTCTCCTGCTGACGACGGCGTTTCTCCAGGGCGTCCCGAGCCCGCCTCCGCCTGCGGGCCCGGGCCTTCTCCGCATCCTTTTTCTTCTTCTCCTCCTCCGCGGCGACCCGCCGCGCCGCCCGACCCACCGCGTCCTCCGGGACCGGCGGCAGGGAGGGTTTGTGCCGCCCCACCTCCTAAAAAGGGGGGAGAAAGAAACCCGATAGTGAGAATCAGGAGCAACCCGGTATGTGAAGAAGGGAGGGACGAACACTCACCCGAGCGACGCACCCCTGGTCGGGGCGCATTCGAGGCTGGGAGAGGGCGTGGGGGTCCGGCTTCCCCATCGTGACCGACACCCGCCGGTAGAGGGCGTCGTGGGGAAGAGGATCAGGGGACATCCGTGACCCCTCCCAGTCGGCCTCCTGGGACATCTCCCAAAGCGACAACCGCCGCTCCGCCAGGGGGAGCACCCTCCGGCGATGGATGGCGGCAACCACTCCCGCGGCGGTAAGCCCTTCCTCCCGCAATGCCTTCAGGGCCTGGAGGAGAGGTTCGAGTTTCTTCTGCCTCTCGTGTGGAGTCCCGTGACGCCAGGCGTCGGGGGCGGCGGTGACAACCCGCAGAGAGAACGGCGGGAGCGACCCTCCGTCATTCCAGAGGTAGAACCACCGGCGCTGCCAACCCTTGTTTGAGGGTGAAAGGACGGCAGGAATATACTGCAACGATCGCGACTGCCTCAGCAAGAGGGTGCAGCCGCCGGCCCGCACCGCCGCACGGACCTTCCTCTCCCCCGTCGACGAAGCAAAAAGCTCGGCAAAGAAGAGGTGAGTCCACAAATCCCAATGGGGGGCGATCCCCAGGTACCCCTCGCACACCGCTACAAAGATAGCGGCTTGCGCGATGGAGTTGGGGGTGAGGTTGTGCAGTTCCACCCCGTAGTGGAATAGGATGGCCCGCATGAAGCGGCTCGACGGCACTCCAAATCCCCGCTCATGGAAGGAGATGAAGCTCACGACATACCCCGGCGGAGGGGATGGAGCGACTCCGCCCGCGGGAGGAATCCATTCCGGCCGCTCCTTATCGGTGAGGGGGCGGAGCAAACCCTCATCGACGAGGCCCTCCAGGTCACCCGCCGTCACCGTGGAGAAGGGCCACGGGTCGCGCGGCGAGAGGATGGTCACCCGGTCAGCCATCGCCAAGGCAAAAGGGGTGGCGGCGTGAAGGACAGGGGAGGGCGGTTTCCTTTTCCTGGCTAGATCTCTCAGGCTGCGAAAAACCTGAGAGGAAGGCGAGAAGTGGAGTCGAGAACCGTCACTGGACCCTCTCCGGGGCACATAAAGGCCAAGGTCGAGACGGTTCCAACGTACCGCCCGAACCGGACGCGGGGTTCAAAAAACGCGAAGCAAAACAGCCGTTCCTCGAACGGCTCGCGCACGCAACGGCAGCCTCGCCGACCGCTTACCCCGGCGCATTAACTCCGCGGCGAAACAGGTAACGTTTCTGGCAGGGGCAGCTGGCGACGCTTCGCCTCTGCCAAAACGACCACGCCGAAAAAGGTACGCCACGACGTTCAATTTCGAATCCTTTTTCCCTTTTCCTTCTTTCTCTATCTCTTGCAACAGGGACCGAGAAGGGGGATAACCCCAAAGGGATCCTTCCCCGTGAAGGAACTAGGCTCCGAGCCTCCCTACTGATCAGGGGTTCGAAGGCTGGCCCCCCGAGGGGTTCAACAGCCGCCTCAGATCGCGTGGGCCCGACACCCACTACTGGTCAGGGGTTCGAAGGTCGGCCTCCCGAAAGGTTCCATGACCGCCTCAGGCTACTAGGGCTCCGTGCCCCCTACTGATCAGGGGTTCGAAGGCTGGCCTGTCGAAGGGTTCACAGTCGCCTCAGACGCCGAGCGAGGGATGACCAGGGGTACGTTCGATACATAACCAAGGCTCGGGCTGCGCTCCCGAGGTACCCTAGGACATTTCCGAGACCAGCGGGAACGACTCTGTAACGGAATCCCATCGGAGGGAGGCAACGAGCCCTCGGACCCCGTCGCTAGGGGACCGGGTCCGGCAGATCACCCGCAGGTACTTTTGGGCGTGCCTCCGGGCCCCTAGCCGACCCCCAACGAACGGGGCACGGACGTCCACTCGGATTACCCGATTGCAGCTCACCGGAGACACCATGTTCGGTGCCCATCGAGGGTAACATGGCGCACTCCCCCCCTCCTCCTTGCGGAAAGGCAACGTAGGGGCGTATATAAAAAGTCGAGTCTGTCCCTGATCGTCCTCTCGCTCCGTGCGAAGGCTCGGGGGCTGCTCTCGCAAACCCGGCTCCGGCCGAACCGTTGACAGCGTCAACATACCAGCCCGAGAACTTGGGCCCCGACAGTGCACCTGGGTTACGCCCTGCTCGCATGAGGGAATCGCCAGACCAGCCGAGGCATTACGCAAGGCATTAAGACCTCGAAGGAGTGAAACCACTCCTCCGAGGCCTCGGGGGCTACACCCGGCGGGTGCGCTCGCGCGCACCCACCGGAACAAAGTACCACCGAGAAAGGCTGGTCCCCTTGCAAAAAAGTGCGACGCAAGCCTCCAAGCGAGTGTTAACACTCTCTTCGAGGCTCGGGGGCTACTGTCGGGGACCATAATTAGGGGTACCCTCAAGACGCCTAATTCTCAGCTGGTAACCCCCATCAGCATAAAGCTGCAGAGGCCTGATGGGTTTGATTAAGTCAGGGATCAGTCCATACGAGTGACTTGACCACGCCACGCCCGAGCCTAGCCTCGGGCGAGGGCAGCCGACCCTAAGATGACTCCGTCTCGCCTGAGGCCTCCTCTTTCACGGCAGACGCATCTCCGGCTCGCCCTAGGCCCCGCCTTCGATAAGAAGAAACCCTGACTAAATCACCACGCCAACCGACCGAGTCACCGGGGCGTTTAACGCAAAAGGTAAGACCAACGGGCGACCAGACTTCGCCAGAGGTGCCATAGGAGGCTCCGCCCGACCCAGGGCTCGGACTCGGGCTAAGGCCCCGGAAGACGGCGAACTCCGCTCCGCCCGACCCAGGGCTCGGACTCGGGCTAAGGCCCCGGAAGACGGCGAACTCCGCTCCGCCCGACCCCAGGGCTCGGACTCGGGCTAAGGCCCCGGAAGACGGCGAACTCCGCTCTGCCCAAGGGCTCGGACTCGGGCTAAGGCCCCGGAAGACGGCGAACTCCGCTCCGCCCGACCCCAGGGCTCGGACTCGGGCTAAGGCCCCGGAAGACAACGAACTCCGCCTCGCCCGACCCAGGGCTCGGACTCCGCCTCGGCCTCTGCCGAACGATCTCCGCCTCGCCCGACCCAGGGCTCGGACTCTGCCTCTGTCTTGCAGGACGGACTCAACCTCGGCTTCGGAGGAGCCTCCACGACGCCCGACCTAGGACACGAGACCGCCACGTCAACAGGAAGCGTCATCATCACCCTGCCCTGAGCCGACTTGGGCCGCAGAGAACAAGACCGGCGTCCCATCTGGCCAGCCACGCCAGATAGGCAAATGATGGCGCCCCGCTAGACCATGACGACGGCGGCTCTCAGCTCCCTTACGAAAGCAGGAGGACGTCAGCAAGGGCCCAGCCACTCCGACAGCTGTCTCCCCGTCCGGCTCCGTTACTCCTCCAACAGCCACGACGCCACACCAACAGGGTGCCAAGATCTCTCCGGCTGCCACCTTGGCATGTACATAGGGCGCTAGCTCTCCCTCGCTAGACACGTAGCACCTTGCTACACCCCCATCTTGTACACCTGGATCCTCTCCTTACGACTATAAAAGGAAGGACCAGGGCCTTCTTAGAGAAGGTTGGCCTCGCGGGGACGAAGGGCAGGGGCGGGCGCTCTCTCGGGGCCGCTCGCTTCCCTTCACCTCGCGCGGACGCTTGTAACCCCCTACTGCAAGCGCACCCGACCTGGGCGCGGGACGAACACGAAGGCCGCGGGAATTCTCCGACTCCCTCTCGACCCGGCTCCGGCCACCGACCGCTCTCTCTGTTCCCCCCTTCGCGCTCGCCCACGCGCTCGACCCATCTGGGCTGGGGCACGCGGCACTCTCACTCGTCGGCTCGGGGACCCCCCGGTCTCAGAACGCCGACAGAAAGCTATTTTGACATCCATCTGCCAAATCTCATAATCAAAATATGCGGCAATAGCTAGAATGATCCGAATAGATTTAAGCATCGCTACTGGCGAGAATGTCTCGTCATAGTCAACTCCTTTAACTTGTCGAAAACCCTTTGCAACAAGTCGAGCCTTATAGATGTGAACATTTCCATCCATGTCTTTCTTCTTCTTATAGATCCATTTGCATTCTATGGGTCTAACACCATCAGGCAGGGTCAACCAAGTTCCAAACTTTATTTTCTCCCATGGAATCTATCTCGGATCTCATGGCGACTTGCCATTTCTCAGAATCAAGGTCCATCATCGCTTCTGCATATGTTGCAGGTTCGTCGTTGTCTAACAACAACACTTCCCCATTGCCCAACAATAGCACTTCTCCTCGTGCCTCGTGAAGCCTTGCTGACCTTCGTTGTTGTGGTGGTGATTCTCTTGCCATAGACTGTCTCAACTTGTTCTGCTACATTAGCATCACTTGTTGAATCTTGTCCCACTGGCTCATCCTGAACTTCTTCAAGATACACCTTTTGTTTACTTTTCTCTCTTTTGAGAAAATCTTTCTCTAAGAACACACCATTCCGGGCGACAAACACTTTGCCCTCTGACCGGTGGTAAAGTAATATCCTAAAGTTTCCTTTGGATATCCCACGAACATGCACTTGTCCGATTTTGCAATGAGTTTATCCGACTGAAGTCGCTTGACGTAAACCTCACAACCCCAAATCTTCAGAAAAGACAAACTGCCTCGCCCGACCCAGGGCTCGGACTCTGCCTCTGTCTTGCAGGACGGACTCAACCTCGGCTTCGGAGGAGCCTCCACGACGCCCGACCTAGGACACGAGACCGCCACGTCAACAGGAAGCGTCATCATCACCCTGCCCTGAGCCGACTTGGGCCGCAGAGAACAAGACCGGCGTCCCATCTGGCCAGCCACGCCAGATAGGCAAATGATGGCGCCCCGCTAGACCATGACGACGGCGGCTCTCAGCTCCCTTACGAAAGCAGGAGGACGTCAGCAAGGGCCCAGCCACTCCGACAGCTGTCTCCCCGTCCGGCTCCGTTACTCCTCCAACAGCCACGACGCCACACCAACAGGGTGCCAAGATCTCTCCGGCTGCCACCTTGGCATGTACATAGGGCGCTAGCTCTCCCTCGCTAGACACGTAGCACCTTGCTACACCCCCATCTTGTACACCTGGATCCTCTCCTTACGACTATAAAAGGAAGGACCAGGGCCTTCTTAGAGAAGGTTGGCCTCGCGGGGACGAAGGGCAGGGGCGGGCGCTCTCTCGGGGCCGCTCGCTTCCCTTCACCTCGCGCGGACGCTTGTAACCCCCTACTGCAAGCGCACCCGACCTGGGCGCGGGACGAACACGAAGGCCGCGGAGAATTCTCCGACTCCCTCTCGACCCGGCTCCGGCCACCGACCGCTCTCTCTGTTCCCCCCTTCGCGCTCGCCCACGCGCTCGACCCATCTGGGCTGGGGCACGCGGCACTCTCACTCGTCGGCTCGGGGACCCCCCGGTCTCAGAACGCTGACAGAAAGCTATTTTGACATCCATCTGCCAAATCTCATAATCAAAATATGCGGCAATAGCTAGAATGATCCGAATAGATTTAAGCATCGCTACTGGCGAGAATGTCTCGTCATAGTCAACTCCTTTAACTTGTCGAAAACCCTTTGCAACAAGTCGAGCCTTATAGATGTGAACATTTCCATCCATGTCTTTCTTCTTCTTATAGATCCATTTGCATTCTATGGGTCTAACACCATCAGGCGGGTCAACCAAGTTCCAAACTTTATTTTCTCCCATGGAATCTATCTCGGATCTCATGGCGACTTGCCATTTCTCAGAATCAAGGTCCATCATCGCTTCTGCATATGTTGCAGGTTCGTCGTTGTCTAACAACAACACTTCCCCATTGCCCAACAATAGCACTTCTCCTCGTGCCTCGTGAAGCCTTGCTGACCTTCGTTGTTGTGGTGGTGATTCTCTTGCCATAGACGTCTCAACTTGTTCTGCTACATTAGCATCACTTGTTGAATCTTGTCCCACTGGCTCATCCTGAACTTCTTCAAGATACACCTTTTGTTTACTTTTCTCTCTTTTGAGAAAATCTTTCTCTAAGAACACACCATTCCGGGCGACAAACACTTTGCCCTCTGACCGGTGGTAAAGTAATATCCTAAAGTTTCCTTTGGATATCCCACGAACATGCACTTGTCCGATTTTGCAATGAGTTTATCCGACTGAAGTCGCTTGACGTAAACCTCACAACCCCAAATCTTCAGAAAAGACAAACTGGGAGTCTTCCCAGTCCACATCTCATATGGTGTCTTAACTACGGACTTAGACGGTACCCTATTTAGTGTGAAAGCTGCTGTTTCTAGAGCGTATCCCCAAAACGACAAAGGTAGGTCCGACTGGCTCATCATTGCTCGAACCATATCCAATAAAGTCCGATTACGTCGCTCAGACACGCCATTCCTCTGAGGCGTTCCAGGCGGCGTAAGTTGTGGAACAATTCCACAACTCCTTAGATGATTGCTAAACTCATGACTCAAATATTCACCTCCACGATCCGATCGCAGTGCTTTAATTTTCTTGCCATGCTGATTTTCTACTTCATTCTGAAACTCTTTGAACTTTTCTAAGGATTCAGACTTGTGTTTCATTAAGTAGACATACCCATATCTACTAAAATCATCAGTGAAGGTTATGAAGTATTGGAATCCTCCCCTAGCTGTCGTACTCATTGGTCTGCACACATCAGTATGTATGAGTTCCAATAAATCTAATGTCCTCTCCGGTAAACCCGTGAAGGGTGCCTTGGTCATCTTACCAAGTAAGCAAGCTTCACATGTCTCGTATGATTCAAAATCAAACGAAGTTAAAAGCCCATCAGAATGAAGCTTCTTCATGCGATTCTCACTTATATGACCCAAATGATAGTGCCACATGTAGGTAGGACTTAAATCATTAGGTCGAGGCCTTTTAGCACTAATATTACAGATAGGTGCATCATCAAGATTTAAAATGAATAACCCATTCATAATGGATGCAAAAGCCACAAACATGTCATTCTTAGAGATCACACAACCATTGTTTTCACTCGCAAATGAATAACCATCCTTCATCAAACATGACGGAGACATAATGTTTCAACTCATACTAGGAACTAGATAACAATTATTTAACTCCAAAATAAATCCTGATGGGAGGTGGAGTTGCATCGTCCCGACGGTCAACGCAGCAACTCTTGCATTATTGCCTACCCGGAAATCAACTTCTCCTCTTTTCACGCTTCTACTTCTTATCATTCCCTGCATCGAATTACAAATATGGGCAACCGATCCGGTATCAAATACCCAAGAATTAATATAAGAATCAGCAAGAAAAATTTCTGTAATGTGAATAGCATGTGTACCTGCTGCGGCTGTACCCTTACCGCCGCGATCCTTAATAGAGGCCAAGTACTGCTTGCAATTCCTTTTCCAGTGACCAAGTTCTTTGCAATAAAAGCATTCTGCATCTCCAGCTGGTCCAGCCTTGTGCTTTTGATTTGGCTTGGATACTGTATCCTTTGCCTTGCCCTTCTTCTTTTGAGATTTACCCTTCTTCTTAAAGTTGGGTTTGTTTTGGACCGCCATGACATGGCCGCTGCTGCCAGCGCTTTTCTTTATGTCCCCCTCTGTTGTTTTCAGCATGCCACATAGTTCATTGAGGCCCCTCTCCGCCCCATGCATATGGTAGTTCGTAATGAAGTTTCCATAGCTGGGCTGGAAGAGATGCCAAAATGAAGTCAGTGGCCAACTCTTGGCTTATTGGGAAGCCTAGCTTCTCCAACCTCTGACTGTAACCAACCATTTTGATTACGTGTGGCCCAACTGCTGCGCCTTCTGCTAGCTTGCATTCCAGAAAGGCTTTGGACACATTGAACCTTTCAGTCCTAGCCTGAGTCTGGAACATATCCTTCAGGGCCACGATCATATTGTGCGCCTCATGGTTTGTCTCAAACTGCATCTGTAGCTCAGGCTCCATGCAAGCAAGCATTAGGCAACTCACTTGAAGATTAGCATCCATTGCTTTCTTATAAGCGGTTTTAGCTGCAGCAGTTGCATTTTCACTAGGATCCTCTGGCAGTGGGGTGTCTAGAACGTCTTCTTTTTTTAGCCTTGAGAACAATTCTCAGGTTACGGATCCAATCCGTATAGTTTGTTCCATTTAACTTATCCTTTTCAAGAATTGATCGCAAAGTAAATGTTGGTGTGCTAGGTGCCATTTATCTACAACAAAATAATGCAAAATACTAAGACAAAAATATCCATGACAGAGTAAATCATATTAAACATTTAATAGTCTACTCTCACTAAAATCAATATCCCTCGATTGATACTTAGTGATTCAGAACCCACAACTAACAAGTCTACTAGTGAGCTTTAGCATCACCGCTAGAAGACAAGGTAGATCGGTAAGCAACTCCTTGCTAATCATATCATATATATGACTTCTGTTGTTGGGTGACATCTCTATGTCTCGGCTCCCAACCTTATGCCCAAAGTCCTTAACCATTAAGCTGACTTTGTTTAAGTTAACCAACCCTTTCTGCAGTTCGTATCCGATACAAACCTATCTAGTCAAGGAAAACTGGTGGCACCCTAATTTCATAGACCCACCACCAATTGTACAAGACTTATGATAATGCAAGGTTTGGAGAGGCATTTAAGCTTAAACATTTATGAGAGATCGTCCTACTTATATCATCGCACGCAAGGACATATATGCAATATGAACAAGTAGAACATTAAGAATGGCATTCACACAACAGTTGTGATTCGGTATGGCTTGCTGTCACATGGTGATCCCCATCTCTAATAATCTGTCCATCACGATGATCTCCATCTCCATGATATAGGTATGCCATCCTTCAGGTGATGAGTCCTTCAAGACCTATCTAACGTATGCTGGTAAACAAATTACATATACGCTTTGGATCATCACATGTTGACACGTAGGTCATTACATTAAATTTGGACAATACATGTGGCTCCAGCCGTATTGCCCTGGTCACGACATGCAGGTCATGAATAATTCATTAATATGCATCATATACACACAATAGCCATACCGATCACAAGATGTTCTGCAAAAACAGGTTAGACAAACACGTTTCTATATGTTTGCCACTACAGCGGATAGCCACGGATTCCATGCATCGTATGTATGGAAATTCCACTGAAAATCTCATGCGGTTGATCAAATCAACCCAAATCCGAGACTTTCAACCCGAAGAAGATTACACTCATGACGTCGATCTGTTACATCAATCTGCTGGTTGTGTATGCAGTTAGCCCCGATGGTGATTCCAACCGGTAGGGGCAAGTCGCGCACATAACAGTGAAGGACGAACTAATCTCTTCAGCCATATCCGATGTAATCTACTTCAATCCTTTATAACCAATTGATCTAATCAAACCGTGCATCAAGTAGATCCATCTCATGAACCTAGATCCAGACCTAAAACTATGCAGAACCTGGCTCTGATACCACTGAAGGATTACGGGGAGGCTACACTAGCGCAAAACAAAATTTTCAACCCCATAAAACCAAGAACTACTGCGGTTATAGGTCATTGAATTACCACTAGACACGCAGAGCAGCGGAAGACGTCTCGATGTAGACGAACGCGTTGAGCAGTGCCGTGCAATCGTCGGCGTCCTTTACGTCCTCGCATGGTTCGTCCTAGTGCTCCAGATGCAGCACCTCCGAGGTATCCACACGTAGAGGGAGGAAGCGCCACGTACCGAACTGCTAGGTTCGCGATGGCGGCTTGGCGAGGGCGAGAGGCGAGCGACTACTCGTTTGCTGGTGGCGAATTTGGGTTAGCCTAACCGCGCCCTTGCCCCTCATTATATAGGCGTTATGGTGGGCTTCTGACACCGAGGCCCATCAGTAACCCTAAAGCCCAGTCTAATTTCGGATCTAATCCGAGTTAGGCTTCCTTCCCCTTAAGTGTGTGACCCTATAGGTTCACGTACAAATAGACATAGCCCGAGTACTCTTACTTGGCCCAATAATTGACAGCGGCCTCTAGCAAGACATGTCAACTCCTATGCGCACGTAAAGATCATATCAGATGAACCATTGCAACATTACGTACATGTTGTTCCCTTTGTCTCACGATATTTGGTCTGGCTCTAAGCTGACCTCTCTTTCTCGATACTGTGAATTGGAATCCTTTCAATGGTTAACTCTTAACCCTAGCACGGCCATGCATTTCTTGATCCAATCACTCGAGGGGCCCAGAGATATCTCTCTCACAAAGAGAGGGACAAATTCCATCTTGACTGACCATGCCTCACAGCATGCTTCCTGACAAACCCAAAACTACCTTTATAACTACCCAGTTACGGAATAGCGTTTGATAGTCCCTAAGTAAGTCAATTCACATCTTGAGAACATGCGACAATCTTAGGTCTAAGGATACAGTATTCATGTTGCAAAAAGAGAACTATATTACAATATCTCACGTTGGGTCAGTCCAGCCTCATGTCATACATGCGCCCACATTATTAGTTTAACATCTCTATGTTCATGACTTGTGAAATGTAGTCATCAACTAATACATGTGCTAGTCATCGACTCTAACTAGGGACATCATTTAGAATAACCATATAAGTAAAGAATCTCACAAACAATTCACATAATTGCTAATCAATACAAGGTGCCTTCCATGGATATTCAATTAAGCAATATATATATCATGGATACAAAGAAATATGCTCATCTCTATGATTATCTCTAGGGCATATTTCTAACAGCCGAAACTAGGCCTACTGCTTTTATAGCCTCGCAAGGCCGGTCTGAGTGCCAACAACGGCTTCCGCAATCCACGGTGGTGGTCATGGCATCTGGCGTCGTGGGGAATCAGAGCATATGCGAGCGAGGACGAGAAGAGAGGAGGTCGCAAGGTCCCTGCTAGCTAGCAGGGCGAAGTCAGAGCGGAAATGGCGGAGGCCGTAACGACTTCAGCTGGTGCTGGAGTCGCGCGATCGTGGAGGATCCGGTCAGCGTGATCCGGTTCACGCGGGGAAGAAGCTCTAGCGTGGATTCAGGGGAGGAGACGGACCTGGCCATCTGGCCCCACCACCAGTGACACACAAGGCGAGAGAACGTGGAATGGGAATACGGTCAATACGCGGCTGCAACGTGTGATAGGGATTCTGGCCAGGTGGACCCACACAGAAGTGCGCATGTGCGGTGGGGAGTGAGGCTGGCGATGTGGGCACGCATGGCGGTGAGCGGAGGTCAGGCGGCTAGGGTTTTGGCGCGGGAGACGCGCACGCGGGGAGCGGAAGTGGGCTGCGCGGGGTAAAGTTTGGAAATGGGCCGAGGAGGGTGAATTAAGCCCAACTACAGGTGTTGTCCTCTCTTTTTTTATTCCTATTTTGTTTCCAAATTCATAATTTGAATTCAAATATGGATGTGAATTTGTACTCAGACCAAATATTTAATTTGATCATACCAAATTGTAAAGAAGTTATTTATTTATAAATTTATTTTGTTTTGTATAATATTTCTCCCTTTCCTTCTCTATTTTAAACCCTAATTCTCAATTAAGGATTCAAATTCCCTCTCATTATTATATTTCTTTTATTATTATTATTATTATTATTATTATTATTATTATTATTATTATTATTATATTGTCACAAATAATGCACACAAAATAAAAATCTCATCATGATGCAATGATTTAGTGGTATATATATTTTATAATTATCTATTTTAAAATATGGTGTTCACATGTGATGGCACAAAAAGTTCAAACTCCCACATAGATAAAGTGAACTTGTTTCTCCCTTTGATATTAGCTCTTGCAAATTGCAAATTGGGTATTACATTTCACTTCTTACTCAATGCAGTACAAGGGGGTCAAGCAGTCTCATTAGTTGCGAGAAGCAGACGATTCGAATCGAGTTTTTAAACCTTGCAAGGTAAACCTAAACACACGACATGTAGGAGCACTCCGTCCCCACACACGTCAACCATCCCCATTGATTCCCCGTTCGCGGCCAGGGCTTACCGCCTTGGCATACAATGCTCCACTGACCCCGGCTGCCGCCGTGCACTGACCGCACTTGTACCCACCATAGCTAGCATGGGAGACCCAATCTCAAGACAAGTGAGGAGGAAAGTCTGCGCCTAGCTTCACTCAGGTACTAGGTTTACCGGTTACCATATTTCTCGACATGTGTTTAGTACGTTCAAACGCTTGACTCAGGTATCCACACATTAATCCTTAATTTCATTTCTGTCTCATGAACATGGCATCCACCCTGGATCCAAGTCCATAGACCATCATATATCCCATTATGAAGATGAATACATTCAGTTCCTGACCTCGTGTGAGTGCTAGAAAAATCACTTAACTTCTACCGAGATCCTAATTAGGAAAGCAGCTACTCGACCTAGCATACTAGTATCCATCTCAACAGGAATCCTGAGTTCATGCAACTAAGGGTTTCAAGCAACTCCTACACTTAAGTGCACATTATAAGCCTACAAACATTAAGTGTAGTAAAGTAGCATATATAAATTGGTTATGCAAAAAACCGGGGCTTGCCTTCAAATGCTGGGGCTGCGGGGAGGTCCTCGGCGGCAGGCTCGGGAGCTGGCTCCTAGTCTTCCTCGTGGATAGCTCCTTGCTCGGGAATGAGCACGTACTCTCTGTCAGCAAGGTTGCAATCTAATGAATGCAATGAGTGAGTTATATGTATGTCGTGACATGCAATTTAGCAATGATAATTGTTGGGGGCCTTCCTCTTCCGAAGGTCCTCAAAAACACAACTAACGTGTTTTCCAGTATAGTATACTGTCACAGGAAGCTTCGGCTTTGATATGAAGGAGTGCATGGTATGAAAGGCGCGATCTGGAAGAAGGGTGAACCAGCTCCGAAGCTGTGGATGGAGAAGCTTTGGCTTAGCACAAGGACGGTGGTGGAGAATGAAACCGACCTAAAGGGGAAATGACTGCTTAGTCCTCGACAGCTTACCTTTTGGATAATAGTAAATGTCAGGGACATGAATGTAATTTTGCTCAGGCTGCGTCTGGGAGACAGGCCAGCTTAAAGCTTCGGAAATCCCATATTTTTGGCCATCTCCCGTTAAACGGATATTTCCTTGTTGTCTGGGAGATAGTATTGGAAATCATCTTCGTCCATGCCATTGTACACCAAGGCCCCCTTTGGGTATTTCAGTTCCTGAGCGTAGTGTTTGGCTTCCACTATTTCTTCTTCAGATAACCTTTTTTCCCGAAGCATGTCGAATAATAAAGTCACGATCTTCGGAAGGTGCTTCGGGAATAGCAGATTTAGCTTTTTCAGGCACGTCTTTCTTCTCCAGAGCCAAGCCAGCATCTGAAGATTCTTGCTCAGTTCTTTGCTCAGTTCCAGCAGGCTCCGCCTTAGCAGGAACTGAGGGCCCAGCTTCGGTTTCAGCGCGAGCTGTAACAGCTTCGGCTGCCTCTTTAACAGGGGCAGGAGTCAACACCCTTGTTGTTTCCAGGATGGCGTCCAGCACGCTAGTCATTCTCCTCCTTTTGGGAGTTGTTGCGGGAGCCTTTGATACCTTCGACAATTCTGGCTCTGCTGGTGGGCTCAAAATTTTGGGCAGCCCTACTGTTTCTTTGGCTTCGGCACCATGTTTTGGCGTTTCGACTGACCCGGCTGCAGGAACCTTCAGCAATTCAGTCAGTTCTTCCCTAGGGGTGCCACGAGCAGGTTGTTCTGCCTCAGCAGTGGAAGATGTCCCTTCGCCAAGCTTTGGCACTATGGCCGTTTCAATGTATCTTGGCCGCTGCGTTAAGACCTTGATCTTTTTGCCCTTTGGCACAGCAAAAATGGCTGAAGTAGCAACTTTTCTTTTCTTTCCCTACTTTCGCAAGGGATAACTATAATTAAGATATACAAAACCAATGACGTCAAAAACTCTATTCAATCTTTTCTTGCCTCGACCTTCGAAGGCCAAGGTCATTGCATCATCTTTGGCTCTTGTGTATGCCCCAAGCAATTCGTCACTGGTTGCCTCTATACTGCTCAACCACTCATCGTTTGGTTCATCAAACTCATCTCTATATCTGAAGGTATATTTTAAGTAGACCAGGTCACACTGACTAGACCCGACATCAGCTTCCTTCGGCGTCTCCCATTCATTCACAAGCGGTCATACTCTGTAGGCGATATGTTCCTGAACTAGGTCTCTTGTGCCAATAAAAGTACACACAGTATTGAAGCTTCTCTGGCATGCTTCTATATCGTTACCAAGAGTGGTGCCTGGCCTCCTGATGCCGAAGCGAGACCAAATGGGGCGTTGAATAATTCCTTTTATATCTCCCCTCTCAACTAAGTTATTCTTCACATAAAACCATTCTTCCATCCAAGCTCTGGGCCACCTTTTCTGAAATGTTGGAACCGGATAGCTTACATCAGAGCAGGGCACAAAGCCATAACAACCAAAGTTGTTGTGATATTGCTCCTTACCAATAGCCTTCGTCTCATACAGCAGCTCGTGCATGTTGCAGAAGCATTTTGCGCTCGGCTTTAGCCCTTGGCTTCTCACGACCCAAATGAAAACTCCCATTCTGATAATGGCTTCAAGGGTAATTTGATGAAGGAAAATTTCAAAGGTCTTCAGCACTTCAACGAGGAATTTGCTTAATGGGAACCGAAGCCCTGCCTTCATGAAGCTCCTGTAAACAACCACTTCATCTTTTTCAGGAGCAGGAGCGGCACTGTCCCCTCTAGCTCTCACAATTAAGATATCTCGGAAATATCTCCATTTCATAGCGTCAATTTGACTTTGCTTAATGGTTGATTTTCCGAAGATGGTGTGACTTAGTCACCAGGGCCGATTTTTAGCATCTTCGTCTTCACTTTCCATATCAAAGCTTTCACTATTGTCAGAATCGTCAGACAAATCAGCTAGTATTTCGTTTGTAATCTTCTCTGTGTTTGTTTTCTCCATGGCCTCGTAAAAACCAACTATTGCAGGATCAGCAACCTTCTTCTCATCAGCCATTTGATGGACACTTGAACAAATGCCGAAGCTCACAAAACAAGCAAAATCTGATAGCAACATAATTATAACTTGAGAAAATAGCACAAACGATTGAAATGGCGCAACAGATGCGGTTGCTACGGGTTTCTATTTATATGCCCAGTGCATTGCAACTTGGCGGGCCCCATTTGTCATTGACTTTCGCTATTCTAGCGAAGGGAAGGTGTTTTTCGGACCTTCGGCTAAAGGCCTTCGTTCACGTCATAGTCTGAATTTGTTAGATGCAAAAACAAATTAATACTGCGAGGGGCTATTGTTGGGGGCCTTCCTCTTTTGAAGGTCCTCAAAAACACAACTAACATGTTTTCCAGTATAGTATACTGTCACAGGAAGCTTCGGCTTTGAGATGAAGGAGTGCATGGTATGAAAGGCGTGATCTGGAAGAAGGGTGAACCAGCTCCGGAGATGTGGATGAAGAAGCTTCGGCTTAGCACAAACACGGTGGTGGAGAAGGAAACCAACCTAAAGGGGAAAAGACTGCTTAGTTCTCGACAGCTTACCTTTTGGATAATAGTAAATGTCAGGGACATGAATGTAATTTTGCTCAGGCTGCGTCCTATGCCTATAAATAGATGAACAGTAACTCTGTACTGTTCACGCTGGCTTGTAATCACTCTTGCGTCATTCCCGCTTTTTTACCTTCTGTCAAGCCGAAGGTACAAATGTAATGTGAATATTGTTGATATTTGTTCATGTTTATATAATAAGATGATGAATAGTCTAATGATTTGAAATACTCATATTCCCTTTGTGTTTCATATGTCTTTGTTTACATTCTTGCTTATTGAAATGATGAAGGTATGTCCTTCATGACCTTCATCTAAAGATCATTATATCCTAAGGGAGATAATGCTTCAAAGGACGAAGGTCTTTAACCATTGACAATTGTGTTGCTTTGTTCTTGATGTTTAGCATCCGAGAACAAGGACCAACAATAATAGTATGGTGAAATGATTAAGTTAATAAGGTAGAGCTTAATCTTACTACTAGAAATCCTAGTGGTACACTTAGCTATTTAGGGTCAAGTTTGGTTAAGTTAATTGGTCAGATTTTTTTTGTGTTCCACTGAATTCCTTTTAATGTTTTGGTGAAAGTTTATTAAGATTCCTAGCTGAATTCATTGGGGTGAGATTCATTATTCTTCCCAACTTATCTCTTCTTCTCCTTTTCTTTTATGCTTTTAAGATGGGCTTGAACTACAACCTACCTTTATAAATTTCCAAAACTTCTGTAAACATTACAGTAGCTTCTCACTGGTGTTTAACTCTCTGTCTCAAAAATTGGGGCTTAAAAAATTAAGGGTTCTCTCTATACAAAATTATCAAGTTGTGGGGCAGAGGGGGTGCTTTGAACTACAACTCTCCTTTCACAGTCGATTATTCCTTAAAGCTTATTTTTGTTGGCATTTTGATGCAATAACATGACTTTGTACCAAATTTTAGCCACTAATACTTACTGGGTATTTTACTATGATTTTCTAAAGTTCTTGGCAAAAGGGGTGCTTTCTACTACCACTATACTTGAAAAATGTCAAACAACATATTTCTAGTTTTTCCTATCTTCTTCTTTGTGCAAGAGCAATCATTCTAGAATTTGGCAACTTTTTGCTTAAGGGAAAAAGGGGTAGAAATTCTTGGATTATATGTCCTTTTTCATGGGGTAGGGGGTAATGGGTGTTACCTTACATTTTTAAATAGGTTTGATATTTTTCTCTGGTGGCCTACTTCATCATTAGTTGGGTACAAATTTATTTGTCTAATGTTGCACAATTTTTGGCTTTCTTATGATTTAATTAGAACATGGGCCAAAATCAAGTTTGAATTGTTCAACCCACTTATTATGATATGTTGGAGTGTTTATTATTTTTGTAGTGATGTTCTAGCAGTAGGAGTCTACTAAAATTTTCTTACCATTTTTGAAATGGCCCTTCTATTTTTAGTTAGGGCTTGTCTAGATTTCTTAGTGCTTAACAAATTATTTAACCATGCATTGGCTCTGGACTAGGGTTCTTTGTATTTTTTCTATGTTCCCTATCACTTAAGTATACTAGGAAAAATGTGTTCCTTCCCTGTCTATTATTTTCCACTATTCTCCTTAATTTTCTAAGTTTTGGACAGATATAGTCTTTAATACCAAAACTTGAGTTAATCTTGTATAAGGGGTGCTTAGTATTTTTAAACAATGCATATGTTGGGTATGTATCTCCACAAATTTTCTTAAGCCTAGCACAGAAGCATTTCTATTTTTCTTTATATTAATAAGGTTTGGGCAATTTCCTTGTTTAATTTAAAACTCTAAAAATTAATACAAAAAGCATGGGGTTTACTATTTTTGCCTGACAGTTCATAATATTTTGAATCCAGCAAAATTGGTTTGACTAAATTTGGATACATATTTCTAAAGTTAGGAATTTCCTAAGTTCTCTGTTTATTTAAAAAGAATAATCAGAAATGGTTAAATGGAAACTGACTTTGCATCGGGGTCCCTGGTGAGTGTTTTCAAATTTCCTTACAGACTAGACCTCGGGTCACTATTCACATGAGCCACTGACAATTCAGAAAACCCCTTGGGGTTTTACTAAACCTAACCCGAGGTCATTCTCCCAATTAAACAGTACCCGCAGTGGAGGAAAGGGCAGAGGGGCTTACTAGTGGCGAGATTGCTCCGATGAGGTGGTCGAGGGCGTAGGGGAGGTCGTGACGGTCACGTCGATGTGTGGATCGTCGCCTGGGGATGGTCGGAGTAGGCCGGTCCACGTGCGCAGGCGGGGGAGCTTGTCGGCGGCGAGGTTTCCAGCCTATCCAGGGTGGTAGAGTTCAATTAAACCGGTCGGTGAGCTTCACTAGGTGTCAGGGAAGGCATGGACGCGAGGAATTGAAGAATGGTTCACCTGATAGCTCGGTCTACGTGTGGTGGCGGGCGGCCGAAGTCCGGCGACGGTGGTCTCGCTGTTCCGGTGAGGCAGGGCCTCGATCCTTGCTTGGAGAAGCTTTACGGCTCCTCGGGGAAGCTATCAAGAGGCTTAGGTGAGGCTAGTTGTCTCTAGAAATGGCTGGCCAGTGCTCGGGTGGCTCGGGCGGGCGGCGCAGAGCTCGTCGGAGCTAAGGACAGGGTTTGGTCAGCGAGGGTGGGCGTGGAGTGAGGTAAGGTGCGTCCAGGGGTGGTCTTTAAGGGCGCGGGCGAGCACGTTTGAGGGGTGGCTCTGACACGTGCTTAGAGTGTGCGCGGGCGAGCGCCAGTGCACGCTCTGGCGCCTGGGCACGGCATCGAGCACGAGGCAGCATAAAGAGTGGTCAAGTTCAAGCGCGGATTGGCTCCAAATCTTTGCGATTATGGCCATGATCCTGTTGAGAGATCTCTTCACCTAACATTCCTTTGTCGTTTATGTGTGGAGGCTTGTGGGTTTTGTTGACTGGAGCCAAAGATATGGAGTGATGAAGTTTGGTTTGTCTCACTGCTGAAACCCGAGATGAAATCCCAAATTTGATGTGTCTATGGCACAAATCTCGATGCCATCTTCACACATGTTGCAGAGGGGTTAATTTAGCTCAACTTTGTCAATGGGGGCTTAAGGATTTGAGCTATGGATCAAGGTGAACGTGCTCAAGTTCTAGGTGAGGGCTGAAATTCAGAAATCTGAATTTTCACATTTCCCTAGAGAGCTCCACTTGGATGGCCTTTTGGGGGATTTAATTAATTATTTTGGCCAAACTTTTCTAATAGTTATTGTAGCTTAATTAGTGTATTTCAACTTTTATAATTGGCCTAAGCCATGATTCCATGTTTTTCATGGTCTTTTTTTTACCAATTTCTTCATTTTTACTTAAATGGCCCATTTAAGGTTATTCTAGGGTTTAGACATTTTCTGCACTTTGAGTGCATGATATGATTTAGGCATGATTATTAAGACAAAATGACTAAGTTGAATTTGTGTTTGCAAGCTTTTTGGTGTCTTTTGCTCAATTGGATTCATATGTGATAATGATCTTGAGTTAGCACTGAGAAGGAACTCTAGGAATTACTGGGGTGTTACAAACTGTAACTCCGATCTTAGTAGCTCGCAAACCCACGATCTCGTAGTGACATGTAGATTATTATTATGCAGTTTGTTCTTAAGTTTGGTGTGATTTTAATTTTGCCTGTATCATGTTTGTTTGTTGTAACACCTAGTTTGGAAATAATAAGAGAATGGGGTAATCTCATTAGTTGTTTTGTCTTCTACTTATCATCACTTGGGAATAACTATACTAAGTGAGAATAATTTGTTAAAGAGACTAAAGATAATTTGTGCATCATGCTGGATTTTAGTGTTTGTGCATTTAATAATAATAATAAAATTAATAAGGATACATTAATAATGAGAATTAGGTTTTAAGACTAAATTAAATGCTAGAATTGGAAATAATATAGAAAGAGAAATACTATACAAAACAAAATAGAATTTAAAAATAAATAAATAATCACATACTATGTTCAAACTGAACATTTAATGTGAAGATGAATTGGCTACACATTTTGAGTTTAAAGTGGAATTGAAATTTGAGTTGGAAATAAAATTGAAAAGAAAAGGAGCAGAAAATAAAAAGGAAAAGAAAATAGGGATTTGAAAAGGGCGCTGGGCCCAGTCTCCTATCCGGCCCATCCATTTCCCTGCACACGCGCGGCCCAAGACTCCTTTCCCAGCGCGCGCTGTCACGCTTGCAAGTGGGCCCCGCTGGCCATTGACTCAGCTCCTCGCGCGCACGCGTCGCGGTGTGGGACACCGACTGGCGGGACCGGGCGACAGGAGCTCACTGCCGAGTCTCGCGCCCTCTCTGGCTTGCAGGGCCCCAGCTGGTAAGGTGCCGCTTTCCCCTTTCTTCGCTCGCTGGCGCGTAACGGCTGCCGCGAGAGCTCCGGCCAGCTGACTCGCCGACCCTCCCTCGGTCTTCGCTCTCGACCTGGATATAAGCCCCCTGGATGCGTCTGCCGCTCCTACCTATCCGCGCTGGAAATCGTCGGGCGCCACCATACTGACCAGCGGCCGGGGCGGGGTAGAGGAGAGAGGTTGTGCTCCGCCGTGGGGGAAATCCCCTGCCATGCAGTCGTCTGCCCTGGGAAGTACACGGGGACCTTCCTCAGGTTCTGGGAAGGGCGTGGGGGACCTCGCTACTCAGTGATCGACTGCCGGTTTTGCTCCGATTCCTCGTCGGAATTCCGGAAAGCCTTCTGTCGCTCGTCGTGCTTTGCACCAATTCTGCCTCCGCGCGTGGTGAGATGACATTTCCTTACCTTGTATTGTACCGCATTTCTAGTACGATTAGGCAGGGACAGCGTTGGGCTCTATCGCTTACCAAATGTTTGTCGGATTAGGATTTGTTTCCCCTTTTGCCCGCCTCGCCGTGGCCAGGGCGTGTCCCAACACGAAAACCCATGTGGATACCTTTATCATGTTCGTTGTAGTCTCTACATGGTCTGAGTAACAGGAATTTGGGTTTGGCGTCGTCTTTCTTGGGTTCGCCCCACGCCGGTGAGTGCGCCACCGCAAGGTGTTCGGCGTGCGGTGTCCAGTTAGCGCGGGAGGAAGACGGCACCAGTGCCGTTGATTCGTGGATGACCGGTCCTGATTAGCCTCTGTGTACCGGTTGGCCTTAACTGTTGATCCGGGATCGTGTGGGTGAAAGCAGATCGTATGCACTTAAAATCCACACCGTTGGTGCGGGATCCAGTGGGTCTCATTGCTCAACGTTTTCGGATAGTGATCCACCTAATCTCGGCCGCATGACTTGGATCCAACGACTCATAACACCCGATACCCCTTCGCTGCGCGCGTTTTGCATTTAGGCCCCTCAGTTTTCAGGAAACCAACCCGCCGTCCTGGGGGCACTGTTCCCTGAGTCGCAGGAGTTTTACCTAGAACCCCCTGCGCTTTATGAAATTTGAGGCCCAGTCCAGAGCTGTATTAAATTGAGTAATTGAATTGGAAAAATAGATTTTTATGTGTAAAAATAATCCTAGAACTTGTTTAATCCATAGAAAATCCATTTTTAGTCCAAATTGATCCATTCCACTTTCTAAATTTTTGTAATTTCATTATCTATCACTTAGTGCCTCTGTTTTGGCATGAAAGACTCATTAAAATTTATTTCCCACTTAATCTTATATTAAATGCATAAAACCTTAGAAAATCCATAACTTAAAATCTATAACTCCAAAATTAGAGATTCCAGTTCCTATGATTCCATTTTAATGTCTAGTTTATTACTGTATATTCTATTTGTATGTTTGATGTGATGTTAATTTATTCTATGTTATGTATGTATTGTGTTGATGCGAGTAGACGAGCAGGCCACTGTGGATTCTGTGGTTCAACAAGTTGAGATAGCTGAGCAGGAGCTCATTGAAGGCAAGTTGTGCCCTTGATCACTTACTTTTCCCAGCCATGTTCTTATTAATTTTAATGATCTGCATAGGTTAATTTTGATGGGAGCCTTTATGTTACCCCAGTTTTGATTACCTCTATACCTTGTTCACCCCTGAAATATTTTTGGGTAGTACATGCTATTGCTTTATGTGGATTAGGTATGGAGATACACTATTCATGATTATTCTATTATTATCTTGTTATTATTACTGTTCATGTTAAGATCATTAAATTAATGGGAACATGGAGCGACCACCCGGGAAAACAGTGCTACCACAAGGGTTTAATGGGACGCCCTTGGCTGATTAACTAGGAAAGCTAGTGGAGGGCTACCTTACCCGAAAGGGGCAAGGGCAGTAGGGGAGTGGTCAGTGTAGGGAGGTCCTTGTTTGATTTTGCTGCGATGGCGGTCAGGCAAGAACCCTGCACTGGAGCTTCCTGTAAACTGTAGCGGGTAGTCTGAAGCTAGTGGAACTTTGTAAAGGCCTCGTAGTGTTACCCTGCCTCGCTTCCTTGGTAGAGGTGTATGGGATTCATGACCCCTTACCAGATGGGTAACACGGCTTGTGGGTAAAGATGCGCAACCTCTGCAGAGTGTAAAACTAGTATACTAGCCGTGTCACGGTCATGAGCGGCTCGGACCCTCACATGGTTAATTATGGAACTTAAATTCAATTTGACATTTGCATCGCATTTGGGATTATTTTACTATTACTGTTCTTTATTATTATTAAGGTTTGGTATTTACTTACACTTAGTAATTGCTAATAAAATTTTGACCAACTTATAAAAGCAATGCTCAGCCTCAGCCTCTATTTCATTGATCAGCCTTACACTACATGAACTCCCACCTTTGGTGAGTTCATGCCACATTATTCCCCATGACTTGTTGAGCTATGAACGTATGTGAGCTCACTCTTGCTGTCTCACACCCCCCCACAGGAGAAGAACAGGTGGTCGAAGAGGAGCCGCCTAACACTGAGGCATTCGACTTGATCTAGGTGGCGTTTCCCAGTCGACATTGGCGCCGACGATCCTTAGTTCGTTTTATATTTATCTTTATTTTGTAATAAGTCTTCCGCTATGTAATAAATACTCTGATGTTATTGACATTTATCTCTATACACTCTGTTATTATATGTGTTGTCTTCTTGGCGCATCTATGAGATGCACCCGGCTTTGTCCTTTAACATCCGGGTGTTACAGAAGTGGTATCAGAGGAATGTTGACTGTAGGACGAAACCTAGATAGAAATGGACAAAACCCTTACCTACTTATCTTATTCTGATTCATTCTACACTTACCTCACTCTGATTCTTTCTACACTTATCTTGATCCTGTCTCACCTTCTACTGATCTACTCTGATCATTCTTACCTTCTCTACTCTTAGACAAGATGGATTTCACACCTTGGAATCCCTACCCCTATGACATTTTTAAGAGGTAGGAGGCCTAAGACAAAATTAAAACTATTTTCTCTATTAAAAATGTTGGTTGATTGTTCTGATGATCAATGCCTGATTTGCTTCTTTGATTGATTGAAATATTATATGGACATCTTAGCATGTGCCAGCATAATGTAATAAATTAGCTATGGTAGGTAAAACATTAAACTGCTTAGCTAATAAATCCCCCAAAGTAACATGATTGTAATTACTGCCTTGTCTACTGCTCTTTCTTACCATATGTATCTAACTCAGATGTTCAATACCAGGAGGGGTGGTGGAATTGATTTGCCTCCTAACCGACACACTCGAAGGATATATAGACAACCTCAGCCACAGCCTGCAGAGATGAATCCTCCTAATCCTCCACCAAGCGGAGTTGACCCACTGGTTGCTGCTCAGATGGCAGTGATGCAGCAAATGGCGGACATTATGGCTGATATGCGTGCCCAGATGCAGCAAGAACGCCAGGAAATGCGTCAGGAAAGAGAAGATATACGCCAGGAGTTGCGCCAGGAGAGAGATGAGATACGCAAAGAAAGGAGGGCGCAACAACAGCAGCTGCAACAACATCTTCAACAACAGCAACAACAGCAACAAGTACCACTGCTTCCACCACCACCACCAGTTCCACCTCGTGATAAGCACCGGGAATTTATGAGTCATAAGCCACCGACCTTCGCCAGCTCGCCAGATCCACTTGATGCAGACGATTGGTTGAAGTCAATTGAGAAGATGCTGAATATTGCACAATGCACTGACCGGGAGAAGGTTTTATATGCTTCTGGACGTCTGACTGGTCCTGCTGCTGACTGGTGGGATTCATATACTGCTGCCCACGATGCTGCTGATACTATTACCTGGGCAGAGTTTAGTACACAATTCAGGAACTACCATATTCCAGCTGGTATGATAAAGATCAAGAAGAAGGAGTTTCTGTCATTGAAGCAAGGTAACATGTCAGTCAGCGAGTACAGAGACAAATTTATTCAGTTGTCGAGATATGCTCCAGAGGAAGTTGCTGAGGATGAAAGAAAGCAGGAGCACTTTATTGAAGGACTTAATGGACCCTTGCAGTATGCACTGGTTGCACACACCTTTCCATCATTTCAGAGGCTACTGGATAAGGCTCTTGCTATTGAACACAAGCGTGTTCAACTGGGCAATTTGAAGAGGAAGGCTATCTCACAGGGACAGGGTAGCAGCAGTGTTCGTCCTCGCTACAGTTCACCACAGGGTACACCAACTCGACCAGGAGGACCGCGCCCAGTTCAGCAATCACCACTGAGGACTCCACCTCCTCGACAGGCTACCCCCACGGGCACCCCGACAAGGTCTACAGGACAGAATACTGGCCCTACATGTTTCAAGTGCAGTCAGATTGGGCATTATGCTAATGCTTGCCCGATGGGGAATTCTGGTACACCAGCTAAGAACAAGCAACAGACCCCTGGCAAGGGATATTCTATAGCCAGGGTGAATCAAGTCAGCGTTGATGATACTCCTGATGGTGGTGACATCGTACTTGGTATGTTTTATGTTAATGCAATTCCTGCAACCATATTATTTGATTCTGGTGCTACACATTCATTCATGTCTGCTAGATATGCCAACACAAATGAAATACCACTGCTAAATATGAGAAAACCCATGATAGTAATTACACCTAAAGGGCCTGTTGAGGCGAATCAAATGACACGTAGATTGACCTTGACCAATATGGGTAGAGAATTTGGAGCTACTGCTATAATATTAGAGTCAAGCAGTATAGATCTGATCCTTGGTATGTCATGGCTAAGAAAGGCAAGGGCCGTTATAGCATGTGGTAGAGGTACCGTAGAACTCACTACCACTAAAGGAGAAAGATTTCAAGTTAATATTGCAGTAACCTCCTCATCCATGCGTGCAATGTTCTTTATGCCTGAGGAGTTTGTTGGTGACAACATCCGGGTGGTTAGAGATTTTCCGGATGTCTTTCTAGAGGAGTTACCAGGGATGCCACCTAATAGAGAAGTTGAGTTTGTTATTGATCTTCTACCTGGAACCGCCCCTATTTCTAAACGACCATACAGGATGGCTGTAGAAGAACTGAAGGAGCTTAAGAAGCAGTTAACTGAGTTGCAAGAGGCAGGGTATATTCGTCCGAGTTCCTCACCTTGGGGAGCACCGGTGTTATTTGTGCAGAAGAAGGATGGATCACAAAGAATGTGTGTGTATTATAGATCTCTCAACGATGTTACGGTGAAGAACAAGTATCCATTGCCCCGTATTGAGGATTTGTTTGATCAGATGAGAGGAGCTAGAGTATTCTCGAAGATTGATCTCCGATCGGGTTACCATTAGATGAGGATTAGACCATCGGATATTCCCAAGACAGCATTCTCGACTCGATATGGATTATATGAGTTTACTGTTATGTCATTTGGATTGACCAATGCACCAGCTTATTTCATGAATTTGATGAACAAAGTGTTTATGGAGTATTTGGACAGATTCGTCGTGGTGTTTATCGATGATATTCTGATCTATTCTAGGAATGAAAGTGACCATGAACAACATCTAAGGTTGGTGCTACAAAAGCTGCGAGATAATCAACTCTACGCTAAGTTCAGCAAGTGCGAGTTTTGGATTGACAAGGTGCCATTCCTTGGTCATATTATTTCTAATGGAGGAATAGCAGTGGATCCAGCTAAAGTGAAGGAGATAATGGAGTGGAGAGTGCCCACTACAGTTACGGAGATTCGTAGTTTCTTGGGGCTTGCAGGATACTATCGGAGATTTATTGAAGGGTTCTCTAAGATTGCTAAGCCTATGACATCGCTTTTGGAAAAAGGAAGAGAATTCAAGTGTGATGAGAAGTGCCAAGAAAGCTTTGATCAATTGAAGGAGAGACTAATGTCGCCACCAGTATTGATTATGCCAGACCTACAGAAGGGATTTGACATTTATTGTGATGCATGTGGCCAAGGACTTGGATGTGTGCTCATGCAAGAAGAACATGTGATTGCCTATGCATCTCGTCAGTTGCGGAAGCATGAACTGAACTACCCCACTCATGACTTGGAACTAGCTGCCGTTGTGCATGCACTTAAGATTTGGAGACACTACATCATGGGAACTAAGTGCCAAGTATACACGGATCATAAGAGTTTGAAGTATATATTCACTCAGAAGGATCTCAACCTTAGGCAACGCCGTTGGTTGGAGCTCATTAAGGATTATGATTTGGAGATTCACTATCACCCAGGCAAGGCAAATTTGGTTGCAGATGCCTTGAGTCGGAAGGAGCATGTTCACTCCGCTTTCGTTGTCCAGCTACCTGATGAATTAGCAAAAGATTTTGAGAGACTCAACCTGGGAATTGTTACACATATGGAAGGAGTTACCATAGAATTGGAACCTACCTTGGAGCAAGAAATTCGTAAAGGTCAGATTGGTGATGCTAAAATCCAGGAGATCAAGGATCTGATAACAGAAGGTAGAGGCCCAGAGTTCATAGAGGATGAGCAAGGCACGATATGGTTCAAGAATCGGATCTGTGTTCCCGATATTGATAGTCTTCGGGAAACCATATTGAAGGAAGCACATGACTCAATTTATTCTATCCATCCTAGAAGTACTAAGATGTATCAGGAATTGAAGCAAAAGTATTGGTGGTATGGATTGAAGAGAGATGTGGCTGCACATGTGGCTATGTGCGATGTATGCCAAAGAGTTAAGGCTGAACACCAGAGGCCAGCCGGACTACTACATCCACTGAAGATACCTGAGTGGAAATGGGAAGAGATTGGCATGGACTTCATTGTTGGATTACCCCGCACGTCTGCTGGATATGATTATATATGGGTGATTGTGGACAGGCTAACTAAAGTAGCCCACTTTATTCCGGTGAAGACCACTTATTCAGGAGCCAAGTTGGCAAAGTTGTACATGGCACGGATTGTATGTCTACAAGGTGTGCCAAAGAAGATTGTGTCAGACCGGGGATCACAGTTTACTTCTTGGTATTGGAAGAAGTTGCACGAGTCATTGGATACAAGATTAAATTTTAGTTTGGCTTATCATCCCCAGACTGATGGGCAGACTGAGAGGACTAACCAGGTGCTAGAAGATATGTTAAGAGCTTGTGCCCTTAAACATGGTGGAAGTTGGGATAAGAGTCTACCGTATGCGGAGTTCTCATATAATAATAGCTACCAGGCCAGTTTGAAGATGTCACCGTTTGAGGCTTTATATGGCAGAAAGTGCAGGACTCCACTATATTGGGATCAAACTGGTGAAAGGCAGTTGTTTGGACCTGAGATTATACAGGAAGCAGAAGAACAAGTCCAGCAAATAAGGGAGAATTTGAGAACTGCACAGTCCAGGCAGAAAAGCTATGTTGACACCCGGAGAAGACTGCTTGAGTTTAAAGAGGGAGATTATGTCTATTTGAAGGTGTCACCACTCTGGGGTATGAGAAGATTTAAAGTCAAAGAAAAGTTGTCCCCTCGCTTTATTGGACCCTTCTTAATCTTAAAGCGAGTGGGAGAGGTTGCATATCAATGGGAGTTACCGGATCATCTTGCGGATGTTCATGATGTCTTTCATGTATCTCAACTAAAGAAATGTCTCAGGGTGCCTGAAGAGCAGCTACCACTGGAGGACCTCAGTGTTCAAGATGATCTGACTTATGCTGAGTACCCTATCAAGATTTTGGACACTTTGACTCGAGTTACAAGAAATAAGGTGATAAAGATGTGCAAAGTACAATGGAGTCACCACGGAGAAGATGAAGCAACTTGGGAAAGAGAAGAAGAGCTTCGCATAGATTTTCCCCATCTTTTCCCTAGATCTCCTTAATCTCGAGGACGAGATTATTTTTAAGGGGGGTAGGATTTGTAACACCCAGTTTGGAAATAATAAGAGAATGGGGTAATCTCATTAGTTGTTTTGTCTTCTACTTATCATCATTTGGGAATAACTATACTAAGTGAGAATAATTTGTTAAAGAGATCAAAGATAATTTGTGCATCATGCTGGATTTTAGTGTTTGTGCATTTAATAATAATAATAAAATTAATAAGGATACATTAATAATGAGAATTAGGTTTTAAGCCTAAATTAAATGCTAGAATTGGAAATAATATAGAAAGAGAAATACTATACAAAACAAAATAGAATTTAAAAATAAATAAATAATCACATACTATGTTCAAACTGAACATTTAATGTGAAGATGAATTGGCTACACATTTTGAGTTTAAAGTGGAATTGAAATTTGATTTGGAAATAAAATTGAAAAGAAAAAGAGCAGAAAATAAAAAGGAAAAGAAAATAGGGATTTGAAAAGGGCGCTGGGCCCAGTCTCCTATCCGGCCCATCCATTTCCCTGCACACGCGTGGCCCAAGACTCCTTTCCTAGCGCGCGCTGTCACGCTTGCAAGTGGGCCCCGCTGGCCATTGACTCAGCTCCTCGCGCGCGCGCGTCGCGGTGTGGGACACCGACTGGTGGGACCGGGCGACAGGAGCTCACTGCCGAGTCTCGCGCCCTCTCTGGCTTGCGGGCCCCGCTGGTAAGGTGCCGCTTTCCCCTTTCTTCGCTCGCTGGCGCGTAACGGCTGCCGCGAGAGCTCCGGCCAGCTGACTCGCCGACCCTCCCTCGGTCTTCGCTCTCGACCTGGATATAAGCCCCCTGGATGCGTCTGCCGCTCCTACCTATCCGCGCTGGAAATCGCCGGGCGCCACCATACTGACCAGCGGCCGGGGCGGGGTAGAGGAGAGAGGTTGTGCTCCGCCGTGGGGAAATCCCCTGCCGTGCAGTCGTCTGCCCCGGGAAGTACACGGGGACCTTCCTCAGGTTCTGGGAAGGGCGTGGGGGACCGCGCTACTCGTGATCGACTGCCGGTTTTGCTCCGATTCCTCGCCGGAATTCCGGAAAGCCTTCCGTCGCTCGTCGTGCTCTGCACCAATTCTGCCTCTGCGCGTGGTGAGACGACATTTCCTTACCTTGTTTTGTACCGCATTTCTAGTACGATTAGGCAGGGACAGCGTTGGGCTCTGTCGCTTACCAAATGTTCGTCGGATTAGGATTTGTTTCCCCTTTTGCCTGCCTCGCCGTGGCCAGGGCGTGTCCCAACACGAAAACCCATGTGGATACCCTTATCATGTTCGTTGTAGTCTCTACATGGTCTGAGTAACAGGAATTTGGGTTTGGCGTCGTCTTTCTTGGGTTCGCCCCACGCCGGTGAGTGCGCCGCCGCAAGGTGTTCGGCGTGCGGTGTCTAGTTAGCGCGGGAGGAAGACGGCACCAGTGCCGTTGATTCGTGGATGACCGGTCCCGATTAGTCTCTGTGTACCGGTTGGCCTTAACCGTTGATCCGGGATCGCGTGGGTGAAAGCAGATCGTATGCACTTAAAATCCACACCGTTGGTGTGGGATCCAGTGGGTCTCATTGCTTAACGTTTTCGGATAGTGATCCACCTAATCTCGGCCGCATGACTTAGATCCAACGGCTCATAACACCTGATACCCCTTCGCTCCGCGCGTTTTGCATTTAGGCCCCTCAGTTTTCAGGAAACCAACCCGCCGTCCTGAGGGCACTGTTCCCTGAGTCGCAGGAGTTTTACCCAGAACCCCCTGCGCTTTATGAAATTTGAGGCCCAGTCCAGAGCTGTATTAAATTGAGTAATTGAATTGGAAAAATAGATTTTTATTTGTAAAAATAATCCTAGAACTTGTTTAATCCATAGAAAATCCATTTTTAGTCCAAATTGATCCATTCCACTTTCTAAATTTTTGTAATTTCATTATCTATCACTTAGTGCCTCTGTTTTGGCATGAAAGACTCATTAAAATTTATTTCCCACTTAATCTTATATTAAATGCATAAAACCTTAGAAAATCCATAACTTAAAATCTATAACTCCAAAATTAGAGATTCCAGTTCCTATGATTCCATTTTAATGTCTAGTTTATTACTGTATATTCTATTTGTATGTTTGATGTGATGTTAATTTATGCTATGTTATGTATGTATTGTGTTGATGCGAGTAGACGAGCAGGCCACTGTGGATTCTGTGGTTCAACAAGTTGAGATAGCTGAGCAGGAGCTCATTGAAGGCAAGTTGTGCCCTTGATCACTTACTTTTCCCAGCCATGTTCTTATTAATTTTAATGATCTGCATAGGTTAATTTTGATGGGAGCCTTTATGTTACCCCAGTTTTGATTACCTCTATACCTTGTTCACCCCTGAAATATTTTTGGGTAGTACTTGCTATTGCTTTATGTGGATTGGGTATGGAGATACACTATTCATGATTATTCTGTTATTATCTTGTTATTATTACTGTTCATGTTAAGATCATTAAATTAATGGGAACATGGAGCGACCACCCGGGAAAACAGTGCTACCACAAGGGTTTAATGGGACGCCCTTGGCTGATTAACTAGGAAAGCTAGTGGAGGGCTACCTTACCCGAAAGGGGCAAGGGCAGTAGGGGAGTGGTCAGTGTAGGGAGGTCCTTGTTTGATTTTGCTGCGATGGCGGTCAGGCAAGAACCCTGCACTGGAGCTTCCTGTAAACTGTAGCGGGTAGTCTGAAGCTAGTGGAACTTTGTAAAGGCCTCGTAGTGTTACCCTGCCTCGCTTCCTTGGTAGAGGTGTATGGGATTCATGACCCCTTGGCAGATGGGTAACACGGCTTGTGGGTAAAGATGTGCAACCTCTGCAGAGTGTAAAACTAGTATACTAGCCGTGCTCACGGTCATGAGCGGCTCGGACCCTCACATGGTTAATTATGGAACTTAAATTCAATTTGACATTTGCATCGCATTTGGGATTATTTTACTATTACTGTTCTTTATTATTATTAAGGTTTGGTATTTACTTACACTTAGTAATTGCTAATAAAATTTTGACCAACTTATAAAAGCAATGCTCAGCCTCAGCCTCTATTTCATTGATCAGCCTTACACTACATGAACTCCCACCTTTGGTGAGTTCATGCCACATTATTCCCCACGACATGTTGAGCTATTAACGTATGTGAGCTCACTCTTGCTGTCTCACACCCCCCCCCACAGGAGAAGAACAGGTGGTCGAAGAGGAGCCGCCTAACACTGAGGCATTCGACTTGATCTAGGTGGCGTTTCCCAGTCGACATTGGCGCCGACGATCCTTAGTTTGTTTTATATTTATCTTTATTTTGTAATAAGTCTTCCGCTATGTAATAAATACTCTGATGTTATTGACATTTATCTCTATACACTCTGTTATTATATGTGTTGTCTTCTTGGCGCATGTATGAGATGCACCCGGCTTTGTCCTTTAACATCCGGGTGTTACATTTGTATTGCTACGACTAGAAGCGAGGTTACGAGTCATCTGAAGATCATCCTGGTACCTGGAATCTCAAGTCCCAGGCAAGTTGTGCCCTTGAACACTTCTTTTTACCCAATAATGTTCTTATTAATCATAATGATCTGCATAGGTTAATTTTGATGGGACCCCAATAGGTTACCCTAATGTGGCTATCTTATACATTGTTTACCACTGAATTTTTGGGTAGTACTTGCTATTTCTTTATGTGGTTTTGGGTATGGAGATACACATTATTCATGATCATACTTTTATTATCAGTTTGTTATTTACTGTTCATGAAAAGATGTTAATTGGAACATGGACTGACAACCCGGGAAAACAGTACTACCACAAGGGTGGTATGGGGCGCCCTTGGCTGACTAATTAGGAAAGCTAGTGGAGGACTACCTTACCCAAAAGGGGCAAGGGCAGTTGGGGAATGGTCAGTGTAGGGAGGCCCTTAGGTTGATTTTGCTGCGATGGCGGTCAGGCGAGGGGTCCCTGCATTGGAGCGTCCTAGAAACTGTAGCGGGTTTTCTAAAGCTAGTGGAACTTTGTAAAGGCCTTGTAGTGTTACCCTGCCTCGCTTCCTTGGTATAGTTGTATGGGAAGTCGTGATCCCTTGGCAGATGGGTATCATGACTTATGGGTAAAGATGCATAACCCCTGCAAAGTGTAAATTTGGTATATCAGCCATGCTCATGGTGATGAGCGGCTCAGACCCTCACATGATTAAACTATGGAATTAAATTCAATTTGTCATATGCATTGCATTGTGGGTGTTGTTATCAATTTTGATCTACTACTTATTTGGGTTGGTATCTACTTATACTTAGTAATTGCTAATAAAATTTTGACCAACTTTAAAATCAATGCTCAGCTTCAACCATCCTCTTTTGTCAGCCTTACACTTCACATGAGCTCCCACATTTGGTGAGTTCATTCACATTATTCTCCACAACTTGTAGAGCGATGAACGTATGTGAGCTCACCCTTGTTGTCTCAAACCACCACAGGTCAAGAATAGGTACCGCAGGATTACCCGCATGAAGGATGATACGATGAGTTCGTGAGTGGTCTAGGTCGTCGTCTCCCAGTCAACTTTGGGTTGCTGGATCGTTCTCTTCATATGATGTAATTATTTATTTATTTTGTACAAAACTCCGATTATATAATAAAGATGTGACATTCATTTCTGTACCATGAGTCATCATATGTGTAAGACTTGGTCATAGCTCACATGGTGATTATCTCGCGCCCAGGTCTTGGTGCCCTTGAGACCCATTTGTGACAGAGACCTTCAGTGGCGCAGGTGTCGTTACCTTTAAGGGCCTCAAAATTGCTTCATGCACATTGGCCATTCTTTTTCCTTTCCTAGGAGTTCCCGCTGGAGCAGGTTGCTATCTTTGATAGCGCTTGAACCTTCGGCTGTTCTTGCCCATGGCTCTTTTCCGAATCTAATCCCAAATGAATGGGTGGTGGGGCACTCACCCTAGCTGCCTCGATTCTTTTCATCTCATGCTCAACAATTCCAAAAGTAACATTAGACCAAAAGTGTTTTTGATTCAAATCAAAGAAAAAGTATTACCTCCGAAGCTGGGAGGGTCACTTCAGCTGCTTTGGCAACTTCTGTCTTTGAAGTCCCTACATCAGGTAGTTTTGCAGCCCTTTCTAAAAAGTATGACTTCGGCCGGTGGGTTAGAATTTTTGTCTTCTTTGGCTTCGGCGCGGTGGAGGAAGTCGTCTCTTCAATTTTCCTTTTTATCCTCTGCTTCCGTGCGAGAAAGCAGTAGTCAAGATAGACAAACCCAATAACATCAAACACTCTGTTCAACCTTCTTTTTCCGTGGGCACCAAAGGCAGTGTTCATGGCTTCATCTTCAGCCTTTGTATAAGCCCCCAACAACTCCTCACTAGTCGCTTCAATAGCATCAAGCCATTCATCATCTGGCTCACAAAATTGACTTCTATAGAGATAGGTATATTTCAGGTAAACCAGGCCACCTTCGCTTGAGCTAGCAGTCGTCTCCTTCGGCGTCTCCCGTTCGTTACAAGGGGCCACACTTTGAAGGCTATGTGCTCTTGGACCAAGTTTCTAGTACCAATGTAGCTACACAAAGTGTTGAAGGCCACCAAGCATGCTTGAGCCTTTTCGCTATTCATGATCAAAGGCCTTCTAATGCCTAAGCGTGATTGTATAGGTCATTGAATTACATCATTCACATCCTCCCTCTCAACTAAATTATTCTTAACATAGAACCACTGCTTCATCCAGGACCCTGGCCACTTTTTCTGAAATATTGGAATAGGGTGTCTCGTGTCAGAACGATATACGAAGGAGTAACAGCCAAAGTTGCTATGATATTGTTCCTTCCCAACCGCCTTCGTCTAGTAGGATAATTTGTGTATATTGCAGAAGCAGACGTCGTCTGATTCCAGCCCTTGGCTCCTCATTGCCCAAATAAAAACTCCAACTATAATCAAAGCTTCGGGAGTAAGCTGATGAAGGTATATTTCGAATCCCTTTAGCACTCCAACTAGCATTTTATGCAAGGCAAAGTGAAGGCCAGCCTTCATAAAACTTTTGAATACCACAACTTTGTCTGCTTTAGGAAGAGGAACAATGTTCTCTCCTCCAGCCCTCACTATAGATATACCATGGAAATATTTGCCCTTTATTGCTTCAATGTGTCCTTTCTTAATAGTGGATTTTCCAAAAACAATATGGCTCGGCCTCCATGGCCGATCTTCGGCGTCCTCTGCACCACTCTTCAAATCAAGGTCATCGCTGCCCTCAGAATCTTTAGATAATCCATCTAGAATCTCATTAGTTATCTTTTCAATATTAGTCTTCTCCATGGCTTCGTAAAACCCAGCCAGTGCGGGGTCCTCACTCCTCTTGTCTTCGGTCGTCTCAGCTTTGGTTAAAACAAAAGGCCGAAGCTCGAAAACAGTTGTGGTTACAGTGCCAGCAAGCAAAACAACAAAGCCAACAGAAACTTGATAGCACGAAAAAATATTTTATCACAACCCTCATATATATATATATATATATATATATATATATATATATATATATATATATATATATATATATATATATATATATATATATATATATATATATATATATATATGCAAAGCACTACTGCAAAGTGACCCCCATGGTTCAGAAGGTTTCGCTATTCTAGCGAAGGGAAGGTGTTTTTTCGCACCTTCGGCTAAAGGCCTTCGTTCATTTTGCAGTTTGAATTTGTTACAAAGAAACAAACTAATAATACAAGGGGATATTGTTGGGGGCCTTCGTCTTCCGAAGGTCCTTGAAAACACGGCTAACCATTTTTTATCAGCATATTACTAAGTGTTACAGGAGCTTCGGAATTAGAATAGCTTCAACGCAGAACGGTGGAAGCGTAACGAAGTTAGTTTCGTCACAACGACATAGGAAGCCGATACAAGGAAAAGGTGTTATCCAAGTTGCTAAGGCAAAATACAATGTTGTTCCTGTGTTATTTATAAACTTTGTGTGTAATCTATGAGGGCATGAATGTAATATCGTACGAAGTTGTACAACTCACTATAAGTAGATGAACAGTGCCCTGCATAAAGTACCTTTTTTTAAGGACGGTGTAATTGCTGTGTAATTCTCTGCCCATGGCATCTTTGTTGTAATTCTTCCTGCAACTGCCAAAGGTACACTTGTAAAGTTAGTTTGAGATAAGAGGAATATATCTGGAAGATATCTTGATTAACTCCTTATACGTTCATTTATCCATTCAATACTTACCTTCGTTACTGAAGGGGTTACCCCAAAGGGTTAACTCCTTCATGATGAAGGTTATATATCTCTTTAATACTGTGTTGCCTTGTTTTTGATTATGTATAGTGATCGAAAAGGAGTGATCAACAACAAGGAATGGTATTCAATTTCTCAAAGAAGGAAATGCATCAATAGTTTATCACACAATTCCTATCACCTAATGCAGCATTCAAAGTTGGTGAAACTTTAAAATACAAGGAAAGGTAAATGCACTGGGGCTTGCCTTGCGTTGTAGGAGTTTCTGCTTCCTCACCACAGATGTCGAAGTAAAAGTTATTTTCCACTAGAGGATTCTTGGTATAAGAAACAATCTCTTCTTCTACTATGGACTCTTCTTCATGTTCTATACGTAACAATACAGCTATATGAATGCTTATGCTATGTCATGGATATGCAACTATATAACAAAAAGATACTAAGTTGTGTCTTGAATACAACTTTTCTTCACGGTGCTTATCAGCTATAAAGACTTCCTAGCTAGATACCCCTTCTAAGATTAACTTACTAACCTTTTTAGGCTAACTGAAGGTAAGTGTACTAAGTTAAATTTTTATTTACAAAAATACCTCTAATTCCTTTGGTATTAAAATGGTTACCCCATTAGACCGTTTACTGATTTTCTAGTCAAATAGTGTCTAAACCAATTCAGACTTCACAGCAAAATTTATAACCAACATTTTAAGTTTACGCATAAACGTTTATGATTTTTGGGATTACTAAAATATTTCTAAAATTTTGAGAAGCCCTATTTAAGTACCTTTAAATACTACATAATTTAGGGTTTGAAATAAAAACCTTGGAAATATTTTTATTAAATGCTACTTGATTTTAGGAGTCTAACAAAGTTGGTCTCATATTTTTACCATTAGCCTACCATTTTCTACAGATTTTTGCAAGCAAGCAATAAAAAGAAAAGAATAAAACATGAATAGCATCGGGTCGAATTCAGCCCAAAAGGCCCAAGTCCACGCAGAAAACTACATGCGCTCACACCCGCGCTGACGGATTTGCGCGGAGGCCCCTAGGCATTTGAATAACCAGTAAAGAATCCTGGGGCACTATTCATATGTTTCACTAACAACTACACAAAAGTCATCCTATTTCTATTTCTTCATGGCTCTAGATCCTCGACGCCGCTCCAGTCGAACCCCTGGCCGGAGTCATGGGTTCCCATCGTTGGCGGCCTATTCTGGCGGTAGCGAGTACAAAAGCTCCATCTCTAAAGCTACCCGAGCACATCCTATGGACTAATTTGACTAACTTTCCACTAACATGTGTCTATCCACGACAATGGCGGAACAAGGACTCCAGCGAGCCCGTTCTGGGTTACATGAGCCGGTAGCGTTCAATCAAATGACTCAGAAAGAATCAGTGACCTACTAAGGCTATGGTGCTTATGTGAATTTGGGCAGAGACAACTCGGAGTGGCCGGTCGACGTGAGCAGTGTCAACAGCGGCGTTCCTTGTGTCAACATAGTGTTCTAAGAGCTATATCACGGTAGCGTTCAATTGACCAAGACTGGGATCATCTAGGGGTCAAAGAGGTACTAAACTGAGAACTAGAGGGACACAAACTAACCTAGGAAAGGCTAGCCACAACGAGATGTCTCACGACGGCGTTCCGACTTATTCCAGGGAAATCCGGAATTCACGAGCTATGGTTGATGATCTGAGGTGAGAATTGTGCGCTAGGTGCGTAACATGAGGGCGGAGCAGGGAGGGCACTCAATTTAAAAGGATTGATCGCTTGCTTCGCTAATTTAGGACGGAAGTGCCCACGGTGGCGCTCAGATTTTTCACCGAGGTCAGTCGTTGTGACACGCAAAGGCGCAATGGCTCGGGAATGCTTACTTACTACTCGCCACCGTCTTGGGTACGTGGTGAATTGGCCTATGGCGTGGCATGACCAGGATCAATGGTAGCCACGACGCTGTTGGCCGCTCAGCCACGTCGCGGAGCAAGTGAATCAAGGCCGTCGAGCCGGTGTTAGAGACCACATTCATCTCCCCCCATCTTTTCACCCAACGTTTATCCACGCCTAGTTCAGCATGATCTTTACCGGCGAGCGCGAATCACGGCGTGGGGATTAGCGGCGAGGTGCACTGCTTCTGTGATCTTTTTTAGGTATTGTACCATGCCATCACTCATTCACCCGTCTAACAGAGCAAGTTTGAGGGCAATTTACTTCCATTTCCCTAATCGCAACATACCCCCCTATCTTCAACAAATTTGTTCTCCTATATAACATCTTCAACTTTGCCACCGAGATCATGCGCTTAACCTCACTGGATCATCCTTAATTTCGCTCCAAAGTCGGACCAGTGCCACTATCAGTCTAGGTTCAGAGTATCCCTTCGACTAACAACCTAACTTTGGGAACATTTTACACTAGGTTCCATATGGTTTTAGGGCTAAGTCACTTTATCAAATTTGTACTACTATAGTAGCTCTACAACTTTGTTATCGTGACTTATAGCAAACTCCTCATGGATGAAGAAATGCTAGAGCCCAAAGTTAGCACATCTACACTGTTTTTAGGGTTTAAGAGTAGAGATGCTTATGGACTTTTTGCAAATTACTCCAAGTTTCACCACAAAACTTGAAAATCTCCAAATATAAAAGTTGCTTAGTTTTTGTTGCTCTATCACTTTGATATACACTTTTGGCAAAAAGTGCATAAAATTTGAAATCACTCTATAAGGCACTAATTAGGGCTTTGGGCTCCAAGTTAGGGTTTTGAGTGTCCTAGGGTACATTAATTGCTTTATCTCTCTAAGCTAGTATTTATTGAACATTTCTACCAACTTGTTAAGATCACTCTTTAGTGTCCACCAAATAAAGCCACATGCTTCTAGTCCTTGGAGAGAGACACTCCAACCTAGGGTTAAGAATTCCCTTTACCACATCATACCATCCCACAAGCATCACATCAAATATTTTGCTTTGAAGTTTTAGCCTAGTGAATGCATTCTAAGTGTATCATACACAATGTAATGCTAGTGCATATGATGTCATGCCAAAGTTTTAGTTCTTGTAACACCATAGGTGTTACATCCTTCCGCCCATAAAAGAATCTCATCCTAAGATTTAAGGCTCCTAGGTAAGTAATGGAAAAAGAAATGCGTCACAACTTTATTTCCTAATTTCTCTTACAAGGCAGGGGTGGGTGTGTGGGTCTATTTTAGCTTTACAACAAAGTACACAAATCTTAAAGGTTAAAAGAAGCTTGAAACTTAGGAAAATGCTTTTGTAAAAAAATCTTTAGATTCCCAAGTAGCCTCCTCTTTCGTATGTTGGTTTCACTATATCTTATAGAACTTGAGTGTCCTTTTTCGAGTAACATGATCCTTTTGATCCAAAACTCGGAAGGGATATTTCGAATAAGTTAGGTCTAGTTCCAAATTAACTTCTGATATATCCATGGTTTGATCGAGGACACGAAGAAACTTCTTTAGTTGTGATACGTGGAACACATTATGCACATCAGATAATGACTCTGGTAGTCAAAGTTTGTATGCAACATGACCACATCGTTCGAGAACAGTGAATGGACCAATGTATCAGGATGCTAACTTTCCTTTAACTCCAAAATGATTAACTCCATTGGTGATACTTTTAAGTACACGTAATCCCCAATTTGAAAGATTAATGGTCGGCGTAGTTTATCCGCATAGTTCTTCTGACGTGCTTGAGCTTCTCTCAAGTTGTGCCATATGCGCTAAACCTTTTCTTCTCTTTCTTTGACCAAATCAAGGGTGTCCTACATCATCGACCATATAGAGCTTCAAATGGTGCCATTTTGATACTCTCTTGATAGCTGTTATTGTAGGAAAATTCTGCTAGAGGCTGAGAGTCGTCCCACTTTTTCGGAAATTCCAAAACACATGCTTGCAACATAACTTCCAAAAATTGATTCACTCTTTATGTCTGCCCACTTGTCTGGGTATAACACCCAAAATCTTAACCTATGAGTTAAGGAAATTCTTTAGTAAAAAATATAATAATAATAAATATAATCATCAAAATAAGTGCCCTTGATAAGTGATTGAACTTTAGAATCCCCCTTTTTTAAGATAAATGCTCATAATAGAATAATATTAGCTAAATCATGGCAGAATGAAGATTAAACCATGGAAAAAGTTTTCTATCAAAACAAAGGGATATGAACTTTGGAATATACCTTTAATTTGACTACACACCCAAAATAATATTCTATCGAAATAAATGTGGTTTGTATTTCACGTTGAAAGCATTACCTAAAATAAAATAATAATAATAATAAATAAAGTAACTACATAGATTAATACAATTATTGCACATCAGGTTGGTGTTCCATTTGTGCATTAGACTTGAACTTAAATTTAGAACAGATTTGAATTCAAATTTGAATTGAAAAGAGAATGGAAAAGAAAAGAACAAAAAGAGAAAAATGGAAAAGCACTCGTATTGGGTAGTGGTAGCACTGTTGGCCCACCTCAGTTGTCCCCTCGCGTGGGCCAGCTGGAAAAACCTACACGTCGCGTTCACTGGCGTGTGGGGCCCATGCGTCAGCATACATCACTACGCCGCACGCCGTCACCACCAGGTGGGCCCTGTTGCTCAGCTCGATCTTCTTCCTCCATGCGCGAAGACGGACTCGGAACTGTGCGATTCTGTGGGTTGCGCGGATCTCGTCGTACCGTTCTCTGGCCTGGGTGTATAAATATCGAGTTCTCGCGCTCCCTGATGCACCCAATTCTAGCACCTAAGAGCCGCTTGGAACCAGTAATTGCCATCACCGTCGTGGTGAGTGACATCAACGCTGCGCGCCACCCCCTTACTCGCCATCGACATACCGCACCGTTCGAAGCTCTAAGGTTGTCCTAGAAGCGTCGCTGTGCCAAGTGGAAGGTGTAGTCCCGCATCCGAGTTACTCCGTGGGCTGGGGAGTCCAGGAATTCCTCGCTGGAGCTCGCGCCCAATCTCTCTCCCGCACCCCACCGTGGCTTGCTTCTACCATAGTTCTGCATGCTCGGTAAGCCACCTCAGTGTGTTCGCCATTGTGTGCACACTGTTTAGGTTGTCTTGGGTGGGGAGTTTGGTCGCCAGCAGGCCATTTTGGTCGTCGCCGGCAAGCTCGCCACCACGGAGGCACTGTGCGCCACCATGGGCTGACTGAGAGGAGAATGGGAATGTAGGGCGAGCTGTCAACCATTGATCACGGTTTGGATGGCTCCATTTAGATCACACATACCCTTTCGCCACTACGGATCCAAGACGTTGGATCATGATCATGCGGTTTAGGGCGCTCGCTGGTTCATAATGGGCGAGATCTAATCCTGGCCGTTGGTGCAATCCAATGGCTAATATAGATTTGTACCCTTTCGCAATGGCTTTATGCTAAAGAGTCCTCAGATTTTCTATAAACCAACCTGCCGTCCTTCACAAGTCAAAACAAATTGCAACCAAACCCAGAAAATTATGCCTTAGCCCCTGCGTTTTCGGGAATTAATGTCTGCAGTGCAAGGATTAAAGAAAATGAGTAAAATTAATAAAGAAAAGGATTTTTAGTATAAAAATAATTCTAGAAACTTGTTTAATTCATATTTAACCCATTTTAACTCCTTTTTGATCCATTCCAGTTGCATTAGATTCATAATAATATTGTTTATCATCTAGTAATTTTATTTTGTTATGAAACATAAGTTAAAATTATGCACTTTAATTTCTTTTCTACCATACATTTAAATCTTCAGAAAATCATAACTCGTTAACCGTAACACCAAATTTAGTGGTTCTTGAACCTAGGATCTCGTTAGGATGCGTAGAACATTATTGTGAAGTTTGTTCTTATGTTTGGTATGATGTTAATTTTGCCTATACCATGTTTGTTTGTATTGCTACGACTAGCAGCGAGGTTACGAGAATCTTGAAGACCAAATTGGTACCTGGGGATCTCAAGTCTAAGGCAAGTTGTGCCCTTGATCACTTTTCTTTAACCAATAATATTCTAGTTAATCACGGTGACATGCTTAGGTTAATCTGATGGGACCTAAAAGGTTTCTCTAGACTTGTTTATCCTACACCTTGTTTACCACTGAACTTTTGAGTACTTTTGCTATTGTTGTACCTAGTTTTGGGATTAATATTACATTATGACCATGTTCCAGTTATACTGTTGTTTTAATTATTGTTCATGACAAGATCATTGTGTTAATTGGAATATGGTGCTTAACTTGAGATATCCGTGCTACCACAAGGGTGGAATGGGACGCCCTTGGGTGACTAATTAGGAAAGCTAGTGGAGGACTACCTTACCCGAAAGGGGCAAGGGCGGTAGAGGAGCTGTGTATAGGGAGGTTCTTGGGTCGATCATGCTACGATGGATTTTCGAACGAGGGTTTTCTATATTGTCCTTCTTAGAAACCGTAGCGGGTTTTCTTAAGCTAGTGGAACTTTGTAAAGGCCTCATAGTGGATCCCTAGCCATTCACCTCGGAAGTGTAAGGGTCTAGCTAACCCTGGCTAGACGGGATACATGACTTGTGGGTAAAGGGCCCAACCTCTGTAGAGTGTAAAACTGGTATATTTCCCGTGCTCACGGTCATGAGCAGCTCAGGACTCTCACATGATTAATCTATGGAACTAAACTTAATTCGTCAAATGCATTGCATTGTGGGTGGTGTTATTAATTTGATCTCTTACTTATTTGGATTGGTATCTACTTATACTTAGTAACTGCTAATAAAATTTTGACCAACTCTAAAAGCAATGCTTAGCTTTAACCATCTCCTTTGGTAAGCCTTACACTTTAGATGAGCTCCCACCTTTGGTGAGTTCATGCACATTATTCCACACAACTTGTTGAGCGATGAACGTATGTGAGCTCACCCTTGTTGTACTCACATCCCCCCAGGTCAAGGACAGGTACCACATGATGACGTGCACGAAAGATGTTGTGATGAGTTCGTGAATGGTCTAGGCCGTTGTCTCCCAGCCAAATTTGTGTTGCTGGATCGTTGTCTTCGCATGATGTAATTATTTAACTATTTTGTACAAAACTCCATTATATATAAATGATGTGACATTTGTTTCTGTATTATGAGTCGTCATATGTGTGAGACTTGATCCTACCACACTTGGTGATTATTTCGCGCTTGGGTTTTGGACCCCTAAAACCCGGGTGTGATACTGGGGATGATAGGCCGAACTATGGAGCAATTTAGTACCCAAATACTTGTGTAACTCTTCCCAAAATTTGGATACAAATGGTGGTCCTCGGTCCAACACTATTGTCCTTGGCACTCCTTGCAAACTCAAAATACGAGCAACATATAATTGAGCATATGTAAGAACTAGATAATATGTTTTGACTGGAAGAAAATGAGCTGTCTTTGTAAGCTGATCCACTATAACCCAAATAGAATCATATTTTTTGGATGTTCGGGGTAATCCGACAACAAAATCCATACTTATGTCATCCCATTTCCAAGTTGGGACATGTAATGATTGTAGGAGTCCAGCAGTCTTCATGTGCACCGCCTTCACTCGTTGACAAGTGTCGCACTTTGCCACATAACGGGCAATTTCTATCTTCATTTCTGTCCACCAATAATGTTGTTTCAAATCTTGGTACATCTTGGTACTTCTGGGATTAATAGAGTACCGACTGAGATGGGCTTCATCCAAGATAAGTTGACAAAGTTCAACATCCTTAGACACCACTATACGGTCTTTAAACCATAGCACCACTTGGTCATCCTTCCTGAAACAAGTGGCTTTACCAGCTTCCATTTTCTCTTGAATATCCTTCATACCCTTATCAATCTTTTGAGCATCTGTAATCCTCTATTGAAGGATATACTCAAGTTTTAGCTGCATCAAAGTCCCTTGTTGTACTATACCCAAATTTAGTCTTTCCATTTCCTGGCATAAGGTAGTGGCAGGAAACCTCACAGTAAGGCTATGGCAAGACGCTTTACGACTTAAGGCATCAGCCACTACATTAGCTTTTCCCGGATGATAATGAATCTCTAGATCATAATCCTTGATTAGCTCGAGCCATCTTCTTTGTCTCATGATCAACTTTGACGGGGTAAAAATATACTTTAGACTCTTATGATCAGTATATATATGACATACATTTCGCAGCAGATAATGACGCCAGATTTTAAGGGCATGCATATGTAACACCCTAGGTGTTATTGCACGTTCAACAGTGAATATGGATTTAAGCACAATATATCAACTAAAAATCAAGCTCTGTATATCTGTTGGGGGCCTTCGGCTCCCGAAGGTCCTCAAAAACACAGTTTGACAATGTTTTCCAAGTGTAAAATGTGAACAGGCACCTTCGGAACAGGCACCTTCGGAGTCAGGTCGCGAATATATAAGGGCATGTTCAAGACGAAGCTGGAATGAAAAGCGGTCATGACGAAGGATAAGACGATCATGAAGCCATATGCAGAAAAGCTTCGGCATAACGGCAGAAAAGAGGAACCGACTTAAAGATGAAAAGCCAAATTGGACCTCGAAGAATTACTATAGAGTTATTGATAAATGTAAAGGGCATCAATGTAATTTTACACGGGCTGCGTACCGTGCCTATAAATAGGTGAACAGTACTCTCGTACTGACGAGTACACGTCTTTTTGCATCACGACTTGTACCTTTGCCTTACATCAGTCTGAAGGTACATTTGTAACTCGTTTTCATGAATTTAATAATGGAAATGTATTGATGATAATGCTGGTATTATTATTTTCGCACTTTATATATATATATGTTTATTCTGTTTACTCATTCACCAACTTAACGAAGGTCTTTTCCTTCGTAACCTTATCCTTCGTCCGAAGTTCATTAAACCCTCGAGGAGATAATGCTTCAGCGGACGAAGGGTATTTAATACTTAACATCTTCGTGTTGTCTTGTTCTTGATTTATAGCATTTGAGAACAAGCTCCCAACATTGGCGCCCACCTCCGGTGAACTCACTTCCACTTTTTGAGTTTTGAAAATCTTCGGCAAGCATCACCTTCGTCATGCCGCCGAAAAAAGCTTCAGCAACAGGGGCTGCTGCTCTGCAGCCGCTAGACCATAATCAAGATGTCGTTTCTCTTAGGGAGGCCCGAAGCCAGAAGAGAAAGGCCACCAGTCCAGTGCCTCCGGAGGACGAATTGGATCAAGAAATCCAAAATTTGGAAATGCTCAATCAACAGGTCCAACGCAAGAAGGAGAAGATGGCTCGTCTAGCTGATCTTCAAAGGCAGATAGACGAAGCCTCTGAAGAGCTTCGACATCTTGCTCAAGATGACCAGAACCAAAGGCCCCCGCGCAGAGAGCTTCATCAAGAGGGTTTCTACAACGAGGATGACTGGTATGAAGATTTCCATCACGGAAATTTTGCTTTTGATGATGCTTCTCCCTTGTCAACAGAACTGCAGGCTGTTCCTTGGCCACAGTCTTACAAGCCACCTCAGCTCCCCATGTACGACGGTCATTCAGACCCGAAATGTAACACCCCTGGTGTTACTATAACTAAAACTTGAGCATGGCATCATGAGCATGGGCATTGTATATGTTTGACACACCTAGAGTGCATTCACTAGGCAAAAAAATTTCAAACCAGTTGTATTGTTTTAATGTTTTACAAATAGGACCCTGGTTAAAGGACTTAACCCTAAATAGTGATTAAAAGGGTAAAACTTAACCTAAGTTGAGAAAACCTAAAAGCTTTAGGGTGAAAGTCATAAAATGACTCTAAGAACAAACTTGAATTCCTTTTATACCCCTGGGATACCAGAAACCCTAATTGGAACCCTGGAAAGCCCTAAACCAAACCCTAGGGACCTAAGTGCAAAATTTGTCCACTTTTGGGCTAAAGTGCAAAAACCAAGTCAAATAAGTATTTTAAGTCAATTGGATCACAAATATGTGGATTTGAAGGCCAAACCCTAAGTTTTGGACTTAAATGCAAAATGGACCTCATTTGAGTTTTATTCTAAGTCTGAAAATCAGTGAATGGGCTCAACTTTGGGGCTTTGTAACTTACAAAGTATAGGGTTTTTACCCTAGGTCACCACATCAAAGTTGAAGACCCATTATAGGAGAACAACTTTGCTAAAGAGTGTAAGCATAGTTGTGATGAGAAATTTGGAGAAAACCCCAGTCCAAAACTGGCTGTCAGACTGCTTGAAGTTGAATTTCAGAGTTACAGTGCTATGGGGTGAACTTTGAGCTCGATTTTGATTTGGATCCAGTGCTCAACTCAGCTTGATCCCTATAATCGAATTGTAGCTGGTATGTAGCACTACAACTTTGATGCAGTGACTTGGGGGTGTTGCCACAGAAATTTGGAAGAAAATCGACCCTCAACTCTGGCTGTCAGTCCATCAGAATGGTCCTAGCCATGGTACAGTGCCTGATTAACTGAAGAAGATTATGTTCGTGCTCGTCGCCGTCGATCGTCGTTCGCCGTGATTCGTGCTCGGCGGTCACCAGATAAGTTTGTCGCGGTAAAGGTCCTCGTCACCGGTGAGCTGGCCACCACTCCGACGACCCCCCCTGTCTTCCTTCCGCTTTGCGGCTGGCGATACGTTCGCCGTCGACCGCCGCTTCCCGACCGAGCGCCGCGTGGCCTAGCCGTTTCACAGCACCGCCTTGATGTCCTATGACTGTCCCATCATCGCCGGGAGAGTTGCCACGGCGGTAGACACGTATTCACCGCGCGCCAAGCTTCTTCCCCATCTCCGACTACCGTATGTCTCGTCCGAATTCGCGGCCACCGCTCTCGGAGTCTATAAATTGAGCCCCCCCTCGGCTTCGCCATGTACTTTACTAGCTATCGCACCCGCTTGCATCCCAAACCTCCCACCAGCGAGCTTGAATTTGGAATTTCCCCCAAATCCGATCCCCGCCGCCGTGGAACTGAGCTCACCGTCGCCAGCCCAACTCAGGTTAGTTCCAGTGTCTCTGTTGCTTGTTCTAGTGTCCCTAGACCCTCCTCAAGCTCTACAACCCGCCTAATTGAGCTAGACCACCCTGGGTTGCCGTGAACACCCGTGTTCTTCCCCGATACCCGCGGTCACCGTGGCCAGTGCAAACTGAATAGCCATTCTTGGAATTAGTAGAGGGAAAACGCTCGCTAGATCTCGAATTTGGGTTCGGCCAAAGAAGGGCGCCAGTCTTTGAGCAATTTGTCCGATGCGCGTGCTCGTCGGAGCTCTGCACGACGCCGTCCGCCGTCGAGGGTGTCGGCGTGTAAAAGAATAGAAACGCAGGGGCTTTTCTGAAACTGTCAGTGACTTAACACAATAGTGAATGGACCTATTTCTGTTTAGCCGGTAAGCCGAGGACTTTTCTGCAAAGCCGCCATCGCGCGCGGGCGCGAGCGCGCTGTCCTCCTTGGGCCTGGGCCGCTGGGCTGAATTCGGCCCAGTACTGTTCCTATTTTTCCTCTTTTCTTTTTCAGCAGAACTTTGAAAAACTGTAGAAAATGGTAGGAAAATCCTAAAAATATGAGACCAATTTTCCTAGGCTTGTTATTTTCCATAGTATTTAATAAAAATAGTTTTATGATTTTTAGTTTGAACAGGGAATTTTAGGGTATTTAAAATAGCCTAAACCCTTGATTCTGGATTTTTAGAAAATAAATAATAAGTCCAAAATTTCCCAAACTTTTTATGTGAGCTTTTCACATTATTTAGAAGCCATGGGTAGAGTTTGGTTTAATCTGAACATTGTTTGATAACTAGGACCCAAAACCACCCCCCCTGCTCCATGAACTCCTTTACTGACTCCGGAAACCCTAGGTTCTCGGAGTACCGTGAAGGAAAGTTGTACTCAAGACTTAGATAATAAGTTTATGCTATCTTTGCATCCTCATGAGCATTCCATGACATCCATTCTTATGCATGTATATGATTATATTAGAGCACGAAGAAGAAGAAGAAGTTTCTGAAGAAGGGATACCACCCACCTCTGATCCTCAAGCAGACAACTGCTTTTATTTTGATATTTGTGGATCCGAGCAGGACACATCTGATAACAAAGGCAAGCCCCGGTGCATTTGCCACCTTCCTTGATGTTTTTAAAATCTTTCTCACTTGCTTGCTGCATTAGGTGATAGGAGTTGATTGATTAAACAATTCCTGCATTACCTTCCTTGATCTTGAGTACCCTCCTTGAAATCCTGTTTTTACAAAAAGGTTTTACTATGCTTAGTATTGCTTTAGAAAAACAAAAGGATTTGTTTTACAAAAGATGTTTGGCAAAGTGGGAGGGATGTTTTCGAAAACAAAACTTGATGGTGGATCCATCATGGCCATGATGGGTCCAACATCGGAAAAGATGTACCTCTGTCAGGTACCAAGTTTTTGGGTTAAAAAGATTAAGCTGAGACCGGGCGGGTGACTTGCACGAGAAGAGAGTCTCGGTGTAGTGTCTCCGTCTGAGTCGATTAAGGACCTTGTCGATGTAGGCCTGCTGACCGAGGACCCTTTAACTGGTCACATGCCTCGTCATGGGTAAGCCTTGCCTCGGGCAGACTAAGGCCGGAATAAGATAACACGAAATGGGAGTGGAGCGGTGGCGAGAGTAGCGTGTACCCTCCGTGGCAAGAGGCTGGACGGTGGTGTATCTGTGCTCTCGGTTTGCGTGAACCTGATCCGGTCTTAAGAACCCCGGTGGCGGGTTGACATATGCAAGGGTTAAGTGCTACATATGTCGTGTGATTGGAGATCCTCAGCTGAGTATAATCGATTCGGATCGCCGCACCTCCGCGGTTATGGAGACTTGGCCACTGACTTACACGTAGCATCCCACTAAAGATGATGGGCTTTTGTTAAAGAAATTGGCTAGTGCAGGACCAGTGATTGAACTAGGGTAGAAAGAACTCTAGTGCAGGTAATTTTACCTAACTTGACAAATAAAATTGGATTTTTAAGGATCCACTTTAGTAAACATTTCTGCAAAACAGAGTCTTTGATTATTGAGAAGCCTTACCTTGTCTCCCATATAACCAGCATACCCTTGAGAGTCTTTTCCTTAGTCGGTAAGACTTGTTGAGTAATTCCATACTCAGAGTTTATCCCTTTGTTGTTTTTAGGTGGGGAAGTAGCAGACTTTTGCTGCTTCTGTGCCAAGGTGGTTCCCAAGGAAGAAAAACAAGATTGAAGTGCGGGAGGACTCGGTCCTCCATCTAGGGTCTTTTGTTTATAGACTTTCGGGAGAAGTTTGTGTCTCCCTGGTTTGTATAATTATTACTTCTATGCACTCACTTTTTAGACTGGTCTGTAATAAATTAACTCGAGCTTGCTTTTGGAAATAAATGTAAGTTTATGTAATTCGCTTCCGCATATCTTCATCTCCGATGATCTGTAATGTCTGCAAGATGGGTGAAACGTTCCTGGTGAGGTAAGGAAAGATACCGAGCTTGTCAAGTAACTTAGGAACATCTACAGGGTGTCTGATGTCTGTTAGACAAGGACAACTGTAGGTGGACCTGATTACTTGAGAGGTTCCGTCACAGCTGGTATCGGAGCGTAGCCCTTCTTTGCAGATATTATAAGGCATCTTCAAAAAGATTTTCAAAGTCTTACCTAAAGATTCTTTTCTCTTCTTACCTAAGTATTCTGAAGAGTTTATCTTAAAGACCAGATAGGAAGAGTGCAATGTATAGAAGGTTGAATCGACCAAGGATGATTCTGTACTTATTCATGCATCATGCTAAGAATTATGCTAATAAATTTTCCCCCTTAGAAAGATGCCGCCACGCACAAGGCTAACAGCACGTAAGTCAACGGGACCAATTGGAGTACCCCGGCATCAACTAGCCCCTCGACATGAAAGCAGTAGCAGCGGAAGTAATGACCCTATAGGAGACCTGGAAGCCGAAGTGAATCGACTTCAAGCAACGCTGCGACACAGGACCAATGCTTGGATTGCAGACGGAGATAGGATTAATGAACTAAGAAGGGACATCCGTCACCTGCAGGATCAGCTAGCTGATTGGGACTTAGCACTTGACTGGGCAGTACAGTCACATATGTTGGCATGTGCTAAGGAAGCAAGGGCTCAGGCCCGAATTAAAGAACTTAGCTCAGCTATCGATAACCTGCAGGTTTACTGCAATACGTTGCATGAAGAAGTCCATGTGCTGTACTCGCAACTCCACCCTAGTGAGCCTGCACACTCTGCTGAGGCGGAAGCCGGACCCTCTCACGTTGCGGGACGCGCGTTGGGTGGGGAGTTAGATCTTTTTGAACCCCCTCCTTCTTTGAGGTTGGTGGACGTCTGGACTCCCACACCTGACAATGAAGCCGCCAAAAGCAACGGAAAGCAGGACTAAGGGTGTAATAAAAGTAGAGTAGGGTATTGTAGGGTGTACTGTTGTATAATAGGTTAAACTTTTGTAAAATGGGTAATGTATCCTGTTGTGTAATATCGAGTCTGTATCATTACTCTTTATAGTAATGTAAAATGGAAGGTTTTCTTTGGCACATTATGTTTATTCAAATGTTTTTGCCTCAGATGCCGACCAGGACTCGCGCACAGGACGCAGCCGGAACATCTGGGGGTCGGGATGTCACCCCGAATCCACCTCCAGTTCCACCCACGCTAGCCGAGGCAATTGCTGCCTTGGTGAATGCTACAGCCGACAATACCCGCTTCCTGAGGGAGATGGCGGGTCAGCAACAGTTCCAGCAACAAGCAGGAAGAGGTTTTCAACAAGGTCCCCGTGAGACTACTTATCTGGACTTCTCCGAGACTCGTCTGCCTCTCTTCATCAAAGCAGAAGACCCGCTCGAAGCCGACGAATGGATACGAGTCATCGAACAGAAGTTTGGCCTTCTTCGTTGTTCGGAAACCCAGAAGCCATTGTTTGCGGCACAGCAACTCCGAGGCCCTGCCAGTACTTGGTGGGGAAACTTTGTGGCCATCCAACCGGACAACCATCAAATTACATGGAACGAATTTAAAGCAGCATTCCGCGAGCATTACATTCCTGAGGGAGTGCTGCACATGAAACAAGAAGAGTTCATGAAACTGAAGCAAGGGGGAGATACTGTTAATCAGTATCTCAACAAGTTCAATCACCTGTCACAATATGCAATTGATCAGGTGAATACGGATTTGAAGAAAAGGAACTGTTTTATGAGAGGTCTGAATGACCGAATGCAGCGAAAAATGGCTGCATGTATTGATCTCACCTATGGGAAGGCTGTCAGCACAGCCTTATCTGTGGAGGCAAAATATGCAAATTCTGGGAAAAGTAAGGGATTCAGTGGTGATAGGCCTAGTCATGGCCCGGTAAAGAGGCAACGGTTTATTCTCCGGCCCTCTAACCAGAACCGTTCAAGTGCACCATCTTTCCCTTTCAAGCAGCCCATAATTATTCGTCCCAACAAAGCCCCTACTGTCCAAAGTCAGCCGGGTGCCCCAGGCACTCGATTCCCTGCTTTGCCAAGTTCTTCAACTGGATGTTTTAACTGTGGCAAATCTGGGCATTTTATTAAAGATTGCCCCTATCCTAGGCAAAATCAGGCTAATAATCAACAAGGATCGGGGAATTCAGCTCCAGGCAAGGGAAATACTTCGGGCAAGAATACCAAGAAAACGGGGCGAGTATATTATACGCAAGTGGCTACCACACCGGAGGGAGAGCCGGTGATGATGGGTACGTTCCCTGTGGCCAGTCACCCTGCAATTATTCTTTTTGATTCTGGTGCTTCGCATACCTTCATTAGCAAGACATTTGTGGAGCAACATCACATTGCATGTCATGAATCAAAAGAGGGATTTAAAATTCATTCACCTGGGGGACACATTTTTACTAGAGAAGTGGCCTATGAAGTGCCAGTAACCATGGCCGGACGGAACTTTCCTGCTAACATGATTGTTCTAAAAGGCCAGGATATAGATGTAATTTTGGGTATGAATTGGTTAACTCAACACAAGGCAATTCTCAACGCTGAACTCAGAACCGTCAGGTTGAGTTATAATCAAGAAGAAATTCTCTTGTCTCTCCCCAAAACCAATCCAGCCAAAGCTTCTGGTAGAATATTTGAAACCATTGTACCGGAGATCAAGAACATTCCGGTAGTATGTGAGTTTCCAGATGTATTTCCGGAAGATTTGCCTGGACTACCCCCTGAAAGAGATGTAGAATTCGTAATTGAGCTAAAGCCCGGTACGGCTCCCATCTCCCGAAGATCGTACCGTATGCCCCCTAATGAGTTGGCAGAATTGAAGATTCAATTACAAGATCTGCTGAATAAGGGATTTATCCGGCCAAGCTCGTCCCCATGGGGTTGTCCCGCCATTTTTGTTAAGAAGAAGGATCAAACCTTGCGCATGTGCGTGGACTATCGGCCCCTGAACGAGGTCACCATCAAGAATAAGTACCCTCTTCCAAGGATCGACATCTTATTTGATCAACTGACTGGGGCGAGGGTATTTTCTAAAATTGATCTCAGGTCGGGCTATCATCAAATCCGTATTCGGCCCGAGGATATACCGAAGACCGCATTTACTACGCGGTATGGATTGTTTGAGTACCTGGTAATGTCTTTCGGGCTCACCAATGCTCTTGCCCACTTCACCTATTTGATGAACTCGGTGTTCATGCCCGAGTTGGACAAGTTCGTGGTGGTCTTCATCGACGATATTTTGATCTACTCTAAAAATGAAGAGGAGCATGCTCAGCATCTACGGATTGTATTGACGCGCCTGAGGGAACATCAGCTGTATGCCAAGTTCAGCAAGTGCGCGTTCTGGCTGGAGGAAATTCAATTTTTGGGGCACATGTTATCAGCTAAAGGAATTGCGGTAGATCCTAGCAAGGTCAAAGATATTCTGGAATGGAAACCCCCAACAACTGTTCACCAAGTCCGGAGTTTTCTTGGACTAGCGGGATATTATCGCAGATTCATACCAGATTTTTCTAAGCTTGTGAAGCCAATCACAAGTTTATTGAAGAATGATACTAAGTTCAATTGGTCTTCTAAATGTAATGAAGCCTTTGAGCAACTGAAGACACTATTGACCACTGCTCCGGTATTGGCTCAACCGGACATCACTAAGCCTTTTGATGTATATTGTGATGCGTCAGGCAGTGGACTCGGCTGTGTGCTGATGCAAGAGGGCCGAGTAATTGCGTATGCTTCAAGGCAGTTACGCCGACATGAAGAGCATTATCCAACACATGATCTCGAGCTAGCTGCTGTGGTTCATGCCCTGAAAATATGGCGTCACTATCTGCTGGGAAATATCTGTCACATATATACAGATCATAAAAGTTTGAAGTATATATTTACCCAGTCAGAGTTAAATATGAGACAAAGACGATGGCTTGAGCTCATTAAAGATTATGAACTGGAAATCCATTATCACCCAGGCAAAGCCAATGTGGTGGCAGATGCATTGAGTCGTAAGACTTCCTGCCACTGTCTTATGATAAAGACCTCCGAGAATACTTTGTGTCAAGAAATGGAAAAGTTAAACCTGGGGATAATCCAGCAAGGGACTCTAAGTCAGCTAAAGCTTGAGTCAACCATTTTGCAAAGAATAATTGATGCTCAAAAGGATAATCTGGGTATGAAGCACCTACGAGAGAAGATAAGGGCTGGAACAGCCAAATGTTTCAAGGAAGATGATCAAGGTGTGTTATGGTTTAACAACCGCATAGTAGTGCCAAAGAGTGAAGAACTCCGCCAGCAAATTTTAGATGAAGCGCATCTTAGTCGCTATTCTATTCATCTGGGAAGCACTAAGATGTATCATGATCTAAAACAGCACTACTGGTGGACGAAGATGAAAATTGAAATTGCACGCTATGTGGCTAAGTGTGACACTTGCAGACGTGTCAAGGCCATACACATAAAAACTGCCGGTCCATTGCAGTCATTATCAATACCAACATGGAAATGGGAAGACATCAGCATGGACTTTATTGTGGGACTGCCCAGGACGATAAAAGGGTATGACTCTATTTGGGTTATAATTGATTGGCTTACAAAGATTGCTCACTTTCTGCCGGTCAAGACAAATTCCCCGGTTACTGTCTACGCCCAATTGTACATTGCTCGTATTCTTAGTCTGCATGGTGTTCCAAAGACCATAGTGTCGGATCGTGGACCTCAATTTGTAGCCAAGTTTTGGGAAACACTTCACAAATCTTTGGGTACTAAGTTACTCCACAGTTCAGCCTATCATCCTCAAACCAGTGGGCAGACTGAGAGAGTGAACCAAATACTGGAAGATATGCTGCGGGCATGTGTCCTGGATTTCTCACCAAAATGGGATAAATGTTTACCTTTGGCGGAGTTTTCATATAATAACAGTTATCAGGAAAGTATCAAGATGGCACCTTTTGAAGCTTTATACGGACGTCGGTGTCGAACTCCGCTAAATTGGTCTGAACCTGGAGAAAGATGCTTCTTTAGGCCTGATATGGTGAAAGAGGCCGAGGATAAGGTTCAGAGAATTATTTATAATATGAAGAAGGCACAAGCTCGTCAGAAGAGTTATGCAGACACACGGCGAAGGCCCTTATATTTTCTGGAAGGAGACTATGTTTACCTGAAGGTCTCACCAATGAAAGGCGTATCGCGTTTTGGGGTTAAAGGAAAACTTGCACCCAGGTACATTGGTCCATTCCTGGTACTTGAGCAATGTGGACCAGTGGCATACCGACTTCAGCTCCCCGAAACATTGTCTGCTGTGTATAATGTGTTCCACGTGTCACAATTGAAGAAGTGTCTTCGCGTTCCCGATCGAACCGTTGAAGTGACTGATGTTGTCCTGGAACCAGATTTAACGTACTCGGAACATCCCATTCGAGTTCTGGATCAAAAGGACAGGGTTACCCAGAGAAAGACTCTCAAGTTTTATAAGATACAGTGGAACCAGCATTCGGAAGATGAGGCTACATGGGAAACCCAAGATTTCTTAGATAAGAATTTCCCAGGCTTTCTAGCCTCTTGTAAGTTGTAAAGTCTGTATAGCTGTGTAATAAAGGAATGAACCCCCACACCACCCCTGCCTTGTACCAGAAATAAGGAAATAAAAATGTGACACATTTCCTTTTCCATTACTCACCCTAGGACTTTAAATCTCGGGACGAGATTCTTTTATGGGGGGAAGGATGTAACACCCCTGGTGTTACTATAACTAAAACTTGAGCATGGCATCATGAGCATGGGCATTGTATATGTTTGACACACCTAGAGTGCATTCACTAGGCAAAAAAAATTTCAAACCAGTTGTATTGTTTTAATGTTTTACAAATAGGACCCTGGTTAAAGGACTTAACCCTAAATAGTGATTAAAAGGGTAAAACTTAACCTAAGTTGAGAAAACCTAAAAGCTTTAGGGTGAAAGTCATAAAATGACTCTAAGAACAAACTTGAATTCCTTTTATACCCCTGGGATACCAGAAACCCTAATTGGAACCCTGGAAAGCCCTAAACCAAACCCTAGGGACCTAAGTGCAAAATTTGTCCACTTTTGGGCTAAAGTGCAAAAACCAAGTCAAATAAGTATTTTAAGTCAATTGGATCACAAATATGTGGATTTGAAGGCCAAACCCTAAGTTTTGGACTTAAATGCAAAATGGACCTCATTTGAGTTTTATTCTAAGTCTGAAAATTAGTGAATGGGCTCAACATTGGGGCTTTGTAACTTACAAAGTATAGGGTTTTTACCCTAGGTCACCACATCAAAGTTGAAGACCCATTATAGGAGAACAACTTTGCTAAAGAGTGTAAGCATAGTTGTGATGAGAAATTTGGAGAAAAACCCAGTCCAAAACTGGCTGTCAGACTGCTTGAAGTTGAATTTCAGAGTTACAGTGCTATGGGGTGAACTTTGAGCTCGATTTTGATTTGGATCCAGTGCTCAACTCAGCTTGATCCCTATAATCGAATTGTAGCTGGTATGTAGCACTACAACTTTGATGCAGTGACTTGGGGGTGTTGCCACAGAAATTTGGAAGAAAATCGACCCTCAACTCTGGCTGTCAGTCCATCAGAATGGTCCTAGCCATGGTACAGTGCCTGATTAACTGAAGAAGATTATGTTCGTGCTCGTCGCCGTCGATCGTCGTTCGCCGTGATTCGTGCTCGGCGGTCACCAGATAAGTTTGTCGCGGTAAAGGTCCTCGTCACCGGTGAGCTGGCCACCACTCCGACGACCCCCCACTGTCTTCCTTCCGCTTTGCGGCTGGCGATACGTTCGCCGTCGACCGCCGCTTCCCGACCGAGCGCCGCGTGGCCTAGCCGTTTCACAGCACCGCCTTGATGTCCTATGACTGTCCCATCTTCGCCGGGAGAGTTGCCACGGCGGTAGACACGTATTCACCGCGCGCCAAGCTTCTTCCCCATCTCCGACTACCGTATGTCTCGTCCGAATTCGCGGCCACCGCTCTCGGAGTCTATAAATTGAGCCCCCCTCGGCTTCGCCATGTACTTTACTAGCTATCGCACCCACTTGCATCCCAAACCTCCCACCAGCGAGCTTGAATTTGGAATTTCCCCCAAATCCGATCCCCGCCGCCGTGGAACTGAGCTCACCGTCGCCAGCCCAACTCAGGTTAGTTCCAGTGTCTCTGTTGCTTGTTCTAGTGTCCCTAGACCCTCCTCAAGCTCTACAACCCGCCTAATTGAGCTAGACCACCCTGGGTTGCCGTGAACACCCGTGTTCTTCCCCGATACCCGCGGTCACCGTGGCCAGTGCAAACTGAATAGCCATTCTTGGAATTAGTAGAGGGAAAACGCTCGCTAGATCTCGAATTTGGGTTCGGCCAAAGAAGGGCGCCAGTCTTTGAGCAATTTGTCCAATGCGCGTGCTCGTCGGAGCTCTGCACGACGCCGTCCGCCGTCGAGGGTGTCGGCGTGTAAAAGAATAGAAACGCAGGGGCTTTTCTGAAACTGTCAGTGACTTAACACAATAGTGAATGGACCTATTTCTGTTTAGCCGGTAAGCCGAGGACTTTTCTGCAAAGCCGCCATCGCGCGCGGGCGCGAGCGCGCTGTCCTCCTTGGGCCTGGGCCGCTGGGCTGAATTCGGCCCAGTACTGTTCCTATTTTTCCTCTTTTCTTTTTAGCAGAACTTTGAAAAACTGTAGAAAATGGTAGGAAAATCCTAAAAATATGAGACCAACTTTCCTAGGCTTGTTATTTTCCATAGTATTTAATAAAAATAGTTTTATGATTTTTAGTTTGAACAGGGAATTTTAGGGTATTTAAAATAGCCTAAACCCTTGATTCTGGATTTTTAGAAAATAAATAATAAGTCCAAAATTTCCCAAACTTTTTATGTGAGCTTTTCACATTATTTAGAAGCCATGGGTAGAGTTTGGTTTAATCTGAACATTGTTTGATAACTAGGACCCAAAACCACCCCCCCTGCTCCATGAACTCCTTTACTGACTCCGGAAACCCTAGGTTCTCGGAGTACCGTGAAGGAAAGTTGTACTCAAGACTTAGATAATAAGTTTATGCTATCTTTGCATCCTCATGAGCATTCCATGACATCCATTCTTATGCATGTATATGATTATATTAGAGCACGAAGAAGAAGAAGAAGTTTCTGAAGAAGGGATACCACCCACCTCTGATCCTCAAGCAGACAACTGCTTTTATTTCGATATTTGTGGATCCGAGCAGGACACATCTGATAACAAAGGCAAGCCCCGGTGCATTTGCCACCTTCCTTGATGTTTTTAAAATCTTTCTCACTTGCTTGCTGCATTAGGTGATAGGAGTTGATTGATTAAACAATTCCTGCATTACCTTCCTTGATCTTGAGTACCCTCCTTGAAATCCTGTTTTTACAAAAAGGTTTTACTATGCTTAGTATTGCTTTAGAAAAACAAAAGGATTTGTTTTACAAAAGATGTTTGGCAAAGTGGGAGGGATGTTTTCGAAAACAAAACTTGATGGTGGATCCATCATGGCCATGATGGGTCCAACATCGGAAAAGATGTACCTCTGTCAGGTACCAAGTTTTTGGGTTAAAAAGATTAAGCTGAGACCGGGCGGGTGACTTGCACGAGAAGAGAGTCTCGGTGTAGTGTCTCCGTCTGAGTCGATTAAGGACCTTGTCGATGTAGGCCTGCTGACCGAGGACCCTTTAACTGGTCACATGCCTCGTCATGGGTAAGCCTTGCCTCGGGCAGACTAAGGCCGGAATAAGATAACACGAAATGGGAGTGGAGCGGTGGCGAGAGTAGCGTGTACCCTCCGTGGCAAGAGGCTGGACGGTGGTGTATCTGTGCTCTCGGTTTGCGTGAACCTGATCCGGTCTTAAGAACCCCGGTGGCGGGTTGACATATGCAAGGGTTAAGTGCTACATATGTCGTGTGATTGGAGATCCTCAGCTGAGTATAATCGATTCGGATCGCCGTACCTCCGCGGTTATGGAGACTTGGCCACTGACCTACACGTAGCATCCCACTAAAGATGATGGGCTTTTGTTAAAGAAATTGGCTAGTGCAGGACCAGTGATTGAACTAGGGTAGAAAGAACTCTAGTGCAGGTAATTTTACCTAACTTGACAAATAAAATTGGATTTTTAAGGATCCACTTTAGTAAACATTTCTGCAAAATAGAGTCTTTGATTATTGAGAAGCCTTACCTTGTCTCCCATATAACCAGCATACCCTTGAGAGTCTTTTCCTTAGTCGGGTAAGACTTGCTGAGTAATTCCATAGTCAGGGTTTATCCCTTTGTTGTTTTTAGGTGGGGAAGTAGCAGACTTTTGCTGCTTCTGTGCCAAGGTGGTTCCCAATGAAGAAAAACAAGATTGAAGTGCGGGAGGACTCGGTCCTCCATCTAGGGTCTTTTGTTTATAGACTTTCGGGAGAAGTTTGTGTCTCCCTGGTTTGTATAATTATTACTTCTATGCACTCACTTTTTAGACTGGTCTGTAATAAATTAACTCGAGCTTGCTTTTGGAAATAAATGTAAGTTTATGTAATTCGCTTCCGCATATCTTCATCTCCGATGATCTGTAATGTCTGCAAGATGGGTCAAACGTTCCTGGTGAGGTAAGGAAAGATACCGAGCTTGTCAAGTAACTTAGGAACATCTACAGGGTGTCTGATGTCTGTTAGACAAGGACAACTGTAGGTGGACCTGATTACTTGAGAGGTTCCGTCACACGAAACAATTCTTGATGAGCTACGAAGCAACTATATCTTCGTACGGTGGCAACACGACGGTCATGGCAAAGTCCTTCGTCATGGCTGTCAGAAGCGTCGCACAAACTTGGTACTCTTCCCTTAGGCCAGGGACAATCACCTCATGGCAAAAGTTGAAGGACATGCTGATAACCAGCTTCCAAGGCTTTCAGACGAAGCCAGTCACTGCTCAAGCTTTATTCCAGTGCACCCAGGATCATGAAGAATATCTTCAAGCATATGTCCGAAGGTTCCTACGTCTGAGGGCGCAGGCACCAACAGTGCCCAATGAAATTGTCATTGAGGCCATGATCAAGGGGCTTCGGCCAGGACCTGCAGCTCAGTACTTTGCCAGGAAGCCTCCCCAAACTCTGGAGAAGCTGCTTCAGAAGATGGACGAGTACATTCGAGCTGACAATGATTCGGAGGAAGATTTTATCCAAGGCACATCAGGTCAATTCACAATTCTACTCAAAATGACGACAAAGCGAGTCAACAGCAAAGGCCACAGTGCTCCTCCCAAGCTTCGGGGCAGCAGCAAAGCTCCTTCCGGCCGCCAGTGCTAAGGGGCAGAGGCGCCAGGGGCTTCGGGGGAAGATTTGGGGATCAACCAAGAAAAATATACTGCCTATTCTATGGTGAAGGTAAGGGCCACACCACCAGGATGTGTCACATTACCATCCAGAAGCAAAAGGAGCTAGCAGAAGCTGCTGCACAACAGAATCAGCCGAAGCAGGTCCTGCATACTGCTTCGTATCATTCGCCTTACATTCCAGAATATGTAGGCAATCACCCTGCAGCTTCTGTTGCTTCGGCAAGTCAACCCCAAGCATCCTGGCAACAGCCTCCACCGCCGCCACCGACGCAGCCAGGGCTCCAGCCAGAAGGGAGTCACCACAATCTGAGGGATTTCAGAGAGGACTCCGAAGCTCGCACAGTCAATAGCACTGTGCCAGAGTCGAAGCACATTTACTGATAAATATCCTACCTCAACAGCAGTTTTTTCACATTTTTACATTCGGTATTACTTTTTTGTTAATAAGGAACAATTATGGGAAGATCAAGTGTCCTTTATCATTTTTTAATTCCTTGTAACACTTTCGTCTTCCACTTTAATAAAAATGTGTCTTTTTCATAGGCTTGAATCGTTGAAGCATACTAATTTATGGTGGCATGAAGGACCTTTGTATTATCAAAATTTTGTTTTAATAGACACAGAGCAAGTTGTTTGAAACAGTAAAAAGTCGTTCCTAAGCGAGCGCAGTGTAAGTTTTCTGAGCCTATAGCGAAAAGTCAGCGCTGATTCCACCGAAAGTAAAAGGCGAAGAAGCTCCTAAGGGAGGCTTACAGCGAAAAATAAACGCTGATTCCGCTGAAAGTAAAAGGCGAAGAAGCTCCTAAGGGAGGCTTACAGCGAAAAGTCAACGCTGATATAAAAAGTGTGTATGCTCTATTACAGGGATATGTATCTGTGGCACAAACGTCATCTTGCATAACATAACATCATCACATCATTCTGCATAACATAAGCATCATACAGCATATTGCATATGGAACAAGAAGGGGATACAGTATTGATCTTCGGAGAATAATTCGGAAAAGAGAAAATCGTGCTAAACCACAAGACAAGCCGAGAAGAAGTGTAGCTTCATTAGAGAGGCAACAAAAACTTTTCTATAGCTTCGGAGAATATTTCACGAAGCTTGGATAATCTTCACCACGAACGTATGCAACTTCTGGCGATATAAAATTTTCTTCACGAAGCATGAAAAGAAGGGAAGGTGTTTTTTCGCCGAAGGCTCAAAAAACGGTATGTACGTAAGATTTCATGCATCGTAAAGAATTAAAACTGTACATGGATTATATATTACATTCAAAGTCACAATATATTACATACGTTACGTTCCAAATGTTTTTACAGTAGCATTTAATCCTCTCTTAGAACTATTTCTGCAGCTTCGTTCAGTAGCTGGTCAACAACCTTGTCCATAATGGCTTCGGACATTTTTCTAATTTCATCGTCCCCCTTCGGGTGGGGGCCCGGAGATGCCTCAACAGGTTCTGAGCGAAGAGAAGATACGGCTATATTACTATTACAAACCGTGAGCAAAGTTTGGAATCAAAAATTACAACATAATAAAAATCACTAATTAATACCTATTTGCCCTTCGGGCTCGGTACTTTTTTCGGCAGCCGCCGCTACTTTTCTGGCATCATGGATGCCTTTTTCGCTTTTTTGAATAATTTCTTGTGCCATCTCTCGGCCGCCGTTGTCCCAGATATCAGTGAAAAATTTTCCGCCGATCATGCTTGCTTCGGCTGAGGGGTCTTTAATGTCTTCGGAAGACAAAGTAGCTTCGGATTGCGCTAAAGATTTTACATGCTCACAACCTTTCTTCTCCAAAACAGTAGCAATTCCTCTAGCACCCGAAAAAGCACATATGTCTCCGCGACTATTCAGGATTTCTTCGAAGGCCTCAGCTTCGTTACTAATCCATTCCATCGGACCTTCGGGATTGCCCCTTGAGAAATTCTCCTCGCTAGAGAATGCGCCAACGTTGGCAAAGCTGGATTTTATCTTCTTAATGCACTCTATGGATTTAACATAGCATTTTCTTTGAGAAGCACGAAGCTCTTTAACATTAACTTCCAAATGATCTGCCCATTGTTCACTTAACTCTCGTTTTGTTTCTTCAAGAATACGTTCTTCTTTGGCTCGGGCTAGTTGTTTACGAAGATCTTCAATCTCACGCCTCTGTGCTTCGGCTTGAGTTTTAGAGTTAGCTTCGTCCTCCTTCATTTTTTCCACTAATGTAAGCAGAATTCTGTCTTTCTCCAAGGCTTCGTTTCGTAGCCTAATAACCTCTGTTCGAAGGTTGTTGAGAGCAATGGTGCAGCTCTCGTCTTCAGCATTCTTTTGTGCCCTTAAGGCATTGCTGAGAATTAGGCCCTATTCAAAAAGAATGAATGGATTAACACAACAGTAAAGGATTCATTCAAAATCCACAAAATTCAAAGTTTACAATCTTCGTACCTTTAGACTGTTATATGCAAGACTATCCGCAAGATCCTCCTTCGTCATGGCGCAAAGGCCAGCTTCAAGCTTCGGGAATCCCATGCTTCTAGCCATTTCCTGGCACACGGATAATTCTTTATTGTCTGGGAGGCAATATAAGAAGTCATCTTCGTTTGTCCCGTTGAATACTACGACCCCCTTCGGATATTTCAGTTCTCGGGCATAGTGATTGGCTTCAAAAATCTCTTCTTCAGACAGTTTCTTCCCCGAAGCATGTCGCACAATATAATCATGTATTTTGGAGGATGCTTCGGGGGTAGCAGTACCAATTTCCCCAATCAGAATCGGTTCTGTTATTGTTGCTTTTCCAGTTCCTAAACTTGCCTTTGACATTTTTTCGACCTCCAAAGGCTGTATCTTAGTGGATTCCGAAGGCCCAGCTTCAGTTTCAGATTGCTGCTTCGAAGTTTCAGCAGCAAAGGCTTCAATAGGCGCCTCAATAATTTTCTTTGGAGTTGTGCTTGAAGATTTAATCGTTTCCAGGACATCCAGCACATTTACCATTCTTTTTCTTTTCGGGGTTGCTACTGGCCCCTTCTGGCTTTTAGCTGTCTCAACTTTTGTTGAAGGACTTATAACATCTTGTGTTTCTCTTTCTTCAGATTTCTCCTTTCTTATTGCTGGTGCCTCGGCCATTTCTTCGGATTTTAGCGCTGCAGTTGGTTCTCTGGCTTCGGTGGCCGAAGAGGCCTCGCCAATAAACTCGGGCACTGTAGCCGGCTCAATACAACGTGGAGGGTGTGTGGACACTTTTACTTTCTTCCTCTCCGGTGCTGGCTCCCCGGGAGCAGCCGAAGTAGTGTCCTTTGCAGGAGTAGTATTTTTTCTCTTTTGACCTCGCATTGGATAATAGTAGTCGGGATAGATAAACCCAATAGCATCAAATACTCGGTTGAGCCTCTTCTTCTTTCGGCCTCCGAAAGCCGCTGATAATGCAGTGTTTTTAGCCTTTGAATAGGTCCCAAGCAATTCATCACTTACATTCTCAATACTTTTCAGCCAATCATCATCCGGTTCAACAAATTTATCTCCATACTTGAATGTATATTTCAGTCTAATAAGTTCACCCTCGTCAGCTTCTTTGATGGTCTCCTTCGGTATTTCCCAGTCATCTACAAGTGGCCACACTCTAAAGGCAATGTGCTCTTGCATTAAATCCCTGGTCCCAATAAAGGAACAGACTACGCCGAAGGCCCTCTGACATTCTTCAGCTGCTTCGTCCATTTCTACCTTTGGTTTCCGAAGTCCGAAGCGCTGCCAGATAGGGTGCATGATGATATCCTTGATATCTTCCCGAACCGTCAAATCTTTTTTCACATAGAACCATTCCTTCATCCATTCCCCGGGCCATCTCTTCCGAAAGGTTGGCACGGGACAGCTCGACCCAGAGCGGGCACCGAAGCTATAACAACCAAAATTATTATGATATTGTTCCTTACCCCACGGTTTCGTCTCATATACTAGCTCGTGTATATTGCAAAAGCTTTTAGCACTTGGCTCCAAACCCTGGCTCCTCACGGCCCAGACGAAGATTCCCAATCTTATCACTGCTTCAGGGGTAAGTTGATGAAGGTAAATTTGATATATTTTCAGAACTTCTACTACAAACTTGCTTAGGGGGAATCGTAGCCCAGCCTTTAAAAAGCTTCGAAAGATCACAACCTCATTATCTTCGGGGGTCGGCGTAGTTTTTTCTCCGTCATCCGCCCTCACGATGGATATATCTCGGAAGTATCTCCCCCTCATGTTTTCAAGGTGACTCTGCTTTATAGTTGATTTTCCGAAGATTGAGTGACTAGGCCGCCACGGGCGATCTTCGGAATCCTCTCCGCCACTATCCACATCATAGCTATCACTGTCGCCAGTATCTTCAGATAAACCCTCCAAAGTTTCCTTGACAATCTTTTCAGTATTGGTCTTCGACATTGACTCAAGAAAACCCAGATGCATCTCCTTCGAAAGGCTTAGCTTCGAAGCACCAGCAGCTGTCTTATCTTCAGACATTTTCGCGAATGCTGGCAAACTAGACTTGAAGCCGAAGCTTAAAAATTTAAGACCGAGCAAATGCTGTCGCGCGCAGGCTAAGGGCAGGATGCGTAGGTTGAAAGTTGGTGAGTAAAAAGCAGGTGGCGAAAGGGCGTGTCAAATAAACTCGCAGAGAGCTAGTATTTATACGCCCAGTATGTCGAAAACTGGAGGGCCCCGCTTGTCAGTGACTGTTGCTATTCTAGCAAAAGAAAGGTGTTTTTTCGGACCTTCGGCTTAAAGCCTTCGTCCATGTCGCAATATAAATTTATCTTTACAATAAATTGATATTGCGAGGGGCTACTGTTGGGGGCCTTCGGCTCCCGAAGGTCCTCAAAAACACAGTTTGACAATGTTTTCCAAGTGTAAAATGTGAAGAGGCACCTTCGGAACAGGCACCTTCGGAGTCAGGTCGCGAATATATAAGGGCATGTTCAAGACGAAGCTGGAATGAAAAGCGGTCATGACGAAGGATAAGACGATCATGAAGCCATATGCAGAAAAGTTTCGGTATAACGGCAGAAAAGAGGAACCGACTTAAAGATGAAAAGCCAAATTGGACCTCGAAGAATTACTATAGAGTTATTGATAAATGTAAAGGGCATCAATGTAATTTTACACGGGCTGCGTCCCGTGCCTATAAATAGGTGAACAGTACTCTCGTACTGTTCACGCTGACGGAGTACACGTCTTTTTGCATCACGACTTGTACCTTTGCCTTACATCAGTCTGAAGGTACATTTGTAACTCGTTTTTATGAATTTAATAATGGAAATGTATTGATGATAATGCTGGTATTATTATTTTCGCACTTTATATATATATGTTTATTCTGTTTACTCATTCACCAACTTAACGAAGGTCTTTTCCCTCGTAACCTTATCCTTCGTCCGAAGTTCATTAAACCCTCGAGGAGATAATGCTTCAGCGGACGAAGGGTATTTAATACTTAACATCTTCGTGTTGTCTTGTTCTTGATTTATAGCATTTGAGAACAAGCTCCCAACAATATCATATTCATCTTTGTTATCACGGTTATCCAAAAGATCCTTCGGAGTTTGGGATTTACCATCTCATGACGCGGTGAATCCTATGCCGTTTGAGTTGCTCATCTAAAGCGAATACGAATTTAGAAGCTCGACCCACTCTCGTGCCTTTTGTCTGAAGTGAAAAGATTTCGTAACTAGAAATTAAATTATTGTATAAGACGCTGGGACCTGAGTCGTTAAGCCGCTCGGTTTTGCGAAGATGAATTTCAGATGCGCTTGATTTATGCAATCTGGAATGCGCACATTGCCAAGCAAAACGTGTACAAGAGTAATAATTAGGTTTCTTTTTCCAGTGCGTTGTACTCAGCAAAGAAATCAATGGTCTTCGGAGGGCACATAAATTTTCGTCTGATTTCAACTAAATCAAACCCCATCTAAATATCAAAGCTGATGTTCCTTGGTTTGGTCTGTTTGTTTTACGCTCTGATCCAACTTTTCGGGTAGCGAGCGGATTTTTGTTTGGTTTCAGATTAATTAAATACAATCTGAACTATCACGATAACATTTAAATCTGGCCCATTAAAATTTCTTAAAATTTACCATGGAGCTCGGATATATATACACGTTTATGTTAAAATAAAAGAAAGAATAGGAAAATAAAATGGGAAAATATCTTTCTCTGTATGGATATTTTGCTGGAAAATTCATTCACGTCTTCCTCCCTCCGTTGCTATCCTGAGCATGCACTTTTCTTTGGAAAAAACCTCGTTTCTTTCTTATCCAATCAAATGACGTTGGCTTAGCTTCTACTCTTATCCCCTCTCACCTCCATTCCTGAAGTAGCGCGCAGCCGCGCAGGTGCTCATCTCCCAGCCTTTCCATCTCGGCCATCATCCCTACCACCAGCGCGCTAGCTTTGCCTGCCCCATGCCGCACGTTTGTCCCTGTGTCGATGTCGTGCTCGTGCCCTCTTCCTGTCATCGCGTTTTTCCCTGAGCGTGAGTGCTTCAGCTTCCCGTCATCGAGCTCTCCATCGCTGTTCCTTGGCACACACATCTCCCTTGCTTGTGTCGCTCGGCCCGCGCTCTATGCGCCCATGCATCTTCAACCTCCAGTATCTCCATCTCCTGCCCGGCATTCTTTCTCAACTCCATGGCCACGGCCATCTGAAGCATCTCCGGCCGCCGTGGTGTTTTATGTCGGTGTGCCGCCGGCCGCTGTGAGCTCTAGCTCGAGCTCGTCTCTGTCTGTCCCAACCTAGCGCGCCACCTTCATCACCTTGCCGGACCGCTCTTCCTTGCCATGATGGTCCCACTACCGGAATTTGACTCTTTGCCGAGTGTCATATTCTTTGCCGAGTGTTTTATTTCGGGCACTCGGCAAAGGCAACGACTGCTATGCAAGCAGTCCTTCTGTGCAAGCGTGCAAGCAAACCATCTGATCCGTTAGATTACGATCCAACCGTAGGTCACATTTAACACTTAAACCCTTCCACCACTAGTTCAATAATCTTTATAAAAAAACCCCTAACAAACCATGGTTGTATCTGTGGTTGGATCGTAATCTAACGGATCAGATGGTTTGCTTGCACGCTTGCACAGAAGGACTGCTTGCATAGCAGTCGTTGCCCTCGGCAAATAAGCTATTTGCCGAGTGCCACGCAAAAAAACCCTCGGTAAAAGAAAGCACTCGGCGAAGAAGCTCTTTGTCGAGTGTTTTATTTTTGACACTCGGCAAAGAGTTTCTTTGCCTAGTGTCTTTTTTTGACACTCGGCAAATGGCTCTTTGCCGAGTGTCACAAATACAACACTCGGCAAAGAGCTCTTTGCCGAGTGTTTTTTCTCCAACACTAGGCAGAGATAATTTAAAAATCACATTTTAAAGTAGTAAATTAATTCAAATGAAAAAGTTTTCAACTACAAATTTGTATAACTCATCATAATATACAATTTATATATTGAACATTTTTTATATAACAAAATAATAATAAATTTGTTCATAAAACCTATATCTCTCTTGTAGTTTATGAAACTACGAGAGAGACGTATAGAATTTGTACATATTGTTAGAACCATCATGTGAGATAAACAAATAATCAAACAACCAAAATAAACTTTGTAGATCTTGAGAAGTTATAGAAGTTTATAGTTGACAACTTTTTTCATTTGAAGTCATATTGTCAACGAAAACTACGTTTGGATTTTAAAAATTTAAATTTTGAATTTTGAAAATGACTTCGAAAGAAAAAACCACCAACATGAAAGTTGTAGGTATTGAAGAGTTATGAAACTTTGTAGTTGATAATGTTTTGGTTTGAAATCATCTTGTTATGCAAAACTATGTTTGAATTTTGAAATTTGAATTTTTCAAACTGTCTCGGATGGAAAAACCACCAAAATAAAAGTTGTAGGTCTTGAAATGTTATGAAACTTTGTAGTTGACAATTTTTTGATTTGAAATCATCTTATTATTGAAAAATTCGTGTGAAGTTTTCAAATTTAAAATTCAAATTTTGTAAACGGTTTCGGATGTAGAAACTATTAAAATAAAACATGTAGATCTCAAAAAGTTATGCAACTTTATAGTTGGTCACATTTTCAAATGAACTCATTTAGTGCCTTAAATAATCAAATTACTCTCGATTTGTTATAGTATATGGGGAATGAAAACGTAATATAGACATAATTGGTGTAGTAGTGTAGTGGTATAGGAGGATATGCGCGAAAGAGAGGTTGCGAGTTTTAATCTCACCATTTACAAAACATATAAGTTTGATTCAAAATAATAGTGAAAAATAATAGGGCAACAGGTAAGGTAATAGGTAGGGTTGAAGAGTTGTTCATAGAATTAAAAAAAAATGTTTTGTTGTTTTTTTTTAATTTTTCGATTCTTAATTTGCCGAGTGTTTTTTAAAAAGACTTTGCCGAGTGTTCGAAAAAAGTACTCGACAAAGAACCCTTTGCCGATGAAATATTTGTCGAGTGTTCTTTGCCGAGTGTTAGGCTTTGCCGAGTGTAAAATAGCCTTTGCCGAGTGTCTTAGACACTCGGCAAAGAACGCGATTCCGGTAGTGCCCGTCGTGCCTCACTACTCCTCACTGGCGTCCTTGCCACCGTGCTGGTGCTCGCACGCCAGGCCATGAGCCTAACTCCATCGCGCGGGCCGATGGCCTTGGTTGTCGCATCCCCTCACCTTTCCGTGGTCGGGCTAGCCGTTGTCGCTAGCTCGTCTCCACGCCGACGAGCTTGTTGGGCTGCACTACGGGACGCATCTCTTCTTGCATGACTCTTCCCTCATGCCGTGACCTCACATCTGCTTGTCCCCATGGCGCCAGAACGGCTTCACGTCAGCAACCATGCGGCCGACGTCAGCGGTCCGGACAACAGGTATGATGTTCAGAAAATAGATTGTGGTCGACGTCATATAAATCCATGTTAGTGAATTCGTGTTTTTCCTATGATGGTGCGTGGGTGTAGTAGTATGGGACTGGCATAGATGGCTAGATAGTGTAGGCACTGAAGATCCTAATCGACGCTTGTTAGGTGTTTGATGATATGCTTGAACTGGTGATCGTTATAGTTCTTGCGGAATCTGAGTGGGCCTGTAATGTGGTGAGCTGGTTGATAGCTGGTTGATTATTTTGTTAGTTGGTTTGATGAACGGATTAGATAGAAGTGTTTTGGCCGCGATGATTCTTTTGTTGTGGTGTAAGTCTAATATAGTTGTATTAGATGTTGAAATGCCTCGTTTATGCAGTGTGGGTGTCAGTATATTTACAAAATAGAGGTATTTGCTTGGTGAAGTTTAAAGTTAAGAGTCAATTTATGCAAGAAGTGTTCTGCTATCAGTTCGATGCTTGAATTGGTTATATAAATATTAGCCAACGATTATCTTATTTGTAGCATCTATGTTGTGGTTGTATTAGAAGTTTGTTAAAATGTCACGTTTTTGTGGTGTGTAGTTTAATTAATATCGCGGAGGATAGATTTAGTATTCCAAGCGATTAGCTGTTAAGTCCTGATATTGTTGATTGTGCTAAATGTATTTATATAGTGAAGCGCTAAATGTATTTATATAGTGAAGCGCTAAATGTATTTATATAGTGAAGCCGATAGACTGTTTTAGTCGTCTTTATATCCTATATGTAGTGGTCGATTAAATGTCATGGTTAGATTTTACTTGTGCTTCCGAGTATTTAGAATCGAGCCACATTGATAAGTTTGTTTCCACTAAAATCTGCGATATGCATGACAAAAGAGTTGTACAAGTGCTTTAGGTATTTAAAGTGGTCAGTCCGGCCACGGAGCCGGAACCGTCGACCGCCCCTTCTTCTCCCCCCTGTTTCCCCTTCTCTCTCCCTCAATGAAGACCTCCATTGATGGCCATCAATGGAGTTCATTGTTGGTTGTTTTCTCTCCCCCCGGCGCCCTCTCCTCTCCCCTCTCCTCTCTATTAAAGCCGAGCACCCCCCTCTCTCTCCCTCCCTGAGCTCACCCTCTCTCTCCTCGCTCTCCTCGCTCTCAAACTCGCCGTAGACCGCGCCCATGCTGTCGTTCGCCGTCGTCGGAGCTCTACCGTCCGAGCTTGCCGTACGCACATGTAACACCCTAAAATCTTGATTTTGTGATTAGTAGATTTTTTTTTAACGGAATCAAATTAATGTGTATTATAAATTTTTATGAATGAAACTAGTTTCCTAAAGTTAAATAAGTAGTAAAAAAATTAAATTTTGGCTATGTACGTAAACTAGTTTACATGATTTATTCACATCAAATTATATATACTTAGGGGCATTTGTCTAAATGAAATAAAGAAATAAATATTGTAAATATATGTGATGCATGCACGTAGGTTTTGAATGTACTTGTAATTTAAAACTCGAACTCCGGTTGAAATTTAGAATTTGTGAATCAAGCTTGAAAAAAAAACAAAATAGAAAAAAAAATGAAAATAGGAATATAGAACTCACCGAAGCCCTACTTGTAGCCTGGCTCTCGGACCTGATCCTCTATGTCCAACAAAACACGATAGTTTTGTTACTTTATCCACTACTGCCGAAAGAAGATAGCAGAGGTAGAGAAAGAATAGAAGCCACCGATAAAATCGCAGTCGTGAACAGAGAAAGACCCGCCTGGGTTGTTTGGCTTTGGTACCGAGCATATCATTAAAAAAAAGATATTTCATGGCAGGGATCAGCCCTGTACGTATAAATGTCTGGCACCATAGCCTGCTAGCCGCTAGGCCATTGCCGCTAAATTCGGCCAACAGGTGAGGGACGATAGGCCTAATCTCTGCCGGCCATGCCTATAAAGCGAAGTCGTTCGGCTACGCCAGCGGGGAAAAGAATCTGCAAGAGCACGCTGCCAGTAGAGAGGAGGATCTGCATGAGCGTTGTCAACCGGGAGATCGCCATCACCGTCGCCAACCCAGCGTTGTGGTCACCCAAATCTACGGTATGGCCCCCTCTCGAGTTCGCGCTTGCCACCGCCCTCTCTTACGCCAGTCTACGGTTGGGAGGTACGTATTCGCCGCGGGGCAGGTGCTCCGGCAATGGCGGCCTCCGCTTGGGTCACTCTCACCATCGTATTGAATGGTTAGAGGTGGGAGATGATCTGGTACCCGCTCATCGGAAAATGAACGGCTGGGATTCGTTAGCGCATACCCATTCGATGCATTAAATCCTTGACGTCAACCAGCGATTGGACGGTCCGAGTTGCATACCCGTTCGGATTAATACAGATCTAATCGTAGCCACTAATTGACGATCGGACAGTTCAGGATGCTTGGTACCCCTTGGCCGTGCGCAATTTGTTAAAGAGTCCCTGGATTTATAGGATATCAACCCGCGCTCCACTACTGTGTAAAAGTAATTCGGTACAGGCCCCTGGTTTTTATAAAGTGCACCCTGTGCTTTCCGGAATTTGTGTCCGCTGCCCAGGAAGTGAATACATGGAATAAAATAATTTAGAAAAATGTTTTCTAGTATAGAAATAAACCTAGAATCTTATTTAATTCATATTTAATTCATCTTAGCTCCGAATTAATTTATTCCAGTTGCTATAAATTCATAATAATATTGTTTAACATCTGGTAACCTTATTTTATTATGAAACATGGATATAATTTATGCACTTAATTTCTTTTGTGTCCAACACTTAAATCTTTATAAAATCATAACTTTGTAACTGTAACTCCAACTTTAGTGATTCTTGTTCCTACGTTCTCGTTACACAACATAGATTATTATTACATAGTTTATTCTTATGATTGGTGTGATGTTAATTTTGCCCATACCATGCATGTCTGTATTGCTACGTTTAGCAGTGAGGACACGTGTCTTCTGAAAAGCAAGTTGGTACCTGGAATCTCAAGTCTCAGGCAAGTTGTGCCCTTGATCACTTCTTTTTACCCAGTCATGTTCTAATTAATCATAATGATCTGCATAGGTTAATTTTGATGGGACCCAATAGGTTACCTCAGTTTGACTATCTTTATACCTTGATCACCACTGGACTTTTTGGGTAGTACTTGCTATTGCTTTATGTGGTTTTGGGTATAGAGATACACATTACTATTCATGATTATACTTTTATTGTCAGTTGTTATTTACTGTTCATGATAAGATCATTATGTTAATTGGAACATGGAGAACCACCCGGGAAAACAGTGCTACCACAAGGGAGGAATGGGACCCCTTGGCTGATTAATTAGGAAAGCTAGTGGAAGACTACCTTACCCGAAAGGGGCAAGGGCAGTAGGGGAGTGGTCAGTGTAGGGAGGCCCTCGGGAGGATTTTGCTGCGATGGCGGTCCTGCAATGGATTCCTGCATTGGAACTTCCTATAAACTGTAGCGGGTTTTCTGAAGCTAGTGGAACTTTGTAAAGGCCTCGTAGTGTTACCCTGCCTCGCCTCCTCGGTCGAGGTGTATGGGAAGTCGCGATCCCTTGGCAGATGGGTAACATGACTTGTGGGTAAAGATGCGCAACCTCTGCAGAGTGTAAAACTGGTATACTAGCCGTGCTCACGGTCATGAGCAGCTCGGACACTCACATGATTAAATTATGGAACTTAAACTCAATTTGTCATATGCATTGCATCGCAGGTGAAGTTGTTACTTTTGTTCTACTATTTAACTAGGTTGGTATTTACTTATACTTAGTAACTGCTAATAAAATTTTGACCAACTTTAAAAGCAATGCTCAGCTCTAACCATCTTCTTTGGTAAGCCTTACACTTCACGTGAGCTCCCACCTTTGGCGAGTTCATGCACATTATTCCCCACAACTTGTTGAGCGATGAACGTATGTGAGCTCACTCTTGCTGTCTCACACCCCCCCCCACAGGTCAAGAACAGGTATCACAGGAAGAGGCGCATGGAGGATGTTGCGAAGTGTTCGTGAGAGATCTAGGCCGTCGTCTCCCAGTCAACTTTGGGTTGCTGGACCGTTGTCTCCTTATAATGTAATTATTTATTTTGTTTAGAACTCCTGTTATGTAGTAAAGATGTGACATTCGATCCTGTGCCACTATACATCATATGTGTGAGACTTGGTCCCAGCATACCTGGTGTTTATGTTCGCGCCCGGGTCTTGGTGCCCCGAAACCCGGGTGTGACAGAAGTGGTATCAGAGGAATGTTGACTGTAGGACGAAACCTAGATAGAACTGGACAACCAATACTTACTTACCTTTGCTACTCTGATTCTTATCTAAACTTTTCTTAATCTTTTCTCATCTATTTCCGCTCTACTCTGATTAATCTTACCTTTTCACTTCAAAAGACAAATGTGGATTTCACACTTTGAAATCCTTAACCTAAAGTGACTTTAGGAATAGGAGACCTAATCTTAGGGACAAAATCAAAACTATTTTCGTAGATATTGGTATGCTTGAGTGTTTGTTCTTATGATACTTGTCTGATTTGGATCTTTGATTGAGTGTGATGGGTTGTGGATCAATGTCCACAATTACATCTGCATATACATCTAGGCATAAAGGATAGTATTTGTAAAAATAACTAGTCAATCTAGATTATTCCCTTAAAAAAATATTATATATATAGTATTTCGTATCTATCTCACCTTGACAGATTCTATCTTACCTTTGGACATTCACCTTTTACAACTAGTTACCCTAGTTTTGACACAGAATATCTGGTCAGCCCTGCCAAAGAAAGTTTCAGTACATAACCAACTATTAGCTTATTTCTGCCTACCAAATGATTCCCTTGCAAAACTATCTTACCATATGCTTCTAACTTAGATGGTCAATACCAGGCGGGGTGGTGGAATTCATTTACCACCGAATCGACACACTCGGTGGATATATAGACAACCTCAACCACAGCCAGCAGAGATGAATCCTCCTAATCCTCCACCAGGCGGAGTCGACCCACTAATTACAGCTCAAATGAGGATGATGCAGCAAATGGCTGACACTATGGTAGATATGCGCACCCAAATGCAGCAAGAACGCCAGGAAATGCGCCAGGAAAGAGAGGATGGACGTCGGGAAATGCACCAAGAGCGGGAAGAGATACGCCAGGAGAGAAGGGTGCAACAACAGCAGCTGCAACAACAACTTCAACAACAGCAGCAACAGCAACAGGTGCCATTGCCTCCACCTCCACCACCAGTTCCACCCCGAGATAAGCATCGGGAATTCATGAGCCACAAACCACCAACCTTCTCCAACTCCACGGATCCACTGCAAGCTGACGACTGGCTAAAGTCTATAGAGAAGATGCTCAACATAGCTCAGTGCTCGGACCGAGAGAAAGTACTCTACGCATCAGGTCGTCTTGCTGGTCCTGCTGCGGATTGGTGGGATGCGTACTGCGCTGCTCATGTTGCTGTCGATACAATTACCTGGGCAGAATTCTCCACACAATTCAGAAATTACCATATTCCTGCTGGACTCATGAAGATTAAGAGGAAGGAGTTTCTATCCCTCAAGCAAGGAAGTATGTCCGTGAGTGAATATAGGGACAAATTCATCCAGTTATCTCGATATGCTCCCAGAGATGTTGAGGATGATGAGCAAAAGCAGGAGCTTTTTCTGGACGGGTTAATTGGACCCTTGCAATATCAGCTGGTATCACACACATTCCCATCCTTCCAAAGGCTACTGGACAAAGCTATTACTGTAGAAAACAAGAGGAGTATATTTGGAGAGAAAAGAAAGGCTGCTAACCAAGGGCAGGCTGGAAGTAGTTCCCGTCCTCGCTATACTACCACTCCCAATACACCAGCTAGTGGCAGCTCCGGACAACAAACTCAACAGGCACCAACTGCTCCTCCAAAAGCAAGCACTCCAGTAGGACCCGTTGCTCCTAACACAACCGCCAACAGGACATGCTTCAGGTGTGGACAACCAGGACACTACGCCAACTACTGTCCCAACAGAGCTGCCTACACTACACCGGCTCCGATGAAGCAAGGACAAGTCTCGGCAGGAAAGAGTCAGCCCCTATCTGTCAACCGGGGACAAGCTCATCATGCAGAAGTAGAAATTGAACCAGGTGAACATGAAATTCAAGAAGAAGAGCTAGTTGAAGATGAAGTAGTCGGTGAAGAAGTCAACGAACAATAAGAATAGAGATAAACATAAACATAGATACATATATACATATTTTACTATTTGTAAGACCTAAATATTAGTTTAGCTAGTAGTAGTATTTTACTATTTTAGTAATAATAATAAGGTCTAATTGACCCATGTGTTGCTAATAAAGTATGCATCATGCTGAGATTTTTGTGTGTGCATATGTTCTAAGATGACATAGTTATATACCCTTTTCTTACAAATCTCGAGGACGAGATTTCTGTTAAGGGGGTAGGATTTGTAACACCCTAAAATCTTGATTTTGTGATTAGTAGATTTTTTTTAACGGAATCAAATTAATGTGTATTATAAATTTTTATGAATGAAACTAGTTTCCTAAAGTTAAATAAGTAGTAAAAAAATTAAATTTTGGCTATGTACGTAAACTATTTTACATGATTTATTCACATCAAATTATATATACTTAGGGGCATTTGTCTAAATGAAATAAAGAAATAAATATTGTAAATATATGTGATGCATGCACGTAGGTTTTGAATGTACTTGTAATTTAAAACTCGAACTCCGGTTGAAATTTAGAATTTGTGAATCAAGCTTGAAAAAAAAAACAAAATAGAAAAAAAATGAAAATAGGAATATAGAACTCACCGAAGCCCTACTTGTAGCCTGGCTCTCGGACCTGATCCTCTATGTCCAACAAAACACGATAGTTTCGTTACTTTATCCACTACTGCCGAAAGAAGATAGCAGAGGTAGAGAAAGAATAGAAGCCACCGATAAAATCGCAGTCGTGAACAGAGAAAGACCCGCCTGGGTTGTTTGGCTTTGGTACTGAGCATATCATTAAAAAAAGATATTTCATGGCAGGGATCAGCCCTGTACGTATAAATGTCTGGCACCATAGCCTGCTAGCCGCTAGGCCATTGCCGCTAAATTCGGCCAACAGGTGAGGGCCGATAGTCCTAATCTCTGCCGGCCATGCCTATAAAGCGAAGTCGTTCGGCTACGCCAGCGGGGAAAAGAATCTGCAAGAGCACGCTGCCAGTAGAGAGGAGGATCTGCATGAGCGTTGTCAACCGGGAGATCGCCATCACCGTCGCCAACCCAGCGTTGTGGTCACCCAAATCTACGGTATGGCCCCCTCTCGAGTTCGCGCTTGCCACCAGCCCTCTCTTACGCCAGTCTACGGTTGGGAGGTACGTATTCGCCGCAGGGCAGGTGCTCCGGCAATGGCGGCCTCCGCTTGGGTCACTCTCGCCATCGTATTCAATGGTCAGAGGTGGGAGATGATCTGGTACCCGCTCATCGGAAAATGAACGGCTGGGATTCGTTAGCGCATACCCATTCGATGCATTAAATCCTTGACGTCAACCAGCGATTGGACGGTCCGAGTTGCATACCCGTTCGGATTAATACAGATCTAATCGTAGCCACTAATTGACGAACGGACAGTTCAGGATGCTTGGTACCCCTTGGCCGTGCGCAATTTGTTAAAGAGTCCCTGGATTTATAGGATATCAACCCGCGCTCCACTACTGTGTAAAAGTAATTCGGTATAGGCCCCTGGTTTTTATAAAGTGCACCCTGTGCTTTCCGGAATTTGTGTCCGCTGCCCAGGAAGTGAATACATGGAATAAAATAATTCAGAAAAATGTTTTCTAGTATAGAAATAAACCTAGAATCTTATTTAATTCATATTTAATTCATCTTAGCTCTGAATTAATTTATTCCAGTTGCTATAAATTCATAGTAATATTGTTTAACATCTGGTAACCTTATTTTATTATGAAACATGGATATAATTTATGCACTTAATTTCTTTTGTGTCCAACACTTAAATCTTTATAAAATCATAACTTTGTAACTGTAACTCCAACTTTAGTGATTCTTGTTCCTACGTTCTCGTTACACAACATAGATTATTATTACATAGTTTATTCTTATGATTGGTGTGATGTTAATTTTGCCCATACCATGCCTGTCTGTATTGCTACGTTTAGCAGTGAGGACACGTGTCTTCTGAAAAGAAAGTTGGTACCTGGAATCTCAAGTCTCAGGCAAGTTGTGCCCTTGATCACTTCTTTTTACCCAGTCATGTTCTAATTAATCATAATGATCTGCATAGGTTAATTTTGATGGGACCCAATAGGTTACCTCAGTTTGACTATCTTTATACCTTGATCACCACTGGACTTTTTGGGTAGTACTTGCTATTGCTTTATGTGGTTTTGGGTATAGAGATACACATTACTATTCATGATTATACTTTTATTGTCAGTTGTTATTTACTGTTCATGATAAGATCATTATGTTAATTGGAACATGGAGAACCACCCGGGAAAACAGTGCTACCACAAGGGAGGAATGGGACCCCTTGGCTGATTAATTAGGAAAGCTAGTGGAAGACTACCTTACCCGAAAGGGACAAGGGCAGTAGGGGAGTGGTCAGTTTAGGGAGGCCCTCGGGAGGATTTTGCTGCGATGGCGGTCCTGCAAGGGATTCCTGCATTGGAAATTCATATAAACTGTAGCGAGTTTTCTGAAGCTAGTGGAACTTTGTAAAGGCCTCGTAGTGTTACCCTGCCTCGCCTCCTCGGTAGAGGTGTATGGGAAGTCGCGATCCCTTGGCAGATGGGTAACATGACTTGTGGGTAAAGATGCGCAACCTCTGCAGAGTGTAAAACTGGTATACTAGCCGTGCTCACGGTCATGAGCAGCTCGGACACTCACATGATTAAATTATGGAACTTAAACTCAATTTGTCATATGCATTGCATCGCACGTGAAGTTGTTACTTTTGTTCTACTATTTAACTGGGTTGGTATTTACTTATACTTAGTAACTGCTAATAAAATTTTGACCAACTTTAAAAGCAATGCTCAGCTCTAACCATCTTCTTTGGTAAGCCTTACACTTCACGTGAGCTCCCACCTTTGGCGAGTTCATGCACATTATTCCCCACAACTTGTTGAGCTGATGAACGTATGTGAGCTCACTCTTGCTGTCTCACACCCCCCCCACAGGTCAAGAACAGGTACCGCAGGAAGAGGCGCATGGAGGATGTTGCGAAGTGTTCGTGAGAGATCTAGGCCGTCGTCTCCCAGTCAACTTTGGGTTGCTGGACCGTTGTCTCCTTATAATGTAATTATTTATTTTGTTTAGAACTCCTGTTATGTAGTAAAGATGTGACATTCGATCCTGTGCCACTATACATCATATGTGTGAGACTTGGTCCCAGCATACCTGGTGTTTATGTTCGCGCCCAGGGTCTTGGTGCCCCGAAACCCGGGTGTGACAGCACAGCACCCCGACCGGAACTCGCCGCGCCCGGCCTCGGCCACCCCGATGTCGAAACCGCCCCTACCCTGCTCCCTTGCCGCGACCGACCTGCCGTGCTCCCTGCTCGTCGAGTTCCCTGCGCTTGAGCAAGAGCTCCCAAGGTAGAAGAAGGCAATTTTGTGATTTAGTCCGTAGTTTGTAAATTAAATTAATTTCGAGATTTCCAGTTTAGATATTATCGAAAAGAGATTCTGACGTATACGTGTAGCCATAATCAAACCCCGCAACAATATTTTGGACATGTGTATGATCTTATAATTTTAAAAATGAATAATGTCACTATTCACTACCTCGGTGATTTCCATACTAGAAACGTTTACAAATTAAACTTCGCTCTAGCATATGGAACGATAATTTTTAGTAGTATTTTAAGTGTAAATTTATTGATATGAAGAAGTAGAAGAAAATACTAGACCACATGTTTTCGGTCAGATGAAAATAGATTTTTACTAGTCCGAATACATGTGTTCATATGTATAGCACTAAATTAATTAGAATTAGTAAAATACTTGTTTATGTCATAATAACCATGAATATGATATTAAAAGTCCAATTAGTGATTTACATTAATTCTTAGAATATTAATGTTAGAAGAATCATAAATAAACAATTTTTAGCTATAGGCATAATTTCTATTTAGAAATAAAAGGGATAAAACTTAAAAGTCTATTATTAGTAATAAAGAAAATAATTAGCATTTATTTTCCATAAAGATTGTTAATACATATTATACTAGATAAAACTAGTGTTATAGCTACCTACTCATATTTTCACCCATATTGATTCATAATAATGGTCATAATGGATTAATAAGTATTTACGCTTTAAGACGTATTTATGAGGATAATTGTGTGATGTTTGAATGTGTATGTAATAGTGAATGATTACTCCTGTAATGGTGTATGTTTATTTATTTGGTGTATGTATTCTTTTTGTATGTACGATACACAAATCGATGCTAGAAGTTGACTGTGGGGTAGACGAACCAAACACGTTCGAGGACGACCCACAGGACACTTTCGAGCAAGGCAAGTGGATTCTCCCTCTGCATATTTTATTTGTACCCAATTAATGCATATAATAATATTTACTTTTTGGATATATTGCATAATTTGATGGGATTTGCCTAATTAAGGATTTCCTAGATTTACCAACTTTATTCCTTGATTACCCTAGGAAAATACTATGCTTTGCAAATTTGTGCTACTGCTAAACTTGATAATTATGATGTCACTCATTATTGATATTAATGTTCCAGAAATAAAATTTGTATTATGGTGTTAATCCGATGGTTAAACAATATTATTTCATATTAAGTGGAACATTGAGTGACCACCCAGGATAATAGTGTAACCATGAGTGCTATCATGGCTCTGGCTTTGGTAATTAGCTTTATATCCTTAGTACCTAGCAACCTTGAAATATGGGCAAGAGGGGGACCACCCAGAACGACTTTTGGGTAAGAGTAATGTTTCAAACTAACATTTATTAGTTGTTTTCAAACTAATTTTATTTTCGATGTTGGACAGAGACGCTATCGTGTGGAACCTGAAGCTCAAGAGCATGCAGACCGAGTATTAGAGAAAAATGCGAAGAAGGTGTGTAGTGATGCATTTTGTAATGCTCGTCTACAGGTTGTGAACGCGTACATGAAGCACCGAGGTCATTCAATCAACAACTTTCGACAATATTCGGATGTCTACTTGACTGTAGACTAGTACATGGAGGTAAAAATCTAATTTACCAGCTCATTCAGATGTGAATGTAATTTTGAGCTAACGCTTTAGATGCAGGTAACTATTCCATGGATGGAACACCGGCCGCAGGCTTATAAGACTTTGTGTGAGATATGGGCTTTGCCCGAGTGGATTGAGAAGTCTAACTGGAATCGACATAGGCAGCGCCATCAGCTGGAAGAGGATGATAATGAGGTCGTAGTGAACCATACCTATGGGGCTGATGGACTCATTCGGTTGGCGAAGCGAATGGTGAGTATGTAGTATTCTATTTTACTCAGAAATGAAACTGGATTAAACTCATATATTTGCAGGAGGCTCAAGCTGGAGTTGTCCCGAGCCTAATCGATGTTTATAGGAGAGGGCATAGAGCGAAAAACAGTGAAATCTCCAATGAGCTGTGTAGTCAAGCGGCCGTTGAGCGTATGGTTAGTTGTTGTTAGGATTAATGTTTTCTTGCCATATAGCTATAAATTACATGTGTGCTGAACCTTCATATTGTATTGCATGAGACATATGGGTAGGAGATGGTTAGGAAGTATGGAGAAGACTACGATTGGCGAGGAGCACCTACCATCGACGCTGAAGTTGTGCATTCTATTGGAGGAAAGGCGCATGGACAGTATGAACATGTGAAATTTTTCAATAATATTGAAACTATGACCGAATAGCTAATTTTCTTGTTTTTCAAGATATTCTATGTTTACCGGTGTTATCGATTCGACGGAGTTGCGTTCTCGTGACGGCTCTTTTTCGCAGGCAGGTTGTGGTAGTAGCAGCCGTAGTCGCCGCTCTGTATCTAGCATGGAGGATGCTGTGAGGGAGCAGCAAGAAAAGTTTCGTGAAGAGCTGCGGCTACAACAAATGACATTCCTCCAACAGCAATCAGAGTACATAGCTGCTTACAACGCACAGGCGCAACAAGCAATGAACGTGAGTCTCTTATTTATTCTCAACACGGTCGATATTGGTTCTATAACTAATATATTATATTTGCAACAGTCTTGGTTTCTAGAGCAGGCATAGTAGCAACCATTTGTTTTCCCTCAATTTCAGCCGTCGATGCCTCAGTGGGGATTACATGCTCCGCCACCTCCACCTCCACCTTAGGTGCTTCAATTTAGTTAAGACTTGTCGTTTCTATCAACCTTTCAAATCTTTACTAAACTTGATTTTGTAGGGATCCGGGGTCATGGGCCACAACACGCCACCACCGGTGATACCAGCACTAGGAGGAGCTTATGTAGTGGAGGGAGCTACTCCAGGAGAGGTTAGTTTGACAAACAATTTGTTTGAATAGTGGTCATGCATGTAACCAATGTCGTTATTAATGTCTTCTTTTTTCTTTAGAATCCAAACTCGTTACACGACTTCATCAACGAGTTTTTTGCTTCTGGAGATAGTGGCCACAACTCCAACAACCCCGATATGTGATGGTGTTAGCTTTGTGGTGAATTGTGCGTTGTAATGGACTATTTGTGGACTTTATGTTGTATGGACTATTTGTGAACTCGGATGTTGTAATGGTCTCCAATTTTATGTTGTGGACTATTTGTAAATTGTGCAATTGTGGATTTAATGTTTCTGTCATTTTATTGTGATTATATTTGTCGGGGACCGTAATTAGGGGTACCCCCAAGGCTCCTAATCTCAGCTGGTAACCCCCATCAGCACAAAGCTGCAAAGGCCTGATGGGCGCAATACCGGTCAAAGGCTCCGTCCACTCAAGGGACACGATCTCGCCTCATCCGAGCCCAGCCTCGAGAAGGAACGGTAGACCAAGGCAGATTCGTGCCTCGCCCGAGGGTCTCCTCAAGCAACGGACGCACCTTTGACTCGCCCGAGGCCCAGCTCGGGCAGGCTTCACGAAGAAGCAACCTTGGCCAGATCGCCTCGCCAGCCGACCGGATCGCAGGAGCATTTAATGCAAGGATCGCCTGACACCTTATTGTGACGCGAGCTCTCCAGTCGACAAGGCCAAAGTGACCGCAGTCACTTCGCCCCTCCACTGACTGACCTGACAGGAAAACAGCGACGCCTGCGCTGCTCCGACTGCTTTGCCACCTACCAGGGTGAGGCTGACAGCAGCCAAGTCAAGCCTCGGGCGCCATAGGAATCTCCGCCTCGCCCGACCCCAGGGCTCGGGCTCAACCTCGACCCCGGACGATGGCCTCCGCCTTGCCCGACCGCCGGGCTCGGACTCAACCTCGACTCAGAAGACGGTCTCCGCCTCGCCTGACCCCTGGCTCGGGCTCAACCTCGACCCCGGACGACGGTCTCCGCCTCGCCCGACCCCCGGGCTCAGACTCAACCTCGACCTCGGAGGAGACACCACCTCGCTCGGATCGACCACGCCACAAGGGGGGCCATCATTACCCTACCCCTAGCTAGCCCAGGCTAGCCTAGGCTACGGGGAACAAGACCGGTGTCCCATCTGGCTCGCCCCGGTAAAACAAGTAATGATGGCACCCCGCGTGCTCCGTGACGACGGCGGTTCTCAGCCCCTTACGGAAGCAAGGAGACGTCAGCAAGGATCCGACAGCCCCGACAGCTGTGCTTCTACAGGGCTCAAGCACTCCTCCGACGGCCACGACGCCACATGAACAAGGCTCCAACACCTCTCCGACAGCCACATCGGCATGTACATAGGGCTCTGGCTCCTCTCTGCTAGACACGTTAGCACACTGCTACACCCCCTGTTGTACACCTGGACCCTCTCCTTACGTGTATAAAAGGAAGGTCCAGGGCCCTCGTACGAGAAGGTGGCCGCGCGGGAGAACGGGCTGACGCGCAGTCTCACGCCCCCCCCCCCCTCTCTCTCCCTCGCGAACGCTTGTAACCCCCTACTGCAAGCGCATCCGCCCAGGGCGCAGGACAACACGAGGCCGCGGTTTCCCCTCACTGGTTTTCCCCCTTGTGCTCCGTCTCGCGCCGACCCATCTGGGCTGGGACACGCAGCGACAATTTACTCGTCGGTCCAGGGACCCCCGGGGTCGAAACGCCGACAGTTGGCGCGCCAGGTAGGGGCCTGCTGCGTGTTGACGAACAGCTTCCCATCAAGCTCTAGATGGGGAGTCTCCAGCAACCTCTCCAACCTGGGACGAAAGCTCCGTTTCGGGAGTCTCGAGTTCATGTCCCTCGACGGCAGCTACGACATGATACTCCTTCCTCCGCCGCGCGACAATGACAATGGCGGCCGTCAGCCCGCCCGCCGGCGGCGGAATCGACGACGTCTTCCCCGCGTGGCAGAAGAACAGCATCTGAGTCTGTCCCGTCACCTTCCCCGTCGATGGGGAAGGAGGCGGGGCAATTGTGGCCATGCAGGAGGCGGCGTCTCGTCAGCTGTCGAGCGAGTCGACGACGCCGGCACCCCAGCGGGGGACACGTCGGGCGTTGACCTCGCGTCTGAGACGAAGACGAGCGTCGTTTCCCCGCAACACGCCAACCCCAAGCAGACGAATGACGCTAGCACGCTCGCGAAGGACTTGCTGGGCAGTTAGCCTCATACCTGGGATAAAGTTGCAGTCCGTCCCCGACGCGACTTCATCACTGTCCGTCGATCAAGAGGTACCGACAGTTTCCCATCCTATGCCTTTTAGATTCAGCTTCGACCCACCAAGCAACCCCGCTTCGGTGGACGCTTTCATAAAGGCATATCCAAACCTTCCGGGGTACCATATGTGGTCAACCTGGGACAGATTTACGGCCGTCTCGACCTACGGGCCCCGGGTTCCGAGGATGATGACGAGCCCGACTCTAGTTGGGATTTCTCCGGGCTCGATAACCCCAGTGTCATGCGGGACTTCATGACCGCATGTGACTACTGCCTCTCCGATTGCTCCGATGATAGCCACAGCCTCGGCGATGAGGACTGTGGCCCAAGTCACGAATGTTTCCACGTCGATCTAGAGGGTCTCGACGAAGGCAACCACCTTGGTATGCTGGAGGACGGTGATCCCTCTAGGCCTGCGCCTCGCGTTGACATCCTTCGGGAGCTAGCTGTGGTCCCAGTCCCTGCGGGGGGTCAGGACACACAGCTTAAGCAAATCCGCGAGATGCAGGCCAGGCTCGATGAGGAAGCAGGACAACTTGTGTAGCTTCGGCAAAACATCGGGCAGGAGCGGGCAGGCCGAGAACCGGCCGGAGAAGCGCGTCATCTGCCCCAGGACGTCCAGCACTGCATCACCGATAATGCCAGGGCGAGGCTACCCTCGGTTTCTAGTGGGGTCGGCCAGAACCTGGCTGCAGCAGCAATACTACTCCGGGCGATGCCGGAACCATCCACCACCGAGGGGCGGCGTATCCAGGGAGAGCTCAAGAATCTCCTGGAGGATGCCGTGGTCCGACGAGCCGAAAGCTCTACCTCCCGAAGGCAGGGATACCCCCCGGAGCATCGCGCCACGACTTTCCGATTCATGCGGGAAGCCTCGGTCCACACCGGGGCACGCAAGACACAGCACCTGCGGCCCCGGGCCGCCTCGGCAACGAGCACCATCGCTGCGACCGTCGAGCCCACCTCGACGAGAGGGTGTGCTGAGGCTACCACCCCAGGCGTGGGGGACGCTACGACAGCGGGGAGGATCGGAGCCATTCGCCTAAACCACCCGGTTCGCAAGCTTTCAGCTGGGCCATACGACGGGCACCGTTCCCGACCCGGTTCTGGGCACCGACTACCATCACCAAGTACTTGGGGGAGATGAGGCCGGAACTGTGGCTCGCGGACTATAGGCTAGCCTGCCAGCTAGGTGGAACAGACGATGACAACCTCATCATCCGCAACCTCCCCCTGTTCCTCTCCGATGCCGCCCGAGCCTGGCTGGAGCATCTGCCTCCTGCGCAGATCTCTAACTGGGACGACCTGGTCAAAGCCTTCGCCGGCAACTTCCAAGGCACATACGTGCGCCCTGGGAACTCCTGGGATCTTCGAAGCTGTCGCCAGCAGCCGGGAGAATCCCTGTGGGATTACATCCGGCGATTCTCGAAGTAGCGCACCGAGCTGCCTAACATCACCGACTCAGATGTCATCGGCGCGTTCCTCGCCGGCACCACTTGCCATGACCTGGTGAGCAAGCTAGGGTCGCAAGACTCCCACCAGGGCGAGCGAGCTGATGGACATCGCCACCAAGTTCGTCCTCTGGCCAGGAGGCGGTCGAGGCCATCTTCCGGAAGGACAAGCAGCCTCAGGGGCGCCAGCCGGATGACGTCCCCGAGGCGTCTGCTCAGCGCGGCGCGAGGAAAAAGGGCAAGAAGAAGTCGCAAGCGAAACGCGACGCCGCCGACGCAGACCTTGTCGCCGCCGCCGAGCACAAGAATCCTCGGAAGCCTCCCGAAGGCGCCAACTTGTTCGACAAGATGCTCAAGGAGTCGTGCCCCTACCATCAGGGTCCCGTCAAGCACACCCTTGAGGAGTGCTGTCATGCTTCGGCGCTACTTCCACAAGGCCGGGCCCCCGGCGGAAGGTGGCAGGGCCCCTGACAACAACAAGAAGGAAGCCCACAAGGCAGAGGAGTTCCCCGAGGTCCATGACTACTTCATGATCTACGGTGGGCAAGTGGCGAACGCCTCGGCTCGGCACCGCAAGCAAGAGCGCCGGGAGGTCTGCTCGGTGAAGGTGTCGGTGCCAGTCTACCTAGACTGGTCCGACAAACCCATCACCTTCGACCAAGGCGACCACCCCGACCGCGTGCCGAGCCCGGGGAAGTACCCGCTCGTTGTTGATCCTGTCATCGGCAACGTCAGGCTTACCAAGGTCCTCATGGACGGAGGCTGCAGCCTCAACATCATCTACGCTGACACCCTCGGGCTCTTGCAGATCGATCTGTCCTCGATTCGGGTCGGTGCGGTGCCCTTTCACGGGATCATTCCCGGGAAGCGTGTCCAGCCCCTTGGACAACTCAATCTACCCGTCTGCTTCGGGACTCCCTCCAACTTCTGAAAGGAAACCCTCACGTTCGAGGTGGTCGGGTTCCGAGGAACCTACCACGCGGTGCTGGGGAGACCATGCTACGCCAAGTTCATGGCCGTCCCCAACTACACCTACCTCAAGCTCAAAATGCCGGGCCCCAACAGGGTCATCACCGTCGGCCCCACGTACCGACACGCGTACGAATGCGACGTGGAGTGCGTGCAATACGCCGAGGCCCTCGCCGAATCCGAGGCCCTCATCGCCGACCTGGAGAGCCTCCCCAAGGAGGCGCCAGATACGAAGCGCCACACCAGCAACTTCGAACCAGCAGAGGTGGTTAAGTCCGTCCCTCTCGACCCCAGCAACGACACCTCTAAGCAGATCCGGATCGGCTCCGAGCTCAACCCCAAATAGGAAGTAGTGCTCGTCGACTTTCTCCGCGCAAACGCTGAGGTTTTTGCGTGGAGTCCCTCGAACATGCCAGGCATACCGAGGGATGTCGCCGAGCACTCACTGGATATACGAGCTAGAGCCTAACCCGTGAAGCAGCCTCTGCGCCGATTCGACGAAGAAAAGCGTAGAGCCATAGGCGAGGAGATCCACAAGCTGATGGCTGCAGGGTTCATCAAAGAGGCATTCCATCCCGAATGGCTAGCCAACCCTGTGCTTGTGAAAAAGAAAGGTGGGAAATGGCGGATGTGTGTAGACTACACTGGTCTAAACAAAGCATGTCCGAAGGTTCCCTACCCCCTGCCTCGCATCGATCAAATTGTGGATTCCACTGCTGGGTGCGAAACCCTGTCGTTCCTCGATGCCTACTCAGGGTATCACCAAATCAGGATGAAAGAGTCCGACCAGCTCACGACTTCTTTCATCACACCTTTTGGCATGTACTGCTACATTACTATGCCATTTGGTTTGAGGAATGCGGATGCGAACATACCAAAGGTGCATGAACCATGTGTTCAGACAGCACATTGGCCAAACAGTCGAGGCTTATGTCGATGACATCGTAGTCAAGACGAAGAAAGCCTCTGACCTCCTCTCCGACCTTGAAACGACATTCAAGTGTCTCAATGCGAAAGGCGTAAAACTCAATCCCGAGAAGTGTGTCTTCGGAGTCCCCCGAGGCATGCTCCTAGGGTTCATCGTCTCCGAGCGGGGCATCAAGGCCAACCCGAAGAAAATCGCGGCCATCACCAACATGGGGCCCATCAAGGACTTGAAAGGAGTACAGAGGGTCATGGGATGCCTTGTGGCTCTGAGCCGCTTCATCTCGCGCCTCGGCGAAAGAGGCCTGCCCCTGTATCGCCTCTTATGGAAGACCGAGCGCTTCACTTGGACCCCCGAGGCCAAGGAAGCCCTCGGGAACTTGAAGGCGCTCCTTACAAGCGCGCCCATCTTGGTGCCCCCCGCTGCTGGAGAAGCCCTCTTGATCTACGTCGCCGCTACCACTCAGGTGGTCAGCACCGCGATCGTGGTCGAGAGACGAGAAAAAGGGCATGCATTGCCCGACCAGAGGCCGGTCTACTTCATCAGTGAGGTACTATCCGAGACCAAAATCCGCTACCCGCAAATTCAGAAGCTACTATACACGGTGATTCTAACACGACGAAAGTTGCGACACTACTTTGAGTCTCATCCGGTGACTGTGGTGTCATCCTTCCCCCTGGGGGAGATCATCCAGTGCCGAGAGGCCTCGGGTAGGATTGCAAAGTGGGCGGTGGAGATCATGGGCGAGACGATCTCGTTTGCCCCTCGGAAGGCCATCAAGTCCCAAGTCTTGGCAGACTTTGTGGCTGAATGGGTCGACACCCAGCTTCCAATAGCTCTGATCCAACCGAAACTCTGGACCATGTTTTTCAACGGGTCGCTGATGAAAACAGGAGCGGGCGCGGACCTGCTCTTCATCTCACCCCTCGGAAAGCACCTCCGCTACGTGCTACGCCTCCATTTTCCGGCGTCCAACAATGTGGCCGAGTATGAGGCTCTGGTTAACGGGTTGCGCATCGCCATCGAGCTAGGGGTTCGGCGCCTCGACGCTCGTGGCGACTCGCAGCTTGTCATCGACCAAGTCATGAAGAACTCCCACTGTCGTGACCCGAAGATGGAAGCCTACTGCGACGAGGTTCGGCGCCTAGAGGACAAGTTCTACGAGCTCGAGCTCAACCACGTCGCTCGACGATACAACGAGACTACAGACGAGCTAGCTAAGATAGCCTCAGGGCGAACAACGGTCCCTCTGGACGTCTTCTCCCGAGACCTACATCAACCCTCCGTCAAGACCAACGACACGCCCGAGCCCGAGAAGGCCTCGGCTCTGCCCGAGGCGCCCTCGGCCCAGCCCGAGGCACCCTCGGCCCCCGAGGGTGAGGCACTGCGCATCGAGGAAGAGCAGAATGGAGTCACGCCTAATCGAAACTGGCAGACCCCATACCTGCAATATCTCCACCGAGGAGAGCTACCCCTCGATAGAGCCGAAGCTCGGTGACTGGCGCGGCGCGCCAAGTCGTTCGTCTTGCTGGGTGATGAAAAGGAGCTCTACCACCGCAGCCCCTCAGGCATCCTCCAGTGGTGCATATCCATCGCCGAAGGTCAGGAGTTATTGCGAGAAATACACTCGGGGGCTTGCGGTCACCACGCAGCACCTCGAGCCCTCGTGGGAAACGCCTTCCGACAGGGTTTCTACTGGCCAACCGCGGTGGCCGACGCCACTAGGATTGTACGCACCTGCCAAGGGTGTCAATTCTACGCAAGGCAGACGCACCTGCCTGCTCAGGCTCTGCAAACAATACCCATCACCTGGTCGTTTGCTGTGTGGGGTCTGGACCTCGTCGGTCCCTTGCAGAAGGCACCCGGGGGCTTCACGCACCTGCTGGTCGCCATCGACAAATTCTCCAAGTGGATTGAGGTCCGACCCCTAAACAGCATCAGGTCCGAACAGGCGGTGGCGTTCTTCACCAACATCATCCATCGCTTCGGGGTCCCGAACTCCATCATCACCGACAACGGCACCCAGTTCACTGGTAGAAAGTTCCTGGACTTCTGCGAGGACCACCACATCCGGGTGGACTGGGCCGCCATAGCTCACTTTATGACGAATGGGCAGGTAGAGCGTGCCAACGGCATGATTCTACAGGGACTCAAGCTGAGGATCTACAACGACCTCAACAAGTTCGGCAGGCGGTAGATGAAGGAACTCCCCTCAGTGGTCTTGAGCATGAGGACGACGCCATGCCGAGCCACGGGCTTCACGCCGTTTTTTCTAGTCTATGGGGCCGAGGCTATCTTGCCCACAGACTTAGAATACGGCTCCCCGAGGACGAGGGCATACGACGCCCGAAGCAACCAGACAAACCGAGAAGACTCACTTGACCAGCTGGAAGAGGCTCGGGACATGGCCTTGCTACACTCGGCACGGTATCAGCAGTCTCTGCGACGCTACCACGCCTGAGGGGTTCGGTCCCGAGACCTCCAGGTGGGCGACTTGGTGCTTCGGCTACGACAAGACGCCCGAGGGCGCCACAAGCTCACGCCTCCCTAGGAAGGGCTGTTCATCATCGCCAAGATTCTGAAGCCCGGAACATACAAGCTGGCCAACAGTCAAGGCGAGGTCTATAGAACCGCTTGGAACATCCGACAGCTACGTCGCTTCTACCCTTAAAATGTTTTCAAGTCGTTCATGTACCTCGTTTACATACACAAGCAAAGTCTAACCATCAAGGAAGGGTCAGCCTTGCCTCGGCAAAGCCCGACCCTCCCTCGGGGGCTAGAAGGGGGGAACCCCCTCTGCGTCAAAATTTTCCTCGGAAAAAGTCTTTCTGCCAGAACATCTTTCGTGCTTTTCGACTACTTCGATAGTGGAATCCTGAAAATGACGGAGTACACGTAAGCAGGCAAGGCCGACCGAGCCGAGGGACTCCTACACCTCCGGGATACGGATACCTCACTCATCACCATCTGCGATAAGTAACTCTCGCTCGGACAAACGATTCTGTTACCGACGAACAAGTCCTGATACTCGAAATAAGGGAAAAGAAACGCAGCTTTACAACACAACGACGGTATGTTTTGGCCTCGGCGGCCGCAAAAAACATACGCACACTACAGACAAACTGTTCCTGCAGGTTCAGACGTCAGTAGGGGGAGCAGCAGCACCCTCGGCATTGACTCCACCTTCGGCGGAATCCGACCCGGCCTCGGACAGCAGCATGGTCGGAGGATCTCCAACTCGAAGGAAGATGTCAGCACCGTGCCTGAGCCATCATCGCCAGGGTCTCCTCCAGGAACCCGGCCCAAGCAGACGGCCGGACCGGCCGCTCCGTAGCCTCAGCCAGCTGTCCCCCGAGGACACCAGCCCGGCTCATGGCCTCGGCAGCCCGACTCCAGGGTTGGTCCCGCTAGTGGATGACCTGGCCAGGTCCCAACCGCCACTACAGCGCCTCATCGACCTAGGAAGTCCCCTACTCCCGGGCCGACGGAGTTTCTTCTTCAGCCAACTCCGCCTCTGTCCGTGCTGACACCGCTGCCTCCGGCTTCAGCTCATCACAGAGCAGCCGAGGGTTCCTTCACTAAGCAAGAGAAGCCTCGAGCGGCAAGGCCGACCGAGCCGAGGGACTCCTATGCCTCCGGGATTCGGATACCTCACTCGTCACCTTCCGCACAGGGCAACTCACACTTGGTTAAGCGGTCCAGCTAGCCGACGGGCGAGTCCTGGTGCACGAAATAGGGAAGAAACACGGCTTTACGCCCAAATACACAGATGTTCAGGCCCCGACAGCCGCAATGAACATACGCTGGCACTCAAGATGCCATTACAAACGGGACTCCGGTTCCGTTCCCGCGGGTACGAACAACCTCCATACCAGGAGGCCCGCGGGACGACGAACTCCAAGCGGCTCACCGTCGCCCGCTCCGACAACAGCGATAACAACCTCTGCTCCGGGCGGCCAAACAGGAGCAGCGATGACCTCAGGGCAGACGCTGCTGCGACAAGGCCCTCGCCCACGTCTCCCCTCGAGGGGCGAGGACAAGCTATCAAAGCCAAAGAGCCGGAGGCCCGGAGCGCAGATGGCAGAGGCGATCTCGTTGGCGATGAAGACTTCTCTGGCCACCTGTCCACCGGTAGATGCCCCACTCAAGTCCTCCCGGACGGGCGAGCACCGACCCCCGCGCGAAGGCGTCGTGCCGGAGCAAGGGTAGGACAGCCTAAGAACACGAACGCCGCCCTAGCAGCGCGCGACGTCTTGGGCGGTCCCTCGGTGCGCGAGGAGCAACAGCCGCCCGTACGGCGAGCAGATAGCCGCGCTCCGCCCAGCGGTGGGAGGTGGCCCAAGAAGCCGTGCCAGAGCCAGCTGAGCCAGCAAACCAGGCACGCTGGAGCCGACGACGCTTGCGGCCGCTCGGCCACGCGTTGTTGAAGTCCGCCCCTTCTGCTAAGCCGGTGAGCGCCCTCTCCCATGAATGCTGAAGGAGGAGGCGACCCACCGGCCCGTAAAGGAGGTAGAGCTCCGGCTCAGCTCGCCCTCCGCCCCAGCAAGGATGACGAAGATCCTTGGAGCTGGTGGTCACTGTCTTGGGTGGCCATCGGCGAGGGGATGCAGCCGGGCTGCACGACGAAAATCCTTGAAGCCGAGCGATGGCTGAAAGGTACCAACCTCCACGAGGTTGCGCTCCTTCCACAACGAGACGAAGACAACGCGGGTGCTCCCCATCCGGGGCCTCGGAAGACGGAAGGACGCGACGCATGAGGAAAGTGCGAAGGCATGGCTACCACCCAGGAGGTCGATCCCTTTTTAAAGGCGACTCTCCCGCTCGCGTCCTCAGCCGTCGCGGACTGAGTCTCACCAACACGCTCCAAGGTCCTCCCCCTACGGCATGGGGGCTGGGCCCCACGCGTCATGCAAGCTGCCCCAGGATAGAAGAAGCCAAACCGCCGCGCGTGGAGCATGTAACCGCCCATCGGTTACAAGCATTCCTCCATCTTTGCTCGAACCAGCGGGTGAAAGGGCAGACCGCCATGCAGGCGGCATGCAACTGCACCAAGGGGGCGCATCCTTTCGACTTCGATGCGTCCAGCATGGAGGCCTAGGCCCACATGTCATGTAACCGGCGCGCCGGTTACTACATACAAAAAACTGCAGCGCCACTTGCGCCAGCGCCGTGCCTTCTCGACTACGGAACCGGTGCCGCAACTCGAGGCAACCCTGCGCACGGCCCAGCAGTGCCAACCAGGCATGCCGGTCACGGGTCAGTCAGCCGCGGGAGAAGGCGCAATGGTCAATATGGCCAGAAGTGGGCTGACAGTAATGGCGGTGGCAGGCGGGCGGAAGCAGCAGTCAAATCATCTGCAGGCTCACGTACCCTCCTGGAACAGCGAAGAGAGCCCTCTCCCACGGCGTGAAGACGACGCCCCCGTGTTCCGTTCCTCGAACGGCTCGCGCAATAGCTGCCCCGCGAACCACTCATCCTGTCGCATTAACTCTGTGGCAGGGCAGGCGACACCTTTGGCGGGAGAAGCGGGCGACGCTTCACCTCCGCCATAATGACCGCGTCAAAAAAGGTGCGCCACGTCATTCAATTTCGTACCCTTTTCTTCTTCCCCTTTCTCTCTCTTGCTACATGGACCGGGAAAGGGGATACTCCGAAAGGGATCCTTCTCCGCGAAGGAAGCGGGCCCCGAGCCCCCTACTGATCAGAGGTTCAAAGGTTGGCCCCTCGGAAGGGTTCGACAGCCGCCCTAGAGCACTCGGGCTCCGCACCCACTACTAGTCAGAGGTTCGAAGGCTGGCCCCTCGGAAGGGTTCGACAGCCACCTCAGGCCACTCGGGCTCCGCGCCCACTACTGATCAGGGGTTCATAGGCTGGCCCCCCGACGGGTTCGACAAGTCGCCCTAGAGCACGCAGAGTGAGGGATGACTCTGGGTACGTTCGATACATAACCAAGGCTCGGGCTATGCTCCCGAGGTACCCTAGGACATTTCCGAGACCAGCAGGAGTGATTCTGTAACGGAATCCCATCAGAGGGAGGCATCGAGCCCTCGGACCCTATCGAACGGGACCGGGTCCGGCAAATCACCTGCAGGTACTTTTGGAGCGCGCCTCTGGGCCACTAGCCGACCCTTATCGAACGGGGCATGGGCGTCCACTCGGATCACCCGTTAGCAACTCACTGGAGACACCATGTTCGGCGCCCTCCGAGGGAAACATGGCACTTCCCCCCCCCCCCTCCTCCTTGCGGAAAGGTGACGCAGGGGCGTATGAAAAAAGCTGAGTCTGCCCTTGACCGTCCTCTCGCCCTATGCAGAGGCTCGGGGGCTGCTCTCGCGAACCTAGCTCCGGCCAAACCGTTGACAGCGTCAACATACCAGCCCGAGAACTCGGAACCTGACTATGCACCCAGGCAACGGCCAGTTCGCATGAGGGAACAACCAAACCGGCCGAGCCATCACGAAAGGCACTAAGACCTCGAAGGAGTCAAACCACTCCTCCGAGGCCTCGGGGGCTACACCCGACGGGTGCGCTCGCGCGCACCCACCGGAACAAAATGCAACCGAGAAAGGCCGGTCCCCTTGCAAAAAAGTGCGGCAAAGCCTCCAAGCGAGTACCCACACTCCCTTTGAGGCTCGGGGGCTACTGTCGGGGACTGTAATTAGGGGTACCCCCAAGGCTCCTAATCTCAGCTGGTAACCCCCATCAGCACAAAGCTGCAAAGGCCTGATGGGCGCAATACCGGTCAAAGGCTCCGTCCACTCAAGGGACATGATCTTACCTCATCCGAGCCCAGCCTCGAGCAGGAACGGTAGACCAAGGCAGATTCACGCCTCGCCCGAGGGTCTCCTCAAGCAACGGACACACCTTCGACTCGCCTGAGGCCCAGCTCGGGCAGCTCGAGCATTTAATGCAAGGATCGCCTGACACCTTATCCTGACGCGAGCTCTCCAGTCGACAAGGCCGAAGTGACCGCAGTCACTTCGCCCCTCCACTGACTGACCTAACAGGAAAACAGCGCCACCTGTGCTACTCCGACTACTGTGCCACCTGCCAGGGTGAGGCTGACAGCAGCCAAGTCAAGCCTCGGGCGCCACAGGAATCTCCGCCTCGCCCGACCCCAGGGCTCGGGCTCAACCTCGACCCCGGACGACGGCCTCCACCTCGCCCGACCCCCAGGCTCGGACTCAACCTCGACTCAGAAGACGGTCTCCGCCTCACCCGACCCCCGGGCTCGGGCTCAACCTCGACCCCGGAAGACGGTCTCCGCCTCGCCCGACCCCCGGGCTCGGACTCAACCTCGACCTCGGAGGAGTCACCAACTCGCTCGGACCGACCGCGCCATAAGGGGGGCCATCATTACCCTACCCCTAGCTAGCCCAGGCTAGCCTAGGCTACGGGGAACAAGACCGGCATCCCATCTGGCTCGCCCCGGTAAAACAAGTAATGATGGCACCCCGTGTGCTCCATGACGACGGCGGTTCTCAGCCCCTTACGGAAGCAAGGAGACGTCAGCAAGGATCCGACAGCCCCAACAGCTGTGCTTCTATAGGGCTCAAGCGCTCCTCCAACGGCCACAACGCCACATGAACAGGGCTCCAACACCTCTCCGACAGCCACGTCGGCATGTACATAGGACTCTGGCTCCTCTCTGCTAGACATGTTAGCACACTGCTACACCCCTCGTTGTACACCTGGACCCTCTCCTTACGTCTATAAAAGGAAGGTCCAGGGCCCTCGTACGAGAAGGTGGACGCGCGGGAGAACGGGTTGACGCGAAGTCTCACGCCCCCCCTCTCTCTCTCCCTCACGAACGCTTGTAACCCCCTACTGCAAGCGCATCCGCCCTAGGCGCAGGACAACACGAGGCCGTGGTTTCCCCTCACTGGTTTTCCCCCTTGTGCTCCGTCTCGCGCCGACCCATCTGGGCTGGGACACGCAGCGACAATTACTCGTCGGTCCAGGGACCCCCCCCCGGGGTCGAAACGCCGACAATATTGTTGATGAATTTTCTGTTATTTTTTTGCATTTTTTCAAATTTTTTCTCTGAAATTATTAATTTTCGGCGGCCTCAGTGGGCCGCCGAAAATAAGGAGTACTATTTTCGGCAGGCATTTATTTTCGGCAGCCAGGGAACGAGCCGCCGAAAATGACTATTTTCGGTGGCCAGGTTTTAGCCACCAAAAATAACAGGTTACTTTCAGCGGTTGCCTACTGGCCGTTGGAAATAACTTATTTTCGGCGGCTGGACTCGGGCCGCCAAAAATATAGCCTTATTTTCGGCTAATTTTTTTGGCGGCCAGGAACCGCCGAAAATAAGGCTAAGGCCACCGAAAATAGCTTATTTTCGGCGGCAAAGGCCTTATTTTCGGCGGTTCCTGGCCGCCGAAAATGATTGTAGCTGTTATAGTGGTGGCAGCTCATGTTAACATGGGACCGTATTCTTGGCTAAGGTACCTCGCCTAGGGGGCCTCCACACTAACTTGGAAACCTTAGCAGGTTGCTTTGTATTAAGTGTATTTTGTGAAAACCTCATAGTGGATCCCTAGCCATTCACCTCGGCAGTGTTTAAGGGTCCGTACAACCCAGGCTAGATGGGATACACGTCTTGTGGATAAAGTTGTACCACCTCTGCAGAGTGTAAAACTGATATGTCAGCCGTGCTCACGGTTAAGAGCAACCTGGACCCTCACATTATAATTGAACATAAATATGGAGAATAAATCATGATCCGATGATTCACAATTGGTTTGCTTAAGTGATTTCACTTAAGTGTTTTTATATAATCTTATGCCTTTGATTAATTAGGATATTTGGGACACACTTTTATTAGTAAGACATGTGTTGCTAATAAACTATTGACCAACTAAAATGCTTATCGCTTAACCTTAGCCTTACCTTGTTAAACTTGCATTAATTTCCCCCCACTTGCTGAGCTCCAACCATAAGTGAGCTCACCCTTGCTAATATTTTGATCAGAGGCTGATGAAGAAGACCTTGATGGAGATTTCGATGAATACTGCGTCTAACGATGCGCCGGTCATCTTCCTGTGGGAGATTACCCATGTTATTTCCGCTATACTTTGATGATACTGTTTAAGATACTATTATCTTGATGTTGTAATAAAGACTACTCTACTCTCTTTATGCCTTTATTGCATTGTCTTTTGATATATTACACTTGTGACATCAACATATGTGTGGAAAAAGGATCTTGGCACACATATGCTATGCATTCGGTTTTGCCCCCAGAACCGGGTGTGACAAAAGTGGTATCAAAGCTATGCTGACCCTAGGTCGTTAGACTAGTTAAAAATGGAAATCCTAGTTTGTTCAAAACTTGCTAATTTCGTTCTTATAAAATTATTTTATTAGCCTTACCTCTTTAAAAATTCAACCGAGTTGACAATTTCTCTTGTAGATGGTTTGCACTCTTCAAACAACCAGAGTCAACACTAACTATGCCCCTCCGCCACGACAAGTTCATGTCTACCTAGTGGTAGTTGAGGAAATTCCTGTGGATCTCCCTCGCATTCGAGTGGGGCATGGAGTCATCTTGGAGGACAGCTCAGAGGAACTTCTGCCTACACCCACCCCATTGGCAAAGTCACTGGCCTTCGCAGCTGGATCGTCAGCTTCAGCACCGCCTGCACCAGTAGTTCAAGCCCCTGCTCCCGGAGGCGACGACCCAGACGACTCTGGGGACGAGGATGAAGATGACGATGACGACAAAGATGATGAGGAGAACATCAACGAAGAAGCCAACGATGTTCAGCAAGACTACTTCATGGGGTTTGGGCCTGTCACCGAACATTATACATCAATGTTCGAGATAGGGCACTTCCCCAACCTGCTGCAAGACGTTCTGCATGCGTTGGGAACCTACGTCCGACCCTTGTACGAGAAAGACGAGTGTGCGAGCCTCCTCGGGCTTGCTACTACATCACTTGCATTCATGTCATGGTGATGGATGCAGGGGATAGAAGGTTCAGGACTCTATCAGCTCATGAGTCCCTGACACCACTATCCACCTATGCTGCTTCGGTCAGCGATGCTGCTAGGCAGACTCTGTGGTCTCTCATCCACTCCTACCGACAGCAGCTGCATGACACAAATACATGCATCTTCCTATGCGTCTGAGTGGACGGAGCCAGACCAGCATCATTCATGGTGGAGTTGGAGAAGATCGCCTCAACACCCTAGCTGGTGTAGTGGCAGGTCTTAACACCGACCTGGACAGTGCCACCATGGATCTCTCTAGGGTGCACTTGGAGCTAGAAGATGCCCACACCAGGATTGCAGCCCTGGAAGCTCAGCTACAAGGAAGGGATCCCCCTGAAGCCCAAGTCCCCGCCATGGCGTTGTCCCCTCCCCGTAAGAGGATTCGCTATGGGGAACCAGGATCCATCACCAGGCTGCTTTAAATTTTTAAGTTATAATTGTAATAAGATAGTTTTCGCGCTAGACGATGAACACCTCTTTTATAATTTATGCTTGTAATAATAACAACCATGTGATGGTGTTGGTTGCAATGTTTGATTTGGATTTTTGCTTGAGTGCAATGGTCTTATGGAATGATGGCCATAAGAGCATATAAAAAAACAAACTTAACTTTGATAATAAGCTATTTCCCTCTAGAATCTTTCCTACTTCTCACTTACCTTAGAATTGCACTTTCTAACCAACCATATGGTGAACACTCACTCAAGTCCTAGGAAGAACAGAAACCAGCGTGGTCAGCAGTTGCCACCACCACCACCGAACCCCAATATGGAGCAGTTTATCGCAGCTCAAATGCAGCTTCTACAGGGACTCACTGCGTTTGTGCAACAGATTCAGCAAAACCAGCAGAACCAATAGAACCAGCAGCAACAGCAGAATGTACCCTAGGCTAGAGACAAGCATCAGGATTTTATGAGCCATCACCCGCCTGCATTCTCACATGCGATTGATCCCTTGGATGCCGATGACTGGCTAAAGGTCATTGGGAAGAAGTTAGACATCACCCAGTGTAATGACCGGGAGAAGGTCTTTTATACTTCCGGAAGACTCAAAGGCTCCATGTCTGACTGGTGGGATGCTTTTACAGCGGCCCATGCAAACACGGATACTGTAACCTAGCAGGAGTTCCAAGTGAACTTGCACGCTCATTATATTCCCTTGGGAATAATGAAACTCAAGAAGAAGGATTTCCTTTCCCTCACTCAAGGGAGTATGACCGTTAGTGAGTATCGGGATCGTTTCACCCAACTTTCTCGATATGCACCGGAGCAAGTGGATACTGATGAGAAGCGCCAAGAGCATTTCTTGTAAGGGTTGATTGGATCGCTAAACTATCAGCTATAGAGTCACATATTCCCCAACTTCCAGACTCTGTTGAACAAGGCCATTGGCCTTGATAGCAAAAGAAGGGAAATGTCTGATCATAAAAGGAAGTTTCAAGGTCAGTCTAGCAGAAATACTCGCTAGAACAACTCGCAGGGTTCTCAGTTTTGCTCTGGAAATTAGGGTGGAAACAACTATCAAATGCAACGCTCTAGACAACAAGGTCAAAGAAGCAATCAAACTCAGAACCAGCAGGGGAACAACTCTCAGACCAACCAAAGGTCTGGTGGTAATTCGCAGACTCATCAAGGAAGCGCCGTGAACACACAGGCCAAAAGCAACAACAACGCACCAGTCCAACCCAATGGTTGTTTCAAGTGCGACGAACTTGGCCACTATGCTAACAACTGCCCAAGGCACAACCAACAGACACCCTAGAAGAACAGTAGTTAGAGAACTGACCAGAACACACCCGCTCGTGGATCTGAGCAGAACAAAACGCCGCAGAACCAGAATAGAGGAAGGGTTAATTAGGTGACAGCAGAATCAGTTCCTAAGGATGCCTACGTGGTGTATGGTATGTTTCTTATCAACTCCATACCTGCTTCAGTTTTATTTGACTCTGGAGCATCGCATTCATTTATAACTGAGTCATTCATGGAAAAACATAACACACCAAAGTACCCTCTTAAGAAGATGTTACATATTAGTTCACCGGGAGGTGATATGAAGGCCACACACTCATGCCTCCATGTTAATCTCAAGATTCAAGGAATAGATTTTCTAGTCAACCTAGTGGTCCTAGGATCCAATGGTATTGATGTGATTCTTGGATGTGACTGGTTGAAAAGTTGTGATGGAGTGATACAATGTGCCAAAGGAACAATTATGTTGACAAGTCCACAAGGTGAAAGAATCCAAGTTAGCACAGACATGTCAACAAATGCAAAAGGAGAGACAATGGTAAATCACTTGAAAGAAAAGCCCCTAGAAAATATCAAGGTAGTGTGTGAATACCCAGACATATTTCTGGAGGAATTACTAGGTATGCCACATGATCGTGATATAGAGTTTTCTATTGAATTATTACCCAGGAACTACACCTATCTCAAAAAGACCTTATAGAATGTATGTCAGAGATTTAGTTGAACTGAAGAAACAAATAGAGGAATTACTAGAAAAAGGTTTCATTCGCCCAAGTTCATCCCCTTGGGGAGCCCCAGTTCTAATTGTGAGCAAGAAAGATGGTTCAAGAAGAATGTGTGTTGATTATAGAAGTTTGAGTGAAGTAACAATTATGAATAAATACCCTTTACCTCAGATTGAAGATTTATTTGATCAGATGAAAGGAGCTAAGATATTCTCGAAGATAGATCTAAGGTCAGGATATCATCAGTTAAAGATTCGAGCAGAAGATGTACCCAAGACAACCTTCACTACATGATATGGGTGTCGTTTGGACTAACTAATGCACCAGCATACTTTATGAATTTGATGAATAAAGTATTCATGGAATATCTGGATCAGTTTGTGGTCGGATTCATTGACGACATACTAGTATACTCTCCGAATGAAGAAACACATGAAGATCATCTAAGACTAGTCCTACAAAAGCTTCGTGACAACCAATTGTATGCAAAGTTCTCTAAGTGTGATTTTTGGCTAAAGGAAGTTGCTTTCCTAGGACATATTGTTACCGATGGTGGAATTAAAGTAGATCCGGGAAAGATAAGAGAAATACTAAATTGGAAGCAACCAAGGATGCATCCAAGATTAGAAGTTTTCTTAGATTGGCAGGATATTACAGAAGATTTATTGAAGGTTTTTCCAAGTTAGTGAAACCTCTTACCTCACTACTGGAGAAAGGTAAAGAGTTTAAGTGGGATGAAGCATGCCAGAAATGTTTTGAGGAACTCAAGAAAAGGTTAACCACTGCACCAATATTGGTAATGCCAGACATTCACAAAGGATTTAATGTGTATTGCAATGCATCACACATTGGACTTGAATATGTGCTAATGCAAGAAGGAAAAGTAATAGCTTATGCCTCAAGAAAGTTGAGAAAGCATGAGAAGAATTATCCTACGCATTATTTGGAACTAGCTGTCGTAGTGCATGCTTTGAAGATTTGGAGACACTATATGGTTGGAAACAAGTGCAAAATCTTCACGGATCACAAAAGCTTGAAATACACATTCACTCATAAAGAACTCAACCTAAGACAGAGAAGATGGCTTGAGTTGATCAAAGATTATGATTTGGAAATACAATATCACCCAGGAAAAGAAAATGTAGTGGCTAATGCTTTGAGCCATAAAGGACAAGTGAACAACATCACTACTCATTTGATGTCACAGGAATTGTGCTGAGAAATGGGACAACTCAACCTTGGTATGCTCAATAATATGGAAGCAATAGTTATGGAAGTTGAATCTACTTTGGAACAAGAGATTCGTAAAGGACATGAATATGATGAGAAAATTAAGGAAATTAAAAATCTAACAAGTTTGGGTAAACCCCTAGATTTCACGAAAGATGAACAAGGCATAGTATGGTTTAAAAAGAGAATCTGTGTACCAGAAATCGAACACCTACGCCAACTTATTTTGAGAGAAGCTCATGATTTGGCATACTCTATTCACCCTGGAAGCACAAAGATGTATCAGGATCTAAAGGAAAAGTATTGGTGGTACAGTTTGAAAAGAGATGTGGCTACTCATGTTGCACTGTGCGACGTGTGTCAGTGAGTTAAAGCCAAACACCAAAGACCAGCAGGATTGCTACAACCTCTTAGAGTACCGGAATGGAAATGGGAAGAAATCGGTATGGATTTCATAGTTGGACTACCCCGTACTCCGGATGGCTATGATTTAATATGGGTCATAGTAGACAGGTTGACAAAAGTGGCACACTTTATACCTGTGAAGACAACTTACTCAAGAGCCCAGTTAGCAGAATTATACATGTCGAGGATTGTTTGTCTGCATGGAGTACCAAAAAAGATCGTATCGGATCGAGGAACCCAATTTACCTCGCGCTTTTGGAAAAGAGTACATGAGTCTATGGATACCAAGCTAAACTTTAGTTCAGCTTATCATCCGCAAACGGAAAGAACAAACCAAGTGTTGGAAGATATGCTAAGAGCTTGTGCTCTTAAGCATGGTAGAAGCTCGGATAGAAGTTTGCCTTATGCAGAGTTCTCATACAACAATAGTTACCAAGCAAGTCTAAAAATGGCACCATTTGAAGCGCTTTATGGACAAAAGTGTAGAACACCGCTTTATTGGAATCAGGTCGAAGAAAGTCAAGTATTTGGTCCAGAAATTCTCCAAGAAGCAGAAAAGCAAGTGCAGATTATCAGAGAGAATCTGAAGACGGCACAGTCAAGACAGAAAAGCTATGCTGATAATAGAAGAAGAGAGTTGATATTCGAAGTAGGAGACTTCGTATACCTTAAAGTTTCACCAATGAGAGGCATGAAAAGATTTAAGGTTAAGGGAAAATTATCACCTCACTATATTGGACCATTCAAAATTTTGGAAAGAAAAGGAGAAGTAGCATATCAGTTGGAACTACCCGATAGTTTGTCAGATGTGCATGACGTATTTCACGTGTCACAACTCAATAAATGCTTAAGAGTACCGGAGGAACAGTTACCTATGGAAGAACTGAATGTTAATGAGGATTTGACTTATTCGGAGTACCCTATCAGAATTCTAGAAACATCTCGTAGGATTACTCGGAGTAAAGTTATTAACATGTGCAAAGTTCAGTGGAGTCATCATTCAGAAGATGAGGCCACATGGGAAAGAGAAGACGAACTCAGGGCAGAATTCCCCCAATTATTCTCGGAAGTTCCTTAATCTTAAGGACGAGATTCATTTAAGAGGGGTAGGTTTGTAACACTATAAAAACCATCAACTAAAAATAATGCATTTAGTTTATTAATGATAATTATGGTAATAATTTTTCTTTCTAAGGATTGATTTCTATTTGCATCTAGAATAATTTTGGTTTATTCATGTTTGATTTTGGATGTTTAGTAGAAATTCCTTCTTAATGAAAATCAAATTAAATAATATAGAATTATTAGTCCAAAAATAAATATTTTAGTTATAAATAATTTTGTATAATTATTATGACTTTTTGAATTATTTAAAAATATTTATTTACATTTTTAAATAGAAAAGTAAAAAGGAAAAAACAGCAAACCCTAACCTAACCGGCCATTTCGGCCCATTGCTGGCCCAGCTGAGCCAAGCTGCCGTCGCCGCCCTATTCCCCTCCTACCCCCTCACCGCCCGATGGGCCCCACCGGGCCCCCTTCTCCCCCCTCCCCTTTCCCCTTCCCAGCCGCCGCCGCCAGGAAGCCACGTGCGCGCCGTGCACCGCCGCGCCGCTCACCCTGCGTCATGCCCGTGGGCCCGCCGTCGCGCCCCCTGCCGCTTCCGTTCAGCCACGGAGCTAGAAACCGTCAACCGCCCCTTCTCCTTCTACCCCTGTTTCCCCTTCTCTCTCCCTCAATGAAGACCTCCATTGATGGCCATCAATGGAGTTCATTGCCGGCCGTTTTCTCTCCGCCCCCCGGCGCCCTCTCCTCTCTATAAAAGTCGAGCACCTCCCTCTCTCTCCTTCTTTGAGCTCACCCTCTCTCTCTCGCTCTCCTCACCCTCGAACTCGCCGTAGACCGTGACCACGCCGTCGTTCGCCGTCGCTGGAGCTCCGCCGTCTGAGCTCGCCGTCCGCAAAGCTCCCCGGCCAGACCTCATCGCGCCCGACCCCGGCCACCCCGACGCCGAAACAGCCCCTACCCTACTCCCTTGCCGCGACCGACCCGTCGTGCTCCCTGCTAGTCGAGTTCCCTGCGTTTGAGCAAGAGCTCCCAAGGTAGAAGAAGGGAATTTTGCGATTTAGTCCCTAGTTTGCAAATTAAATTAATTTCGAGATTTCCAGTTTAGAGATTATCGAAAAGAGATTCCAATGTATACGTGTAGCCATAATCAAACCCTGCAACAATATTTTGGACATGTTTACGATTTTATAATTTTAAAAATGAATAATGTCACTATTCACTACCTCGGTGATTTCCATACTAGAAACGTTTACAAATTAAACTTCGCTCTAGCATATGGAATGATAATTGTTAGTAGTATTTTAAGTGTAAATTTATTGATATGAAGAAGTAGAAGAAAATACTAGACCACGTGTTTTCGGTCAGATGAAAATAGATTTTTACTAGTTAGAATACATGTGTTCATAAGTATAACACTAAATTAATTAGAATTAGTAAAATACTTGTTTATGTCATAATAACCATGAATATGTTATTAAAAGTCCAATTAGTGATTTACATTAATTCTTAGAATATTAATGTTAGAAGAATCATCAATAAACAATTTTTAGCTATAGGCATAATTTCTATTTAGAAATAAAAGGGATAAAACTTAAAAGTATATTATTAGCAATAAAGAAAATAATTAGCATTTATTTTCCATAAAGATTGTTAATACATATTATACTAGATAAAACTATTGTTATAGCCACCTACTCATATTTTCACAAATATTGATTCACAGTAATGGTCATAATGGATTAATAAGAATTTACGCTTTAAGACGTATTTATGAGGATAATTGTGTGATGTATGAATGTGTATGTAATAGTGAATGATTACTTCTATAATGGTGTATGTTTATTTATTTGGCGTGCGTATTCTTTTTGTATGTACGATACACAAATCGATGCTAGAAGTTGAATGTGGGGTGGACGAACCAAACCCGTTCGAGGACCACCCACAAGACACTTTCGAGCAAGGCAAGTGGATTCTCCCTCTGCATATTCTATTTGTACCCAATTAATGCATATAATAATGTTTACTTTTTGGATATATTGCATAATTTGATGGGATTTGCCTAATTAAGGATTTCCTAGATTTACCAACTTTATTCCTTGATTACCCTGGGAAAATACTATGCTTTGCAAATTTGTGCTACCGCTAAACTTTATAATTATGATGTCACTCATTATTGATATTAATGTTCCAGAAATGAAATTTGTATTATGGTGTTAACCCGATGGTTAAACAAGATTATTTCATATTAAGTGGAACATGGAGTGACCACCCAGGATAACAGTGCAACCACGAGTGCTATCATGGCTCTGGCTTTGGTAATTAGCTTTATATGCTTAATACCTAGCAACCTTACCTGAAATATGGGCAAGAGGGGGAGCGGTAATGGTGGCAGCTCATGTTAACATGGGGACATATTCTTGGCTAAGGTACCTCGCCCAGAGGGCCTCCACACCGAATTGGAAACCTTAGCAGGTTGCTTTGTATTAAGTGTATTTTGTGAAAACCTCATAGTGGATCCCTAGCCATTCACCTTGGCAGTGTTTAAGGGTTCGTACAACCCAGGCTAGATGGGATACACGTCTTTTGGGTAAAGTTGTACCACCTCCGCAGAGGGTAAAACTAATATGTCAGCCGTGCTCACGGTTAAGAGCAACATGGACCCTCACATGATAATTGAACATAAAGATGGAGAATAAATCGTGATCTGATGATTCACAATTGGTTTGCTTAAGTGATTTCACTTAAGTGTTTTTCATATGATCTTATGCCTTTGATTAATTGGGATATTTGGGACACACTTTTATTAGTAAGATAGGTGTTGCTAATAAAATATTGACCAACTAAAATGCTTACCGCTTAACCTTAGCCTTACCTTGTTAAACTTGCCTTAATTTTCCCCCACTTGCTGAGCCCCGACCATAAGTGAGCTCACCCTTGCTAATATTTTGATCACAGGGTGATGAAGAAGGCCTTGATGGAGATTTCGATGAATAATGAGTCTAACGATGCGCCGGTCATCTTCCTGTGGAGATTACCCATGTTATTTCTGTTGTACTTTGATGATACTATTTAAGATACTATTATCTGGATGTTATAATAAAGACTACTCTACTCTCTTTATGCCTTTATTGCATTGTCTTTTGATATATTACACTTGTGACATCAACATATGTGTGGAAAATGGATCTTGGCACACATATGCTATGCATTTGGTTTTGCCCCCAGAACCGGGTGTGACAATCTCCCCCAAGGACAGTGACTAACAAAACCAAATCGAATGAACCTCTGCACCCCCCCCCCTTGGCAAAGCGAGCACTACGCCCTGGCCCCCATTGATTGCCCTCCGACAAAGCCAACTATACCCTTAGGTTCATCTAATTATTTAGCTAAGGGCGTCCTATTCCACCCTCATGGTTGCACTGTTATCTCGAGTGGTCACTCAACAAACAGGTCCTTACGGAGATGTACTTAGGAAAATGGCCTGAGTCCCCTAAAATATCACAAGATCATCATCGGGATAACATCATCGTATCATAAGTATTCACATCATGTTTGTTGATTAAGTTAAAGCAATAGCATAAACTAACCAATGTAACCCAAAAGGTAAACAAGGATAAGGTAAATACAGACTAGTCAATCCTTAGGTTTCCGTAAAGTTATGCGGGACGGCGAATTATAAAGTAAGTAGGACATAATAGGTCAGAGGACACTTGCCTTCACCATTTTGTTGCTCAGGAAGATCTTCGACAACACACTCAGGAACCACGGGCTGCTCATCGTTTAAATAAAGCGATCATACATTCAATACATTTGGAAAATGACAAATGAACAATACACCAATCATGTACAAACAATGGAACACATCTCAAAAGGAAAAGTATAAACTCATAAAGGAGTTTAGGTTATAGGGTGAACTAATCACATTTAGGAGTTTGTTATTCTCTAAGTGTTGTCTATCCCCATGATTACATAATCTGATTCTACTCATTTTAATGAGACATAAAAGTTAAATCAGGGATAAATCCATATACTACATATTATTAATATCACAAGGTTAAATATCTATTTACCACTAGGGTTTCCTTTTTATTTATCTTATTAAACAAATAAATTATCACATAAACTAACCTACAACCTAGGCATAAAATTATAATGCATAGACAGCGAATGATCCTTATTTATTTGAATAGAGAATAATTCTATGAACATTTTTGCAATTTGAATCACTCAATTTGGAGTTCATATGCAAAAGATATGAAATAAACAAGTTTTAAAGTTTAAAATACAAAATTAGGCCTAAATCTGTGATTAAACAAAAGTACAGGGTTCAATCTACAAGATTATAGGGGCCTACGCGCGAAAACCAGGGACGGCGGGTTGATTACTAAAAAGTCGAGGGTTTCTTTAACAAAATCACACGCGAAGGGGTATCGACTAAACGCGACCGCACGATCGCAGAACAATGGCAAGGATTAGATCTGAGCGTGAGCGCAAGCGGGGCGAGCAGGCAAGCACTGACAAGTGGGCCGGGGGTGTCAGCGACTAGGGAGGGAGGCAGGCTGACCAGCCGGGCCCTACGCTAGGGGGCGCAGGCACTGACAGGCGGGGCCCATGGGTAGAGTGCGCGAACATGAACCGATGTCCGCAGATCTGAACCATTGGATCGGGGACAGACGGTTGCGATAGGGTGCGTGGGGAGTTTTACCGCTCGGTGACCGGTGTTGCTCCCTCCATGGTGGCGAGGTCACCTGAGGCGAGGTAGATGTGGTCGCCGGGGGGTCTAGGGTCGCCGGTGAGGGCTTGAATGGGTGAAGAAGGTCTAGCGAACTCACTGGTAGGCTTCCGGCCCCAAGAACGGGACCGGAGACGGGAGAACGACGAAGGGGAGGTGCTCCAGGCGGGTCGGGCAACTTCAGCGAGGAATCCCGGTCAGGGAAAGGGGGTTTAGGGCGCGCTAAGGCCTAGACTAGTTTTCGGCAGGGTGTGGGGAATAGTATGGACCAAAGTAGGGGCACAGGGAAGGGCTAAATCGGCCAGTCACCGCATGGGCGCGGCCGAACTCCGGCAAGGCCAAATTGGCTACGGTCAGGCGTGAATAAGGAAAACCAAGCACGAGAACAGATGTCTCACCTCAGAACGGTGCTCGGGACAGCTTGTCGTGGCTTCTAGCAGACTGGACGGTCGGCAGCGTGGCCGCAGAACTCCAGCAAGCGCGAGCGGTCAGAGCAGAGCACGAGAGAGGGTGAGCTTGCGCGAAATGAGGCAGGGGAGAGAGTGCGGGTGCGGGCGGTGCTCAAAATGGAGCTGTGGTGCGTGGGTAGGTGACGTGGCTGGGGTTCTTGGCGTGCATGCGCGCTGGTCCATGGCGGTTCGCGGGGAAGGCAGAACTTATAGGGAGGCCCCACAGCGCAGCGAGGGAAAGCGGGCGTGAGGAAGGAACGACTCATTGTGCTGGCAGGTTGGGCCCGCGAGGCAGAGAGAGAATGCAGGCGCGCGGGCGAGGGCGACTGGCATTAACACACTGGCCCCGCTGGGTAGAGGAAGGGAGAGAGGGAGAGAGAGCACGCGTGCGCGGACGCGGGCGGTTACTGGCAGGTGTGGTCCACCTGTCAAGCGACGCAAGCCCGCGCGATCTGGCTGGGCCGGCTGGGCTGAATTGAGGTTTCCCTTTTTCTCTGAAATTCTAATTTCTTTTCTTTTTATTTTCTCTAGGGTTTTCAATTTCAAATTCAAACCAAGTTTCAAATTCAAGCCAAATCAATCATGTGCATCAATTCAAAGAATATTTTGGGCTCAGCATGATGCAACAATTCAAAGAATATTTTGGGCTCAGCATGATGCAACAATTCATGACTCACATAAGCTTGACAAAATAAATAATAAACCCCTCACTAAATTAACCTAATTCTACTCAAAAGCAAGAAAGAGGGAGAGAGAGACTAGAGAGAGAGAGACAATGGGTAACACCTGAATTTGGTAGGCATTTAGAGAAGAAATTTTATACCCCCAAATTTAGGGTGTTACAACATTGGATTACACCATGGTCATATTTGAATACTAGACATTGATATTAAAAAAACAGGGAGATTTAATTATTCTTTTATATTATGCTCTATAAGACCATTTCTAAAAAATAAGTAAATAAATAAAGTTATATATTTGCATACCTGTTGGAGTTTTTGTTGATGTATATTCGAAGTTAACATTGGTTTGAATTTGAAACTTGAATTTGAAAACAAAATAGGAAATATAAAATAAAAAAAGATAAAAAGGAATAACCTGCATCTGGGCCGTCTCCTTCTCCTAGCCCAGTGACTCCGCTTCTCCCCCGCTGCTGTGTGGCTCAATTACCTGTTGGCCCAACCAAACCGCATTTCCCATGGGGGGAAACACTGGCACCGATGTGTGGCGCCGATGTGTGGGGCCAATATCCCAACTGCGCTGCGCTCTGCACTCCTCGACCATCGTGGGTGTTGCTCATCACGTCTTCAAGAGGAATCACGGTCGTGAGCGATCAGAATTGCTCGCCGGAATTATGTGTAACACCCCTGGTATTACAAGAACTAAAACTTTGGCATGACATCATATGAATTGACATTTTATTATGTATGTTACACCTAGAGTGCATTCACTAGGCTAAAAATTTCAAAACAAACATGTGATGTGATGATTGGACTTGGTTAGAGAGGTCCTTGATCCTAGGATAAGTTATTTTCCCAAGGATTAGAAGCATTGGGATGTGTGAGATTAGAACTAGAGTATGATCCCAAAGGTTAGTAGAGATGTTTAAGAAAGACTAAACTTAGAGAGTTTAAGTACCACTTAAACCCTAGAACACACAAAACCCTAATTGAAACCCTAAAACCCTAATTAGTGCCCTATTGGATGATTTCAATTTCTATGCACTTTTGGACAAAAGTGTATATATCAAAGTGATAGGGTAACAAAATTTAAGTAACTTTCATTTTTGAGGATTTCCATGTTTTGTGGAGCAAATTGGGGTAAATTGCAAAAAGATCAAATAGTACCCATATGCCTAACCCTGAAGACATTGTTATCATGCCAAGTTCAAGCCTTACTATCTCCTGATCTATGAGGATTTTGTCATGGGTCACTACAACAAATTTGTAGAGTTACTATAGTAGTCCAAGTTTGATTAAAGGATTGAGCCCTAGAACTATACAGAAATTGGAGAAAAATGCCCTAGAAATAGGGATGTCAGTTGGGCCTTACACTGAACAGAGACTGTCAGTGGTTTCTGGTCATCTTTGGGGCTGGATTACGCTTGATCTAGTTGGTAACGATCAAGAACCTTATAACAAAGAAGAAGCTGGTATATAGGGCAACAAAGCTCCTCAAATTGCTCTATCAGGCCGGTAAACGAGCTATTCAGAAGGCATAGTGTCTAAAAAAGATCGCAGGTGAAGTGCACCTGCTGCTGGTGAACCCCACGTCGTGATCCGCGTCGCCGGTAAGATTTGTGCGTGGTATGAAGTGGATAACACCAGGGGGTAAAAGATCTCGGCGTCGAGATGAACTCGGGCCCTGTCACCGATCGGTTCATCGTACCCACTTGCTGAAGTAGATGTCGCCGCGGAGCTCGCCGTTGTTCTCTGTAAACGCCACGTAGCTGTTTGATTCACTGTAGTCTCATGACTGTGGCACCATCTGAGTCGTGCCCGTCGACCGGTGAATGCATGAGCTCCACGGTAGGTCTCGGTAATCATTCTACCGGGGCAATGAGTCTCACTCTCGTCCAAAATTGAACCAATTCGCGTCCCATCTCTTTAAATTGAGTGCTTCCCTCGCTCCACCTCTCAGTCGCGCATTCATTCCACCCGCAAACACCTCCCCTCGTTCACCATAGCTCATAGTCATCGGATTTTCCCGGAAACGGTCATCGTTGCTACTGTGAAGAACCCAACCGTGGCTAGCCTCACTCGGGTCAGTTCATACCCATTTAATCCTTGTTTTGGTATGCCTTTAACCTCTAGTTGCTTACTGTGCCGGCCGATTGAATACTACTGCCGCAGAACTCCTAGAACACAACATCGTCGCTGAGAACACCGCCATGGACACTCCCTCCGATAACCCACTACTCTGTCCCTTCACCCGTCTTCCTGACCTTCGTCCTTGAGTCCTGGTGAGTTACTGAAGCTTATCGTACTCCCAATTTGAACGCTACCACGCTGGGTCGACTAGAATAGCTTTGCCGATCCTTGGTGTTCGCCGTCATTGTGGACAGGGGGGATCCCGGGTCAGATTAGCCCAATTAGTACATGGATTAGGGTCGTCTTGGATCAGGGATGATGATTTGATGCTCGGATTCTACGGTCATCGCCGTTTGAAGCGAGTCCCAGCGAGGGGTGGCCAACGGCGAGCGTGCCTTCGTCGGGGACCTAGCACCGTGAAGAAATAGAAGTAGGAGGGCTTAAGTGAAACTGTCAGTGAGACACGTAAATAGTACCGCAGACTCTTTAGTGGATATTCGAAACACCAGGGACCTTGGCGCAAAACCGCTAGCGCAGTTGCGGGCGCGTGCGACTTCGGCGTGGGCTTGGATTTGCTGGGCCGAATTCAGCACAGTGTTGTTCATCAGTTGTCCTTTTCTTTTTGTTACCAACTTGGGAAATTTATAGAAAATAGTAGAAAATTAATAAAATCATGAGACTAATTTTGCTAGATTCCTAAAATCAAGTAGTATTTAATAATAATACTTCCAAGATTTTTATCCCAAATTTGGAATTGTGTAGCATTTAAAGATACTTAAACCAAGCCTTTCAGAATTTTAGAAAAGTTTAGTAAAATCATAGAACTTTTTAAGTAAGCTTAATACGATGATTAGAGCCCCTGAGTGAAGTTTGAAAGGATTTGGACACTGTTCGATCAGAAACCCAATAACTAGCCTAATAGGGTTAATTACTTAATACTAATCCTAAAGGAATATTTAATTAGAAAACCTTACTGATTAGTTTGTACCATGAAGGAAAGTTGTATTCAAGATGAAACTTGTTATATTTTTATTTTGTAACTGCATACTCATGACATAGCATAAGCATTCATGTACATGTATTATCATGTATAGAACACGAGGAAGAAACTGTAGTAGAAGAAGAGGTTGTCTCCCAGACTCAGAATCCTCCAGCGGAGAACAACTTTTACTTCGACATCTGCGGTGTGGAACCAGAACCTCCTGCAACACAAGGCAAGCCCCGGTGCATTATCCCTTTTTCCTTGTTGCTATAAAATCTTTATCACCTTATATGATGCATTAGGTGATAGGAATTGTGTGATAAACAGTTGATGCATTTTCCATCCTTGGAAATTTGTTACCATTCCTTGTTTACCTGTTTTAATCAAGTTTTCTAATGCTTACTCTGCTATAGAAAACAAAAGGTTTTTGTTTGCAAAAGATGATGCTTCACATGGGATGAGAATTTTTACAACGAAAAGACTGATGATGGTGGATCCATCGCGGCCATGATGGATTCAACATCTGAAAAGAGTAACTCTGCTAGGTACCAAACTTTGGGTTTTAAATGATAAAGACGAGACCGAGCGGGTGACTTGCACGAGAAGGAAGTCTCGGTGTAGTGTCTCCGTCTAAGTCGTTTAAGGACCGAGCCGATGTAGGCTTGATGATCGAGTACCTTTTAATTGGCCACATGCCTCATCATGGGTAAGCTTTACCTTGGTCGGGCCAATACTAGAAAGGCCACCATGCAATGGGAGTGGAGAGATGGCGAGAGTAGAGTGTACCCTCATTGGCAAGAGGATGGACGGTGCAGTATCTGTGTTCTCGGTTGGCGTGAACCCATTCTGGTCTTGAGAAACCCGGGTGCGAGTTGACATATGCAAGGGTTAAGTGCTACATATGTCGTGTAGTTGGAGATCCCCAGCTGGGTGTTAATCGATTTAGATCGCCGTTACTTCTCGGACATGAAGACTTGGTCACTACCCTACACGTAGCATCAAGTGAATTGAAGGGATGATAAAAGATGGCTAGTATAGGCAAGTGCTTGATCTAGAATAGAAAGAAATCTAGATGCATGTAAGTACTTAACCTGTTAAATAAAATGAATTTTTAAGGATCCACTAATAGTAAGGTTTTCTGCAAAAAGGAGTCTTTGAATCTTGATAAGCTTTACCTTGATTCCCAAAGGCCAACATATCCTTGAGAGTCTTTTTTCTTTGATGGGTAAGACTTGCAAAAGTACACTCCGTACACAGGGTTTCAAACTGTCACACCTGATTTTAAGGGAAAAACCGAATGCATAGCATATGTGTGTCAGGATCTATTTCCACACCTATGTTGACGTCACAAGTGTAATATATCAAAAGAACAATGCATAAAAGCGTAAATAAAGATTATGTTAACATATTACACATCGATTAGACGTAATGTCTTAACCTTTATTCATCAAAGTACAACAAAACATGGACATCCTTCCACAAGAAGATGACCGGGTTATCACTAGACTAGCATCCATGGTATCACTAGACTAGCATCCATCAAGTTCACCATCATATCTTCATCTGCAAACTTCTGATCAAAATTAAGCAAGGGTGAGCTCACTTATGGTCGGGGCTCAACAAGTGGGGTGAAGATGTAAGGTAACAAGGTAAGGCTAAAGTTTAATGCGGTTAGCATTTTAGTTGGTCAATATTTTATTATCAACACCTAATTACTAGGTATAAGTATATACTAAGCCCATTTAAGCATACATGATAATCTTCAACATATATATATCATCAACATAAATAATCACCAACATATGCTCAGAACCACTTGAACCATAAAGGACCATGATTTATTTTCATCTTCTAGTTCAATTATCATGTGAGGGTACTGGCTGCACATAACCGTGAGCACGGCTGATATATCAGTTTTACACTCTGCAGAGGTAGCACATCTTTACCCATGAGTCGTGATTCCATTCTAGCCTGGGTTTGCAAGTCCCGTATTCACTTCCCAGGTGACTGGCTAGGGTCTCACTACGAGGCTTTTACCTAGAGTCCTCAATATGCAGATGTTGGAAATGGTCAAACTGCATATAGCACATCTGACGTAACCCAACTTATAGTCTAGTCTGCAGGTTAAAGCTTGGGAACTATCTCGTATCCAATCTGCCTAAGCTAGAAATATAAGCGCTTGGTAGATGCCCCCATTCCGGTCGACCAAGACCAACACCCAGGTTTCTATTGGCCAACAGCAAAGAGTGATGCAACCGAGTTAGTCCAGAGATGTGAAGCTTGCCAATTCTTGTCAAAGCAACAACACTTACCAGCACAGCAACTGCAGACCATACCCGTAACATGGCCATTTGCGTGTTGGGGACTGGACATGATTGGACCCTTCAAGAAAGCTCAGGGAGGCTATACTCACATGCTGGTTGCCGTCGATAAATTCACCAAATGGATATAGTACAAACCCATTGCTTCTTTAACTTCAACCAAGGAAGTGGAATTCATATAAGATATAATATTAAGGTTTGGGATACCGAATAGCATTATAACCGACCTGGGATCTAACTTTACTAGCTCTGAATTCTTTGATTTCTATGAACAACGGAGTATCCAAATCAAGTATGCGTTAGTAGCACACCCGAGAGCTAATGGTCAGGTGGAAAGAGCTAATGGTATGATACTGGAAGCACTCAGAAGAAAGTGTTCGACAAGAATGAAAAGTTTGCAGGAAAGTGGATCAGAGAGTTACCTTATGTGGTTTGGAGCTTAAGAACTCAACCCAGTCAAGCTCTGCATGGAAGCACCCCCTTCTTCATGGTCTATGGTTTGGAGGCAGTGCTACCTGCTGACCTCAGGTTTGGGGCACCCAGGCTGGTATTCGAAAGCATAGCTGAAGCAGAAGCTACCAGGCTAGAGGATATTGATGTGCTGGAGGAAGAGCGATTGAACACAGTAATTCAGTCAGCCAGATACCAGCAGACCTTGAGGCGCTATCATGATAAGGCTATACGACATCGATCCTTCGTAGTGGGAGACTTGGTCCTTCACCAAATTCTAATGGAGGAGGCACGACACAAGTTGTCACCACTATGGGAAGGGCCATTCATTGTGTCGGAGGTCACTCGGCCAGGATCATATCGGCTTACTCAAATGGATGGTACGGAAGTGGGGAACTCATGGAACATAGAGCATCTTAGAAAGTTTTACCCTTAGCAAGACCTCAAAAGCTATCGGATCAACGTTGTACTCTGTAATTGGAAAATACGTCATCAATAAAAGATTTCATTCTCAAAGGCATTCAAACTGTCGATTATCAATTGACTTCGATTCAATTAGACTTGGAATCAACACACTTACTCGACTTAGGGTGACCACTATACCCTACTAACAGAGCAATCGGCTTAAGTCGGCGATGACTTAAGATGGTGCAACATGCTCACGCTTACTCAACTTAGGGTGACCACTATACCCTACTAACGGAGCAATCGGCTTAAGTCGGCGACGACTTAAGACGGTGCAACATGCTCGCGCTTACTCAACTTAGGGTGACCACTATACCCTACTAACGGAGCAATCGGCTTAAGTCAGTGACGACTTAAGACGGTGCAACATGCTCGCGCTTACTCAACTTAGGGTGACCACTATACCCTACTAACGGAGCAATCGGATTAAGTCGGCAACGACTTAAGACGATGCAACATGCTCGCGCTTACTCGACTTAGGGTGACCACTATACCCTACTAATGGAGCAATCGGCTTAAGTCGGCAATGACTTAAGACGGTGCAACATGCTCGCACCTACTCAACTTAGGGTGACCACTATACCCTACTAACAGAGCAATCGGATTAAGTCGGCAATTACTTAAGACGGTGCAACATGCTCACACTTACTCAACTTATGGTAACCACTATACCCTACTGACAGAGCAATCGGCTTAAGTCGACGATGACTTAAGACGGTGCGACATGCTCACACCTTCTCATCTTAGGGCGACCACTATGCCCTACTAGCCAAGCGATGGACATAAGTCAAGAAAAAACTCCAAAACCAGCACACCATACTTACTTCTGCAATTGTTCAGGATGACTGTTATATCCTGACAACAGAAACAAAATATTATAGTTGTCAACACCAGAGACACATTCTAGTGCCCTGTCCACCGAATATTTGAACACAATGGTCACACGCACATAGAATTCACAAGTACATTCAGTGTCTCTTAGAACGTCACTACATCGGAACGTCTCTATTTGGTAATATCTTTCACAGGTGCAATTGAGGAAGAAGGTCGGCTCAAGGCATCAGGCGCAGCCTTAACGTCGGCAACAATGTCATCAGGAACAACTACACCGAGCCTCCTTATCAAGATCCGCCCCGCGCGAATGGCTTTGTCCATACCCTTGTCGCGCTAAGCCTTTAGAATGGCACAGTTGTTTTCTGAGACTTTGGTAGCCAGTCGAGCGGCCTCTAGCTCCTGGGCTACTAACTTCTTGGAGGCACGCAGATCTTTGACGATGGAGTCCTTACTTGACACAAACTGTCTAAGTTGCAGGACCTCATCCTAGGACACTTGCAGCTCACGACGATTATGATCCAGATTTGACATAGTAAAGCGATGGCTCCTCTCCAAGATGGTTAAGGAATTGCTGGCATCATGATACAACCTATCCAGATTATCACGAGAAGCTGCAAGCGCTTGTTTCTCCTCCTACAGACAAGAATCAACTTTCAGCATCCAGTAAACAATAAGCACGACAGAGCCAATTAAGGAAGTTTACCTCGTGTGCTGCCCTCTCAGAGTTAAGCTGAGCATTGAGAGAAAAACTCAAAGAATGTGCATCGTCCAGAGAAGCAGAAACCCGAGCCAGGTTGACCTGACCTTGAGAATACTTCTCCTTAAGATCAGAGTACCGTCGGGTTGAGTCGGCTTGATGTTGTAGACGTTTTTCCTCAAGCTCAGAGCACCGCCGAGCCATATCTGACAAGGCAGTCGAAGAAGGATACATGGTTAAAAACAAGTTGATCAATCAACCAAGGAAGAAACGAAGTTACTAACCAGCGTTTGATGCCTTCAAGTCAGCTATCTGTTTCTGAAGCAGCAATGGGTTCCACAGCATCAGAGACAGAGCCCCTTCTAGGATAATGGCACAATGTGACCTCAACTGAGCAGACATCCCATCAACCAAAGCCTGCGATCGAAGACAAATGAATATAGGGAAGATAATTTACCAGGAGGAACGACAAAATGCAAGAGCTGAGTTACTTGAAGATTGGAGAGGAATAATGGTAACCCCAAGTCCGAAGGAGCTACGTCATAGCTCAACGAAGGAAGATCAACCAGGAAAATTTGAAGAACGTTGTCAGGGGTTGGCTCAGCCCTGCCAGCGGATGTCAGACTTCTTGCATTTGGCCCGCCGACCTCCAAGGCGACTTGTTTTCTCGAGGCCAAAGAAGCATGCATCGCCATCACCCCATCAGATCGTGGTGGAGACGACCCAACATGGACATCCATGGAGGTGTAAGGAGAGCTCACTTGAACACCCTCGGGGGCTGGGTTGCAGCTCGCACCACCCACTAGAGCCGGATGACTACCGGCAACACCCTCGGGGCTGGGTTGCAGCTCGCGCTACCCACCAGAGCCGGATCACTACCAGTGACACCCTCGGGGGCTGGGTAAATGCCGGCACCACCCTCAGGGGCTGGGTTTTCTGCAACAGCCACCTCTAAGGCTGAAGGATCCTCAGTCACCTCCATGTGAGTCGGGCAATCCTGACCAATGTCTTGACATCGAAGACTGCCTTCCAAAGTCGATGATGCATGAGACACTGCTGGGGTACCTCTAATCCCATGTCTAGAATTTCAGAACAAACAGCCATCATGTCATCAGCAATCGGCTCTGATAGCATATCCTTAGGGACTGACATTCTCAAGGTCCTGATCAAAATCCGTTATGGATAGTTCTTGAAGGCTGATAAGAGCAGACAGAGCTAGAGAAGGAATATCACTATCCCCCCTACTACCTCTGTAATGCCGGCTATTCTTACGAATCAGCGGGACTTCTTCTTCCTCTTCTTCGTCCTCATCAAAAATACGGACAACAGCCGGTGCACGGTCACACCCATTGGGATCAACTTCGGCATGGTTACACCCATTGGGTTAAACTTCTGCATGGTCACACCCATTGGGATCAACTTCTGCACAGTCACACCCATTGGGGTCAGCTTCTGCACGGTCACACCCATTAGGATCAGCTTCAACATGGTTACACCCATTGGGATCAACTTCAACATGGACGCCACCATTGGGATCAACCTCAGAAAGGACCTCCGCTGGCACTTCATCGCAAACAGGAGCAGAAGGACCGGCATCCTGGTCCAAGCATGACAGTCGCTGAAGCTGCCTCTTCTTCTTCTTCTTCTTTTCCTTAATAGGCACAGTCGGACGGCTAACTTGGCAAGGACGCTTTGGGCGGGTGCCCTCAGGCTTTTGGGTCTCCACTGCTTTGTTAAGCTCTTGTCCAACCGTGATAGCCATCGGTTCAGCATGGGTCGAGTCAGAAGATTCTCCAGCCAACATATTGAGTACAACATCTATTTCTGCATCATCTGGACTTGCTGGCATCTCAAAGTGAATCTGTTTCTCATGATTGGGAAGATCACGAAGGGGAGCAACCAGAGCTTCAATGTCCTCGGGAGAGGGTTGCACTCTTAAGACCAAGATCACCATCACTAGTAGGAGGATTGGACACGAAATTGAAAAATGACCTATGAGGTGGCAAATTCCAAGTAGAATAGGCAACAGGAGCACCAACATTTGATATCTTGCCCCTTAGGATCATGTCTAGTCGGCTCACTAGATCCTCAGTAAGAATTTTCTTGTTGGTGACCCGGGTAGAGTCAGTAATACCACTGTACAAATAAGATGGATACACCCTGTCTTTCAAAGGCTGAATATTCTTGAAAATAAAGTCAGCAACCACAGCTTCGGTAGTCAGACCCCTCTCCTTCAGCAGACAGATCTCAGAAAGCAGAACTCTAGCCTCCGTTACCTCCAAGGAAGTAGGAGACTCAACCCAGCTCAGAGTACGCACATCTGGCTGTCTCCCCGACCGAGTGGGAAGGGACTTGCAGTGGTTTTCCACAATAAACCACTCAAGGCGCCACCCTTTAATGCTATCCTTGAGAGGAATGTCAAGGTATTCTGTCTTCCTCCCACGGCGCATCTCCAAACTTGCACCACCAACGAGCTAGTGCTGCCCCCAGCCATCCTAGGCCGACAGTGATACAAATACTTCCATAGTCCGAAATGAGGAAGAATTTCGAGATAGGCCTCACACAGATGCACAAATATAGAAATTTGCAAGATGGCATTGGGATTTAGATGGGTCAGGTTTAGATTGTAAAAATCAAGGAGACCACAGAAGAAGGGAGAAACGGGAAGAGCAAGGCCGCGGATGAGAAAAGGAACATAGACCACAGACTCGTGGGTATCTTCTGTCGAAACAATGACCCCACGACAAATCTGCCAAAAGTAGAGCTCTTTTGGAGGAAGAACTCCAACATCAACAAGGTGGAGGAGATCTGATTCCGAGACAACAGACATGTGGTTACCTACGAACGACAATTGGCTGTTGGGATTGATGGGAGGAATGACTGCTGCAACAGAACTCTGATTCTTCCACTAGGGTGCCATCGCAATCTCGCCGGCGGATCGAACTAAGGCAAAATCTTAGAAAAACAGAGGAGTGGCTCGAGGCGGAAATGTGAAGTTAGGGCTCAGAACTCAAAAGCGCACGTCGACATGAGTATAAATGGGGTTTTCCCGGGTAGGGCACCATTTCTAAAAAGTGCCAAGTCATCACTCGGGAAAACGAGGCTTCTGACACAACTCGGTTGTTACCCCTAAAACGCCGACAACATCAAGCACCTCTCGGTCGTTACCTCTAAAACACCGACAGTGTCAGCCATAACTCGGCTGTTATCTCTAAAACGCTGACGGGGTCAAGCATAACTTGGCTGTTACCTCTAAAACGCCGACAACATCAAGCACCACTAGACTGTTACCTCTAAAAACACCGACAGTGTCTGTCATAACTCGGTCGTTATCTCTAAAACGTAGGCAGAACCAAACATGACTCAGCAGTTACCAGTTATCACTTAGTAATTATTTCTAATAACATCAGTAGCGTTAGGCACGAAGACAAACTATCAATCGACTATAAAGAAAGAACGGCGGAAAAGCGAGAGGTTGCCCGGAATAAGCTGAAATTTTCTTCGATACATAGAGGAGGGAAGTTTTTCACAAACATAAAGCCTAACTCATTATGAGTTAGCCTTTTCTCCCTTTTTCACTACATTACATTACTACATTACTCACACTACACTATACTACTAACTACTACTACATTATTCTACACTATACTACTGCTACTACTAATTATCTATATTAATATTTAAACCAGTGGCGCTTTGCCACTAGCCTTACTGCTACCGTTGCTACCCTTGCCGTTGCCGTCGCCCTCGCCACCGTTGCCGTCGCCCTTGCTGTCATCGCCGCCGTCACCGCCATCGCCGTCGTCGCTGCTGTCACCGCCGCTCCCCTCCTCGGACGAGTCGGAGGAGTTATCCTCGTCTGAGGAGACCTCCGATTCATCCGAGCCCTCGAGCCCGGAGCGCTTGATGGCCCAGATGTACGTCCACACCTCGACGGCGATCCCCTAGGAATCGTCCGAGTCATCGGATAACACCGGGGGAGAGGTGTAGACCGGTGCCCCCTCGGACTCGGAGGAAAACTCCTCCTCCGAGTACTCGGAGTCACCAAAGTCCTCCGAGGGGGACTTGGCTCGCGCTTCCGCTTATCGCCGGAGTGGTACGACGAACCTCCACCCCTCTTGTTCTTGCCCATGGTCGGTTGGAAGAGAAGAGAAAAGTGGGAAAAATAAGCAATAGATGATCAGAAGATGTGTGAAGACACCAGCGAGGCAGACAGTCTATTTATAGAGGTCGGAAGCAACCGCTCATCTCCTACCACGGTCACCAAATAGTCGCAAGTATTCAATAAGCAATTCAAATCGTCTGGAAGCAAGTCAGGCAGCAGACACTATTTCATGTAACACGACACTATTTGGACTAAGGTCAACTGCTTGGACGATATGGTTACACCCCGCGGTCACGTCAAGTTACTACTCAAGGACAGTTTGCTAAACGCTTGGCGTACCAAGCCATCCCTCGGTCACACCCATTGGGGGGACGTCCAGAAATTTTCAATAGATTTTCCCAAGTAGTCACATCCATACAGTATACGCAATGAATGTATCAAGACAGAAGAAAGATATCGATGGAGATCGGAGGAAAGCCAAATATAGCTGCTGAAGTACAAGTCTAATCAACAGAAGCATTGAAGCACAAAGCGAAATGAAGACCAGCCAAGAGCCATCTACCAGACGTCCAATCTGTCGCCGATCAAATAAATTTCAAACCTAACAGGACATGGGCAGATCACGCTACTGGTTTCTAAAGCATGAAATGAAGACAACATGTTGATCTCTAAAGCATAAGCTGATGATATAATGTTGAGTTCTAAGGCATGAAACGAAGATAAAATGATGACTTCTAAAAGCATGAGATGAAGACCTTTGAGTGGATTATTTTCAGTAATCCACTCAAAGCTCGGGGGCTACACCCATTGGGTGCACCTCCAGTGCACCCAATGAATCGTTAACCCCAAAAGACAGAATGCTGATCTCTAAAGCATGAACCGACGATAAAATGTTGATTTCTAAGGCATGAGACGAAGATAAAACAATGATTTCTAAAAAGCATGAGATGAAGACCTTTGAGTGGATTATTTTCAGTAATCCACTCAAAGCTCAGGGGCTACACCCAATTAATCTTCAACCCTAAAGGACAGAATGCTGATTTCCAAAGCATAAGCCAATAACAGAGCACCGATTTCTGAGGTATAAGGCGACGACCGTTGAATGTGCCAAAGGAGGATAACAGAAGATTGTTTTTTACTGAATTGCTCAGAGTTCAGAAGCAACGATTCGACAGGTGTGTTTTTCAAAACATCCATTACCAAAATCACAAACCGCAAGCCGGACCTAGAATATTTGGGTTGATTATTTCAAAATCAACTCGAAGATTGGGGGCTTGTGGGGGACAGATATCCCCTAGGTCCACTAGAAGGCTAGAAGGCCTCGCGAAAGGCTTTGGGCCCATTATTTCGCAAGGCCATCCCTTCGTGGGCTAGGGGAGGAACTACTGTCGGAATGGATCGATGCAAGATTGGATAGACTCAGGCCCAGACGGCTCATTGGATTTAAGCATCATCCGTAGCATTGGTCCGGTTCTCCCGCGCAGCGCCCTCAGACGTCGAAACTAAATGAGGATAAGTCGGCAGGATTATAGGAAGATAAGTTCAGTCGGTTCACTATTACTTAGGTGCACATTGTTATCATGCCCGCATGTAACACCCCACGGTCCAGTATATCAGGCCTAGGGGGCACCCCATCAAGAGACAGGTCATTCATTAGCCACTTACTCCATTCTCTAGCATTCATCACACTAGAGAATTCCCCTGTAACCCACTACATAAAAGATCCACACCAGGAAGTAGGGTATTACGCCTCTTCAAGCGGCCCGAACCTGTAGAAAATTATCTACCACCTCTTGTGCAACAAGCACGAACCATCGAGCTACAGTTAGCAACACCGTCCAACCCAAAAGCACCTCGTGGGGTAACCCCGGATGCGCGGTCGAGTCCCAAACACCGACACAACGGGGAATAGCAGATCATACTTATAAACACCACACTACCGAAACAACTTAATAATACTATGTATACTTGTCTACTAAACCCTTTTCGCATTATAAATTTTGCCATACACAGAAGGCCTAAATAGTCACTAATTCAAATACACTCACCAAAATATTTACTTCCTTCCCAATTACTAAAGTCTAGAGCAAACAGCAAGAAGGAAATGAATTAATCAAATATAATAAGGCATTTCGATAAACAATCCGCATGCAACAAGTTGGCACCAATCAAGGATCAAGAATTGACTAATCCTATCTAGCTAAACAACAATGACACCAAACAATCAATTTAACACATGCAGATTTTTGGGACAGCAGCACAGCGGTTAACTGTTTTATTCATAACTCACAAAATATCCATCCAAAAATAGTAAACTAGGACTTTCTAGAAATCTTATAAAGTCCTCTGTAACTTTTGTATAATCATCACAACAAGATTCGACCTTTAGAAGGGTCAAACAGAACTAAACATAAATTCTGTCCTGATTTGGACAGAATTCGACTACTTATTTCAAAAATCCATAACTGGAGTCTCAGGCATCCAAATCAGGCGATCCTAGACTTTTTAGAAATCTAGTAGAATATTCCACAATTCATTTATAAACATCTCAGGTTAATTAAATGCATATCAAGGTTAAAAGATATGAAAAATGCTCTGCTGTCCAAATTTGGACAGATTCAGAGATCCAACTTCAAACAGCTGTAACATAACTTATAGATCACCAAAAAGGGTGATCCAAAATTTTTTGGAAAGCTTAAGCAAAGTACTACAATTCTCCTATAATTACTAAGAGCTGATTCTCAGTTTAGCTTAGCCAAACAATCCAATTTTCGAAACATGTACAGAATTTGGACAGATTCAGAAACTGGACTTGGAAAAATCATAACTCCTAAACTACTAAACCTATGGCCATGAAATTTTTACACAAGTAAGATAAAGAAATTATCTACAACTTTTATACATCACACATTCACAGAAAACATGATTTACTTAACTGAACTGGCTGCATAACTGAAAATGGTCATGCAGTCCCGAACAACAATAATTCAATTTAAGCATACTATACCTGCACATGTATTTATCCAAGCACATTCTATACATTATATCATCACATAGTAGAACACTTTTTAATTATAACATGCATAATTTGTATCTTAAACTTAAGCTTCCCTTGGCGCGACTACTCCACAAACATGAACATAACTTCACATCGCCACAAGCGAGGAGACAAAAACTACAAACATCAAATACACCACAACGCATATGCTACGAACAAGGTAATCATCACGACCAATATGTCTATTTCATCCTATCATGCAAGTTAATTAACATGGTTTACGAAAGAGCCCACCGAAACTAAATCTGTCTTGAAGCCACAAAATCGACGACACTTTCCGGTTCTAGCATTTCGCCAAACACATGGCGAGTGTCCGTGCTACAGCTATCTTCACCTCACACTCATGGGATTTCTCTCCTTGCAATCACACATAAACATACACATGAATAGCATCTACTAAACTGATGTTGGGTTGGCGAGGAATAACATAAGGAAAATAGCGGTTCCTTACAGGGGCGAATGACGACGTGACCGGGACTGCATAGATTGAGATGGAGCTCGTTGCGACCTTTTATCGAACATGTCGAGGGCGTGACACGAGAGGGTTCCATGATTGCTGCAGCTCCATGGCCTAGGGCGAGGTCAAGCACCAGGAAAATGGCATCGGCAAAGTTGAGGACGGGCAGCCCAGTTCGGCATCGGACAGAGGCGAACTGAGCAGCGACACTCGTGGGACCTAGGGCAAGGGCGAGCTGTAGGAAATAAATAATAAATTGCAGGGGCCAAGGCGAGCTCAGCTAGGGCTACTGGCATCCATGGGAGCTGTCAAGAGGGAGATACCTTCCTAGAGGCCGGCGAGCAGGGAGGAAGACGACTAGAGTTGAAGCTCGCAGGGGAAGCCAACAGCCATGGGAAGCAGGGAGCCGAGCAGAGGGTCCACTCGCGCAGCCCTATGCACGCGGCTGATGGAGAAGATGGCTGGAGCGGCTGGGTGAGCTCCATGGCGCAGGAAGCAGGGGCTCGGCAGCCAGGTGCCATGATCGAACGCAGGGGCTTGCACCAGAGGAGAACAGCGGCGACTGGGAGCAGGGCGCGGCTGAGGAAAATGGAGAGGAGAGAGAACCAAGGGGTGTGCCATGGGAAGGACCTTGCAGGGGAGGGAAGGAGCACGCGCGCCGTACTGGCCAGCCGTGGCGTCTACACAGTGAAGAACAGAGACGGATATTTCGAATCAAGATTTTTAGTGATGAATAAAGGGTTGACGCGCTATACGGCTACAAATTTCATCTTCCAAATCGCAAAACGGAAAAAATCAGAGGAGTAACAGTTTAGACGGTTCTGGCTAAACCTCATTTGGATAATTTCCGCAACTATTCTGGGCACGATGTAAACAGACCGAACCAGACTACATCAGATTCGACGTTGCGAGATCGACGCGGCATCGAAATTGTGATCCTTGTGAAAGTGACATCACGCATTGTTCATGTGGGCGAGAGACTGTGCGTCGTCCAAACACGGATTTTGCACCCACCACACGCGTCACGATGACAGGCCACAGATAGACTTGTGTGACGCAAGCTTGAAAGAGTTTCACACAAATTTTTAAGGAATCACTTTTGATCTCAAAGATTATAGTTTGGGCACGATATCGATGGCTCAACCCAAATGATATAGGATTCGTTGTTTCCAAAGATTACTAAAGTCTTAATTTTGCAAAAATAAATTAGCGACAATCAAACAGATGGAGACAGACACGATATCAAAATCGTGATAGACGAGGATGATTAAAATTTAGTGCCCATTTTATTCGCCGCTATCCCATGTTAAAGTCCGCACTCGTGGTCGAGCAGACGATAAACACCTCGGGTGTTACAACCCTCCCCCTTAAAAGAATCTCGTCTCAAGATTCGGAACGAAAGACTTCTAAGAGTAGAGAAGCATGTAACCCATGTCCATACCAACGATAATCATAAGGCGGTTCCAAGCAAAGACGAGTGTCTGAAGGGGTTGTTTCTCTAGTGGACATAGCATGTATCGCCACAAGCTAATTTAAAAAAGTCCACTAATAAAGACAATGTCTGCCAGAAGAACACATAAGGTTCCATGTGTGTAGTTTGCTTTTTCCTGATGACATTGTACTATCTGAGTATGTTGAGCAAGCAACATATATGTGATTTTACCCAAACAGAATTAGTTGCAACCTCTTGGGTAAAACACACAAAAAGAGGTTTACCAACAAGTGGTCGCAGGTAAGTTCATAGCACACGAGACAAGTGTGAATGTCGAATAACATCCAAGTTAACTCGGGTTAGCCAGAGAATCCAAGTTCAAGAAAAATGATAGAGACTCGAAAAATCACGAGCGAAGGGATCTGTAGATGTGGACTTCGTGTCTAATCACTTTTATCAAATACTTAGCACGGCTCAACTTGATCACACATGCTGGAAAAGCACACGTGAGACGATCGAGGCATGACTAGAACGATGATTAGATGGTTATCAGTCGACTTGATCTTGGTTCTTATAAACACTTCCGTAAGAGGGGTTGTACAAAAGTGAGTTTAGACAACTCGACAAAACGATCTCTAAACTCAACCTTTGTCCACAATGCAGTTACAAGTTAGTAAAACCAACTTGCTGAACTACTTTTGACATTGAGTAGGTCCTCTTAGTACCATCGGTAAGCCAAGGGTTGAGAGTTTAGTTTTGTTAATAGGAGATTATGCACTTGGGTAGAAATCCATTTGGTGAGGTTGTTCATCTATTTCTTCCATGCGAGACAAACTGACTTGGTTCAAGAATACATGGATTAAATAGGAGAACGAATGAACAAACTCCTGCACTTCAGCAGTAGGGGAAAAGCCAATCTCCATTTTGAGAGCTAATTAGCTGTCTCTCGATACTAAAAAAACTCCAAGGCTTCACCTTTACAAGAAAGGATGCAAAAGGGAACTTGTATACGTGCAGTCACTAACTAGATCAAAAGAAAAGAGACCACACATAAAAGTGGCATGCCCTTTTGATCCAACAGAGATGATAGATGTTGCTTGATCATTTGACAAACAACGTGGAAATTGTTTCAAGGGAAGGTCGACGGAAGATAACACATCAGTGTAGTTCCACAATGGATCATGACTAAAGACCTCGATACTAGCATGCGCCAAGCAGCATAACCTTGTGTGTACATTCACAAGGGGCTCTCAGTTTCGCTGCGGCACCATAAGTCGTTAATCGTGACACCATTACCGAACTGGCACCAATAATGAATCTCACGCGGTAAGAACAATTTGTGCAGAGATAACATATCGATATCGTCTCATAATGGATTATGACTACTAATTTTGATATCAGCGTGTGCCAAGTAGCGCAACCATGTATGTACATTCACAGGAGGCCCTTGGTTTCGTCACGGCACCATCGGTTTTAGTCATAACACCATTACTAGACATAACCAATAAGAAATCTCACGCGACACCAATGGATTGAACAAGGATGTCAGTATACAACAGATACTCCACCTGTAAGAATAATTACAAGTAGAGAGCCAAGTAGATCATGGACCGATGAAATGAACAAGACATGGCCATAACCTAAACTTGATGAAAGAAGTACAATGGGCGACTGTTATTTCAGCCCCAAGCATATTTCTATGCCCATCGCAAAGATCACAAGGTCAAGAATTAGTATCTATTAGATACGGAGGGAAAACAAATATAAGATTAAGTTGGTATGCCTTCGATAGATATGAGAAAACCAAAGGCATCAAACTCAAGAAAAAGATCGGGTATTCCTTTCCTAGGTTAGGTTAATAAAGCAACATGGCGATCCTTACGAATAGGCAAACTGGATAAGGGACATCTGCTTGTGCCAATCGAACAAGGGCATGATCTAGGATGGAAATATGACTCGATATATTATTTTAAGCTCGGGTACACTTTATGTCCAAAAAGGAAATTATCTAAGCATTTATTTGTATGAGTTTAGTCATGGAGGGATAATGGAAAAATCAACTTTGGGTCATGGTTCACCAACTAAGAACATGGCCTAATTTTCAGTTTAAGCAAACAAACTACCAACCTACTATCAGCACATCAAGTACCAGAGCAAACACATATATAACACCTAAATAAATTACCTAAAGAACGGAGGACAACTATTTCATCGAAGTCCATAATACAGCATTACACCACATTATCTACAATCATCGGCTACTGGAATAAAGATGAGAGGAGCATTTTGGATGTAAAGGTGACAAACACAATGCAACAATCAGGATGCATGCTCGTCTTATTCGTCATCACTGATTTTGCCAACATAATGTGGCAATAGCGTTCTATATCGGTGGCATACTTACGACTCTCTCGGTATTTTGCTAGTCATCAGCTACACATACATTTTCGAGGTTAGTGTACCTGCAGAAAATTCCATCACAACCCATTTTCCCATAATGCAGTTCACACATGACAGTTTATCATAGTTTATACTCCATATATTGTTATATGGAGGCCAGCTCATCATTAAGCGTCGAGCCACGCATAGGCGCCGCTGCCACACTTTAACCATAGGACAGCTCATTATGGTAACTCACCTTCTTACCTGAGCGTAGGTGTGTCGTTACAAGTACATTACACTTCTCAGTATTCCCATGTCTGTATACCCATACACACCCATGGGGTACTGAATCCTGGAAAAGTAATTATTCCACATCACATCCTTCATATACACATATGTACAACATGTGGCGGAACACTACAAGAAACTAATAAATGTTCGTGGGTAAAATTAAGAACGTGGGTACCCACGTTCTTACTTGAGTTAAGTTCATGGGTTATGTTAAGAACATGGGTACCGACGTTCTTAGGTTAAGTTCGTGGGCCCTGGATAAAACCGTCGAATTTAACGAGTTAGAAACATGGGTACCCACGTTCTTAAGTTAAGTTCGTCGGGCATATAGACACCATCGAACTTAATCCTGAAAACCTAAATCCAAATCCCACACGCGGTTCTCTCTCTCACCTATCTCATTCCCACCCAAGCGCTCGTCTCTCTCACTAGCGCCAGGCCAAGCCGCCGCCGGTAGGCCGCACTGCCGCCGCGCCACCGTGAGCGGGCCTCGCCGCCGCCGAGGGAGGAGCACGCTCGCGCGCTGCTGGAGGCCGCCACCATGCCCTGCGCGCCACCCGCGCCGCCGTCGCGCCACCGCGAGTGGGCCGCGCTGCCGCCGAGGGAGGAGCACGCTCACGCGCTGCTGGAGGCCGCCACCACGCCCTGCGCGCCACCAAGGAAGGACGCCGCCACAAGTGAAGACGTTCCTAGCCGCTGGGTGAGCCTTCCTCCTCAACACTGGTAAGAGACACGCTTGGAAGCGAGCCTCGTGGTTGTCTGGTGGTTGGGGGTGGGGGTTACTGGTTCATCGATTTTTGCTTCGTGGGCGCAGGGTTGGGGAAAGTGGAGGGCGGGAAGGAGGAGGAGCAAGAGGCATACATGCGGCTCGCCGTCACCGTGCTCGCAGGGCTCGCGCGCGTCCCGGAGGTTGCGGCCGACGAGGGGGTCATTTCCACCATGCCCCTAGTCGCCGAGGTTGTCGCCAAATTGTAAGAAATTTGTTCTCTTTGAGCTTCTGATGCTCCATACTCTCATACTCCATACTAACGGAGCAGTACTTCTGATTTTGCAATCCCTACCAGTGGAATACACAGTTGCTATCCTATTTTGAATCTATTAAGAGCCGAGGCCACCCATTTTGCTATCACTAGCTACGTTTGATGCTTTGCTTGCGATGCATGTTTGCTTATGATTGTAGCTGCATCGTGTGCTGCAGGACTGATCCAGCAATCACTGAAGAATGCTTTGAACTTCTGTCACTTATTGCAATAGCATCTGAAGATGGGGCATATGAGTTTTGTGAGCCTGGTGTAATAGACATGATCTTCCTTCAAATCTTAAGCTTAACAGATGGTATTGAATTTCCATGCATGTATCTCGATGTCAATTTAGTCTCTAAATCGCTGTGTTAGCGCTGACACTTTCTGTGCAGGTCTTAGCTGGCATATTTTAAATTTGTGCATCTAGACAGACGCTTTTGTTACTCTGTTTTTGAAATGTGGATTGAAAGCTTGCCTAAGTGACAAACTCACATAGCCTATCGAATCCTGTCTTAGCTAGTATTTAGCAGTTGTGTTGTGGGTTCATGAATACCAATTTTTTGGGTCATAACTCGAGAAAAAGGATTACTATTTTACTTTTTTAATTGGTGTCAAATATAGTTTGATGCTTAATTTCTTATATGATTTTGTTGATTACATTGTTTGTAGGTTCCAAGTGCATAGAACTTGCCATTAACCTACTGCAGTTACTAGTTCATAAACTCAAAGTTGACACTATGAGTGCGGAGAAACTGCAAGGAATGACTAAAATGGTATGATTGACCAGAATGTTTTACATGAATCTTTCTGCATTTACTGTTTCTTCATTTCTAAACTAAACTGATGATCTGATCACCAATTTTCAATGCAATTCAGGTAACTTGTCTTGCCAGGCTTTTTATTGTTCTCCACACAGCAGTTAAATTTGATGCCTTGCACATGCTTGATTTATGCTTAGCTAACATGTGCCTTGTGCCACTTTGTTTCAAGAGCAGCATACCTTGATTTATGCTTAGCTACCCATGTGTTATCTTGGAATTGTTTGTTTCTTCTATTTATTTGGCTACCTATGGCCTATGGGCCAGTTTGGTAGTGCTCCAAAGCAACTCCCCATCCCTTCAGTGTGCTTCTAGCCGCTCAAGGTCCCACCAACACGCGGTTCTCTCTCTCACCTGTCTCATTCCCACCCACGCGCTCCTCTCTCTCACTAGCGCCAGGCCAAGCCGCTTCTTCCTATTTTTTTGCAATTCGATTGAGCAAGCACTAGTCGAAGGCTGGATTTCAGGTTGGCCACAGGAAATCTCATCCTCTCTATTTTGGTTCCTGGCCTTGATTTTTGTTGTATTTTTTTCAGCTCGTTTAGCTACTGTAGTTGCCCATCGTCAAAGTTTTGTAGAGTGGTTAGTGTTTTTGGTTGACAGACATTGGTGCTAGATTTGGGATCAGCCTTCCTAAACAGTACCATTTACTTCAGCTCAATGATATGAATAATGCTTGTTTGCAGGACATATTGCTAAGAATCTGCCACATTATGTTTGCTTGAGGTATTAATTTATCCAGGTGTTTAATGTTGGAGTACAGTTAGAAGATCCATAATCAATTGCTTCTCATTTCAGTCGTGTAAGTCACTCTGTAAGTTTTGCTACCATTTTCTGAACTCCATTGTTCTCCGTATGATTTTATTTGGTCACATGCTCCTTCATGTGCTATTTTGCTTCTTGAAAGTTCTTGTGATCTTCTGTTCTGGCTCCTTGATTTCATACATGAACCTTTCTACCCTTGTCCTTGATACCTGAGCATTTTTAGGTAGCAAGTGTTGGGCGAAGTACAAAGATATTGGCCAACAAAAACATGGAGTTTCCGTGTGTTGCAGTATTCTACACTTGCCTAACAGTATTTATTAACTGTAGTTAGCATATATGTTTATACTCACCTGTTGCTGCCAAGAATAATACTAAAGTTTTCTAATAAGTTTCAGTGATGGAATTCATGAAGCACACTATCTGAATTTATAGAGCTTGGTGCCACAATGAAACTGTGATTAATATGCAAGACAAGATCTCAGTGCATTTCATTTTTAAATAGTTCTTCATAATTTTGTTCTCGTGACTATGATGTATGAAACTCATTATCTCATGTTTTTAGTTTGCAATATTTCCTTGCATATCGAAGATTTCTAGAGATAGATACTCTCCATTCTTCTCGGCAACTCTACTTATGTGAGAAAATATCTCTTACTGGTGAGATGTACTTTGCCATCACCCTTGATAGGAAAACTACTGGTCCAGTATGTCATCTATCTCACTTTTATTTCATTGCTTATTTGTCTCAGAACATCAGTTTATTCCTTATTACAAAATTGTAGATACTAATCAATTAACATATCCTTAATTGTCAGTACACGAAAGGAGTCCCTTCACTTCAATGAACCATGGGGTCATGAGCTTAAACCATTTGTCCTGCTGACTGAGTATGTGACAAAGTTCTATTACATCTGGTCTAAGGTTATCTTCCCCATAATGCTCGGCACTGCTGGATGCACTTGATCATTGCATTTCTGATCCTTAAGTAGTCAACACTCTTCTCAAAAGCTTCAGTGTTATTCTACAACTCGCGATAGAACATACTCTAGCTTCATTTGAATTGTTGGGTGTAATTACAAGAGTCCTTAAGGCTGCTTGTCGTCAGACACAAGAGCTACAGAACTTCAGCGTCATTTGAATTGTTGTTTGCTTTCCCTATTAGTACTGTATTTACACTTTTACAGACTTCTTGGCTACAGCCAGATGGTCTGGTTAGGCTTGCAAGCTTTTTGACCAATCACATGCTCGGATGAGGCTCTACATACAGGTTAGATAACACCCCTATCATTTTATCTTTTCAACATTTTAGTTTTTATGCCTTTCATGTTCCGTTACACTTTCTGTTTTGTTCAGGTCAAGCCCACAGGAGAAAAAACGAAGGTAATTCTAAATTTCTAATCTTACCCCTTCTACATGATGTAGATAAGTCATGAATGAAGAAAGCATAAGTTTTAAAGTCTAGACGATCATTTTAGAAGACATTGAATTTGAAATAAGAAAAGAACAAACTCAATAACTGAGAACAGATCTAAATCTTATGTACTCCAATCTTGCAAATTCCAAGTTTTTTGATCTCAGTGTATTGCTAATTTCATTTTTTATCATTAACCAATTCACTAAAGGTGTTTATTTAGATGTGGTTTCTGTTACTTGAGCTTCAAGGCTTCACACTATCTAGATTAGTACTCTTGATATCAATGAAAAGGTATCCAGATTCTATTCCGGTTGATTAGGTTGTTTTCCTTTTTCCAGGAAATTATTATTGTGAAAGCTTTGAAACTTGATGATGTTGAATAAGGTTGCTAGAGTTTGAATTGCTTACCTATAAGGTTAGTTTGGAATTTTCACCCTGATGCATCCTTATCAAATGTCATCCTTTTCTCATCTAGATGACTATTATGTCATCTAAATGTTTTTTTTCAGGGTTCCCCGATTAATTTTAAGTCTGTAGCATTGCAATAGAACCAGACTGTAGCATTGCAATAGAACCAAATGTTCATAGGTATGCCATATCCACGTCTTTGTAAAATATCTTGAAGACATGATTGTTACGATGTATCTATTTGCATTGCATACTGCTTACTGAATCTTTCGATGCATGAAGAACCCTACAGTGTAAAATTCTTCCAGTCATTCAATCCTCTCATGCTGTGAACAATTTAGGCTGATTCACTAAACTATTTAATGGTATTTTCTTTCTGAAGCTGATAACTTAGCATTTTTTTGTTGCTCAATAATCTTCCCATGTTATGCTTTGTTGCAGCAAACTACACTCCACGATACTCCATTTCTGCATCTATGTTCGCCACTTGGCCTGTTTTCAAAACATGCAGTGCCCCCTACTCAAGTTATTTGCTGAATTTTATAGTTTGGCTGCACTCATTCATACTATACACAAATGATACCTGCAACCTGCAGCCGATCTGCGATGCACGGATATTTTTTCCCTTTGTTACTAAACTAAATCCTACCTAGCTCATCCCTATATTTTTTCTCTATTTTCTAAAATTCATAACGGCTTTCATTTTTACTTAACCAACTCATGCACGCAAGTGGTTGTTAATCCTTTTTTTTCTTTTACTAATAGTTTTGGGGTACAAATGGCTATATCAAATACCTTAACCATGTACACATGTACGTATATGTTGCTAGAGTTTCTTTGCATTTACTAATATGCACTTGCTAACGGATTTCCTACTTGGTTATGCAGACTGCCACATCCTGCTTGGTGAATACATCTCCAATCTTCCAGAGAGTGTGATACTTACGATAACAGGTACGATCAACTAAAACTATCAACAATCTTCGAGTCCTGGAATGTTTATTTTGCATACTCTATATAATTATGTATGTATGGTTGTTCAACTCTTTAGAGACAATTTATGTAAATATAACAACCTGACTCTAGATGTTGAAACATATATTAAATCTTGACACAACTCACCTAAATCTATTTTAAATGAACCTGTTCGTTCCTGAACAAAGTATTGTCAGTTATGATTACCTGTGCTTTCTTTACAGACATAGAAGGTGCTCTCAAAGACATTGAAGGACCTCTCAGAGATATTGAGGGAACTCTGATCGCTACTGAAGGAGCTCTCATGGCCATTGAATGACCTCTCTTTTCATTGAAAAATAGGTAACTTTATTCATGCTACAGCAGCGACTTTGAGCGAACATGAGACCACTGAGCTCTGGAGTGAATGAAGGACGTCGTCTTTGGAAGTCAGACATCACCTAGAGCTAGGGTGTCCATTCTTGACATGTTTCTCTTAGTGATAGGTGGATACTGTCTAGTTAGGAACAGAGTCTTGAGGGATTGATGGACGCATGCATCTTCAATTCCTGTGTGTTGTATTACTACTGGTACAATCTCTAATTCTTGTGAACTTTTGTATTTGGACTTGTGTGAATTTGTGATATGAACATATATCCATGTGTTTGAAATCTGTATTGTATGTGATATTCTGTGTTGCATGTGATATTATGTGTGTCTAATTTTTCATTTCTGTATTTTTTATTTTTTTTTCTAGAAAAGGGTTAAGAACGTGGGTACCCACGTTCTTAAGGTTAAGAACGTGGGTACCGTCGAACTTAATGGGTAGCCCTCGCTGACTCACGCAGGACCCATAAGTTCGACGGCCACGTGGCCCCGTCGAACTTAAATGTAAGAACGTGGGTGCCGTCGAACTTATGGGAAAAAATTCGACGGCCCCCGTCGAACTTAAAAACCCACGTTCTTAATCTTAAGTTCGACGGTACCCACGTTCTTAATGTTAAGTTCGACGGTACCCACGTTCTTAACCTTAAGAACGTGGGGGCCGTCGAACTTACTTCTTTAAGTTCGTCCAAAAATCGCCGTTGGCTATATTCGTCGGTAAACCCACGTTCTGATGGTAAGTTCGACGGCCTATTACATTAAGTTCGACGGTTTTTCACCCACGTTCTTTAACCATTTTCTTTTAGTGGAACCACCCGAATTATTCCAACTTAAGTGTCTAAGTCTCGCCTTAGAGGCTGGACCACACTTAAATAGGAATAAAACGTCAGTCCCTCGGATCTAGTCCGACGAGGCCACTAACAGGATCAAGTACCACGTACTCACTCGAAGGTGAGGCACAGAGCAAATACAATAAAGCATAAAACCATACATTAATGAGTACTTAAACTTATTACAACATCATCGGAGTTTATCAAAAGTAGTGATCATTGTTCGGAATGTAGCGGAATATAACTAACAGTAAATAATCGGAGGGATGGGGAAGCCTGGCCCATCACTCCTCATGCTCACCCTTCGCGGAGGTAGGGTCCCACTCGACTGTCCAACCTGGTGGCAAGATGGACGGCCAAGTCACTCCAGCAACCATGTCATCCAGAGAACCTGTAAAAAATTATGCCACAAGCAAGGCTGAGTATACTAATACTCAGCTAGACTTACCCGGTGTGAGGAGTCTACTCCTGTACCTCTAGACATGCAGCTGTTTGGCTGAGGGGTTTGGTTTGCCAAAAGCACTAGCTGAGTCTAAAATCAAGTTTTAGCTTTTCAAGTTTTAGTGTGACTCTCTTAAGACTAAATGTGCACCTAGCTAATCATACATGGTATCAAACATTTAGCAATCAATATCTTTTGCCAAACACATTTCCACTTGTTACTCAATGCAGTACAATGGATCAAGCAGTCTCATTAGCTGCGAGAAGCAGACGATTCGAATCAATTTTTTATCCTTGCAAGGTAAAACTAAACACACGACGTGGCGAGGCACTCCATCCCCACACACGTCAACTGTCCCCATCGATTCCCCGTCAGCAGAGAGGGGCTCACCGCCTTGGCGTACAATGCCTCACTGACCCCGACTGCCGTTGTGCAGTGACCGCACTTGTACCCACCATAACCGGAATGGGAGACCACGTCTCAGGTCGCGTGAGGAGGGCAATCTGCTGCCAGGTTCACTCAGGTACTAGGCTTACTGATTTACCACATTTCTCGGCATGTGCTTAGTACGTTCAAACGCTTGACACAGGTATCCGCACGTTAATCCTTATTCCAATTTCGTCTCGTAGACATCGCAATCCCCATGGATCCGAGTCCACATACCATCATCATTCCGATAAGAAAGGTGGATACAATCAAAGCCTGACCTCACGCGAGTGCTAGAAAAATCACTCGACTTCTACCGAGATCCCTAGTTAGTAAAGCAGCTACTCGACCTAGCATACTAGTATCCATCTCAAAAGAAATCCTGAGTTCATGCAACTAGGGTTTCAGGTAACTCCTACACTTAAGTTCACAATACAAGCCTACAATCATTAAGTGTAGTAAAATAGCATACAGAATTGGTTATGCATAAAACCGAGGCTTGCCTTCCAAAGCTGGGGCAGGCAGATCCTCGATGGCAGGTTCGGGTGCTGGCTCCTGGGCTACCTCCTGAGCAACTCCTTGCTCCGGAATGAGGATGTACTCTCCGTCAGCGAGATTACAGTCTATCGAATGCAATGAATAAGATATATGCATATTAATGATATGGCACTTTGCAAATGCTATGCATAGTAAAACAGTACTAAATTAGGGGTGCACTAGGGTTTCTGTTGTTAGCCTTAAGGGTTTCATACCTTCATTGTTAGGGTTTTGAATGAACTTAAAACCTCTAATTACATCTTTTAGGTTCTGTGGGATTCTTAGAAGGATTTAGCTATACATTATTAAGTTCTCCTAAAATTTCCCCTTATTCCTCCTATTGTGCTTCTTAACAAGTATTTTTGAACTACCATGGCAAATTTAGAATTTTCCAAAAATGTTATAAAAATTACAGTGGGTAAACATTGACCTCTGTGGGTTATTCTAAAAATTTGAGGTTGAAATTAATTCAGACACTCCTTGTGCAAAATTAACAAAAGTTAGGGTAAAAGGGCACTTTACACAATAGCTCTGATTTAGGTGAGGTTTCTGGAAAAAAAATTTATTTTTGCTAAGATCCATAGGTGATAATAGGCCTCTGTGCCAAAAATCACAGAAAAAGACCTACTGGATATTTAGTTGTGCTTTTCTAAAGTTTAAAGTCAAAAAGGTACTCATAACTAACTTGTTATTTGAAAAATATCAAACAACAGAACTTACATTTTTCCTAGATTCATATTAGCATATTATTAGTTATCCCAAGGATTGGGGTGGGTTCTCCTCAGGATTATTTTTCTAGGATTTTTCTAAGTTTTCATTGTTTTCATGAAAAAAATGTGGTGCATTTCTTTTGTACTAACAGAGGGCTTAACAAAATTTTCTAGTGAACTATGTTAATAAAGTAAGCTAGCAAAAATGCGGTTGCCCCTTGGTTCTTATTTTAAACTCCCTTTTCTATTTTCTTTAACTTTGAGTCTAAGTGAGTTTAAATGGCAAACCCTTCCCTAATTTGGTGTACTGAGGGGTTTATTATTTTTAAACAGGCTAGGTAGTGGTTAAGTACCTCTCTGATTTTTCTTAATCCCAGTCAAAAGTGTAGCTTTTTTCCCTTCTTTATTTAACTTTTGGTCAGTTTACTATTTAAATCTAAACTTCAAAATTTCCTGCAATACTTAGGGTGTTTGGTATTTTTCCTAAGTAGCTCATATTATTTAGAACCTAGCAAAATTAGTTTGACTAGATCTGGTTGGATAAAACTGAAGTTATAAATTTTACAAGCTCTGTCTACATTTAAATGAATAATGTTTAAAGGTTTTATAAAAAACCAGTTTACACTGAGACCCCTGGGCTTTTCTTAAACCAAGTCATTAACTTATACCCCTGCGGGACTATTCACATGAGTCACTGACTGTTCAAAACCCCCCGGCTTCTTCTTCTTTTTCCCTGAGCTCCCTCCCCCTTTAAACAGTAACTGTGGGGATTAAACAGGGTGGCGCGGCTAACCGGCGACGAGGAAGGTCCGGTGAAGGGCGGGAATAGATCCAGGAGGTCCTGGCGGTCACGTCGAGGTACGGTTTGTCGACGATGATGGCCGGAATCGGTCGGGCCACGTGCGCAGGCAGTCGGACTCGTCGGCGGTGTGTGCTCCGGCCTGCTCGCGGTGGTAGAGTTCAATTAAACCGCACAGGGAGCTTCATGGGGTGCTAAGGAGGCTACCAGTACAAGGAATCGAAGAAAGGCTCACCATGGAGCTCGGTCTACGTGCGCCGGCGGCCGGGTGAAGTTCGGCGTCGTCGATCCGGTGTCTCCGATGAGGTAGAGTTCAATTCCCGGCTCTGGAAGCTTCACCAAGGTCCGTAGAGGCTATCCCGAGGGTCGGACGGGGTGGGGAATGGCTAGGGTGGCCGGTCTACGGTGGTTGGGTCTCGGGCAGCCGCTGGCACGCCGTGCGCTGAGCAATCGCCGGTGAACTTGCGCTCCGGCGGGGTGGAGAGCGAGCGGGGGTGTACGGTCAAGGCCGGGGTCAGCTTTATAGGTGCGAGCGGGCGCGGGCACGGGGTCTTCCTTTTGCCCGTGTTCTAGCCCTTGCTGAGCAGCCAAACATGCGAATCTCGCCATAAGACTTTTGTGAGATCTCTTCCCTGCGCCTAGGGCTACCTAGTTCATGTGAGTTCCAAGGGAAGATATGCCCTAGCTTCGGAGATATGCGGGCGCCAAGTTGGGTCTGTTGGCACTATTCATCCCAAGACAAAACGGATGTCAAATCGTGTCAAATGTCTTAGCTTTGGTTCAAACTTCTCCAGTGTGTGCCTTAGGTAATTTGGCTCCCTTTTGTCAATTGAACCTCATGGATTTGGCGCAAGCAACTAGGTGAACATCCCTGATCTTTGGAAGAGGGCTGATTTTTAACTTAGAGAAAAATTGGTTGCTCTTGATTGTTCTTCACTTGGGGGCTGAATTTGAGAATTTTGTGGGGCCTTTTTGGAATATTTTTCTTACTATTTCTTGTAGATATATAAATGTACTTCAACTTTGGTAAAGGTTGTAAGTCATGAAATGGTCATTTGCCTAGCTTTCCCACTAATCCCATGCTTGGAGGTCTAATGGCTCAAGAGGGGGTCTAGGGTTTGAGCCATTTTTTCCAAGGTGCAGATGTATGAAAATCTTGGGTATTTCTTTTGTCATGATCTTTCCTTAATTAATCCATGGTTTCTAAAGTTTTGGTGCACCCTTCTCCCCCACTTAAACACATGTGATAAAAGGCCATAAGTGCATGTACTGAGCCAGGGCCTTGGGTAACACCTGGGGTGTTACTGAAAGCTCACTTGTGAGTTTTGGTGTTTGGATGACAACTCAATTAAAGGACTAACAAGTGTACTAAGTGTTGAACAGGTGCTTAAGGTAAAGCCTACAGGGTACAACACAAGTGAACAAATGTGATGGTCCAAGAACTAGATTATGGATACATAATGGACATCACAAGTAAGTTGGACATTGCAAAAGTGATACTCGGGTGCGTAGCTCGGAGACAACTGATCAAGCCAAGGACGGAGGCAAGAAAAGCTTCGAGGTACCAAGTGCACGGGAGAAGGTCAAGGAGGCTGAGGAACCCAAAGCCAAGGGTGAAGAAGAAGGCTTGCAAAGTCAAGGGTGATCGAGTTGAGAACAGCTACGGCACATCAAGGATCACTACATAAGGACGTGACTTACAACCAATGAGGTAACAGCTACAGTTATGTGGTGTAAGTCATAAGGCTCAAGACCAAGCTCTAAGAAGGAGATCAAGGTCACTAGAAGGAGAACAAATGTCAAAACCAGAATTGGAAGCAGCCCAAAAGAGCTAAGTTCACCTTGATCTTTAGTTCGGGTTGTTCCTATGTTTGGAGATGTTCTATGTGATCTTTGCAGGATGTTGGAGCCAAGAAATGTCAATCTAGATCAAGTCAAGCAGACTTGATGATTTATGAGTCCAACATCGAAACTCAAGCATGTGAAATGCTATAGATGTAAGAATTAAGAGAAGGTATGTTTCTAGACTTAGTACATTGGTTTTAGTGTACTAATATACTTGTCTAAGTGTTAGAAACAGAAAGAAGAAGAAAAGGAAATAGGTGCAAAAGGCTTGGCTGTGTACAGCCAAGACTCTGCTCAGTCTGGGTGCACCGGACTGTCCGGTGGCTCACCGGACAGTGTCCGGTGCGCCAGGCTGGCTCGAGCGAACTGGCCGCTCTCGGGAATTCACCGGCAACGTACGGCTATAATTCACCGGACTGTCCGGTGTGCACCGGACTGTCCGGTGAGCCAACGGTCGGCCGGGCCAACGGTCGGCCGCGCGATCTGCGCGGGACACGTGACCGAGCCAACGGCTAGATGGAGGCACCGGACTGTCTGGTGTGCACCGGACATGTCCGGTGCACCAACGGCTCCAAGACTGCCAACGGTCGGCTTCGCCATAGAAGGAAAGAAATCGGGCACCGGACAGTGTCCGGTGTGCACCGGACTGTCCGGTGCACCACCCGATAGAAGGCAACATTTGCCTTCCTGGATTGCTTCCAACGGCTCCTAGGCCCCTTGTGCCTATAAAAGGGACCCCTAGGCGCCTCAAGCAATATACAAGCGCAGCCAACAAGTGTAGCCTTCACTGGAATCAATTCTCGCTCTCCCTCTTGTGTGTAACTCTATAGTTTGTGTAGAAGGCACAGCTATAAGCCTTTAGAGAGAGGAGTAGTGCTGCTAAGAGTTAGAGCAAGGTCTTGAGCGTATCGTTACTCTGCCGAGGTGCTGCCAAGAAGTTTGTAAGCAGTCGCGGTTCTGTTGTAACCCCACTCAATAGTGAAAGGCTCTATCTGTCATACTGACAGATCTGAGCAAACGGAGGAAGGAGTTGAAATAGACTCCAAGCCTAGGTGTGGCTAACTCCAACGAGGACTAGGCAAGCATTTCAGGCTTGGCCGAACCTCGGGATAAATCCTTGCGTCTGTGTGCTCTGTTCTATCCTGACTCTCTGCCTTACTCGTCTTTATATCTGCACTTCAATACTTATCTGTGGTATAAGCTTGATTTGAAGTGCAGGACATTTTGAGACAGGATCTTCCATTCCGCTGCAATCTACTCGAAGAGTCTTCTCACTCCACTGCGTACTAAGTCTTCGAGTAGAGTAAGAATTTAAGTTTTAAAGTAATAAGTTTTATTCGCCTATTCACCCCCCCCCCTCTAGGCGACATCCAGATCCTGTTCCCGGGTCAAAGGGAACTTTCAATTGGTATCAGAGCTAGGCCTCTCCAGTGTGGGCTTAGCCGTCCGGAGATAACGATGTCGTCACAAGAGGTAACTGTAGAACTTCTTTTAGGCGATGGCTCTAATTACAAATCTTGGTCTGTCTCTATTTATAATGCTTTCATGAGTGTTGATCCTAATTTGAGAAAGATCTTTAGTAGAAGTATTTTTCCATCTGATATTAGTAAAAATCCCTCTAATGATGAACTAAGATGTTTATCTCTCAATCACCGTGCTTGCAACATCTTAGTTGATTCTCTTTCTAGAGGTGCTTATTTTGCCATCATGAGTAGTGATAATGATTTATTTGTTGATGCTCATGATTTATGGAATAGAATTAAAGTAAAATATTGTGTGGCAAATTGTACTGCTTCTACTCCCTATATTGCTTGTGATACTAACCTTTCAAAGAGAGAAGATCAAGAACGATGGGCACCCAACGATGAATCCACCTCGTCGACAGGTTTGGTCTCCACTAATAATAAGTGTTTTATTGCTAACAATGATGGTGGAGACAAAAGCCATGATGAGGAGGAATATGAGGATGATAGCGAGGATGAATCTTCATCACCTCAAGGTACATTTTCCTGTTTGGCTTCCACTGACATTAATGACAGGGAAAATGATACCGATGATGTGGAAGAAGAGGAGATTCGCCATTTCTACATCCATCTCAACAAAGAGGACAAGGCACTCTTGGTTAAGCTGTTGAGAAGGAACAAGGAACAAGGCGAGACGCTTCTCAGGCTAGAGGAGTCCCTCATCAAAACCAACAACAGCCTGGAAAAGATGACCAAAGAACATGAGGAGCTAAAGTGCTCTCATGATGATTTGGTCCAAAGGTATGAATATGTTTTAATTGAGCAAAGAAATAGTCATGATGCATTATCTAATATTGCTCAACTTAAAACGGAAAATTCTGTGCTTAAGAGTCAAGTAGAAACAATGGGCTTAGAAAAATGTGCTCTAGGTAAAAAGTATGATATGTTGTCATATTCTCATAATAAATTAGTTGATGACCATATCATGCTTAATATTACTCATGAGGTTATAATTGCAAACTTAAATTCATGTGAACCTCATTCTCACACATGTGCGCATTTGAATTGTATATCATCATGTGCTAACCCCTGTTGCTCAAAAGAAAGCCAATCATTGAGTGAGCAACAAGTTTTAGGGTCACAAAAGAAATTCTGTGGGAACAAGAAGCAAAGACAACTGAGGAGAAGACACATTGCTCAACTCTCTCAAGATATCCACGGGCGCGTGGTGAAGAAGCTTGAGAAAGGAAAAACTGTAGCAAGTGTCAAGCTCAATAAGAAAAATGTTCCTAAAGATGAAGAAATCAACATGAGCTTGGAAAAAGGTAAAGATTCAATTAATCATGTTGTTTGCACTGACCTTCTCTCCATGTCATTCAAGTACAAAAAGGGAAAAGGAAAAAGGAGGTGTTTCAAGTGCAAGAAGTTAGGCCACCTCATCACGTCTTGTCCGTACAAAGACAAGAATGAAGGGACAAGGAGTTGTTTTGGATGCAACAATAAGGACCACACGATCACTTCATGTCCGGTCATGAAGAATCAAGGATGTGCATCCTCCAAGGTGACCCTCACCAAGGAAAATGACACACAGCAAGCGTCATGTCAGGTTGAGCGACGCTTCTCCTACAAGTGTGGTGAGCAGGGTCATCTATCCAAGGTATGTTATAAAGGTAAGATTCCTAAGCAAGTGAATTTGTGTCAATCTTATTCGCGTAGGAGACCCAAATCATACACTTGTGCTAGATCTATAACGAGATCACCTAGAACTAGCACAAAGGCAATTTGGGTACCAAAAGCACATTTAGACGATCATTATGAACCCATCCCGAGATGGGTACCAAACTGTGCTAACTAGACCATACAGGTGCCTTGAGATGGACTGGAGACCATGGGAGAGCTTAAGACGGTTATCTAAAACTCTATGCTTAAGCTGTTAGTTGTTTTGGTGTTTATTGACCCAAGGTTGAATTATTGTGAGACACTAATCCCATGTTCATCTCAAGTAAAATAAGGTGTATAGGTCCTGAATCATTATTGGTGTATCAAGTAAAGGACTTTGATGAGAATTTACAACTTGCTCTCCAAAGGATGGTACCCATGTGTTTTAAGTACATAATTGCAATTTAGTATTGCTCTTAAGTTGGCTTGTTGTGCTACCTGTCTTTGGAGTAGTTATGCTTTATGATTGCCTGTGTTAAATGAATCATAATGATGTTTGCTTAATCATGACTGGTGCTATATAGGATATATCTTTTGAATCATTCATGGGTAGCTCTTTCATTTGTTATATCCACAACGATTAACTCTCTTGGTATATATGGATTAACCTGTAACTTTTTGTAAGTCATGCTATGTGCAAATATGACATTTTGTTTAGTCCATGTTCACATGATTACCCTAGTTTGGTACTGTGTGAATTTCAAATCCATGTCGTGCCCTTTTGAGCTATGAGGTGCATGAGCAAAAGGAGCCCTGAATTGGTGATAACAAGTGCTCTCATAAAGGCAAAGGTATGGAAAATGGAACTGTGCAATTTTATTGAATATCGTGAAGTTCCATTGATAGTGATCATAGCTGTGTTCTTGCATTTCATTGGTAGTATCGTGGCTTAGGAGACTTATGCCTTAAAATGTTGTTTCTTTTGGTGTACCTAAAGAACCTTCTTAACGATGATGTGCTTAGACATGATCATGTTGTTTTTCAATTAGTATATGTGATGCAATGATAGTTAAGTATGAAGCATGTCTAAGTTGCAGTGTAAATGTTATACTTCCTGTGAGTATTCAATTGGCTTAGGTGCCACTGAGGCATGCATTGTTGTATTTAGTCAACCTTTCGTTTAGCCTTCAATTGGTGTTAAGTGGCTTTTCATTTGATATTCAAATTGGCATCTTTGTGTGATGAAAGTGATAGAGTATGCCTTGACCAAGGTATGTTGTGATCCCCTCTAGTTCTGAGGATGCTAGAATGTGCAAAGTGCAAGTCATTCAAATACTTGATGCACAACTTGAGGGGGAGCACACATAACTTGTGTCTTTTGAGACTAACTGTTTCTTGAGCAATCTTGTACAGTCTCAAGGTGGAAAAGAGAAGATGAGCATGAAATAGAGCAATCAGGACTTGGGTACCTCTGTAAGTCAAGTAATTGGTATCTTAAGTCATGAGTAATTGTATATCTTTAGATTGCTCATGCTCTATAATATCTGGTGATAATAGATGCTTATTCTTAAATATCATGGAGCCATGATAATAAATGAACTTGCAATTGGTATCTTTCAATTGGTAGCTTGTGATAGTTTGCTTCATTTAATCATTAGAATAGAAGTTTCTTCTTGTGCCCAATACTATAACTTGTTCTAAGTTTGGTGTCTTAGCAACAAGAAAAAGTTAGGATAAAGAATCAGGCACAAGTGTGGAGAAGCTCTCGAGAGATTAAATACTTTCAAGATGGGAAGTACACTACAACATGGTAAAGGTACAAAAGGAAGTATTAATATTTTTGCATATATGTGATAGTGCATATGTTCAATAAGTAAGGGGGAGTTTTGATAATCGTTTTTCCTCCTTAAACACCCTGCTGTCCCTTGACATCATCATACGTTCTTGCTTGAGTATGGTTTTTGGTGTTTGATGTCAAAGGGGGAGAAGTTGTGCATTAAAGCTTATCTCAACCTGAGAGGAAAGCTTATCCTAATGGGTGATGTGTTAGTTTGAGCTTTGCCAAGTGTGATATTCATATGTTTCTTGCAGTATTATATGTGTTGCTCATATGGACTAGTGTTTCCGCTGCGATGAATTATTTGGCTTCTATAGTGTAATAGATAGTCATGTGGTTAATGGTGCTTTAAAATTGTTTTAAATTAGTGTCTTAGTTTGAATTGGTATCTTAATGGTGAATAATGGTAGGTTGATATTCTTGTGATATATCCACTAATTTGAATGGTGTTTAACTCTGATTATGTGCATTTGTGTGTTTGATTATGTGCATTTGTGTGTTATAGTATCATGGTTTGATTCTTGACACAATGCATCCTAAAAAGTGCTAAGGTGTAGAAATGTTTCGAATTGCCTAAGTATGTGCAAATTGGCGTCTGAGGCCAAAATTAGGTTTTTTGAAGTAAGCACTTATTTAGGGGGAGCATTCTATAATCTTAGAATTCAAATTTGTGCTTCAAATCTTATTCTTATGTAAGCTTTAATTGTGTTGCCATCAATCACCAAAAAGGGGGAGATTGAAAGCTCTCTTGTGAGTTTTGGTGTTTGGATGACAACTCAATTAAAGCTTACATAAGAATAAGATTTGAAGCACAAATTTGAATTCTAAGATTATAGAATGCTCCCCCTAAATAAGTGCTTACTTCAAAAAACCTAATTTTGGCCTCAGACGCCAATTTGCACATACTTAGGCAATTCAAAACATTTCTACACCTTAGCACTTTTTAGGATGCATTGTGTCAAGAATCAAACCATGATACTATAACAAACAAATGCACATAATCAAACACACAAATGCACATAATCAGAGTTAAACACCATTCAAATTAGTGGATATATCACAGGAATATCAACCTACCATTATTCACCATTAAGATACCAATTCAAACTAAGACACTAATTTAAAACAATTTTAAAGCACCATTAACCACATGACTATCTATTACACTATAGAAGCCAAATAATTCATCGCAGCGGAAACACTAGTCCATATGAGCAACACATATAATACTGCAAGAAACATATGAATATCACACTTGGCAAAGCTCAAACTAACACATCACCCATTAGGATAAGCTTTCCTCTCAGGTTGAGATAAGCTTTAATGCACAACTTCTCCCCCTTTGACATCAAACACCAAAAACCATACTCAAGCAAGAACGTATGATGATGTCAAGGGACAGCAGGGTGTTTAAGGAGGAAAAACGATTATCAAAACTCCCCCTTACTTATTGAACATATGCACTATCACATATATGCAAAAAGATTAATACTTCCTTTTGTACCTTTACCATGTTGTAGTGTACTTCCCATCTTGAAAGTATTTAATCTCTCGAGAGCTTCTCCACACTTGTGCCTGATTCTTTATCCTAACTTTTTCTTGTTGCTAAGACACCAAACTTAGAACAAGTTATAGTATTGGGCTAACAAGTGTACTAAGTGTTGAACAGGTGCTTAAGGTAAAGCCTACAGGGTTCAACACAAGTGAACAAATGTGATGGTCCAAGAACTGGATTATGGATACATAATGGACATCACAAGTAAGTTGGACATTGCAAAAGTGATACTCGGGTGCGTAGCTCGGAGACAACTGATCAAGCCAAGGACGGAGGCAAGAAAAGCTTCGAGGTACCAAGTGCACGGGAGAAGGTCAAGGAGGTTGAGGAACCCAAAGCCAAGGGTGAAGAAGAAGGCTTGCAAAGTCAAGGGTGATCGAGTTGAGAACAGCTACGGCACATCAAGGATCACTACATAAGGACGTGACTTACAACCAATGAGGTAACAGCTACAGTTATGTGGTGTAAGTCATAAGGCTCAAGACCAAGCTCTAAGAAGGAGATCAAGGTCACTAGAAGGAGAACAAATGTCAAAACCAGAACTGGAAGCAGCCCAAAAGAGCTAAGTTCACCTTGATCTTTAGTTTGGGTTGTTCCTATGTTTGGAGATGTTCTATGTGATCTTTGCAGGATGTTGGAGCCAAGAAATGTCAATCTAGATCAAGTCAAGCAGACTTGATGATTTATGAGTCCAACATCGAAACTCAAGCATGTGAAATGCTATAGATGTAATAATTAAGAGAAGGTATGTTTCTAGACTTAGTACATTGGTTTTAGTGTACTAATATACTTGTCTAAGTGTTAGAAACAGAAAGAAGAAGAAAAGGAAATAGGTGCAAAAGGCTTGGCTGTGTACAGCCAAAACTCTGCTCAGTCTGGGTGCACCGGACTGTCCGGTGGCTCACCGGACAGTGTCCGGTGGTGCACCGGACAGTGTTCGGTGCGCCAGGCTGGCCCGAGTGAACTGGCCGCTCTCGGGAATTCACCGGCGACGTACGGCTATAATTCACCGGACTGTCCGGTGTGCACCGGACTGTCCGGTGAGCCAACGGTCGGCCGGGCCAACGGTCGGCCACACGATCTGCGTGGGACACGTGGCCGAGCCAACGGCTAGATGGAGGCACCGGACTGTCCGGTGTGCACCGGACATGTCCGGTGCACCAACGGCTCCAAGACTGCCAACGGTCGGCTTCGCCATAGAAGGAAAGAAATCGTGCACCGGACAGTGTCCGGTGTGCACCGGACTGTCCGGTGCGACAGAAGGCAACATTTGCCTTCCTAGATTGCTTCCAACGGATCCTAGGCCCCTTGTGCCTATAAAAGGGACCCCTAGGCGCCTCAAGCAATATACAAGCGCAGCCAACAAGTGTAGACTTCACTGGAATCAATTCTCGCTCTCCCTCTTGTGTGTAACTCTATAGTTTGTGTAGAAGGCACAGCTATTAGCCTTTAGAGAGAGGAGTAGTGCTGCTAAGAGCTAGAGCAAGGTCTTGAGCATATCGTTACTCTGCCGGGGTGCTGCCAAGAAGTTTGTAAGCAGCCGCGGTTCTGTTGTAACCCCACTCAATAGTGAAAGGCTCTATCTGTCATACTGACAGATCTGAGCAAACGGAGGAAGGAGTTGAAATAGACTCCAAGCCTAGGTGTGGCTAACTCCAACGAGGACTAGGCAAGCATTTCAGGCTTGGCCAAACCTCGGGATAAATCCTTGCGTCTGTGTGCTCTGTTCTATCCTGACTCTCTGCCTTACTCGTCTTTATATCTGCACTTCAATACTTATCTGTGGTATAAGCTTGATTTGAAGTGCAGGACATTTTGAGACAGGATCTTCCATTCCGCTGCAATCTACTCGAAGAGTCTTCTCACTCCACTGCGTACTAAGTCTTTGAGTAGAGTAAGAATTTAAGTTTTAAAGTAATAAGTTTTATTTGCCTATTCACCCCCCCCCCTCTAAGCGACATCCAGATCCTGTTCCCGGGTCAAAGGGAACTTTCAGTTACAGCCCTCCCCCCTTAAAGGAATCTCGTCCCGAGATTGGGTAGGGATCCTTTAGTGGGGTACCAAGAAGGTGTAAGTTGGTGTGTTGCAGTTTGCTTTAACCAAGTTTCTCTAGTTAACTGCTCTTCGAATGTCATCCTCTTTTCAACTTCAGAAGGAAGTCCTTCTAGATTTCTTGCCTCAACTTACTCTACTTCTTATGGACTAGGTTTTTCTTATATTTAGATTCAAAGGGCAGGTGGGGGTGGGTGTTTTGGGTCACATACCGACTCTTTTAGGCAGAAAGTCGGGGAAGCGAGAACATAGAAAATCCTCAGTCTCCCACGTAGCCTCTTCTTCTGAATGGCTGCTCCACTGAATCTTATACATTTGGATTGACCTAGCTCAAGTTGATCTCTCTTTTTGGTCCAATACCTTGACGGGGTGCTCTCGATAAGACAATTATGGCTCTATCTCCAATTCTGGTTTAGGTAGCACTTCCGAGGGTAAGCGGACACACTTCCATAGCTGATATAAGTGGAACACATCATGAACTGCTGACATATGAGGTGGCAACTTCAACTAGTATGCTACAGGTCCACAAGTCTCTTTGATCTCATATGGCCCAATGTAGTGAGGAGCTAACTAGTCCTTGATTCCAAATCTCTGAACATCTTTGGTGGGTGACACTTTAAGATATACGTGATCTCCCACTTCGAATTGTAGAGGCTTCCTTCTCTTATCATGATAGCTCTTTTGTCTGGCCTGAGCAGCTTCCAAGTTCTTCTTAATGACTCTGACTTTATTCTTGGCTTCAAGTACTAGGTCAGGCCCAAATATTTCCCTCTCTCCAGCTTGTGACCAATTTAGCGGTGTCCTACACCTTCTCCCATACAAAGCCTCAAAAGGTGCCATCTTTAGGCTAGGACTGGTAGGTGTTGTTATACGAGAATTCTGCCAAGGAAAGGCACTTATCCCAATTCTTACCATAGTGTAGCACACAGGCTCACAACATGTCCTCGAGAATTTGATTCACTCTCTCTGTCTGACCATCTATCTGAGGATGGTACGCTGAGCTTCTGATCACAGTGGTTCCAAGTGACTTTTGGAGCTGCTCCCAAAAACATGCCACAAACAGTGCTCCTCTATCAGACACAATAGTCCTCAGAATTCCATGCAAACGCACTATCTGGTCAATATAGATCTCTACATATTTCTTGGTCTTGTGGGTGGTATGCACTGGCAAGAAATGAGCTATCTTGGTTAACCTGTCCACATTGACCCAAATAGAATCATGGTGTTGGGATGTGTTGGGCAAACCCACGATAAAATCCATGCAAATATCCTCTCATTTCCAAGATGGTATGGGAAGAGGCTGTAAGGTACCTGCTACCTTCAAATGACTAGCCTTGATTCTCTGGCAAGTGTCGCATTCGGATACATACTTAGCAATTTCCCTCTTCATTCTGGTCCACCAATACAAGGATCTGAGATCATGATACATCTTGTTACTACCGGGGTGCATGGAAAATTTGGAAAGATGAGCTTCATCCAATATTTTCTTCCTAAGTTCTGGATTTTTAGGAACCATCAATCGGTCTTCAAACCATAGAACTCCCTTGCCGTCCTAATGGAAGCATTTGTACTTATCCACCTTCTGTTCGAGCATTTCCTTAATGACTTGAACACCCTTGTCACCAATCTATGCCATGATTATCTGCTCATGTAAAGTGGGCTCCACAGAGATATAATTCAAGGTACCTGAGGAAATAACTTCCATGTTCAACTTGCACAACTCGTCACACAGGGTGGCGATCTTAGAGTCCATAGTTACACAGTTACACTTGGCCTTTAGACTTAGGGCATCCGCCACAACGTTGGCCTTGCCCGGGTGGTAATGCACTTCTAAATCATAGTCCTTGATTAATTCCAACCATCTCCTGTGCCTCATATTAAGATCAGCGTGAGTGAAAATATACTTGAGACTCTTGTGATCAGTATAAATATTACAGTGGGCTCTGTGGCGGAACCGCCCGAATTATTCCAACTTAAGTGCCTAGGTCACACCCTAGGGGCTGTAACACACTTAAATCAAAATAATCCGCCAGTCCCTCAGATCTAGTCTAATAAAGCCACTTAACCAGGATCAAATTCCACAATCTCACTCGAAGGTGGGTCACAGAAGAAATACAATAAAGCAGGAAACCTCAAATTAAAGTACTGAATTATTACATAGGTTGGAGTTTTTCAAGTAGCAATTAAAGGTTCACAAATGAAATGCAGCGGATAATCGATGTCGTCGATAGCGAGGAAATGGGCAAGGCCTAGCCCACTACTCCTCATGCTCCTCTCCTGCCGGAGCAGCATCCCACTCGACCGTCCAACCCGGTGGCAGGGTGGTAGGCCAAGTCACACCATCAACCATATCCTGAAGCGTACCTGCAAAAATTATGCCACAAGCAAGGCTGAGTATAATAATACTCAGCTAGACTTACCCGGTGTGAGGAACCTACTTCTCTACCTCTAGACCATGCAGCTGTTTGGCAGAGGGGTTTGGTTTGCCAAAAGCACTAGCTGAGTCTAAAAATCAATCTTTTAGCTTTTCAGTTTCTAGTATCATTACCTTAGCCAAGTTTGCTCCTTCTAAGCATACATGGTAGCAAGCAATTAGTGCAATCAACAAGTTTCTCATGTAAACCTCATTTCACTTCTTACTCAATGTAGTACAAGGGGTCAAGAAGTCTCATTAGCTGTGAGAAGCAGACGATTTGAATCAAGTTTTAACCTTGCAAGGTAAACCTAAACACACGACATGTAGGGGCACTCCATCCCTACACATGTCAACCGTCCCCATTGATTCCTCGTTCGCGTCCAGGCCTCACCGCCTTGGCATACAATGCTCCACAGACCCCGGTTGCTGCTGTGCAGTGACCGCACTTGTACCCACCATAGCTAGCATGGGAGACCCAGTCTCAGGTCGTGTGAGGGATAAAGTCTACGCCCGGCTTCACTCAGGTACTAGGTTTATCAGTTACCATATTTCCCGACATGTGCTTAGTACGTTCAAAAGCTTGACTCAGGTATCCACACATTAATCCTTAATTCCTTTTCCCGTCTCATGGACAAGGCATCCTCCCTAGATCCAAGCCCATAGACTAACATAGATCCCGTTATCAAGATGAATACAATCAATTCCTGACCTCGTGCGAGTGCTAGAAAAACCACTCGACTTCTACCGAGATCCTGATTAGCATAGCAGCTACTCGACCTAGCATACTAGTATCCATCTCAAAAGGAATCCTAAGTTCATGCAACTAGAGGTTTCAAGCAACTCCTACACTTAAGTGCACATTGCATTCCTACAAACATTAAGTGTAGCAAAGTAGCATATAATAACATGGTTATGCATAAAATCGGGGCTTGCCTTCAATTGCTGGGGCTGCGGGGAGATCCTCAGTGACAGCCTCGGGAGCTTGCTCCTAGTCTTCCTCTTGGACAGTTCCTTGCCCGGGGATGAGCACGTACTCTCCGTCGGCGATATTACAATCTAATGAATGCAATGAGTAAAATACATGCATGATATGATATGTGATTTAGCAATTAAACTTTGATGGTGACTAATCTACTTAAATCAGGTAAAGTTAAATCTTGCTACTAAAGGATTTTTGGTGGTATACTTAGTAATTTAGATCATACTTAGTTAAATGAAGTGGTAAGTCTGCTTTGGTGTTTCACTGATTTCCTTTTACTTTCTTAGTGAGACTTTATCAAGACTTTTAGTTGAACCTTATTGGAGCGAGGTTCATTATTTTTCTTTATTCTTCTATTTCCTTCATGCTTTTAAGGTGGGTTTGAACTACAAGTTGTCTTAATAAATTTCCAAAAATTCTGCAAAAATTACAGTGGCTTTTTACAGGTGTATAATTCTTTTTATCAAAATTTGGGGTTTAAAAAGCAAGTGGTTCTCTGTGTATAAAATTATCAAATGCTAGGGAAGAAAGGTTGGTTTGAACTACTACTACCATTTAATAGTAAGAAATTTTCTAAGACTTATTTTTGCTGGCATTTAGATGTTATAACATGACTTTGCACAAAGCTTTAGCCAGTAATACTCATTAGTTATTTTACCATGATTTTCCAAAGTTTCTAGCCAAAGGGGTGCTTCCTACTACCACTATATTTGAAAAATATCAAACAACAGATTTCTAATTTTTCTTAGCTTCTTCTTTGCGCAAGAGCAATCATTCTGAAGTTTGGTATCTTTTTGCTTAGGGGAATGTGTGGTAGGAATTAAGTGGATTAAATGGCCATTTTCATGAAGTATTGGCAATAGGTGTTATTTGGCATCTTTCAAATAGGGTTACATTTTTCTCTGGTGGCCTATCTCATTATTGATCTAGCAAAATTTTATTTGCCCATTATTGCATCATTTTTGGGTTGCTCATGATTTAATTGAAATATGCCTCATTATCAAGTTTTATTTGTTTACCCTACTTAAAATGATAGACTGGGGTGGGTATCATTTTTGTAGTGGGGTTCTGGTGGTTACAAGTCCACTGGATTTTTATTAAAAATTTTGAAATTAGTTTCCATAATTCTAATAATTGTTTTCTAGTTGGAATAATGCTAAATAAAACATTTCACTTTAATTCTATTCTGGACTAGTGGTCTTTTTATTTTTCCTAGGTTCTCTATTACTTAAGTAGGTTAGGAAAAATAATTGCACTCACTGTTCATTAATTCCTAATGCCTTTTTGATTTTCCTAAGTTTTGGGCAAAATGGCTTTTAATAGATATCCCTACTTAGATTTTCAATACTGGGGTTCCCACTATTTTTTAACAGTGTTTAAATGGGGTTTGGACATCTACAAATTTTCTTAGGTTCAGCACAGAAGCATATCTAATTTTCTTTAATTAAATAAGGTTTGGTCAGTTTCTGTTTTTAATTCTAAATTCTAAAATTTAGAAAAGAAAGCTTGGGGTTTAGTATTTTTAGTTGGTAGTCCATAATATTTAGAATCCAGCAAAATTGGTTTGACAATTTTTGGCTAAGTATTTCTCAAGTTATGAATTTCCTAAGTTCTATGTTCATTAAAAAAGATTAAAAAGAAATGATTAAAAGGAAAACTACGTTGCAACGGGTCCCTGGTGGGTGTTTTCAAGTTTCCTTATAGACTAGTCCTTGGGCTACTATTCAAGTGAGTTGTTGACAGTTCAGAAAACCCCCTGAGTTTTTCTAATCCTAACCCGAGGTCCTTCCCCCAAATCAAACAGTACCCGCGGTGGACGAAAGGGTGGAGGGGCTTACCAGCGACGAGATTGCTCCGGTGAGGTGGCCGAGGGTGTAGGGGAGGTCCTGAGGGTCACGGCGATGTGTGGGTCGCCGTCGGGGATGGTTGGAGTCGGCCGGTCCAGGTGCACATGCGGGGGAGCTCGTCGCCGGCGAGGAGTCTGGCCTATCCAGGGCACAATTGACCAATCAAACAGGTCAGAGAGCTTCACCAGGGATCAAGGAGGGTGTGTGCACGAGGAATTGAAGAACGGCTCACTGGATTGCTCGGTCTACGCGCGCAGGCGGGCGGCCGAAGTCCTGCGAGGACGATCTTGGCGTTCTGGTGAAGTTCTGCTGGATCCGAGAGCTTGGGGAGCTTCACAAGCTATTGGCGAAGCTATCCGAGCGGCTGGCGCGGGTAGGGATCAACTAGAGTGGGCTGGCCACGATGGCCGAGGCTCGGGTGGTAATGGTGGGCGGAAAAGAGCTCGCCGGAGCTAAGGAGGGGTGTCTGGCCAGCGAAGGTGAGCACAGGGTGAAGTGAGGCATGCCCGGGGAGGCTTTATAGGCGCAAGCAAGCATGGCCGATGGTGGGGCTCTGACAAGCGCCCGGGGCGTGTGCGGGTGAACGCCAGTGCGCTCTCTGGCGCCTGGCACGGCGTCGAGCACGAGGTAGCGCAGAGAGAGGTCGAGTTCAAGCATGGATTGGCTCCAAATCTTTGAGATTATGGCCATGATCCCGTTGAGAGATGTCTTCCTCTAACATTCCTTTGTTGTTTGTGTGTGGAGGCTTGCAGGTTTTGGTGACTGGATCAAGGGATAGAGAGGGGAGAAATCTGGTTTGTCTCACTGCCGCGCACAGAGAGAAGATCACGGGTTTGACGTGTCCAAGGCACGCGTCCCGATGCCATCTTCTGACATGAGATATAGGGGTTAGTTAGGCACAATTTTGTCAATTGGGTCATTAGGATTTGAGCTAGGGATCAAGGTGAACACGCTCGGTCTTTAGCTCAAGGGCTGAAATTCAGAATTCCGAATTTCAAAAATTCCCATTTGAGAAGCTTGTTTGGAGATTTTATTAAACCATTTTGGACAAGCTTTCATAATCTTTATTGTAGCTTACTTAGTGTACTTCAATGTTTATATTTGGCCTAAGCCATGATTTTATATTTTTCATAGTCTTTTACCCCTTTTCTTCAATTCTACTTAATTAGCTCAATTAGGGTTGGTATTAGGGTTTCAACATTTTTCCCTTTCTGAAAATCTCATTTGCTTTGAACATGATTCCTTTAGATATGAACTTAGTGGATCTTTTATTCTTAAGTTAATTTGATGCTTCATGCTTAATTTGGCTCACATAAAATGTTAATTCTTGGGTTAGCACTTGAGAGAAACCCTAGGTGACACTGGGGTGTCACAGCCTTACCCCCTTAAAGGAATCTCATCCTGAGATTCGGGTCAGAGTCCTCCCAGGGTGAAGCGAAGGGTGAGACTTACAGAAAGTGGGTGCTCTATTATTAGGGTAAACTACTCTTCGAATGTCATTCTCTTTGCAACTTCAGAAGGAAGTCCTTTTAAGTTTTGTTTCGTAATTACTTCATTCTGATTTAAGATTATATATCTGAAATTTAGATTCGAAGGGCAGGAGGAGGGGTTGGGCATGATTACGTACCAATTTCCTTAGGTAGGCAATATGGGAAGTTAGATCACAAGAATTCTTTAGTCTCCCAAGTAGCCTCTTCCTCTGAGTGATTACTCCACTGGACCTTATACATCTTGATCAATTTAGCCCGAGTCGATCTTTCTTTGCAATCCAGAATCTTGGAAGGGTACCCTTGGTAATATAGATCTGGCTCTATCTCCAATTCTGGCTCTGCTATGACCTCGGTCGGCAATCGAACACACTTCTTCAGCTGAGATACATGGAACACATTGTGGATGGCAGATATTTTCGGAGGTAACTTCAATTTATATGCCACGGGTCTACATGCTTCTATGATCTCATAAGGTCCAATGTAACGAGGGGCTAGCTTGCCTTTGATCCCAAACCTCTGCACTCCCTTGGTGGGTGATACTTTCAAATACACGAAATCTCCCACCTCAAATTGGAGAGGTTTCCTTCTCTTATCATGGTAACTCTTCTACCTGGCCTGAGCAGCTTCTAGATTCTTCCTGATTAGTTTGACCTTCTTTTTGGCTTCAGCCACTAAGTCAGGTCCAAAAACTTCTCTTTCTCCAGGCTGAGACCAATTGAGTGGTGTTCTACACCGTCTTCCATAAAGAGCTTCGAAAGGTGCCATCCTTAGGCTAGATTGATAACTGTTGTTATAAGCGAACTCTGCCAAAGAGAGGTGCTTATCCCAGTTCTTGCCACAATCGATTGCACAAGCTCTCAGCATATCTTCCAGAGTTTGATTTACCCCTTCGGTCTGACCATCAGTCTGCGGGTGGTAAGCTGAACTTCTGATTAGCTTGGTTCCCAAAGACTCCTGCAGTTGTTCCCAAAATCTGGCAACAAATTGGGCCCCTCGGTCAGAAACAATAGTCTGAGGCAATCCATGCAAACACACGATCTGGTCAATGTACAACTCTGCATACTTTTGAGCCTTATCAGTGGTGTGCACAGGGAGAAAATGTGCCACTTTCGTTAGTCGGTCCACAATAACCCAAATTGAATCATGATGACGAGAGGTGTTGGGCAGACCCACAATGAAATCCATGCTGATGTCATCCCATTTCCATGAAGGTATAGATAGGGGTTGTAAAGCTCCAGCTGATTTCAAGTGGCTGGCCTTTATCCTCTGACAGGTGTCACATTCTGATACATATTGGGTTGTCTCCCTCTTCATTCTGGTCCACCAATACAAGGGCTTCAGATCATGGTACATTTTGGTGCTTCCCGGATTCATAGAGAATTTGCTTCATCCAAGATTTTCTTCTTGATATCCTTGCTTTTAGGAACCACCAATCTGCTTTCAAACCACAATATACCCTTTCCATCTTGGTGGAAACATTTATACTTCTCAACCTTCTGATGGAGATTCTCCTTAATAATCTGCACTCCCTTGTCACTGAGCTAGGCCATGATGATCTGGTCTTGCAAAGCTGGCTCAATGGAAATGTGGGACAAAGAACTAGAAGGAATCACTTCAATCTGCATCTTGCTCAACTGATCACACAAGGTGTTAATGCGAGAATCCATCAGAACACAGTTGCATTGCAACTTCTGACTCAAGGCATCTGCTACCACATTGGATTTTCCTGGGTGATAATGTACCTCCAGGTCATAGTCCTTGATTAGCTCTAGCCCTCTTCTCTGCCTCATGTTGAGATCAGCCTGAGTAAAGATATGCTTAAGGCTCTTATGATCAGTGAAGATGTTGCAGTGGGTTCCCATCAAATAGTGTCTCCACATTTTTAATGCATGAACCACCGCTGCCAACTCAAGGTCATGAGTGGGATAATTCTGCTCATGAGGCCTGAGTGCTCTTGAGGTGTAAGCAATGACTCGGTTGTCTTTGCATCAAGACACAACCCAGTCAAGTGCCAGAGGCATCACAATACACATCAAAAGGCTTGCTGCTATCAGGTTGCGCTAACACTGGTGCTGTGGTCAGATGTTGCCTCAATGCATGGAAGGCATCTTCGCACTTCTGATCCCAAACAAACTTGGCTTCTTTCTTCAACAGCTCAGTTATGGGCTTCGCAATTCGAGAGAAATCCGGAATAAATCTTCGGTAATAACCTGCTAATCCCAGAAAACTCCGAATCTGACGGACAGTCGTGGGTGGCTTCCAGTTCATCACCTCTTGAACTTTATCAGGATCAATAGCTATTCCTGCCTGAGAGATAGTGTGACCCAAGAATTTGATCTCCTTTAGCCAAAAATCACACTTTGACAATTTGGCATAGAGACAGTGCTCTCGTAGACGTTGAAGCACTACATGCAAATGCACAGCATGTTCTTCTTCGTTCCTCGAGTACACCAAGATATCATCAATGAAAACCACCACAAATTTGTCCAGTTCGGGCATGAACACAGAATTCATTAGATACATAAAATATGCTGGTGCATTAGTCAGCCCGAAAGACATCACCAAGAATTCATAAAGCCCATATTTGGTTGAGAAAGCCATCTTTGGAATATTGCTTGCTCGTATCTTGATTTGATGGTAGCCGGAGCGAAGGTCTATCTTGGAAAACACTTTGGCCCCGACCAACTGGTCAAAAAGAACATCAATACGAGGCAAAGGATACTTGTCCTTGATAGTCACCGCATTAAGAGGGCGGTAATCTATACACAGCCTCAGGCTTTCATCCTTCTTCTTTACAAACAGGGTTGGACATCCCCAAGGCGAAGTACTGGGGCGAATAAATCCCTTGTCCAGCAATTCTTGCAATTGCTTCTTCAATTCTGCCAACTCAGCGGGTGGCATCCAGTAAGGCCTTTTGGAAATTGGTGTCGTTCACGGTTGCAACTCGATGGCGAATTCAATATCCCGGTCTGGTGGCATTCCTGGCAATTCGTCAGGGAAGACATCTGCATACTCACAGACCACTGGGATCTTCTTCAGAGGTAACTCCGTCATAGAGAAAGCACATGACTGAGTAGAACCTAGACTGGGCAAAATTAAGGTGAAGTTCCCACAGAACGGGGAATTGATTTCCATGATGCGGCTGGCTACATCAAGCATTACTTGGTGCAGAGTCATCCAATTAGCTCCCAGAATAATATCCACATTTTCCAAACCCAAAACAAGAAGGGTGGTCTTGACAATGTGGCTTCCCAGTTGAATACGCACACTTTGGTTTAATTGATTAGTTGTAATTTTACCCCCAGGTGTGGCTATCATAAATGACCCTTTTGAGTGATAGAAAGGCAGTTGACATTTAGCAATGAACTTTTGGCTAATGAACTATGAGATGCACCAGAATCAAACAGAATTAAAGCAGGTTGATTATAAACTGAAAAGACACTGGTCATGATGGGAGCTCCCTTAGGTACTTCCTCCAGAGTAGTGAAGTTGAGCTTCCCTTGCCTGACCTGTACGTTCTGCTTTATTCCCTTGTCTTGACTTGGTGCGGGCGTCTGCCTTTGCTGATTTCTTGGGCAATTCTTGGCATAGTGGCCCACATTGCCACAAGTGAAGCACTTGTTCCCATTGCCCTAGCAGAACTGCTGCTGCTGCGTAGGCTGATTGTTCCTCGGAGCGGGAGCTAGAAAGCGGTTGGGTGCCGGCTGCTGCTGCTGAGGTGGCCTGATCACCCATCTGCCTGCCTGCTGCTGAAAACCCCTGCTCTGATTGCGAGAAACAATCCTGAACCTCTGGGCCTGAGCGGATGGTGCTGCCATTGGGGCCTTTCTCTTCTTCTCTGTCCGGTGAGCTACAATACAGTCCTCCTAGGAGATGGCCAGGTTGACCAACTCATTGAAGCTATCATCCCAGATAGTGTTGAGTCGTTCTCGCAGCTTGGTGTTGAGACCCCTGCGGAAGTGGTCTCTCTTCTTCTCGTCAGAATTAGCATGGTATCTTGCATACTGACATAGGTCATTGAAGGCCTGGGCGTACTGCAATACCGTGCAGGTTCCTTGATTAAGTGCCAAAAACTCATTCAGCTTGCGATCGAGAATGCCTGCTGGAATGTGGTGCCCTCTGAAAGCAGTCTTGAATTCCTCCCAAGATACCTCATGATCAGCGGGAAGCATAGCATGGAAGTGGTCCCACCAAGTCCGAGCAGATCCGCGAAGCTGCTGCGCGGTGAAGCGAGTCTTGGTAGCATCAGGGCAGTCTCCCGTGAGGAGGGGAAACTTGGACTCAACGACGCAGAGCCACACGTCGGCATCCAACGGATCCTCTGCCTTGGTGAACAAGGGTGGCTGCATGCTCAGGAACTCCTGGTAGGTTGCCGCTGCCGGAGGTCGCTGATGCTAGCCTCCACCTTGCTGCTGAGGGTGGGGCTGGTGCTGCAAGAGCTGTCGCAGAATCTCATTCTGCTGGGCCATCAGCTCCTGCACTGTGGGAGCTAGAGGAAGTGGTGGGGGAACTTGCTTGTTATGCCCGCGACGCTGCCTAGCTACCATCTGAAAACAGAGATTGTCGCCATTGTTATCCCAACTCACAATTTCGAACGACAAGCCATTATCTCATATGGAAGGAAAAATGCCATAATCATAACATTAGGTTCGAAACGAAGATAACATGGTTACAAACATCCCACAGATTTCAAAAGTTTACAAGGGTTACATCAATTTAGGGGAGAGTACCCATAAGCCTAGTCCAAAAATCTGACATTAACTAAGCTCGCATAGTTTTCTATCCGCCTAACGCGTCAAAGTGACTGATCAACCCTGAGCGGTGGAAGCGACACTAGATGCGGGTGAAGGGGGCATCGCGGAGGTAGTCCCATTGGCACCAGGGGCTGGTCCTAACTCCTCGGGAGCCTCTTCTCCCTCGCTTCCGGCCTCATTGGCCTCTATCTCTAAGTGGTGAATGTTCAGGTGGTCATTGGCTTCTTTGAGTCCCCGCTACACATCATGGAGCTGGTTTTCCAAGACATCGATAGTGTTGTCTCGGATCTCCACCTGCTGCTCCAAGGTGGTAATGCGCTGGCTCAGCCTTTCTACCTGCAAATCCTTCTCCACCAACTCGGAGGACAGGTCGACCACAAAATCTTCTCGGCTGTCGAGGGTGAGCTTGGTGGTTTGAGCGATGTTAGCAAGGTGTGCCATAGCGTCGCTCTGCAGGGCCTGAAGGCGGTACAACCAAGTCAGGATACATTGCCCACACATCTTTCACATGGCTCACATGGTTACACCACATGGGGTCATCCTTCTTTTCAGCAGGGAAGAGTCCCAAGGGGTGCATCACCATCTCTAGGGGATGGTAGCCACAGAAAGTCGTCAGAGTCTTCATGGCTGCTGCCTCAGTAGTGTCGTCCGTCCTGAATCCAATCATCTCAAAGTCAAGAGAACGCCAACCCGGCTGAAGGGGATGAGCCTCTAAGGTCAGCCAGACTCAGCAACGAGGTACCCGATGCTCCTCATACAACTGCACTGTGTACAAAGGGGGCGTAGGGTAATCGGCAGAGTTAAGCACTTCCCACAAGATGGAAGGAAAGCCATCGAGCGAAAGGAAGTCAGAGCTGAAATGAGTGTCTCATCCACTGGTGGGGGTGGGAGAATTCATCTACGGAAGGGTATCAAAGGTAAAGATTATGGTGGAAGGAAGAAAAATAAAAGATGGTTTTAAAAGGAAGCGGGTTAGCTCAAGTTTTAATCCCTTTTAGCTTTTAAAATGCATGCATGCTGAAAGTAATGTCTCCTCTCCAAATATAAGGTGCTTCTAGGGCATCCTTTAGAAATCTAAGTACTAGCCCACAGGGTCTACTTAATTAGCCACCTATTTCTCCCACTATCCCTAAGGCCTTTCGTCCTAGGTCTAGCGGTCTAGTCCTGACGATTCTTAACAGTTTCTAAGCAAGTTTTAGATTTTGAAAATTGGTAATCATGGTTTATTGTCCTTCTCTGTGGTGGAATTTGCTCCGATACCAGCTGTGGTGGAACCACCCGAATTATTCCAGCTTAAGTGCCTAGGTCACGCCCCAGGGGCCGTAACACACTTAAATCGGAATAACCCGTCAGTCCCTCAGATCTAGTCTGATAAAGCCACTTAACCAGGATCAAATTCCATAATCTCACTCGAAGGTGAGTCACAGAAGAAATACAATAAAGCAGGAAACCTCAAATTAAAGTACTGAATTATTACATAGGTCGGAGTTTCTCAAGTAGCAATTAAAGGTTCACAAATGAAATGCAGCGGATAATCAATGTCGTCGATAGCGAGGAAATGGGCAAGGCCTAGCCCACTACTCCTCATGCTCCTCTCCTGCCGGAGCAGCATCCCACTCGACCGTCCAACCCGGTGGTAGGGTGCTAGGCCAAGTCACACCATCAACCATATCTTGAAGCGTACCTGCAAAAATTATGTCACAAGCAAGGCTGAGTATACTAATACTCAGCTAGACTTACCCGGTGTGAGGAATCTACTCATCTACCTCTAGACCATGCAGCTGTTTGGCTGAGGGGTTTGGTTTGCCGAAAGCACTAGCTGAGTCTAAAAATCAATCTTTTAGCTTTTCAGTTTCTAGTATCATTACCTTAGCTAAGTTTGCTCCTTCTAAGCATACATGGTAGCAAGCATTTAGTGCAATCAACAAGTTTCTCATGTAAACCTCATTTCACTTCTTACTCGATGTAGTACAAGGGGTCAAGCAGACTCATTAGCTGCGAGAAGCAGACGATTCGAATCGAGTTTTAACCTTGCAAGGTAAACCTAAACACACGACATGTAGGGGCACTCTGTCCCTACACATGTCAACCGTCCCCATCGATTCCCCGTTTGCATCCAGGCCTCACCGCCTTGGCATACAATGCTCCACCGACCCCGGCTGCCGCCGTGCAGTGACCGCACTTGTACCCACCATAGCTAGCATGGGAGACCCAGTCTCAGGTCGCGTGAGGGATAAAGTCTGCGCCCGGCTTCACTTATTTTTGCTGGCATTTAGATGTTATAGCATGACTTTGCATAAAGTTTTAGCCAGTAATACTCATTAGTTATTTTACCATGATTTTCCAAAGTTTCTAGCCAAAGCGGTGCTTCCTACTACCACTATATTTGAAAAATATCAAACAACAGATTTCTAATTTTTCCTAGCTTCTTCTTTGCGCAAGAGCAATCATTCTGAAGTTTGGCATCTTTTTGCTTAGGGGAAGGGGTGGTAGGAATTAAGTGGATTAAATGGCCCTTTTCATGAAGTATTGGCAATAGGTGTTATTTGGCATCTTTCAAATGGGTTTGCATTTTTCTCTGGTAGCCTATCTCATTATTGATCTAGCAAAATTTTATTTGCCCATTATTGCATCATTTTTGGGTTGCTCATTATTTAATTGAAATATGCCTCATTATCAAGTTTTATTTGTTTACCCTACTTAAAATGATAGACTGGGGTGGGTATCATTTTTGTAGTGGGGTTCTAGTGGTTACAAGTCCACTGGATTTTTATTAAAAATTTTTAAATTGTTTCATAATTCTAATAATTGTTTTCTAGTTGGAATAATGCTAAATAAAACATTTCACTTTAATTCTGTTCTGGACTAGTGGTCTTTTTATTTTTCTTAGGTTCTCTATTACTTAAGTAGGTTAGGAAAAACAATTACACTCACTGTTCATAAATTCCTAATGCCTTTTTGATTTTCCTAAGTTTTGGGTAAAATGGCTTTTAATAGATATCCCTACTTAGATTTTCAATACTGGGGTTTCCACTATTTTTAAACAGTGTTTAAATGGGGTTTGGACATCTACAAATTTTATTAGGTTCAGCACACAAGCATAACTAATTTTCTTTAATTAAATAAGGTTTGGTCTGTTTCTGTTTTTTATTCTAAATTTTAAAATTTAGAACAGAAAGCATGGGGTTTAGTATTTTTTTGTTGGTAGTCCATAATATTTAGAATCCAGCAAAATTGGTTTGACAATTTTTGGTTAAGTATTTCTCAAGTTATGAACTTCCTAAGTTCTATGTTCATTAAAAAAATTAAAAAGAAATGATTAAAAGGAAAACTACTTTGCAACGGGGTCCCTGGCGGGTGTTTTCAAGTTTCCTTACAGACTAGTCCTTGGGCTACTATTCAAGTGAGTCGCTGACAGTTCAGAAAACCCCCTGAGTTTTTCTAATCCTAACCCGAGGTCCTTCCCCCAAATCAAACAGTACCCGCGGCGGAGGAAAGGGCGGTGGGGCTTACCAGCGGCGAGATTGCTCTGGTCAGGTGGCCGAGGGTGTAGGGGAGGTCCTGAGGGTCACGGCGATGTGCAGGTCGCCGTCGGGGATGGTCGGAGTCGGCCGGTCCACGTGCGCAGGCGGGGGAGCTCGTCGGCGGTGAGGAGTCCAGCCTATCCAGGGCACAATTGACTAATCAAACGGGTTAGAGAGCTTCACCAGGGATCCAGGAGGGTGTGTGCACGAGGAATTGAAGAACGGCTCACTGGATTGCTCGGTCTACGCGCGCAGGCGGGCGGCCGAAGTCCGACGAGGACGATCTTGGCTTTCCGGTGAAGTTCTGCCGGGTCCGAGAGCTTGGGGAGCTTCACAAACTATTGGCAAAGATATCCGAGCGGCTGGCGCGGCTGGGGATCAACTGGAGTGGGCTGGCCATGGTGGCCGAGGCTCGGGTGGTAATGGCGGGCGGAAAAGAGCTCACCGGAGCTAAGGAGGGGTGTCTGGCCGGCGAAGGTGAGCACAGGGTGAAGTGAGGCCCGCCCAGGGAGGCTTTATAGGCGCGGGCGAGCACGGCCGAGGGTGGGGCTCTGACAAGCGCCCGGTGCGTGCGCGGGCGAACGCCAGTGCGCGCTCTGGCGCCTAGCACGGCGTCGAGCACGAGGCAGCGTAGAGAGAGGTCGAGTTCAAGCGCGGATTGGCTCCAAATCTTTGAGATTATGGCCATGATCCTGTTGAGAGATCTCTTCCTCTGACATTCCTTTGTCGTTTGTGTGTGGAGGCTTGCAGGTTTTGCTGACTGGAGAAATCTGGTTTGTCTCACTACCGCGCACAGAGAGAAGATCGCGGGTTTGACTGTGTCCAAGGCACGTGTCCCAATGACATGTTCTGACATGAGATAGAGGGGTTAGTTAGGCACAATTTTGTCAATGGGGTCATTAGGATTTGAGCTAGGGATCAAGGTGAACACGCTCGGTCTTTAGCTCAAGGGCTGAAATTCAGAATTCTGAATTTCAGAAATTCCCATTTGAGAAGCTTGTTTGGAGATTTTATTAAACCATTTTGGACAAGCTTTCATAATCTTTATTGTAGCTTACTTAGTGTACTTCAATGTTTATATTTGGCCTAAGCCATGATTTTATATTTTTCATAGTCTTTTACCCCTTTTCTTCAATTCTACTTAATTAGCTCAATTAGGGTTGGTATTAGGGTTTCAACATTTTTCCCTTTGTGAAAATCTCATTTTCTTTGAACATGATTCCTTTAGATATGAACTTAGTGGATCTTTTATTCTTAAGTTAATTTGATGCTTCATGCTTAATTTGGCTCACATAAAATGTTAATTCTTGGGTTAGCACTTGAGAGAAACCATAGGTGACACTGGGGTGTCACAGGCTCCCATCAAATATTGTCTCCAAATCTTCAGAGCATGAACTACGTCTACTAATTCCAGATCATGGGTGGGGTAGTTCTGCTCATGAGGCCTAAGTGCTTGGGATGCATAGGCAATAACCCTATTGTCTTGCATCAAGACACATCCCAATCCAGTGCCTAAAGCATCGCAATAAACCTCAATGGGTTTTGTGTTGTTAGGCTACGCTAGCACGGGTGCTGTTGTTAGATGCTGCCTCAATGTATGAAAGGCATCTGCACATTTCTGACTCCATTCATACTTTACTCCTTTCTTCAACAATTCAGTCATTGGCTTTGCAATCCTGGAGAAATCCGGAATGAATCGCCGATAATATCCTGCCAATCCCAGAAAACTCCGAATCTGCCGTACGGTGGTAGGAGGCTTCCAATTCATCACTTCTTGCACTTTCTTCGGATCAACTGATATCCCATCCTGAGAAATGGTGTGACCCAAAAATTAATTTCCCTCAGCCAGAATTCACATTTGGACAACTTAGCATATAAGCGATGATCACGCAGTCGCTGAAGTACAATGTGTAAGTGTTCAATATGCTCGTCTTCATTCTTTGAATAGACCAAGATATCATCAATGAAGACCACCACAAACTTGTCTAGCTCGGGCATAAACACTGAGTTCATCAAATACATGAAATATGCCAGGGCATTGGTCAGCCCGAATGACATCACCAAGTACTCATAGAGTCCGTATCTGGTAGAGAAAGCCGTCTTCAGAATATCACTGGCCCTGATCTTGATTTGATGATAGCCCGAGCGAAGGTCTATCTTAGAAAACACCTTGGCTCCCACCAACTGATCGAACAATACATCAATGCAGGGCAGCGGATACTTATTTTTGATTGTTACCGCATTGAGAGGGCAGTAATCGACACACAATCTCAAACTCTCATCCTTCTTTTTCACGAACAAGGCTAGACATCCCCGTGGTGAAGTACTTGGGTGAATGAATCCCTTGTCCAACAATTCTTGTAACTGCTTTTTCAATTCTGCCAATTCCGCTGGAGGCATCCTATAGGGTCTCTTGGATATAGGTGCAGTTCCGGGGTGTAGCTCAATTGCACACTCTATGTCTCTATCGGGTGGCATCCCTGGCAATTCATCTGGAAAAACATCGGGATACTCATAGACCACCGAAATCCTCTCGACAGGTGACTCTATTAGGGCAAAGGCACAGGAACGGGTGCAACCCTGGTTAGGCAAATATAACGTGATTTCACCACAAGTAGGTGAGTGTATCTCAATGGCCCTTGCTGCGATATCAATCACTACCTGATGCCTTGATAACCAGTCAGTTCCTAATATGATATCCACACTATCCAACCCCAAGATGAAGAGGGTGGTTCTAATTACAAGACTACCAAATTTTATAGGCACCTGCCTATTGATTTGATAGGTGGCAACCCTGCCTCCTGGTGTTGAAATTGTAATGCCCCCATTTGTGTGATGGACAGGTAACTGGCATTTGGCACTAAATTTTGCACTGATAAAACTATGCGATGCACCAGAATCAAAAAGAATGACTGCAAGATAATTCAAAACAAAAAAGATACCAGTCATGACGGGTGCTCCCTCGGGAATATCAGCCATGGTGGTGAAGTTCAGCCTGCCTTGTCTCACTTGCACCTTCTGCCTCTTGCCTTGGGTCTGATTTGAATTCTGCCCCTGCCTTTGCTAGTTCTTGAGACAATTCTTGGCATAATGTCCAGTGCTATCACAAGTGAAACACCTGTTGTCATTGGCCTGACGGTACTGCTGCTGTGGCTAGTTGTTGTTCCTCTAAACTGGAGGCTGAGAGCGGTTGGGTGTCTGCTGTTGCTGTTGTGGTTGGATCACACATCGTCCTTGCTGCTGAGGTCCCCTACTCTGAGTGTCGGACACAATCCTGAAGCGCTGAGGCAAAGCTGAAGGTCCTGCCATAGGGGTCTCCCTTTTCTTTTCTGCTTGGCGGGCTGTGATGCAGTCTTCCTGAGAAATGGCCATGGTGACTAACTCATTGTAGCTGTTGGCCCTGACTGTGTTGAGACGATCGCGGAGCTTAGTACTGACGCCCCGCCTGAACCTATCCCTCTTCTTCTCATCCGTGTCAGCATGGTAGCCTGCGTACTGACATAGGTCATTGAAGGCTTGAGCGTACTGTAACACTATACGATTCCCTTGAGTGAGTGCCAGAAACTCATTGAGCTTGCGGTCCATGATGCCTGCTGGTATGTGATTTCCTCTGAATGCTGCCTTGAATTCTCCCCATTCCACCACGTGGTCAACTGGCTGCATAGCGAGGAAGTGATCCCACCATGTTCGCTTGGGTCCGCGAAGCTGCTGGGTGGCGAACCGGACCTTAGCCACACCTGAACAAACTCCATTAAGCAGTGGGAATTTGGATTCCACTACCCTAAGCCACACATCAGCATCAAGTGGATCCTCTACCCGAGTGAACAATGGAAGCTGAGTGCTGAGGAACTCCTGATAGGTGGCCGCTGCTGGGGGACACTGATGGTGATCACCACCACCATAGTGCTGAGGTGGTGGCTGACGCTGAGCCAACTGTCGCAGAATCTCATTCTATTGAGCCATCAGTTCTTGCATGGTAGGAGGCGGCGGCGGTGGTGGAGGAATGCACTCATTCTATCCACGGTGCGCTCTTCCTGCCATCTGAAAATTTAGGATGCTCTTAATATCATACTTTTGACATCAGGGTTCGCACAGGACAAAGTTTGTATAATGCCAAACATTTCGTTGCATTTTTCATAAAAGATACCACATGACATAAAACTTTCTTCATAACTTAATTAGAGATCATCCATCCTTCATCAATCCAAAAGAGTTTGCTAATAGTTACGGCAGTGTTCAAAATACTCGACTCTCTCTAGCCTAGTACCCCAAAGGTGCAAAAGCTAAGCTAGTTTCAAGGAGTTCTACTGCCGCACACTTCTAACCCCAACTCTGAAACCTAATGGGCAAACGAGGCAACACTAGACTCGGGGGAAGGTGGTCTTCTCGAGCCAGCAGTGTCCAAACTAGATGCAGGCTCTGGCTCCTCTCCTCCCTCGATGTCGACATCCTCGTTGGCTCCTTCTGCCTCCATGTCTTGAATTTCCTGATGGTGCATATCCAAGTGCTGGTTGGCTTCCTCAAGTTGTTGCTGCGTGGTCAGGAGCTGATCCTCGAGAACCTCGATGGTGTTCTCCTAGGCTCCCACTTGCTCCTCAAGCTCTTGATTTGGGTGGCCATCTGCTCCACCTAGAAGTCCTTTTCCACCAATTCAGTGGACAGGTCTACCACAAGGTCCTCCATGTTATCCAAGGTGATCTTGGTAGACTCCACCAGTCCCATCAGTTGTGACATTGCCTCACCTCGCACTGCTTGCAGATGATACAGGGCATTCATGCATCGCACTGTCAGGTGAGCAGTCTGTCCTGGGTAAAGAGCCCACACATCCTTGGCATGCTCCACTCGATCCTTCCACATTGGGTCATCCTCCTTTTCAGCGGGGAACAAGCCAATGGGATGAGTTGACAGCTCCAAGGGGTGAAAGCCACAAAAGGTCGTCAATCCATGGAAGACTCGGAGTCCAACGAACGCCAACCTGGCTGTAAGGGATGAGGCTCCAAGGTCATCCTCACCCTACAGCGGGGTACCTGGTGCTCCTCGAACAACTGCACCGCATTCTGGGGAGGCGTCGTATAACCGGCTCCCTGCAGCACCTCCCACAAAATGTGGGGAAAACCCTCTCGTGCAAGTCCGTCCGTGTGGGAATGTGTGTTCCCTCCATCCAAGGATTCGTGAGAAGTCATCTGTGTAGGGGTAAGTGTAAGCAAAAAAAGAAAAAGAATTAAGAAAATAAAAGGGAACTAGGGCTTGGCTTTCCTAGGGTTAGGTGGAGATCTTGGAGATACACTTAATCTTTTATTATCGTGCCTCATAGCTTTTAAACTTTCTTGGCCACTTACTAAGTAGTTAGAATAGAATGATGCATGCATGTTCGTCCTAAGTGACCTCACATCAACCTATAGGGATAGAGAAATCTCCGTCCATTATTAGAGTAGCTCGTAGGGCACATTCAAATAGCCACCTAGCTACCCATCTAGTATCCTAAGGCTTCACGTCCTATATCCATCCTTATCGTCTTACCGATCTATCCAACATTTGTTTCTAACAAGTTTTACTTTTTGAAAAGATGGTAATTACGGTTTATTGACTCCTCTATGGTGGTACAAGCTCTGATACCAGCTGTGGCAGAACCGCCCGAATTATTCCAACTTAAGTGTCTAAGTCTCGCCTTAGAGGCTAGACCACACTTAAATAGGAATAAAACGTCAGTCCCTCAGATCTAGTCCGACGAGGCCACTAACAGGATCAAGTACCACGTACTCACTCGAAGGTGAGGCACAGAGCAAATACAATAAAGCATAAAACCATACATTAATGAGTACTTAAATTTATTACAACATCATCGGAGTTTATCAAAAGTAGTGATCATTGTTCGGAATGCAGCGAAATATAACTAACGGAGGGATGGGGAAGCCTGGCCCATCACTCGTCATGCTCCCCCTCCGCCGAGGAAGGGTCCCACTCGACTGTCCAACCCGGTGGCAAGATGGACGGCCAAGTCACTCCAGCAACCATGTCCTCCAGAGAACCTGTAAAAAATTATGCCACAAGCAAGGCTGAGTATACTAATACTCAGCTAGACTTACCCGGTGTGAGGAGTCTACTCCTCTACCTCTAGACATGCAACTGTTTGGCTGAGGGGTTTGGTTTGCCAAAAGCACTAGCTGAGTCTAAAATCAAGTTTTAGCTTTTCAAGTTTTAGTGTGACTCTCTTAAGACTAAATGTGCACCTAGCTAATCATATATGGTATCAAACATTTAGCAATCAATATCTTTTGCCAAACACATTTCCACTTGTTACTCAATGCAGTACAATGGATCAAGCGATCTCATTAGCTGCGTGTCACAACCGGCTTTAAGGAACAAAGCCAGGTGCATCTCATACATGCGCCAAGGAGACAACATATATAATAACAGAGTGTATAGAGATAAATGTCACAATAATCAGAGTATTTATTACATAGCGGAAGACTTACAAAATAAAGTAATAAAGATAAAACGAACTAAGGATCGTCGGCGCCAATGTCGACTGGGAAACGCCACCTAGATCAGATCGAACTCCTCAGTGTTAGGCGGCTCCTCCTGAACCACCTGATCTCCTCCTGTGGGGGGTGTGAGACAGCAAGGGTGAGCTCACACATGATCATAGCTCAACAAGTTGTGGGGAACCAGTGGACATAAACTCACAAAGGTGTGAGTTCATGTGATGTGTAAGGCTAATCAATGATAGGGGTTAAAGCTGAGCATTGCTTTTAAGTAGTTGGTCAAACTTTTATTAGCAGTTACTAAGTGTAAGTAAATACCAAACCATAAGTAAAGTAATAGAACAAAATTAATAATAAACCCATGCAATGCAAATGACAAAATTGAATTTAAGTTCCATAATTTAAACATCAGAGAGTCCTGAGCTGCTCGTGACCGTGAGCTCGGCTAGTATACCAGTTTTACACTCTGCAGAGGTTGTACCCTTTACCCACAAGTCATGCTACCCATCTGCCAAGGGGTCGCAAGTCCCATACACCTCTACCTAGGAAGCGCGGCAGGGCAACACTACGAGGCCTTTACAAAGTTCCACTAGCTTCCGAAAACCCGCTACAGTTTATAGGAAGTTCCAATGCAGGGTTCCTGGCTGACCGCCATCGCAGCAAAATCAACCAGGGACCTCCCTACACTGACCACTCCCCTACTGCCCTTGCCCCTTTTGGGTAAGGTAGTCTTCCACTAGCTTTCCTAATTAGTCAGCCAAGGGCGTCCCATTAAACCCTTGTGGTGGCACGTGGTTCTCAAGTTAAGCTCTATGTTCCAATTAACATTAATGAACTTGACATGAACATAATAGAATAACAACAGAATTGGAACATAGAGGTAATAAATGATTATCCCAAAACCAGGTAAAGCAATAGCAAACTACCCAATTGAATCAGGGGTAAACAAGATAATGAGATAAACAAATCTAGGGTGACCTATCGGGTCCCATCAAAATTAACCTATGCATGGATAAGTGGTATTTAAAGAACATTATTAGGTAAAAAGTGATCAAGGGCACAACTTGCCTTCAATGAGCTCCTGCTCAGCTACTTCAATCTGCTGCTCACCAGGTTCCTCAGCAACGGGCTCTTCTACTCGCCACAATACAAACAAGCACAGGATACAGGGAAAATTAACATTACACCAAGCATGTAAACAAAGTACACAGAGATATTCTACATAATAAAATAAAATTCTAGGAACAGGAATCATAATTTTTGGAGTTATAGAATTTAAGTTATGCATTTTCAAAGGTTTTATGTGTTTAAAATAGGATTAAGTGTGAGATTAATTTTCTTACTGTTGTCATGATAAAACAGAGGCTCTAAGTAATATATAATAAAATTACAAAATTTTAGGAACTGGAATGGAGTGATTTGGAGCTCATATGAATTTCCTAGGGTTTAAACAAGTTTCTGCAATTATTTTTGTGTTGAAAATCTATTTATGATATTATTTATCTGATTTTCCTTATTATCCGGACTGCGCATCAATTTTCAGAGGAGGCAGGGGCCACGGGGTAAAATGTCCTAGACACAGTGAACAGTCGTAAATGGATCGCGGGTTGATTCCAATAAAGATTGGGGGCTCTTTTGCGAAAAGGGTGCAGCGAAGGGGTTGCAGCTAACACCAGCCGCCAGATCAAAATCCTAGGGTTAGGATTAGATCGCTACATCAACCGAAGCGGTACTCAACCGGATTCATCGGATCGCTAATCTATGGCTCAGATCAGCTAGCGTGAAGGGTTACATTGTGACTTAATCACAGCCGTGGACACGTCGATCAACGGCTCTACGCCGAACACCTTCCAATCGGCTTGAGCCCGGCGGCGCCGCCCGTCTTCCACGGCGGAAGGCACGCCGACGTGGTGCCCAGCTGAGGTCTGGGGCGCTGTCTCTTCCCCCCGTACAACACTACACACGAATATCGGCAAGGGAAGTTAAAGGAGGACCCCCATACCGTTTATTATGGCGAGCAGAGAGCAATCCATGGTGAGCGGCGGATGCTGAACCCCGGCAAGCAATTGGAAGGTCCTTGCACGATCCCCAGGCCACGGAGCCACACCGACCGAATCCCCAAGGCTTGGCGAACACCCGCGGCAACATCTTGGGCTTGGATCGGCAGTGTAGAAGGACTATGGCTGCAGCGGTACTCTCGCAGATCTTCCTCCCGGTGGCGGGGGAGAAAACTTGGCGCACGAGCACTCAGTCACGGCCTGATGGGTCAAGGAGCGCACAGGGAACACAATTTTATAGCACAGGGTTGAATCGGTTGCAGCCGCCACGAAATCCACGCAAGGACTCACGCCGATCCCGTCGGACGTGCGAGTTGTTGCGACGACGCGGCGAAGGGGATGAACCCGACATGTGGGCCCCAGCCACCAGTGAAGAGGCACGCGCCGCACGGCTGATAGACCGGGTCCACTTGTAAGCGGCCAGGAATAAAGAAAAGGGGAAGGGAAGGAGATGGGCTGCGCGGGAGTGAAGGGATGGTGGGCCAAAATCAATAGTCTGCGGCCCAGGTAGGTTTTCTCTTTTTTTTCTTTATGTTCTATTTTCCTTTCTTTTTTTCTTTTATTCTTAACTACTTTGAATTCAAATTTGAATTTTGAATACGATTTTCAACATTGTGTCAAGTGTACAAATTCAAGCTTCTAGTGGAGGAACAATATATTTTTATTTACTCATTTTTTCCACAAAATTCTTATTTTCTTCTCTTTTCTAAATTCTACAATTCCTTTTGGATTTTAAATTCCACTTTGGACTTTAATATTTTTCTTGTCACATTTATTATTTTATTTTGTCACCATGTGCACACAAAAGAAAATCCCAGCATGATGCAAAATTCTAATGGCATATATATTTTTTTTGTTAATCATTTGCTTTTGAATATGGTGTTCACATGGGATGATGCAATAAGATCAAACTCACATAAAGAGAAATTGTTTCCCTATTGGTATTATTTCTAGCAATTTACAAAGTGGGTGTTACAAATCCTACTCCCCTTAAAAAATAATCTCGTCCCCGAGATTTAGGAAGAACGAGAGAAAAGGTGGGGAAAATCTATACGAAGCTCTTCTTCTCTTTCCCAAGTTGCTTCATCTTCACCGTGGTGACTCCATTGGACTTTGCACATCTTTATCACCTTATTTCTTGCAACCCGAGTCAAAGTATCCAAAATCTTGATCGGGTACTCCGTGTAAGTCAAATCACCTTGAACACTGAGCTCATCCATGGGTAACTGTTCCTCGGGAACACGGAGACACTTCTTACATGAAATACATTATGCACATCAGATAGAGTAGCAGGTAGCTCGAGTTGGTAGGCCATCTCTCCAACTTGCCTAAAAACTCTGGATGGTCCAATAAAGTGAGGGGGACAATTTGCCCTTGACTTTGAATCTCCTCATTCCACAAAGTGGTGACATCTTGAGGTACACATAATCTCCTTCTTCAAATTCCAGTGGCCTCCTTCTATTATCATCATAGCTCTTTTGCCTGGTTTGAGCCACTCTCAAATTCTCTCGAATTATACGGACTTGTTCTTCTGCCTCTTGAATCAGTTCAGGCCCAAAGAACTGTTTTTCTCCAGTCTGATCCCAATACAAAGGAGTCCTGCACTTCCTCCCATATAAAGCTTCAAAAGGTGACATCTTCAGACTGGCCTGATAGCTATTATTGTATGAGAATTCAGCATAAGGTAGACTTTTATCCCAACTTCCTCCATGCTGAAGGGCACATGCTCTCAACATATCTTCCAATACTTGATTAGTCCTTTCAGTCTGTCCATTAGTCTGAGGGTGATAAGCCGTGCTAAAATTCAACTTTGTACTCATGTTCTCATGAAAGCTTCTCCAAAATCTTGAGGTAAACTGTGAACCTCGATCGGACACGATCTTCTTTGGTACTCCATGTAAACACACAATCCGAGCCATATATAACTCTGCTAGCTGAGAACCTTTATAAGTAGTCTTGACAGGAATAAAGTGAGCCACTTTAGTCAATCTATCCACAATCACCCATATAGCATCATATCCTTTCTGGGTGCGAGGCAATCCAGTAATGAAATCCATACCAATCTCCTCCCACTTCCACTCGGGTATCTTCAGTGGGTGTAGTAGTCCAGCTGGCCTCTGGTGTTCAGCCTTAACTCTTTGACATACATCGCACATAGCCACATGTGCAGCCACATCTCTTTTCAATCCATACCACCAATACTTCCGTTTCAAATCCTGATACATCTTGGTACTACCAGGATGAATAGAATAATCCGAGTCGTGGGCCTCTTTCAATATAGTCTCTCGAAGGCTTTTAATATCAGGAACACACATCCTGTCCTTGAACCATACGGTGCCCTACTCATCTTCCATAAATTCCGGAACTCGACCTTCAGTAATCAGATCCTTGATCTCTTTTATTTTAGCATCACCAATTTGTCCTTTGCGGATCTCTTTCTCCAAAGTGGGTTCCACATCAATAGTAACTCCTTCAGTATGAGCAACTATCCCCAGGTTAAGTCTCCTGAAGTCCTCAACAATCTCATCGGGTAGCTGGGCAACAATAGCTGAATGAACATGCTCTTTGCGACTCAAGGCATCTGCAACCAAATTTGCCTTGCCCGGGTGATAGTGAATCTCCAAATCATAATCCTTAATAAGCTCCAACCAACGGCGTTGCCTAAGGTTGAGATCCTTCTGAGTGAATATATACTTCAAACTCTTATGATCCGTGTACACTTGGCACTTGATCCCCATGGTATAATGTCTCCAAATCTTAAGTGCATGCACAACGGCTGCCAATTCCAAGTCATGAGTAGGGTAGTTCAATTCATGTTTCCGCAACTGACGAGAAGCATATGCAATCACATGACCTTCCTGCATGAGCACACATCCTAATCCTTGGCCACATGCATCACAATAGATATCAAATCCTTTATGTAGGTCTGGCATAACCAATACTGGTGGCGACATCAATCTTTTCTTCAATTGATCAAAGCTATCTTGGCACTTCTCGTCCCACTTAAATTCTCTTCCTTTCTCCAGAAGCGAAGTCATAGGCTTAGCAATCTTGGAAAATCCTTCAATAAATCTCCGATAATATCCTGCTAATCCCAAGAAACTACGAATCTCAGTAACTGTAGTGGGTACTCTCCATTCCATTATCTCCTTAACCTTAGCAGGATCCACTGCTATTCCTCCATTAGAAATAATATGTCCAAGGAATGGTACCTCGCCAATCCAAAACTCGCACTTGCTAAACTTGGCATATAGCTGGTTATCTCGTAGCTTCTGTAGCACCAATCTCAGATGTTTCTCATGATCGCTATCACTCTGAGAATAAATAAGAATATCGTCGATGAATACCACGACGAATCTGTCCAAATACTCCATAAACACCTTATTCATCAAGTTCATAAAATAAGCTGGTGCATTGGTTAATCCAAATGACATAACAGTAAACTCATATAATCCATATCGAGTCGAGAAAGCCGTCTTGGGAATATCCGATGGTCTAATTCTCATCTGATGGTAACCCGACCGGAGGTCAATCTTCGAGAATACTTTAGCACCTCTCATTTGATCAAACAAATCCTCAATACGAGGCAACAGATACTTGTTCTTCACCGTAACATCATTAAGAGATCTGTAATCCACACACATCTGCTGCGATCCATCCTTCTTCTGTACAAACAAAACCGGTGCTCCCCACGGTGAGGAACTCGGACGAATGTACCCAGCATCTTGTAACTCAGTTAACTGCTTCTTAAGTTCCTTCAACTCCTCTACGGACATCCTATATGGCCGTTTAGAAATAGGGGCGGTTCCAGGTAAGAGATCAATGACCAACCCAACTTCCACATCTGGTGGCATTCCTGGTAACTCCTCTGGAAAGACATCTAGAAAATCCCTAACTGTACGGATGTTGCCACCCACAAACTTCTCATCTACTAAGAATGTCGCTAGTCTGATGGTGGTAGTTACTGCAACTTCAACTTCAAATCTTTATCCTTTGGAACTGGTGAGTTCTACAGTTCCCTTAGCACAGTATATATACTCCCTTTGCCTTTTTTAACTATGACATACCAAGGATCACGTCCATAGTGCTCTCTTCTAACACTATAGGGGTAGCCCATCTGGGTTAGAAATACAGGGTAAGAAAGGAAGAATTGTAGACAAGGTGAGTAATTACGAGGAATGTTACTGCGGGGGATTTATTAGCTAAGTAGATTAGTGTGTCACCTACTAAAGTTAATTCATTACCTTATGGTGGTACATACTAAGATGTCCATTTATAATAATTCAATCAATCAAAGAAGCAAATCAGGCATTTAGCATCAGCACAATCAAACAACATTTTTTTAAAGAAAATAGCTTTAAATTTTGTCTTGGGTTCCCTATCTCTTAAAAAGATCATAGTGGTAGGATTCCAAGGTGTGAAATCCATCTTGTCTTAGAGTAGAAAAAATAAGATTAATCAGAGTAGAGTAGCAAAAGGTGAGACAAGATCAAGATGGGGTGAGTATAGAATGAGTCAGAGTAAGGTAAGTAGGAAAGGGTTTGTCCATTTCTATCTAGGTCTCGTCCTACAGTCAACATTTCCTTTGATACCACTTCTGTCACAACCGGCTTTAAGGAACAAAGCCAGGTGCATCTCATACATGCGCCAAGGAGACAATATATATAATAACAGAGTGTATAGAGATAAATGTCACAATAATCAGAGTATTTATTACATAGCGGAAGACTTACAAAATAAAGTAATAAAGATAAAACGAACTAAGGATCGTCGGCGCCAATGTCGACTGGGAAACGCCACCTAGATCAGATCGAACTCCTCAGTGTTAGGCGGCTCCTCCTGAACCACCTGATCTCCTCCTGTGGGGGGGGTGTGAGACAGCAAGGGTGAGCTCACACATGATCATAGCTCAACAAGTTGTGGGGAACCAGTGGACATAAACTCACAAAGGTGTGAGTTCATGTGATGTGTAAGGCTAATCAATGATAGGGGTTAAAGCTGAGCATTGCTTTTAAGTAGTTGGTCAAACTTTTATTAGCAGTTACTAAGTGTAAGTAAATACCAAACCATAAGTAAAGTAATAGAACAAAATTAATAATAAACCCATGCAATGCAAATGACAAAATTGAATTTAAGTTCCATAATTTAAACATCAGAGAGTCCTGAGCTGCTTGTGACCGTGAGCTCGGACTAGTATACCAGTTTTACACTCTGCAGAGGTTGTACCCTTTACCCACAAGTCATGCTACCCATCTGCCAAGGGGATCGCGAGTCCCATACACCTCTACCTAGGAAGCGCGGCAGGGCAACACTACGAGGCCTTTACAAAGTTCCACTAGCTTCCGAAAACCCGCTACAGTTTATAGAAAGTTCCAATGCAGGGTTCCTGGCTGACCGCCATCGCAGCAAAATCAACCAGGGACCTCCCTACACTGACCACTCCCCTACTGCCCTTGCCCCTTTCGGGTAAGGTAGTCTTCCACTAGCTTTCCTAATTAGTCAGCCAAGGGCGTCCCATTAAACCCTTGTGGTGGCACGTGGTTCTCAAGTTAAGCTCTATGTTCCAATTAACATTAATGAACTTGACATGAACATAATAGAATAACAACAGAATTGGAACATAGAGGTAATAAATGATTATCCCAAAACCAGGTAAAGCAATAGCAAACTACCCAATTGAATCAGGGGTAAACAAGGTAATGAGATAAACAAATCTAGGGTGACCTATCGGGTCCCATCAAAATTAACCTATGCATGGATAAGTGGTATTTAAAGAACATTATTAGGTAAAAAGTGATCAAGAGCACAACTTGCCTTCAATGAGCTCCTGCTCAGCTACTTCAATCTGCTGCTCACCAGGTTCCTCGGCAACGGGCTCTTCTACTCGCCACAATACAAACAAGCACAGGATACAAGGAAAATTAACATTACACCAAGCATGTAAACAAAGTACACAGAGATATTCTACATAATAAAATAAAATTCTAGGAACAGGAATCATAATTTTTGGAGTTATAGAATTTAAGTTATGCATTTTCAAAGGTTTTATGTGTTTAAAATAGGATTAAGTGTGAGATTAATTTTCTTACTGTTGTCATGATAAAACAGAGGCTCTAAGTAATAGATAATAAAATTACAAAATTTTAGGAACTGGAATGGAGTGATTTGGAGCTCATATGAATTTCCTAGGGTTTAAACAAGTTTCTGCAATTATTTTTGTGTTGAAAATCTATTTATGATATTATTTATCTGATTTTCCTTATTATCCGGACTGCGCATCAATTTTCAGAGGAGGCAGGGGCCACGGGGTAAAATGTCCTAGACACAGTGAACAGTCGTAAATGGATCGCGGGTTGATTCCAATAAAGATTGGGGGCTCTTTTGCGAAAAGGGTGCAGCGAAGGGGTTGCAGCTAACACCAGCCGCCAGATCAAAATCCTAGGGTTAGGATTAGATCGCTACATCAACCGAAGCGGTACTCAACCGGATTCATCGGATCGCTAATCTATGGCTCAGATCAGCTAGCGTGAAGGGTTACATTGTGACTTAATCACAGCCGTGGACACGTCGATCAACGGCTCTACGCCGAACACCTTCCAATCGGCTTGAGCCCGGCGGCGCCGCCCGTCTTCCACGGCGGAAGGCACGCCGACGTGGTGCCCAGCTGAGGTCTGGGGCGCTTTCTCTTCCCCCCGTACAACACTACACACGAATATCGGCAAGGGAAGTTAAAGGAGGACCCCCATACCGTTTATTATGGCGAGCAGAGAGCAATCCATGGTGAGCGGCGGATGCTGAACCCCGGCAAGCAATTGGAAGGTCCTCGCACGATCCCCAGGCCACGGAGCCACACCGACCGAATCCCCAAGGCTTGGCGAACACCCGCGGCAACATCTTGGGCTTGGATCGGCAGTGTAGAAGGACTATGGCTGCAGCGGTACTCTCGCAGATCTTCCTCCCGGTGGCGGGGGAGAAAACTTGGCGCACGAGCACTGAGTCACGGCCTGATGGGTCAAGGAGCGCACAGGGAACACAATTTTATAGCACAGGGTTGAATCGGTTGCAGCCGCCACGGAATCCACGCAAGGACTCACGCCGATCCCGCCGGACGTGCGAGTTGTTGCGACGACGCGGCGAAGGGATGAACTCGACATGTGGGCCCCAGCCACTAGTGAAGAGGCACGCGCCGCACGGCTGACAGACCGGGTCCACTTGTAAGCGCCAGGAATAAAGAAAAGGGGAAGGGAAGGAGATGGGCTGCGCGGGAGTGAAGGGATGGTGGGCCAAAATCAATAGTCTGCGGCCCAGGTAGGTTTTCTCTTTTTTTTTCTTTATGTTCTATTTTCCTTTCTTTTTTTTCTTTTATTCTTAACTACTTTGAATTCAAATTTGAATTTTGAATACGATTTTCAACATTGTGTCAAGTGTACAAATTCAAGCTTCTAGTGGAGGAACAATATATTTTTATTTACTCATTTTTATCCACAAAATTCTTATTTTCTTCTCTTTTCTAAATTCTACAATTCCTTTTGGATTTTAAATTCCACTTTGGACTTTAATATTTTTCTTGTCACATTTATTATTTTATTTTGTCACCATGTGCACACAAAAGAAAATCCCAGCATGATTCAAAATTCTAATGGCATATATATTTTTTTATTAATCATTTGCTTTTGAATATGGTGTTCACATGGGATGATGCAATAAGATCAAACTCACATAAAGAGAAATTGTTTCCCTATTGGTATTATTTCTAGCAATTTACAAAGTGGGTGTTACACTGCGAGAAGCAGACGATTCGAATCAAGTTTTTATCCTTGCAAGGTAAACCTAAACACACGACGTGGCGAGGCACTCCATCCCCACACACATCAACCGTCCCCATCGATTCTCCGTCAGCAGAGAGGGGCTCACCGCCTTGGCGTACAATGCCTCACTAACCCCGACTGCCGTCGTGTAGTGACCACACTTGTACCCACCATAACCGGAATGGGAGACCACGTCTCAGGTCGCGTGAGGAGAGCAATCTGCTGCTAGGTTCACTCAGGTACTAGGCTTACCGATTTACCATATTTCTCGGCATGTGCTTAGTATGTTCAAACGCTTGACACAGGTATCCGCACGTTAATCCTTATTCCAATTTCGTCTCATAGACATCACAATCCCCATGGATCCGAGTCCACAGACCATCATCATTCTGATATGAAAGGTGGATACAATCAAATCTTGACCTTGCGCGAGTGCTAGAAAAATCACTCGACTTCTACCGAGATCCCTAGTTAGTAAAGCAGCTACTCGACCTAGCATACTAGTATCCATCTCAAAAGGAATCCTGAGTTCATGCAACTAGGGTTTCAGGTAACTCCTACACTTAAGTGCACAATACAAGCCTACAATCATTAAGTGCAGTAAAATAGCATATAGAATTGGTTATGCATAAAACCGGGGCTTGCCTTCCAAAGCTGGGGCAGGCAGATCCTCGATGGCAGGTTCGGGTGCTGGCTCCTGGGCTACCTTCTGAGCAACTCCTTGCTCCGGAACGAGGATATACTCTCCGTCAGCGAGATTACAGTCTATCGAATGCAATGAATAAGATATACGCATTTTAATGATATGGCACTTTGCAAATGCTATGCATAGTAAAACAGTACTAAATTAGGGGTGCACTAGGGTTTCCGTTGTTAGCCTTAAGGGTTTCATACCTTCATCGTTAGGGTTTTGAATGAACATAAAACCTCTAATTACATCTTTTAGGTTATGTGGGATTCTTAGAAGGATTTAGCTATACATTATTAAGTTCTCCCAAAATTTCCCCTTATTCCTCCTATTGTGCTTCTTAATAAATATTTTTGAACTACCATGGCAATTTTAGAATTTTCCAAAAATGTTATAAAAATTACAGTGGGTAAACATTGACCTTTGTGGGTTATTCTAAAAATTTGAGGTTGAAATTAATTCAGACACTCCTTGTGCAAAATTAACAAAAGTAAGGGTAAAAGGGCACTTTACACTATAGCTCTGATTTAGGTGAGGTTTCTGGACAAAAATTTATTTTTGCTAAGATCCATAGGTGATAATAGGCCTCTGTGCCAAAAATCACAGAAAAAGACCCACTGGATATTTAGTTGTGCTTTTCTAAAGTTTAAAGTCAAAAAGATACTCATAACTAACTTGTTATTTGAAAAATATCAAACAACAGAACTTACATTTTTCCTAGATTCATATTAGCATATTATTAGTTATCCAAGGATTGGGGTGGGTTCTCCTCAGGATTATTTTTCTAGGATTTTTCTAAGTTTTCATTGTTTTCATGAAACAAAATGTGGTGCATTTCTTTTTTACTAACAGAGGGCTTAACAAAATTTTCTAGTGAACTTTGTTAATAAATTAAGCTAGCAAAAATGTGGTTGCCCCCTGGTTCTTATTTTAAACTCTCTTTTCTATTTTCTTTAACTTTGAGTCAAAGTGAGTTTAAATGGCAAACCCTTCCCTAATCTGGTGTACTGAGGGGTTTATTATTTTTAAACAGGCTAGGTAGTGGTTAAGTACCTCTCTGATTTTTCTTAATCCCAGTCTAAAAGTGTAGCTATTTTTCCCTTCTTTATTTAACTTTTGGTCAGTTTACTATTTAAATCTAAACTTTGAAATTTTCTGCAATACTTAGGGTGTTTGGTATTTTTCCTAAGTAGCTCATATTATTTAGAACCTAGCAAAATTAGTTTGACCAGATTTGGTTGGATAAAACTGAAGTTATAAATTTTACAAGCTCTGTCTACATTTAAATGAATAAAGTTTAAAGGTTTTATGAAAAACCAGTTTACACCGAGACCCCTGGGCTTTTCTTAAACCAAGTCTTTAACTTATACCCCTTTGGGACTATTCACATGAGTCAGTGACTGTTCAAAAACCCCCCTCGCTTCTTCTTCTTTTTCCCTGAGCTCCCTCCCCCTTTAAACAGCAACCGCGGGGATTAAATAGGGCGCCGCGGCTTACCGGCGGCGAGGAAGGTCCGGCGAAGGGCGGGGATAGATCCAGGAGGTCCTGGCGGTCACGTCGAGGTATGACTTGTCGACGGTGATGGCCGGAATTGGTCGGGCCACGTGCATAGGCGGTCGGACTCGTCGGCGGCGTGTGCTCCGGCCTGCTCACGGCGGTGGAGTTCAATTAAACCGCATAGGGAGCTTCACAGGGTGCTAAGGATGCTACCAGTGCAAGGAATCGAAGAAAGGCTCACCGTGGAGCTCGGTCTACGTGCGCCGGTGGCCGGGTGAAGTCCGGCGACGTCGATCCGGTGTCTCCAGGCGAGGTAGAGTTCAATTCCCGGCTCTGAAAGCTTCACCGAGGTCCGTAGAGGCTATCCCGAGGGTCGGACGGGGTGGGGAATGGCTAGGGTGGCCGGTCTACGGTGGTTGGGTCTCGGGCGGCCGTTGGCACGTCGTGCGCAGAGCGATCGCCGGTGAACTTGCGCTCTGGCGGGGTGGAGAGCGAGCGGGGGTGTACGGTCAGGGCCGGGGTCGGCTTTATAGGCACGGGCGCAGGCGTGGGCACGGGGTCTTGCTTGGCGCTGGCGCGGCGCGCGTGGGACCGAGCGCCGGGGCGTGCTCTGGCGTCGCCAGGGCGCGTCGAACACGTGGCCATTTCCTTCTGCCCGTGTTCTAGCCCTTTGCTGAGCAGCCAAACGTGTGAATCTCGCCATAAGACTTTTGTGAGATCTCTTCCCTACACCTAGGGCTACCTAGTTCATGTGAGTTCCAAGGGAAGATATGCCCTAGCTTGGGAGATATGCGGGCACCAATTTGGGTCTGTCGGCACTGTTCATCCCGAGACAAAACGGATGTCAAATCATGTCAAAAGGTCTTAGCTTTGGTTCAAACTTTTCCAGTGTGTGCCTTAGGTAATTTGGCTCCCTTTTGTCAATTGGACCTCATGGATTTGGCGCTAGCAACTAGGTGAACATCCCTGATCTTTGGAAGAGGGCTCATTTTTAACTTAGAGAAAAATTGGTTGCTCTTTATTGTTCTTCACTTGGGGGGCTGAATTTGAGAATTTTGTGGGGTTTTTTGGAATATTTTTCTTACTATTTCTTGTAGATATATAAATGTACTTCAACTTTGGTAAAGGTTGTAAGTCATGAAATGGTCATTTGGATAGCTTTCCCACTAATCCCATGCTTGGAGGTCTAATGACTCAAGACACTACCGGAATCAGAGCCTTTGCCGAGTGCCGGCCGCTTTGCCGAGTGCCTTTTCTCGGGCACTCGGCAAAGACGGCTTTGCCGAGAGCCGCACTCGGCAAAGCTCGGCTCTCGGTAACGAGCGTCTTTACCGAGCGTAGGACACTCGGTACAGGTCCACACTCGGCAAATACATGTTTGCCGAGTGTCAAACACTCGGCAAAGGGGGCTCTCGGCAAAGGGCCGTCAGCGGCCGTCCCAAAGCTGACGGCCGTCAGTCTTTGCCGAGTGCCAACCGTTGGCTCTCGGCAAAGATGCTTCTTTGCCGAGTGCTGCGCAGCTGGCACTCGGCAAAGGAAGCTTTACCGAGTGTCTTATCCAGACACTCGGCAAAGTATATTTTTATTTTTTTGATTTTGTCTCCCAAACTTTTTGTGGTATGTTCCTACACTATGTAGACCTACATGTATCATTTGTGGACAATTATAACATAGTTTTCAATCGTTAGTAGATTTAGTTCGTTTTTTGAAATTCTTCGGAAAATTCAAATTTGAACTGCAGGTCACTCGAAACTTGGAAAACCGTGCATGAAAAAATGATATTCATGTTACTTAGCATAAGTTACGACGGATTTCAGAAGCGTACCGGAAACTTCGAGCAACATGCTCACTAAACATGGCCGTGAACTTGGCATCCACATGTTTAAAAATTGTATAAAACACAAACAAAGTCAGAAAATCATGAAACTTGTCCCCGTGTCATGATATCATATGTATAGGCTATGATAAAAATTTTAGAGTATTTGGAGAAAGTTGTGAGACACTATGTGTAGAAACCTTCTAGATTCACATTGAAACTCTATGATTTCATGTGTAGTCCTCTTAGGTTTCTACACATAGTGTCTCACAACTTTCTCCAAACATTCTAAAATTTTTATCATAGCCTCTACATATGATATCATGACACGTGGACAAGTTTCATGATTTTCTGACTTTATTTGTGTTTTATACAATTTTTAAACATGTGCATGCCAAGTTGACGGCCATGTTTAGTGAGCATGTTGCCATCTCAATTTTGTACAAGAAATGTGTTTTCTCTTCTCCCTCACTGGGGCAGTTATTCAGGATATTTTAAGCTTTGGTTTATCTGCCTTGCAATGATGCGTGGGTTTGGCACCCTAATTCTGGCTGCAATGATGATCCAACACAAATAACAGTAAACACACACGCACAGTCCACAGAGCAGGTCGCGTGCGCCGGAACGTGTCTTTGGATTTCAGCGCAGCATGCATCCCCGCGCCGCTCATGCAGAGGCTGATCGGGAACTGGAAGCCATTTCTGCCTCGGGAGTCGGTTCTGCAACCAATGCAGTGATGCAGAGGCCTATCCGGAACCGGAAAGGCGTTTATGCGTTATGCCTCGAGAGTCGAGACTCGGTTCTGCAACTGGAAATGCACTTGTTTCTGACGCTTTCTGAAGAAATGCTACTGCCCTATTGCCGATATCCTTGCCTTTCATTGCATGTTTGAATTAGATTTTAAAAATCCGTATTCTGGGTAAAAAAATGTCTTTGTTTCTTTTTAGATTTTGAGCCTGTGCGTTGAATTCCTCTAGAATCTAGTGTCTGGATGGGATTGTAAGATTTTGAGGTTTCTTTTCTATCTGAATTCTTGGATCCTTATGGATCCAAAAACTACCCATACTCACGGTACCGATGAAATAACCTACCAAGGATCCACCGTTGCATTCTGTGATTTTGGTTTATCAAGCAGTTCTGTTTTTTACAAATCCTTGGGTTCGGAGTGCTAGAGTCCACCCTCCTGCGTTTGTTGGTCTTAATCAGTTTGCTGTCATTCGTCCATGTAGCCAATAGCTAGAGCCAGAGATTCTTGCGTTGGGCAAGCAACTACTCATGAGCCAGAGTAGGACTTTTGATTTGGCCTGATTAGACCTCTCGCGATCATGATTTATTACAGTAGTAGCAAAAACACTCGCACATCATCGGTATACAGCATGCACAATGTACGTTTCCAGAAAAAAAATAATATATTCCCAAATCGGTCCTTACATACATAGAATTTCTACTGTCAACGAATAACACTACATTCTCTCCTCAAGTTTTGATAGTATCAACAACTGAGTTTTATAACGTTTTTCGAGACTGAGATGTCATATAAAAAATAAAATATAGATATAATATACTTTGCCGAGTGTCTGTATAAGACACTCGGCAAAGCTTACTTTGCCGAGTGCCAGCTGCGTGGCACTCGGCAAAGAATAGGGAAAGAGTCTTTGCCGAGTGTCGCTCAGGGGACACTCGGCAAAGACGGCTTTGCCGAGTGCCCGCGATCTGGCACTCGGCAAAGCTTATTTTAAAATTAAAAAAAAACTTTGCCGAGTGCCAGATCACGGGCACTCGGCAAAGCGCCCTACATACAACGGCCCGCGGGCATCTTCTTCCTCACTCTCTCTCTCACTCACTCGCCTGCGCCGCGCCGCCGTTCCTCGCCACCGTTCCTCGCGCCGCTCTCACTCACTCGCCTGCGCCGCGCCGCCGTTCCTCGCGCCCGCGCCGCGCCGCCGCCGTGCCCGCGCCCGCGCCGCCTCCGCGCGCCTCGCCTGCGCCGCCGCCGCTGTTCCTCGCGCCGCGCCGCCGTTCCTCGCGCCCGCGCCGCCTCCGCGCGCCTCGCCTGAGCCCCCTCGCCTGCGCCGCCTGCCGCGCGCCCGTGCCCGCGCCACCTCCGCGCGCCCTCGCCCGAGCGCGCTCCCGTGCCCGCCGCCGTCGCGCGCCCTCGCCCGCGCGCGCTCCCGTGCCGAAGCCACGCCCGCCGTGCCCGCGCTCGCCGTGCCGTTGCCCTCGCTCGCCGTGCCGTGCCTACGCTCGCCGTGCCGTGTCCGCGCTCGTCGTGTTGTGCCCGCGCTCGCCCTCGCGCTCGCCGTGCCGTGCCCCTCGTCGTGTCGCGCCCTCGCCCGTCGTCGTGCCCATCGCCTAACCCCTCGCCCTCGCCCGTGCCCCCGCCGTTTCCTCGCCCACCGCCCCCGCCCGTGCCCCCGCCGCACTCCTCGTCGTGACCCTCGCCGTTTCCCCGTCGTGCCCTCACCCGCCAGGCGCCTCGCCCGCGACCCGTCGTCTCGCCCGCGCCCCGTCGTCTCGCCCGCGCCCGGCCCGTCGCCTCGCCCGTGCCGAAACCTCTAAGGTGATTACTTGATTTATGTTATACGTGTATGATTTATATGAAATGATTAGTTTTAATATTAAGTTAATTATATACGTGCATGATTAGGTTAATATGTAGTATTGTGGATTGCCGGCCATCGTGCCGTTGAATTATGCGTGGATGTCAGCCATCGTGCTGATAGTTTTATTTGCAGGATTTTGAAACCTCCCCGTGCAGGGGAGGTGCTGCCGAAATTTTCTGTTGCTAGGCTTTTGTATTAACAGACTTGTGTTTCTTTTTTACAGAGAAGATACTTGTCTTCCTAGCCGCTGCGGGTCTCCCTGCACCGCGTCCCGTCGCCACTGCACCGACCCGCCACAGCCCCACTAGCCTGACTCCACCGCCACCCTAGGTATAACCTCTACATCCGCATCATGGTCGTAGATCACCTAACCCAGTTAGGCGTCTCTCGCTCGAAAGTGATACGGTGTAGATATGCAGATCTTTGCATATCTACAAATGTATCAGTTTCGAATTGTCCACGTTTTTTGGACAGCCCGCGGTTGCGTAGATGGTGTTAGTTTCATGCTCTACTCCGGTCTGAGATAGAGTTTCGGCATCACCTCCCTGTTGTTCTCCGGACAGTACACTCTCCCTGCCAGGACGTGTATCCGGAGAACAGCGGGGAGGTGCTGCCGAAATTCTATCTCGGATCGGAGTAGAGCATGAAAACTAACTCCATCTACGCAACCGCGGGTGGGATTAGGACCTATCGTCACCTATTAGAAGGTAGGAACGTAGTGTACATGCATTACATGTCTATATTAAACTATACTCGGTTATATATGTTAGAGGATGGAGGAACGTAGTGTACATGCATTACATGCATTACATGTCTATATTAAACTATACTCGGTTATCTTGGACGGTTTTGGATTATGCTGGGGGTCATCGTCGCCCCCCCAATGGCATCCTCGGCCTGCTGTGCAGGGAACACTTCCCTGGACTTGTGGAGTACGCCGGAGTGACGGGCCCAGCCTTCACCTTTGACCACTACGCCGTCGCCCCCGATGCAGTAGATCGGGACGGCAGGGAATTCAATAACAAGGCGGAGCGGGTGAAGCAAGAGCTGTGGGTAAGTCTTAGTATAATGTAAAATATGTCGCATTCGTTGCAAATTCTTGAAATAATGTATGGATACATCGTTTTTGTATGCAGGATTTCTTCAGATGCGATGCTGGATACGAGGCTAGGGCGGATGTGGTGCCCACCACGAGCTGTAAGAAGCTCGTCGTGGACATGCACTATGAGGCCCGCATCCAGGCCATCATCACCTACCACGGCTCCGTCCTTGGGGAGAAGGTGACCAAAACTCAAGCCCGAACCATGTCGTTGACCAGGGAGCAGTACCTGCAGGTAAAGTCATGCATGTTTGGTACCAGTACTCCATACATGAATTTTATTTTATCTTCTGATATGCACTTTACGTGTTTACTTTGCAGATGATTCCACATTGGTGCGCCGCACATCCTCTGTGCTGGGAGCAGATGGTGGATAGGTTGTGTTCGGCTGAGTGGGACGAGGCGCACACAGCTAGCCGGGAACGGCGTTTGATGATGCAAGGCCCCTCCCACCACCAAGGCAGCCGGAGCCTGGGCCAATATGCCGAAGCATGGGTACGCCACCTTTTTTATTTAGATATATAGCACTAAGTTAGATATTATTTCTAACTATCTCGTTGGTTTTTCGTTGCAGTCGGCGTCACATGGTGGAAGGCCTTGCTCCACCTTCTCGGCCTATGCTATGGCCCATAAGGGTAAGGCGACGTCTGACGTCACCTACAACCCGGATGACGGGCCCGAGGCCTACACCAACCCCGCCGTCTACAGCCGCCTCCATGACTACACCGCCATGGCGCAGGAGGTCCATGGCCCAGACTATGATCCGAGCACCCAGCCGATCGACACCGATGTGCTCATGAGGGTCGGAGGAGGCAAGAGACATGGGCGGTACTGGATTGCCGACGGGGCAATCGACTCGTCCTCCACTCCCACTCTGTCTCAGGTGAGAGCAAGGAGCACGGGCTCGAGTCCTAGCCATACGACCTCGGCACGACAGCTCACAGCATCGCATACAGCAACTCGAGGTTAGTGTAACTCGTCCTTCCTTGAGTTATATACCTACTCTTTGAGTTACTATAACGTTGGCTTGTAATATTACAGACCCAACTAGAAGAAGAGAGGAGGGAACGTCGCGAGATGGAGGCGAGGATGATGGCGGAGCGGGAGGCGGAGCGCCGGGCAGATCATCAGAGGATGGCGGAGATGTTCCAGTACATGTAGAGCCTTGGCGCCGCACAGGGCATCGCTCCGCCACCTCCATTGTTCCCTCCAGTTGACCCTGCTCTCTTCCACACTCCTGTGAGTATCAAAATTGTAGTTAGATGTTTGTAATGCATCTGGTATAACACATGCAATCTCTTCTCTGTGCAGGGCCAATCTGGGGTGGCATCCAACAACCCTCCGGAAGGGTTCAGCCCAACGCAGCCCCGGTCAAGCCGCCCACCTCCATGAGTGTTGTGTTTTCATTGTTTTAGACTTCTGTACTTGTGAATAATACTTATGTCTGTGTTTGATACTTATGTGAGAGCTTGCGACGTTAGAGACTTATGTTTGTGTTTGATACTTATGTTGAACACATATGTTTGTGATGGATATTTATGTTTGTGGTGACGGTTTTATGTTTGTGTTGGCTATTTATGTCTGTGATGATATTTGTGATGTAAATATGTGATATATATGTGATATCTTCTGTTTGTGTGGATGGAATACAAAAAACAAATAAAAAAGGTATATACTGGTCACTTTGCCGAGTGTAACACTCGGCAAAGAGGCTCTTTGCCGAGTGTCAAGGTCATAACACTCGGCAAAGAGCACAGACCTTGGGCACCGGCTTAGGTTCTTTGCCGAGTGTTACGTCCCTGGCACTCGGCAAAGAGGTCGGCTTTGCCGAGTGCCACTCGGGACTCTCGGCAAAGAACCTGACATGGGGACCCTCCCTGGCGGGTTCTTTGCCGAGTGTCCCAAGTGGCACTCGGCAAAGATGGATTATTTGCCGAGTGCTGCACAGGAAGACACTCGGCAAAACTAACTTCTTTGCCGAGTGTCACATGGGACACTCGGCAAAGCCGCCGTCTCCGTCACTCGACGCTGTAACGGCTGCTTTTCTTTGCCGAGTGCTCTCTGGCACTCGGCAAAGATCTTTGCCGAGTGCTCGATAAAAAGCTCTCGGCAAAGAAGGCTTTGCCGATGCACTGTTCGCCGAGCCTTCTTTGCCGAGTGTAACACTCGGCAAAGGCTTTGCCGAGTGTTTTGAACGCTTCGCCGAGTGCTTCAGGCACTCGGCAAAGCGACTGATTCCGGTAGTGAGAGGGGGTCTAGGGTTTGAGCCATTTTTTCCAAGGTGCAGATGTATGAAAATCTTGGGTATTTCTTTTGTCATGATCATTCCTTAATGAATCCATGGTTTCTAAAGTTTTGGTGCACCCTTCTCCCCCACTTAAACACATGTGATAAAAGGCCATAAGTGCATGTACTGAGCCAGGGCCTTGGGTAACACCTGGGGTGTTACAGAACATGTATATATTCAAGCGCTTTTCATGCTCTTCCCTAGACCAACGTTTGTTCGGCCATGCTGTCACATCTCACCTTACTTTGAGCGTCGATCCATTCAGAACTGAATGGCCTCAAAAATAACAATACACATGTATGCAATACCCCCGGTTGTGGGTTAGTGGTTTTGAACTAAGCCACCTGATAGTCCTTAATTTAGGGCTTAATAGAGGATATCGCTAGCATTATAATTTTTTCAAAGTTGTTTTTCAAAGCCAAACCATGTGTTTAGTTGAAAATAGGTTTTCCAAAACCAAACTTTTGTTTTGAAAATACGTATGTGACCGTATATACTTAATCCTGCTCTGATACTAGCTATGGCAGAACCTCTCAAGTTATTGGGCTTACATGCACCTATCCTAGTCTCAAAGACCTCAGACGGCTATGCATGTGCACCGGATAACTTAACAGGATCCGTCCGAGTGTCCCAAGGACCCCAGATAAACCACTTACAACCAAGATCGCAAGATTAAGTAAACACAAATCACACACCAACATTTTGCAGCAGAATTTCTTTATTACAAAAGGTTACAAGTTACAACAAATTTACATTATGTTTATCGGAGTGGTTACAAAGTGATTCAAAGAAATAAATTTTTAAATGTTATAAAGTACTTATAAGTTTGAAATATATGCTAGCATAAGTGACCATCCTCAATAAGAAGTATAGAAGAGTTACTTAGATTTATAAGAAGGTCGTACCCACCGGCGCTTAACACCAATCACAATCAAAGTGACTCGTAACCTGCAGCAACAATGGAAATAAAACCCTAAGTACGCAAGTACTCAGTAAGACTTACCCGACTAAAGAAAAGACTCTCAAGGATATGCTGGCTTGAGGGAGTCAAGGTAAAGCTTATCAAGAATCAAAGACTCTGTTTGCAGAAAAGCTTACTATGAGTGGATCCTTAAAATATATTTTTACTTGTCAAGTTAAGTAAAGTTACCTGCATCTACAGTTCTTTCTATCCTAGTTCAAGCACTTGGCCTATACTAGCCGTCTTTTATCAACCCTTCAGTTCACTGGATTACTACGTGTAGGGCAGTGACCAAGTCTTCATGTTCGAGAAGTAACGGCGATCCGAATCGATTAATACCCAGCTGGGGATCTCCAACCACACGACATATGTAGCACTTAACCCTTGCATATGTCAACTCGCCACCGGGTTTCTTAAGACCAGACCGGGTTCACGCAAACCGAGAGCACAAATACACCACCGTCTAGCCTCTTGCCACGGAGGGTACACGATACTTTCGCCATCTCTCCACTCCCATTGTGTGTTGGCCTTTCTGGTATTAGTCTGCCCGAGGCAAAGCTTACCCATGACGAGGCATGTGGCCAGTTAAAAGGTCCTCAATCAGCAAGCCTACATCGGTATGGTCCTTAATCGACTCAGACAGAGGCACTACACCGAGACTTCCTTCTCGTGCAAGCCACCCGCCCGGTCTCAGCTTTATTATTGAAAACCCAAAGTTTGGCACCTGGCAGAGGTACATCTTTTCCGATGTTGAACCCATCAAGGCCTTTGACGGATTCACCATCATAAGTATTTTCTTTTGTAAAAATTCCCATCCACTGAAGCATCACTTTTGTTTTAAAACAAAACATTTTTGTTTTTCTAGAACAAGGTGAAGCATCAAAAATCCTTTTCATAAAAGGGTATCAAGGAAGGGTAATCAATTTTCCATGGAAGGAAATGCATCAATTGTTTAGCACACAACTCTTATCACCTAATGCTTCAAACAAGGTGATAAAGATTTTAAAATAGCAAGGAGGTGGCAAATACACCGGGGCTTGCCTGGAATAACAATAGGTTAGTGTTGTTAAGTGATGACAACTTGGTGAGCATCTTCCATTCTGGTACTTGATTAGATCATCCAATCTTCAGGTTTATTCATCAGCATCACCTTGAGATTAATCCATCATTTGTCCTCCATATTACGTGATCAATTATCGTACCTATATGATATGCATAATGCACATGAATGAGAACAAGTATAACTAGCACAAGATAGATATCCTAGCAAGAAAAACACCATCAACACATTACATAATTCCATTCGACTATCACTTAGAAGGAAAAACTTAGAATGACTAAATGTTAAGTGCAAGGGGGAATAGCAGATCATACTTATAAACACCACACTACCGAAACAACTTAATAATACTATGTATACTTGTCTACTAAACCCTTTTCGCATTATAAATTTTGCCATACACAGAAGGCCTAAATAGTCACTAATTCAAAGACACTCATCAAAATATTTTCTTCCTTCCCAATTACTAAAGTCTAGAGAAAACAGCAAGAAGGAAATGAATTAATCAAATATAATAAGGCATTTCGATAAACAATCCGCATGCAACAAGTTGGCACCAATCAAGGATCAACAATTGACTAATCCTATCTAGCTAAACAAGAATGACACCAAACAATCAATTTAACACATGCATATTTTCGGGACAGCAGCATAGCGATTAACTGTTTTATTCATAACTCACAAAATATCCATCCAAAAATAGTAAACTAGGACTTTATGGAAAGCTTATTAAGTCCTCTATAACTTTTGTATAATCATCACGACAAGATTTGACCTTTAAAAGGGTCAAACAGAACTAAATATAAATCCTGTCCAGATTTGGACAGAATTCGACTACTTATTTCAAAAATCCATAACTGGAGTCTCAGGCATCCAAATCAGGCGATCCTAGTCTTTTTAGAAAGATAGTAGAATATTCCACAATTCATTTATAAACATCTCAGGTTAATTAAATGCATATCAAGGTTAAAAGACATGAAAAAGGCTCTACTGTCCAAATTTGGACAGATTCAGAGATCCAAATTCAAATAGCTGTAACATAACTTATAGATCACCAAAAAGGGTGATCCAAAATTTTTTGGAAAGCTTAAGCAAAGTACTACAATTCTCCTATAATTACTAAGAGCTGATTCTCAGTTTAGCTTAGCCAAACAATCCAATTTTCGAAACCTGTACAGAATTTGGACAGATTCAAAAACTGGACTTGGAAAAATCATAACTCCTAAACTACTAAACCTATGGTCATGAAATTTTTACACATGTAGGACAAAGAAATTATCTACAACCTTTATATATCACACATTCACAGAAAACATGATTTACTTAATTGAATTGGCTGCATAACTGAAAATGGTCATGCAGTCCCAAACAGCAAGAATTCAATTTAAGCACACTATACCTGCACATGTATTTATCCAAGCACATTCTATACATTATATCATCACATAGAAGAACACTTTTTAACTATACCATGCATAATTTGTATCTTAAACCTAAGCTTCACTTGGCGCGACTACTCCACAAACATGAACATAACTTCACATCGCCACAAGCGAGGAGACAAAAACTACAAACATCAAATACACCACAACGCATATGCTACGAACAAGGTAATCATCACGACCAATATGTCTATTTCATCCTATCATGCAAGTTAATTAACATGGTTTACGTAAGAGCCCACTGAAACTAAATCTGTCTTGAACCCACAAAATCGACGACAATTTCCGGTTCTAGCATTTCGCCAAACACATGGCGAGTGCCGCGCTACAGCTATCTTCACCTCACACTCATGGGATTTCTCTCCTCGCAGGCACACATAAACATACACATGATTAGCATCTACTAAACTGATGTCAGGTTGACGAAGAATAACATAAGGAAAATAGTGGTTCCTTACTGGGGCGAATGACGACGTGACCGGGACTGCATAGATTGAGATGGAGATCGATGCGACCTTTTATCGAACACGTTGAGGGCGCGACACAAGAGGGTTCCATGATTGCTGCAGCTCCATGGCCTACGGCGAGGTCAAGCACCAGGAAAATGGCATCGGCAAAGTTGAGGACGGGCAGCCTAGTTCGGCATCGGACAGAGGCGAACTGAGCAGCGGTGCTTGTCGGACCTAGGGCAAGGGCGAGCTGCAGGAAATAAATAAAAAAATTGTAGGGACCAAGGCAAGCTCAGTTAGGGCTACTGGCATCCATGGGAGCTGTTGAGAGGGAGATACCATCCTAGAGGCCGGCGAGCAGGGAGGAAGGCGACCAGAGTTGAAGCTCGCAAGGGAAGCCAACAGCCATGGGAAGCAGGGAGCCGAGGAGAGGGTCCACTCACATAGCCCTGTGCACGCGGCTGGTGGAGAAGATGGCTGGAGCGGCTGGGCGAGCTCCATGGCGCAGGAAGCAGGGTTTCGGCAGCCAGGTGCCATGATCGAACGCAGGGGCTAGCACCAGAGGAGAACAACGGTGACTGGGAGCAGGGCGCGGCTGAGGAAAATGGAGAGGAGTGTGGCAGAACCTCCCAAGGTATCGGGCACACATGCACCTGTCCTTGTCCCAAAGACCTCAGACGGCTATGCATGTGCACCAGATAACTTAACAGGATCTGTCTGATTGCCCCAAGGACATCGGATAAACCACTTTCAACCAGAACCGCGGGATTAAGTAATACAAATCACACACACCAATATTTTTGCAGCAAAAATCTTACTACCAAATTTTACAAGTTACAAAAAATTTATATTATTTTATCGGAGTGATTACAAAAGTATAAGTTTGAAATATATGCTAGCTCAAGTGACTATCCTCAATAAGAAGTATAGAAGGGTTACTTAGACTTATAAGAAGGCTGAGCCCACCGGCACTTAACACCATCATAGCAGCACAAGGTTAGAACTTGAAAAACAACAGGGAATAAAACCCTGAGTACGCAATTACTCAGCAAGACTTACCCGACTAAGGAAAAGACTCTCAAGGATATGCTGGCTTGTTGGGAATCAAGGTAAGGCTTAGCAATAATCAAGGACTCATTTTGCAGAAGATCTTACTAGTAGTGAATCCTTATGCCAAAATTTTACTTCACAAGTTAAGTATTTTTCCTGAATCTAGATTTGCCTAATCTAGAGCATTCACTTGTCCTGATCTAGCTTCTTTTAGCCAATTCATATTTCACTTGTCAACTACGATGAGTGGTCGGAGGGTAGAGTCTCCATGACCGAGGAGCAACGACGATTCGAACTGATTATACCCAGCTGGGGATCCCTAACCACACGACATATGTAGCACTTAACCCTTGCATATGTCAACCGTTCCCACAGGTCCTCCACAACGTGAACCGGTCCGCGCTACCCGGGAGAATAGTACTCCTCCATCCAGCCTCTAGCCAGGAGGGTACACGCTACTCCCACCATCTCCCACGCCCAGTGCGTGGTTGTCTTTTCACGTATGGAATAGCCGGGTTCAGGCTTACCGGAGCATGTGGCTAGTTGCAAAGTCTCCACCACAACAGGCCTACATCGAACGGTCCTTAATCGACACAGACGGGCGACCTTGTCCGCTCAGTGTCTGGTCTAGATGTATTCAAACCATTTTCCCATTTTTGGTACCCGACAAGGGTACTCTTTTTCGAATGATGAACCCACTCCGGCCGAAGTGGAATCATCACCATAAGTTTGCTTTGATTTTTGAAACGAAAAGCCCATAACCAATGTTCCACAATCATTCTTTTTGAAAACAAATGATTTTTCAGTTTCTAAGCAGGGCTAAGCATTATTAGTTCTTTTTATAAAACCGGGATTAAGGAGTTGCCAAGGAATGGTAATGCATCAATTGTTTATCACACAACTCCTATCACCTAATGCATCAGATAACGTGAAAAAGCATTTAAAACACAAGGAAGGGGCGAATGCACCGGGGCTTGCCTGGAATAACACTAGGTTAGTGTTTGTTAGACGACGTCCACTTGGCGACCAGTCTTTTGTGTTGGCACTCGTTCAGATTATCCATCTTCAGGTTGGTCCGACTGACGACGTTGTCGTGCGAGGAAGACCACTCCTTACACCATTTGGAGATCAACTTGGCTCTTTTCCTCTGCATCACGTGATTAATTAACGTACCTAAATGAAATGCATTATGCACATGAATGCATAACAAGACGAATGTCGCAAGATAATATTACGATTTTACACAATAAAGAATTAAACACTTAATAGTAAGGCATCACGACATTTCATAGGCAACCAACATGGATCTTACTTCATCAAAGCAAAGGCCCCACAAAAACATAACCTTAACAGTCTAACGTATTTATAAAATTTTAGTACATGGCTTCTCAGCTTTCGATTGAAATCGGCTGACCGACGTCACTCGTATCCAAATAATTTTGAGCTACGACCCACATTTATTCCAGAATATCGACTTAAGTGATCAACAATCGTCTATGACACCTAGCCGATTAACAATATAATACGGCATTATTAAAGCAAATCATTATTTCACCACTACTATTCAAGTAGAAACTATTGGCTGGCTGATTAAAATCCCAAACCTATTTTACATGTTATGAACTGGCCAAACTATGGCATATATGTCTATCAATATCTTTAACATAATTAACACCTCAAACCTATGCTTCATCATACAAAGACGATGTGTCAACTCTACATTTATGAGCAGCACCACATACTACATGTGATACATTTTAACAACCATTTAATACAACCACAACCGATTTATCAGCTATATGAGCGAGACGCTAGACTTATTATTCACTTAACCACTCCTCACACAATAATCATTTTAAATTTAAGTTTCGCGTGACCCGACCACTTCCTACATATGTACACAATATATTCATCAAATCAATAATTAAGCTAACAGAAATATGAATCGGCTTACCATACTAAATTTGACGTGGTATCCGCGAACACGACAAGGATTCCGGTTCAGCCCTTGTGTCGAGCATGAAGGCGTGAACCGCAAGTCGCCGACACGGTGCCGCGACGGAAGGTGATGGTGAGGCGAAGATTGAGCTGGGGCCGAGCAGGGGTTGGCGAGGATGGGAACCGGTGTCGGCCAGCAGCGAGATCGAAGACCAAACTAGGACGGAGACGCAACTGCTTGAGAGATACGGTCCGACGTGCATGGACGCGAGCTGGAGCAGAGCGAGCGGTCTGCCGAGGGAGATGCAATGGAGGCGAGAAGCTAGACGCCATGTTAAAGCTGGGCGTGGACGCGGTTAGAGTCGGCGGGGTCCGACGGAGGTGGAAGCTGCCGGGAACAGCAGCCGACGACGATGGCCAAGGTGAGCGCAGAGGAGATGGTGTTGCCAGCGCGCACAGGAGGCGAGCAAGGGCGAGATCCGAGCGCCATGGAAGATGAGGTTCGACGATTCTACGGTGGTCGTGACCGAAGCGAGTACGAACACAGCGAGCAGAACACAGCAAGCAGGGTCCCAAGCTTGACGCGGCCATGGGAGGCAAAGGGAGCTGTGCAGTTCGACGAGGCCGCGGCCGGACGAGCTGGAGCGCCGAGCACAGGGAGCCACCATGGGCGAGCGCAGGCACGGGAGGAACGCTGAGGGAGCTGCGCAGCAGGGAAGAAGCGTGCTTAAAACTCCACGGCGAGCTCGTGGCACCAAGGGATAAGCTCACACGCATCCATGGCCGACGGAGAAAGCTCGCAGGGGATCCGGCGCTAGGAGCTCGGCATGGGCGAGCGACTGGCCGGCGATGGAGTGCAGTAGGGTCTGGAAGCCAGCCATGGGAAGAGAGAGGAAGGAAGCCGAGCGAGCAAGAAGCCTGCGCGCGCGAGAAGAAGCGAGCAGGGCCAAGCGCGTGCTTGAGAGCCGAGCGTGAGGGAGCTCAGCTCCAGAGAGGGGCGCGGAGAGGAGCTGCTCTGCCGGGAGATGCGCGGCCAGCAGACAGAGCTCTGGCTGGGCTATAGTCAGGCACGGAGAGCAGACGAGGAAAGCAGCCGAGCGAAACAATTCATATCAGGGAGAGTTTTGAGCGGTGGGGAAGATAAGGATCTGAGAGAGGCAGCGCGCCTGCAAAAAAATCAAGGGAAGAGAGAGCACACGATATAAGATGGAGAGATATTTTCCATTTTAAATTTCTTTTTCTTTTCTTCTTTTTTTTATTGGAAAATCGTAGATATTTTGGATCCCGATTTGGGAATTGCAGATATTTCAAATAGTTGGATTATTAGCGTTGCATAACGAGTCGACGGTACCTGTGATACGGTTTAATTTAATCGAAACCAAATAGGGTTCATCTTAATCTTATCTATTTTAGCGAAACAAATTTCAGACATCCGGGTTTTGGTATTAGGATTTGGACGTGGTCTAATTTAGTCGGACCAAAACGAGATCGACTTTAATTTTTAGACGGGACTTGATGTGATAAATACTCCGGAGTCCGATGAATTCGTACCGTTAATTTACTTTTGAAGATTTAGATCAAGGCGAGAAACAACGGACCGAATTAAACGGACTTCGGCTTCGGTATTAGATGGATTTGCATCGGTTATTTACATCCAAAGTTTTGGATCGAGACGAGACGTCGTCGGAACAAATCCGAACGGTGTGAACAACAGTATTTCAGACTGTTTTCAATTTGATTTGAAATCAAATAATTTCATCCGCAGTCGACACCCGATTCCACATCAACAGATAATTTACGTGGGGAATCGAATCTCAATTATAAATTCTCAGACATGATTTTCTCGGTTGACGAGTGGGGACAGAACTATTTACGCTGAAAACCTTAGTCGACGAGTTCTATTTAATTGGACCGAGATAAATCGTCCGAGTGGGTCGAGCTTCCGAATTCGTATTCGCGCGAGCGATGAATTTTAAATAATCACCGGACGCACCGATTTTCGAAACAACGATGTTCCGAATATCACGAAAATTTAGGAAGAGCCCGGACAAATAAAAATAAAAATGACGTCATGCTCGCGACAAACGAAGCAGATGCGATATTAAAAATCGCGATAGACGAAGATATTTAAAATTTAACATCCGTTTTATCTACTGACATCACGTGCTTAAATCCGTACTTGTTGTCGAGCGGAATATAAACACCTGGGGTGTTATAGCCCTCCCCCTTAAAAGAATCTCGTCCCGAGATTCGGAGCGAAAGACTTTTAAGAGTAGAGAAGCATGTAACCCATGTCCATATCAGCAATAATCATAAGACAGTCCAGAGTGAAGGCGAGTGTCTCAGGATAGGGTTTCTCTAGTGGACATAACATGTATCACACTACCCATATAAGGTTCCATGGGTGCAGTTTTCTTTCTCTGATAACATGAGTCTGTTATGCGAGTAGTGGACAGGTTGATAGCAATTGTCCAAGCCAAGTTTGATGCAACCTCTTGGGTAAAACGCACAGAAAGAGGTTTACCAACAAGTGGTCATGGTAAGTTCATAGCACACGAGACAGGTGTGAATGTCGAGTAACATCACCGTTAACTCGTGTTAGCCAGAGAATCAAGTCCAAGAAAATGATGGAGACTCGGAAAATATCAATGAAGAGATCCGATGATGTTGACTTCGCAACCAATCCATTTTATCGAGCACTAGGCATGGCTCGACCTGATCACACACGTCGGAAAACCATACGTGAGGCGATCGAGACATGACTAGAGCGATGATTAGATGGTTACTGGCCGACTTAATCTCAATTCTTGTAATTACTTTCTTTAGGGTGGGTTGAGTCAAAGTGAGTTTAGACAACTCGATAAAAATGATCTCTAAACTCAACCTTTGTTCACAAGGCAGTTACAAGTTAGTAAAACCAACTTGTTGAACTACTTTTAACATTGAGCAGGTCCTCTCAGTACCATCGGTAAGCCAAGGGTTGAGAGTTCACATTTACTAGCAGGAGATCAAGCATTTGGGTAGAAATCCATTTGGTCAGGTTGTTCATCTGTTTCTTCATGCGAGATGAATTATCCACTTAGTTAAGGAATATAGGGATTAATAAGAGAGTGAATGATCAAACTCCTGCATCTCAGCGACAAGGAAAACATATCTCCATTTTGAGAGCTAATCAGCTGTCTTCCTACACTAAAATGCTTCAAGGCTTCACCTTTACACAAAGGATGCAAAGGGAAAGTGTATGTGTGAAGTCACCATCAAAGTCAAGGAAAAGAGACCACACTGAAAGGGGTATGCCCTTTTGATCCAACAGAGATGATAGATGTTGCTTGATCACTCGACAAACAACATAGAAATTGTTTCAAGAAAGGTCGATGGAAGATAACACATCAGTGTAGTTCAACAATGGATCATGACCAGTGACCTCGATAGCAGCATGCGCCAAGCAGCAAAATCCTGTGTGCGCAGTGCACAGGAGGCTCTCAGTTTCACCGTGGTACCATAAGTCCTTAACCATGACACCATTACAAAACTGGCACTAATAATGAATCTCACGTGGTAAGAATAATTTATGCAGAGATAACATATCGATATAGTCTCGTAATGGATTGCAACTACTAACCATGATACCAGTGTGTGCCGAGCAGCACAACCATGTGTGTACATTCACAGGAGGCCCTCGGTCTCATCACGGCACCATTGGTTTTAGTCATAACACCATTACCAGACGTAACCAATAAGAAATCTCACGCGACACCAATAGATTGAGCAAGGGTGACAATATACAAAGAGATACTCCACCTATAAGGATGGTTACAAGTAGAGAGCCAACTAGATCATGGCCCGATGAAATGAACAAGGCATGGCCATAACCTAAACTTGATGAAAGGAGCACGACGGGAGACTGTTAATTCAGCCACAAGCATATTTCTATGCACATCGTAGAGATCACAAGGTCAAGGATTAAGTTGATATGCCTTCGATAAACATGAGGAAACCAAGGCATCAACTGAACAAAGGAATGGTTCTAGAAGGAGACATGACTTGAGATCCTTGTTTTAAGCTTAGGTACATTTTATGTCCAATAAGGAAATTGTCTACGCATTTATTTGTATGGGCTTTGTCATGGAGTAATAATGGACCATTCAAATTTGGGCATGGTTCACTAAATAAGAATATGGCCTAGTTTTGGGTTTAGGCAATCAAGTCTCTAACCTTCTATCGACACATTAAGCACGAGAGCACATATAAAGCACCCTAAAAGGTCACCTAAAGAATGGAGGACACCTATTTCATCGAAGTTCATAATTCACATTACACTAGATTATCTACAATCAATGGTTACTGGAATAAAGATGAGAAAAGCATTTTGGGTGTATAGGTGACAAACATGATGCAACAATCAGGATGCATGCTCGTCCTACACGTCCTCACGAGTTTTGCCAACACAATGTGGCAATAACGTTCTATATCGGTGGCATCATTACGATTCTCACGGTATTTTTCTAGTCGTCAGCTACACATACGTTTTCGAGGTTAGTGTACCTACAGAAAAATCCATCACAGCCCAATTTCCAATGATGCAGTTCACACATGACAGTTTATCACAGTTTATACTCCATATATTGCTATATGGAGGCCAGCTCTTCATTAAGCGCCAAGCCACGCATAGGCGCCGTTGCCACACTTTAACCATAGGGCAACTCATTATGGTAACTCACCTTCTTACCTGAGCATAGGTGCGTCGTTACAAGTACAATACACTTCTCAGTATTCCCATGTCTGTATACCCATACACATCCATGGGGTACTGAATTCCCAGAAAAGTAAATACTCCATATCGCAGCCTTCATATATACATATGTGGAACATGTATATAATCAAGCGCTTTTTATACTCTTCCCTAGACCGACGTTTGTTCGGTCATGCTCTCACATCTCACCTTACCTTGAGCGTCGATCCATTCAAAACTGAATGGCCTCAAAAATAACAATACACATGTATGCAATACCCCCGGTTGTGGGTTATTGGTTTTTAAATAAGCCACCTAATAGTCCTTAGTATAGGGCTTAACAGAGGATGTCGCTAGCATTATAGTTTTTCAAAACTGTTTTTCAAAGCCAAACAATGTGTTTAGTTGAAAATAGGTTTTTTTCTTCAAAACCAAAACCTTTGTTTAGAAAATACGTATGTGACCGTATATACTTAATCCAGCTCCGATACCAGCTGTGGCAGAACCTCCCAAGGTATCAGGCCCACATGCACTTGTCCTTGTCCCAAAGACCTCAGATGGCTATGCATGTGCACCAGATAACTTAACAGGATCTGTCTGATTGCCCCAAGGACATCGGATAAACCACTTTAAACCAGAACCGCGGGATTAAGTAATACAAATCACACACACCAATATTTTTGCAGCGAAAATCTTACTACCAAATTTTACAAGTTACAAAAATTTTATATTATTTTATCGGAGTGATTACAAAAGTATAAGTTTGAAATATATGCTAGCTCAAGTGACTATCCTCAATAAGAAGTATAGAAGGGTTACTTAGACTTATAAGAAGGCCGAGCCCACTGGCACTTAACACCATCATAGCAGCACAAGGTTAGAACCTGAAAAACAATAGGGAATAAAACCCTGAGTACGCAATTACTCAGCAAGACTTACCCGACTAAGGAAAAGACTCTCAAGGATATGCTGGCTTCTTAGGAATCAAGGTAAGGCTTAGCAATAATCAAGGACTCATTTTGCAGAAGATCTTACTAGTAGTGAATCCTTATGCCAAAATTTTACTTCACAAGTTAAGTATTTTTCCTGAATCTAGATTTGCCTAATCTAGAGCATTCACTTGTCCTGATCTAGCTTTCTTTTAGCCAATTCATATTTCACTTGTCAACTACGATGAGTGGTCGGAGGGTAGAGTCTCCATGACCGAGGAGCAACGACGATTCGAACCGATTATACCAAGCTGGGGATCCCTAACCACACGACATATGTAGCACTTAACCCTTGCATATGTCAATCGTTCCCACAGATCCTCCACAACGTGAACCGGTCCGCGCTACCCGGGAGCACAGTACTCCTCCATCCAGCCTCTAGCCAGGAGGGTACACGCTACTCCCACCATCTCCCACGCCCAATGCGTGGTTGTCTTTTCACATATGGAATAGCCGGGTTCAGGCTTACCGGAGCATGTGGCTAGTTGCAAAGTCTCCACCACAATAGGCCTACATCGAACGGTCCTTAATCGACACAGACGGGCGACCTTGTCCGCTCAGCGTCTGGTCTAGATGTATTCAAACCATTTTCCCATTTTTGGTACCCGACAGGGGTACTCTTTTCCGAATGATGAACCCACTCCGGCCGAAGTGGAATCATCACCATAAGTTTGCTTTGATTTTTGAAACGAAAAGCCCATAACCAATGTTCCACAATCATTCTTTTTGAAAACAAATGATTTTTCAGTTTCTAAGCAGGGCTAAGCATTATCAGTTCTTTTTATAAAACCGGGATTAAGGAGTTGCCAAGGAATGGTAATGCATCAATTGTTTATCACACAACTCCTATCACCTAATGCATCAGATAAGGTGAAAAAGCATTTAAAACACAAGGAAGGGGCGAATGCACCAGGGCTTGCCTGGAATAACACTAGGTTAGTGTTTGTTAGACGACGTCCACTTGGCGACCAGTCTTTTTTGTTGGCACTCGTTCAGATTATCCATCTTCAGGTTGGTCCGACTGACGACGTTGTCATGCGAGGAAGACCACTCCTTACACCATTTGGAGATCAACTTGGCTCTTTTCCTCTGCATCACGTGATTAATTAACGTACCTAAATGAAATGCATTATGCACATGAATGCATAACAAGACGAATGTCGCAAGATAATATTACGATTTTACACAATAAAGAATTAAACACTTAATAGTAAGGCATCACGACATTTCATAGGCAACCAACATGGATCTTACTTCATCAAAGCAAAGGCCCCACAAAAACATAACCTTAACAGTCTAACGTATTTATAAAATTTTAGTACATGGCTTCTCAGCTTTCGATTGAAATCGGCTGACCGACGTCACTCGTATCCAAATAATTTTGAGCTACGACCCACATTTATTCCAGAATATCGACTTAAGTGATCAACAATCGTCTATGACACCTAGCCGATTAACAATATAATATGGCATTATTAAAGCAAATCATTATTTCACCACTACTATTCAAGTAGAAACTATTGGCTGGCTGATTAAAATCCCAAACCTATTTTACATGTTATGAACTGGCCAAACTATGGCATATATCTATCAATATCTTTAACATAATTAACACCCCAAACCTATGCTTCATCATACAAAGACGATGTGTCAACTCTACATTTATGAGCAGCACCACATACTACATGTGATACATTTTAACAACCATTTAATACAACCACGACCGCATTTATCAGCTATATGAGCGAGACGCTAGACTTATTATTCACTTAACCACTCCTCACACAATAATCATTTTAAATTTGAGTTTCGCGTGACCCGACCACTTCCTACTTATGTACACAATATATTCATCAAATCAATAATTAAGCTAACAGAAATATGAATCGGCTTACCATACTAAATTTGACGTGATATCCGCGAACATGACAAGGATTCCGGTTCAGCCCTTGTGTCGAGCATGAAGGCGTGAACCGCAAGTCGCCGACACAGTGCCACGACGGAAGGTGATGGTGAGGCGAAGATCTTGCTAGGGCCGAGCAGGGGTTGGCGAGGATGGGAACCGGTGTCGGCCAGCAGCGAGATCGAAGACCAAACTAGGACGGAGACGCAACTGCTTGAGAGATACGGTCCGACGTGCATGGACGCGAGCTGGAGCAGAGCGAGCGGTCTGCCGAGGGAGATGCAAGGGAGGCGAGAAGCTAGACGCCATGTTAAAGCTGGGCGTGGACGCGGTTAGAGTCGGCGGGGTCCGACGGAGGTGGAAGCTGCCGGGAACAGCAGCCGACGACGATGGCCAAGGTGAGCGCAGAGGAGATGGTGTTGCCAGCGCGCACAGGAGGCGAGCAACGGCGAGATCCGAGCGCCATGGAAGATGAGGTTGGACGATTCTACGGCGGCCGTGACCGAAGCGAGTACGAACATAGCGAGCAGAACACAGCAAGTAGGGTCCCAAGCTTGACGCGGCAATGGGAGGCAAAGGGAGCTGCGCAGTTCGACGAGGCCGCAGCCGGACGAGCTGGAGCGCCGAGCACAGGGAGCCACCATGGGCGAGCGCAGGCACGGGAGGAACGCTGAGGGAGCTGCGCAGCAGGGAAGAAGCGTGCTTAAAACTCCACGGCGAGCTCGCGGCACCAAGGGATAAGCTCACCGGCATCCATGGCCGACGGAGAAAGCTCGCAGGGGATCCGGCGCTAGGAGCTCGGCATGGGCGAGCGACTGGCCGGTGATGGAGTGCAGCAGGGTCTGGAAGCCGGCCATGGGAAGAGAGAGGAAGGAAGCCGAGCGAGCAAGAAGCCTGCGCGCGCGAGAAGAAGCGAGCAGGGCCAAGCGCGTGCTTGAGAGCCGAGCGTGAGGGAGCTCAGCTCCCGGGAGGGGCGCGGAGAGGAGCTGCTCTGCCGGGAGATGCGCGGCCAGCAGACAGAGCTCCGGCTGGGCTATAGTCAGGCACGGAGAGCAGACGAGGAAAGCAGCCGAGCGAAACAATTCATATCAGGGAGAGTTTTGAGCGGTGGGGAAGATAAGGATCTGAGAGAGGCAGCGTGCGTGCAAAAAAATCAAGGGAAGAGAGAGCACAGGATAAGATGGAGAGATATTTTCCATTTTAAATTTCTTTTTCTTTTCTTCTTTTTTTATAGGAAAATCGTAGATATTTTGGATCCCGATTTGGGAATCGCAGATATTTCAAATAGTTGGATTATTAGCGATGCATAACGAGTCGACTGGTACCTATGATACGGTTTATTTTAATCGAAACCAAATAGGGTTCATCTGAATCTTATCTATTTTAGCGAAACAAATTTCAGACATCCGGGTTTTGGTATTAGGATTTGGACGTGGTCTAATTTAGTCAGACCAAAACGAGATCGACTTCAATTTTTAGACGGGACTTGATGTGATAAATACTCCGGAGTCCGATGAATTCGTACCGTTAATTTACTTTTGAAGATTTAGATCAAGGCGAGAAACAACGGACCGAATTAAACGGACATCGGCTACGGTATTAGATGGATTTGCATCGGTTATTTACATCCAAAGTTTTGGATCGGGACGAGACGTCGTCGGAACAAATCCGAACGGTGTGAACAACAGTATTTCAGACTGTTTTCAATTTGATTTGAAATCAAATAATTTCATCCGCAGTCGACACCCGATTCCACGTCAACAGATAATTTACGTGGGGAATCGAATCTCAATTATAAATTCTCAGACACGATTTTCTCGGTTGACGAGTGGGGACAGAACTATTTGCGCTGAAAACCTTTGTCGACGAGTTCTATTTAATTGGACCGAGATAAATCGTCCGAGTGGGTCGAGCTTCCGAATTCGTATTCGCGCGAGCGATGAATTTTAAATAATCACTGGATGCACCGATTTTCGGAACAACGATGTTCCGAATATCACGAAAATTTAGGAAGAGCCCGGACGAATAAAAATAAAAATGACGTCATGCTCGCGACAAACGAAGCAGATGCGATATTAAAAATCGCGATAGACGAAGATATTTAAAATTTAACATCTGTTTTATCTACTGACATCACGTGCTTAAATCCGTACTCGTTGCCGAGCGGAATATAAACACCTGGGGTGTTATAAGGAGAGAGAACCAAGGGGGCGCGCCATGGGAAGGACCTTGCAGGGGAGGGAAGGAGCACGCACGCTGTACTGGCCAGCCATGGCGTCTACACAGTGAAGAACAGAGACGCGAGGGAGGCGGTCAGGAAAAAGAAATCAACAGGGGTGGCGGCAGGATAGGAACTGAAAGGGAAATAGGGTGAAACCTTTTCCTATATGATTTTGGTGGTTGAATTGCCCAACACAAATAATTGTACTAACTAGTTTGCTCTAGATTATATGTTCCACAGGTGCCAAAGGTTCACAACAAACCAATACAAAGTTAAAAGAAAGGGTTCAAAACAAAGGAGCAAAGGAAACCGAAGTGTGCCTTGGTCTGGCACACCGGACTGTCCGGTGTGCCGCCGGACAGTGTCCGGTGCACCACCGGACAGTGACCGATGCACCAGGGAGGATCGACCTCAAACTCTTCAGCTTTTGGTTTTCCACGCGCAGCTCCGCTATAATTCACCGGACTGTCCGGTGTGCCACCGGAGCAACGGCTACCTGCGTGCAACGGTCGACTCTGCAAAGTGAACAGTGCAATTTAGATGTCAGAGCAGAAGGTCAGAGGTGCACCGGACTGTCCGGTGCAGCATCAAACTGTCTGGTGCCGCATGAGGACAAAGCCTCCAATGGTCGACCAGCTCCAAGCCCTAACGGGAGGATGACATGGCGGCGCACCGGACTGTCCGGTGCGCCCATCGCCAGCAGCCTTCTCCAACGGCTACAATTTGGTTGGTGGCTATAAATACCACCCCAACCGGCCACTTCAAGGTGTGGGAGCCCAAGCAACATTCCAAGTCATATAGTTGACATATTCAAGCCCTCCCAACCAACTCTATTCATTGATCCATCCTATACACAAGATTTCGACCACTACAACCAACACAAGTGCCACAAAAGAGAGAGCTACTCGTGTGACTTTAGCACTAGTGCGTTATGAGATTCATTGAGAGAAAGTGTGTGCTACATCTTGTGATCATTCGTGCGTGGAGTTTTGACTCCCATTGAACTTCCTCCAAAGTTTTAGATGCTTGTAAAGCTAGCAAGAGACACCAAAGAGTGTGGTGATCCTTGCGGGGTCTTAAGTGATCCTTGAGAAGAAGAAGAGCTCGTCGATCTTTGGTGATCGGTGCAGAGAGGGAAAGGGTTGAAAGAGACCCGTCCTTAGTGGACTCCTCAACTGGGACTAGGCCTTCGAGGGCCGAACCTTGGTAAAACAAATCACACGTGTCTCTTGTGTTCATTACTTGTGATTTGTTTGTTTTCCCTCACTCTAAGTTTTCTTGCACTATTCTTTGCCAATATTATTTGGTGTTGCTTAAAGTTAAATTCTCTCTTAGTGAAGCAACACCTTGCAAGAAATAACTTGTGTTATTGCTCTTCTTATCTAAGCCCTCTTGCTTTATTCTCATAGACCTAATAGTTGTATTGATTTATCAATTCCGCATTATTTGAAAGCAATACTCTTTACAAGCAAAGGACTTAGTTTTTATACTCCGAAAATTGTGTATCTTGTTCTAACCACTAATCAAGGGATCTAGTTGGGGTGTAAAGTTATAATTTTCAGGTTTCGCCTATCCACCCCCCCTCTAGGCGACTTTCAATTGGTATTAGAGCTAGGCACTTCGCATTGAGTCTAACAACTCGAAGTGATGGCTCGAGGAAGATCCCAAAAGAACAAGAAGACAACCCCGAAGGAGAACAAGGAGGTAACTCTTGAGATATTACTTTTCGATTGTTCTAATTATGATTCATGGTCTACTATGGTGATAAATGCTTTTAGAACCGTAGATCCACAATTAGAACAAATTATAAACAAGAGTATCATACCCTCTATTTATAATAAGAAAAATATTTCCGAGGACGATCAAAGATGTATACGCTTAAACTATCTAGCTTATGACATCTTAAGTAATTCTCTTAGCAAAGAAGATTATCATGCCTTCATAATGAATTATAATGAATCTATTCGTGATGCGCATGATATTCGGACTCGAATTAAAAATAAATTTGATGAGTCCAAACATGATGGTTCATTTTGTGCTTCTACTTCATTTTGTCCTTGTGAAACTAACCCTTTGAAGGAAGAAGAAGAAAATAAACGTTGGAGACCAAACGATGAATCCACCTCTCCAAAAGGTTTGTCTTCCCATTTCGATTCCTACATATGTTGTGTGGCTAATGAAAATGATAGTGGAAGCACAAATGAGGATGAGGAGGATGAAAGAAGCTTCATGCAACTCTACGCTCATCTAAGCCTAGAAGATAAGGCGGTCATGCTCAAACTTTTAAAAAGAGCGAGAGAGCAAAGCGAAGCTCGTCAAAGGCTAGAAGATATTCTCTCCATAAAAATGCTAAGCTTTGATGAGTTGACTAAAGAACATGAGGAGATTAAGTGCTCTCATGTTGATTTGGTCCAAAGGAATGAAACTATTTCAATTGAGCAAGATAACTCTTTATATTGTATCGCTCAATTAGTAAATAAGAATGCCTTGCTTAAGGACCAAGTAGAAAAGCTAAAAATTAAAAATCTAGCTTTTCAAGAAAAACATGATATGCTTCTATGTTCTCATGAAAATCTTATGGATTAACATATCATGTTAAACATTGCTCATGAGGTTGTAATAGAAAACTCAAAATTCCAACAATCTCACTCATACACATGTATTCAAATTGAAACTATATTACCATGTGCTAATGCTTGTTGTCCGTCGACAAGCAAGTATCCATCTCAAAAGGAATCCTGAGTTCATGCAATTAGGGTTTCAGGCAATTCCTACACTTAAGTGCACAGTACAAACCTACAATCATTAAGTGCAGTAAAATAGCATATATAATGGTTATGCATAAAACTGGGCTTGCCTTGAATTTAACACTTAGATAGTGTTTGCTGGGTGGCACTCGCTTAGCAAGCATCCACTGGTTAAGTCCATCATTCTTCAGGCCGTCCACCAACTGCATCTTGTGGTTGGCATCACATCACTTGCACGATCATCTCTCGGTCCTAAATAAGATGCATATGTATGAATATAATGAAAGTAGCACAAGATATTCAAATACACGGTAGCGAACTAAACATTTAACTGTAAGACACCATAAACAACCACACGCTAGCATTAGTTATCTACACGTTATCGGCGTTCAACATTAACACCATTAAAAAGACGAGAACATTTTATTTATTTACGCAACACAAACACGATATCACGAGCACAAGCATTTACCACGTTCACTTTAATCATCCATTAGTTACCTAACATTAAATTATTTAAGTCCATAAGTTCGCTACGACTTATATATAGACAGATTTAGTTCAAAAGGAACTAGACATTTAATTGGGCTTTACAACTATTCATTAGGCAAACACTTATTAGACCTTAACCAATTTAGTTCACTAATTTAGCGAGACGTGTACTAGTTACTTATATACTTAGGCTCAATTATATTAGTTCTATTATCATTACTACGTGTTCAACCAAAATTAAAACGAGAAAACAGTCGACTCGAGACAAACACAACAGAGTAGATCAATTCACCAAACATAACAAAATTAGGACAGCAGCACAGCAGTTGCTTGTTTCAGTCATAACTCACAAAATATTTATCTAAAAATAGTGAACAAATACTTTTTGAAAAGCTTAAAAAATGAACTACAACTTTGGTATTTTTACCTCAACATGATTCAACACTTAGTAAGGTCGAATTGTGCAAAAATAACAGCTCTGTCCAGGTTGGGCAGATTCAGACCCTTTGTTTCAAAACTTCGTAACCAGAGACTCATGCATCCAAAACAGGTGATTCTAGACTTTCTGGAAAGCTAATGAAATTTTATACAAATCATTTATAAACATCCCAAGGTGATTCAATATGCAATTTAGGATAAAATACATTAGAACGCTTGCTGTCCAGAACTGGACAGATTTAGTCTTCACACTTTAAACATCCATAACTTCATCTTCAGATCACCAAAAAGAGTGATCCAAGACTTTTTGGAAAGCTTAGCAAAAGTACTAAATAACTTTTGTAATCACCAAGAAGCGATTCTATGTTTAACCAAGTCAAACAATACAGTTTTCGAAATCTATTCTGACAGTGGACAGAACACAGCAAGCAGTTTGAACAATTCATAACTCTTACACTATCAGGCCTATGGTTATGAAATTTTCACTACAAGCAAGATAAGAACAGCATCTATAAGTTTCTTATAATGATCATGAACTGATTGTAACCTTAACTTAAGCAAACAATGCAGTTTCTGAAATCTGTACAGAAATTGGACAGATTCAGTTACTGAATTTGTGAAAAGCATAACTTCTAAACCATTAATTCTAAGATCATGACATTTTAGGACAAGCTAGATATTGAAGTCAACTACATCTTTATAGAACACATATTCCTAAAAGATAACTTTCTTTACAAAATCATCACCACAACAGAGAGCTTACATGCAGCAATTTCAGCTCGGGAGCAAACAAGACTTAATTTGACTACCAAGCAAGATTATGATGAGTACCACAAGCGTTTAGCTCTAGACTATCATGGCATAACCATAAACCCTCTAATTTATATCAAGGCACACTTAAGCAGTCACACAATAGATGACATGATGGCTACATAGTCATGCCATCACTTCACCACACAATCCCAAGTAACAAAACAACTCTAACCGCACTTGCCATTTAGCCGATCGATTTCTAACCCATTTTTTATACCACCACTACACTACATATGCCCAAACAATCTAACCACACCAATCGAACTTCTTATCGAGTAAAACCTATACCTCCAATCTACTCACTTCATCCCCAATTATAGCTAGTCGGCTCTCCGATTAACACACATGCGTACCAATTTCTCCTCTATGAACCTTTAATCTACGCCAAAACATACTCACGCACATACCTACTTACAAACCTAAGCACAACAACAAAACTAACGACCATCACATGATGCACTTCCTAAAAATATCAGTCATCGCAGCTATTAGATATTTTTATCCAATCCATTCATCACAACAAATAGCCATAGTAAGAATTTTAGCTTACCATATAAAACTATCTAATTTGGGGCAGCATTTTTATGAGGCATAGGTGATGACAAATAATGACTAATGTATAAATTTCACATGTTCAGGTTTTATATTTTATTTACTACAAAAATAATAAATTGTTAATGCACAAAGCATGTGAGAGCAAGTTAAATCTAAAACTAATTATTTTCTATGGATGCATGACCTTATTAAGTTTCCTCAGGCTACTATAATATCATGCAAGGACACTGGAACACCATTTTCCATTTTTATATCTATACATTATTTTTACATCATTTAAAACTACTTAAGGTGCATTAAACAGTTCATAAAATTTTTACCAGTCACTAAGCATCACACCAAGAGGCTACTGTAAAAATTATAATCCATTTGGAGTACTAGAGCTACAGATCCAAATATAACAAGCAAATCAATCTTCTTTTCTCTATTTAACTTGTTTTAATTAACACACTAAGAAAACAGTGAACAACATATAAGTTTTATATTTTTCTTAGATGGACTATGACAACATCTAACTAACAAAATAAGTTTCATCATTTTTGGATTTTTATAAATAAAACTATGGAGAGAAGCAAGTTTATTTATTTTGTAAACCAGTTTTTAAATACGAATTTCTACAGAAAATTGTTTCCACTAAAACATGCCAACCTATAGATCCAATAGTTAGAGCATTTCATAAGGAATCCAACAAAATAAATGTCATGATTTTAGGAGCTCTAAAACTCGAGATATGAATATTTGAAGGAAGAGCTAAAATCTGCAACTTTGGTCACTTGTGCACTTAACCTTGAACCCACCTGTCATAGCCTCATGGAGTCTTCTTCTACCTCCACCTCCAGCCATCACGCAGCAGCATAGGGGGCTGCCATGGCTGGCGTCCATGGAGAGCAGAGGAGGGGCTGCTGCAGGGGGAGGGACAACCACCATGAAGGGGAGCTGCAGTAATGGAGAAGGAGGGAGGGAGGGCGAGCACCACCATTGGAGAGGGTGGGCGCCATGGAGGGAGGGCTGCTGCTCCATGGATGGGAGGAGAGGAGGATGGCGTGGGGAGTAAAAGAAGGGGCTGGTGGCAGCTAGGGGGGAATGGAAAATTTCCAAGTGCAAAGGGAAATATCCTTCTATTTATAGACAAGTGCTAGGGCTAGGATTTTAGTGGGGTTGCTTAGGATAGAAGCAAAGGGTTGCTTCTAGGCTAAGAAACCATTATTTATAGGAATAAAATGCTCCTAGGAGAATTTGTCTGTACACAGGAACAGAGTGAACTAGAGTTCGGACGAACGGAAGATCGAATGATTAACATGACCGAGAGTTTGATTTGACTTCGCTCGGAAAGAATTCCTTGCGCATGATTCGAAAATAAATCGTCTCAGGATATGACTGGCTTTCAGATTTATGATTGAAAGAGACAAATCGTGACATTTAAAAATTATCGCCGATGTTGATTTTTGAAATCGGATTGGATACTGAGATATTAAGCCGAATCGGATAAGAATTTATTTGAGGACAACGCATTGGAGATTCCGCTTTGAAATTTTCTCGCGCGCTAATTTTAGAAACAAATGTTTCTCTCAACTTTTGATCGGCTTTGGATTTTTAGTCGGAGAAGGCGAATCGTGACATTTTAAAAAACACCGTCGATGCGGGTTTTGAGTTCGGTTCGGACATAGAAATATTTGGCCGAGTCGGATAATAATTAATTAGATACCGACACAACAGAGCATTTCATTTGAGAGTACGGACTCAGATTAATTTTTTTAGACATAGATCGAACATCGAAAAATTGGATTCAGACACAGCTCGACTAGCAACTATCGAGCATTTGATTAAATGAGCTTTAGACAAGGTTTATAAATTGAGATTGATTATCGAGTTCGCATTCGTGCTGAGATGTAAAAGTTTTAACAGGCTCCAAATTCGGCCTTCTGTGAGACTGAATAACTTCGAATTCGGTGAAATGTATACGAATAGTCTAGGACATATGCGAGCGAGAAATAGAAATTTTCACTGAGCATCCGAGATTAGGATAAATCTGCCGACGAAACGCGAAATAGACACCTGGGGTGTCACACTAACTTCCCATATTATAGTGCTAGAATAGCTTGTTACCTAGAGGTCGTTGATCTAGGTGTTTGGAGAGTCACTCGTGACGGGATGAAACCTCCCAAGAATCCCGAGAAACCCACCACGAGTGAGGAAAAAGAAATTCATTTAAATGCTAGAGCCAAAAATTGCTTGTATGAATCTCTTAGCATGGATATTTTTAATCAAGTATTTATATTGAAAACTGCTAATGAGATTTGGCTAAAATTGCATGAGCTCCATGACGGCACATCAAATGTCTGTGAGCAAAAACATTGCCTAGTCTTAAATGAGTATAATTCTTTTGCTATGAAAGAAAATGAGCTTGTTAGAGATATGTATTCTCGTTTAAATCTAATCATCAATGAGCTCAATTCTATTGGCATTAATAAGCTAGGTGCTGCGGACATTGTAAGGAAGATTATCTCCCTGCTACCACAACAAAGATACAGGAGCATCATCACTATTCTTCACAACATGGAGGACTTGAGTACAATGACCCCGACCATTGTGATTGGGAAAATTGCGGCCTTTGAGATGTCGTGAAAAATGTGTCAGGAGAGGAACCCACTTCCTCAAGGCCATATGCTTTTGCATGTGATGAAAGGAAGGGTAAAAAGAAGGCTCCCACTCCAAGTTCCTCAAATGAAGAAGAGGAAGAAGAAGAAAGTGATGATGAAGAAGTTAATCAACCATCAACATCATCCTCCAAAGACGAAGAAACAATCCGACGCGTCGGAAAGGTGATCTACAAGATTAATCTAAGGGGTGTGCCCCTGCAGGTAGAGGATCTTCTTTTTAACATTGACAGGAAAAAACAAAGAAAGAGAGGATGCTTCGCATGCGGGGAGAAGGGCCACTTCAGGAACAACTATCCAACTATGGCCGAACCCAAAAAGGAGAGGAGCAAAGGCAAGGCGCTAACAAGTGTCAAAACTTGGGACGATTCTTCAAGCGAAGATGAACCTCCAAGGACGCGTAGCCACCGATCCTCATCATGCTCATCACAGTCATCACGCAAGTGCCTTATGGCAAGAGGTATAATGAGTATTCCATCCTCTAGTGATGAAAGCAGTAGTGATGATGAAGGTGAGGGAAAGCCCTCCGTAGATGAGCTTGCGGAAGCCGTTAAATTTTTTCAAGATGATTTCTTCAGAAGCAGCTCTGACAGAATTGAATAGCCCCTTCAACTGGCCAATGATTTGTGAAAGTTTTGCTCAATTTAGCGTTCTTTTTAACTTCTACTTCAACTCTTGCATTTAATGCCTTGGACTCGCGGTCGAAGCACTCCGATCTCTTTTCCAAAGTTGCTCGAGTTTCATCCAGCTCTCTGTTCAATTTTTCATTTTGAGATCGCGCTTCAGCGAGTGAGCCTTTGGCTGAATGCAGCAGGCTGTCTTTTTTTCAAGGAATCTTCAAGTTTTCCGATTCTATCTTCAAAGCCTTCAATAATGATTTCATTTTTTGTCTTCGACATCCTGCTACATTTTCAAGGACTTGCTCAGTAGCAGACTCTGCAAAACAAATCAAAGTTAGAATACCCAAATCACCACGATGGTACTAATAGCGAGCTGAAGAGAAGCCTTACATTGAAATTTGAGTAGAACAAGTTGCCGATAATGTGTTTCCACCTATAGCAACTGATGTCCATTTCTAGCTTCGGAAATCCAACACTCTTGGATAAGGTGCTTATAATTTTTGCCCCGGCGCGGTCACGAATGCATCCCAAAATCTCTTTGTCGACCCCGCCGAAGAGTATGGATCCAGGATGGTAACCACAGGATATAGCAAACTCTTTTAACTCTGATTTATCCTCTTCGAAAAGTTCTTGGCCACCCAGGTGCCGAAGGTCAAAATCTTTATCTTTCGAAGAGGCATCTTCAATTCTTTTTCCCTTATCAGGCATTGTGGCTGAAAGGGAAATAGGGTTAACCTTTTCCTACAACTAATTTTGGTGGTTGAATGTCCAACACAAACATATGGACTAATTAGTTTGCTCTAGAATTAATGTATTACAGGTGCATAAGGTTCAACACAAACCAATAAATATTCAAGTTAGGGACCCAATTCAAAAGGAGCAAAAAGGACTTGAGTGTGCTGTGGACTGGCGCACTGGACTTTCCGGTGTGCCACCGGACAGTGTCCGGTGCACCAGGCCCGTATAGGGTTGAACCAGCCACTCTCGGGAAAACGCAGGCGCGCTCCGCTATAATTCACCGAACTGTCTGGTGTGCCACCGGACTATCCGGTGTGCCAGCGGAGCAACGGCTAACTCGCTGCAACGGTCGACTCTAACAGGAGCTACAGTGAGCAACAGTGCCGCGCAGAAGTCAGAACAGCAAAGTTAGAGGGGCACCGGACTGTCCAGTGCCACAAGAGGACAAAGCCCCAACGGTCGATGTAAGGCCCAAAATGGGTATAAAAAATATAATAATAAAATAAATATATGAAGAAATGAAATAGCAAATTCAGATGTCTCAAATTATACTTGAGTATTGAAAAATTGAGGATTTAATTTTGAAAGCCAAGAATTATATTAGAAAAGAAGTAGTAGAAATGTTTTCAATTCAACTAAATGACTATTCATTTCATTAAATGATGCACTAAAGGCATTTTATACTTATGAATATGTGGTGAAACATTTTAATAAAAATCCATAATTTAAACTTGGGACCTCAAAGTATAAATGAAAATAAAATAGAAGATAGGAAAGGGGATTTAATGGAACTATCTATTTCTTTCATAAATAAATAACAACAGTAAATAATAATATTGTAAACAGTAGAGGTTATAATCACATTAGTGTTAACTTTGACACTTGGAAATTTGAAGTTCAAAATGGGAATTTGAATTTGATTTGAATGGAGAAAAGAGAAAAGAAGGAAAATACAATGCAAATGAGATAAAATAAATATGTAAATATACTTACCTTCCATTTATATTTGAAATAATACAATTTTTGAGGAAGGGTGAATTTCATAACCTAATTTAAATTTGAATTCTAAAAACAAAGAGGGAAAATAAATTCAAAAAAGAAAAACCAGAAAAAAAGAAAAGAATAAAGAAGAAAACCGCGCTTGAGCCTAAGACCTGATTTCAGCCCATCTCCTCCTTCCTTCTCTTTCGCGCAGCCCACTAGCTTGACTCAGTCGCTCGAGCTGACCTAGGTGCAACTGGCATACCGGGCTCGCCCGCCATTCACCCGTGCGCCATGTCGCTGACACGGTGGGTCTCGTTCGTTGATCACTCTGCGCACACCACCGCACTCCTGACAGATGGGGCCGTATGTGCAGCCACTCCACAACCCACACAGACCCGACCCCAAGGATTGTTCGCTGGCCGTCTAGGCCCGCTCACCAGAAGAAGTCCTCGCGCGCATGACGGACTCGTCGTAACCACCACGCAAACAGCTCGGGCACGATGCGAAGCACTCCTCTCCCCGAACCCACTCGTTTGCGGCCATAAGAGGCGGGACCAACTTATTCCTCTTCCCTTTCCTTCACTGCCTAGCTCCTGATTCCAGAACAACGACGTGCGCGGGAGGAAATCGGGCCACCACCGTTGAACATGGGGACGAAGGGCACTCGTACACCCGTAGGGCATAGTGGTGTTGCGTCGTGTCTCCTTGAAGCTTCGGCGACAGCTAATTCCGCTGTTGGCGACGCTGCGCCGGTCCAATCGCTCATCGGAGTCATGTGCCGCCACGGATCCGCCTTACGTCACGAGCAGAGTGTTCGCCGCCTTTAATCCTGGTAAAAAGTCATCCAAACGGTTTGCCTTCTCCTCTACTCCGCGTAGCATCGCTTGCCATAAAGTTTTACGCACCTGGGTGCCAATTCGTGGGTCACCAGCAATGGCACCGTCATAGTGCGAGGGTGCTGCCGCTCTGCTTAGTCTCTCGGGAAGAGGGTGATCGGGTGACCGCTGATTTCGATTTGGGCGCGTGAGATCTAATCGCATAATAATGAACCTAGGTCGTTGGATTGAAAGCGAACGGATGCGAGTCAATCGTGGAGATACCGATTCGAGTATGCGTAGGATCATTACTGTGGTCGTTGATCGCGAAATCTAGGGCCAGTGTTGGATCTCGCGAACATAAAATCCGAACCGTAGGTGTTAGATCCAACCGCCGCTGAAGCATACTGTTTTGGGTTAGGTAGATCTAATCTGGACCGTCCGGTGTGTATTGAACGGGCCCAAATCTACCGTACCCCTTCGCTAGGCGCGAATTGCAAAAGAGACCCCTAACTTAAACGGAATCAACCCGCGGTCCACTGCGTGGGTAAACTGAGTCTTAGGACTTTTATGAATTAGACCCTGAGCTTCTCTGTTTTTGTGTGCAAAGTCCAGGGAGCAGAGAAAATAAATAAGTGATTATAGAAAATAATTTTTAGTACACATTTAATTGCAAGAACTTATTTAATTCATAGAAAATCCATTCTAGCTCCAAATTGAGTAATTTCAGTTGCAATAATTTTGTATTAATATTGTTTATCACCTAATGACTCTGTTTTAGCATGAAAACTATATTAAATTTGATCACTTAGTTATCTCCGTACCAAACACATAAAACCTTCGGAAATTCATAACTCACAATCCGTAACTCCGATTTTGTCCGTTCAAGTTGCGTTAGCTCCGTATAAATATGTACTATGCAATAACAACACTTATTATACCATGTCTCATTCTTTTATAATTAGATCTTTATTTAATTTATGTTGGTTAGACTTGTTAATTTTCTTATCATTATAATCTACTAAAATTTGATCTATGGTCAAATTATAATTTGGATTAAAGTTGAATTAATTACTATTTTAAGTTATCTTTTCTCTGGAATTATAAAATAAACATAGAACCTAGTGTTAATCATTTAATCACATCATAACTTGATGACCATAACTCTGATTTTAGTGGTTCTCGAACCCGCGATCTCGTAGCAATGCGTAAGTTACTATTATTCAGTTTGTACTTATGTTTGGTGTGATGTTAATTATATCTATACCATGTTTGTTAGTATTGCTACGACTAGGAGTGAGGTCATGGGGATCTGAAGAATCACCCTGGTAACTGGAATCTCAAGTGCCAGGCAAGTTGTGCCATTGACCATATTTACTACCCAATAATGTTCTTTATTATCACTATTCAATGCTTAGGTTTAATTTTGATGGGACCCAATAGGTCACCCTAGTCTGATTATCTTTTACCTTGTTTACCCCAGAATCACTTGGATAGTTTGCTATTGCTTTATATGGTTTTGGGATTAATATTTCATTATATCCATGTTCCAATTATGTTGTTATGTTATTTATGTTCATGTCAAGATCATTATATTTTTAATTGGAACATGGAGCTTAACTTGATAAACACGTGCCACCACAACGGTGGAATGGGATGCCCTTGGCTAACTAATAAGGAAAGCTAGTGGAAGACTACCTTACCTGAAAGGGGCAAGTGCAGTAGGGGAGTTGCATGCAAGGAGGTTCTCGGATTGATTTTGCTGCGATGGCGGTCAGACGAGGGATTCTTGCAAGTACTCTTCCCATAAACTGTAGCGGGTTTTCAGAAGCTAGTGGAACTTTGTAAAGGCCTCATAGTGGATCCCTAGGCATTCACCTCGGTAGTGTCTAAGGGCCTTGCAAACCCTAGTGACATGGGAAACACGACTCATGGGTACAGGGTACAACCTTTGCATAGTGTAAAACTGGTATACTAGCCGAGTTCACGGTCATGATCAGCTCGGGACTCTCGCATGATTAAATTATGGAACTTAAATTCAATTTGTCATTTGCATTTGCATGGGATTATTTATTAATTTTGTTCTATTATTTATTATGGTTTGGTATTTACTTACACTTAGTAACTGCTAATAAAATTTTGACCAACTTATAAAAGCAGTGCTCAGCTTCAACCTTTATTTTGATGATCAGCCTTACACTTCACATGAACTCCCACCTTTTGTGAGTTCATGCACATTATTCCCCAAAACATGTTGAGCCATGAACATGTGTGAGCTCACCCTTGCTGTCTCACACCCCCCCATAGGAGAAGAACAGGTGGTTCAAGAGGAGCCACACAACGAGGAGTTCGATTCAATATAGGTGGCGTCTCCTAGTTGACTTTATGGCGCCAAGGATGGACTTTAGTTCGATCTATATTTATCTTTTTGTAAGACTTCCACTATGTAAAAAATACTGTGATTATTGTGACATTTATCTCTATACACTCTTTTATTATATTTGTTGTCTTCTTTGGCGCATGTATGAGATGCACCCGGCTTTATCCCTTAAAACCGGGTGTGACAGAAGTGGTATCAGAGGAATGTTGACTGTAGGACAAAACCTAGATAGAAATGGACAAAACCATTACATACTTATCTTTGCTACTCTTATCTTTTCTAAACTTTTCTCAATCCTTTCTCATCTATTTCCGCTTTACTCTGATTATTCTTACCTGTTCTTCTAAAGACAAAAGTGGATTTCACACTTTGAAATCATGTGCCTAAAGTGACTTTAGGAATAGGAGACCTACTCTTAGGAACAAAAAAACAAAACTATTTTTTAGGTATCTATACGCTTGAGTGTTTGTTCTTATGATACTTGTCTGATTTAGATCTTTGATTGAGTGTGATGAGTCGTGGAGTAATGTCCACAATTACATCTACATATACGTATAGGCATAAATATAAAAAATCATAAGATGACTATACAGACTTAGAATATTCCCCATGAAAATATATCTAACTTCATAAGATCCATCTTATCTTAAAAGATTCTTTCTTATCTTAATAGACCCATCTTATCTCGAAAAGATTCTATCCTATCCTAATAGATCTAACTAATCTCAAAAGATTCTATCTTACTCTAGAGACTCATCTTGTTCTAATAAGCATACTTATCCCCACCACTTTGCTTATCTCATAATAGTGTAACACACATGATCTATTCCAAAATAAATTAAGTAGATCTTATCTAGTCTAATCTAATTACACCAATTTAATTCTGATCCCATCTAATCTGATCAGATCTAATCTAATGGACAAACATGTTAGATAATACTGGTAAAATAAGATTGGATTCTACTCTTATAAATATGTTTTAACCTAAATAGGAGTCTTAGTCCAACCTAGCCATGTGCAACTACCTTAACCAACCGATAGTTGCATAACCCCTCTGTTTTAACCAAAAGAGATTCTGACTTACCTATGTCATATGATCCGTCATGTCTCAAAAGATTCTAACATATCCCAATAATATTTATTCTACCCTGGTAGATTTATCTAACTTAAACTAGTCTAATCTAGTTATATCCAATCTAACCTAGACCCTACCTAATCTGATATGATCTAATCTAAAGGAAGTTACTTAAACAAGTTATTTAATACTAGTAACATTGATTAGACCATATTCCTATAAATGGGTTTTAAATCTAAATTGGTGTCTTAGACCAACTTGTTCATGAAACCACGACCTGGCCTATGATATAGGTTGCTCAACCTATTTATCTCAAAAGCAAAGTAAAACTCTATTTAAACTACCTACCCCATGTACTCGCAATTGATAGCTTAAGTCGGATAATGGCATCCAACACCACGACAAATGATCCCTAAATCAAGAAGAAGGTTAACCTCGATAATGAAAGATACAAGTGGGAACAGATCTTCGGATGAATCAAGATCCACCATCCAGAATAAAAGTCTCCCTTACCTAACTTTCTTTTACCCCCGAATCTTCTCTACACTCACCTAATAGTTAAAATTTGAGGTACCCTTGTTTTCTAAGCCTCACCTGCTAATGGCATGAAGAATTTTAGATGTATAAAAAGATTTCCAGAACTTCGTAAAGATAAAGTCAACTAGATATGCTCAACTAAATGGTATTCTTAAATAGGATTATAGAATCTAATGTGATCTAAGCTAATATGATCTAATGTGGTCTGCCTAACCAGACTAGTGGTACTTGGACCCTTCTAACCAAGTGTTAACTTAGCATATAAGATCAACTCAGCCATGAGCTAACCCAACCCATAGAGTCATGATGAACGGTATAATCTATCTATCCCCACCTAACATCAAACAAACTTTTGATCTACATCATGTAGTCTATCTCACCCATATCTATCTCATTATGATAGATTTCATCATACCTTTGGATACTCACCTTATACGACTAGTTACCCCAATCTAGACATAAAACAAAGATTAAGCCCTGCTAAAGAATCTTCAGATCATAAACAACTACTGGCATATTCATTCTGCTTGCCAAATACTTTTCCTTGCAAAACTATATTCTCATATGCTTCTAACTTTCATGGTCAATACCAGGAAGGGAAGATTATCAGGCAACAACAAACAGAAATGAATCCTCCAGATCCTCCACCAGTTGGAATCGACCAAGTGGTTGCCACCCAAATGATGGTAATACAACAAATGGCAAACATGGTTACCAAATTGCAAAATCAGATAAGACAAGAACGTGAGGAAATATGTCAGGATCGGCTGGAGATACGTCGAGAAATAAGGCAAGCACAATTGGAAAGACAACAACAACAACACCCACTACCTCCACCACCACCACCACCACCTCCACCAAGCTATATAAATATATATATTATAACTATTTGTAAGACCTAAATGTTACTTTAGTCAGTATTTGGTATGATACAATTTTAGGAAGAATAATAAGGTATATTTGACCCCATGTGTTGCTAATAAATTATGCATCATGCTGAGATTTTTGTTTGTGCATGTGTGTTGAGACAATATGAGTATATACTCTTTTCTTTCAAATCTCGAGCACGAGATTTCTGTTAAGGGGGGTAGGATTTGTAAGGCCCAAAATGGATATAAAAATATAATAATAAAATAAATATATGAAGAAATGAAATAGCAAATTCAGATATCTCAAATTATACTTGAGTATTGAAAAATTGAGGATTTAATTTTGAAAGCCAAGAATTATATTAGAAAAGAAGTAGTAGAAAGGTTTTCAATTCGACTAGATGACTATTCATTTCATTAAATGATGCACTAAAGGCATTTTATACTTATGAATATGTGGTGAAACATTTTAATAAAAATTCATAATTTAAACTTGGGACCTCAAAGTATAAATGAAAATAAAATAGAAAATAGGAAAGGGGATTTAATGGAACTATCTATTTCTTTCATAAATAAATAACAAGAGTAAATAATAATATTATAAATAGTAGAGGTTATAATCACATTAGTGTTAACTTTGACACTTGGAAATTTGAAGTTCAAAATGGGAATTTGAATTTGATTTGAATGGAGAAAAGAAAAAAGAAGGAAAATACAATGCAAATGAGATAAAATAAATATATAAATATATAAATATACTTACCTTCCATTTATATTTGAAATAATACAATTTTTGAGGAAGGGTGAATTTCATAACCTAATTCAAATTCAAATTTGAATTCTAAAAACAAAGAGGGAAAATAAATTCAGAAAAGAAAAACTAGAAAAAAAAAGAAAAGAATAAAGAAGAAAACCGCGCTTGGGCCTAAGACCTGATTTCGGCCCATCTCCTCCTTCCTTCTCTTCCACGCAGCCCACTAGCTTGACTCAGTCGCGCGAGCTGACCTGGGTGCAACTGGCGTACCGGGCCCGCCCGCCATTCACTCGCGTGCCACATCGCTGACAAAGTGGGTCTCGTTCGTCGATCACTCCGCGCACACCACCGCACTCCTGACAGATGGGGCCGTTTGTGCAGCCACTCCACAACCCACACAGACCTGACCCCGCGGATTGTTCGCTAGCCGTCTGGGCCCGCTCACCAGAAGAAGTCCTCGCGCGCATGGCGGACTCGCCGTAACCACCGCGCGAGCAGCTCGGGCACGATGCGAAGCACTCCTCTCCCCGAACCCACTCGTTTGCGTCCATAAGAGGCGGGACCAACTTATTCCTCTTCCCTTTCTTTCGCTGCCTAGCTCCTGATTCCAGAACAACAACGTGCGAGGGAGGAAATCAGGCCGCCACCATCGAACATGGGGCAGAGGGCACTCAGACACCCGTAGGGCATACCGGTGTTGCGTCGTGTCTCCTTGAAGCTTCGGCAATAGCTGATTCCGCTGTTGGCGACGCTGCGGCGGTCCAATCGCTCATCGGAGTCGTGCGCCGCAGCGGATTCGCCTCACGTCGCGAGCAGAGTGTTCGCCGCATCTAATCCCGGTAAGAAACCATCCAAACGGTTTGTCTTCTCCTCTACTCCGCGTAGCATCGCTTGCCATAAAGTTTTACGCACCTGGGCGCCAATTCGTGGGCCACCGGCAATGGCGCTGTCGTAGTGCGAGGGCGCCGCCGCTCTGCTCGGTCTCGCGGGAAGGGGGTGATCGGGTGACCACCGATTTCGATTTGGGCACGTGATATCTGATTGCGTAGTAATGAACCCAGGCCGTTGGATCGAAAGCGAACGGATGCGATTCAATCGTGGAGATACTGATTCGAGTATGCATAGGATCATTGTTGTGGCCGTTGATCGCGAAATCTAGGGCCAGTGTTGGATCTCGCGAACATAAAATCCGAACCGTAGGTGTTAGATCCGACCGCTGCTGAAGCATACCGTTTTGGCTTAGGTAGATCTAATCCGGACCGTCCGGTGTCTATCGAAAGGGCCTAAATCGACTAGTACCCCTTCGGTGGGCGCGAATTGCAAAAGAGACCCCTAACTTTAACGGAATCAACCCACGGTCCACTGCGTGGGTAAACTGAGTCTTAGAACTTTTATGAATTAGACCCCGAGCTTCTCTATTTTTGTGCGCAAAGTCCAGGGAGCAGAGAAAATAAATAAGTAATTATAGAAAATAATTTTTAGTACAAATTTAATTGCAGGAACTTATTTAATTCATAGAAAATTCATTCTAGCTCCAAATTGAGTAATTCTGTTGCAATAATTTTGTATTAATATTGTTTATCACCTAATGACTCTGTTTTAGCATGAAAACTATATTAAATTTGATCACTTAGTTATCTCCGTACCAAACACATAAAACCTTCGGAAATTCATAACTCACAATCCGTAACTCCGATTTGGTTCGTTCAAGTTGCGTTAGCTCCGTATAAATATGTACTATGCAATAACAACACTTATTATACCATGTCTCATTCTTTTATAATTAGATCTGTATTTAATTTATGTTGGTTAGACTTGTTAATTTTCTTATCATTATAATCTACTAAAATATGATCTATGGTCAAATTATAATTTGGATTAAAGTTGAATTAATTACTAGTTTAGGTTATCTTTTCTCTGGAATTATAAAATAAACATAGAACATAGTGTTAATTATTTAATCACATCATAACTTGATGACCATAACTCCGATTTTAGTGGTTCTTGATCCTGCGATCTCGTAACAACGCGTAGGTTATTATTATTCAGTTTGTACTTATGTTTGGTGTGATGTTAATTATATTTATACCATGTTTGTTTGTATTGCTATGACTAGCAGTGAGGTCACGAGGATCTGAAGAATCACCCTGGTAACTGGAATCTCAAGTGCCAGGCAAGTTATGCCCTTGACCACATTTATTACCCAATAATGTTCTTTATTATCACTATTCAATGCTTAGGTTTAATTTTGATGGGACCCAATAGGTCACCCTAGTCTGATTATCTTTTACCTTGTTTACCCCTGAATCACTAGGGTAGTTTGCTATTGCTTTATATGGTTTTGGGATTAATATTTCATTATATCCATGTTCCAATTATTTTGTTATGTTATTTATGTTCATGTAAAGATCATTATATTTTTAATTGGAACATGGAGCTTAACTTGAGAAACACGTGCCACCACAAGGGTGGAATGGGACGCCCTTGGCTAACTAATTAGGAAAGCTAGTGGAAGACTACCTTATCCAAAAGGGGCAAGGGCAGTAGGGGAGTTGCATGCAAGGAGGTTCTTGGGTTGATTTTGCTGCGATGGCGGTCAGACGAGGGATTCTTGCAAGTGCTCTTCCCATAAACTGTAGCAGGTTTTCGGAAGCTAGTGGAACTTTGTAAAGGCCTCGTAGTGGATCCCTAGCCATTCACCTCGGTAGTGTTTAAGGGCCTTGCAAACCCTGGCGACATGGGAAACATGACTTGTGGGTACAGGGTACAACCTCTGTAGAGTGTAAAACTGGTATACTAGCCGAGCTCACGGTCATGAGCAGCTCAGGACTCTCGCATGATTAAATTATGGAACTTAAATTCAATTTGTCATTTGCATTTGCATGGGATTATTTATTAATTTTGTTCTATTATTTATTATGGTTTGGTATTTACTTACACTTAGTAACTGCTAATAAAATTTTGACCAACTTATAAAAGCAGTAGTCAGCTTCAACCTTTATTTTGTTGATCAGCCTCACACTTCACATGAACTCTCACCTTTTGTGAGTTCATGCACATTATTCCCCACAACTTATTGAGCGATGAACATGTGTGAGCTCACCCTTGCTGTCTCACCCCCCCCCCCCACAGGAGAAGAACAGGTGGTTCAAGAGGAGCCACACAACGAGGAGTTCGATTCGATCTAGGTGGCGTCTCCCAGCTGACTTTATGGCGCCAAGTATGGACTTTAGTTCGATCTATATTTATCTTTTTGTAAGACTTCCGCTATGTAATAAATACTCTGATTATTGTGACACTTATCTTTATACACTCTGTTATTATATATGTTGTCTTCTTTGGCGCATGTATGAGATGCATCTGGCTTTGTCCCTTAAAACCGGGTGTGACAGTCGACTCGACTCCAAACCCTAACGGCTGGGTGATGTGGCGACGCACTGGACAGTGCACAGTACCTGTCCGTGGTGCATCGGACTGTCCGGTGCGCCCATCGCCAACAGCCTCCCCAACGGCTACTTTGGTGGTTGAGGGCTATAAATACCCCCCAACCACCACAACTCCAATCATCCAAGATTTCTGAACATCACATTCAATACAAGAGCTCTAGCATTCACTCCTAGACACAATTCAAAAGATCAAAGCCTCTCCAAGTCTCAAATTCATCTCAAACACTTAGTGACTTGAGAGAGAGAGAGATTTTGTGTTCTTTTGAGCTCTTGCTTCTTGGATTGCCTTTCTTCTTTTCAATTCTCTCAAGTGCTTTGTAAGCGAGGCAAGAGACACCAAGTGTGTGGTCGTCCTTGTGGGGCTTAGTTACCCGTGAGATTAAGGAAGAAGGCTCACTCGGTCTAAGTGACCGTTTGAGAGAGGGAAAGGGTTGAAATAGACCCGGTCTTTGTGACCTCCTCAACGGGGACTAGGTTCTTTGGAACCGAACCTCGGTAAAACAAATCACCGTGTTCACTCGCCTTTTTTCCTTGTTGATTTGTTTTTCCCTCTCTTTCTGACTTGATTTGAATTCTAACGCTAACCCCGGCTTGTAGTGTGTGTTTATAGTTGTAAATTTCAGATTACGCCTATTCACCCCCCTCTAGGCAACTTTCAATTGGTATCAGAGCCCGGTGCTTCATTAGAGTCTAACAACTCGAAGTGATGTGGGGAGAACACGCCAAGAGGGAGAACGTGACCGGCGACAAGCCTGCAAGCTCGGGGAGGACTCTCTCAAGAGACTCCGGCAACAAGCATAAGGAGGAATCCTCTTCCTCCACCAAGTCGCATCGGAGAGGTGACAAGAAGAAGATGAAGAAGGTCGTCTACTATGAGACCGACTCTTCGTCACCCTCCACATCAAGCTCTGAGTCGTTCGTCGCTTCTAAGCGCCATGAGCGCAAGAAGTATAGTAAGATGCCCCTACGCTATCCCCGTATTTCTAAGCGCGCTCTATTACTTTCTGTTCCCCTAGGCAAACCACCATATTTTGATGGTGAGGATTATTGTATGTGGAGTGATAAAATGAGGCATCATCTAACCTCACTCCACGAAAGCATATGGGACATAGTTGAATTTGGAGCACAGGTACCACAGGTAGGGGGACAAGGACTACGACTCGGACGAGGCCGCCCAAATACGACACTTTAACTCCCAAGCAACTTCTATACTCCTCGCCTCTCTATGTTGAGAGGAGTATAATAAGGTGCAAGGGTTAAAGACCGCCAAGGAAATTTGGGACGTCCTCAAAATGGCGCACGAAGGGGACGAGGTGACCAAGATCACCAAGCGGGAGACGATCGAGGGGGAGCTCGGTCGTTTCGTCCTCAACAAAGGAGAAGAGCCGCAAGCAATGTACAACCAGCTAAAAACCATGGTGAACCAAGTGTGCAACCTCGGGAGCACCAAGTGGGATGACCATGAAATGGTCAAGGTTATTCTAAGATCCCTTGTTTTTCGCAATCCTACTCAAGTGCAATTAATTCGTGGGGATCCTAGATACAAATTAATGTCTCCCGAGGAAGTGATAAGCAAGTTTGTGAGTTTTGAACTTATGATCAAAGACTCCAAACACATCGTCAACTTGGAGCAAGGCGCCACCTCCACACTCGAGGTGCAACCCGTCGCATTCAAAGCGACGGAAGAAGAAAAAAGGGAGTCTACACCAAGTAGTCTTCCAATCGACGCCTCCAAGCTCAACAACGAGGAGATGGCGCTCATCATCAAGAGCTTCTGCCAAATCCTCAAGCAAAGGAGGGGGGAGGACTACAAACCCCGCTCCAAAAGGGTGTGCTACAAATGTGGTAAGCCCGGTCATTTTATTGCAAAATGTCCAATGTCAAGTGAAAGTGATAGGGACGACGACAAGAAGGGGAAGAAGAAGGAGAAGAAGAGGTACTACAAAAAGAAGGGCGGCGATGTCCACGTGTGTCGGGAATGGGACTCTGACGAGAGCTCCACCGACTCCTCCTCTGACGAGGATGCCGCCAACATCGCCGTCAACAAGGGCCTCCTCTTCCCCAACGTTAGCCACAAATGTTTCATGGCTAAGGACGGCAAGAAAAAGAAGGTACGCTCTAGAGCCACCCCCAAATATACAACATCTAGTGATGAGGGTAGCTCTAGTGAAAATGAATATGATTTACTTACTCTTTTTGCCAACCTCAGCATGGAACAAAAGAAAAATTAAATGAATTAATAGAAGCTATTCATGAGAAGGATGAACTCTTGGATAGCCAAGAGGACTTCCTTATTAAAGAAAACAAAAAACATATTAAATTGAAAATTGTTTATGCTCAGGAAGTAGAAAAATGTGAAAACTTAACTAAGGAGCTTAGCATTTGTCATGATTAAATTTCTAGCCTTAGAAATGAAAATGCTAGTTTAGTTTCTAAGGTTAAAGATTTAAATGCTTGCAATGATTCTATTTCCAGTCTTAGAGATGAGAATGCTATTTTAAATGCTAAGATAGAGGAACTAAATAATTGCAAAACCTCTACATCTACTGTTGATCATGTTTCTATTTACACTAGATGTAGAGATATTGATGTTGAGGCTATAGATGATCACCTTGCCATGATAAAGAAACAAAATGATCATATAGCTCAATTAGATGCTAAAATTGTCGAGCGAGCTCAAAAATGAAAATTTTAAATTTGCTCGTAGTATGCTTTACAATGCGAGACGCCCTAGTGTAACACCCTGAATTTGGAGGTATAAAATTTCTTTCTTATGATCATCCAAATTCAAGTGTTACTCTTCTCTATCTCACTCTAGATTCTCTCTCTCTCTCTCTCTCGCTTTCCCCCTCTTTTTGTCTTTTAATTAGAGTTAGTTGTATTAGTGAAGGATTATTTATTTTATTTTGCCCAAAACTTATGAGTTATGGAATGTTGCATCATATTGAGCCTAAATATTCTTTGAATTCTTGCATATATTTGATTTGGTTTGAATTTGAAACTTGATTTGAATTTGAATTGAAAACCCTAGAGAAAATAAATAGCACGCAATTAGAAAATCCTTGGAAAAAGGAAAACCAAATTCAGCCCAAACTGGCCCACTTAGCCTAGCCCACGTGCCCCTATGCCTGACAGGCGGGCCCCGCCTGTCGGCGCAAACCTGAGCGCGCTCACTTCCCCTCTCTCTCTCGCTGCTCTGTGGGGTCGACCTATCGGCGCTGTTTCCCTCGCGCGCGCCCGCTCCCTCTCTCTCTGTCCCGCCGCCCCCACCTGTTAGCTCGTCCCTAACCTCTCGCCCATGACCTCCCCACCGTGGACGCGCCCACGACCGCGCGTTCTCTGGCCACGTCTGCACCCCCGCGCCCCTTTTGAGCCCCACGCCCTGCTCGCCTACCTCCCCTCTCTCATTTTCGCCCTCTGCCTAACCCTCTCGCCCTCTCTCTCGCTTTGCCCATGCGTGCAGGGAGCTCCACCACCGCCCGCAAGTCAACCACTGCCTATTATGTGGCCGCCATCACGCCCGTGCCCCGTCCAGCGCCATGGTGAGCTCCGCCTTACTGTTAGCTGCTTGGGACACCCTTCGGTGTGCCCTTCCCCTCTCTGCTGCGTCCAGTCCGCGCTCACCGGAGCAATCTTCGTGCCGCCAGAGCCCCGTCGCCAGAGCCCCGTTGAGTCTCTACGCCTCCGCCGTTGCTTCGCGACACCAGCGCTTCCTTTCAAGGTGAGCGACCCGCCAGTACCCTTAATTTTGTTATCCCCGCTCTGTAGCTCACGCGATTGCTCATCGGAGCAATCCAGCGCCGCTATTAGCCCGCCCCGCCGTGGTCTACGCTCTCTGGTGCCCCCGCACCGGTGTGAAGGCCATGGTCGAGTCCGCACAGACCGCCCTGATTGCGCCCAGGCTAGTCCCCGAGCCTCTAGTGCCCCACCGTGGCCGGCCTTCTCGTCTCTGGCGAGTTCTCGCCGCGGGACCGAGCGGCGCCACCGTGCCCATGCCCACCCTTGGCCGTTAGATCCCGGTCGTTCGTCCGAGATCGAGCGGTTTAGGACTTAACCCGAGCGGATCTAATCCCAGCCCTCTGATTTGGATCCAACCGCCTCTCTCTTCCCCCTCTTTTTCATATGAACTCCAAATTTAGTGGTTCAAATTGCAAAATGTTCACAAAATTATTCTCTGTTCAAATAAAATATGACCAACTGTAATTTGTATACTTTATTTTTACACTTAGAATATAGGATTAATGTATATGTTAATTTATTTATTTAATGAAATAAATAAAATGAAAGCCCTAGGAGTTAAAAGAATATATTTAATCTTGTGAGATTAGTAACATGCATTACATGAATTCATTTTTGGTTTAACTTTTAGGTCTTAATGAGATAAATAGAATTAGGTATGTAATTATGGATAACACTTAAAGGATAATCAAATTCCTAAATGAGAGTAGTTCATCTTGTAATTTAATCTTTTCTTTGTGTATTTATTACTTAACCTCTTTGAGTTATGTTTCAACACATAGAGAGTAATCAATCCTCAATTAAGATTATCCATTTTACAACTTGATCTTATTCTCCTTTATTTATTGTTACCTCTTTTTGAGTTGTGTTCCATTGTTTGTACATGTTTGATGTGATGTTCATTTTTACCTTCCAAATGTATTGAATGTATGCTCGCTTTACTTAGACAACGAGCATCTCGTGGTTCCTGAGTGTCTTGCCAAAGATCCCTCTGAGCAACAACCTGGTGAAGGAAAGTGTCCTCAGACCTATCATGTCCTACTTTACTTTATAATTCACTGTCCCGCATTACATTATTGAAACTTAAGGATTGACTAGTCTGTATTTCCCTAACCCTTGTTTACCTTTTTGGATTAATCATGGTTAGCTTATGCTATTGCTTTAACTAAATCAATGAACATGATGTGATCTTTTATGATACGATGATGTTATCCCGATGAGGTTCTTGTGATTACTTTAGGGGGCTCAGGCTGTTTTCTGAGTGCCTCTCCATAAGGACCTGTTTGGGGAGTGACAACCCGGGATAATAGTGCAACCATAAGGGTGGAATGGGACGCCCTTAGCTGATTAATTAGAGGAACCAGAGGAGTAGTTGGCTTCGTCGTAGGGCCGTCAATGGGGTCCGGGCACAGTACTTGCTCTGCCAAGGCTGGTTGTAGAGGTTCTTTGATTTGGTTTTTTAGTCACCCTTCCTCTAGGGAGATGTACTGTGTTTATCAAACTGGAGAAACTTAATGGGCGGCTATGACCTCTGGGAAATCTTTGTAAAGGCTAAGTAGTGAGAACCTGCTAGGTCACCTTGGTAGTGATCAATGGGGAGGCTAGAACCCTGGGCAGAAAGGGAATTATGACTTGTGGGTAAAGTGTGCAACCTCTGCAATGTGTTAGAAACTGGTATATCAGTCGTGCTCACGGTTAAGAGCAGCCTTGGGATCCTCTTCGATTAGAGGAACTTTGGTTACTTTTATGATGATGATTAGCAATGATGGTTATAATTTTGATCTCTAGTATTTCCTCTTGGAGGGATTACTACTAGGTAATAACTGGGTTATTACTAAAATTTGGCTCTACTTATAGTAATAAAACTTGACCAACTAAAAGCAACTTCTTAACCTTAACTCCACTTTAGCCAAACAGGTCATTTGCTGAGTACGTTGAAGTGTACTCACCCTTGCTTTACAAACCACCGCACCCCAGGTTGTCCCCACTGTACTCAGTGCTCAGGAGGTGAAGCTAGCAACATGGAGGACTTTGAGGAGTTCTAGGACTATGACGAGTTCTAGTTTACTTTAGTGGCAAACCCCCGGTCAGCTGCCTGTGTAGGCTTACATTCTACGTTTCGTTACCCCGCACTTTGATTTAATGTTGAACACTATGGATATGTATTAGACTCTGTGGATGTCTCAGACATCTTGATGTAACTAAGTAACTTTCCACTATTTAATTCAAGCATTGTATGATCGAGCTACATTACCAAACCAAGGCGAGAAAGGATGGGTTACATGAAAATTTTGGTTGTTACAATTTTGCCTATCGGAAAACTACAAAATTTCCTGTGATCAGCTACCGAAGCAAGTGGCCGGCAGGCTGGAAATCGGAATGGTTCTACGTCAAAGTAGATGATGACAAGGAGAAGCTGGTCCAGAGTCTGCTTGAACTGATCTTTAGAGAAACCAGACCCCAATGCAATATGACACCAGAAGGTCCAACCCAAACTGCGTTGGCTGAATTTAGGATTATCGCAGAGCACATTGGCACTAGAGATTTAGTGCAGGAATTTCTGGCTTACAAAATATTTCCAACTATGAAGGAATGGGCTATGCCGAAGCTTGAAAAAGAGAAGAAAGAGGGGGAGCTTGTCCGACTGCCCTACCACTATAAGTTCAAGAAATATTTCAAAGCACCCTGCCAAGAATGGCTCAAAACAATCGAAGTAATGTGCACTAAAATTCTTGGGAACTATTCTAAAAAGGAGGATCAATTGATGACAGCAGCCTTCGGCACCCGGCCGAAACGAAGGCTAAATAGAGTGCTTGATGCTATAGGCTTTGAATATCCTGATTATGAGCGACTCGACAAGGGTGCCGAAGGGCAGAAAAGGAAAAGAGTAGCAGGCGCTTTGATCAAAGACGACGAAGATCAATCAAAAAGGAAGAAAGAAAAGTTTGAATCGAAAGTGTTAACTTCGAAGAAAAGAAAGGAATCGATCCCGAAACAAAAATCAATTGATGAAGAAGAAAAAACTTCTACGACATCTTCTGATGCTGAAATAGAGGAAATTCTAAAGGTAATGACTGAAACTTTGCCTGTCAAACAAAGTCCATTGGGGCTTCATCTGACGAAGCTTTTTCATAATGAAAAGGAGCCCGCAAAGGCAAAGGCATCTAGACCAAAAAGACAAAGGATTGTTACCGTGACTGAAGTGATTGAAACAACACCACCAAGAGCTCCAACTCTGAAGATGCCGGCAATTGAAATCATGATAGCTACTGAAGCTGTACCTTCGGAGGCTACCGCAGAAGAGGCCAGAGCCGAAGATGCTAACTCCGAAGGTATTAATTTAGAGAGCATAGCCGTTGATATAGATAAAATGCTGCTGAACATGGCCGCTGAAGAAACTGCTGCAGCCACCGAAGAAACCACGGCTGCCAAACCCGAGAAAGGAGGAATAACCGAAGATACCTCGGAAGGTGAAACTTTTGACTTCCGAAACTTAGTTGGCCAGGAGCTGACTGAAGCTGAAAGAGAAGAATTAAAAGAGTATGCTCTATCTTGTGGATATCGGCCGGGGGCGCTTCTCTTTGGTGGTATTGATGATGAAGGGTTAGGCTGTATACGTGACCAAACCGGTGCGAAGGTTGTCGATACTTTATCGAAGAGTATTGGCTTCTCGAAGCTTGAAAAGGATATCAGCCGCTACCGTCGACAGCATATTACCGGCAGTTTATTCTATTCTAATTTCAAGGTAAACATTTTGTGTCTAATTCTTATTATTTGTGGTACGAAAATATTTTCTAACGAAGGCTATTTGTCCACAGAGCTTGCTTTTGAGCAAGGCATTAAAAATGCAACAAGATTTAGAGGATAAAAGGCAAGAAGTTATAATTGAAAATTTAGAAAACAAAATAAAGGAGCAATCTGCTGCCATTGAGAAGAAAAACCTCGAACTATAAACAGCCGAAGGCTTATTAGTGGATGTTGAAGCAAAAATAACAGAATTAAATTCAAAGCTTCTTTCCCAGTCAGAAAATTTTGAACAAGAGAAACTGAAGCTTGATGCAAGGCTTGAAGCCGAAACTCAAAGAAACTTGGAATTGAAAGAAGCTTTGAAAAATCTTCAAAATAAATGTTTGGAGTTCTGCACTCGATGCATTCATCAGCTAAAGCAAGTGTTCCATTTTGTCGGAGCCAGTAGTGAAGAGTTTACTCCTTCGGCCGAAGACCTGCCTAGTAGCCTTCGAGCACATTGAAGCTGAAATTAATGAACTTGACGAAGTTATAGCTGGGCATAGCGACTTTTGTGCCCTGGCAGCTTCTCGGGGCACAGTTGTTGCTTTTTTGAAGTCTGGCTACAAACACAGCAAGATTGTTAATAGACCCAACTTCAGCCTGTCACCGGCAGACTTAGATGATGTTCCGAATCTGGCTCGAAGTATCGCAAACAGATTTATAAAGTTAGTATGGACGAAGGGTGGTCGGAGCAAAGCTGGTGACGAAGCTCGGAGTCACCTCAAGCTGGTAACAAAATCATACCTTGTTCTTACCTTTTACTTTGAATTTTTGAATTTGGCTTATAATACTTTCGTACAGATTGACCAGGCCGAAGCTGCAGCTGCAGAGTAGAAGAACGAAGCTCCAGAGATAGTGTCGAAGCTTGAATAGTCTTGTAAAAGTAGCTCAAAAAACTCCTGTAATAACTTGTATAAAATATGATGTAATCTGAGTTTTACTTTGTAATATAATCTTACTTTTCCGTCCATGTATGAAATGCTTTGGTGTGGACGAAATTAATACTTTTGAGCCATAGGCGAAAAACACCTTCCCTTCTTTGCGTACACAGCGAAGCATAAAATTGCCTTCCTTTTGAGACCGAAGCATGTTTGTATGTTATGCTGATGATGATCCTATGTATGTCTAAGTGAATGTTTATGAATGCAAATGTCATGATGTAATGTATCGTGCAAATGAATGTTCAAATACATATTCGAAGCCATATTCCCTTGAGAATGACTCAAACCTTCTTTGCCGCTTATTTTTCGGCTTCACCGTTTATTTTCGGGTGTATCAGCGCTGACTTTTCGTTGTAAGCCTCTCTTAGGAGCTTCTTCGCCTTTTACTTTCGGCGGAATCAGCGTTTATTTTTCGCTGTAAGCCTCCCTTAGGAGCTTCTTCGCCTTTTACTTTCGGCGGAATCAGCGTTTATTTTTCGCTGTAAGCCTCCCTTAGGAGCTTCTTCGCCTTTTACTTTCGGCAGAATCAGCGTTTATTTTTCGCTGTAAGCTCTGCATTCCCTTGGGAACGACTTTTGAGCTTCTCCCTGTTTTCTTTTCTTTTTTCATTGCACTCGATGGTGCGTTGTCAGCTTTTACATTTACATCTTTGGGGGATATCACTCTTATAGAATTGAAATAAGGAAAAGAAAAATTATATGTTGTGGTCCCATTAAAAACCTTTCTCCCCCTTTGGAAAGGAAAAGGGTGCCACAAGAAAGAATAGAAAAAATTACATTAATCCAAACATAATATCGCCGAAGCTCGTCCGCATTCCATGATCTAGGAATGTCGTTGCCGTCTATATCTTTCAACCTGTAGGAACCGGGTCTTGACGAAGATACTACCAAAAAAGGTCCTTCCCACTTCAGTTGTAATTTGCCTACTGTCTCTGGGTTGGCTACTCTTCGAAGCACAAAATGTCCTGGTTCGATGTTCTTTAGCCTAACCTTTCTATCACGCCATTTTATTGTTTCAGCTTGGTATTTGTTGATGTTTTCCACAGCTTGAAGCCTGATCCCCTCTATAGCATCTTTTTCCATAGAGTAATCAGCTTCAGCTTCGCCTTCTGTCGAAGCTAGTATTCTTATTGATCCTGCTTTGGCTTCTTCTGGAGTTATTGCTTCATCACCAAACAATAGTTTGAATGGCGTAAAGCCTATTGATCTTGATATTGTTGTGTTGTGGCTCCACACCACTTTGATTAATTCGTCTGGCCACTTTCCCATGGGCTGATTGAAGATTAACTTCATTATTCCTGTCATTATGATGCCATTAGCTCTTTCAACAAGCCCATTAGACTCCAGATGTCAAACTGATGCGAAATGGATCTTCGTGCCAATTTGATCACAAAATTCTCTGAAAGCTTCAGAATCAAACTGTGTCCCATTATCTACAGTAATAGCCTTCGGTACTCCGAAGCGACAAACAATAGTTTGCCAGAAAAACTTTTGAACTAGTGACCGAAGTTATTGTGGCTAAAGGCTTTGCCTCAATCCATTTAGGAAAAATATTCCACTGCCACTACAACATATCTTAAGTTCCCTTGTGTTGGTGGTAACGGACCTAACAAATCAAGGCCCCACCTTTGCAACGGCCAAGTGGGTTGTATTAACTGAGTTAGAGACGAAGGTTGTTTTTGATCTCTTGCACATTTCTGACAACCTTCGCACTTCTGGACTAACTCCGCTGCATCCGAAGCTGCTTTTGGCCAATAAAATCCTTGGTGAAAAACTTTTCCCAGCAAAGGCCTAGATCCAATGTGAGATCCACACAGGCCTGCATGTATTTCCTTCATCAATTCTATGCCTTCGGCTCTGGATAAACATTTGAGTAACGGAGAGCAGACCCCATGCTTGTACAGCTCCCCTTCTATTATTACATATGGACGAGCTCTTGCCTCTATTCTCTTGTTATAAGCTTCGTCATCTGAAAGGAAATTACCCTTAAGGTAGGAGATGATCTCAGTTCTCCAGTCTTCACTATAAACAGGAGATATATTGAGGACCGCTCTTTCAAGAAGTTCAACCGAAGGTGCTTTTATTGTTTCAAAAAATACTTCCGAAGGTAAGGGCAGCCCCTGTGCTGCTGACTTGGCTAGCAAATCAGCATGTTCATTTTCTCCTCGAGGAATATTTTTTACAGAAAACCCTTCAAAGGAAGCTTCAATCCTTCGAACCCTATCTAAATACTTCTCAAGCTTCGGGTCTCTTGCCTTACAACTCTTGTCAATATGACCAGAGATAACCTGGGAATCAGTTTTAAGAACCGCCCTTCTGATTCCCATTGCCTTTAACTTTCGAAGACCCAAAAGTAAAGCTTCGTACTCAGCAATGTTATTTGTGCAACTAAAATCAAGTCTTGCTGCGTAACAAGTTTTAACTTTGGAGGGTGCGACCAACATAGCGACTGCCCCTGCTCCGAAGGTTCCCCAAGAACCATCGCAGAATACTGTCCATGCTTCGGCATCTTTACTTGCCTCTTCTACCTGAGCCCCTGGCGTCCAGTCAGCGATGAAGTCAGCTAACGCCTGGGACTGAATCGAAGATCTGTGCACATAATCAATGCAGAATTCATTAAGCTCCGCAGCCCACTTTCCAATCCTTCCAGTAGCTTCTCTATTTCTCATAATGTCCTTCAATGGTTGTGAAGAAGGGACAATTATATTGTATGCTTGGAAATAATGCCGAAGCTTTCTGGAAGCCATCAAAATAGCATATAGCACCTTCTCCAATTCTGTATAATTTTTCTTTGATAAACTAAGAACTTCAGATACAAAGTATATTGGAGCTTGCTTCTTGACTTGCCCTTCAAGCTTCTCTTGGACAAGTGTCGCGCTTACCGCTGAGTGCGAGACTGCCACATATAACAACAGAGGAGCCCCTGGCGTTGGTGGAGTTAGCGTTGTTAGGTCTATCAAATATTGCTTCAGCTCTTCGAAGGCCCTCTGCTGGACTGGTCCCCATTGAAAAACTTCGGCTGACTTCAGCACTTCGAAAAATGGTAAATTTCTCTCTGCTGATCTAGATATGAATCTGTTGAGAGATGCCAGTCTTCCTGTCAATCTTTGAGCCCCCTTCTTTGTACTTGGTGGTTCCATTCGAAGGATAGCTTCGATTTTATTTGGATTAGCCTCAATCCCTTTTGTTGAAACTAGGCAGCCAAGAAATTTCCCTTTCTTCACTCCGAAGACACATTTTTCTGGATTCAACTTTAAACCGGCCTGTCTAAAATTAGCGAAGGTTTCCTGCAGATCAGTAATGTGATTCTCTTGCTTCGTGCTTTTTACAATGATATCATCAACATAAGTTAGCACATTTCTGCCTATCTGAGATTGAAGAACCTTCGCTGTCATTCTGCTGAAGCTTCCTCCAGCATTCTTGAGCCCCTCAGGCATCCGAAGGTAACAATATGTTCCACTAGGGGTTATGAAGCTGGTCTTCGGCTCATCCTCCTTCTTCATCCAAATTCGATGATAGCCTGAATAACAATCCAGCAGACTCATAAGCTCTGATGAAGCTGCTGCATCAACTAGGGAATCTATCCTTGGCAATGGAAACTCGTCCTTCGGACAGGCCTTGTTGAGATCAGTAAAATCGATACACATCCTCCATTTACCATTGGCCTTTTTTACCATAACAGTGTTAGCCAGCCATTCTGGGTATTTCACCTCTCTGATAACTCCGGCACTGAGAAGTCTTTTCACTTCATTCCGAGCACCTTCGGCTTTGTCATCAGACATCTTCCGAAGCCTCTGCTTTCTGGGTCTGAAGGATGGATCAACATTGAGCGAGTGTTCAATAACATCCCTGTTAACTCCGCAAAGATCATTAGCCGACCATGCAAAGACATCTTTGTTGTTGAACAAGAATCTTATCAAGGTTTTCTCTTGTTCCTCAGACAATTGAGATCCCAGCAGCACCTTCTGCTCTGCGATATCTTCACATAGAAGCATGGGTTTCGGCTGATCGGCTGAAGCAGCCTTCTCCCTTCTATGCTTGTACTGCTCACAAGCTTCGGCTTCATCTATGTTGTGGATTGCCTTTGAATCAGTCCAATTCCCCTCGGCCTTTCTGGCGGCTTCCTGACTCCCATGAATAGCAATAGGTCCCTGATCCGAAGGTATCTTCATGCAAAGGTATGATGGATGAAGAATTGCTTCGAAAGCATTGAGTGTTCCGCGACCAATGATAGCATTGTAAGGATACTCCATGTCAACAATGTCAAACACAATTTGCTCAGTCCTTGTGTTGTTGACGAATCCGAAGGTCACTGGCATGATAATCTTACCAAGCGCTACAATCTGTCGCCCTCCGAAGCTACAAAGAGGGTGCGTAGCATCATGAATCTTGTCTTTGGGCTCTTGCATTTGTCTGAAGGCCTTAGCAAATATGATATCTGCTGCACTGCCTGTATCAACCAAAACATTATGGACCAGAAATCCTTTGATCACACAAGAGATAACCATAGCATCATTGTGTGGGTAATCCTTGAGCTGAAGTTCCTCTTGAGAAAAGGTAATTGGGATGTGAGACCATCTTGATTTGATGAAGGGTCCTTGTACCCCTACATGTTGTACTCTTCTCTGTGCCTCCTTCTTCTGTTTCTTGTTGGCCGGCTCTGAGCATGAACCGCCTGTTATCGGGAGAACCAGCTTCGGGACCGAAGCAGTTCCAGCTTGATTCTTGATCGAAGCCATCAGCTCAAAAAAGTGGAAGTGAGTTCACCAGAGGTGGGCGCCAATGTTGGGGACTGTTCTCAAATGCTATGAATCAAGAACAAGGCAACATAGAAATTGTTAAATATTATAGTCCTTCGTCCTTCGAAGCATTATTTCCCTCGGGATATAATGAATTCCGGACGAAGGTTAAGAAGGTTATACCTTCATAAACACATCAAATAATGAGGAAGGGTAAAAAATATGTAAAGTAATTTGAACACATGATTATTATTACTAACTCATTTCTATTTCATTATTGTAAAAATGATAATGAATTACAAATGTACCTTCGGCTCGAAGGAAAGCAAAAATACCAGCGTGAAGCAAAAGCAAATGCCCAATGCGTGATTACAGGAGAGCACGTGAACCGTACAGGGGTACTGTTCACCTATTTATAGGCATAGTTCACAGCCTGTATATAATTACATTTATACCCTTTACAATGAACTATAATAATAACACAGAATATCATGGGTCTTTAAGTCATTTCATCTTTAAGTCGGTTCACCCCTTCGTCTTGAGACATGTCACTGTACCGAAGCTTTATAGTTGATATCTTCGGCGCTGCTTTGGAGAGGATCTGCCGAAGGTGTTTATTTCTTTAGGATCTTCGGCTACGAAGCATACCCCCAACAATGATGATGTCCAATTATGTAATCGATGTGTACGTGAGTTCTGATCCTGGTACGTACATGGTTCACATTCGGTTTACCTTCAAAACTGGGGTGTGACATAAGTGGTATCAAAGCCTTGCTGACTATAGGACCGCTAACCTAGACTAGAATGGTCGCCCTATGGACTATAGACCCCTACTCTTACCTTTACCTTAGTGTCTTTTCAAAAGTTGGTCATCTTGACCAACTCTATGTTATTTACTTATCCCAAAAGTTTTGTCTCACTTTTCTTTATGTTTACTTTCTGGTCTCATGGTTCTACTCTCACTCTTGTGCTTACGATGTCTTTTATAGATGGCCCGTATTAGGTGCACTGCACGTAAGTCTGTGATCCCCTTTTTGCCTTCTCGCCTGGCGGAGCGTCCACTGCATCGCACTGGTGTTAGGTTAGTCCTAGTCACCTGGAGAGACTGCATCATCGCCTGCACGAGGAGTAGGAGCGTCGACACCAGGAGCAGGAGCAGGAGCAGCAGGACTCTTCGCCCTCACCTCAGCGGGAGGTGGAGTCTGACAGGCCGCCATCCCCTGCACCTCAGCCAGAGATACCCCCTGCACCACCACAGGGCATCCTGACTACTGGAGGAGACCCTAACGGAGATGGAGATGACGATGACGTTGGTGGCAGTTTGAGCCACGGCATGGAGCGCTCGGAGGAGCCGGAGCCGGAGGGGTGGATCGCTAGACCCATCACTCGTGACGCTGCACGCGGGTGTCACTTCCATGACGCTCTCGATACCCTGTTGCGTCGGGCCTTCGACCAACACACTTGGTCTATTGAGTACCGTTGTGTAGTCTACCAGCATCGTCCGGACGATGATCTCTGGGGTGCAGAGGCCTTCTCAGAGCACTATTCTATTACTGAGAGGGATACTGCCGAGGCGGCCATGCAGGATGCAGCACGACGAGCACTTTCTTAGTATTGCTCATTGTTCAGCGGGGTAGCTGATGGCCTTGACCTAAAGTACTACCCTCGATGTTCGACTGGCAGTGCTGGAGGTGTGATTGTCTCGCCAGTTGGTGAGGGCAATCCTAGGCTGAGCAGCATGGTCAACCTGGTCGTCGTACTCAACACAGAGTTGGACCACGCCCTTGACGAGTTGGGCAAGGTTCAGGCGGAGGTTGCGGAACTGCGTGCTGAATGCGCGGCACACCAATATCTTGATGGTGGTTCTCCCGCCCCAGTCGGGATTCAGCACCCTTACCGCTCACTGCCCCATGGTCGCTTCAATTATAGTACCCCAGACTGCAGGACCCGGATAGATTTAGATCCATAGATCGATAGAGTCGAAGTGTGTAATAATGCTTAATTCAGCGTCTTAGTCTAGTCAGTCTTAGTTAGAGTTAGTTTGTTTATCTTTTGTTGGATGCTTGTCATGATGAACATGTAATGAAGTTGGATCTTTGTAATGATTGTCACCAAGGTGTGGGTATCCCCTGCAACTTGGTGTAGTTATTAATAAAGTCAGTTATTTAGTTGGGTAATCCATTTATTTCCACTTCCCTCTTTATCTGAGAAGTTGTCAGTGAAGATGATCAATTGTTCAGTGCTATGAAAATTTCTGTATATCTTTACTTATGCTGAAAGGTTGCAGAGTCAGATCTGGTATGTGTATGGTTTCTACAGATGTCTGAGAACAGGCGCAGAGGAGCGAGATGTGCCCAGCTAGAATAGTAGGCACCCCAAGAGGAGGCAGCTCCGCAGCAGCATTTGACACCGCCACCCCTGATGACCATTGAGCAAATGTTCTTGATGCAGACCCAAGTAGTTTAGGCAATTGGTCAGACTTTAGCAGCGATGCAGCAGGTGCAGCAGCAGCCACCCCCACCACAGCCTCCAGTGCAAGTCCAAATGACATAAGTGCCCAGATACAAGCGGGTAGAGTTCATGAGGGGTCATCCCCCTGTCTTTGCCCACTCTGCCGATCCCATGGACGCGGAAGATTGGCTGCGTACTATGGAGCGTGAGTTGCACACTGCCCAGTGCAACGACTGTGAGAAGGTGTTGCATGGTCCCTGACAGCTGAGGGGAGCAGCATAGTCTTGGTGGGAGTCTTACCTCGCCACCCATGCCAACCCTAAAGCCATTACTTGGGAGGAGTTCAGGGACAACTTCTGTTGCTACCATGTGCCGGAGGGACTGATGATAGTGAGGAAGGAGGAGTTTCTCGCCCTGAAGCAAGGTCCCCTATCCGTCAGTGAGTACAGGGATAAGTTTCTGCAGCTGTCACGTTATGCCCCAGAAGACGTCAACACGGATGCCAAGAGGCAGTACCGCTTTCTGAGAGGATTGGTTGATCCCCTCCACTACCAGCTCATGAACCACACTTTCCCCACCTTCCAACATCTGATCGACAGAGCAATTATGACATAAAGGAAGTGTCAGGAGATGGAGGATAGGAAGCGCAAGATTGGTGGACCTCAGGTCGGGAGTAGCAGTCGTCTCCGCTACTCAGGCAACTCACCATAACAATTCAAGCAAGGTCACCAGCACTAGCATCAGCGTCAACCCCAGCACCAGTACCAGAGGCAGTTTCCTCAACAGCAGCAGCAGTACCATCAGAACACCCAATTTGGAGGAAATCAGTACCAGCGTCAGAACAACCAGGCAGCTCGTCTTCCTGCCGCAGCAACCAACCAGAATGGCCAAGCAGCCCCAGCACAAGTAGGAGGTCGTGCATGCTTATACTGTGGAGAACAAAATCACTGGGCGAAGAACTGTCCAAAGAAAGCAGCTCAGTAGCCACCAGCAGTCAATGTCCCAGCAAGACAAGGAGCACCACAGCAAGCACCAGGAGTCCGTGGTCAGGCCTACAACCGTGGAAAGGTCAATCATCTGGAGGCCGAAGCAATCCAGGATGCTCAGGACGTGGCAGTAGGTATGTTTCCAGTCGAATCCTACCCAGCAAAAGTACTATTTGATACTGGTGCCACACATTCTTTTGTTTCTGCATCTTGGGTAGAATCACATAACATCCCCATAGAACCAATGATCCTGCCTTTAAGAGTTAATTCAGTTGGGGGAAAAGTTCAGTCCGATAGGATTTGTCCAAATCTAAGGATTGAAATAAGGGGGATAGACTTCCCCGCTAGCCTAGTAGTAATGGGAACTCAAGGGTTAGATGTCATCCTAAGGATGAATTGGCTACACAGAAACCAAGCCACAGTCAGTTGTGACAAGACAACAGTCAAGTTGGTGTCCCCATCCGGAAAGGAAGTAGTAACCAAGCTGTACTTACCTGAACTAGAAGAAGGAGCTTGTCACCATTTATCAGTAGATGACAAGGAGTCCAATCCAATTGAAGCAATTAGGATTGTGTCAGAATTCCCTGATGTATTCCCTGAGGAGTTACTAGGCATGCCACCTGAAAGGAAAGTTGAAATTGTCATAGAGCTTATCCTAGGCACTGCCCCTATTTCCAAGAGAGCTTATCGAGTGTCCAGACCAGAGTTGGTGGAACTCAAGAAGCAAATTGATGAGTTGTTAGAGAAAGGTTACATCAGACCAAGTACCTCACCTTGGGCAGCCCCAGTGCTATTTGTGGAGAAGAAGGATGGTACGAAGAGGATGTGCATTGATTATAGAGCTTTGAATGAAGTCACTATCAAGAACAAGTACCCCCTGCCTCGAATTGAAGACTTATTTGATTAGTTGAGAGGAGCCAGTGTGTTCTCAAAGATAGATCTGAGGTCAGGTTACCATCAGCTCAGAATCTGACCTTCAGACATATTGAAGACCGCATTCATCACCAAGTATGGACTATATGAGTTCATGGTTATGTCATTCAGATTGACGGATGCGCCAGCTTACTTCATGTACCTGATGACCAGTGTGTTCATGGACTACCTCGACAAGTTCGTAGTGGTGTTCATCGATGATATTCTCGTATATTCCCAGAATGAGCAAGAGCATGAGGAACAGTTTGAGGAAGGTACTTCAGAGGCTACGAGATTGCCATTTGTATGCCAAACTTAGCAAGTGTGAGTTCTGGATCAGCGAAGTTCTATTCTTGGGTCATATTATAAACCGAGATGGACTAGTTGTAGATCCAAAGAAGATAGCAGCGATTTTGGACTGGAAAGCACCAAAAGATGTTTGAGGAATCAAGAGTTTCATTGGAATGACCGGTTACTATCAGCGTTTCATTGAGGGTTTCTCCAAGATTGCCAGACCAATGACAGCCTTACTAGCAAAGAAGGTTGAGTTCAAGTGGACCCCAACGTGCCAAGAACCATTTGAGATGTTGAAGCAGAAGTTGACAACAGCACTGGTGTTAGTTCCGCCAGATGTTCACAAGCCATTCTCGGTATATTGTGATGCTTTGTACACTGGACTGGGATGTGTGTTAATGCAGGAAGGGAAAGTAGTCGCATACTCGTCCCGATAATTGAAAGTTCATGAGAAGAATTACCCCACTCATGATTTGGAGCTAGCAGCAGTGGTTCATGCATTGAAGACCTAGAGACATTATCTTTATGGGCAGAAGTGTGATATCTACACGGACCACAAGAGCCTCAAGTACATATTCACTCAGTCAGAGTTAAACATGAGGCAGCGAAGATGGCTAGAATTAATCAAAGACTATCAGCTAGAGATTCATTATCTTCTAGGCAAAGCAAATGTGGTTGTAGATGCTCTTAGCAGGAAGAGTCAAGTAAATATGTTGGCCGCTCACCCAATGTCGTTCGAGCTAGCAAAGGAATTCGACAGGTTGAGTCTCGGATTTCTGAACAACACTCAAGGAGTGGCAATTGAGCTGGAACCCACCCTAGAGCAAGATATCAGAAAAGGTCAGAAGGATGATGAGAAGATCAACGAGATCCGGTAGCTAATCATAGATCGGAAAGGTCTAGATTTCCGTGAAGATGCGGAAGGAGCGGTAAGGTTCAAGGATAGGTTGTGTGTTCCCGACATCACCTCGATCCGGGAACTGATTCTCAAGGATGCTTATGAGACAACATATTCTATACACCCTGGTAGCGAGAAAATGTACCAAGACTTGAAGAAGAGATTCTGGTGGTACGGTATGAAAAGAGAGATAGCAGAGTATGTGGCCAGATGCGACAATTGTCAGAGAATCAAGGCAGAACATCAGAGACCCGCAGGTTTGTTGTAGATGTTGCAGTTTCCTCAGTGGAAATGGGATGAGACTGGGATGGAGTTTATAGTTGGTCTGCCCCACACTCGAGCTGGTTATGACTCCATCTGGGTAGTAGTGGACCGTTTGACAAAGGCGGCCCATTTCATATCAGTGAAGACCACCTACAACAGTGCAGTGTTGGCAGAGTTATACATGTCTCGGATTGTGTGCTTGCATGGTATTCCAAAGAAGATAATATCGAACAGAGGCACCCAATTTACTTCTCATTTTTGGCAGTAGCTACATGAAGCTTTGGGTACACACATGAAATTCAGTTCAGCTTACCACCCGTAGACAGATGGTCAGACTGAGAGAACCAACCAGATTCTTGAGGATATGTTGAGAGCTTGTGCTTTGCAAGACAAGTTAGGTTGGGACAAGAGGCTACTGTATGCAGAATTCTCCTACAACAACAGTTATCAGGCTAGTCTGAAGATGTCACCATTCAAAGCACTTTATGGGAGAAATTGCAAAACTCCATTGCATTGGGATCAACCCGGCGAAAGGCAAGTATTCGGTCCAGAGATTTTGCTTGAAGCTGAAGAGAATATCAGGATGGTCCGGGAAAATCTGAAGGCAACACAGTCCAGACAGCGAAGCTATGCAGATACCAGAAGAAGGGAACTCAGTTTTGAAGTGGGAGACTATGTCTATTTAAAAGTGTCACCCACAAGAGGAACCAAGAGGTTTGGAGTCAAGGGCAAGCTAGCCCCTCGCTATATCGGACCGTATCAGATTCAGGCAAGACGTGGAGAAGTGGCTTATCAACTCAGCTTACCAGAGAACTTGTCCACAGTGCATGATGTGTTTCACGTGTCTCAGTTGAAGAAATGCTTGCAGGTACCAGAAGAGCAGTTGTCAATGGAAGACCTTGAAGTTCAAGAGGATCTGACATACATTGAGAAGCCAACGCAGATTCTGGAGACAGCAGATTGGGTCACTCGAAGGAACACCATCAGAATGTGCAAGGTCAAATGGGGCCATCACTCAGAAGAAGAAGCAACCTAGGAAAGATAAGATGATCTAAGAGCCAAGTACCCTGAACTCTTTGCTAGCCAGCCCTGAATCTCGAGGGCGAGATTCTTTTAAGGGGGATAGGTCTGTAACACCCTGAATTTGGGGATATAAAATTTCTTTCTTATGATCATCCAAATTCAGGTGTTACTCTTCTCTATCTCACTCTAGATTCTCTCTCTCTCTAGCTTTCCCCCTCTTTTTGTCTTTTAATTAGAGTTAGTTGTATTAGTGAAGGATTATTTATTATATTTTGCCTAAAACTTATGAGTCATGGAATGTTGCATCATATTGAGCCTAAATATTCTTTGAATTGTTACATATATTTGATTTGGTTTGAATTTGAAACTTGATTTGAATTTGAATTGAAAACCCTAGAGAAAATAAATAGAAAAGCAATTAGAAAATCCCTAGAAAAAGGAAAACTAAATTCAGCCCAAACCGGCCCAATTAGCCCAACCGCGCGCGCGTGCCCGCGCCCGCGCGCCCCTGTGCCTGACAGGCAGGCCCCACCTGTCGGCGCAAACTTGAGCGCACTCACTTCCCCCCTCTCTCTCTCACTGCTCATTGGGGTCGACCTGTCGACGCTGTTTCCCTCGCGCGCACCCGCTCCCTCTCTCTCCGTCCCGCCGCCCCCACCTGTCAGCTCGTCCCTGACCTCTCGCCCACAACCTCCCCGCTGTAAAGCCCTAAAATTTGTGTAAGGTAAAAAAATAATAATACATGTATTTATATAAAAGTGCTTTGGGAATTATTCGATTTCCTTTTCTTTGTGCATACTCAGTTAGTGGTATTAAATTATTATTCGAACTAAACAAATAAATGAATAAAGAAATGTGCACATCATGTCGATGATTTTGTTGTGATGCATTGTGTTTGAATAAAGGAATCTATTATGTATCCTATTAAAGAGACACATTTCTTTTAAATAAATGTTTTCTTTTATAAAAGGGTATATAAAAAGTTCCTTATATGGGTAATATATTTATAAACACTTCCTTGAAATATACAAGTGACATATTCAAAAGCATTTTTATAAACAAAATAATGAATAGATTAATAAAAATACATTAATGTATGCGTATTGAAGTTTTGACTGAACATGTATCTGAAATTTGAAACTTGACTTCTGTTTGGATTTGGAATTTAAAATAGAAAACAGTAAAAGAAAAAAAAACAAAAGAAAAAGAAGACACCGCAGCTGGGCTGATTTTCCTCCCTCCGGCCCATTATCATCTCTACTCTGCTCGGCCTGCTCCAGGATTGCGCGCTCGCGCGCCCTCACGCCGATGGGGGGGGCCTCTGGGCAGTCTCTGGGTGCTCTCACCCCTCCGTGATGACAATGACGCGTGGGGCCGCAACGTCGGTCTCCTCTCATCTACACACGGGTCTGTTCGGTCCATGACGTGTGGGCCCCATTGGTTGTGCTCCGTCTTCTCCGCTGGTTCGCAAGCGCAGACACGGGATCTCAACAAACTCCACTAGCATCTTCCTAAGATTTCGCCGCCAGGATTGGATCGACTGCTCTCTCCTTCCGTGCGGACTCCACCCTCTCTGTAGGATATAAATCCTGGGCTTCGCGCGCTCCATGCCGCATCTCTTAATCCCTCGTCACGAACCCGGTCGCCAGGCTCCTCCCTCGCAATAGCTGCGGGTACCAAATTGGTGTTCATGGACACCTTCTGTGATCTCCGGCGTTGGCCCATGGTGGAGGTAGCCATCCTTGCCTCTAGGGTATAGAATCGAAGACCAGCTCTCCCTGTTCCCCCTTGCAAGCTTCCACCGGCGGCCGAGCTACTCCGTCTCGCCCTCTGCTCGACTGCGCCCTGGCTTGGGGATTTCTGTACCAGAGCCTGGGCATCGCCATGGTGGCGCATCGCATCGCGGGCCGCCGTGCGCCGTGACCCTGCAACCTCGTCATCGTTGGCGTGGACTCCCTGGTCATCCTCAATTTCTCGTCGGCGCATCGTAGCCACCTCAAACCGCACCCCCTGTTGCCGAGCTCTTACTCTAGCGTCTGACGGTGGTAAGCCCTCCGTTGAGTTCCCCTCGGTTCCCTCTGTGCATAACTTCAATCGGGGTTGTAGATTACCCACTATACCTCAGTTTCGCCCAACACCGACGATGGCGCCGCCACGGTGGAGTTCTGGCCGCCGCGTTGTCTACTGCGGGTGGGAAGAAGGGTTCCCAGCCTTCACTCGATTAATAGACGGCCCAGATTGTTGGGCGTATTTTCTTAGCTAGGGATGAACAGCCACCGTTGGATCGTAATGTTGCGGTCGCGATTAGATCACAAAATAACGATTTGGTTGATGCGTCCGTGGCGGTTGATCCCGGATCGGAGGGTGTGGATCTGTCCGCGCCCAATTAAATCCGAGCCGTACGATATCCATCCGATGGCGGTTTCTGTGATGAAAGCGTAATCTAATCTGGGGCGTAGAACTCAGATCCTGCGGCCAGGATTTCATCATACCCCTTCGCGGTCACGCATTTGCATATGAGCCCCCGACCAAAACAGAAATAGAATCCCGCAGTCCTGGGCTACTGTTGACTGAGTCTCAGGATTGTTATGTAATCGCCCCTGCTGTTTTCTGTTATTGGGGCCCACTCCAGGGTATTATAAAACAGAGAAAATAAATTGTAAATGGATTTTTAATAGATAAATAAATGCTAGAACTTGTTTAAATCATAGAAAATCCATTTTTAGTCCAAATTAATCCATTCCACTTTCTAAAATTTTGTAATTTTATTCTCTACCACCTAGAGCCTCTGTTTTGTCATGAAAACAATTAGAAATTTAATCTCTCACTTAATCCATTTTAAACACATAAAACCTTTGAAAATTCATAACTTAAAACTAAAACTCCAAAATTAATGATTCCTGTTCCTATGATCTTATTTTAATATGTATATTAATAATGTGAATTTTGTTCTTATGTTTGGTGTAATGTTAATTTTTGCCTATACCATGTTGGTTTGAATTGCTACGACTAGCAGTGAGGTCACGAGTCATCTGATGATCATCCTGGTACCTGGAATCTCAAGTCCCAGGCAAGTTGTGCCCTTGTTCACTTCTTTTACCCATTCATGTTCTTATTATTCATAATGATCTGCATAGGATAATTATGCTGGGACCCAATAGGATGCCCTAGATTTGACTATCTTTATACCTTGCTTCACCACTGGTTTTACTACTAAAGTTTTGGGTAGTACATGCTATTGCTTTATGTGGATTTGGGTATAGAGATATTCATCACTCATTGTTATACTATTTATTGTTATCTGTTTTATTCTTCCTTGTTCATGTTAAGATCATTATGTTAATGGGAACATGGAGCGACCACCCGGGAAAACAGTGCTACCACAAGGGTTTAATGGGACGCCCTTGGCTGATTAACTAGGAAAGCTAGGGGAGGGCTACCTTACCCGAAAGGGGCAAGGGCAGTAGGGGAGAGGTCAGTGCAGGGGGGTCCCTGGTTGATTTTGCTGCGATGGCGGTCAGCCAGGAACCCTGTACTGGATCTTCCCATAAACTGTAGCGGGTAGTCTGAAGCTAGTGGAACTTTGTAAAGGCCTCGTAGTGTTACCCTGCCTCGCCTCCTCGGTAGAGGTGTATGGGATTGGCCATCTCTTGGCAGATGGGTAACATGACTTGTGGGTAAAGATGCGCAACCTCTGCAGAGTGTCAAACTAGTATACTAGCCGTGCTCACGGTCATGAGCGGCTCGGACCCTCACATGATTAATTTATGGAACTTAAACTTAACCTGTCATTTCATTGCATTTGGGATTATTTTGTTATTACTTTTACTTATTATTACTATGGTTTGGTAATTACTTACACTTAGTAACTGCTAATAAAATTTTGACCAACTTATAAAAGCAATGCTCAGCTTCAGCCTTTATTTCATTGATCAGCCTTACACTACATGAACTCCCACCTTTGGTGAGTTCATGCCACATTATTCCCCACGACTTGTTGAAGCTATGAGCGTATGTGAGCTCACTCTTGCTGTCTCACACCCCCCCCCACAGGAGAAGAGCAGGTGGTTCCAAGTGGAGTCAAGTATCGAGGAGTTTGATCTGATCTAGGTGGCGTTTCTCGGTCGACATTGGCGCCGTCGATCCTTAGTTCGTTTTACATTTATCTTATTTTTGTAATAAGTCTTCCGCTATGTAATAAATACTCTGATGTTTATGACATTTATCTCTATACACTCTGTTATTATATATGTTGTCTTCTTGGCGCATGTATGAGATGCACCCGGCTTTGTTCTTTAAAACCGGGTGTTACAGAAGTGGTATCAGAGGAATGTTGACTGTAGGACGAAACCTAGATAGAACTGGACAACTATTCTCTACTTACCTTTGCCACTCTGATTCTTTCTAAACTTTTCTTAATCTTTTCTCATCTATTTCCGCTTTACTCTGATTAATCTTACCTTTTATTTCTAAAGACAAACTTGGATTTCACACTTTGAAATCCTGTGCCTAAAGTGACTTTAGGAATAGGAGACCTAATTCTAGGAACAAAAACAAAACTATTTTTATAAGTGTCTATGTATATGAATGTTTGTTCTTGCGATACTTGTCTGATTTGGATCTTTGATTGAGTGTGATGAGTTGTGGAGTAATGTCCACAATTGCATCTGCATATATAGGTATAAAAATATATTTATAAAATAACTAGATAAACCAAATTATCCTTCAATAAAGTAACTAGCCTAACAATACCCATCTTATCTTAAAAATTCTCCCTTATCTTAATAGATTCATCTCATCTCAAGAGATTCTATCCTACACTCATAGATCTATCTTATCTCAAAAGGTCTTAACTTATCCTAATGTATATAGATCCATCTTATCTTAAAGAGGTTTTCTCTTATCTTAATAGATTTATCTTATCTTGAAGAGATTTTATGTCATCCTAATAGATCTAACTGGCCTTAAGAGATTCTATCTTATCATTATGGATTGAAGTTATCCTAATAAGCATACTTAACCACCCTAGATTAACAACCATAATCTAATGCAAATTAATTAGATCATATCTAGTCAAACTAGTCATACCAATCTAATCTAGATCCCATCTAACCTATTATGATCTAATCTAATGTGGTCTACTAAATCAGATTAGTGATACTGGTAGAAGAGATTAGACCCTACTAGCCATGTATTAACTTAACTCAGCACATTAGATCAACTCAACTATGAGCTAACCCAACCCATGATGAATGATATAACCTTTCTATTCCCACCTAATAACAAACAAACTTTTAGCCTACATCATGTAGTCTATCTCATACAAATCTATGTTAACCACACTTCCCAACTTCGATGACATACATTAACCTCGAATCAATGAGACCAAGACCTGAGAAGGAAAAGATCAACCACGTCAAGGAAGGTGAGGAGTCAAACTTGATCATCAGATGCTTTACCATCAAACACGGAGTTCTTTCTCACCGTAAACTTTCTCACCACATGCTATTCTTGCCCTAACCTATCTTTTACACTACACAAAAAGGTGACTATACATATATATACCCACGCCTTCCTAATCACCTGCTAATTTGTGTTATAAACTTGAACAAAAAAAAAATTCTTTATTTAAAACTACTTAGAAATTGAAATCTAGACTACAAACCAAACTTGTTGCATCCTCTTTCTACTAATCTCGAGGACGAGATTATTTTTAAGGGGGGTAGGATTTGTAAAGCCCTAAAATTTGTGTAAGGTAAAAAATAATAATACATGTATTTATATAAAAGTGCTTTGGGAATTATTCGATTTCCTTTTCTTTGTGCATACTCAGTTAGTGGTATTAAATTATTATTCAAACTAAACAAATAAATGAATAAAGAAATGTGCACATCATGTCGATGATTTTGTTGTGATGCATTGTGTTTGAATAAAGGAATCTATTATGTATCCTATTAAAGAGACACATTTCTTTTAAATAAATGTTTTCTTTTATAAAAGGGTATATAAAAAGTTCCTTATATGGGTAATATATTTATAAACACTTCCTTGAAATATACAAGTGACATATTCAAAAGCATTTTTATAAACAAAATAATGAATAGATTAATAAAAATACATTAATGTATGCGTATTGAAGTTTTGACTGAACATGTATCTGAAATTTGAAACTTGACTTCTGTTTGGATTTGGAATTTAAAATAGAAAACAGTAAAAGAAAAAAAACAAAAGAAAAAGAAGACACCGCAGCTGGGCTGATTTTCCTCCCTCCGGCCCATTATCATCTCTACTCTGCTCGGCCTGCTCTAGGATTGCGCGCTCGCGCGCCCTCACGCCGATGGGGGGGGCCTCTGGGCAGTCTCTGGGTGCTCTCACCCCTCCGTGATGACAATGACGCGTGGGGCCGCAACGTCGGTCTCCTCTCATCTACACACGGGTCTGTTCGGTCCATGACGTGTGGGCCCCATTGGTTGTGCTCCGTCTTCTCCGCTGGTTCGCAAGCGCAGACACGGGATCTCAACAAACTCCACTAGCATCTTCCTAAGATTTCGCCGCCAGGATTGGATCGACTGCTCTCTCCTTCCGTGCGGACTCCACCCTCTCTGTAGGATATAAATCCTGGGCTTCGCGCGCTCCATGCCGCATCTCTTAATCCCTCGTCACGAACCCGGTCGCCAGGCTCCTCCCTCGCAATAGCTGCGGGTACCAAATTGGTGTTCGTGGACACCTTCTGTGATCTCCGGCGTTGGCCCATGGTGGAGGTAGCCATCCTTGCCTCTGGGGTATAGAATCGAAGACCAGCTCTCCCTGTTCCCCCTTGCAAGCTTCCACCGGCGGCCGAGCTACTCCGTCTCGCCCTCTGCTCGACTGCGCCCTGGCTTGGGGATTTCTGTACCAGAGCCTGGGCATCGCCATGGTGGCGCATCGCATCGCGGGCCGCCGTGCGCCGTGACCCTGCAACCTCGTCATCGTTGGCGTGGACTCCCTGGTCATCCTCGATTTCTCGTCGGCGCATCGTAGCCACCTCAAACCGCACCCCCTGTTGCCGAGCTCTTACTCTAGCGTCTGACGGTGGTAAGCCCTCCGTTGAGTTCCCCTCGGTTCCCTCTGTGCATAACTTCAATCGGGGTTGTGGATTACCCACTATACCTCAGTTTCGCCCAACACCGACGATGGCGCCGCCACGGTGGAGTTCTGGCCGCCGCGTTGTCTACTGCGGGTGGGAAGAAGGGTTCCCAGCCTTCACTCGATTAATAGACGGCCCAGATTGTTGGGCGTATTTTCTTAGCTAGGGATGAACAGCCACCGTTGGATCGTAATGTTGCGGTCGTGATTAGATCACAAAATAACGATTTGGTTGATGCGTCCGTGGCGGTTGATCCCGGATCGGAGGGTGTGGATCTGTCCGCGCCCAATTAAATCCGAGCCGTACGATATCCATCCGATGGCGGTTTCTGTGATGAAAGCGTAATCTAATCTGGGGCGTAGAACTCAGATCCTGCGGCCAGGATTTCATCATACCCCTTCGCGGTCACGCATTTGCATATGAGCCCCCGACCAAAACAGAAATAGAACCCGCAGTCCTGGGCTACTGTTGACTGAGTCTCAGGATTGTTATGTAATCGCCCCTGCTGTTTTCTGTTATTGGGGCCCACTCCAGGGTATTATAAAACAGAGAAAATAAATTGTAAATGGATTTTTAATAGATAAATAAATGCTAGAACTTGTTTAAATCATAGAAAATCCATTTTTAGTCCAAATTAATCCATTCCACTTTCTAAAATTTTGTAATTTTATTCTCTACCACCTAGAGCCTCTGTTTTGTCATGAAAACAATTAGAAATTTAATCTCTCACTTAATCCATTTTAAACACATAAAACCTTTGAAAATTCATAACTTAAAACTAAAACTCCAAAATTAATGATTCCTGTTCCTATGATCTTATTTTAATATGTATATTAATAATGTGAATTTTGTTCTTATGTTTGGTGTAATGTTAATTTTTGCCTATACCATGTTGGTTTGAATTGCTACGACTAGCAGTGAGGTCACGAGTCATCTGATGATCATCCTGGTACCTGGAATCTCAAGTCCCAGGCAAGTTGTGCCCTTGTTCACTTCTTTTACCCATTCATGTTCTTATTATTCATAATGATCTGCATAGGATAATTATGCTGGGACCCAATAGGATGCCCTAGATTTGACTATCTTTATACCTTGCTTCACCACTGGTTTTACTACTAAAGTTTTGGGTAGTACATGCTATTGCTTTATGTGGATTTGGGTATAGAGATATTCATCACTCATTGTTATACTATTTATTGTTATCTGTTTTATTCTTCCTTGTTCATGTTAAGATCATTATGTTAATGGGAACATGGAGCGACCACCCGGGAAAACAGTGCTACCACAAGGGTTTAATGGGACGCCCTTGGCTGATTAACTAGGAAAGCTAGGGGAGGGCTACCTTACCCGAAAGGGGCAAGGGCAGTAGGGGAGAGGTCAGTGCAGGGGGGTCCCTGGTTGATTTTGCTGCGATGGCGGTCAGCCAGGAACCCTGTACTGGATCTTCCCATAAACTGTAGCGGGTAGTCTGAAGCTAGTGGAACTTTGTAAAGGCCTCGTAGTGTTACCCTGCCTCGCCTCCTCGGTAGAGGTGTATGGGATTGGCCATCTCTTGGCAGATGGGTAACATGACTTGTGGGTAAAGATGCGCAACCTCTGCAGAGTGTCAAACTAGTATACTAGCCGTGCTCACGGTCATGAGCGGCTCGGACCCTCACATGATTAATTTATGGAACTTAAACTTAACCTGTCATTTCATTGCATTTGGGATTATTTTGTTATTACTTTTACTTATTATTACTATGGTTTGGTAATTACTTACACTTAGTAACTTGTCGGCGTTCCGAGACCGGGGGGTCCTCGAGCCGACGAGTGAGAGTGCCGCGTGCCCCAGCCCAGATGGGTCGAGCGCGTGGAGCGAGCGCGAAGGGGGGAACAGAGAGAGAGAGAGTGTCGGTGGCCGGAGCCGGGTCGTGAGGGAGTCGGAGAAATTCCCGCGGTCCTTCGTGTTCGTCCCGCGCCCAGGTCGGGTGCGCTTGCAGTAGGGGGTTACAAGCGTCCGCACGAGGTGAAGGGAGAGAGCGGCCCCGAGAGAGCGCCTGCCCCTGCCTTTCGTCCCCGTGAGGCCAACCTTCTCTAAGAAGGCCCTGGCCCTTCCTTTTATAGTCGTAAGGAGAGGGTCCAGGTGTACAAGACGGGGGTGTAGCAAGGTGCTACGTGTCTAGCGAGGGAGAGCTAGCGCCCTATGTACATGCCCAGGTGGCAGCCGGAGAGATCGTGGCACCCTGTTGGTGTGGCGTCGTGGCTGTTGGAGGAGTAACGGAGCCGGACGGGGGGACAGCTGTCGAGGTGGCTGGGTCCTTGCTGACGTTCTCCTGCTTTCGTAAGGGAGCTGGGAGCCGCCGTCGTCATGATCTAGCGGGGCGCCATCATTGCCTATCTGGCATAGCTGGCCAGATGGGACGCCGGTCTTGTTCTCTGCGACCCAAGTCGGCTCAGGGCAGGGTGATGATGACGCTTCCTGTTGACGTGGCGGTCTCGTATCCTAGGTCGGGCGTCGTGGAGGCTCCTCCGAGGCCGAGGCTGAGTCCGTCCTGCAAGACAGAGACAGAGTCCGAGCCCTGGGTCGGGCGAGGCGGAGATTATTCGGCAGAGGCCGAGGCGGAGTCCGAGCCCTGGGTCGGGCGAGGCGGAGGTCGCCTGTCTTCCGGGGCCTTAGCCCGAGTCCGAGCCCTGGGTCGGGCGGAGCGGAGTTCGCCGTCTTCCGAGGCCTTAGCCTGAGTCCGAGCCCTGGGTCGGGCGGAGCGGAGTTCAGCCGTCTTCCGGGGCCTTAGCCCGAGTCCGAGCCCTGGGTCGGGCGGAGCGGAGTTCGCCGTCTTCCGGGGCCTTAGCCCGAGTCCGAGCCCTGGGGTCGGGCGGAGCGGAGTTCGCCGTCTTCCGGGGCCTTAGCCCGAGTCCGAGCCCTGGGGTCGGGCGGAGCGGAGTTCGCCGTCTTCCGGGGCCTTAGCCCGAGTCCGAGCCCTGGGTCGGGCGGAGTCTCCTATGGCACCACTGGCGAAGTCTGGTCGCCCGTCGGTCTTACCTTTTGCGTTAAACGCCCTGGTGACTCGGTCGGTTGGTGCGATGATTTAGTCAGGGTTTCTCCTTATCGGAGGCGGGGCCTAGGGCGAGCCGGAGATGCGTCTGCCGTGAAAGAGGAGACCTCAGGCGAGACGGAGTCATCTTAGGGTCGGCTGCCCTCGCCCGAGGCTAGGCTCGGGCGTGGCGTGGTCAAGTCACTCGTATGGACTGATCCCTGACTTAATCAAACCCATCAGGCCTTTGCAGCTTTATGCTGATGGGGGTTACCAGCTGAGAATTAGGCGTCTTGAGGGTACCCCTAATTATGGTCCCCGACAGTAGCCCCCGAGCCTCGAAGAGAGTGTTAACACTCGCTTGGAGGCTTGCATCGCACTTTTTTGCAAGGGGACCAGCCTTTCTCGGAGGTGCTTTGTTCCGGTGGGTGCGCGCGAGCGCACCCGCCGGGTGTAGCCCCCGAGGCCTCGGAGGAGTGGTTTCACTCCTTCGAGGTCTTAATGCCTTGCGCAATGCTTCGGCTGGTCTGGCGGTTCCCTCATGCGAGCAGGGCGTAACCCAGGTGCACTGTCGGGGCCCAAGTTCTCGGGCTGGTATGTTGACGCTGTCAACGGTTCGGCCGGAGCCGGGTTTGCGAGAGCAGCCCCCGAGCCCTCGCACGGAGCGAGAGGACGATCAGGGACAGACTCGACTTTTTATATACGCCCCTACGTCGCCTTTCCGCAAGGAGGAGGGGGGGAGTGCGCCATGTTACCCTCGATGGGCACCGAACATGGTGTCTCCGGTGAGCTGCGATCGGGTAATCCGAGTGGACGTCCGTGCCCCGTTCGTTGGGGGTCGGCTAGGGGCCCGGAGGCACGCCCAAAAGTACCTGCGGGTGATCTGCCGGACCCGGTCCCCTGGCGACGGGGTCCGAGGGCTCGTTGCCTCCCTCCGATGGGATTCCGTTACAGAGTCGTTCCCGCTGGTCTCGGAAATGTCCTAGGGTACCTCGGGAGCGCAGCCCGAGCCTTGGTTATGTATCGAACGTACCCCTGGTCATCCCTCGCTCGGCGTCTGAGGCGGCTGTGAACCCTTCGACAGGCCAGCCTTCGAACCCCTGATCAGTAGGGGGCACGGAGCCCGAGTAGCCTGAGGCGGTCGTGGAACCTTTCGGGGGCCGACCTTCGAACCCCTGACCAGTAGTGGGTGTCGGGCCCACGCGATCTGAGGCGGCTGTTGAACCCTTCGGGGGGCCAGCCTTCGAACCCCTGATCAGTAGGGAGGCTCGGAGCCTAGTTCCTTCACGGGGAAGGATCCCTTTGGGGTTATCCCCCTTCTCGGTCCCTGTTGCAAGAGATAGAGAAAGAAGGAAAAGGGAAATGGATTCGAAATTGAACGTCGTGGCGTACCTTTTTCGGCGTGGTCGTTTTGGCGAAGGCGAAACGTCACCAGCCGCTCCCGCTCGTAGCGCTGTCCGTCGAGCCGCGGAGTTAATGCGCCGGGGTGAGTAGTTGGCGAGGTTGCCGTTGCGCGTGCGCGAGCCGTTCGAGGTACGGGTCACGGACGCGTCGTCTTCACGCCGTGAGAGGGGGTTCTCTTGCTGCCTCCGGATGGGACGTGAGCCTGTCCGATGGCGTGACTGCTGCCCTCGCGCGCCTGCCACCGTCATCACTGCCGGCCCATTTTTGACCGCGTTTGACCGCTGCGCCAGGCTGGCGCCGCTGGATCGCAGGCTGGGCGGCCTCGAGTCGCGGTATCGGTTCCGCAATCGAGGAGGTGCGGTGGTGGAGCGAGAGGCGCGGCGGTTCGCATGCAGCGCCCGGCGCGCCAGTTGAACGACGCGTGGGCTTGAGCCGTCGCGCTGGCCTGTCAGGAGTCGGAGAGGCGCGTCCACTTGGCGCGGTTGCATGCCGCCTGCATGGCCGCTCGCCCCTTTTGCCCGTTGGTCTGGGCAAAAGTGGAGGGTTACTTGTAACCGCTGGGCGGTTGCGTGCGTCAGTGCGCGGCGGTTCGGCTTTCTCTGCTTGGAGTCGGTCTGCATGACAGGCGGGCCCCAGCCCCCGCGTCGCAGGGGAGGACTTTGGAGGCGTGTTGGAGAAAACTCCGCCCGTGACGGTTGAGGGCGCAAGCAAGGGGAGTTGCCTTTAAAAGGAGGGCGACCCTCTTCGTGAGGTGACCATGTCTCCTACCTCCCTTATGCATTGCGTCTTTCCATCTTCCGAGCCCCCGGATGGGGGAGACCGCCGTCTTTTTGCTCCATCGCCGGAGGGACGCAACTCTGTGGGAGTTGGTACCTTTCAGCCATCGTTCGGCTTCAAGGATTTTCATCATGCAGCCCGGCTGCACCCCTCCACCGGCGATCGCCCAAGAGGGCGACCCCCGGCTTGATGGTGGGGGAAAGCGAGCCGGGCTGCGGTATCCGCCCCTTCCTCAGCCTCAAGGATTTTCATCACCAGGGCTGAGGAGGGGCGTGTGCCGAGTCGGGGTCGGTCTCTGCGCGGGCGGTGGCCCGCTCCTTCCCTCGGTGATCGGGGGGAAGGGCGGGAGTCGTCCGCGGTGCCAACATCTGCAGCGTGCCTGGCCTTCGGACGCGAGTGGCTTCGGAGCCGCTCATGGCGCCGGCGTTCGCCACGGCAACTGGAAGAGGTTCTTCCGCCGGCGCGACAGCCGAGGCTGGCCACGGACCGACCTCCAACTCTACGGCCTTCTGCCCTGTCCTTGCCTCTCGAGTTTGGGCAAGGGCGGGGGCCTCCTAGCAGCAGCATCCACCCTGAGGTCATCAATGCTGTTGTTCGGCCTCTCCGGGGCAGAAGTCTTCATCGTCGCCGCTGCTGGGGCGGGCGACGACTAGCCGTTCGTCGGTCTTCTGTTGCTCCGCAGGCCCACCCCCATCGAGTGGGGTTGTTCGTACCTGCGGAGGGGGAACCAGAGTTCCATTTGTAATGGCACTTCGAGTGCCGGGTTTTTTGTTCATTTTCGGCTTTCGGGGCCTGAACATGTATGTAGCTCCGGCACAGAGCCGTGTTTTTTCCTCATTTCTGAGCACTAAGACTCGCCTGTCGATTGTCTGAACCGCTTCACCAAGCATGAGTCGCCCCGTGTCCAGGTGACGAGTGAGGTATCCGTATCCCGGAGGCGTAGGAATCCCTCGGCTCGATCGGACCTGTCGTCCGAGGCTCCTCTAGCTTAGTTAAAGAGACCCCTCGGCCGCTCTTCGACGAGCCGAGGCCAGGGGTAGCGATATCAGCACAAGCAGAGGCGTTGTTGGCTCGGAAATGAAACCTGGTTGGCCGGAGCCCAGCTGGGTCGTCTGCTGGCAGGATCGACGCCGGAGCTGATTGGCCGAGGCCTCGGACCGAGCTGGCGCCCTCGGAAGGTGGTCGGCCGAGGCCCCGGAGGTGGCCGGCCGAGCCGTCCGCTCGGGCCGGATTCTCGGGGAAGTCTCTGGCAGAGATTGCTCGAGCGCAGTGATGACGTCGTCCTTCGGAGCGGAGGCCCTCGGACCGCGTCGCCGCCCGAGGCTAGGTCGGGCCTTGCCGAAGGTGCTGTTGATGCCGAGGGTGTCGTCGCCCTCTCCCATCGTCAAGATCCGCGTCTGCAGGGTCAAGTCGTCTTGTAGCGTGGGCCTTGTGTGGCCGTTGAGGCCAGAACACACACCCTTGTTGCGTTGTGAAGCTGTGTCTCTTTTCCTCTTGTTTCGAGTATCTGGACTTTTTGTCGGTAGCAGGGATGTTAGTGCGAGCAAGAGTTGCTTCTCGCGGGAGGTGATGAGTGAGGTATCCGTATCCCGGAGGCGTGGGAGTCCCTCGGCTCGGTCGGCCTCGCCGCTTACGCGTACTTTTACCCATCCATGAGGCCCTGTTACCGACTCGGTCGAGAAGTGTCGAAGAACCGCTTCAACAGAAGAGCTTCCGTACGTAAAGACTCGTTCGATCCGCGGAGTCACTTTATCCGAGCGCGAGTTACTTATCGCAGAAGGTGATGAGTGAGGTATCCGTATCCCGGAGGCGTAGGAGTCCCTCGGCTCGGTCAGCCTTGACTGCTTACGTGTACCCCGTCGTTTCCAGGACCCACTTTCCGAAGTAGTCAAAAAGCACGAAAGATGTTCTGGTGAAAGAGGTTTTTTGTTCGAGGAAAATTTTGACGCAGAGGGGGTTAACCCCCTTTTAGCCCCCGAGGGAGGGTCGGGCTCTGCCGAGGCGAGGCCGACCCTTCCTTGTTGACTAAACTTTGCGCAGGTGCGAGGTATATGAATAACTTGGAAACATCTTAAGGGTAAAAGCGACGTAGCTGTTGGATGTTCCAAGCGTTGCCGTAGACCTCGCCTTGACTGTTGGCCAGCTTGTACGTTCCGGGCTTCAGAACTTTGGCGATGATGAACGGCCCCTCCCAGGGGGGCGTGAGCTTGTGCCTCCCTCGGGCGTCTTGCCGCAGCCGAAGCACCAGATCGCCCACCTGGAGTTCTCGGGGTCGGACTCCTCGGGCGTGGTAGCGTCTCAGGGACTGCTGATACCGCGCCGAGTGTAGTAAGGCCCTGTCCCGAGCCTCGTCCAGCTGGTCCAGCGAGTCTTCTCGGTTGGCTTGGTTGCTTTCTTTGTTGTAGGCCCTCGTCCTCGGGGAGCCGTATTCCAGGTCCGTGGGCAGGATTGCCTCGGCCCCGTAGACCAGGAAGAACGGCGTGAAACCTGTGGCTCGGCTTGGCGTCGTCCTCAGGCTCCAGACCACCGAGGGGAGTTCCTTCATCCATCGCTTGCCGAACTTGTTGAGGTTGTTGTAAATCCGAGGCTTGAGCCCTTGTAGAATCATGCTATTGGCACGTTCTACTTGCCCATTCGACATGGGGTGAGCTACGGCGGCCCAGTCCACCCGGATGTTGTGATTCTCGCAAAAATCCAAAAATTTTTTGCCGGTGAACTGGGTGCCATTGTCGGTGATGATGGAGTTCGGGACCTCGAAGCGATGGATGATGTTGGTGAAGAACGCCACCGCCTGCTCGGACCTGATGCTGTTTAGGGGTCGGACCTCGATCCACTTGGAGAATTTGTCGATGGCGACCAGCAGGTGCGTGTAGCCCCCGGGCGCCTTCTGCAGTGGGCCGACGAGGTCCAGACCCCACACAGCGAAGGGCCAGGTGATGGGTATCGTCTGCAGAGCCTGAGCGGGCAGGTGGGTCTGCTTCGCATAGAATTGGCACCCTTCGCAGGCGCGGACAATTCTAGTGGCATCAGCCACCGCCGTTGGCCAGTAGAAGCCTTGGCGGAAAGCGTTCCCAACGAGGGTTCAAGGTGCTGCATGATGACCGCAAGCCCCCGAGTGTATTTCCTGCAGGAGGTCCTGACCCTCGGCGATGGAGATGCATCGCTGGAGGATGCCCGAGGGGCTGCGGTGGTAGAGCTCCTTCTCATCGCCCAGCAGAACGAACGATTTTGCTCGTCGCGCTACCCGCCGAGCCTAGGCTCGGTCGAGGGGCAGTTCTCCTCGGCGGAGATACTGCAGGTACGGGGTTTTCCAGTCTTGATCTGGCGCGACCCCGTTCTGCTCCTCCTCGATGTGCAGCGCTTCGCCCTTGGGCTCCGAGGGTTCCTCGGGTTGAACCGAGGATGGCTCGGGCTGGGCCGAGGTTACCTCGGACGAGGCCGAGGGTGCCTCGGGCTCGGTCGCATCGCCTATCTTGACGGAGGGTTGGTGCAGATCCCGGGAGAAGACGTCCGGGGGAACCGTTGTCCGCCCCGAGGCTATCTTCGCCAACTCGTCCGCAGTCTCGTTGTAGCGTCGGGCGATGTGGTTAAGTTCGAGCCCGTAGAACTTGTCTTCCAGGCGTCGAACCTCTTCACAGTAGGCCTCCATCTTCGGGTCACGGCAGTGGGAGTTCTTCATGACTTGGTCGATGACGAGCTGCGAGTCGCCGCGTGCATCGAGGCGTCGGACCCCTAGCTCGATGGCGATTCGCAGTCCGTTGATCAGAGCCTCGTACTCAGCCACATTGTTGGACGCCGGGAATTGGAGGCGGAGCACATAGCGCAGGTGTTTTCCGAGGGGCGAGACGAAAAGCAGGCCCGCGCCAGCTCCCGTCTTCATCAGCGACCCGTCGAAAAACATGGTCCAGAGCTCTGGCTGGATCGGAGCCGTTGGCAACTGGGTATCGACCCATTCGGCTACGAAATCCGCCTAGTGCCTGGGACTTGATGGCCTTCCGAGGGGCGAACGAGATTGCCTCGCCCATGATTTCCACCGCCCACTTCGCGATCCGTCCCGAGGCTTCTCGGCACTGGATGATCTCCCCCAGGGGGAAGGATGACACCACAGTCACCGGATGGGACTCGAAGTAATGTCGCAGCTTTCGCCTCGTCAGGATCACAGCGTATAGCAGCTTCTGGACTTGTGGGTAGCGGATCTTGGTCTCGGACAGCACTTCGCTGACGAAGTAGACTGGCCTCTGAACGGGCAAAGCATGCCCCTCTTCCTGCCTTTCGACTACGATCGCGGCGCTGACCACCTGAGTGGTTGCGGCGACGTAGACCAGGAGGGTTTCCCCACCAGCTGGGGGTACCAAGATGGGCGCCTGGGTGAGGAGCGCCTTCAGGTTCCCGAGGGCTTCCTCGGCCTCGGGAGTCCAAGTGAAGCACTCGGCCTTTCTTAAGAGGCGGTACAGGGGCAGGCCTCTTTCGCCGAGGCGCGAGATGAAACGGCTCAAGGCCGCGAGGCATCCCATGACCCTCTGTACGCCTTTTAAGTCTTTGATGGGCCCCATGTTTGTGATCGCTGCGATCTTCTCCGGGTTGGCTTCGATGCCCCGCTCGGAGACGATGAACCCCAAGAGCATGCCTCGGGGCACCCCGAAGACGCACTTCTCGGGATTGAGCTTGACGCCCTTCGCCTTGAGACACCGGAATGTCAGTTCGAGGTCGGAGAGAAGGTCGGAGGCTTTCCTCGTCTTGACTACGATGTCATCGACGTAGGCCTCGACCGTGCGACCAATGTGTTCACCGAACACATGGTTCATGCACCGCTGGTACGTTGCACCCGCGTTCCTCAAACCGAACGGCAGTGTGATGTAACAGTACATGCCGAAGGGCGTGATGAAAGAAGTCACGAGCTGGTCGGACTCTTTCATCTTGATTTGATGATACCCTGAGTAAGCATCGAGGAAGGACAGGGTTTCGCACCCTGCAGTGGAGTCCACGATCTGATCGATGCGAGGTAGAGGGTAGGGGACCTTCGGACATGCTTTGTTGAGACCAGTGTAGTCTACACACATCCGCCACTTCCCCCCTTTTTTCCTCACAAGCACAGGGTTGGCAAGCCATTCGGGATGGAATACCTCTTTGATAAACCCTGCTGCCATCAGCTTGTGGACCTCCTCGCCTATCACCCTGCGCCTTTCCTCGTCGAATCGGCGCAGAGGTTGTCTGACCGGTCGGGCCCCGGCCCGAATATCCAGCGAGTGCTCGGCGACTTCCCTCGGTATGTCGGGCATGTCCGAGGGACTCCACGCGAAAACGTCGGCGTTTGCGCGGAGAAAGTCGACGAGCACTGCTTCCTATTTGGGGTCGAGCCCGGAACCGATCCGGATCTGCTTGGAGGTGTCGCCACTGGGGTCGAGAGGGACGGCCTTAACCGTCTCCGCTGGCTCGAAGTTGCCGGCATGCCGCTTCACGTCCGGCACCTCTCGGGAGAGGCTTTCCAGGTCGGCAATGAGGGCCTCGGACTCGGCGAGGGCCTTGGCGTACTCCACGCATTCCACATCGCATTCGAAGGCGTGCTTGTACGTGGGGCCGACAGTGATGACCCCATTGGGGCCCGACATCTTGAGCTTTAGGTAGGTGTAGTTGGGGATGGCCCTGAACTTCGCGTAGCATGGCCTTCCCAACACTGCGTGGTAGGTTCCTCGGAACCCGACCACCTCGAACGTCAATGTCTCCCTTCGGAAGTTGGAGGGTGTTCCGAAGCAGACAGGGAGGTCGAGCTGTCCGAGGGGCTGGACGCGCTTCCCGGGAATGATCCCGTGGAAGGGCGCAGCGCCTGCTCGGACAGACGACAGGTCGACGCGCAGGAGCCTGAGGGTCTCGGCGTAGATGATGTTGAGGCAGCTGCCTCCATCCATCAGGACCTTGGTGAGCCTGACGTCGCCGATGACAGGATCGACGACGAGCGGGTACTTCCCCGGGCTCGGCACGTGGTCGGGGTGGTCGTCTCGGTCGAAGGTGATGGGCTTGTCGGACCAGTCTAGATAGACTGGCGCTGCCACCTTCACCGAGCAGACCTCCCGACGCTCTTGCTTACGATGCCGAGCCGAGGCGTTTGCCGCATGCCCTCTGTAGATCATGAAGCAATCGCGGACCTCTGGGAACTCTCCTGCTTGGCGATCCTCCCTTTTGTCGTCGTCGTGAGCCTTGCCACCTTCTGCGGGTGGCCCGGCCCGATGGAAATGACGCCGAAGCATGACGCACTCTTCGAGAGTATGCTTGACGGGCCCCTGATGGTAGGGGCACGTCTCCTTGAGTGCCTTGTCGAAGAGGTTTGCACCTCCGGGGGGCTTCCGAGGGTTCTTGCGCTCGGCGGCGGACGACAAGGTCTGCATCGGGAACGTCGCGTTTCGCTTGCGACTTCCTCCTGCCTCTCTTCTTGGCGCCGCGCGGAGTGGATGCCTCGGGAGCCTCTTCCGACGGGCGGCCCTGGGGCTGCTTGTCCTTTCGGAAGATGGCCTCTACCGCCTCCTGGCCGGAGGCGAACTTGGTGGCGATGTCCATCAGCTCGCTCGCCCTGGTGGGGGTCTTGCGACCCAGCTTGCTCACCAGGTCGCGGCAGGTGGTGCCGGCGAGGAACGCGCCGATGACATCGGAGTCGGTGATGTTGGGCAGCTCGGTGCGCTGCTTCGAGAACCGCCGGATGTAGTCCCGAAGGGACTCTCCCGGCAGTTGCCGACAGCTTCGGAGGTCCCAGGAATTCCCGGGGCGCACGTACGTGCCCTGGAAATTCCCGGCGAAAGCCTGGACCAGATCCTCCCAGTTGGAAATCTGCCCCGGGGGCAGGTGCTCCAACCAGGCACGAGCGGTGTCGGAGAGGAACAGGGGGAGGTTTCGGATGATGAGGTTGTCATCGTCCGTCCCACCCAGCTGACAGGCCAGGCGGTAGTCCGCAAGCCACAATTCCGGCCTCGTTTCCCCTGAGTACTTCGTGATAGTAGTCGGGGGTCGGAATCGGGGCGGAAACGGCGCCCGCCGAATGGCTCGGCTAAAGACCTGCGGACCGGGTGGTTCGGGCGAGGGACTCCGATCCTCCCCGCTGTCGTAACGTCCCCCACGCCTGGGGTGGTAGCCTCGGCGCACCCTTTCGTCGAGGCGTGCCCGACGGTCGCGATGAGGGTGCTCGACGCCGAGGTGGCCCGGGGCCGCAGGCGCGGTGGTGCGCGTGCGCCCGGTGAAGGCCGAGGCTTCCCGCGTGAGTCGGGAAGTCGCGGCACGAGGTTCCGAGGGGTATCCCTGCCTGCGGGAGGCAGGGCTCTCGGCCCGCCGGGCCGCAGCGCCTTCCAGGAGATGCTTGAGTTCTCCCTGGATTCGCCGACCCTCGGTGGTTGATGACTCCGGCATCGCGCGGAGGAGCATCGCTGCAGCGACCAGGTCCTGGCCAGTCCCGCCGGATGCGGGTGGCGGTTTGTCCCTGGCATCGTTGGCGATGCGGTGCTGGAGACCTTGGGGCAGGTGACGTATTCCTCCGGCCGGGGGTTGGCTCGCCCATACCTGCCCGATGTCCTGGCGGATTGCCTCGAGCGCTCCTGCTCCTTCATCGAACCCGGCCTGCGCCCCGCGGACTTGCTCGAGCTGTGGGTCGTGACCCCCCGCCGGAACGGGGACCACAGCTAGCTCCCGCGGGATGTCGGCGCGAGGCGCTGGCCTAGGGGGATCACCGTCCTCCGGCATGCCGAGATAGCCGCCTCCGGAGGGATCCCCTAGCTCGATGTGGAAACATTCGCGACTCGGGCCGCAGTCCTTGTCGCCAAGGCTGCGGCTGCCGTCGGAACAGTCGGAGAGGCGGTAGTCACATGCGGTCATGAAGTCCCGCATGGCACTAGGGTTGCCAGATCCGGAGAAATCCCAGCAGATGCTGGGGTCGTCATCTTCCTCGGACCCAGAGGGTCCGTAGGTCGAGACGCCCGTCAATCGGTCCCAAGGCGACCGCACACGAAACCCCAGAGAGGTTGCACTCGCCTCAATGTGAGTGCCCGCCAAAGCGAGATCGCCAGGCGGGCTGAGGCCGAGTCGAAATAACGAAAGATGGGGAGCAGTCGGTACCTTTTTGTCGACGAGGAGCGATGAAGTCGTGTCGAGGGCTGACCGCGCCGTCGTCCTGGGTACGAGGGCGACATCCTGCAGGCCCTCCGTGAGCGTGCTGGCGTCGTCCACTTGCTCGGGGTCGACGTGTTGCGGGGGGATGGCGCTCGCGTTTGCCTCGAACGCGAGGGCGACGCTTGGCGTGTCCTCCGCTGGGGCGCCGGGGATGTCGATTTGCTCGACAGCCGTCGGAGCGCGGCCTCCCACTCGGCCCCGGTTGCCCCGCCTCCTCCTCCTCCGATGGCGAGGGAGAGGATGGGGCGAGCTCGAACGTTGTCCTTCCCCAACGCGGGAAAGACGTCGTCGATTCCGCCGCCGGCGGGCGGACTGTCCGCCAGCGAGGTCGCCGTCGCGCGGCGGTGGAAGGAGTATCATGTCGTAGTCGCCGTCGAGAGACATGAACTCGAGGTTCCCGAAACGGAGCACCGTCCCGGGTTGAAGAGGTTGTTGGAGACTGCCCATCTGGAGCTTGACGGGAAATCGAACGTCAACACGCAGCGTGCCCCTACCTGGCGCGCCAACTGTCGGCGTTCCGAGACCGGGGGGTCCTCGAGCCGACGAGTGAGAGTGCCGCGTGCCCCGGCCCAGATGGGTCGAGCGCGTGGAGCGAGCGCGAAGGGGGGAACAGAGAGAGAGAGAGTGTCGGTGGCCGGAGCCGGGTCGTGAGGGAGTCGGAGAAATTCCCGCGGTCCTTCGTGTTCGTCCCGCGCCCAGGTCGGGTGCGCTTGCAGTAGGGGGTTACAAGCGTCCGCACGAGGTGAAGGGAGAGAGCGGCCCCGAGAGAGCGCCTGCCCCTGCCTTTCGTCCCCGTGAGGCCAACCTTCTCTAAGAAGGCCCTGGCCCTTCCTTTTATAGTCGTAAGGAGAGGGTCCAGGTGTACAAGACGGGGGTGTAGCAAGGTGCTACGTGTCTAGCGAGGGAGAGCTAGCGCCCTATGTACATGCCCAGGTGGCAGCCGGAGAGATCGTGGCACCCTGTTGGTGTGGCGTCGTGGCTGTTGGAGGAGTAACGGAGCCGGACGGGGGGACAGCTGTCGAGGTGGCTGGGTCCTTGCTGACGTTCTCCTGCTTTCGTAAGGGAGCTGGGAGCCGCCGTCGTCATGATCTAGCGGGGCGCCATCATTGCCTATCTGGCATAGCTGGCCAGATGGGACGCCGGTCTTGTTCTCTGCGACCCAAGTCGGCTCAGGGCAGGGTGATGATGACGCTTCCTGTTGACGTGGCGGTCTCGTATCCTAGGTCGGGCGTCGTGGAGGCTCCTCCGAGGCCGAGGCTGAGTCCGTCCTGCAAGACAGAGACAGAGTCCGAGCCCTGGGTCGGGCGAGGCGGAAGATTATTCGGCAGAGGCCGAGGCGGAGTCCGAGCCCTGGGTCGGGCGAGGCGGAGGTCGCTGTCTTCCGGGGCCTTAGCCCGAGTCCGAGCCCTGGGTCGGGCGGAGCGGAGTTCGCCGTCTTCCGAGGCCTTAGCCTGAGTCCGAGCCCTGGGTCGGGCGGAGCGGAGTTCACCGTCTTCCGGGGCCTTAGCCCGAGTCCGAGCCCTGGGTCGGGCGGAGCGGAGTTCGCCGTCTTCCGGGGCCTTAGCCCGAGTCCGAGCCCTGGGGTCGGGCGGAGCGGAGTTCGCCGTCTTCCGGGGCCTTAGCCCGAGTCCGAGCCCTGGGGTCGGGCGGAGCGGAGTTCGCCGTCTTCCGGGGCCTTAGCCCGAGTCCGAGCCCTGGGTCGGGCGGAGTCTCCTATGGCACCACTGGCGAAGTCTGGTCGCCCGTCGGTCTTACCTTTTGCGTTAAACGCCCTGGTGACTCGGTCGGTTGGTGCGATGATTTAGTCAGGGTTTCTCCTTATCGGAGGCGGGGCCTAGGGCGAGCCGGAGATGCGTCTGCCGTGAAAGAGGAGACCTCAGGCGAGACGGAGTCATCTTAGGGTCGGCTGCCCTCGCCCGAGGCTAGGCTCGGGCGTGGCGTGGTCAAGTCACTCGTATGGACTGATCCCTGACTTAATCAAACCCATCAGGCCTTTGCAGCTTTATGCTGATGGGGGTTACCAGCTGAGAATTAGGCGTCTTGAGGGTACCCCTAATTATGGTCCCCGACATAACTGCTAATAAAATTTTGACCAACTTATAAAAGCAATGCTCAGCTTCAGCCTTTATTTCATTGATCAGCCTTACACTACATGAACTCCCACCTTTGGTGAGTTCATGCCACATTATTCCCCACGACTTGTTGAGCTATGAGCGTATGTGAGCTCACTCTTGCTGTCTCACACCCCCCCCCCCACAGGAGAAGAGCAGGTGGTTCCAAGTGGAGTCAAGTATCGAGGAGTTTGATCTGATCTAGGTGGCGTTTCTCGGTCGACATTGGCGCCGTCGATCCTTAGTTCGTTTTACATTTATCTTATTTTTGTAATAAGTCTTCCGCTATGTAATAAATACTCTGATGTTTATGACATTTATCTCTATACACTCTGTTATTATATATGTTGTCTTCTTGGCGCATGTATGAGATGCACCCGGCTTTGTTCTTTAAAACCGGGTGTTACACCCGCCGTGGACGCGCCCACGACCGCGCGTTCTCCGGCCACGTCCGCGCCCCCGCGCCCCTTTTGAGCCCCACGTTGCTCGTCCACCTCCCCTCTCTCATTTGTGCCCTCTGCCCAACCCTCTCGCCCTCTCTCTCGCTCTGCCCACGCGTGCAGAGAGCTCTGCCACCGCCCACCATCGACCGATGCCTGTTCTGTGGCCACCGTCGCGCCCGTGCCCCGTCCAGCGCCACGGTGAGCTCCGCCTTACTGTCAGCTGCTCGGGACACCCTTCGGTGTGCCCTTTCCCTCTCTGTTGCGCCTGGTCTACGCTCACCAGAGCAATCTTCGCGCAGCCGGAGCCCCGCCGTCGTCGCCCCGTCGAGTCTCTACGCCTCCGCCGTTGCTTCGCGACACCAGCGCTTCCCCTCAAGGTGAGCGACCCGCCAGTATCCTTAATTTAGTTATCCCCGCTCTGTAGCTCGTGTGATTGCTCGCCGGAGCAATCCAGCGTCGCTGTTAGCCCGCCCCACCGTGGTCTGCGCTCTCTAGTGCCCCCGCGCCGGTGTGAAGGCCATGGCCGAGTCTGCCAGACCGCCTTGATTGCGCCCAGGCTAGTCCCCGAGCCTCTAATGCCCCGTCGTGGCCGACTTTCTTGTCTCCGGCGAGTTCTCGCCGCAGGACCGAGCGGCGCCACCGTGCCCATGCCCGCCCTTGGCCGTTAGATCCGGTCGTTCGTCCGAGATCGGGCGGTTTAGACTTAACCCGAGCGGATCTAATCCCAGCCCTCTGATCTGAATCCAACCGCCTCTCTCTCTTCCCCTCCCCCGTGTCTCTGCCTCTAGGCCCAGCTAGTCAGTCCACCCTGACCCGCTGATGCCCTGGCCCCGCTTATCAGCCGCGCCCGCGCCCGCGTGCGCCCGCGCGATCTAATCTGGGCCGCTGACCTTTGATCCGATGGCCGAGATTACCCCGTACCCCTTCGCGTGTGAGTTTTATTTAAGAGACCCTCGGCTTTTAGGAAATCAACCTGTCGTCCTCTGTTTTAGCGCATAGGCCCCGGGTTTCTTTGGAATAGCCCCCTGGACTTATTTAATCACAAATTCAGCCCTAATTTCATATTTCAAACTTTAAAACTTGTTTATTTCATATCTTTTTCATATGAACTCCAAATTTAGTGGTTCAAATTGCAAAATGTTCACAAAATTATTCTCTGTTCAAATAAAATATGACCAACTGTAATTTGTATACTTTATTTTTACACTTAGAATATAGGATTAATGTATATGTTAATTTATTTATTTAATGAAATAAATAAAATGAAAGCCCTAGGAGTTAAAAGAATATATTTAATCTTGTGAGATTAGTAATATGCATTACATGAATTCATTTTTGGTTTAACTTTTAGGTCTTAATGAGATAAATAGAATTAGGTATGTAATTATGGATAACACTTAAAGGATAATCAAATTCCAAAATGAGAGTAGTTCATCTTGTAATTTAATCTTTTCTTTGTGTAATTATTACTTAACCTCTTTGAGTTATGTTTCAACACTTAGAGAGTAATCAATCCTCAATTAAGATTATCCATTTTACAACTTGATCTTATTCTCCTTTATATATTGTTACCTCTTTTTGAGTTGTGTTCCATTGTTTGTACATGTTTGATGTGATGTTCATTTTTACCTTCCAAATGTATTGAATGTATGCTCGCTTTACTTAGACAACGAGCAGCTCGTGGTTCCTGAGTGTGTTGCCGAAGATCCCTCTGAGCAACAACCTGGTGAAGGCAAGTGTCCTCAGACCTATCATGTCCTACTTTACTTTATAATTCACTGTCCCGCATTATATTATTGAAACTTAAGGATTGACTAGTCTATATTTCCCTTACCCTTGTTTTCCTTTTTGGGTTAATCATGGTTAGCTTATGCTATTGCTTTAACTGAATCAATGAACATGATGTGATCTTTTATGATACGATGATGTTATCCCGATGAGGTTCTTGTGATTACTTTAGGGGGCTCAGGTTGTTTCCTGAGTGCCTCTCCATAAGGACCTGTTTGGGGAGTGACAACCCGGGATAACAGTGCAACCATGAGGGTGGAATGGGACGCTCTTAGCTGATTAATTAGAGGAACCAGAGGAGTAGTTAGCTACGTTGTAGGGCCATCAATGGGGTCCGGGCACAGTACTTGCTCTGTCGAGGCTGGTTGTAGAGGTTCTTTGATTTGGTTTTGTTAGTCACCCTTCCTCTAGGAGATGTACTGTGTTTATCAAACTGGAGAAACCTAACGGGTGGCTATGACCTTTGGGAAATCTTTGTAAAGGCTACGTAGTGAGACCCTGCTAGGTCACCTTGGTAGTGATCAATGGGGAGGCTAGAACCCCAGGCAGAAAGCGAATCATGACTTGTGGGTAAAGTGTGCAACCTCTGCAGAGTGTTAGAAACTGGTATATCAGCCGTGCTCACGGTCAAGAGCAGCCTTGGGATCCTCTTCGATTAGAAGAACTTTGGTTACTTTTATGATGATGATTATCAATGATGGTTATAATTTTGATCTCTAGTATTTCCTCTTGGAGGGAGTACTATTAGGTAATAACTGGGTTATTACTAAAATTTGGACCTACTTATAGTAATAAAACTTGACCAACTAAAAGCAACTTCTTAACCTTAACTCCACATACAGCTAGTTCACTTTAGCCAAACGGGACATTTGCTGAGTACGTTGAAGTGTACTCACCCTTGCTTTACAAACCACCCCACCCCAGGTTGTCCCCACTGTACTCAGTGCTCTAGAGGTGAAGCTGGCAACATGGAGGACTTTGAAGAGTTCCAGGACTACGACGAGTTCTAGTTTACTTTAGTGGCAAACCCCCAGTCAGCTGCCTGTGTAGGCTTACATTCTACGTTTCGTTACCCCGCACTTTGATTTAATGTTGAACACTATGGATATGTATTAGACTCTGTGGATGTCCTTGACATCTTGATGTAACTAAGTACCTTTCCGCTATTTAATTCAAGCATTGTGTGATGATGTCCAATTATGTAATCGCTGTGTACGTGAGTTCTGATCCTTGCACGTACATGGTTCGCATTCGATTTACCTTCAAAACCGGGTGTGACACCTGACATTAAGGATGGCATTGGTTTCCAACAGGGGAGCAATTTCAAGCTTAATGCCCCTAAAAGATTGTCTAATTTTGTTAAGGGTAAGGCTCCCATGGTTCAGGATAGTGAGGGTTACATTCTATATCCTGCTAACTATCCTGAGCACAAAATTAGGAGAATTCATGCTAGAAAACCTCACACTATTTCTCATCATGCATTTATGTATAAAAATGAGGCTTCTAGCTCTAGGCAATCAACTCATGTTAAATTATCTAAAAAGAAAACTCCTGCTGCATCAAATGAGCATAACATTTCATTTAAAACTTTTGATGCTTCATATGTGCTTACTAACAAATCAGGAAAGTAGTTGTCAAATATGTTGGGGGCAAACACAAGAGCTCCAAGACTTGTGTTTGGGTACCCAAGGTACTTGTTTCTAACATCAAAGGACCCAAGACTGTTTGGGTACCTAAGAACAAGGCCTAAAATTGTTTTGTAGGTTTATGCATCTGGTGGTTCAAGTTGGATAATCGATAGCGGGTACACAAACCATATGACAGGGGAGAAAAGGATGTTCTCCTCCTATGAGAAAAATGAAGATCCCCAACGAGCTATCACATTCGGGGATGGAAATGAAGGTTTGGTCAAAGGACTTGGTAAAATTGCTATATCACCTGACCATTCTATTTCCAATGTTTTTCTTGTAGATTCTTTAGATTACAACTTGCATTCTGTTTCTCAATTATGTAAAATGGGCTACAACTGTCTTTTTACTGATATAGGTGTTACTATCTTTAGAAGGAGTGATGATTCAATAATAGCTTTTAAGGGAGTGCTAGAGGGTCAGCTATACTTAGTTGATTTTGATCAAGCTGAACTAGACAGTTGCTTAATTGCTAAGACTAACATGGGTTGGCTCTAGCATCACCGACTAGCCTATGTTGGGATGAAGAATCTTCATAAGCTTCTAAAGGGAGAGCACATTTTAGGACTAACCAATGTTCATTTTGGGAAAGACAGGGTTTGTAGCGCATGCCAAGCAGGGAAGCAAGTTGGAGCTCGTCATCCACACAAGAACATAATGACGACTGACAGGAGCATCGACGGGAGTAAGTACTGTCTAGTTATTGTGGATGATTATTCTCGCTTCACTTAGGTGTTTTTTTGCAGGAAAAATCACAAACCCAAGAGACCTTAAAAGGATTCTTAAGACGGGCTCAAAACGAGTTTGGTTTAAGGATCAAAAAGATAAGAAGCGATAATGGTACGGAGTTCAAGAACTCTCAAATAGAAGGTTTTCTTGAGGAAGAGGGCATCAAGCATGAGTTCTCTTCTCCCTACACAGCTCAACAAAATGGTGTAGTAGAGAGAAAGAATCAAACTCTACTGGACATGACAAGAACCATGCTTGATGAGTATAAGACACCGAACCGGTTTTAGGCTGAGGCGATTAACACCGCCTGCTACTCCATCAACCGGCTCTACCTTCACCGAATCCTCAAGAAGACATCATATGAACTCCTCACCGCTAAAAAGCCCAATGTTTTATATTTTAGAGTCTTTGGAAGCAAATGTTTTATTCTTGTTAAAAGAGGTAGAAAATCTAAATTTGCTCCTAAGGCTGTAGAAGGTTTTTTACTAGGGTATGACTCAAACATAAGGGCATATAGAGTCTTCAACAAATCCACTAGATTAGTTGAAGTTTCTTGTGACATTGTGTTTGATGAGACTAAAGGCTCCCAAGTGGAGCAAGTTGATCTTGATGAACTAGATGATGAAGAGGCTCCATGCGTCGTGCTAAGGAACATGTCCATTGGAGATGTGTGTCCTAAGGAATCCAAAGAGCCCACACAAGCACAAGATCAACCATCATCTTCCAAACAGGCATCTCCACCAACTCAAGATCAGGCTCAAGATGATGAACATGAAGATCAAGAGGATGAGCCACCTCAAGAGGAGGACATTAATCAAGGGGGAGATGAGGTTAATGAGGACAAGGAAGATGATCAAGAAATTCAGGGTCAAAGACCGCCACACCCAAGAGTCCACCAAGCAATTCAACGAGATCACCTCGCCAACTCCATCCTTGGTGACATTCATAAGGGGGTAACCACTAGATCTCGAGTTGCACATTTTTGTGAACATTACTCTTTTGTTTCCTCTATTGAGCCATATAGTATAGAGGATGCACTAAGAGATCTAGATTGGGTGCTGGCAATGCAAGAGGAACTCAACAACTTCACGAGGAATGAGGTATGACATTTAGTTCCACGTCCTAATCAAAATGTTGTAGGTACCAAGTGGGTATTTCGCAACAAGCAAGATGAGCATGGTGTGGTGACAAGAAACAAAGCCCGACTTGTAGCCAAAGGTTATTCACAAGTCGAAGGTTTGGACTTTGATGAAACTTATGCACCCGTAGCTAGGCTTGAGTCAATTCGTATATTACTTGCCTATGCTACTTACCATGGCTTTAAGCTCTATCAAATGGATGTGAAAAGTGCCTTCCTCAATGGACCTATCAAGGAAGAGGTCTATGTTGAGCAAACTCCCAGCTTTGAAGATAGTGAGTACCCTAACCATGTGTATAAACTCTCAAAGGCGTTTTATGGGCTCAAGCAATCCCCAAGAGCATGGTATGAGTGCCTGCGATATTTTCTTATCACTAATGGCTTCAAAGTTGGAAAAGTCAATCCTACTCTCTTTACTAAAACTGTTGCAAAAGACTTGTTTGTATGCCAAATTTATGTTGGTGATATTATATTTGGGTCTACTAACAAGTCAACTTTTGAAGAGTTTAGTAGGATTATGATACAGAAATTCGAGATGTCAATGATGGGGGAGTTGAAGTATTTTCTAGGATTTCAAATCAAGCAACTCCAAGATGGCACCCTCATCAGCCAAATAAAGTACATTCAAAACATACTCAAGAAGTTTGGGATGAAGGATGGCAAACCCATCAAGACACCCATGGGAACCAATGGGCATCTGGACCTCGACACGGGAGGTAAATCCGTAGATCAAAAGGTATATCGGTCGATGATATGATCTTTACTCTATTTAAGTGCATCTTGACCGGATATTATGCTTTATGTATGCATGTGTGCAAGGTTCCAAGCAGATCCTAAGGAAGTTCACCTTAGGGCAGTGAAGAGAATCATGAGGTATTTAGTTTACACTCCTAAGTTTGGGCTTTGGTACCCCAAGGGATCCACTTTTGATTTAATAGGATATTCCGATGCCGATTAGGCAGGATGTAAAATTGATAGAAAGAGCACATCAGGGACTTGCCAGTTTCTGGGAAGATCCCTGGTGTCATGGGCTTCAAAGAAACAAAACTCCATAGCTCTTTCCACCGCCGAAGCCGAGTATATTGCAGCAGGACATTGTTGTGCGCAATTACTTTGGATGAGGCAAACCCTCAGGGACTATGGCTACAAATTGAGCAAAGTCCCTCTCCTATGTGATAATGAGAGTGTAATCCGCATGGCGGATAATCCCATTGAACACAGCCGCACTAAGCACATAGACACTCGGTATCACTTTCTGAGGGATCACCAACAAAAGGGAGATATCGAAATTGCTTATGTTAACACCCAAAACCAATTAGTCGATATCTTTACCAAGCCACTAGATGAGAAAACCTTTAGCAAACTTAGGAATGAGTTAAATATTCTTGATTCTCGGAATTTTGATTAAAACATTGCACACATAGCTCATTTATATACCTTTGATCGTGTCTCTTTCATTTGGTGCAAATGCATATTTCTTATTATTCTTGTGCCAAGGCTACGACTAATGTGTTTTCAAGTGTATTTCTATGCTTAGCCTTAGATTGAAAGGGAAACAGAGTATTTGGCAAAGACAAGGATTCCACTCCAACTTTGACGGTATCAACTACCCTTTGCCGTTCTTCCTCCACACTCTCAATTGGTATAATCCTTCATCTTATTTACTTATACCAATGGGGATAAAGTATTAAAGGGCTCTCAATGTCTCCGTTTTTAGCGATTAATGCCAAAGGGGGAGAGAATATTAAGCCCAAAGCAAAAGGACCGCACCACCATAATTTCAAAAACTTTCGAAATAAAGCTTTAATTGATATTTGGCAATTTCTCAATTGGTATTCATGCTTCACTTGTCTTGAGAAAGCAAAATTTTAATTGGTATCTAAATAATAGAAATCTCTTCAATTGATATCTTTCAAGATCATTTTTCAAAATTAGTATCTATTTCAAAACCCTCTTGAAAGCTAAGAGGAGAATTTCATTCAGGGGGAGTTTTATTTAGTCAAAAGAAAAGCATTTGAAAAGGGGGAGAAATTTCAAATCCTGAAAATGCTTCTTGCAATCTTATTTATATACCTTTGACTATTTGCAAAAGATTTTGAAAAGATTTTTCAAAAGGATTTGCAAAAACAAAACAAGTGGTGCAAATGTGGTCCAAAATGTTAAACAAAAGAAAAGCAATCCATTCATATCTAGTGAAATTATCAATTGGTTTAATTCCAAGTAACTTATGCACTTACCATATGCAAACTAGTTCATTTCTGCACTTTATATATTTGCTTTGGTTTGTGTTGGCATCAATCACCAAAAAGGGGGAGATTGAAAAGGAAATAGGGTTAACCTTTTCCTACAACTAATTTTGGTGGTTGAATGTCCAACACAAACATATGGACTAATTAGTTTGCTCTAGAATTCATGTATTACAGGTGCATAAGGTTCAACACAAACCAATAAATATTCAAGTTAGGGACCCAATTCGAAAGGAGTAAAAAGGACTTGAGTGTGCTGTGGACTGGCGCACCGGACTGTCCGATGTGCCACCGGACAGTGTCCAGTGCACTAGGCCCGTACATGGTTGAACCAGCCACTCTCGGGAAAACGCAGGCGCGCTCCGCTATAATTCACCGGACTATCAGGTGTACCACCGGACTGTCCGGTGTGCCAACGGAGCAACGGCTAACTCGCATAACGGTCGACTCTGACATGAGCTACAGTGAGCAACAGTGCCGCACAGAAGTTAGAACAGCAAAGTCAGAGGGGCACCGGACTATCCGCTGCCACAAGAGGACAAAGCCCCAACGGTCGACTCGGCTCCAAACCCTAACGGTTGGGTGACATGGCGGCGCACCGGACAGTGCACAGTACCAGTCCGGTGGCGCATCGGACTGTCCGATGCGCCCATCGCCAGCAGCCTCCCCAACGACTACTTTGGTGGTTGAGGGCTATAAATACCCCCAACCACCACAACTCCAAGCATCTAAGATTTCTAAACATCACATTCAATACAAGAGCTCTAGCATTCACTCCTAGACACAATTCAAAAGATCAAAGCCTCTCCAAGTCTCAAATTCATCTCAAACACTTAGTGACTTGCTAGAGAGAGATTTTGTGTTCTTTTGAGCTCTTGCTTCTTGGATTTCCTTTCTTCTTTTCAATTCTCTCAAGTCCTTTGTAAGCGAGGCAAGAGACACCAAGTGTGTGGTGGTCCTTGCGGGGTCTTAGTGACCCGTGAGATTAAGGAAGAAGGCTCACTCGGTCTAAGTGACCGTTTGAGAGAGAGAAAGGGTTGAAATAGATCCGGTCTTTGTGACCTCCTCAATGGGGACTAGGTTCTTTGGAACCGAACCTCGGTAAAACAAATCACCGTGTTCACTCGCCTTATTTCCTGGTTGATTTGTTTTTCCCTCTCTTTCCAACTTGATTTGAATTCTAACGCTAACCCCGACTTGTAGTGTGTGTTTAAAGTTGTAAATTTCAGATTACACCTATTCACCCCCCTCTAGGCGACTTTCAGTGGTTATGTTTTCCTTGGCAACCACATCTGATATGAGTCTATCGATTTCTGACATTGTGGCTGCGAGTTCCTCAGCTTCGGCTCCGGCGGTATCTTCGGTATCGACAGGCATCGCTGCTTTTGCCGCCGCAGCTGAGGGTGGTGTCTGCTCAATCGCTTGCATCACATTTATCATCTGTCATTTCTTCTGCCCCTCAACCTTCTCCTCCACAGCCGGAGCGGTTTCCTTTGATTGTAAAAGGCTAGTCAGATCTAACCTTAGAGGGCTTAGCAATGCAAATGTATGGATTCAGTCATTACCTTCAAAATTTCCGACACTTCAGCAGCAGAAGGTAAAGGAGGACTCATAATCTTCTCTGGCACATCATGTACCTTCGTATCAACAGAAGGTAACATGTCAAGATTTGTTTATCGAGAGCCGAATCCTTCGGCTCCGAAAGAGTCTTTTGTTTCTTCGAAGCTTTCTGGTCTTCCTTGACAGACCGGGTTGCTTGCCTACCTAGAATACTAATAACCCTTTTTCTTTTGCCCCCTCCGGCCCCTTCATCAAGCCTTTCATAGTCAGGATACTCAAAGTTGAGAGCATCCATAACACGGTTCAACCTTCGTTTTGGCCGGGAGCCGAAGGCAACAGTCATCAGTTGGTCTTCCTTCTTTGTATAGTTCCCTAAAATCTCGTTGCACATTATCTCTATCAATTCTAGCCACTATGTGCATGGCTCTTTAAATGTCTTCTGAAATTTGAAGCGATAAGGGAGTCAGACAAGTTCATACTTCCCCCCTTTCTTATTCTTTGGCATTCCCCATTAGCTGAAGGTTGGGAAGGTTTTGTTTGCCAAGTATTCTTGCACCAGATCCCTAGTGCTAATATGCCCAGCCACCACCCTAAATTCCACCTCAGCTAGTTGGCAGGGTGACCCTAGCTGCACATTGCATAGAGGTCGCGTCATGCCGAAGCTCAGTTTCAGGGGACTCATTACCATGGTCATGAGCTTCTCCTTTTTTTCTCATCAGCCTTCATGTAGAACCATTCACTAGTCCACCCGGTTGGCCATTTAGTGCGGTAGCCAATCACCAGGGCCTTGGTATCCTTTCCGGTGTGCAAAATTGTAGCACCCGAAGTTCTTGTGTAGACCATCGGCTCTGGCTTTCGTGTGATAGTGTAGTTCGTGCACTCGGCAGAACCATTCGGCATTGGCACTTTTACCTTGGCTTTGGAGAGCCCATATGTAAATGCTGCGCCTAACAATGGCATTCGGTGTCAGCTGATGGAGATATATTTCAAATCTTTTCAAGACCTCCCCAATCATATCGTATAGGGGGAACCGTAGCCCTGCCTTGAAGAAGCTCCTAAACATAACAACTTCATTATCTTTCGGCTCTAGGATTATTTCTTCTATAGCAAAGCGAATAAGTTTATCTTCATTTTCCCCAAAATAGCCTAGCTTTTTCATCACAACCAAGTCCTTTGCTGTCACGGTCGATTTTCCAAATTCAATCTGACTAGGTTTTGATGGGCTTAGAATGCTGTTGTCATCCTCACTTTCATTATCACTTCCGCCTTCGACCACAATCTGCTCAGCTTCAGCAGTAGTACCTTCGGCAGTAACTTCTTTTGGCACAACCAGACCTGATCGTCTCATCATTTCTGATATTGGTGCTGTTTTAGTTACTTCGGCCTCATCTCCCTCACTGGACACCCTAGTAGTGGATCTTACTCTGGCCATTTCAGCATTTAGATTCCTTAAGACGAATCTGATCTCAAGTGATGAAGGGCTTGTTCGAAAGCACAATGCAGAAAGCTTCGGCTTCCGTTAAAAATTTTAACAGCACAACAGTGCGATGGCAATGAATGTCGTGGTAACTTCTCACCAACCTGTCTGTTTATATAGTGCTGCAGGAGAAGAAGGCGAACTGCCAGACCGTGTACACTAGCTGAATGGTGGATCGCCCAACGCCTGGAATATTTTAATCGTTTTTGATAACAAGCTCAGAGAAGGTGTTTTTCGGACCTTCGGCATTCCGAAGCCTTCATGTTTTTTGCAGACCGAGCTCGTTAGAAAAAAATGATCTAGCACCACGAAGGGGCTACTATTGGGGGTCTTCTTCCCCGCCGAAGGTCCTCAAGACTGAAACACCTTTGGCAAAATAATACAGAGGCCTGTCGAAGCTATCATCAGCTTCGGTTCAGCTTCTTAAGACGAAGACCTTGCGTAGAAACTATACAGAATGCCGAAGCTATCATCGGCTTCGGTTCAACTCAAGCAGAAGAAGAAAATACCAGATAGACCTTCATAATCCAGGTCGTCTGTAGATAAATGTTAAGGGTCATGAATGCAATTTTATCTGGGCTGGATCCCATGCCTATAAATAGATGAAAAGTAACACCATACTGTTCACGTTAAATTATAATCACTCTCCCGCGTCTTCACCTTCGAGCAAGCCGAAGCATTTGAGAATAAGTAACCAACAGGGGGTGGTGAATAGGTGATCCTATAAAAAACAGCTCAACAAAACAAACTTGGTCTAAAATGGATTAGTGAGATCGAAAGCCAAGTTCGAATGAAGAGTGATAGATG